>CM049426.1:300906891-302156891 GCA_026929855.1 Poa annua
TCCCTCCCACGATCACCGCCCACGCCACGCTGCGTGCACGAGCAAGGATACGGCCGTTGGAGGCGCCGCGGGCGTTGGAGGCCGGACGGATTGGCCGGTCGTTCCGATTCGATCGGATTCGGGCAAACCAGCTGTGTGTGGCTTGCTCGTACTCATGATGCCTCCAATCGTTTCGATGCATCAAGTCCACGTTTGGTCCGTTTGCGTCGTGAATTTTCAACACGCGGATTGTAAATTCGAAACGCGTTTGATTTGAGTCTGTAGCGGTCCGGCTCAATCCATTTCTGATCCAAATTTGGATCAGGTTTACGTCGTGGCGGACAGAGACGGAGTATCTCAATGACCCGACTGTCGGGTTATGACTCCCAGGAATCGGGATAGTCACTTCCTGAAGTGTAGTTCGAAAGGGGATTGAACGCGGAGGTCTAAACCCTCAAGTGGCTCCGCGACGTTGCTCGCCGGATCCGAAGAAGACGCACACTCGACTAAGAAAGACACCGTCCTTTACCAAGGTTCACGGCCCTCGTGAGGAGGTAAGACCGCTACTACTGCCTGTCTGTATTATATATGGAGGATTACAGTACAATGGAGTTGGCCGGAAGCCCCCTTGAGGCAGTTCTTGCTTGGGGAGGGAAGGAAGGATCTTCTTCCTCCTCCAGCCAGAGGCTAACCTAACCAGGGTTGCTAGGGTTTACAAGGGTGTTTTGCACGCAAAGGGCCGACCCTTACTACGATGGATGTCTTCTCTCATTTATAGGCGCCTCGGGCCTTCTCCTTCGGCTTGGCCTTGAAGGTGGCTCCCACATGCCAGTGGCAGGGCGGAGCACGAGTCCACCGCGCACCATTCGTCCATGGACTCGGTCCATTGTTGATAAAGGTGGCGCCGTGGCCGACAGGCGGCCGACCGCGCGGTACTATCAGCAGAGCGGGCAGTCTCTGAGGTGGAGCCCGCGATGACGATCTCCGTTGGAGGGTTGCGCCGTCCACCTGCTTTATCGTCAGAGTAAAATGTCCTCACAGTTGCGCAGCAGGCGGAGCAGCTTTGTTGACCACTTTATCGCCAGGGACAGCGACGGGGGTGCGTGCGTTACTGCATGAGCGTGGCAGAGGTCACGTGTGCCATGCCGTGCTTCCTTGGCCGCGACGTTTCCTTTCAGGCCTGAGGGGTGATTCCTGTTGGACTCCCCTCAGGCGGGTTGGCGCCTCGGGGGGGGGGGGGGGGGGGGGGTCCCCTGAGGCGAGTGGTCCCTTGAGGCCCTCGTTTATTCTTCATGCCCTCGAGGGGAATCGCCTCTCGAGGGTCTCGCCAGGCGGTAACGCCTGGTCCTTAGCCGTTTCGTTTGACCGGCCCGCGTGCGAGGCCTGAGGGGAATGGGCTCTTGATACCCCAGTTCCCACTGGGCCAACAGTAGCCCCCGGGCCCATGATGGGCACGACTTTAGCCCATGGGCTTAGGCGAAGCGTCGTGGGCCCTTAGTGCCCAGCCGGCCCGAGCCACGCGGCACTTGGACGATTAACGGCCTCGCACGATCTGGGGCGTGAGTCGTGGGGGGTCCCACCACGCCCCGGTAACTGCTCCAGGAGGGGACATAAAGCCCGAACACTGCGGCAGGGAGCCGTTACCGTTACCAATTCTTCGCAGAAAATTCCGCTCCACAGAGCTCTCCGGCTCCGCTCTCTCCTGCGAGTTTCTATTCTCCAACTCCTTCCAACCTCCGCACCCGTGACAATGAGTCCACTCAAGAGCAAGGGCAAGGCCGCCACGGGGTCATCCTCGCAGGCGGAAGCCACAGAGACCATGATGGGCGCGGTGCTGCTCGGCGTGCGCGTCAACGAGAAAGCGCTCTCCAAGGTCCGATGCCTGGTGGCGGACCGGACGAACGAGTACGACGCCACCGCCCTGAAGCCTGCGGCGCACGGGAAGTGCCCGCGGGGGTTTTCCCGGTCTTCCAGCACTGCCTGGCCGCGGGACTGGTGCCGCCCTTCTCGCTGTTCCTGGAGGCGGTGCTGGCGTTCTACCAGGTGCAGCTGCTGCACCGGCACCCCAACTCCGTCCTCATCCTCGCCGTCTTCGCCTACCTCTGCGAGGCGTACCTAGGTCTGAAGCCCACGGTGGGGTTGTTCCGGTGTTTCTACGCGCTCCGGAATACGGCGAAGAACGAGCGCTCAGGGTGCGTCTCGTTTCGCATCGTCGACGGCATGGGGGGCGTCTACATTCCCATGCCCTGGAGCGAGGGCAAGGCCATCACGTCCGTGACGAAGAAAGTAGACGACTTCCGCCAGAAGTGGTTCTTCGTCGGGGTGGAGCGTCCCTGCGCCTTCCTCGAGGTCCCCGACGAGCCTCCGGTGAAGAACTCCCATTGGGGCAAGGCTACCACGGCGCCAAGAATGTGAGCCTGATGGGGCGTCTGAGCTTCCTTCGCGAGGAGGGCCTCACAGGGCAGATGGTCGTGGCGGACTTCGTGACTCGCCGCATCGCGCCCCTCCAAGCTCACTCGGTCCCCATGTGGATGTACTCGGGGCCGAACGACAAGATGCGGTTTCACGTCGAGGACAACGACAAGGACGTCGTCGACAACATCCTCTCCGCGCTCTTCGTCAACCCCTCTGTGCTTCCCGTGGATGAGCTCCGCGCGGCGCTCTGGCCCCTTCACCAGTATAACCTGACGGAGCGCATGCCCTCCTGGAAGGGATGCCTCCGTTCACCCCGGCAGGCCCGGCGGACTCCGACGTGCCGATGCCGGCCCCGCGGGGAGCGGAGGGGGCCGATTCTCCCTCCGCTTCAGGAGCTGGCCTAGGTGAGGAGGAAGCCACAGCTGGGGAGGTCTCCTCTTCTAGAGCTGGGTCGTTTACTGACGAGATTTGTGATATCTCGTCAGGCGACGAAGATGCCTTCGTGGTGGTGCCCTCGCGCCCCGTGGAGGAGGAAGCAGAGGAAGGGGAGGCCTCGGGCGCGGAGGGCTCTACAGGAAGGTGCGGGCCTCGCACCAAGGTCGTCGTGGACCACACAGGGGCGAGGCCCTCTGACGTCCCTTCCAAGAGGAAGGCGGAGGCGCCCCCCGCGAGGCCTGCTCCCAAGCCCTTCCCCTCGTGGCGCTCGCCTGGCCTGGCGTGGGTCGATGCTGGCGCTCCCCCTCCAGGGTGAGTTCACATGACGTTGGGTCGTTTGCCCTCTTGGTTTCTTTTTTCACCTCATCTTTTGTTGAAGTCTTTTCTTGGGCTCTTGCCAGCGGTCCTGCACATGCGAAGCGCCGCCGGCTCCGCAAGGCGTCCGAGGTGAAGAGCGTCACAGCAGGGGCCGTGGCTGACGAGGCTGCGAGACATGTGGAGGCAGCCCCAGCGGCCCCCCTTGAGGAGGCGCCTCAGGTGGAGGTGACTACGCCCCTTGCGGAGGCGGCCGGTCCTCATGTGAAGGAGGGCGCCGTAGGCCCGGATGCTCCTGCAGCGCCCCACGAGCCTCCGGCGGTGGTGGGCTCGGAGGCGGGAACTTCTGTGCCACCTCGTGCTGCTACTCCACCTCGTGTGGCTACGCCTCCGCGCGAGGCCACTCCGCCACGTGCGGCTACATCTCCGCGCGAGGCCACTCCGCCACGCGAGCCAACGCTGTCGTGCGCGTCGACGCCTCCGAGTGTGCCTGCTGCGTCGCCTGCACCCACCGCTTCTGCGCAGCCCACGACGGAGACCTGCGAGGCACCAGCAGGCGCGGGCGCGTCTGCCGGGGACGGTTCTTCCTCTCCTCCCCGCCAGGCTGGAGGCGAGGAGCGCCTCGCGGCTGCAGGGCTTGAAGGGGGCACGGGCTCAGGCGGGGCTCAAGCTAGCCCCTGAGTTCTTCCCGAGGCTGGACCCGCGGGACTCGTCGCCGAGGCCGGGCCTTCTACGAGCCAAGACCTGGTGCTCCGCGGCTAGGACTGGAGCGCGGGGCGTCGCGAGGCCGCCTTTGTCCTCGTGAGGGAGTCCCTGGAGGGCTTGGAGGCGCAACTCGCCCTTGGGGACATATGGCTTGCTCGGCAGCAGGAGGAGCTGGCGAAGTCGTGGGCGTCCTTCCACGCGGCGGTCGAGGCGCGCCGGCTGGAAGATTTGGCGCTGCAGGCCGCCCGCGAGGAGGCCATCAGCTTCGCCAAGGAGACCCGCGAGGGGGCCATCCGCGACGCTGCAGAGCTGCTCAACCCCCTCCAGGCGGAACGTGACGCTGCGGCGGAACTCCTGCGTGAGGTAAGGGCGGAGCGCGAGGCGATGGAGGGCTCGCTGGCGCAGAAGCGCCGCGAGCTGGGCGAACTGGAGGCCCAGCTGCTCTCCGCCCACCAGGCCGCATCGGCTGCTCTGGAGAAGGACCGCAAGGTCTTCGTCGAGCGTGAGCAGCAGCTGGTCCTCAAGGAGGAGGAGCTGCAGCAGCGCGAGGAGCAGCGCCTCCAGGCGGAGAAGGACCTGGTTGCTCAGCGCGAGGCCCTCGAGGAGCGAGAGGGCGAGTTGGCCAAGGCGACCCTGAGGTACGACGACAACGTCGCTGCCCAGAAGGTGGCTTACGAGCGCTTCGAGCGGCGCTTTGCCGAGAAGAAGAAAGAGACCGAGGACGCCCTCGCGGAGCGCGAGAAGCAGTTCCGTAAGTCCACTTCTCAGAAGTACCGTGACCTGGCCCAGTCGCAGGAGGACCGCTTCAAGGCCAAGCACGCCGCGGACGCTCAGAAGATCGCCGAGCTCGAGAAGGCCGGCTCCAAGCTGGAGGCCCGCCTCACTCGCGCTAAGGATGGCCGCCGCCGAGCGGAGGAGGCTCGCACCGAGGGTGTCCACAACCTCAACTCCTTGGCCAAGGACGTGGAGGAGCAGGTGGCCCGGCGATGCAGCGAGCGGCGGAGGCCTCGGATTCTGCCAACGCGGCTCGGGCGCTCACGAAGCAGCGCAAGCGCATGTTCGAGGCGCTGGTTGCTCGTGGCAACGAGCTGGCCTCGCAGCTGGGAGCAGACGCGCCGCACACCGACGTTCGGGGCCGCCGCGATGCTGCCATGTACCTGGTCTACTTCGACCAGCTCTTCGCAGCGCTCGAGGGTCCCGTCGCCGAGCTTCGGGAGATGATCGAGGACGAGAGTCGGCAGCTCTTGGGGGTTGTCGTGGATCGCATCTTCACCAACCTCAAGCTCCTCACGCCAGACTTTGACCTCGGCTCTGTGACCGAAGCCGCCCAGGGCGAGGACGCGCAGCGGACTTCAAGCTCCCTCCGCGAGCAGGCGCCTTCTGCAACCGCTTCAGGCGCACGGAGGCTGCGCCGGAGGACAGCGAGGAGGAGGCCTGCTCTGCCGAGGCTGAAGAGGGCGCCGCGGAGGAGGTCCAAGGCGGTGCTGCTTCCCACTGAGTCATTCTCTATTGCGCCTGCGAGCGCTTGTATCTGTACCAGCTGTGTGCTTTAGACATCTTGAAACTTTTGGGCTGTAATATACTTTTAACTGCTGTTTTAATTTGAGCTTGTCTGCCCCTCGTGAGATCTCTTTGGACTCATCTTCATGTCTATTTGTTCTCTGCGTCGTTAGGTCCCATCTCTTCGTGCCATGACTCCGCCACCTCGGTATGCGGGAGCAATGACTCCGCAAGGCCGGGGGGAGTTTAGGCCTAGGAGAGGTAAGAGCCTTGAGTCGCGATGCTCAAGTGCCCCCCCTTAGACGTGCGAGTAGTCCATGAAGCGTAAGGGAAAGCGAAGTCGCTCGAGGGGCAAAGACGCGCGCTAGGGAGAGAAAAACGCTCTTAAAGCATGGGTGCGAGACTTAGCTTATCGAGGTTTTCGCTCTGTGAAGGCTTTTCGCCTGGCGAGGTTGCCCACTTGAGGGGTCGCTCCTGGGGAGGCTTTTCGCGTGGCGAGGTTGCCCACTTGAGGGGTCGAACCTGGGGAGGCTTTTCGCCTGGCGAGGTTGCCCACTTGAGGGGTCGCTCCTGGGGAGGCTTTCCGCCTGGCGAGGTTGCCCACTTGAAGGGTCGCTCACGGATGCCTCTTCAGGCTCGTGGGGGAATTCTTTCCTGCAGGTATTAGAGGGGCGAACCCAAACGCTGAAACACGGTTCAAGGGACTCGTGCGTGCTTACAGGTACCCTCATGCGTTCCTTGCGAGGAGAGTAAGTACCAAGGTCCTCTGTAGAGATGGCGTGTTTGTGGGATCTTGCCCTCCAGCCAGAGCTCGGACCCTTGGATTTTGCAGTGCTGCTGGTGTGTCATTTGAGGCACTGGCACCGTACTCAGCCCCCGCTCGCGAGGTACCTATGTGGAGAGATATAAGCGCACACTTCAACAATAGTAATGCGTAAATAAAAACCCCCCAAAAAACATTTTTTAAGCGGCGTCGAAGCGCTAAGTTCACTTAGGAACGAGATTGAGTCATTATGCTTGGGATTGCCAAGTAAATGCTCTGACCATGTCGAGGCATGGGGACCACCTGTTGGGGGCAGAGACTCTCAACGGCCTGAGGTGGCTCGTTTTAATTGAGAGCTCGGAGGGTTTACCCTCGAGTGAAGCCTTTGGGGCTTTGGAGGTTTAAGCCGTTGGCGTTTTAACCTCCAGAGACAAGAATGCTTGGAGGTTGAGCCGTAGGCTGCCTCGTCCGCTAGGAGTCTCGACGTGACAATGATCACGTGCGTGGCAATGACCACGGTTGCGTTTGTTCCCTTAGGAGACAAAGCATGTGTTTGAGGTTTAAGCCTTTTGGCGTTCTAACCTCTAGAGACGACAATGCTTGGAGGTTGAGCCGTAGGCTGCCTCTTCCGCTTGTCTTCTCGACGTGACAATGATCACGGGTATGGCAATGACCACGGTTGCATTTTTTTCCTTTAGGAGACAAAGCTGTGTTTTTGGAGGTTTAAGCCTTTTGGCGTTTTAACCTCTAGAGACGAAAAATGCTTGGAGGTTGAGCCATAGGCTGCCTCGTCCGCTTGACGTCTCGACGTGACAATGATCACGGGCGTGACAATAATCACTTTTTTAACTTGTTCCTTGCGGATACAAAGGTTTGCGAGGTTTAAGCCTTGAGCTTTTAACCTTGAGGGACAAAAAGGTGCTTGGAGGTTGAGCCGTGGGCTGCCTCTTTCGCCAAATGCCCTGACGTGATAATGATCACGGGTAGAACTTGCGTAGATGCATGATGTTCCATGGATTCTTGACGGGGACGCCGTCATGCGTCTCGAGGCGAGCCGCGCCAGGCCTGGCGATGTGGGTGACCCTGTAGGGACCTTCCCACATCGGGGACATCTTGTGGAGGCCTTCCCTGGAGAGGATTCGCCTGAGGACGAGATCGCCTGCCTCTAGGGTGCGCGAGCGCACATTGCGGCTGTGGTAGCGCCTCAGGTCCTGCTGGTACTTGGCCGCCCGGAGGGCGGCGGGACGTCTTAGCCCTTCAAGGAGCAGCAGGTCGTCGTTGTGGAGGTCCTCTTGCTGGTCCTCATTAAAGGCAAGTACCCGTGGGGATCCATGCTTTATCTCTGCGGGGAGGAATGCTTCGGCTCCATAGACGAGTGTGAACTGTGTTTCCGCAGTGGGCTTTGGTGGCGTGGTACGGATGGACCAGAGCACCGAGGGTAGCTCATTGATCCATCCCTTGTCGTGGCCCTTGAGGATATCGAAGGTCCTGGTCTTTAAGCCCTTGAGGACCTCTGCGTTTGCGCGCTCGGCCTGTCCGTTGCTTTGCGGATGGGCGACTGAGGCGAAGCAGAGCTTGATGCCCATTTTCTCACAGAAGGCTCTGAAGATGCCACTTGTGAATTGCGAGCCATTGTCGGTGATGATGCGGTTAGGCACTCCGAAGCGGCAGACCAGGCCTCTGATGAATTTCACCGCCGCGCCTGCTGTGATTAAGCGCGTTGCCTCCACTTCAGGCCATTTTGTGAACTTGTCAATGGCCATAAAGAGGTAGCGATATCCACCTTGCGCCGTTGGGAAATGTCCCAGGATGTCCAGCCCCCAGACCGCAAACGGCCACGAGAGCGGAATGGTTTGTAGCTCCAGCGCTGGTTGGTGGATTTGCTTGGCGTGGAATTGGCAGGCTTCACAAGCTTGAATGATGTCCGTTGCATCTTGAAGCGCTTGAGGCCAGTAGAAGTCGCTCCTGAAGATTTTTCCTGCGAGGGTGCGGGCGCACGAATGGTGGCCGCATTCCCCGCTGTGGATGTCCTTAATCAGCAGTTTTCCTTCTTCAGGAGGGACGCACTTGAGCGCGATGCCGTTTGGGCGCTTGCGGTAGAGAATTCCTTCGAGGATTTGGTACGATTTTGCTTGGCGGGTAATTCGCTCTGCTTCAGCATCTTCCTCGGGAAGGATCCCTTTGTGGAGGTAGTCTTTGATCTCGTCGATCCATCCCGCCTCTTGGTGCACCGCTGTGAGCAACAGACGCTCCCTAGTGGGGGGGCCCGCAGCCTGGAGCTCCGCTTGCAGGTGGTGGCGGGAGCGCTTCGTCTGTGCTTGCAAGCAGGGCCTCTAGGGGCTGCTTTATGGATGCCTTGATGAGCCTTTCTTAAAAGACACCTGGTGGCTGAGCCTGCCGCTTTTATGCACGCTTGGCGATGTCATCAGCCTCTTGATTTTCCTTTCTTGGGATATGCATGAGCTCCATTCCCCTGAAATTCTTCTCGAGTCTACGGACTGAAGGAGATATGCCCTAGAGGCAATTCATAAAGTGTATTCTTTATCATATCTCGTTTGTTCATAATAGGTTTTTGTGTCATGCTAGAACCGTATTAATCGGAAACATTAATACGGGTGTGATACGTAAACAACCAGGTCCCTAGTAGCCTCTACTAAGACTTGTTTCGTTGCGCGATTGATGATCGAGGTTTCCCGGTCATGGGGCATGGCGCCGGTCGGCAATGGGAGTCATATCATTAGAGAATGATGTGATGGACATACCCAGATTTGGAGAACGTAGTCGTTACGCCTTTGACCGTGAGATCAACTCTTATTGTTATTCCTGGAAGATACTTTGATCGCACCAAACGTCGTATCTTATTTAGTATGACAATAACGGTGATACTTTTGGGTATCGGAAAGGAGTAGTTGAGACGAGGGGTCAAGAGCGGGATTTGCCAGTCCGCATAGCAGGATAGATACTCTCGGGCCCACTCGGTGAGATCATGTCTAATGAGCTTGCAAGCATGTGACTAGGTCACGGAGACATGAGATCATGAACGAGTAGAAGATAGCGTCGTCGGTAACGAGGTTGGGATTAGGTATGGAGATATCTATGGAACGACGCTCGGACATGCTAAGTATCGCTATGGCAAAAGGTTTAAGACTTTGCGTTCAGGTTTGATAGATGAAAGTCATTCGTTATATCACAGGGATTAATTCATGGGGTCCAGGCCTACGAGTTAGTCGTTGATCATAGAGGAGTCTTGGTCATACCTGTTATTATATCGAACCGCTAGGGTAACACACTTAAGGGGTTTCGACAAGACAACCGGAAAGGAAAGAGATCACCGGGAGCGTCCCGGGAGGGGTCCGATGGAGATCGGGCAGCAACGAAAGAGTTTTTGGAGCTAAGAAAAATTATATATATTATGTTTGATATTAGTTAGTGTAATTAATATGCAAATATGATTTTATATATTTATTTTCGAACATATTTAGGCTGATTTCCCTAAATGGGCCTTCTGGTCGAAAGAAGGCCCAAGAGGGGGAAATTCCCTAGGGGATTCGGTGGGGGCCATGGTGGCCGGCCTGGATGGGTCAAGGGGCCCACCAGGGGGCCGGCGCACCTAGCCTAGCCGCACCATGCATGTGGGGATAGTCCCACATTGCCTGGCTGGCAAGGTTGGCTCCCCCTGGGAGCCTATATAAGAAGGGGCACCCCTGGCCTTTTAATTCACCAATTAATTCCCGATCTCTCTCTCGATCTCGTGGTTCCCTAGTCGGAGCCGCGCCGAGCTGAGGAGGGGGATCTCTTCCACCATAGCCCGCTGCCGCGCTGCTGGTGTTCCGGTCCTAGTCTTCCGCTGCTCATCCTGGACTGGAGCTTCGGAGGCCGTCGTCTCCACCGTACGTGTGTGACGCCCTGCGAGGTGCTGCGCTAGCGGTACTCGGAGGTCTGCTTCCTCTACACGACCTTGAGGTCGGCTTCGTCGGTCTTCATCGACAACGTTTGTGCGGGAACGTAATCCCCGCTTTCGGTCTACAAGGGTACGTATTCCGATCTCCGTTCGTACTACTATATCTGCATAGAATAGATCTTGGCATGCTTTTAGGATATCGTTGATAGGAATTTTTTTTGTTTTCTGCACACGATCCCCTTCATTGGTATCAGAGCCGATCTAGCGTAGATATAGCTGTACGCTGTTAGAACCCGTGCTCTGCACGGGGGCACCGTTCCTGTTATTTGCTACCCTCTAGCGTGCACTTGTGTATTCCAGCGGCATTGAGTTGATGAAGCGGCCCGGACCGACATTACGCGTACGCTTACGCGAGACTGGTTCCACTACTGACATACGGCTTGTACCGTATATGTGGCTTGCGGGTGTAAGTTTCTCTCTCTTTAGTTGGTCTTCGCATTTTCAATGGAGGGCCCGAAAGGGATGCTTAAACATGCAATTATTGGATCGTTGTTGTGGTCATAAGATTCGTAGGTATGAAGCGGTTCTATTTACGAAAGCCCCAAGCCACGTAAAATATGCAAAAGATAAAGTAGAAGCGTCTAACTTTATTTTGAAGGGGCTATGTGATATGGTCAAGGTAGGTTTATTAAATTGTTTATAAACTGCGGGCGCCAAGAAGACCATGGCGCAATGGACTATATCACATTGCATTACATTTGATGTTTTGTGTGCATCTTATATTGTGTGATTGTGTGTATAGTATACATTAGTTACACGGCGGTAGCTATATAAGATGGTCCCTTCAAAATACCACTAGTGTTCTCCCTCCAACGCGCACCACCAAGAAAGTTCTACGTTATGAGGCAGGCCGTGATGATCGGGTGTCAGACATCTCGTCGTTCGCATACAGTGGGTGTAAGCCATGTTGCACAAGCGTCAGCGTGGAGGTCTTTGGTGGCGAGCCTAGCATATTCAGAAATATGGCTTCGGAACAGGAAGACCGAAAGGTCGAGCACGAGTCACAAAATTGGTGTGGCGGACGATTTTGTCTAATCTTGAAGTTGTGCCGCCGGCTCTGATGATGAGGGGTGGTGCAATGGATGGGGGTCGTGTAATCGCTTGAGTGGGAGTTATGTTAGTTATTTTCTAAAATAATACAACTCAAAATTATTATGAACAAAGCCTTATGTTGTTGCAAATTCCATTGTAGATGTCTCACCCCTCCTTTAACCTAAACATGTTCATTGAGAAAGAGAAGCTTAAGACCGATGGGTCTAACTTCGTGTCCTGGTTCCGCGATCTGAAGTCCATCCTTGAAACCCACAAGGTGGCCTACATCCTTGATGCCCCCTTAGGTGATCTCCCAAACACCGTCCCGGAAATCGAAAGGATTGTCCATGGGGTAAAGGCGGAAATTTCTTCTTATGTCCAGAGTGGCATGCTCTTTGCCATGGAGGCTGACCTGCAAAACCGCTTCATGAACAAGGGTGCTTATGATATAATCACTGAACTCATGGCTGTTTTTGCACGACAAGTCAAGGCTGAGAGGTACGAGGCATCTGTGCTTTTCTTCTCAGCCCAGATGGAAGAGCACGCCAATATTAGTGAGCACTTGGCCAAGTTATTTGGTTGCGCTCGACTTCTGAGTGATCTGGGAAGTGTGATCCTAGAGGTGGTGGTTATTGATAGGGTGCTGATTTCTCTGCCCCCTAGCTATAAGAACGCCATCGTGGACTACGGCATGAAAGGGACGTCAAAACCCCTGTCGGAAATCCTGAAGATGCTCGAAGTGGCCGAATTAGAAATCAAGCTGAAGAAGATGGTGGTGACCATCGGATCACCTAAGAGCAACTGCCCCAAGTACCTGGAGGATAGGAAGTCTGGCAAGACGGTCGACAAAGAGCAAGGTATATTTGATATACATGTTATAGATGTGTACCTTACATCCGCCCGGAGCAACACATGGGTATTTGATACTGCTTCTGTTGCTCATATATGTAACTCTCAGGAGGAGTTACGAAATAGACGGCGGCTGGCGAAGGATGAGGTGACGATGCGCGTCGGCAACGGATCGAGAGTCGACGTGGTGGCTGTCGGCACGCTCCCTCTGCATCTACCATCGGGATTAGTTTTGGTTTTAAGTAAGTGTTATTTTGTGCCATCCTTGAGTGTAAACATTATAAGTGGGTCTTGCCTGTTACAAGACGGTTATTCATTTAAATCAGTGTCAAGCAATTGTGCTATTTATATGAATGATATCTTTTATGTTGATGCTCCTGAGAATAACGGTTTATTCTGGTTGAATCTCGATCGTAGTACTCACATCCATAACATAGAAGCCAAACGGATTAAGTGTAGTGACGATACCGCCATGTATTTGTGGCATTGCCGTCTTGGTCATATTGTTGTAAAGCGCATGAAGCAACTCCACTCCGATGGACTTTTGGACTCGTTGGATTTCGGATCCCTCGATACATGCGAACCATGCCTTATGGGCAAAATGACCAAGACACCGTTCAAAGGTTTCGTTGAACGGGCGTCGGATTTGTTGGGGATCATACATACAGATGTGTGTGGATCGATGAGCGTTTCGACACGCAATGGTTATCGTTACTTTGTCACCTTCACTGATGACTTGAGTAGATACGGTTATATCTATTTGATGAAACATAAGTCTGAAACGTTTGAAAAGTTCAAAGAATTCCAAAGTGAAGTTGAGAATCAGCTTAATAGGAAAATCAAGCACCTCCGATCCGATCGCGGTGGAGAATACTTGAGTTTTGAGTTTGGCACACATCTGAAGAGTTGTGGCATAGTACCCCAACTTACGCCAGCTGGAACGCCGCAGCGTAACGGCGTGTCCGAGCGACGTAATCGTACTCTACTGGATAGTGTTCGATCTATGATGTCTCTTACCGATCTGCCAGTGTCCTTCTGGGGTTATGCGTTAGAAACAGCCGCATTCATTTTAAATAGGGCTCCGTCCAAGTCCGTTGAAACGACACCGTATGAATTATGGTATGGCCAAAAGCCTAAGTTATCATTTCTGAAGGTTTGGGGTTGTGAGGCGTACGTTAAGAAACTACAGCCCGACAAACTCGAACCGAAGTCGGAGAAAGTCGTCTTTGTAGGATATCCGCGGGAAACCGTTGGGTACACCTTCTACAACCAAGCTGAGGGCAAAACTTTTGTCGCGAAGACCGGTACCTTTCTAGAGAAGGAGTTTCTCGCGAAAGGAGTAAGTGGGAGGAAGGTAGACCTCGATGAAATCGTTGATCCTGAACTCGAGATTCCGAGTGGCGCAACGGAAGCAATTCCGGAAACGTCCTCCGTGGAAGGAGTGGGAGAAACTGTCGAGGAAGATGTTCTACCTCGTAGGTCTGGTAGATCTCGGATCGCACCAGAATGGTATGGCAACATGGTTTGCACCGTCATGTTAATCGAACAAGACGAACCTACGAACTACAAGGAGGCGATGGCGAGTCTAGAGTCCGAGAAATGGCTTGAAGCCATGAAATCCGAAATAGGATCCATGTATGATAACAAAGTGTGGACTTTGATGGATATTCCCGAAGGGCGCAAGGCCGTCGAGAATAAATGGATCTTTAAGAAGAAGACTGATGCTGATGGTAATGTGACCGTCTATAAAGCTCGGCTTGTCGCAAAGGGTTTCCGACAAGTTCATGGAATTGACTATGATGAAACTTTTTCACCGGTGGCGATGCTTAAGTCTATTCGGATTTTGTTAGCGGTAGCTGCCTATTATGATTATGAAATCTGGCAGATGGACGTCAAAACGGCCTTCCTAAATGGAAACATTGAGGAAGAGTTGTACATGGTACAGCCGGAAGGTTTTGTCGATCCAGGAAATGCTAACAAGGTGTGCAAGGTTCAGCGATCCATCTATGGATTGAAGCAAGCATCTCGGAGCTGGAATCTTCGCTTTGATGAGGTAATCAAAGGTTTTGGATTTATCCAAAATGTGGAAGAGACCTGCATTTACAAGAAAATGAGTGGGAGCTCGGTTGTGTTCTTAGCACTGTATGTTGACGACATATTGCTGATTGGGAATGATGTGAAACTTCTGAATAGCGTGAAGGAATATTTAAACAGTAAATTTTCCATGAAGGACTTAGGAGAAGCTGCGTATGTTTTAGGCATAAAAATCTATCGTGATAGATCAAGGCGCCTATTAGCACTAAGTCAGAGTACTTATCTTGATAAAATACTGAAGCGTTTCCGTATGGAGAAGGCAAAGAAGGGTTCTCTGTCGGTTATCAAGAATAAGATATTGTGGAAGGCACAGTGTCCGGTGACGGAACTGGGTAAGGCCGAAATGACCAAACATCCTTATGCTTCAGCCATAGGATCGATCATGTATGCGATGTTGAGTACTAGACCGGATGTGGCATTAGCTCTAAGTTTGACAAGCCGGTTCCAGAGTAATCCTGGAATGCCGCATTGGATAGCTGTTAAGAGCATTCTTAAGTATCTCAATAAGACAAAGGAAATGTTCCTTGTGTATGGTGGCTGCGATGAAGAACTTGGCGTAACGGGTTACGTAGATGCAAGTTTCTGCTCAGACCCCGATGACTGTAAGTCACAGACATGTTACGTGTTCAAGGTGAATGGAGGCGCCGTGTGCTGGAGAAGTGGGAAGCAACCCATACTCGCACAATCTACAATGGAGTCGGAGTATATCGCTGCTTGCGAAGCCGCGAATGAAGCTGTGTGGCTGAGGAAGTTCGTCATCGAACTTGGAGTGTTCCCGAGCGTGCAAGACCCCGTGATCCTCTTCTGCGACAATACGGGTGCCATTGCGAACGCCAAGGAGCCAAGGTCTGACTCCACCGCCAAACACATTCTCTGACGCTTCCATGTGATACGTCAGTACGTACAAGGAGGCGATGTGAAGATTTGCAAAGTGCATACAGATCTGAATGTGGCAGATCCGCTGACGAAGCCTCTTCCGCTTGATAAGCATGAAAAGCACTAGTTAGCTATGGGTGTTAAGCTTTTACCAAGTTGTAATCTAGATTAAGTTGTACTCTAGTGCAAGTGGGAGACTTAAGGAGATATGCCCAAGATGCAATTAATAAAGTGTATTCTTTATCATATCTCGTTTGTTCATAATAGGTTTTTGTGTCATGCTAGAACCGTATTAAGCGGAAACATTAATACGGGTGTGATACGTAAACAATCAGGTCCCTAGTAGCCTCTACTAAGACTAGTTTCGTTGCGCGATTGATGATTAAGGTTTCCCGGTCATGGGGCATGGCGCCGGTCGGCAATGGGAGTCATATCATTAGAGAATGATGTGATGGACATACCCAGATTTGGAGAACGTAGTCGTTACGCCTTTGACCGTGAGATCAACTCTTATTGTTATTCCTGGAAGATACTTTGATCGCACCAAACGTCATATCTTATTTAGTATGACAATAACGGTGATACTTTTGGGTATCGGAAAGGAGTAGTTGAGACGAGGGGTCAAGAGCGGGATTTGCTAGTCCGCATAGCAGGATAGATACTCTCGGGCCCACTCGGTGAGATCATGTCTAATGAGCTTGCAAGCATGTGACTAGGTCACGGAGACATGAGATCATGAACGAGTAGAAGATAGCGTGGTCGGTAACGAGTTCGGGATTAGGTATGGAGATATCTATGGAACGACGCTCGGACATGCTAAGTATCGCTATGGCAAAAGGTTTAAGACTTTGCGTTCAGGTTTGATAGATGAAAGTCATTCGTTATATCACAGAGATTAATTCATGGGGTCCAGGCCTACGAGTTAGTCGTTGATCATAGAGGAGTCTTGGTCATACCTGTTATTATATCGAACCGCTAGGGTAACACACTTAAGGGGTTTCGACAAGACAACCAGAAAGGAAAGAGATCACCGGGAGCGTCCCGGGAGGGGTCCGATGGAGATCGGGCAGCGACGAAAGAGTTTTCGGAGCTAAGAAAATTATATATATTATGTTTGATATTAATTAGTGTAATTAATATGCAAATATGATTTTATATATTTATTTTCGAATTTATTTAGACTGATTTCCCTAAATGGGCCTTCTGGTCGAAAGAAGGCCCAAGAGGGGGGAAAATCCCTAGGGGATTCGGTGGGGGCCATGGTGGCCGACCTGGATGGGCCAAAGGGCCCACCAGGGGGCCGGCGCACCTAGGCTAGCCGCACCAGGCATGTGGGGATAGTCCCACATTGCCTGGCTGGCAAGGTTGGCTCCCCCTGGGAGCCTATATAAGAAGGGGCACCCCTGGCCTTTTAATTCACCAATTAATACCCGATTTCTCTCTCGATCTCGTGGTTCCCTAGTCGGAGCCGCGCCGAGCTGAGGAGGGGGATCTCTTCCACCATAGCCCGCTGCCGCGCTGCTGGTGTTCTGGTCCTAGTCTTCCGCTGCTCGTCCTGGACTGGAGCTTCGGAGGCCGTCGTCTCCACCGTACGTGTGTGACGCCCTGCGAGGTGCTGCGCTAGCGGTACTCGGAGGTCTGCTTCCTTTACACGACCTTGAGGTCGGCTTCGTCGGTCTTCATCGACAACGTTTGTGCGGGAACATAATCCCCGCTTTCGGTCTACAAGGGTACGTATTCCGATCTCCGTTCGTACTACTATATCTGCACAGAATAGATCTTGGCATGCTTTTAGGATATCGTTGGTAGGAATTTTTTTTGTTTTTTGCACACGATCCCTTCACGGACCTCTTCAAGGTATGCGGCCATGTGATCGTCCTTGGGCTTGTAGCTTTTGTTGGAGAAGTTGACGAGCAGTTGGGAGTCGCCCTTGATGAGTATATGATTGACGCCTAGGGCGATTGCGGCGCGTAGGCCAGCAAGCAGCCCTTCATACTCGGCGATGTTGTTGGATATCTTGCCGATTTCGAAGCACAGCTGGACTGCGTATTACAACTTGTCGCCTTTGGGTGAGGTGAGGACTACGCCTGCCCTACCGCGGCGACAAGCGAAAGCTCCGTCGAACTTCATGGTCCAGAGGCTGGGCATTGTGGCTCCAGAGGACTCGTGCTCTTCTTCCCAGGGCTCTTCAGGGGTTGGATCAGTCCATTCGGCGATGAAGTCTGCCAGCGCTCTTCCTGAAGGAGATATGCCCTAGAGGCAATTAATAAAGTGTATTCTTTATCATATCTCGTTTGTTCATAATAGGTTTTTGTGTCATGCTAGAACCGTATGAAGCGGAAACATTAATGCGGGTGTGATGCGTAAACAACCAGGTCCCTAGTAGCCTCTACTAAGACTAGTTTCGTTGCGCGATTGATGATCGAGGTTTCCCGGTCATGGGGCATGGCGCCGGTCGGCAATGAGAGTCATATCGCTAGAGAGTGATGTGATGGACATACCCAGATTTGGAGAACATAGTCATTACACCTTTGACCGTGAGATTAACTCTTATTGATATTCCCCGAAGATACTTTGATTGCACCAAACGTCGTATCTTATTTAGTATGACAATAACGGTGATACTTTTGGGTATTGGAAAGGAGTATTGAGACGAGGGGTCAAGAGCGGGATTTGCCAGTCCGCGTAGCAGGATAGATACTCTCGGGCCCACTCGGTGAGATCTTGTCTAATGAGCTTGCAAGCATGTGACTAGGTCACGGAGACATGAGATCATGAACGAGTAGAAGATAGCATCGTCGGTAACGAGGTCGGGATTAGGTATGGAGATATCTATGGAACGACACTCGGACGTGCTAAGTATCGCTATGGCAAAAGGTCTAAGACTTCACGTTCAGGTTTGATAGATGAAAGTCATTCGTTATATCTCAGGGATTAATTCAGGGGGTCCAGGCCTACGAGTTAGTCGTTGATCATTGAGGAGTCTTTATCATACCTGATATTATATCGAACCGCTAGGGTAACACACTTAAGGGGTTTCGACAAGACAACCGGAAAGGAAGGAGATCACCGGGATCGTCCCGGGAGAGGTCCGATGGAGATCGGGCAGCGCCGAAAGAGTTTTCGGAGCTAGGAAATATTATATATATATTATGTTTGATATTAATTAGTGTTATTAATATGCAAATATGATTTTATATATTTATTTTCGAATTTATTAAGGCAGATTTCTCTAAATGGGCCTTCCGGACGAAAGAAGGTCCAAGAGGGGAAAATTCACTAGGGGAATTCGGTGGGGGCCAGGAGGGCCGGCCTAGGTGGGCCACAAGGGGCCCACCAGGGGGCCAGCGCACTCCCAAGCCGAACCAGGCTGTGGGGGGTTAGTCCCACATTGCCTGGCTGGCAAGGTTGGCTCCCCTTGGAAGCCTATATAAGAAAGGGCACCCCCAGCCTTTTAATTCACCAATTAATTCCTGATTTCTCTCTCGATCTCGTGGTTCCCAAGTTGGAGCCGCGCCGAGCAAGAGGAGTCGGGGATCTCCTCCACCATAGCCCGCTGCCGCGCTGCTGGTGTTCCGGTCCAAGTCTTCCGCTGCTCGTCCTGGACTGGAGCTTTGGAGGCGTCATCTCCACCGTACGTGTGCGACTCCCTGCGAGGTGCTGCGCTAGCGGTACTCGGAGGCCTGCTTCCTCTACACGACCTTGAGGTCGGCTTCGTCGGTCTTCATCGACAATGTTTGTGCGGGAACGTAATCCCCGCTTTCGGTCTACAAGGGTATGTATTCCGATCTCCGTTCGTACTACTATATCTGCATAGAATAGATCTTGGCTAGTTTAAGGATATCGTTGCTAGGAAAATTATTGTTTTCTGCCCACGATCCCCTTCACTTCCTTTGATTACCCTCGTGGTATCGAAGCGCAAATTGAATGGCTGTAGCTCGATGTTCGATCCTGCGACACGATCTGTTGCAATTGGGTTGCACATAATTTGCTCCAGGGGGAAAGAGGTTACCACCGTGATGGGGTGCCCCTGGAAGTAGTGTCGCAGCTTTCTCGAGGCGATGAGGAGTGCGAGGAGAAGCTTCTGCTGCATCGTGTACCGCTCCCGAGCATCTCGCAGTATTGTGCTAACGAAGTAAACTAGATGCTCGACGAGGGTAGTTCCTGTTTCCTTGGCGTCTTTCGCCTGAGGTGGCCCAGCTTGGCCGTCGATGGGGTTGTCTTCAAGGGGCTTGTCCTGGGCCTCGAGGGTGTTGGCCTCGCGGGACTTGGTCTCGAAGGACTCGGCCTCGAGGGACGTGGCCTCGAGGGACTTTGCCTCGAGGGACGTGGCCTTGAGGGACGTGGCCTCGCAGCGCTCCTCCTGGGCCTCGAGTGTGTTAGCCTCTTGAAGCTCCTTAGTCCCTTCGGCATGAACCTCTTGCAGCGGTTGACTCGAGGCGGTCCCCTCTTGAGGCTTTGGTCCTGGCGGTGGCTTTGTGAGGACTGCCCTTTCGTCGAGCTCTTTATCAGGAGGCTTTTTCTTTGGAGTGGTTGCACTCTTCTTGTGAAGTACAAGTGAACGGATAGACGTCGCCTAGAGGGGGGGGGGGGTGAATAGGCGATTTAAAACTTTTTCGAGGAGCCGGAATATCCGGTCCAAGAGTGACCGGAAATTCCGAGTAGCCGGAATATCCGGTACACAAATGACCCGGAAATTCCGGTATGCTTGATAAAGGCGGAATAAAACTAGAGGTTTACTTTAACAAGCATACAACCTAGATATATAAACTAGGCTCACCTATGTGCACCAACAACTTAAGCTAAGCAATACTAGTAACAAGATGATAGCAAGATATATGACTTCAAGCACGAAGGCTATCACAATGTAAAGTGCATAAGTAAAGAGCTCGGGAATAGAAATAACCGAGGCACGTGGAGACGAGGATGTATTCCCGAGTTCCACCCAAAGGTGTACGTCTCGTTTGGAGAGGTGTGCGCAACCACAACAGGTTAGCCGCAACGCCACAAAGGCTCACCTTCTTCTCCTGATGAACTCAACCACAAAAGGTTCGAGTTCACCTTCCACTATTGATCTCCTTTGGGGCGGAGATCGAATCCCGTACAACTCTTGAGGCACACACCCACAACTTAATTGGGGGCTCCCAAATCTTGAGGCACACACCCACAACTTAATTGGGGGCTCTCAAGTGACCACAAAAGGTCTTGACCACAAAAGGTCTTGGCCACAAAAGGCCGGCCACAAAAGGCGTCTAGGGTCCAAAGACCCAAGAGTAACAAGCTCACAAGTAATACCACCACGAATCCTCGTGGAGGGCTCAAACCGATGCAAATGCAATGGCAAGAGCACACGAAGTGCTCAAGTCCTTCACTCTCAAATTCCAACACAACAACAAATGTTTATGGGGGAATAAGAGAGGAAGAACAAAGGAAACCACAAAGGAGTCAAATCCTTCACTCCCAAATCCCACCAAAAGCAACTAATGCTTATGGAGGGAGAAGAGAGGAAGAACAAAGAAGAAGAACCACAAAGGAACTCCAAGAACTAGATCCACTAAGTTCCCCTCACTTAGAGGAGAGATGGATTGGTAGGATTGTAGATCTAGATCTCCTCTCAACTTTCCCTAAAGAATATGGAAGATTCAATGGAGGGATTGAGAGGGAAGTGAGCTTTCCAAGGTCAACAATGGAGTAGGAGAGAGGGGAAAGTTGTGCTGCCTTGGATTTGCTGAGGAGGAAGAAGGGGAGGGGTATTTATACCCCTCCAGGAAATATAGCCGTTGGCTGTTTTGACACCCGGAAATTCCGGTATAAGTTAGACTCGGAATTTCCGGGTGACCGGAAATTCCGGTCTAGAGAGACCCGGAAATTCCGGCCACCCGGAAATTTCGGTCTAAGAGAGCTCGGAAATTCCGGCTGGAGTCAGAAGCAAAACCAAACTTTCCTTAGCCATTTCTGGAGGACTTTTCTAGGGGCACTCGGAAATTCCGGAATATGGAAATTTCCGAGCACAATTTCCGACTGGAGTCAGAACCCTTTTTCTCCTTTTCCTTAGCCGTTTTCTTGGATGAGCTGGGGAACCGGAAATTCCGGTAGGGTGGAATATCCGGCCCCAATAATCCGGATCAGCAGAACACCGAAACGAAAACTGCTATAACTTTTGCAAATGAACTCCAAATGAGGTGAGACCAATTTTGTTGGAAAGATAGCGACGATGAAAATATTGCATCCCATAAATAGAGTAAAATCACCACACATGGCAAGGTGTGGGACTTTCCTCATGGTTGAACCGGCAATATTTCCGCCACCGAAAACGCAACGAGTTGTCCAAAGTAAAACCGATTTCGATGAACTAGAGCTTGACATGGAGATGAACCAAGCTCTAATTCCTCACCAGCATAAAAGCCAAATAAGAACCAAGAAATATGATATGCCAAGTATGCAAAGGTTTGAGCTCTCCACAAGAATGCGATCAAGTTACTAACTTGAGAGCCCCTCTTGATAGTACGCCTATCTATCCTATAGCCCTATCAAGATCATACCTTTGCCTTGAGCATTCCACTTGAGTTGGATGATGACTATCTTGATTTCTTCAAGTGGATCATCTTTCTTGATTGCGCGTCCAAACACTTGCTTGATGAAGACTTCTCCAAATACTCCCCCATGCTCACAATGGGAGAGACTCGCTAAGCTTCGTCTTCAGGTATCCATTGCAAGCACCAAGCATGGGATCTTTTCGAGAAAGCTTCTCTTGGTCTTGCACAACTCATCTTTTCTTCACTAAGATGATGTCTTGAATCTTCAAGACATACTTGCAATAAGCTTCAAGAGTCCAACACATGAACTCCACAATTCCATGGACATGATCTATAATGATATCTCAAAAGCAAACATTAGTCCATAGAGATTGTCATTCAATTACCAAAACCACACATGAGGGAAAATGCTCTTTCAACAGGCTCGTCTCTTTCCACCACAAGTACATCACTGGCTGTTTGTGGAGTAGCTGACAAGTACAGCTCCAGGTGCTCGCCAAGCCTTGGGGCAACCATTACAGGTGGGCTGGCCAAGTACTTCTTCAAGTCCTCAAATGCTTTTTCAGCTTCAGGGGTCCACTTGAAAGTGCCCGTTCTTTTCATGATCTTGAAAAACGGCAGGGCTCTTTCGCCGAACTTGGAGATGAATCGACCCAAGCTGGCCATGCAACCTGCCAGGCGTTGCATGTCCTTGAGCCCGCGTGGAGGTTGCATGCCTTCTATGGCCTTGATTTTGTCTGGGTTCGCCTCTATGCCCGATCAGACACGTGAAACCCCAGCAATTTGCCTGAAGGAACTCCAAAGACGCACTTGGCGGGGTTGAGCTTGATGTTCACCTTGCGCAGGCTGGCGAAGGTTTCTTCAAGGTCTCCGAGAAGAGTATTTCCTTCGCGTGACTTCACGACGATGTCATCGACATATGCTTCAGCGTTTCGCCCCATTTGCCCGCCAAGGGCTATCCTCATTAACCTCTGGAAAGTGGCTCCGGCATTTTTTAGGCCGAAGGGCATGCAGACGTAGCAATACACACCGCATGGGGTGATGAAAGCCGTCTTCTCCTCATCCTCTTTAGCCATCTTAATATGGTGATAACCAGAGAAGGCATCAAGGAAACAGAGGAGGTCGCAACCTGCCGTGGAATCCACGATCTGGTCGATTCTGGGCATGGGATAAGGGTCTTTGGGGCAGGCCTTGTTTACATCAGTGTAGTCGATGCAGAGGCTGCCTCCGCCGGCGGGTTTTGGGACTACCACGCCGTTGGAGAGCCAAGTGGGGTGCGCGACTTCGCGAACGACTTTTGCCGCTTTGAGCTTCTCGACCTCCTTGACGATGAATGCTTGCTTCTCGGGGGCTTGCTTTCTTGCTTTTTGCTTGACGGGGCGCGCGTTTGGGCACACGGACAAGTGGTGCTCGATCACCTCCCTCGGTAAACCAGACATATCTGACGGTGTCCATGCGAACATGTCAGAGTTTGCCTGGAGGAAGGCGACGAGCGCGCTTTCCTATTTGGGAGGCAGCGCGGCGCCAATGGTGACGCTAGCCCCCGAGCCTTCAGCCCCCGAGCTACTTGAGCTCAGAGAGATCTTCTTGGTAGCAGCTGCCTCCTGGGAGAACAACTGCTTCTTCTTCTTGGGCCTCTCGAGAGGCTCTTGGTCCTCTTCTGCGGGGAAGGCCATGGCGGCGGTCTTGTAGGCCGTCTCAACAGCGCGCGTAGCGTCCAGGACATGCCCACAGATGGTGATCGTGCCGGCGCTGCCGGGGATCTTGACCATGTTGTACGCATGGTGCGTGACGGCCATGAACTTCGCGAGCGCGGGGTAGCCGAGGATGGCGTTGTACGGCAGGCCGATGTGTGCGACATCGAAGTCGATGTGCTCGGTGCGGTAATTTTCCTTGCTCCCAAATGTGACGGCAAGCCTGACCTGGCCTAGAGGCTCGATTGAGCTGCTGGTGACTCCCGTGAAGGGCCTCGAGGGCATGAGCCGCTCGTAGGGCACTTGAAGCGCTTCGAACGAATCTATGGAGATAACGTTCAGGCCTGCTCCGCCATCGATAAGCGTCTTGGAGACGGCCACGTTGTCGTTGGTTGGGGAGCAGACCAGCGGGAGGGTTCCAACAGCCTTGGTGGACTTGGGGTGGTCCTGAGCGTCGAAGGCGATGGTGTACTGCGACCACTTGAGGGGCCTGGAGGTTTCCGCGCTTGGGAGGACGGCGTTGAGCTCGCGGGCGAACTGCTTGAACTGGTTGTTCGACTTTGGCGCCTGCGCCCCCCCCCCCCCCCCCCCGAGGATGCAAGCAATGGCGCCTCTCGGGGCTTGGTAGCCGCCATCTTCCTCGTCAGGGAGGTTGTCGTTCTTTCTGCGGCGTTGGCTCGATTTCCAGATGGTTTCTGGTAGCCGATCTTGCGTCCGCTCCCGCGGTAGCCACGGCCTCGACCGTGGCTGCCGCTGTCTTCTGCTTGCTCGCGCTCCTTGCTCAACCTTTTGAGGTCGTAGCAGGACTCCGTAGAGTGGCCGCGCCTGTTGTGGTAGATGCAGAAAGGACGGTGATCATATTTCCTCTCTCCAGCCTCGGGGGAGTCCCTGCGGGTGCCTTTTGTGTCAGGCTCTGCCGCGAGAACTGCGGTGGCCTTGCGCTTGGGCTCCTCCTTCTTCTGGCTTTTGGACCCCTCAGCATGATCGTCCCCTCTCGAGGACATGTTCACGAAGAGGAGTCCCTCTTCAGCCTTGGCGCACTTGTCCGCCATGTCGAACAGCTTGACCAGAGAGGTGAGCTTGTCGTGGATGCCAGCTTCTCGAGCATCCCGCTGTTTGTGACGCCCTCGCAGAAAGCGGCGATGACTTGAGTGTCGGGGATGTTCGGGATCTTGTTCCGCACTTGGCTGAAGCGCTGGATATACTTGCGGAGCGTTTCATCCTTCCTCTGCACCACAGCGCGCAGATCGTTGTGGGTAAGGGCGCGCTCGTACGTCCCCTTGAAGTTGGAGACGAACTTCTTGCAGAGCTCCTCCCAGGAGTTCATAGAGTCCTCCGGGAGGTTCAGGAGCCAAGACAGCGAAGAGTCGCGAAGCGCGTGAGAGAACCAGTTGGCCATGACGTTGTCGTCTCCCCCTGCAGCTTGGATGGAGGTGGTGTAGAGCTGCAGGAACTCGATGGGGTTGCTGGAGCCGTCGTAGCCATTGGGAAGAGCCGGCCTGAACTTCAGCGGCCAGACCACGCGACGCAGAGAGCGAGTGAACGCCATGCAGCCTGAGGTGTACGTAGCGACCCCATGCTGAAGCGCGCCGCGGTTCTGCTGTCCCGCCTGACCGATCTCCTCCACGAGCCTGTTCTGGCGGTCTCGCTGGAGCTCCATCCCCACACGAGCATCGGTCGCGGTGCGCTGCACGATTAAGCAATCATGTCGCGAGGACGCGTGCGAAGTAGCCCTTTGTGCCGCAGCCGGTGCAGGCCCCGGAGGTGGCGGAGGCGATTTTGTTGCGACCGTGCCCGTGAGAGAGGGGTGCATGTTGGACTGCGACGGAGCGGGGCGCGTCGTGGCGATGCCGACGAGGTGGTTGAGGCGTTGGAGCCACTGCTCGTGGGCCTCAGCGGTGGGCTGGTAGCGGAGCAGCTCCTGCACCATGAGCAGCGAGGTGTGGGGTGCGGGGTCTGTCCTCCCCTGGCCCGAGCCGCTCGGGCGACGCGTCGGGTGCGACGTGAAGGGATTATGCCCTAGAGGCACTTAATAAACATAGTTTATTGGCAATATCCCAATCGTTCATTATATGTTTTACACCATGCTATAACTGTATTAAGCGGAAATATTAATACAGGTGTGGTAGATAAACAACCAGGTCCCTAGTAGCCTCTACTAAGACTAGTTTAATTGCGCGATTGATGATCGAGGTTTTCCGATCATAGGGCATGGCGCCGGTCGGCAATGGAAGTCATATCGTCAGGTGTAACGATGTGATGGACATACCCAGTATTTGTAGGACATAGTCATTACGCCTTAAGACCGTGAGACCAACTCTTATTGTTATCCCTGGAAGATACTTTGATCGCACCAAACGTCGTATCTTATATAGTATGACAATAACGGTGATACTTTTGGGTATCGGAAGGGGGTAGTTGAGACGAGGGGTCAACAACGGGATTTGTCAGTCCGCATAGCCGGATAGATACTGTAGGGCCCACTCGGTGATATTATGTCAAATGAGTTTGCAAACATGTGACTAGGTCACCAGCTGACATAATATCATAGACGAGTAGAAGATAGAGATGTCGGTAACGAGATCATGCTAGGTATGGAGATATCTGAGAATGATGCTCGGACACGCTAAGTATCGCCATGACAAAGGGTTTAAGACTATACGTCCAGGTTTGATAGATGAAAGTCATCCGTTATATCACAAGGATTAATTCATGGGGTCCAGGCCTACGAGTTAGTCGTTGATCATAGAGGAGTCTTGATCGTACCTGTTATTATATCGAACCGCTAGGGTAACACACTTAAGGGGTTTCGACAAGACAACCGGAAAGGAAAGAGATCACCAGGAGCGTCCCGGGAGGGGTCCAATGGAGATCGGGCAGCGCCGAAAGAGTTTTCGGAGCTAGGAAAAATTATATATATTATGTTTGATGTTAATTAGTGTAATTAATATGCAAATATGATTTTATATATTTATTTTCGAATTTATTTAGGCTGATTTCCCTAAATGGGCCTTCTGGTCGAAAGCAGGCCCATGGGGGGGAAAACCCTCAAGGGAATTTTGTGGGGGAGGCTTGGCCGGCCTAGGTGGGCCAAATGGGGCCCACCTAGGGCCGGCGGACCAGCCTTGGCCGAACCAGGCATGTGGGATAGTCCCACATTGCCTGGCTGGCAAGGTTGGCTCCCCCTGGGAGCCTATATAAGAAGGGGCACCCCTGGCCTTTTGATTCACCAATTAATTACCAATTTCTCTCTCGATCTCGTGGTTCCCTTGTCAGAGCCGCGCCAAGTAGAGGAGGGGGATCTCTTCCACCATAGCCCGCTGCCGCGCTGCTGGTGTTCCGGTCCAAGTCTTCCGTTGCTCGTCCTGGACTGGAGCTTCGGAGGCCGTCGTCTCCACCGTATGTGTGTGACGCCCTGCGAGGTGCTGCGCTAACGGTACTCGGAGGCCTACTTCCTCCACCCGACCTCGGGGTTATCTTCGTCGTCTTCGTCGCGCCGAGTTCTCCGCGACCTAGAGGTCGGCTACGTCGTCTTCGTCGTCAACGCTTGTGCAGGAGCGTAATCCCCGCTATTCGGTCTACGAGGGTATGTATTCCGATCTCCGCCGTACTTCTATATCTACATAGTTAGATCTTGGCTAGTTTAAGGATATCGTTGCTAGGAAAATTTTGGTTTTCTGCATACGATCCCCTTCAGTGGTATCAGAGCCGATCTATCGTAGATATAGCTGTACGCTGTTAGAACCCGTGTTCTGCACGGGGGCACCGTTCCTGTTATTTGCTACCCTCTAGCGTGCACTTGTGTTTTCCAGCGGCATTGAGTTGATGAAGCGGCTCGGACCGACTTTACGCGTACGCTTACGCGAGACTGGTTCCACTACTGACATACGGCTTGTACCGTATCTGTGGCTGGCGGGTGTCAGTTTCTCTCTCTTTAGTTGGTCTTCGCATTTTCAATGGAGGGCCCGAAAGGGATGCTTAAACATGCAATTATTGGATCGTTGTTGTGGTCATAAGGTTCGTACGTATGAAGCGGTTCTATTTACGAAAGCCCCGAGCCACGTAAAATATGTAAAAGATAAAGTAGAAGCGTCTAACTTTATTTTGCAGGGGCTATGTGATATGGTCAAGGTAGGTTTATTAAATTGTTTATAAACTGCGGGCGCCAAGAAGACCATGGCGCAATGGACTATATCACATTGCATTACATTTGATGTTTTGTGTGCATCTTATATTGTGTGATTGTGTGTATAGTATACATTAGTTACACGGCGGTATCTATATAAGATGATCCCTTCAAAATACCACTAGTGTTCTCCCTCCAACGCGCACCACCAAGAAAGTTCTATGTTATGAGGGAGGCCGTGATGATCGGGTGTCAGACATCTCGTCGTTCGCATACAGTGGGTGTAAGCCTTGTTGCACAAGCGTCAGCGTGGAGGTTTTTGGTGGCGAGCCTAGCATATTCAGAAATATGGCCTCGGAACAGGGAGACCGAAAGGTCGAGCACGAGTCACAAAATTGGTGTGGCGGACTTTTGTCTACTCTTGAAGTTGTGCCGCCGGCTCTGATGATGAGGGGTGGTGCAATGGATGGGGGTCGTGTAATCACTTAAACGACCAGGAGTGATGTTTGTTTGAGTGGGAGTTTGAATAGTTATTTTGTAAAATACTAGAACTCAGAATATAATGAACAGAGTCTGTTTTGCAAACCTTTGTAGATATTAACCATTGTGATAGCATCTTTTCAAATTAGGCGCATTCCTGCGATTGAGAAACTTAAAAGGTTGGGTCCAAACTTCATAGTTTTATACTTTAGCTTGAGAATACTCCTTGTTTAAACCGTTAGCTCTTTGTGATACAATACCCGCTAGGAGATAAACCTGGAGATTCCGCTAGCAAAAGATAATTTGGATTATCGGATTTTGAGCGGATGATATCATCATAGTCCAGTGTATGCTATGATCTCTGCCATAGAGAACCAACGGTGGGTACGAGTTATTGGACCGCGGACATATGATATGGTCGCTCAAACTTGGGGTACCCCTAAAGTTGGGTTGATGAAGTTTATCAGTACGTTGACTGATTGTCTTCTCAACCAAGATGGAAGAGAATACACACATTGAGAGAGCACGTGGCGGTCATACTTAATGACATATGTTCATGATTAATGAACACTGAGACGCCTCGCTCAGCTCAATCACTGGATGACATACATCGTTGCCAAGTGCAAATCCTCTGTCATAGACTATGTCATGCAAGGGGAATAATTCACCTTCATGGTTCTTGATTACGGTGGAAGTATCAAGAAGATGAAACAGATCGCCGGAAGTCATCAATGATGATGGTGTATATATGATATACATGTTATGAATGTTTTAGCTAAGCAAGTACTCGCAGTAGTGACTAAGTTTTGAACTAGTCATGTTTTGTGAAAACCAGGTTTACTGCTTCAGTAGCTTGAAAGGATGAGGCGACATTGCGTGTTGATAATGTCAATCAAGTTGTTGTGATGGCCATAGACACTCTCCCTCTAGATCTACCATTTGGGTAAATTCTTTATGATCGCCTGTTAGTATGATCGTTACAAGTGTGTCTCCTCTAGCGAGACACTTGTTCATACATGATAGTGACAAATTGGTGTCCTATATTTATGAAGTAATGATCATATGCCGATTTGAATTTAGATGGTAGAAGCTCCCACATTCATAATATTAATGCCAAAGGATACAAACTTAATAAAGACACCACATATGTGTGGCACTACCGTTTAGTCATGTCAATGTTATATGCATTAGCTCCACACTGGATGGACCTACAAGTCCTAAGATTTGATCTTTTGACACTTGCAAAATAACTGTGACACCGTTTTCGGAAAGCGGGCATGTAACTTATTGATAGTCATACATAGAGATGTATGTGGTTCAATGAAGTAATTGACTGGTAGTGGAGGCCTTTATTTCGTGAACTTCACTGAACGTTTTGAGTATAGCTTGTTGAGAATCGTGCATATGGGTGTATGTGAATCAATGAAGTACTTTAACGTGTAGTGGAAGTCTTTATTTCATAGACTTCATGAACATTCGAATAGATATATGGATATCCACTCGGGGAATGTTGGCCTGGAAATTTTTGATTCAATCAAACAAGTCCAGAATGAAGTAGGAAATAAACTTAACAAGAAAATCAAATTCCCGCGATGCATATCGAGGAATGAAGATTTGAGTTATAATGTTGGCACATCATTGGAAGACTTGTGAGAAGAGTTCCACAAATTACGTCGCATGGAACACCATAGTGTTATGGTGTGTTAGGACGTCGTAATTGCACCCTATCGTATAGTGTGTGGTAAATAAATCTCTTACCGAATTATTTTATCATTAGAGTCATATGGTAGAAACGTAAACACTCACGTTAGCAAATAGGTAAACCATTTGAATCCATGGAGACAATACCATATGAGTAATGGTGTGGCTTTTAGCCTGGATTGTCGTTTCAGCAATTTAGTGTTTCGATGTGATGAAACCTAAAATGGATTAATCTTTGTAGTATACCCTACCTAAAGAGTTAGTTGGGTACATGTCTCACGACATAGGCAAAATCATTGCCGGGATATACCTTGCGAAAGAAATAGTTTCTTGTCCGAAGGTATAAGTGAGAAAGAAAGTAGAGCAAGACGAAGTTGGAGAACTTCCTCTCCAGACATCAGAGTGGCGCAATCGAAAGTGTTTTCGGTGTCAGGCTCCATAGCTTGAAAAAGCTGATGATTCAAAATCATGATGTTCTGAGCTCATACTAAGAGCGTAGGTATACGAGGTTGTGTTCCACACTGTGTGTTACGACAATCTTTCTATGAAGGTCATATTAATGGAATATAACAGACCTACGAACTACGAAGAAGAGATGGTGTACCTAAGTCCGAGAAATGGCTATGAGTCATTTATGATCCGAAATAAAATCCATGTACGATTACCAGGTATTGACTTGGGAGATCTTCTTGATGGCATCTAGGATGTTAATAGTATGTGGAGTTTTATAAGAGAGTAGATATTGAGCAGATTCGTTTTGTCGAGAAACAGTTCCGACAGACCACATGAGAGTTTGTCTCAAGTGGCGAAGCCTAAATCTATTCTGGGTCGTTTAGCAATTACTATAATTTTGAATGAGAAATTGATAGATTGATGAGAAAACCATGGTTCTTAATAGTGTCATTAAGAATGGTTTGTAATCCTGAGGATGCTAAACATATATGCAAACTTCAGTGGTCCATTCATGGGCTGAAGCAAGCATATCGGAGCTGGAATCTTTACTTTGATAATGTGATCAAAGGATTTTGGAGTTGTCCAAAATAGTTGAAGAAACCTACATTTGCAAAGAAGTGAGTGGGAGTAAAGTAGTTTTCCTTGATCTTATATGCGGAAGGCATATTTGAGTGGGAGCTAAGTAGCTTTTCCTTGATCTTATATGCGGAAGGCATATTTGAGTGGGAGCTAGGTGTCATTCGTGATTTGGTATGTAACAACATATTGAATGACACAGATCCTCTAGTAGAGTGTAAATGATTATTTAAGTGATTAAATTTTCTATGAAATGAAGTTAGGAGTATTAGGCATCCGATTTATAATTTTATAGATCGTAAGGGGCTTAATAACATTAAGTCGGAATATTTCCTAAGTCAAGATTCTGAAGTGTTGTCAGAATAGGACAAGCAAAGAAAGATGTTCTTGCTTGTATGACTTAGGTAAAATATTAAATTTATCTTGGCATTTTCAGTTATAGCAAATGATGTTCGACATTATCTATGTATCAGACATAGATGCTATCAGACTGAAAGCTCGACTTAGTGTGACCCGAGTTCTTGGTTGAAGAACAGGTTCTAGAGTGATCCTTGTGTGGATCAATGAACAAACGTTAAGTTTATTCTTCAGTGTCTATGAGAACTGAAGATAGGTTTTCTAGTATAAGGTAAGAGTGGAATGGCAACTTGCCGTAAAGCGGTTACGATGATGCAAGTTATTACACTGACCCATACGACTAGAAATCTCATATAGGAGATGTCCTTTATTTTGAAGAAAGACATGGTTAGTTTGCGAAGTCGCATATGAATGCACTGTCGCACAATCTACATAGGTATAGAAATATATCGCGACTTTAGAAGTAGCAAGTGTGATTGGACTGAGCAGTTTTCCGAGCGTAGGTGGTCCCCTTAATAGATCTCTTAGACTTTTAAGGCGCATGCTACGCGAATGCTCGAGTCTCACTCCATCCACTGGATATATTTCACTGTCATCGTAAGATACGGGGTGATGTCAAACTAGGTGACATAGAAGTGTTGCAAAGCACATATATGTCTCAATGTGTGAGATCTATTGACTGTATTCCTCTTCCACGAGGCGAGCAGGCACCAAGATGCTATGGGTGTTGAGCTTTTACCAAGTTGCAAACTAGATTAAGTGTTACTCTAGTGCAAGTGGGAGACTGAAGGGATTATGCCCTAGAGGCACTTAATAAACATAGTTTATTGGCAATATCCCAATCGTTCATTATATGTTTTACACCATGCTATAACTGTATTAAGCGGAAACATTAATACAAGTGTGGTAGATAAACAACCAGGTCCCTAGTAGCCTCTACTAAGACTAGTTTCATTGCGCGATTGATGATCGAGGTTTTCCGATCATAGGGCATGGCGCCGGTCGGCAATGGAAGTCATATCGTCAGGTGTAACGATGTGATGGACATACCCAGTATTTGTAGGACATAGTCATTACGCCTTAAGACCGTGAGACCAACTCTTATTGTTATCCCTGGAAGATACTTTGATCGCACCAAACGTCGTATCTTATATAGTATGACAATAACGGTGATACTTTTGGGTATCGTAAGGGGGTAGTTGAGACGAGGGGTCAACAACGGGATTTGTCAGTCCGCATAGCCGGATAGATACTGTAGGGCCCACTCGGTAATATTATGTCAAATGAGTTTGCAAACATGTGACTAGGTCACCAGCTGACATAATATCATAGACGAGTAGAAGATAGCGATGTCGGTAACGAGATCATGCTAGGTATGGAGATATCTGAGAATGATGCTCGGACACGCTAAGTATCGCCATGACAGAGGGTTTAAGACTATACGTCCAGGTTTGATAGATGAAACTCATTCGTTATATCACAGGGATTAATTCATGGGGTCCAGGCCTACGAGTTAGTCGTTGATCATAGAGGAGTCTTGATCATACCTGTTATTATATCGAACCGCTAGGGTAACACACTTAAGGGGTTTCGACAAGACAACCGGAAAGGAAAGAGATCACCGGGAGCGTCCCGGGAGGGGTCCGATGGAGATCGGGCAGCGCCGAAAGAGTTTTCGGAGCTAGGAAAAATTATATATATTATGTTTGATGTTAATTAGTGTAATTAATATGCAAATATGATTTTATATATTTATTTTCGAATTTATGTAGGCTGATTTCCCTAAATGGGCCTTCTGGTCGAAAGAAGGCCCATGGGGGGAAAACCCTCAAGGGAATTTTGTGGGGGAGGCTTGGCCGGCCTAGGTGGGCCAAATGGGGCCCACCTAGGGCCGGCGCACCAGCCTTGGCCGAACCAGGCATGTGGGATAGTCCCACATTGCCTGGCTGGCAAGGTTGGCTCCCCCTGGGAGCCTATATAAGAAGGGGCACCCCTGGCCTTTTAATTCACCAATTAATTCCCAATTTCTCTCTCGATCTCGTGGTTCCCTTGTCAGAGCCGCGCCGAGTAGAGGAGGGGGATCTCTTCCACCATAGCCCGCTGCTGGTGTTCCGGTCCAAGTCTTCCGCTGCTCGTCCTGGACTGGAGCTTCGGAGGCCGTCGTCTCCACCGTATGTGTGTGTGACGCCCTGCGAGGTGCGGCGCTAGCGGTACTCGGAGGCCTACTTCCTCCACCCGACCTCGGGGTCATCTTCGTCGTCTTCGTCGCGCCGAGTTCTCCGCGACCTAGAGGTCGGCTACGTCGTCTTCGTTGTCAACGCTTGTGCGGGAGCGTAATCCCCGCTATTCGGTCTACGAGGGTATGTATTCCGATCTCCGCCGTACTTCTATATCTGCATAGTGTAGATCTTGGCTAGTTTAAGGATATCGTTGCTAGGAAAATTTTGGTTTTCTGCACACGATCCCCTTCACGACGACTGCGCGTCCTCCTGGTGCTCGGCGTCGTGCTCCGGTGCCTCTGCGTGAGGGCCAGAAGGGACTTGCTCCTCGTGGCGGGGTCGGCCCCGCCGTGCGCGGGTGGTCGCTGCACCTGGGGGCGCGCGTGCTCCCACAGGCGCACGTCGGTTGATTCGGGCGACGCGGGTGGCGCGCGTGTTCACCATGGCGCGGAGACGAACTCGAAGGTTGTTGACGCGCCTCAATCCCCTACCTGGCGCGCCAAATGTCGGGTTATGACTCCCAGGAATCGGGGGTAGTCACTTCCTGAAGTGTAGTTCGAAAGGGGATTGAACGCGGAGGTCTAAACCCTCAAGTGGCTCCGCGACGTTTCGCTGGATCCGAAGAAGACGCACACTCGACCAAGGAAGACATCGTCCTTTACCCAGGTTCACGGCCCTCGTGAGGAGGTAAGACCGCTACTCCTGCCTGTCTGTATTATATGTGGAGAATTACAGTACAATGGAGTTGGCCGGAAGCCCCCTTGAGGCAGTTCTTGCCTGGGGAGGGAAGCAAGGATCTTCTTCCTCCTCCAGCCAGAGGCTAACCTAACCAGGGTTGCTAGGGTTTACAAGGGTGTTTTGCACGCAAAGGGCCGACCCTTGCTACGATGGATGTCTTCTCTCATTTATAGGCGCCTCGGGCCTTCTCCTTCGGCTTGGCCTTGAAGGTGGCTCCCACATGCCAGTGGCAGGGCGGAGCACGAGTCCACCGCGCTCCATTCGTCCATGGACTCGGTCCATTGTTGATAAAGGTGGCGCCGTGGCCGACACGCGGCCGACCGCGCGGTACTATCAGCAGAGCGGGCAGTCTCTGAGGTGGAGCCCGCGATGACGATCTCCGTTGGAGGGTTGCGCCGTCCACCTGCTTTATCGTCAGAGTAGAAGGTCCTCACAGCTGCGCAGCTTTGTTGACCACTTTATCGTTAGGGACAGCGACGGGGGTGCGTGTGTTACTGCATGAGCGTGGCAGAGGTCACGTGCGCCCTGGCGTGCTTCCTTGGCCGCGACGTTTCCCTTCAGGCCTGAGGGGTGATTCATGTTGGACTCCCCTCAGGCGGGTTGGCGCCTCGGGGGGGGGGGGGGGGGGTCCCCTGAGGCTAGTGGTCCCTTGAGGCCCTCGTTTCTTCTTCAGTCCCTTGAGGGGAATCGCCTCTCGAGGGTCTCGCTAGGTGGTAACGACTGGTCCGTAGCCGTTTCGTCTGACTGGCCCGCGTGCGAGGCCTGAGGGGAATGGGCTCTTGATACCCCAGTTCCCACTGGGCCGACACCGACATTCGCCCCCGTTCTCATTCTGGGCAACATGGTTCAACAACGAGCGCCGGCAGTCGTTGTTCACGCGGGCTCCTGCGCTGATGTCGTTCGTCTCCCCTTCCCCACCTCAGGGTGGCTAGAGCGGCACCGCCGGCGCCGTCACACGTGGTCAAGGGGGAGGAGGAGGCCATGAAACAACCTACGACTTCGACGACGACCCCGACCTGAAGGCCACAATGGAGGAGTCCAAACTCACCGTCGAGACAAACAAGTTTGGCCGGTGGACAAGGCTCGGCCCAACCCTCTGAGAGTCTGCCGACGCGGCGCGCCAGCGGGAGCATGAGGAAGAGGAGGCACGCCGGCGGGAAGAAGAGGGAGCTACAACTTCTGGAGAGGAGGCGGAGTATCGGCTTGCGCTCGCGGCTAAGCGACGATCAAGATGGACTTGATAAATATATTCTTAAAAATTCGAAGTTAAAAATATAGTCGATATTTGTTTTTGTTAAATGGTAGTTATACGATACTAGTAAAATATAGGAGTAAATATAAATGTCCTGAATATAGATGTTCACTGAAAAACTAAGAACATCTAAAAAGAAATATGTTTAGATCGATGATCTTTTATATGTATGGAGATATGGATGACTAAATTTGGAAGATCAGTGTAGATGGTCTTAGATGACTAAATTTAGATATGCTTGTGAATGGAGTCCAGTAAAGATTAATTCAATGAATGACCTGATCTCTGAAGGATCAAATAGATTTCAACCCGCCTATCTCTGTTTGACAATCGAGTTTGAACCTATTGGGATTTGCCTGTTCAAGGTCAAATTCCACTTAACAAGTCAGCACCTTTCTTCCTTGTGTTGGTCGTCAACGCCAAAACAATTGTACACACGCGTTACGCGAGCTTACGAATTACGACGACAGACTCTGTCACACTGATGCAGTCATGCATCTAGAGACGCTTTGCTTGGTCGTCCTGCCGCCGCCGGCCGGTCGTCTAGTTCAACGTCGCTCCGTAATCACTCGCCACCGTTAAAGAGTACACGCCAGGTAATGCATTGCAGGGTGGCCAACAAGTTACACCCACTACATGATTGGCCACAAATGTCAAAATCTCTTCTGCTCTATAGCGTGTCAACAACATAACACTAAAATAGTACGTGCCAAACGCGTGACAAACTCAACATGGGAGGTATCGTCCCTTAATTCAATATTTTTCTTTGTCTATCAGACATATGGTATCGTCCCTGATTGTACTGAAAAATGATGTTATGTCCGTCGTTCTAAAGAGAGGATGCACGGCCGCCTGACATCCCAATTCAAAAGAAAACAACACACCGTTTGAAGACTTCCGTAACTAGTATTCCCTATGTTTTTATATATAACATGTTTTAGTCTTTTTTTCATGTTCACATATATGTATCTAGAGACATATTTTAGTGGCTAGGTTTACTCATTTTAGATTGTATCTAAACAAACATATCAAATAGCTAAAACATCCTTATATTTAAAAACACATGGAGTAGGAGCTAAAGCACGCTTATCCAAGTTCTATGTTGTGTTCTTTATCTTCACCACATGTATCTTTCATCTTCATGTTGTCGTACCACGGACACCTCCATGTGTGCTCCAATCGTTCCCTTATCGTAACTACTGTTGTCTCGGTCGATGATCATTCGTTTTGCCTCTGGCACTACTTGTGCAACGACTAAGCGGCTCATTGTCAATATGATCTTGAATGGGACATTCATGCTATATGGAAACATATAAGGTATGGAAATTTAACTAGCTTGAGACAAGAAAAGAGAAGAAAAATTGCAGTTTTAGGACATAAAAAGAGTGGATAAACAACCAAGGGCTTTTCATCGGACACAATGAGACCTCCGCTGCACACGTATCGAGTGGAGAGCACGCTCGTACCATCCATTGTAAGGCTTACTCACTAGCTAGCATTTCTGCTGAAAAATAAGTCCCTTTTGTCTAGGGACAACTCTCATTTTATGTATGAAGGTATGTACAATGCAAAGTGTTTAGGGAGACGATTAAAAAACAAACGATGGTTAATTAATAACTGGTGCTTATTTATAAAATTCAAGTGATTATTTAGTATTCTCTCATATGGAAATAAACATTGATGTTTATAAAAAAATAGCAGGTTTGGTTTATTTTTCAAACACCTTACTAAACACTTTGCATTGTACACGAGCAGGTGCTCTGCGCCTCCAAGCTCACCACATCTGCCTAAGGCCTAGCTCCTTTAGGCTTCCTGAACGACTTCTTGAAGAAGCTACCCTCACCCAACTTCATGAAGAAGCCGCCTCATAAGATTGGTTAGGCTTCTAAACTAATTTAGTCTAAATTAGATTGGGACCAAATTAAATTTTTGGAGGCTTCTTTCAGGAAGCTGGGGGTAGGGAATCTAAAAAACCGTTCTGGAAGCCCAAAACGACTGGGCCTAAAAGGCCTCCCAAGCTCCCGTTGCCCAGCCCAGTGGCATGGATTAGCCAGCCCACATCTATCTCCACTCCATCTTGCCTTGCCGCCGCTGCAACCGCAGTTCTTCGGCGGCCCACGCAACGATGGCGCCGTCCCCGCAGTAGCCGCACGCCCACCGCCCGTGCCGGCACGGCGGCGCCTAAGCTACCGCGCGCGCCACGCCGGCTCTCGACCTGAGCCGGCCGTCCGCCACTACAGAACCGCGCACCCAAGCATAGACACGCGCGCGGGCTCTCTGACTCTCTCATACTCTCGCTGCACCGCACCGCACGGCTTGGCCATGGCCAGCCGTCTCCTCCTGCTCCGGCGGGCTACAAGGAGATGGCTCCTGCAGCCTGCACCACCTCCGTGGCCTTTCCCCTCGAGTGCTACCTCACCTTCCATCGAAATTCCGGAGCAACGCGCATTACGTTCACCGCGCTCACAATCGTAAGAAACCAAACCTGTCGATCATTTCTTCCTCGCTGATTTTTAATCGAAGTGGCGTAGTAGCTGGTGATCGCATGTAGGGAGGATTTCATGATTTGGGCTTGTGCTTTGCATTATTATTGGTGCAGCAGGTTTTGCTCCCAAACAATAGTGAGTTTGAGGTGTTCGATGAAATGCCACACACACAACTCTCTGCACAATTAACTGCTTTCAGTTATACTAGTATGTTTTTGTATTTGTGGGTTTCAGTAAAAAATAGTTCTGTTTAGTATGTGTATGTTTGCCCGCTCAGCTTCTTGGAGTGGTTTTCATGAGGTAAATACTAAATACAGTAGTCTACATATTTTGTAAGTTGGAGTTCTGATGCTGTTGTAGTTATACTTTCCACAAGGTTTCTTACCAAGATGATGGGTTCTTCAGTTGGTCGCGAAGTTATAACCTTCAAACATCCCGATGTGTCCATACGAGCCAACCTCTTGATAACCAAAATCAAGATATGGCGATGGGTCAACAAAATCCTGGAGCCGTGGTACCGGTTGATGATTCTGGCAAACCAAAAGAGAAGAGGAAAAAACTTAAAGGAAAGAGGGCCGTAACAAGGTTTTTGAAATCCTTGAGATGGAAAAAGAAAAGGGAGTTTCAGAGAATGACTGCAGAGGAGAAGATTTTGTACAAACTGAAGCTAGTAAGTTATTATGGACTTAAATGTTTGAATATTTATCTCTTAATTTGTAAATATTTGTTAAATCATAAAACAATGAAGTTTTTTCTGATTTCACTTGATGTAGCTTGATTTTCTAATACTGCTAGTCCATATTGTCATGTCAAGTAGCTGAATTTTCGTTCTTGCTTGCTCTAGTTATCACGCTTCATGTGTCCAAGCATAGAATCATTATAATATTTGGAGTGCTGACAGGTGGAATCTTTGTGTAAGATTTTTTGTGTTGCATGCACTGCAACGAAGTACCAGCACCAATTCTTCCACTGCTCACACATTACAGAGAATCTAGGTGTTTCTTTGTATGCACCCTGTTGTGAAATTTTTACTCATAAATATATTGTTGTACTGGGTGATTTATTCTTTATATTTTGCATTCTTTTTCGGGTTTCCCTTACAGGCTCGAAAGAAGGAAGATCGAATTCTTGCAGCTTTGAAGAAAATTGAACCAAACGAGCCATCAGAACCTACACATGATCCAGAGGTTCTTACACCTGAAGAACACTTCTACTTCCTCAAGATGGGCCACAAAAGTAAAAACTACGTGCCCGTTGGAAGGCGTGGGATTTATCAGGGAGTTATCTTGAACATGCATTTGCACTGGAAAAAACATCAAACCCTACAGGTAATTGTGAAGACATTCACACCCGAGGAGGTTAAGGAAATTGCCTCAGAGTTAGCCATTCTAAGTGGTGGTATTGTGCTCAGTATTGAAGAAGGAAATACAATTATTATGTACAGAGGAAAAAACTATGCACAACCACCACCCGAGATAATGTCTCCAAAGATTGCACTTCCTAGAAAGAAGGTATGTTTTCTCTCTGCTATCATGGTCCAAGATTAAATATCGTTGTCTTGTAGCATATGTATGAATTGTTAAGCGAGGTCGGAAACACTCACACATAAACTAATAGCAGTACGATTCCAAGATAAGCTAGGCCTGCTCAGTAGATCCTCCTAATTTGTGCAGAGGCCTCAATGAGATATCAGTTCCAACACTTTGAGCTTAGGGCAAAATAGCAAAGGACATAGCCAGCCAGTTGTTTTCAGTTGGGAGGGTGTTCGGTGCTCTAGTCAGAGTGTCAAATAGAATATACTCCAATATAGAAAAATATGTAGAATTAGAAGAAAAAAACATGACTAAAACATGTGTCCTCTTGTGCCTTTTACTGTTGATGCCTTGCTGTCTCTAAATTCAACATTTCTAATCAGGCACTGGATAAATCAAAATATAGAGATCACCTCCGAGCTCTTCGGCGGTACATTCCCAGGCTTGAGCAGGAGCTTGAAGATCTTCATGCACAAATGAAGTTAGCTGGAGGGCATATAGGACAAAGTGCAGCGAAAGGCATTGCTTTAATTTCAGATTCTACACACAGTATCTCTGTGAAAAAAGATTCTTCTTGCTCAATTCACAAGAGAAGTGTAGCTGAACTCCTATCAGAAAGTATAGAAAGATCTGAGAAGCAGGAGGATGAAAATTCTGAGGCTGATGATGATTCAGCTTCAGAGTCTATCATATACTCAGAATCTGAGGATCTCTCCGACATGTTTGAGACAGATACAGAGGAGCAAGTAGAAGATAGCAAGGAGCGTCCTCTCTATCTGGATAGGCTGGACAAGTTTCCTCCAGAAAACAATGATAATGAACCAGACGATTTTGAGGAGCATCTGCGGAAGATTGCTTCACTTTCTGACAAGGCAGATTCACCTGCAAAGGAACTGAAAGTCTCCGAGCTTGATGAGATCGATAAAATATTCCTAAGAGCTAGTTCTTTGCTGAAGAAAAGATGACAGTTGATTTGGTATTTGTATACAATGTGCTTGAGTTTTATTAGCGAAGCATTTACGTGCAGTTTACTGGGATCTCCGAAAAGAACTTGAGGTATACTGCTGCCTGATCAGACTGTCAAATACTGGACTGACTCATAAATCTTGCTGAAGACCAGCCAAGTTTTTCGCGACTTCATTATGTTACTTGAATCTGGTCAGCTCATTTGAAGTTGCGTAATTGATAACCTTATGGTGTGCGCTTGCATACTTTTGTTTGTTTAACGAAATGTCGCTCCAAAGTCGATGTTCTTATGTACTTGTTGATTGTTTGTTGAAGCACTGCTGGCCAACTGTCATCATCCTTGGCTGTTTTGAGTGCACGGTTACAGTACGGTATGGTTGTAGTTCAAGCTTTCTGTGTACGGGTGATCTTCGCCACTAAAGTCGGAGCCTTACCAATGATTCCAGTCTTGTCATGACAGGCATACCTTTAACCTGTTTACACGCTGTTCATTACAAATCATAGTAAAAGCCTGGAAGACTTAACATCAAAATATTACATCAAATCATAAGGTTCTGCAAGAACGATAGTCTGTGAACATAACACACACGCTAAGTAAACTCTTCGCATGCCTGGCGTAATAGTTTCATCTATATGTTCCACGGTAAGCACGCAATCGGCACAGCAAGATGCATGGCAGAACATCCTTTATGCTACTACATACATCACACATACGAAGTTACGAACTGTTTAACTCCATATATCATCCAAGATCGGGAACGATGAGGTAGTCCTCGTCATCGTCAGGCAGCTCAACCCGTGCCCTCTTGCTCTTGCGGGCACCGGCGCCTGTGTTGTAGAAGCCCGTGTTGCTCGCCGGCTGCGGCGAGGTGGCGAAGAGCTCGGGGACCTCCGCCATGGTTCTGCCCCTCCTTGCGGTTGGTGGCTGGTCATGGTGGAACAAGTCGATGTCGGCGAACCACTCCATCTCCTTGAACCCGAGAGGGGAGGTAGAACCCTTCTGCAACATCAAACGTAAAACCCATGGAGACCGTGAGAACGGTGGAGATTTCAAGCGGTCGAAAGTACTACTCCCTCCGTTCATCATTACAAGACGTTTTAGCTAGTACTATCTAGGTGTAGGTGCATGTGCATGTTGATGAACATGCATTCTAAAAGTAGACTAGGTACAACCTAAAGTGAATGAATCAAGAAAATAGCTAGAACTTCTTATAAACAGGAACGGAGGGAGTACTTAGAAAGAAAGCCACTTGCCTTGTCACTGGATTCATAGTCGGAGAACTGCAGGAGGTCCTCGACGGCCCAGCTCGAGAACGGCGAGGACGGCACCTCCTGTGCAGCTGCGGCCTGGACCGGCGCCGCCCTGGGTACGACGGCGGCCGGTGTCTTGGAGTTCTTGGAGGGCGGTGCCGGCGGGTGGGTGTCGGCGTGGGCGCTGCAGACGGAGCTGAAGCCGACGCGGATGCCGGTGGCGAGGTAGCGCTGGTGGTTGGCGGAGAGCGTGCCCTGGAGGTGGATGGAGTCGTCGCAGTCGCCGCAGAAGAGCGCCCTGTCCTCGACGCAGAAGACGAAGGCGGCCTTGTCCTGGCAGACGTCGCAGCGCGGCAGCTGCTGCTTGGCGCCGCCGCCGGCTGGGTAGTCGTCGAGCGGCAGGCGCTGGTGCTTGCCGGCGAGCTTGTTGGCGGCGTGGATCTGCACATCGCAGCGCGCGCACAGCGCCGCCTCGTCCGCGCAGCACACCACCGTCGCCGCCGCGCCCTCGCACGCGTCGCACTGGATCTTCATGCTAGCTCGCTCGCGCTTCCCGGCCGCGGTCGGCTGGTAGAGTGGTAGGTAGCTCGCTCCTAGCTCAGCTCCTCAGAGTCTCACACTGAACGAACGTACGGTCGCCGGTTGGTGGTTGGGAAATGAGGGCTGAGACAGACCATGGACGAAAACTAGCGGCGTATATAATCGCGGCGACGTGTACGGGCGAGCGCGCGGCAGTTCCTGTGGACGAGAGAAGCTTTACGGTGAGCCGGCGGAGTGAGCTGGCGGCGGCCAAGAACTTTGATTTGATTTTGGGTGGACGGGGGCCACCGGAGACGAGAAGATCTTGGCGGGAAATTGAAGACGAGGCCCGACTTGTCACGCTGCCGATGGCAACCTGTGAAGCCTGATCTTTTGGCTAGTAGGACTAGGAGTACGTACGAACGGGGAGGAAAGGCGGGGTAACGTCACGTCGCACATCATGCACCGGTGTAAACAAAATGGCGGGTGAGTCGGTTATCGGAATTGAGTGCTCATCGGCCATCTTAGGCCTCTTTGGTTCACACGAAATGAAAAAAACGTAGGAATAGAATGTAATGGCATGAGAAATCCTACATAACTGAAAACGCAGGAATTGATCATACTAGTTGTTTGGTTGTAGCACAGGAAAAACGCAGGAATTTTCTATAGACTGCTGCAACTCATAGTTGTCATAAACTCATAAGAATTTTTCCATGAGGTCTAACCTCTTGCTAAAATTCCTATGGAATTGTAGTGTAGGATGATAATGGTGATGGTTATACTGAGTCTGGTAAAGAAAACATTCCATAGGAATTTTGGAGAATTCGTTCCTCTAAACCAAATAGACTCCATAGGAAAAAATCCTAGGGATTGAAATTCTATGAAATTCCTTTGAACCAAAGAGGACCTTAATGATCGATCATTCGAGTTGTCGGTGTGATCTTGTACGTACTAATTGGATCGAGCAGATTTGTACTCTCTTTGTTGATGTTCTTTTACCATTGTCTACACTTACGTATATACAAATATATTTAGACAAACTTTTAGTTATTTTAGTATGCATCTAATCTAAGCATAATGTGAAACACCTAAATTCCTAAAACATGTTAATTTAAAAACAGAGGAGGTATAATAAAGAAAACAGTATTGGTACATGCATTCAATATAAACGGACGTTGAGTAGATGGGGTACAAACGGGACAAGAGGTGTTTTATGCCTACTCAAAAGCCACACAGGGCGACTCTGTCCAAGAGCCTATTCATTCCAAACCAACATGGCTTTAGCTTTCAATTAGTATAAAAGACTCAAGAAACTAGGTGCTCGTCTCATGTGCGGCCGGTCGATTGAGGATTTCGTTAAGCTTAATGTTGATGCGGCTTTCGACATCAACTCAGGTATGGGTGGGACTAGCGTCATCATTCAAGGCCACTATGGTTTTTTGTTTCAGGTGGAAGATGGAGTCTACACTTTGTAGAGGACGCTGCAACAGTTGAAGCATTTGCACTGCACGACGGTCTCCTGTTTACCGGCGAGATTGGATGTAACAAGTTGATTATCAAATCTGATTGCTTGGAGGTTGTGGAGATCATGCAAAAATGAGGGAACCCTGTGGAAGCGGCAACAACTGTATATGAGAAGTGCTCTTTTCTTTGTCGTGGTTTAGCACATGTTAGTTTTTCTCATTGTTCTAGGGAAGCCAATATGGCAGCTCATGAACTAGCTAAGTTTAATGAGGTAAACCATGGTGTGTGGCATGGCGATCCTCCGATTGTATTCGAGCTGTAATTACAAACAACGTGACAATTGTCCTAATAAATAAAGTACGTTGTCATGGCTTTAAAAAACAAGAGTAGGTTACAGGGTAAACAGGAAAGAAACAAAAAGGAGAGGACATAAAAAACAAGGAGTATGCATGTCATCAATCCGTGTTCCCCTTTGGCCAATCACTCAGAGAAAATACGGAAGATTGGGCCGTAGGATCTGGATCGGCGGTGCAGGTTTCAGGAGCAGACCCAAGTTCAAGCTAGTGCGGGGGCCGCTCAAATTTTTAAACAGAAATTGAAATATTCATTTTTAAAAGAGCTTTTTTTAATAAAAAAATACAAAAAATGCTCCCGTCACAAAGTATGCCCCTCTCAGAATTTTGTCCGGGTCCTCCCCTGCCAAGACGGTGATAATATTGAAAACTGTCTTAGCCAATCAGAAGACTGTGATTCTTTGTCGTGCAAAGAATTGGCACACGATAAAGAGTGTTTGCTTTTTCTTTCTTATTTCCTATGTTTTCTTACTTCATTTCGTTGAAGTTTTTGGAAATAAAGGTTAAAATGGTCAGCATGGCTATTCACTAAAAGGTCGAATTTTTTGAAAGTACCGATAACTCTATCATATAATCCTACTTGTTTATCTTAAAATTATTTTAGAAAAATAATTCGTACCAAACTATCACACATTTGTAGTTTAAATTTGAATTATTTTCAAAAATTGACATAAAGTCATTTAAACAGGCAAAATTAGGTAAAAGCGAGAGAATTCCTAACATTTAGGGATTATCCATTAAATATGAACTACTTTGCGTAAAAAATGGATCAGTGCAATTTTGCACCTAATATTTTGCAATTTTGCACCATTTTTTTTTTCATTTTCGACACTTAGACAATGAAACATGATGTTTCTATAAATAATTCGAAATATAAGTTTCGCACAATTGTTTACCATACCAACAGACACCTATGTGTCAAATATGGGCATTTTATCACAAACTATGGAATAGAAATAGCCATACATGGTCTTTTGGCTTGAAACCTACACATGTTATAAGAAATCGGCCTTTGTAAAATAGTTTTTTGAAATATTTGTCAAAATAGAGGTTTATCATTTTTTCTAACTGCTAGTATAGATTAAAAAACTCCATGCCAAAGTATTTGTTATGTTTTCATTTCTTTGAGTTCTCTAAAAAAATGGTCACCGTAGTCAAAATGAGCCAAGTGATTTCACATGAGTAACCTGTATAGAGAAAGTGGAATTTCGTGTGAACCTATGAGTTGGAATCTTGGTGTTATCATTTTTATGATTATAATACCAGCGAAACAGCAAAAAATCTGAATCCACTTCCAATTCATCAATTCCAGTTGCATTACATATGAGGCAAAACAATGTATAAGTAGTTTTATGATGTTTAACCTAAAGGTAGAAGGTTATATTATAATATTTATATTTCCATGTTGTAATAAGTTACACTATTATGATTTTTTAAACGGGGATAAAAGCTTCGTTCAATCTATTTATTAAGAAGAAGAGAATTGTCCGATCGAGCACCAATATAATAAAAAACACAACGACAAGTGAGCAGCCTCAAACAAACAACCATCCGCCCGCCAATAAACTTGTCATACATATTACAACCACAAACCAACAAACGCGACAACCTGAAATTGGCTCAACAGTTAAGTAAAAGCGAAAGTTTTGCCTTGCAACATCAATCTTCTTTCTTGCGCTTCTGAGAGACTTCTCGACCTTCGTAATTACACCGTCTGGAGGCATCTCCGCCAAGACGTAAGCAATACCAGGAATTACAATGGATGGATTTTTATTGTTGGATAAATTACTGACTGTGTACTTAAATGAAATTGACGCCCTGATTATCAATTCCCTCGAGCCTTCACCCTCACGGGGAGTCCGTCCGCCATCCGCAGCGTCAGCGAAGCCACCTGCCGCGGGCGGTAATCGGCGTTCACCTCCAGTTCAAACTGCTCTAGCACGCACGCGACGATGGACTTCATCTGGATGTACGCCATCTCCTTCCCGAGGCAAATTCTCGGCCCCGCGTGGAACACCGAGTACCGGAACGGGCTCTCCGGCCGGAACGTCCCCTCCGTTGGGTCCAGCCACCGTTCGGGCCGGTAAGCCCGCGCGTCCTCGCCCCACACGGACTCCATCCGTCCCATGGCGTACGAGTTGTACGTCACGAACCACCCCGCTCCCACCGCCGTGCCGTCCGGCAGCACGTCGGCGGCGTGCGCGTGCACGGTGCACCGTGTTCACCGGCACCGGCGTGTACAGCCGCATCGACTCCGTGATGGCCGCGTGGACGTAGTGCATCTCCCTCAGCTCGTCCAGATCGAAGCCGGCATTGCCGGCCAGATCGCCCTGCGCACGGCGGCCGCGCACCGCGGCGACCTCGTCGCGGATGCGGCGCTCCACGTCCGGGTGCGACGAAAGCAGCCAGATGAACCATGTGAGCGCGGAAGACGTGGTCTCTCGCCCGGCGAGCAGGAAGCTGATCACCATGTCGCGGAGGACCGTGTCATCATCGGTGTTGTCGCCCTGGCCCTGGCTCGCCATGAACCGCGACAGGAGGTCCTTCTTCTCGCAGCCCATGCTCATCTCCTCCCGTCGCGACCGGATGATGCGGTCCGCGTAGCCGTGCACTATGGCGACGGACTCGCGGAGCCGCCTCTCGGAGCCCAGGTTAAGCGCCTTTTTCACCTTCCAGAATCCTCTCACGGTGTACCGGAACCTGCCCGCGCTGAGATTCGCCGCGTCGCGGAAGGCGTCGGCGAACCTGGCGCTCGCAGTCGCATTGTTGGCGCTCTCGGTCTCCGGGCAAGCGCCGTTAGCAACATCGTCAGGGAGCTGGCGTGGGTCGTGGTCGAAGGCCACGCGGCAGATATTATCGAAGGCGTACCGCTCGAGCGTGTCCTGGAGGTCGACTGGCTCGCCGGAGCTCGCCGCACGACGCAGCAGCGGAAGGAGCCTGCCGTGGAGCTCGCTGTGCACGCTCTGCGCCACGAAGACACGCAGCGACCGCGTGTTGAACTCGTAGCTGGCCGCCTTCCGCTGCGCGCGCCAGGCGCGTCGCCGTCGGCGTTCAGGATGCCCCGGCCGAGCAGGTCGTGGAGCATGGACGCGAAGCGCGGGCCCTTGGGGTAGTTGTGGAAGCCGGCGCGGAGGATGTGCTCCACGTTCGCCGGGTTGGCGGTGAGGACGCCCGGCACGCCGCCGGGCCGGCGGAACACGAGCGTGCGCGTGGGCTGGCGCGCGAGCACCTCGGTCATCCAGTCCATTATGCGGTGCCGGTTCGCCACGAACTGCGGCAGGTGGCCGAGCAGCGGGTACGGCCGCAGGCCCGGCGCCGCCACCTTCTTCTTGTCGAGTATCCGGGCACGAAGGACCGAGACTGCACCGAGGAAGAAGAGCGGTAGTAGCAGCAGGAAGGCTGCCATCGGCATTGTCGCTAGCTTGGTTCTAGCAGCGTGCCAGGCAGTTTGAGGTGAATATTTGAGCTATGCTCCTCAGCTCCATCGTTTTGTAGTGTGTAGTGTAGGTTGACGGGAAGAAGAAATGCAGAGAGCAGAGGACGAAGTAAAAGAGTGGAAGCGCCGAACGCGGTTTTTCCGAAACTATATGCGACCGCACCTTTCATCAAAACCGTCATTTTTATTTTGCGATTTGTGCTATTTTTTTGCATCAAACCCCCTCACATTTAAAAGTTTCTTGCATCAAACCCTAATCAATATTATGGATACCTACTTAACTTTTCATCGTTACCATTAATAAGTGGATATGGGAATATTTGGAGATGATTTCATTTTTTTGTTTTGTATTAACATTTGTGGATATGTGTGTTTATAGAAACATATTTTTGTATTAACAAACTAACAAAGATTTTCTGAAAATGTAAACAATTTTTTTATATTAAAATGTATTAACATAATTTTCTGGATATGTGTATATTTGTGGATAAGTGTATATTTGGATATGTGTGTTTATGTAAACATAATTTTGTATTAACAAATTAACCAAGATTTTCTAAAAAATGTAAACATATTATTTTGTTTGCATTTTATTGGTTAAAATTATTTTCGTTTTTTGCCTTAAATTTTATTTTGGTTAAATTATCTCACCAAAGGGAATATTGGTTTAGGGTGTTGTTAGGGTCTTTATATAAGGGGATTGTTTTGTCCATTTATTTAAGTGGAGGGTCTTTTTACACATATCACATGACCGTCGGATTCGAAATGGACGTCCCAGATAGACAGTGCGGTCGCATATAGTTACGTAGTTACATTTCCGTGGAAGCGCCTTCGCCGCTAGAGGTTTCTTGTGCTGACCGCGCAAGTGCTGCCGGAGCTGACAAATGGCAGACCTGCTATATTTCGTTAGACCATCAAGCATCAACACTGTCGTCCTGTCGATGATTCGAAGAAAAAACGATTCCGTGCATGGAATCGCTATTTCACAACACTGCCAATTCGAGGCTGGTGTTACTACGACTACTTTTCGTTAGTTCGTCTTTTCTACGGTATAAGACTTGTCGCTACGTTTAATGATGGATCAGTAGTTCAGCATTGACAAGTTTCCGCTGAATTTGCTGGGTCTTCCGGATGCATCACATTCATCGGCGTCTCGATATTCCACACGACTGGTAAGGCGGCACTTGCAAATGCGACTTCGACGTAATGAATATATTCTTGTACTAAATTTAAGCTTTTATATATACTGAGAAGTACGTAAATCTAATTCAGAGGATCAAATCTACAGTCGGAAATTATTGAAGAGAAAATCATGATCTTTTAATTTATGAAAGTAGGTCTTCTAATATTTTTTATAAAAATCCAAATCACACGTTCGATTAGCCTGATTACTTTTAAACGGAGTTAGTGCTATTTTAAACCAAGCTTGGTTACTTTTAAACGGATCTTGCTTACCTCTATGGGATTAGGTTGCATTGCATATTAAGTTTTACATATAGAGGGTTTGCCGGAATGATAGAAATCTAAAACCCTGTTTGTTAATTATTGCATAAGTGAGTGTGTAGAATCCCGTGGTTTAAGACTAAGGTTAGATTTATCTCAATTTTCATTTTGTATTTGCGGATGTTTGCAAAACGGGTAATCATAAGTATGTATTGTTCTAATAAGGGTGATGCATTAGGATATGTTCACCCACAATAAAAACAAGTTGAGAATATTCCCGTATACTCTCAGGAACGTTTTAGTCATTATAAGTAACACCACCACATTTTCCTTTGTCCTAAAAAGGATTAGCCACTTGATGTACTTGATTGCTCTTGCTTTATATAACTTGCACTTTATTTATGTCATATCACGAAAACACATAAAAACTTATCTTTTAGTATTTACATTGACACCTTGCTCAAAACCACTTATCGGTACCTTCTTATTATTGAGTTTGACACTCTTATTTATCGAAACTACGTATGAGTCATCGGTCTCCCACACTCCTTAGTGAGGCTCGGCCATGTAGATTTGTAGCCTTATATTGACAGACCCGCGTCAAAACTCACCCCATGGAAAGCCAAGTTCCTTGATCGAGCTGAATGCTCCGAGCTGGTCAAATCCATGCTTTTCCTCTGTGTCATTTTTTATTTTATGATAAAACTACTATTAAGGTCTTCAACATGGTCTGGGAAGGCAGCACCTCAGATAGTGGTGGCAAATGCATGGTTTCCTAGATGAAGGTCTGCCGACCAATGAACTATGGGAGGTTGGGGATTTTTTACCTCGAAATTTTTTCAAGGGCTCTACGCCTAACGTGGTTGTGGTACGAGCGGGTGGCGCCTGATAAATCATGGGTTACGTTGTCCTCGAAAACCTAAATGATCAGCCATATAGAAATCTTCTCAACACAACGACTAAGGTCACCATCGGAAATAAACAAAAAGCTTCTTTCTGATCCTTCTCCTGGCTAAATGGGGTTGCGCCCAAATATGTTGCACCTATCATTTTTTAGTTGTCCAAGAAAAGGAGGAAACACGTCCACAACCTCAATTGGATTCGGGACATTGTTATTGAAAACTTAACACTTGATCACTTTGCGCAATTTGTCAACCTTTGGGAGCTTTTCTTGGGAATTACTTTGGACCACAACACAGATGATTTAATCTCATGGTCCCTTTCGACAAATGCATGTTATTCAACAAATTCCACCTACAAGACGCACTTTTAGGACTCTGCCCATGCTCTTTCGAAAAGATTGTTTGGCAAATTTGGGCACCTCTGCAGCATCCATTCTTTCCTTGGCTTGCCGTTTTTAGAACATGCTTAGGATTTCGGATCGAGGCTGGCTAGTGGTCACATAACCCACAATGTCAACTCTGCCAGTGTCAGCCGGAGACGGCTAGACACATCGTGTTCGTGTGTCGATTCTCTAAGAGAAACTGGCAGCGGCCGCTTCTTGGTTGTCTTGCCCTCACCTGCTGCCCCACAATGTTGGCTTTGGACGGCCCGACCATCCTGTATTGGCAGGCGGCAGGGAAGGCTCCATCGGCACTCCCTAAAGGCTTAATTTCAGCCATTGTGTTACTCACTTGGAGATTGGAAGCAGCGTAATGTGTAAGGGTTTTTAGAAACTAATTCACTGCTTCGCTCGCGCTACTCTAGAAGATCAAAGACGAGAGTAAGGAATGGACCCTAACATGCGCTAGACATCTCGCGGAAATTGTATCTTAGTTTCTTTGTTCTGGCCTGAGTAGTGTCTTTTTTTGCCTCAGCCACCCTTATTTTCTCCTTCAATAATGATATAAAAGTAAAACTTTTGTCTTGTTTAAAAAAACATGCTTTTAAGTTTGCTTCTCATGGGTAGTGGTTGAACTCGATATTTGTCTAGATTCATCTTATTTTTGACAAACTTGAAACACTTATTTTTGAACGGAGGGAGTACATAACACACTTTTTTTCCTGGCCAACTTGTACACAGCAATGCAGACCGTATAGTGATTAAAGTTGGTTTGATTTGATTCAACAAAGCATGTAGCACAGAAAAGAAAACCTGGTATGGACACTCGACGTGAAGCCCATTCACTTTTTTCCTATCAGAAGCTCGGTTATGATCTTGGCCTCTGTGGGCTCAATTTTGGGCAATGAGCCCAAAAATGATGTGTTTTTTCTTTCTTTTCCGAAGTGACAAAATATGTTGGTGTTTTTATTTTCGCCCGATGTTCAAAGAAGCAGATACTGTCTAGGGGTGATTGGTAGGCTTCATTAGTTTGAGTCTCTCGCGTAGCCTGTCCTGTGGAGTCTGGTCTAAGACATACCGTGCACTTTGTTCGATTCTCTGCATGGTTTGTGAATTGTGCCCCTTAATTTGGTATTGTAAGTCTTTAGCTAACGTGTTTAACTTGCTAAAAAGGCATACATTTTGAAATGGAACGGAGGTAGTACGATTCATGGTGAGGTTTGGGACCCATGTGGCATAGAGCTTGCATATCTTTGATATCTCTAATCCCACCCGGTTCCATCTCCTGCCCTTCGTGTCGCTCCCCAGGCGGCACCGGGGGTGATACCACCGCACCGCCGCCAAGCCCCCTCCCCTACGCCCCTCGCCGGCGCTGCCGCCGGCGCCTGCCGCGGTGGCGGCGGGCCCCCGCTGCCCAAAGGGCTGCCGGGGAAGGTTTCCTTTCTCTTGCTCTCGTCGTCGTCGCGCCGACTGCCAGCCGCCTCTGCTGGGGAGCGGAGGTCGCGCTGCCGGCGCACGGAGGGCGGTTGCTGGGCCGCGCGGGCGGCGCCATGGCTGCGGGTTCTCAGCCCTGCGGGCCGGATCTGGGCCTAGGAGGGCTCGATCTGGGCTTCGCGGGCCTGAGCTGCCGTCCAATCGTGTTCAAGGTGTCTTCGTCGCCTGCTTCTCCTTCGCGCCGTCGCCAGCTTATCCAACAACGCGCCATCGTCTGCATCTCCTCCACCTCGCCGTCGTCAGCATCGGTGCGGGCCGCTGGCGTTGCTCTCATGTTGGCGGGCTCTGGATCGCTTGGGGTGGAGGGTTGCTGCCATGGCATCCTTGGTCTTGGCCTGGCTCGGGATCCAGACCCGGGTCGACAGGGTGAGCTGTGGGTGAGACCAGATCCCAATTGGTCGCCGGCTTCGCCTTCTAGGTAGTGCTGCAGGTGGTCAACGGCAGGGCCATGCCACTTGGTTTGCTGCTCCCTAGCCTAAATCCTTGGGTTTGGCGGTCGAAATCGTTTCTCCGGGTGAAAACCTTGCACTTCAGTGTCGACAGCCGCGTCACCCTTGGGTGTCGTTATCCTTATTGATTGCGCTGTTCGGGAGCTACGATTCTCCACCGACGCGAGGTGACACAAGTCTCTCCAGGTGAAAACCAAAGCTCCCACGGAGCGGGCGGCAGCGGCGCAAACGTCGCTACCTCCTTGGAGGCGCCGCCTTGAAGTGTCTAATCCCCTCGTCGTGCTTCAGGCTTGCAGCGGTTGCATGGGATGGCCTTGAGGCCTGGGCGGTGGATGCCGGGACGGCGATCTCGGACGGCGGATGTGTGCCGAGGCGGCGGCCTCGGGTGGCTTTGCGACCATGGCTCGACGAGTCAAATTCATGGTTCTACATCGTCGGGGTGTCGAAAGAGTCACGAGGATGGCTGGATCACCGCCCTGTGTTTTTTCTTTTCTTTTCTTTTTTCTGCTCGCCTTCGGAAGTAATTTCGTCCGGGGCGACACCCGTGTACTATGTGTGTATACTATGTGTACGGTTTCCATCTGCTGTATACCGGAAGCCAGCAATTGCTGGACCTTTCAAAAAAAAATCTCTATGCCCAAAAAGGGCGAAACACACGGTGTCAGTGTATATTTGGAATTCGGCTCTGTTTGGTGATTCTACCTGTGCAATAGATTCAGAAACCAACAGGCCGCCGACACAGGTAGGCAGGCTAGCTAAAGGCTGTGCATGTTCTAAGTTTTCAGCACACCTGAAGATATACACCGACAGACGGAGAGACGCGGACAGCTCGAACTGCTGCTGTTGATTAGTCGGCGACAGCAACAGGTCGCTACCATGTTAAACCACATACTAGTTACACACACACACAGAGGTCGGTCGATCGATCGATCTTGCGCTATGTACGATTCCTTACACATACTACGATGCAGATTGAATTGGTGGAGAGAAGGGCGAGAAACGATTTGTGTTAGCAGATGCAGATTGAATTGGTGCGGCCCGTCGTCGTTCGGAGTTCGGACACCAGGATCTTGGTCGCTTCACCTGCGCCTGGTGGTGTGTGCCGGCGCCCAGAGGTCGGCGCCGTTGCTCTGGGTCAGCTGCAGCGTCTCTTCCACCGGCACCAGGCACAGCCCGCGGTTGCGCAGGCTGTAGTGCTCGGGGTCCTGCATTCACCACAGTGAACCGGTTACACGATGCATTTCTTGGTGTATGCATCTGTGTTCTTTATCTCTGTCAGAGTTTTGTCATGTTTCAGAATTTTCAGGGAACTTCAGAACAGTGAGAGATGGTGAGCTCACCTCAGGCTCGGCGCCGGGCGCCGGAGGGGCGCGCATGTACGGCGAGCTAAGAACCTGAAAGGGCCAAGAGGAATTTAGGCATTCCGATCAACGGAACAGAGGAGCGAGATCAGTATCCAGTAATGCGTCGAAGCAAGAAACCTCGAGTTGCTGGTGCAAGAACTTGATGTATCCCGACGCCTCCTGAAGAACAGATGCCGTGTCCGTCTGCCAAACATGCCAAGGTCAGGAACACGGTACTTCTTCTCACGCAACCAAAAGTTCTGAATCTTGTTCATTCCCAAATAAGCTGCTTGGCATTCGCAGAATGAAGAAACTTGCAAGACATTGCAGAACCAAATAAGTAAGTACCTTCCCATACGGCGACACGAGCTGCTGCAGCGCCGCCACTCTCTCGCCGACCTTGTCCTTCTTCTCCTGCTCAGCCATAAGTAACAAAGCCACTTCAGCATATATAGCAGGCTAAGGCAAGCAGCAGGTAGCTCGATGTGCAAAGCAAACTGAACAGTGCATACCTTGGGCGACATGGGAGCGCCGCCCCTGGGGCTCGTGTTCCTGGGCTTCTTCGACCCCATGCCCCCGAACTGCTCCGAGCCGCTGCTCATGTTCCCGCTGAAGTAGCTGTCGGTGTTGTGGTTCCTCTTGCTGTGGTTGGCCACTTCGGTCATCATCATCTTCCTCCTCCTCTTCTTCTCCTGCTACCACTGCTCACAATCCCCTTGCCCGTCTTTCCCTGCTGAAAATCAGGAATGAGCTCTAGCCGTCGGTTCCCGGGTGAAAGCTGACTTTTTTACAGCTGCGGTCGTTGGTTCAGAGGTCGGCTTCATGGAAAATCACTCTCGTCTATTCTATTCAGAAGGCTGTTCTCAGACAGACAAACATACGGTGGAGTAGTTTTGTGAGCTCCTACTCAACTGCTACGGAGTACCAATAATGCAACTGTTATGGCAAGATATGGTCAAAGGTATCGTGAGCACCGATGGAGAACCCTTCCTTTAATTTGGTTCCCGGCGGAAAAGCAGAAAGTATTTTGTTTCTAGGGAATTAATCAGAACAGCAAAAAAGTATTCTTTGGCAACAACTTCTTTTCCTCCCATGCAGCCGCGTGCAATCTTTTTATAAATCGATAACTTCCTCTGTTTCAAACGCTGCCAGTTGGGCCTCATCCGAAGGTTCTTCTTTGTGAGATGGAATAATTGGTTAGACGCCACCGAATCGAGTCATATAGCGTAGGGCAAAGATCTATACTTTGCAAAGAAAAATAGTACTCCTACAGGTTGTCTAGACCTTATCCCAAGGGTTAAGAGACCTTGTCGTCCCATCTGAGCCAAGAAATGTTGCGTACAGTGTAAAGAGCAGATTGGGTCAAAGCAAATTAATAAGCTACTGTAATCCTTATCTGTCAGCAATAGAAACGTGTAGGTTCCAAACACTTGCAAGGACATCGAGCTGTTTCTGGTTTCGCGTTGGTCCTCATGTACAGTTCTTTGACGAGAAACTTTGCACAGTATATCTCATAAAGCTGGGTAAGCCTGCAAACCCCAAATGGAGTCTGAGTTCAAAGAGCTCTTTATTTTACAAAAATCCGAAAAATATAATGCATGGGTGTGATCAACGAGGTATTCTACAAGCTGCGCAAAATCTCGATGCAAAATGCTTTGTATTCTAATCTACATAGAACTGACAAAAAAATTGAATTTTATTATATGCACATTTTCAAATACTCTAAAATGTGTTAGATTTTGTATTGGCTAGGCTAAAATACAAAGAATACCACATTGATATTTTGCATGCTTGTATGATACATCAGCTACATCGTTTTAAAAAGATTTTTTGAAACATGTAAATATAGTTTTCAAACTATTGAAATTATAGGGCAACGTCTGGGAGCCATTTGTCCTCCTAAGCGGCTTTACTAGGATAGCTCTAAGAAACAAGAGAAAATTATGTTTCCATCTATGCAACAAAGAACGTGTATAAATGCAACATATACTGTTCAAAATTTCTAGCATAGTAACATCCCACTACAATCTTGCATGAAAAATATACAATCTTTTTGGCATAAAAATAAAATAAATTTCGGCAGCATATATCCCTTATCCGGGATATCATCCCACTTTTTTGGAGCAAAATTCAGAACATGTATGGGTTACCATTAAATTTCAGAAACATACACCCAAAAATATTTATTTTTGGTCTTTGTTCTGACCCGGTAGACCATGGAGGTGTATCTCAACTCACGACAGTGCTTAGTTTGTACCGGGGTGAATAAACTTGAATTTTCACTAGCATTTAAGCATATGGATATATTCTCGGTGGTGTGTAAGTAGAAAAACAATTTACAAGATTAGTTAAGAACTATGAAAATATATTCTATATGGTCAGACTATCTATACTGATTTTGTGTCCTAAAATATCCTATTTTATCTATATAAGTGGTCAAAGTATATATACGCTAACATTTGACAAAGTGTACACGCCTTATTCTGAAAAACTGACGGTATACAGCAAACTATGGACCAATCTACATGGATCGTACGTACTTTACAGGCAAACTGGATGTCCTTGCGTGTGTGGCGTGGCCCCGTGGCCTGTGATGATCATCTAGGACCATGACATGGGATAGGAGTACACTTTGTCAATTGTCACAGTTAGGGGGGGTCCCATCATTTTGTTGGGAAGACAACAAGGTGCCAGCTATTATTGTTCAGGAGCGTGCAGTGACATTGGCGTACCTGCAGCTGATTTTCTTCCATTTGTGCATCATTCCGGGGATTCGATCTACAGGGCCATTGACTAATCAAGTGTAGTAAGAAAGAGCTTTATTTGGACTCTACCAAAGTTAACTCTCATTGCTAGGCCGGCGCTGTACTTTGCTAGTAATGACTCCATTTGGAAAGGAGCAAGGCAACTCTGTACATTTAGGGTTTCTTTGGATTGCAGGAATAGAAAACACAAAAATTGGATAGGATTACAAGTGTAAAAAGAGGATTACGTTCTTGAAGGAGTTTTTTCCTAATTTATATAAATCTCTATTCTATCTAATTGGATGACGGATATGACCATCTTAAACATCAAAAAAGAGGATTACAAAACAGAGGAAAAACTATAGGAATGGTCATTTGGATGGAACACGGGAACAACATAGAAAAAGTGTCTCAATCCTATGTGAATGATTGTAAAAAAGAGGTTAAAGTGGATGTTGAAATTTATATGGTATTGAGACATAGGAATTTGATCCATAGGAATTTTGTAGGTGTCATTACTTTGATCCAAATGAATTCTTTAAGAAAAAATCCTATGGATTGGAATCCTCCAATATTCTTATGAAAATCCTTGGATCGAAAGAGACCCAAATAGACCCTTATGATGCTAAGAAAAGCTCTACTCTATTTACAGTGCGGTTAGCACTTAAATTCACTTCTATTAATTTCTCTGTCAGTTAGGTGGAGGGATCATATACATGCATGCGTGACTTCACCTGACCCACCTGGGCATGCATGAGGCATGGTTCTTCGTACTTTTGTGCACATACACTGTGCTCGAAATAAAAAATGCTTATAGACGCACTTTTTTTTTATACATCTTGGCTACCTGAGAAAAGAAAAGGTTGAAGTTGAGGTAGGGTGTGGGACGAGGCAGCTAGGGAAATGAGAAAAGGACAGGGGATGCTTTGTCCCGTCGATGATGATGCGATGTTGGTAACAGAAACCATGATTGACGAATTTGTCAACTAGCACTAGGCGGCTTCCATTCCAACCGTTTGTTACTGCGTGTAAAATTAAGAGTAATTTTGTCTCACTTAATATTCCCCTCAATTAAGTTTATACACGCACGCACACGAAACCGAAAGATCAAGTACCCTCGTCGCGACACAACCACGGATCAGATTCAGAGGCCGGGTTAGGATCGATTAAGCTAAGCATATTATTTGAGGTGAGGCGCTTCATTAAGCACGTACGCAACGCAGGTGTGGTTATGGTTAGGTCATGCCATGCCCGACTAATTAATCCGGTCGCCGACGTAGCTATAGCTAGACGTCCAGCCAGGAGCCAGCTGTAGAGGCTTGCGCGCCAACCGAGCTGACACGTACGGCGCGCATACGTATACGCGTCTGTACCTGGCGCCATACACACGCCACCTCCTCTTCCTCATCTCTCTCTACCTCGGATCTTTCTCGCAGGGAAGAGCCGGCGGAGAAGATGTGTCCATGGACGGTCCTACGCCGGCGGCCGGCCGGCCGGCGCCATGGTCAAGTACGTGAAGCAAAAGAAAAAGGAGATGAGGTCGGTAGGGTTAGCTTGAGCAGCCACCGTCCGTTGGGCTTACTAGCAAGTGTGCTTGTCGTGGCTGGAAACTGTAGATTAGGCGCCGTAGCAGAGAAGAAAACTAGCTAGCTAGCCAAGCATGTGTGTCGTCGTAACGAGGTCGGAGAAATACATGGGAAGGGATCGTCGCTTATATATTACCTTGAGAAATAGAGATGGATGATGTGCAGCAGAATCTATATGCTCCTATCTTTCTCCGGCTTCAATGGAGGTTGCGCATAGCTGTTCGCACCTGTCGCCTGCAGTATCCTGGAGCCGGCGGAGAGGCCTGGAAGAGGAGGAGAGGGGAAGGAGGAGGAAGGAGACGAAGGCTTATGGGAGGTTTAAGGATGTATCAGGGTCCGGGGACAGGCATTTGGGGATATATCAGGCCGGGAGGCCCCTGGGCATTTATATATACACGCCAGGCAGAGGCAGAGGCGGACAGAGCTAGCTAGAGCTGGTGGTGGGCGCGTACATACACAGCGCCGCAGATAGACAGATTGATACAGTAGATAGATTTCTCTTTTTCTAAGAAAAGGAAACGGCCGGGATACTATCCTAGTGCTGCTTTCTTCTTATCTGTCCGATGGAGCGCGACGAGCCGAGACGACGGACGGACGGACGGACGGACGGACGGACGGTGGAGAAAAATGCGAGAAAACGCTGCTTGGCCTCGGCAGCACGTACGTACGTCCCAAAACGCAGCAGGCAAAGCAAAAAGGTCGCGGATGAGTAGGTACGTACTGTATATGTTGTGTGCGTTTAGCAGTTTGGTGTGTGGCTTCACTTTCCATGACAGCTCATACCCAGAGGAGAGGGCTAGCTAGCTCAGGAGGTGACGCAGAGAGGGACGGGGACAAACAGCAAACGGGTGTGTCTGTCTTTTGCATCTGCTTCGCGGTGCCGTGCCGTGCGCGCGGCGCGGCGAGGAGCGGAGCGGAGCGGGTGACATTTGTGTGTGCGGGGCTGCACTGCATGCGCCGAAAGAGACCGGCCCCGCCCCGCCAAGCTAGTCTCTGCACACACCGCACGGCCGGGATGATGTGTCGACGACTTGTCCACGTCCGTCACTCCAGGCCCAGGGAGAATACCATACCAGCTATCGTACCGGGCTGGAGTATGCGATGCTATACAGCGATGTGTGTGGTCGTGTCTGTCAGACGTGAATTCATACTGGGATAGACAGGGTGCGTGTAGCAGGCGTTGCGTGCCGCTCTTGTCTTCACAAACCTGCGTGGTGGCGCCTTGTAGGAGTGTGCTTACGTGTACGCGCTGAGTTTTGCTGATTAATTCCATCGGCTAGTTAATTCTCTCGTCAACGTTTCCCTCTTCAGTTCAAACGTCTCGGTACGTGAACTCGCCTGCTGCCCGTAGCGCTCTTATCTTGACGAGACCAACCGGATGGGCCAAAATGTCGCCGTGGTCTGTTCTTTCGACCGGACAGTCCTAAATTCAGGTACGTGAGATATAATTTTATTTATAGCTGTTTCATTTCTTCTCCGTAAGTGTGATCAAAACACAATATGGATCAAGGTTTTTAGTCTTTTTTAAAAAAAAAAACACATCGGATAGATAAGTTTTGAGATTGACGAAGACACCACAGGCGTCTCGCTGTCGACGGTAAGGTCGTCTCCCACTAAAAAATATTCCGCCTAAATGAGAAACATCAGCGTCAAATCTGGGATTTGAACTCTGACGGGTTGGGCGTACAACCAACCTCCTAACAATCTTGCCACACGCAAGTTCTCATTCTAAATTTCTAATACATCTTCTAGTGTTGTGTCTTACAATTTTACAGTCTCATTGTTGACAATTGATACATGTCTGTGGTGGCGAACCTACAGGGTGCCCTGAGTTTGTTTTATTTGCATAGTTAATGGTTATTATCTTATATGTTATATAATTGAATCATCTTACAAATAAAAGAGCAAGATATACTTTAAGCAATATCAATTTTGTAGTTAGGCAAAATATTAAAAACATTTGCACAGTTTACTTAATTCTAGTCTAAACAGAAGGTTCATGTTTGGTTTGCCTGCTATCCGATTCCGATACACTGGTCGTCGATAGCGTTTGCCTGCAACTGCATCATCTAACCTGCGCGGTCGTTGTTGCGGCTCACCGCACATGGTGCAACAGCGCCCCAATTGCGATGTTGCATTGCCTTTGCTTTCCGATGCCAGCTGCTGCCATATGTATGCTAGGCTCTCCGCCGCTCCCCGTCATCTATAGATAGATACGCAGATGACGGTGCTTCTGATTTGTACCGCTCGTCGTCTACAGCAGCAGGAATTCCCGATCGTGTGTAGCCGCCGCCGGCCGCTGTCGCGCCGGTCACCGTCCGACGGCGATGGGAATCGTCTATCGCCATGCATGAGTCCAGACGAGGCGACGGTTTCGCGCGCGGGACGGGGTCCACGCGCTTCCATTCCACCGCCGATCCATCGAGCTTTTTCTTACTGTGAGTGACAACGAGAGGAGGCGTTCTTCATCTGCTCTGTATTCTGAATTTCTGATCCTCTCCCTACCTATCTCCTCCTTTTGGGCGATATTTCACGCTTGTTTTAGGCGTTCTTTCATTGACTGGGTTTATCTATCGTGATTACGTTGCTTCAGTTAGCTTGCGTGTGTGCGGGTATGAATGAATGAATTAGTATGCATGATCGACGACGAGGCACGAACCGATCTTAATTGTTTACTTTGCTGAATCGGCGCTAGCGGTCTTAACTGAAACGGTCTTCTGAGCTGGACAAGTGCGGAGAAAGCCTTGACGAACTAACTAACTAATCCCTGATCAGCTGCCTGAAATGAAGGAATAGAAGATGCTGATCAAGGACCTACGGCCAGACCCAGACTAGCTAAGCCATACTTATATATATTTATAAGCATGAGACACGATCTGCTCACTACTAAGTAATTTCGGCGCATGAGTCGCCAATCGTGTCGTTGTGCAATCAAGTGAGTTGCAAATGGTGTGATTTGTTTGACTCGTTTGGTTTGGGGCTCCCTGCCATGTGCTAATTTCATCGACCTAGCTATCATTGCCCCGGAAATCGCGGTCTTAAGACCGCCAGTTTGCTATTTTTTAGCAGTTTGATTGACATAAGCCAAAGTGCAGCTTGTTCTTTTCTGTCTCCAATTTATTACTAGTATTCATTATCAAATAACATGAACTACTGGTCAATCATGCCTTCACCTTATCAGAGCACCATTCAAGAATGTACAAATATGTAATCTTATCAGGTTTATCGGGTAGTTAATTTGACTTGTTCATGGCGACTGCAACATGAAGAATGGAGCCAAACAACATCCTTTTCTATCCAGCTGGGAACAGATTATCTTGCAAGTCACCGCAGTTCATTCAAACAGGCAAACCAAGCTAGAAGAACTGAATGATCATGGCCCATGGGATGATGGAAGAGCAAAACACACTAACAAAGGAACATAGCTCACAGTGCTTACATTGAAAACACAAAATGCTTTATAAATAGCAGTACACTTGTTTGCTGCATTGATTTACTAGTAGTACTTGGACATACTGTGGTTCTGATCCGTCAAATTCAGCATTCAAGAGGACACCTGCGCACCATTGACAAGCAGACAAGCATAGCGGCCTGGGTTACATGACGTACAAAACTGACGTTACGTAGTCAATAAAGATGATAGACAGCATATGGATTGCACTACACTACGCGAGAATCACCATCCTCAAGAAACAACAGCTGGCTGTTTACTTGTTTCGATGCACTAAGCAGCGGCCTATACATAATTAAAGCGAGAAGTTTCTGGGTCGAAAGTTCGATCACGGCAGTGGAATGCCAGGATTAAGATGATTCATGGACCTGTGGACGCAAGTTGCTTCTGAAAAGCTCCCCCAGTTGATGAACCAGCTTCTGGGGCTGTTGCCACCACATGGATTCAGAAGCAACTGGGCTTCCATACACATCGTCTTGTGTGCTGTCCTTCTTTGTGATGCTATCTGAGAAATCACGCCAGTTGAGCATGGCACGCTTCAGCCGGGATGTTCTCTTACCAGTAACGAGATACTTGGTGTAGTCCCTAGCAAGGCGGTACAACTCCTCTCCCCTGATTATATGGATATACTGCATAACAAAGCAAACCTGAGTTAGAAAGCATGTGTGGGGGATCCTTAGTTCACAGCCAGCAAGACTATGAAGACGCTCATGTTATGGGTGCTATGGTGGAGAGGACCTGTGTAGCAGTCACTGGCAGATGCAAGTTTAGTTTCCCATATATTTAGGCCAGCTCTATTAATGAAGAGGACCACAAAACAATAGAGCACATGTTACTAATTGTACACCGATCAATCAACATCCCTAGTAAGCTTCTCTAGTACTAGGAAGGGTACTTTCTTCTTTTTACTTATATAAGGCAGTCCAAAGTTTAGTAGGCATAATACAGGTACAAAAACAGCTGCCAAGAGGAAATGATGGATAGATCTTCGACAAAAAATAACCAATCGCCTGGTTTTCTCACTAATGGATAATGAAAATCTCACTATTCTCATTCTGCACTTCAACTATTCACTTTATCCCTTATGAGTTCAGAATCCACTCACAGGGAGAAATAAGTGCTCAAAACAATAACATATAATGTTATCTTCATGAATTCATAACATCACCTATGGCTATGAATAAACAGTAAAAAGTTTGCACCTAAAATAACCAAAGTGCTTGCTTAACTCAGTATATTTAGGCATTACAGAGATGAGAAGTCCACAGAGAACTATCGTTATGAAAAAAACTGTATCAGAATGAAGAACAAACACAAGGAAGATTGAAGCAATGCAATTACCGTGAGTACAAAGGCGACAGTCGCTAACAATATTTGGACCATTTCATACAATGACTCCGTGAAAGATTCATCCTCTGGACCATCAGAACCACCACCGCTGCCTCCATAACGGTTCTTATTTCCACCATTTCCACCAGACCCTTGTCCTGTAATCTTACCCATTTGCTCCATCAGAAAGCCTTGGATGGTCCATTGCTTTTTAGCTCCATCCAATGCTCTGTTCAAAGATTCCATAGAGAATGGCTGAAAAGAAAGCAACAATAAGTTGAGCAGATTGTTTCACAGAGCAATTGTGCCTAACAACCTTAATGTACGAAATATGCTTTGTTGTGTGTCATATCAATCATCTGATCCGTTGATTCTAGCCAAAAACAGGCTTAAGAGTTAGCATGTTCCATTTTACACTATATCCCTATTTCCTGTAGAGGATCCCCTGAAAGTAAAGTTCCACAGTACCGAACCAAATCCAACTTGACAAATCTGCTAAGCTGTAAAGAAATCACAAGTTCCCAATACAACCCTCCCACACAAATAAAAAAAATGATCAATCACACGAAAGCTGAGCTACTTACATCACTGACAGAATCAAGGTTTCCCTTCCCGCTTGAGGCATATACAGGATCGAGTCTTTTATGGTAAGCAGCAACGAAAAGCCTTGGATATGCTTTCTCTTGCAGCTTGCAAGATCTAGAAGAACGTTGCGATACAGAATGTGAAGGAAGTAATTTGCACGTTCTCCCAAGACCTAATGGCCTTTCCAAAGTGAGCCCAGCATAAGGCTTGTACGTTGTAGCTTGGCAGTAGCTCATGTTTCCTGCTTTCTGAATTCTAGAATTAACTAGAGCCAAACCTGAAGGTTAAAATTATGAATGAGTACATACCAAATTAGGAAGAATTATGTCATATATCATCAGAACAGGGAAGTATCGACTGAACTGATTTGTTTCAAAATAACAAAATTTCACCGTTTTTTGCATAACAATGTAGTCAGCGCACAAGATGACTCACAAGCGCAATCCCCTAATACTATGTACTAATTTAGGCGTGTACTGTATGTTCTCAACAATTTATGTCCAACCAATGAACTAAGAGTGTATGCAATTATCTGAGAGAAAAGAAATTATTTGTATTATTAGATACAGCAAAACTCTCGGAGAGGATTATGGAGTCCACCTGAAATGTAAATAGGGATTTCAACCTGCCACAAGTAAAGAAAATACAACAGATAACCTTCATGAGACCACATTTCAGACACTAATGCAGGACATTTTCCCCATATATTCCCATATCTTGAACAGAAACCCTAGTAAAATTAGAATGTACCCAACAAGCAGAAAATCATATCACGGGTATAGCAAAATTTAGCGGTTTCGTACAGCTCATGGGATCATATATAGTAGGTCTAGATGGTGTGCAGAAATTGTGAAGCTCGGTGGGATTTACATACAGTAACTAATAGCTGGATGAAACAACCTCGTACCTCCAAAACCAATGGACAAAGACTCCACGGACGGTGGAGACAGCAAGAACCTTATGTCGCGGCGACGAATACCAGGGCCGGAGATGAGGCGGGGATCGAGGCGTCCGCGGTGACGCTACGGCACGGCAAGGCCGCAGCTGTAGGCCATGGTGCTAGACTATAGGAGAGATTTAGAGCCGCGTTGATACGTCAGGACTCGGACGAGAGGGAGAGGAAAGAAGGGGTACGGGAAGAGGAGTAGAGATTGGCTCTGCCGCGCTGCGACGAGCTCCCAGGCCGGCGGAGAGCGGGGGACGGCGGAGGAGGGGAGCCGGAGTGGGGAGAGAAGGATTGGATTTGCCTCGTCAGGTTTTTGTTTTGTTTTTTTCCAACAAATTCATGCTACCATGGGACCCCCATAATCTCGGAAAAAACAAGAGCAACGGCCCATTTCGTATAATCGTACTGGACCTATTTCACGCCAACAGGCCGACACATCCTTAGAATGCTATTTTGAGTAACCTTTTAAGAAGTTTTTATTCTGATGCTCCAGGAAATCATTTTCGACTCGTAGGGGTAGATGCATCCGCCACCAAAAATAAGGCATCTAAAAAATATCATAAATTTTACACGATGTTTTTGGATATATGTTCGTACACAAAATGTATGTGTATTGCGATGCTCCAAAATAATTGTTCACGAAAGATTTATTTGTCTTCTTTACCCATACCACAAAAATTTAAAGAAACTTTTGTGCGAACATAGAATATACGGTGAATATCCAAACTTTGGTTTGAGAGTTTTGTACATTTTTATGAAATTTTTTTTTTCTTTTATAAGTGGTGCATCTAGACCTACACCATGTCCTGCCGCTTGTTTCCCCACAAATAAACATTTGGAAATCGGTTTACACGCAGCCGTTCTAGATGGCATATCAAAATTTAAAAAAATAATAATAAATGTATGTACATATAGGCAACGGTGTATATTTCAAGTTTGTAAAGTCTCAATACAATAAAGATAAATTTATAGATCTCGGTACACCTTCAAACCTAGTCATTCATTTTTTATGTAGTTAAACTACAACTTGTTTTCTGATTGAAACTTGCACACCTGAAATATACATCCTTTCATATATGTAAATATTTGTTTCCAAAATTTTATAATAATCTGAAATACGATTTTCTGAATGTTTGAAACAAGAGCTACACAGAGTCTATGATCAAAACAACAGACGTAGTCTTGCCGTCTCCAAATTGGTAAGATGAAACCAAACTTCCGACCATGTCAAGTTTGTTTTGAAGAACTGGCAGTAGTTTTGCCTTCCGATTAGAAAGAAGGGAGTGTTTTGTACAGAATTTTGAGTTAAGGAAAAATCCTTTTACAGAACAAACAAAATCTAACTAGTCTCTTATGTGTGGGCGAAAGCCTGTAGCTCCAGCTCTTCCCACACCAAAGCTGGTAGGCGAGATCGCTACCTTCAGTTTATCTCCTTCCATTCTCTCCCCCCCCCCCCCCACCCCACGTCGAGTAGATGATGGCCCTTCTAGATTAGGGTGGAGTGTCCGTAGGTTCTCGCCATGGACCACGGCCTTCCCCATTGACAAACGCCCCTAGCACACTGGTCCATCCATATAAAACCGATCCCCACATTCACAATAGGTACCTCCTTCCAACATTGGCGAGGAGGAGGTCCCAAGCACCAGAAGATTCGGTTGCATCTAAGCCACCCTAAGCGGCCCTGACATCCTCTTTTTGGGTTTCTTCATGGAGAGGACACCGTATCAAATTTTTGCACACATTCTTTTGACTTTCTTCTCCTATTTGACAAGCAGGCTATAAGAGGCCCATTTGTTTGAACATCTTCCCCTCCGTCCATCTGCGGTTCAACTAAGTCAAGCTCTAGTCAACGGCGCACTTTTTGAATTCTTGAGGGGTTGCTTTAGGTGCAATAACCTTTCGTACCTACCGATTGTTTTTTCTTAACAAGCCTACCAACTGGTTTGTCGTCGTCTTGTCAAGCTATTCGAGGAGAGTTCGCCATAGAAATATCTATCATTCTTGTATATGGGTTAAACCTTATTGAGTTTGTCAAAACACTTCTCTCTAATAGACAGTGTTGCTAGCAACTGATCTCTGGAATTCGGCGTATTTACATGTCTTAATTGGTAAGCAGAAGCCAAGATCCTAGCTTGGGCATCTCAAGAGGACCGACGGGAATATGATTTTCAATGTGACCGAATGTTTTAAATTTTAAAAACTAGAGAACGTTACCTATGCATTTGCATTTTCCTAGCACTGAATATTTTTCCACTCAATCGGCCCAATATCCAGTTATCTAAAATATCACTGAAACCCAACACATGTAGGCAGAAGAACAGTGTAAATGTCAGGTCACACGACACAGAACACATGTAAAATGCCTCACCCCACAAGCCCGCGACTATTCTACTACAAGTCGCCCTTGTGTGTGCAGTTCAACAGCTTACCACCACCAGGCGAAAGATTGTTCTGACCATACATTACAAGATGGCAAGATGCACTCGACACTGCATCTGAATACCTGATCATAGTAATACTGTAAGAGGTTTTCTGCTTTGCTTGCTTGCTTGCAAACTTTGGTTCAGTAAAGGAAACAAGCACTACTGTCCGAAGGAATTCCTTCCGTCAGTGGAACGGGTTGTGCGCCTTGAACTCGGCTATCACGTCGGCGACGGAGCCCGCCGCGGCGGCGATGGACACGAGGAGGCAGACGACGCTGAGCGCCTGGAGGGTGAGCCAGCGCTTGCTGCCCCGCGGCACCCGGTGCTGCGCCATGTACATCTCCACGGGGAAGTAGACGGTGAGCGGCCAGAAGGAGATGGCGCCGATGAGCCCCACCACGGCGCCGAAGTAGGGCAGCAGCATGGACACGGCGGTGGTGACGCACACGTAGGCCGTGCGCCAGGTGAGCCGGAGCGGGCACACGGAGACGCGGAGCCGCGTGGGCCACAGCCGGACCTCCCTGGTGGCGACGAAGGCGCTGTCGGGCCAGGCCGCGGCGGCGCAGAGCTCTACGTAGGCGAAGATGGGCTGGGAGATGACCTGGTAGGTGCCGACGAGGTGGACGGCGACGGCGGCGTTGGCCACGTCCAGCAGCCAGAAGGGCTCGTAGAAGCCGAAGCCCGTGAGGAGGTTGTCGGGAGCGCCGTCGCCGAACGCCGCGTACCCGACGCACCCGCAGAGGAGGTAGATTATCGTCGTCGCCGCCACGCTCACCGCCGTCGCCTTCTTCATCACCTTGGCCTCTGACGGCGACGCCGCCTTTAGCGTGTCCTGGAATAGAAACAGATCATCACTTCATCAGACACAACAACACACGCGTACGTACCGACAATATATACTACTAAGCAAAATTAACAAAGACCGGAGTACTTAAATTAAACAGATCGAGGAGGTGCAAAGATAGCGACTTGCCTGGATCTCGAGGAGGACGATGGAGAAGCCGTACGCGAAAGCCATGTTCCCGAAGGCCTGGAGACCGCGCCAGAGCTTCTGCATCGCGGTGACAGTGCCGGCGGCGCTGACGCCGACGGGGACGCCGGTCAGGCCGCCCAGGATTCCCCCGTTCGCTGCAATTTCATTTGTTGCAAATGTCAACAAATTCAGTACTAACTTCTAAGTTCTACATGTCTATATATCGACGTACGTACGCGTCTGATTCTAAAACGTACAACGGTACAAGTACCTATAATCTGTACGACGCCGAGGGATATTCCGATGGTGGAGTAGGTGAATGACATGACGGTGGCGAGGGTGGAGAGCCACCACATGCTGTCCAGGCCGGGGATCTGCGAGAAGGCGATCTCCATGATGCCGTAGATGGCAATGTACGGGTTGATGGAGCTATGGCACGCGCTCTTGTGCCCTTCCTCGTGGTAGCAGTCCGACCTCTTGATGGCGCTGCCATTCCATTCAACACCATCGAAAATCAGTCCCTAGCTAATAAGAAGTCGTTCGTGGTGGATAGGACTTAGGAGTGCGATTTATTGGGTCAAGTGAGGAGAGGACGTACAGCATGCTGACGGATGCGGCGATGGTGATGCCGATGCCGATGCCGAAGAGGTTGGCGAACTGGATGGCGCCGCAGAGCTTCACCTTGGAGCCTCCGAGGGTGGCGCGGACGGCGGCCATGTAGGTTCGGTTGCGCGGCCCTGACACGGGGTCGCCGGAGCGGTAGCAGTCGGCCAGGAGCGTGGAGGTGTAGTAGATGACGGCGGCGAAGAGCGTCATGACGCCCGGCCCGCCCACCCAGCCCAGCTGCGCCACCGCGTACGCCAGCGACAGCACGCCGGAGCCCAGCACGGTGGTGATGATGTGCGCGCTGGCCGTCCACGCCGTGCCCGTGCGCCGCGGCCGGCCGTCGTCGTCGATGTCGTCGCCGTCCAGGCGCTGCTGCTTCGGCAGCTCCATGGCCATGGACATGGCGACCGCGGCCGGGAGAGAGGTCGATGTGGGGGATTGTTGATGGGAAGTGTGCGTGTAGAGAGAGGAGGAGGGATCGGTACGAAATGAAACGATGTGGATTTTAAATAGATAGAAGAAGGCAGGATTGATTCGAGATTTATAAAGAGAACCGGTGCTGCTGGTAGCCATTTGTTTACTGCCATATATATATATATATCGTCTCGTCGTCGAATATAATGGCATTGTGCAGAATCGAATTCGCGCAATAAATTACTGCCACTAAACAACAGGTGCTCCCTAGTTGTCACCAAAACCTGACAAGCATTTCAATGTGGTGTGTGTACGATGACGACGAAGCAATCAAAACAGAAACATGTTTCAACAGACAGTTTATTTTTTTTGCCTTCTGAATTCTCCAGACAGTCAATGCTGAGTGTAATGGGGATCACCTACCCACTGATGACTGCCTGTTTTTTCGCTCTTGAATGTGAGTTTGGGAGTTTAGGGTCTTTTACTTTTTACCAACCGCCACTGTGCTTGTCTTCTTGACCATGCTACTCGCAGTACTACGAAAGAGACGCTACTCAAGCGCGAGGGGTGTTTGTCAACCGTAAGTGCGATAGAATTTCGGTTGAAAAAATTAGGTACTGTAAGATGTAAGCAAGCTCAACTTATATGGCTTATTTTTTGTTTTTAGGGGAAATCTGTAGGAATTTATACTGCAAATATCTTTTTTTTAACATGATATCTTCTGTTTTTTTTTAAAAACGCCTGCAAAAGATTTGACTGATCCACCATTAATTAAGAAAAGTGCATGATTAATTGTGAAAAACCGGATATGTATGCGTATACAAAACCAATGGACAAATATAGGATAAATTATAGGAAGTTATCACTCCATGCCTGGAGTTGGTGGTAGTCCTTACTAATTGCCCTCCGGATAAAATGCATGCCCAAATGTCCTTTTTTGAGCCCCCTTTCTATAACTTAACATAACACCACGATCGAAAGTCAATTACATTTGGACACGACTTGGTAGAAAGTGGTTCTCCGGAGAGCCACTTTGAAGGATGCGAAGGTGTTGAGCTAGCACCAGCTTCCCCTAGTGACCAAACATATTGTGGTAAGCAATCAACGTTTGTATTTGTATCCCAGATAACAGACCATCAATAGCCTCCTTTGTAAAAGACAATTCGAGACTCATGACCTAACCGCTCTCGCGACCCATGGAGACCCCGCGGCGGCCGCCGCCGCCGCCCCCGCCGCCGCCGCCCCCGCCGCCTAGCTCCGCCCATGCGACCTCCCTCCCCCCAACCCCGCCCCCCCACACGCACCACCAGCCCCTACCGGAGGAGGCCGCTCCGGCGCCGTCGGCCACCATATCCTTGCAACCCCATCAGATCCCGCCGCCGCCGCCGGCCGTCGTCCCGGCCGGCTTCTCTCCCCGGGTGATCCTGCTTCCCTCGGACCCGCCGTGCCCCCCGCTTCGTTCTCTGGTCGTCGGCGACCTCTCCTTGCTCGGCTTGCCGGAGGTGACGGGGGCCCGGCTGAAGGAGAAGGAGTTGCCCGTGCAGGCCACTCTGCCTTCCCGCCCGCCGACTCCTCCAGTTCGGCCGCCGCCCGAGCTCAAGCTGCAGGAGCTGGGGATACCGAGGCCGGATGCGCCGGATGCGCCGGAGGCGGACGGCGAGGTGTCTCCTTGGCAGTTGGTTTGCAACAAGAAGCGCACGCAACGGAGCCTTTCGCCGCCTTCTCCTCCTCGTGGAGGCGAAGACCGCGCCTTGGCCTTCAGGCGTCGGGTGCAGGGCCGGTGCTTCCGCTGCTTGGCCCGCGACCATCGTGTGGCTGGCTGTCACGGAGACATCCGGTGCCTTGCTTGCCACTGCTCCGGCCACCGGGAACGTGACTGCCCGCAGCGTCAGAAGGCTAGCCAAGCGCCCCGCTGCTCCAAGTCGCCGGCCTCCTGTCGATGCCATCCTCTGGACCGTTCTTGGGCATCTGTTGCTGCGCCCCCTCCCAAGCTTGGGGACCGGGGGCCCCCAAGTCGTGCGGAGATGGCGGCAAGCTCGACGTTGGTCCCTCCAGAAACATTGATGAGATCCCTCGTCGAGACGCAGGCGGCATTGATGCGGGCTGAGGTGCAAGGCTTCGTCGTGTCTCAGCTCAAGGAGTTGGTCGCGTCTCAGGTCACGATGACGGTGGCTGTGCAGGGTGTGCTGGAGCGGCTTGGGAGTGGTTTGGAGCGGGCCAAGGTGGCTCTGGAGAGTCTATTGGAGCGGGCAGAGGGGGCTCTGGAGAGGCTCTCCTTGCCGCCGGCTGTGGTGCAGGTGGAGCCAGCACCACCTCTGTGTACCGGGGGCAATGCTGATTGCGCTGACGGCGGGGTTGCGCGCTTTGGTTGCTACTCTCCCAGGGGGGTGAGCTCTTCAGCGTCGGCGCTTGCCCTTGATTCCACCTCCACGCCTATTGCTCCTTCGGAGCATGTCTCTCTGGTGGTGCAGGGGCCCCCGATGCAGGATCTTCGAGTGGAGATGCCTTTGGCATTGGAGATGTTGAGGGGTTCTGATGCCCCTAGCCCGGAGGAGAAGATCGCGAAGGTGATGGCTCAATTTGACGCGATTGAGCCACAGGAGAAGACCTTACCTTTTTCGATGGAGGAGCTCTGCCGAGAGATTGCGGACATGCCCAAGTACAAGCAGCTTCGGGTGGATGCTGCCTCTTTGGCTGAGCGACGAAGCATCCGGTTGGACAAGAAGAACAAAGATTGTGGCATTCCAGCAGCCAAGCGCGCCGAGTTTCGGCGGGCGGAGGCTTTTGGGGAAATCCCAAAACTCAAGAGTAAAGAGAAAGCCACCGATGAAGCCATAGAGGAGAAGATGGAATTTTATTTGCAGATGTACAAGAAGCAGCGCACACCGCAGGTGATGGAGGCGGTTCGAGAGTTAATTGTGAGTAATGCTTGACCTATTCTTTGTGGAGGGTGCACGCCGGTGCATCTCTAGGGGTGAGAGTTTGTGTGTGTTTGGAGAGTTTCTGATAGTTGGGTATGAGGTCTGGCCTGTTAGTTTGGGACTAGATTCCCTTGTTTCAGGCACAGATGACGTTCCATGAGTTTGAGTGTGCGGTCTTTTTAACCGCGTTTGTATGGTTTTTGGGTCCGGTTTCCCTTATTAACTGGACCAATTCTATTCCTCTTATAATGCATAGGCAGAGCTCCTGCTATTTAACGTCAAAAAAAAAAAAATAGCCTCCTTTGTGTGAAAGCAAGAAGATTTGGCCAAACAAGGAAAGCATTCCCAGCATCCATTTTGCGTCCGGTTTAATTAGCTCTAACAGCTGGTTCAACGGGATCACGTTTATGTCCCCTCTTTTTGTGGATGATCTTCACAAGATCTGCCACTCATGATTTTGGATTTGGTCTGACTAGAATCTTCTAATTTGGGGGGCTCAGCTAGTGCTGCGTTGGCCTCTCAAACGTGGGATGCTTGTCAATTTTGGTCAAATTGGATGACAAGAACATCCATCGTCAATAGCCCATGCCATCTGTGACTTTGTCACTGCAGATATGTGTGACGTGTTATAGATAGGAAGAGTGACATATAGCCTTCATGCGTTTGTACCAGGAGATAAGCAAACCAATCTTGTCTTTTACCAAGAGGACAGTTGTATGCACACACCGCTCTCATGTACTAGTTTGTGTGGGAGTATCAAAGCTTGGTCCTCCAAAAAAACTTTCTCCCTTTTCTGCCTCCTTGGAGACATGCTGATTGTGTTTCGTTTGTTTGTATAGAAAGACTTGCGTAAATGGGGAGTTATGGTTTGTTTTGGCATTCGTTCATAAATGGTCACCACGGTCTTGCACCTTTTATGAACATCCTCACTTGTCGCGTCTGGCTTCATCAAAACAAGAAGCACTCATGACAACTTCATTTGTCATTGCCATTGATCAGCTCCAACAAATTCTTGATAAAGCTACTAGCTTAAGGCCATCTTCACCGTATTAGTGGACAACGCTGCAAAATTCGTGAACCCCATAAAAAGACGTTTTTTCTTCGCCAACACCCTCCACAAATTTGATGATTTACCGGTCTTGTTACCAACATGGAGAAAAACATTGTCATGCATGTAAGATGTGACACCCTTGATCTTGCAAACAACCTCTAAAGCTTCCCAGCAGTGCTCCCGGGTTGCCTCATCCTGCTCACCTCTTGACCATTTGGACCGAACGCAATTAGAGTGTTCTGGAATGAACTTGCCAGCCCTACTTCCTCATGGCAAAGATCAAAGTTGAGGCTAAAAGTTGGGTCCTAGCCGGCGCGAACCATTTGAGTGCTATTGTATGTGCACAGTAGTCCTACAAACTCTGGTTACTCTTAATTAATGAGACGAGGCAAATCTTTGTTTCCGTTTTAAAAAATCTTGTCCGCTTCAGTTCTGAAGGCACTTGTTCCAGGAGACCGAAAAATGAGTTAAAAAACTAGAATAGCACACACCTGCACCATCCAATAACCGTGATCAATTCGAAGTGACAATGCATTGCATCTTTTAAAAAAAAAATCTGCATTGCATCTTAACCCTGTAGGAAAGATACTCCCATCTCATAAGTTGCTGCAAACAGCAGCAACCCAATTTCACCTGAACTGTGCCTAGTGTCCGGCCATGTCACACACCGTTCTGCGCGCTGGCGGCCACTGCATCCGTGAGGTGGACACTCACAGTCCGTCAGTCGCTGTGATGTGATGCTACATGAACAAAACACTCTACTCTCCCGGTGATAATGCCATGCATGACCCTGGATCGATGATCGATATTCTGACTCTATTCTTAAGTGGTCTCCATCGTTGGTTATTGGTGTATCATTCTCTTCTTTCGCTCTCGTGCGTGCTGTTTTGACTCTCCTGTGTTGCAGGGAGCACTAAGATATGGAACAACTTGCGGTACAAATTCCGTGAATCATTTCGGTTTTGCTTTTGCCGTCAAAGCATCTGCAGAAGCAGCGGTGGAGCTTGAGCATAATTAGCGAGCGGCCATCGCTTAAAGGAGAGCGGATAGGGGTATTGTTTCCAGTTGTTTAGACACTTGATAGTATACTAGTGTGCAGTTAATTAGATACGTACTTTCTCCACCAGATCGCAAAATGGGATCACGTGGGGACATGTCCTACACAAAGCTCTCTGCCCTTGTAATTAAAGAAGTCGTCTCTACAAAATAAGTAAAGAACTAAAGATCATCCTGATTCCTGAACGAACGGTTGACTTCTCTGATTGGTTTCTTACTATGATTTGGCGTATCATACTCTTTACTCGGATATAATCTCTAGTTATTACATTTTTGCTACGTTAGAAGTCCACATATCACTCATTCGCATTTTGATTTCTAGGCCTGTGAAGAGACGTCGTCGTGAAGAGGCGGCCAACAACTACTCTGAAACATACTAGGCAACAACCAAAGGGCGATGGGAAATTGCATGTCAAAACTCAAAACACGTTGCCTCTGGTAGCATTTCTTGTGCCAGAATCCGCCCTTGGAGGAATGGAGGGTATGAATTGCTGACAGGTGCCGGGACTTTGTGTTTCCAGGTGAAGACGACATGGCTCGAGCGCCCGTGTGTTTTCCAGGTGGGACAGAGGAAAGAGACACGGCTCCCAATCTTGAAGCTATGGGGTGCACTTGCACCTGAAACTGAAACACCAATCCAGGAGCTGGCCATTTTGATCATGGATCATGGCTCTCCTTCTGATATCCTAGGGACAGGGAGTACGAAGGTCCAGATCGGCCTGTCCACAACGCAGCCAAACGACGACGTCCGGCCGGCAGATGATCGCACAAAGCGGACAGGGCGGTGCCGCCCTCGACGCCGGTGTCTGTCCTCCGTCCAACATCTGCTGTGCGGCGCCCGCCACGCAATAGATCAGGATCAGCTACGTATTTTCTCAAGTAAGATGATCACTCTAGGTGTCACAGGAATAGTGACCGATTGACCGAACGTACCTGTTTAAGACACATATGCAATTGACGAAGTCATCACAGACGTCTCGCTGTTAACAGTCAGGTCACCTACCCTGAAAGCATGGCGCCGATTAAATGCTGAAAAATTCAGTAAAATGTGAACACCCGTGTCAAGTCTGAGATTTGAATCTGGGTGGGCTGGTTCCACCACAAGAAACCAACCAGCTCAGACTGACTTCGCCACATGCAATTATTTTATCTAGTAGGAAAAAAACAATAAGCTTTTCTGAACATAAGTCTTTGAGGAAAGTATATAAATTCACTCGAAAGTCTAGTTTCCTCAACATCGCTCGATCTTCTGTTTCTTATGTATGTATGTATGTATATATGTATGTATGTATGTATGTATGTATGTATGTATGTATGTATGTATGTATGTATGTATGTATGTATGTATGTATGTATGTATGTATCAAATGGTAGAGAAGGATGCATATACACCTCAATACATATAAGACACATGACACACATGTCGTTGAAGGTTTGGCACTTCCCTCTTTCCATATGTTCGAAAGGACATAGAGAGAATGTCCTCTGCGATCTGGCCTCAGATCTTTCGAAAGCGAAAAAAATCATAGATCCTACCAATCAGAGAACCCCTACAAATAAGATGGCGTTGATAGGGGTTCATCAAATCAGGCCACCGTCTGGTTCCACAGAGTAATGACAAATAGGAAAGTCTTTGCTTATGTTAAGGGAGGTTAAGGTCTCATGGGCACCCAAACAAAGCTGACATATCAGGTTGTGTGGCCAACTTGTGAGCACGAGTATGCCAACTGTAAGGATGCTTCCATACAGCACAAGCACATATTCTGTGTGGGTGACTGTCATAGCCTATAGTTTTTTTCTTTTCTAGCCACACAAGTTGGACGTGGTTTATTAAATTATAGTTACAAGTCATTCTTGTGAAGTTTTCAGAAGTATAGATGAAGTGGAAGGTAGGAATACGAGCAAGCAACATGATCAAGATGTCCCTAAGGTCAATGTCACCACAACGGATCGTATATACCTCAGTTTCGAATATACCGATGAAAAAGCAGCAACATCCACTAAACACCTTAATTCATCTTTATTGGGGTTCATGAAAATTACATGGTCATCGACGAACAGGCATGTCCGACACTTTGTCGATCTTGATCTACCGGTTTAAGCAACTCATTTCCAAAAGACTTGGATATGTCCATTTTGTGGAAATGTCTTGGGCATTTTAGTGGGTTGAAGCTCTTTATAGGTTCTAGACATAGATGAAGTCATTGTGGATGCACCCCTTTTGCATGAGTGCAATATGCTTTCTTGATACGATTTGCGACAAAATAGGGATGAGACGGTTGCTATGAAATTTGAGGATATCTTGTGGACGTTTGTTGAGGTGTTCTTATCGAGACTTGTGTTGTTAAAGTGTCAGGGTTGTGGTTTTGCTGTGTTGGGAGTGGTTGTTGGGCTGCCCGGCGTGGGGTTTCCTTACTTTGTGAGTAGTTCATTTTGCTCTATTTGTATTCTCTCTTCGTAAGGATTTTCATAAATTCATAGGACAACTCTCTACTTCTTAATTTCAAAAAAAAAATCTCTCGTCATTGTCATGTTGAGTTTCCTTGGCAGCACGAGATTCACATAGTTTACTTTGAGGTCCGCAAAGTTTTATCAAGAGAGTAGGCTTATGTGCTCGAGCGTTTATTTTTTGTCTCCATTTAAAAAAATGAATTAGAGGATCGTTTTGTTTGAAGAAAACAAGAGAAAATGAGCGGAAAGAAATGCTGGATCAGCTGGATAGTGTGAAAAAAGTGAAGATTTAAATGCGGCTATATTCACGCTATGTCATCTGATGAGTCATGATAAACTTTTTTTTGAGAAACATAGTACAACGCAAACGCTAATATACACGCGCACACACTCACCCCTATGAACGCACGCACACACACCCTATCCCTATGAGCACCTCCGAGAGACTGAGCCGGTGGGATTTAAGATTGACGAAGTCATCACAGGCGCCTCGCTGTCGACGGGAACGTCGCCTCCCACTGAAAGAATATTCCGCCTACATTTTTTTGACGTTAAATAGCAGGAGCTCTGCCTATGCATTATAAGAGGAATAGAATTGGTCCAGTTAATAAGGGAAACCGGACCCAAAAACCATACAAACGCGGTTAAAAAGACCGCACACTCAAACTCATGGAACGTCATCTGTGCCTGAAACAAGGGAATCTAGTCCCAAACTAACAGGCCAGACCTCATACCCAACTATCAGAAACTCTCCAAACACACACAAACTCTCACCCCTAGAGATGCACCGGCGTGCACCCTCCACAAAGAATAGGTCAAGCATTACTCACAATTAACTCTCGAACCGCTTCCATCACCTGCGGTGTGCGCTGCTTCTTGTACATCTGCAAATAAAATTCCATCTTCTCCTCTATGGCTTCATCGGTGGCTTTCTCTTTACTCTTGAGTTTTGGGATTTCCCCAAAAGCCTCCGCCCGCCGAAACTCGGCGCGCTTGGCTGCTGGAATGCCACAATCTTTGTTCTTCTTGTCCAACCGGATGCTTCGTCGCTCAGCCAAAGAGGGAGCATCCACCCGAAGCTGCTTGTACTTGGGCATGTCCGCAATCTCTCGGCAGAGCTCCTCCATCGAAAAAGGTAAGGTCTTCTCCTGTGGCTCAATCGCGTCAAATTGAGCCATCACCTTCGCGATCTTCTCCTCCGGGCTAGGGGCATCAGAACCCCTCAACATCTCCAATGCCAAAGGCATCTCCACTCGAAGATCCTGCATCGGGGGCCCCTGCACCACCAGAGAGACATGCTCCGAAGGAGCAATAGGCGTGGAGGTGGAATCAAGGGCAAGCGCCGACGCTGAAGAGCTCACCCCCCTGGGAGAGTAGCAACCAAAGCGCGCAACCCCGCCGTCAGCGCAATCAGCATTGCCCCCGGTACACAGAGGTGGTGCTGGCTCCACCTGCACCACAGCCGGCGGCAAGGAGAGCCTCTCCAGAGCCCCCTCTGCCCGCTCCAACAGACTCTCCAGAGCCACCTTGGCCCGCTCCAAACCACTCCCAAGCCGCTCCAGCACACCCTGCACAGCCACCGTCATCGCGACCTGAGACGCGACCAACTCCTTGAGCTGAGACACGACGAAGCCTTGCACCTCAGCCCGCATCAATGCCGCCTGCTTCTCGACGAGGGATCTCATCAATGCTTCTGGAGGGACCAACGTCGAGCTTGCCGCCATCTCCGCACGACTTGGGGGCCCCCGGTCCCCAAGCTTGGGAGGGGGCGCAGCAACAGATGCCCAAGAACGGTCCAGAGGATGGCATCGACCGGAGGCCGGCGACTTGGAGCAGCGGGGCGCTTGGCTAGCCTTCTGACGCTGCGGGCAGTCACGTTCCCGGTGGCCGGAGCAGTGGCAAGCAAGGCACCGGATGTCTCCGTGACAGCCAGCCACACGATGGTCGCGGGCCAAGCAGCGGAAGCACCGGCCCTGCACCCGACGCCTAAAGGCCAAGGCGCGGTCTTCGCCTCCACGAGGAGGAGAAGGCGGCAAAAGGCTCCGTTGCGTGCGCTTCTTGTTGCAAACCAACTGCCAAGGAGACACCTCGCCGTCCGCCTCCGGCGCATCCGGCCTCGGTATCCCCAGCTCCTGCAGCTTGAGCTCGGGCGGCGGCCGAACTGGAGGAGTCGGCGGGCGGGAAGGCAGAGTGGCCTGCACGGGCAACTCCTTCTCCTTCAGCCGGGCCCCCGTCACCTCCGGCAAGCCGAGCAAGGAGAGGTCGCCGTCGACCAGAGAACGAAGCGGGGGGCACGGCGGGTCCGAGGGAAGCAGGATCACCCGGGGAGAGAAGCCGGCCGGGACGACGGCCGGCGGCGGCGGCGGGATCTGATGGGGTTGCAAGGATATGGTGGCCGACGGCGCCGGAGCGGCCTCCTCCGGTAGGGGCTGGTGGTGCGTGTGGGGGGGCGGGGTTGGGGGGAGGGAGGTCGCATGGGCGGAGCTAGGCGGCGGGGGCGGCGGCGGCGGCCGCCGCGGGGTCTCCATGGGTCGCGAGAGCGGTTAGGTCATGAGTCCTTTGTGATTTTACAAGCGGTTATGACTATTGTATTCCGCCTACATGAGAAACACCAGCGTCAAATCTGGGGTTGGAACTCTGATGGGCTGGGGATACAACCATCCTCCTAACCATCTTGCCACAGGCAAGTTCTCATGATAAACTTTTTTTGATAATGGATGGATCACCATCTCCATCAATTTTCTTATTATGTTGCTGTGAGAAGCCTCTTATGGGAGGACAATGGGAGTCCATGACAGAATTTTCCTATCTTGAACTACAACCACAGCAACACTAGCCCACAATCCCAATCCCTGGCCTCCGCCTTCCCAGCCACAAATCCACGAACCAACACTACACATCCATCGCATACGCATTACCGTTACACTGCTGCTGAAACTGAAACCACACCAACCCGATCTCTGAAAAAATACAGAGCATCCCAGCACCAGCAGCAGCAGAGATGCTCCTAGCTCGCGCATCCCCGACCTTCCTCCCCTCCACCTCATCCTCCTCCCCTACCCCGTCGGCGCAGACGCTGCCGCCCTCCGCGTCCTTCGGTCGGAACCACCGCATCGCCGGCGGCGGCAGCCTGACCGCGGGTTCCTCGCACTGCGCCGTCCGGCGGCCCGTGATGGCGGCGGCGGCAGCGACAGTCCCGGCCGCGAAGCTGGAGGACGCCGAGGCGCTCATCGACTCCGTCGAGACCTTCATATTCGACTGCGACGGTGAGAGATACATCGATCGCTCAGAAATTTACAAGTCTGATTTCTGAAATTGGCCTTTAACATTGCGCACGAAAAACCACCATGTGGACAAATTTAAGCTTCGTTATAATGAACTCGATCACCTTCGATCAAAAGAAAATAAATAAATAAATTTACAAGTCTGCTTGAGCTTTTGTGAATAAGTTATTGTTGATGTTGTGGCGTAGGCGTGATTTGGAAGGGCGACAAGCTGATCGACGGCGTGCCGGAGACGCTCGACATGCTCAGATCAAAGGTCTGCTGTTGAACTGTAATATTTGACTCTCATAGATTCACACATTGGACTATCTTACTGAACTATCAATGGATTCTTTGCTGGCTTAATCTCCTACTACAGGGCAAGAGGCTGGTGTTCGTGACCAACAATTCGACCAAGTCGAGGAAGCAGTACGGCAAGAAGTTCGAGACGCTCGGGCTGAGTGTCAATGAGGTATCACTTATTCCTGTCATCGACTGTTGTTCTGCATTGGCCAAGTTTCACTCCTGCTAATGATTTGACGAGGTATGGGCAGGAGGAGATATTTGCTTCGTCCTTCGCAGCTGCGGCCTACCTGGAGTCTATCGATTTCCCCAAAGATAAGAAGGTAAAAATGCACCGGTCACCACGCATCTTCAGAATATGTGGATTCATTGCGTTGGTGCACACGGTTTAGCGCAGAAACACAGCGCAAAGTTGAACATTTCTGTGGTTCAGGTTTATGTGATTGGAGAGGAAGGGATTCTCATAGAGCTGGAGCTGGCTGGATTTAAGCACCTCGGTGGCCCTGTATGTACCAAAGAGTATTTCTTTCTTTGATATTCATGATTAATTAACATACATGCAAAATCCTGTTAGCATGTTAGTACCTTGTTGTGCTTCGCCAATGTTGCATGTAAATCAGCATCCATGACTCGAGTGAGTGAGACTTTGGACGACTTATGAAACTTATTAGATTATATGCTCGTGTTTGTGCAGACAGACGGTGACAAGAAGATAGAGCTGAAACCTGGATTCTACATGGAGCATGACAAAGATGTCAGTATGATCATGGTTCCTCTTCTGGTTTACAGAACAAATAATATTCAACCGGTGCAGTAACAATATTTGGGTTTGACACAGGTTGGAGCAGTTGTAGTTGGTTTTGATCGTTACTTTAACTACTACAAAGTTCAGTAAGTACCTTATCGTTTCTATCATTTTGCCTGGGGCGTAACCAACTCAGAAAAAAATGTGCATATGGTTCAGTGTAAATGGTTCAGTTAAGACATAAATAGGATTGTGGAAATCCGGAATACTGTATGGTTACAAGTTCAATTATTCACTCATTTTATTCAAGTACATGCAATAGCAAGACCACATGTTAACTCCTCGTAATCTACAAAAGTTTGGTATTGTCCATTTCACAAATGTAAACTTGTCACTTATTTACTTCTAAGGTACGGGACACTTTGTATACGTGAGAATCCTGGGTGCCTTTTCATTGCAACAAATAGGGACGCTGTCACCCATCTCACTGATGCCCAAGAGTGGGCAGGTTAGTCAGGCTGGCCTACGCTTTCTACATACTGTGGAGAGAGACATACCGTCATCCCTTGCTTAAATCAAACATTTGTCTTGCTCAGGTGGCGGGTCGATGGTCGGTGCTGTTCTTGGTTCAACCAAACAAGAACCACTCGTTGTCGGGAAGCCGTCAACATTCATGATGGACTACCTGGCAAAGAAGTGAGATACTAACTGTCCCAGCAGCGAGTCCAGTGCCATCTCCTTTTCCAGAAATCTGCAAGGGAGAATGTGTGGATCATACAGCTAATGGCTAAGAGTAGTTTTGAGATGTTTTACCTTTTCTATTTCTTTGATGGCAGGTTTGGAATCACAACATCTCAGATATGCATGGTAGGTGACCGTCTGGATACCGACGTTCTCTTTGGGCAAAACGGAGGCTGCAAAACTCTTCTGGTTCTCTCAGGTATCTTTGACCATAATATTTTTCCCTTGAACTCACAGTACTTGCCCTGCTCATTTTGCATCGGTACTAAGATTAATTGCTTGCCTTCTACAGGTGTGACTTCTGTGGAGACGCTTCAGAGCCCCGACAACGCGATCCAGCCAGATTTCTACACAAATCAAATTTCTGATTTTCTCACACTCAAAACAGCAGCAGTATGAAATGTGAACGGACTGTTAGCTGGGGAAGACCCCTTACTTTTGTATAGCAACTAAGAGATCACAAGGATGGTTTTCTTTTTCACGTTGATTTGTAATCGTGAGACAAGATATTTATATGCAAGGATGCACATCATTAAATGCATATGAAGTGGATACTGCTATCTGATTTTCCTTCACTCAGGATTAACAATGAATCTAAACTGAAGAGTTATGGCAACCAAATATGCCTGGTTAAGCTCAAAATGTACACCAAGTTAATAAGAAAGAGGCAAATAGAAATCAGAAGGGGGAAAAATGGTGAACAAAATAAGTAACTTCACCGACTCTTATGTTGCTATTGACAAAAAAAATTCCAGAAGAGCAGTACTACTGTTCATATGTTACCTCTAACAATACTAGCAACATAGCGTTTCACTCAGATCATGTACCAAGCAACCATATTCCGTTTGAAAGATGGCATCCTGCTACTGGGATTCAGTAAATTACTAAAACATAAAACATCAAACTATGTGTATGTTCTGAACTTTAAGTACAGAATGTCAAACCCAAATTATCCACTTCGGTTGCCACTCTCAAAGCTCAACCAAGAAGTGCTCACAATAGCATACAATGAGAATTTCATTATATCAGTAAAAAGTACAAGCAAGAAGAGTGCACCTGTACAGATGGTAAGAAAAGCTCAGCCTAATGACAAAATTGCATGATGAAATCTATACAGTGTCAGTTGTACATTATTATGCCTTTATTTTACTGATTTCTTTAAGCTGCTCAAGAATGTTAGCAAAGCTTCCTTCACATTTTGGCCCTTTGATTGCCTCGCTTCTTGTGATGTGACACGCAAGCTCTCAAGACCACGGCCCAGGGACACAATCATGGGAACAGAAGGTGCAGCCGCGGCGGCGCACTCAATCCCATCGCCGTGCATCACGAGGCCAGCACATCCAGCCATGCTCAAACAAAATGTTGCCCAAGGAGTTATTCTGAAAGGCCGGCTGTGCCTCTTTTGCATTATTTCATAGAACGATGTCCGCATCGCCAACAAGCTAGTTCCCTCTGCTGATGCTATTACAGTGTGTGTCACAGCTCGAATCTTCTCTGATGAAGCCGTGAACTGTAAAGCAGATGACTTCGAACTAGCACCTAAAACCCCATGAGAGAAGAGCTTGCTGAATACAATGCAGGCATGTCTTTGCAGCTGCATAAAGCCATACTTTAAAACCGCTGGAGTTTTATAGGGAACCAACTTAAAAACAGCAGAAGCCTGAAATGTTTTTGACAAAGACGAAAAACCAAGAATTGCTGTTCCTCCTGCACCAACTGCGACCACGGGTTTCTCAGCAATCCAACTCTTTTTATCACTGCTGTCCAACGGCAGCTCATTGTCACTGCTGCCAGTTTTGTTGCCATAATGACTGAAGCAATTGCCAGCTAATTGTTTGATCTCTACAGGAACAGGAGTGTTCCAGTGTCTCCTTATTCCAGCCAAGCAGCTGGCATCAACTACAGCTACCACAGAACCGAACTCCCTTAGTTGACTTCTGAGTGCTTGAACAAGAAGAATGTGACACTTCTCCTCAGAAGGGAGCTCTGCAAAATCCAACTTTCCAGAACCATGATTATCTCTGGTATCAATGCGGCATCTTCCTGCATTGTTTAAACATATTCTGAGAGCCTCTATCGCAACTCCAAATGCATAGACATCAGATAACATTTCACTGCAAACCGGCTTCCCCTTGTGAACTTGAGTGAGCAACGTCTGTACAGAAGCCATAGCCTTCCCGATCGATGGAATGTCGCTAAATATAGCATAAAGATCCGCGAGCAAAGGGTAGACAGTCTGCGCAAAAAGTGGAGGCTCGTATCCGTCGGCTGGCTTACATTCTGACAGTGCGCACTCCGAAACAGCACTGGAAGAGATAGCTTGGGACAGCAACAAGTTAGCAGTTGGAGCTAGCGACTTGAGGATCTGTCTTCCATTATCGTCAACAAGGCATATCTTCCTAACATGGGAGCTCGCTGCTGAAGTTGCACTCAGAGGGAGCAAGCAGCTGGCCTGTGATTGCAGTCCAGAGTTATCAGCCTGAGGGAGCGAGCAGCTAGTCTTGGAGTCCTGAGCTGAGCCATCGTCCGTAGTACTGTTTTCGTTGCTCGATTCACCCCCATTGCAGTTCTTCTCATACGGAGAGCCGAGCAAGAGAAAATGTGACTCCGTCTCCTCCGCGGCTCTCTTGGCAGCCAAGAGGTGGCCGTAGAAGCCAACGCCGAAGATCTCCTGCAGGACCTGGCAAGCGGCAGATTTGACATAGTGTTCTTTGCTCCTCTTCTCCGTGACGCACCTCTTGATCACCTGGAAGGGCGAGGCCGGCACGCCGCCTGTCCCGCCGTCGGCCAGGCACTCCTCCTCGATCCAGACGTCGTCGACCTCCGTGTGCGCGACCTGGGTGATGACGGCCCTGGGGCGCACCGCCCTGACCAGGTGGCCGGCGTCCGAGGCGGACTGCTCGGACAGGTTCTGCGCCGCGAGGATGTAGATCAGGCCCTGCGACTCGGGCTCCCTGAGCGCGAGGACGAACTGCCTCGTCTCCTCCGGCACGGCGAGCGTGCGCACCAGCCGCGCGGACGCGGTCAGGTCGTCCTCCTTGAGGAGCGCGGAGAGCGGCCACAGGCCTTGGACGTAGGACAGCAGCGCCGAGGCCATGGGCGCCGCATCAGCGGGTTGCTCCGCCGGCGCTTCCGATCAAATTGGGAGTCGGGTGACCTGCCCCTTCTCCTTCCTATTATTCTTCTTCTCCTCCCCCACCTCGGAGCCTGACTTGGCGGCGGAACGGAAAGCGCCTAGGCCGATTCCGGCGGCGGTGGCTGGGATGGGGGCGGCGGAGGAAAGCGCAGGGGAATTGGGTGGCGTGCGCGTGACGGCCGTCGACCTGCCCTAGGATTTCTTCTTACGGAAACTCCTTTCTTTTTCTTTCCTTGGGTTTTCTTTCTGGTATACGACTTTTCGTTTCTGCTTCGGAACCTTTCTAGACTCTCCTTCTGCCACGGTCGCCTATCGGTCGGTGGATTTTCAACCTAAGTCAATATCACCAAGAAAATGTGGCTAGCCACAATTTAGGTCAAGTCTTTGTAAGTGTGTGTTTTAAAAAATGTTAGCGAACTACATAGTATAAATTAGAAAAAAATCGTGGGAGCAAACTCATTTACAAGATTGAAATTAATTGAAGGTTTGATGAGAGTTCCTCATCCTAAAAACCTACCAGCCGTTACCATCATTCCACATCCACCATAGGTTGGTCCTCCCTCCTCCGGCCGGCCTTGCCGGTCTCGAGAGGGGCGGGGAACTCGATTTTGAGTACAGTTCTTAGTAGAGGTAGTGTTTTTAACAGGTAAGATTGGAGTTTTAAAATTCATCTTCTCGGTGTAGATGTCACTGGCTATAATAAGTAATCTTTAAAGATTTACTCGTTTATTTTAGACTTTATTTTATAAACACTATCGGCTTATGTATCTCTATCATGTACCACTATAGGTATATCATGATATGATGTCAAAAATTAATTGGCTATAAATGCCAAAACTAAAGTCTTGATCATCATCTAAGCATACCTAAATAGTTTCGCTTCTTTCCCACGAGAAAGCTCCAATGTGAATACCTACGCGGCAATACCAAAAGTAGATTTCTTAACATAAATGTCTAGTATTTTTTTCTTATAAATTTAGGAACTCATATGAATTTGAAAACACTACAACCATTTGATACAACTTAAGTTGAGTTCGTTACCAAAAATAGGACCATTGACTATGTGAAAAAAACATACATTTATGTTACAAGAGGTTAGGGGTATAATTGTACTTAGAAAAGAAATACAAAGTCATACTAAATGTTAAGTTTTAGATGACACGATATTGAAAGGAAATACAAAAAAGTTTTTGTTTGGAAAGGCACAAATGGTGAGTTCTATAGGTTGTCTTGACTTGAGAAATATTGAACATGAGTTGTATCAGGATATGTTTTGCTCCGAGCCCAAGGCAACCTCGCCAAAAAGATTGGGAACGTTCAAGTTGGCCACGACAATGTTTAAGAAAAAAACTACATCTGGCATGTAGTAGCGGCACGACAAAAAATATTTTGACTAAATATGCTACAAATTTGTCAATTTTACAACAAATTTTTTTATCATGGGAGGAAAATTTGACAGTATTGAATTCGTCTTCTATCATACCCTTGGGCCCTTCGAAAGTTATTCACTATGAAAAGATTGGGTCTTCTATCATACTTATTATTGCAGTGTATTTGTTGTATCATTTGAGCTATCCACCTTGATTAGTTCAAGTGAGAATCTGTGAGAGCTTGTTACTTTTTGAGTGTTCCCCTAGTAGGCTTAGCGGTTGGTAAAGTGGTGAACTTTGGGCAAGAGATTGTAAAGTGGCTCGGGATTTCCCTTGGTCAAAGATTGTAATTAAGGTTGAGAGCTTTCCTACTCCGCGATCCTGCAAAATCTAACCATAAGAGTAGAATCCCTAACTTTGTCTAGGTGGTTCATAGAATAGGGTGGGGCTGGCGTAATGTTTACCGATCCTTCGTGATAACCCTCACTTGTTCAACGTTGATTAGCTTTCTTACGAGCAAGTGAACATTAGGATACTCTCGATTATGTTTAACCCGAGTTTAGTTCCTTGTGATAGCCACCATTATTGAAGTTATATATCTTCTTATATGTTGCTTATCACTTGCGTGATATCTTTTCCCATCACTTGTTATAATTTTTCTTTTCATGATATTGAGGTGTTGTAGAGATTGACTATACTTGATATCCTTTTTATACTAATGTATGTCATTTATTGAAAAAAACATATATTGATACAAAATCTCTCTTAAAGCTCTAAGAAAATTAAATCCAAACGAAGAAGTGGAGGAGCCGTCGATCAAAATTAGAAGACGTCGTTTGGTAGTGTGTACTCTCTCCGTTCTACAACATAAATTGTTTTGGGTGTAATGCATGATGTTAGATTTAGATAAAAATGAGTACACATGTATATGAAAACATGTTTAGATACATGTTGTACATGTAAACGTAGAAAATGATTAAAACATCTTATACTACTGTGGAGTCCAAAGAGTTTGTGCTAGCTAGTCCTCAAAAGAACACAGATAGGAATGAGAATATACTTCAGAATATCCTACGTAGATCTACTAGTAGCACCCCTAGTATGCGTGCGCATGGTTTCGAACCTAACATTCATGGAAAAAAAAACTTGGGAAAAACATTTGCTGGCAACGTGCTGCAAAAAGAGAGTAGGAGATGTGGAAAGAAGTCAGAGAAGAAGCCCGCAGCTTCACTTCTCTGTGGAACCTGACGCGGAAGGTGACGGAGTACCCGACTCGCCTGGAGCCAGGGAGACGTCAGTGTTCGGACAACGCACGTTGCCAATGTGCGTGCTTCTCTTTTGCACCGTCCTCCCTTGAATACTTCGTATTTGCAGTACGTACATACTCATGCCTAATATCAGTTTTTCTTTGTTTTTGTAGGATTTGGACCGTCTATGTAACGCATTTGGCTACGAGAACGGCGCTACGAATTTTCTAGGGATTGGACTTATATGAATAAATTTCACAGAAAATATATATGACCACTCCAACTTTTGAGCACTCAAATCGTATAGAACCCAAGACACTTTCCATGTAGTTTCTATTTGTTTACAATAGTTTGTTTTGCATGATTAAACCTCTTGTTTTTTGTATGTTTTTCCTATTCCTCCATTTCTCAATCCCACGACCCAACACAAATCCTAACTGTGCTACACATGGAGCATGGTACAAAATAATGAAATAGAGATGAGCGCTGCATCGATCTTTTTTGTTTTTTATTTTCATCTACCCAGCTAGCCCATCGATATTCTAGTGGTGTGTATGCTTCTTATTTAATACATCAAGGATTTACTCGGTTCCTAACCTTACTTTGTATGTACGTGCTTAGCATGTGTGATAATTAGAGTTTGCCACAAACCAAATCGTTTGCTAGATTTACCACACATTTTGTGCGTAGTTGTCTTTACCTAGCACAGTCTATTCTTTTGATTTTATCTATGCTCGAAATGATTGGACCTGAAACGAAAAGGATGAGGGTGAGATGTAAATGAATTGTTTGTAAACACCCAATGAAATGGGGGAGATGATAGGTAAAGCTCACATTGGTTGGCAACATAAAACCATTTGCTAATCCTTTTTACCCTTTTCGATTATGTTTTCATATTGGATTGGTTCATATGTAAGAGAATGCGCAATATGTTGAATTGGTTTAGGTAGTAGTAGCTCGCTTCGCTATACATCATGTTTTCTCCATTCAGAAAGTATGTCATACTATTATTGGATTTAAAAATTAGGAACAAACATTATGCTAACAACTATGCTTGCAAGAGTCGGTAATAAAATATGACCATATGTGTCACAAGCGAGAATGACACAATGTTACAATCAAAATAGCATATATGTAGCAATGAAAAAAATAGTGCGCTACAATAATATAGCGCATATCTAAAAAATACGCTATTAACATGCTATATCGCGCGAGTTGGTATAGCGTGAGTATCCTCAAAACGCTATAGCGTGCTATTAGCGGCGAAATAGCACGCTATTTTTTTCATTGATAAGTATTACGATTTTTTCATACGAGACAAATACCAATACTCATACCTAACTTTTCAAGTCCGGGTCTATATATATAAAATGATGAAATACATCTATGATTTACTACAAGACATTAGCAGAAAAAAAATCAAATATAGATTTTGTCACTAGATAAGAAAGTTAGCTTTATAAAATGTTTTGGATATTTCAGTCTGGACTACATACGGATTAAACTAAGCTAAGTAACACATTGAAACTAGTCTAGATACATAAAATTTAGAAAAAAACTAAAATATCCTATATAAATTTAGGGTGGTTGTAACCAAACACGATACATATAATTTAGAAAAACTAAAATATCTTATATAATTCAGAATGGAGGGAGATTGTAAGAAAGATGCAAAATCCGGGGGCCTTTATAGCATTTCCTCCAACGCAGAAGTCAGAACGCGATTCCGCCGCGCGCCCGCCTTCGCTTCGCTCCCCTGCCATCACCACCACCCTCACCGTCCACGGCTCCACCTCCGCTCTCACACCACCCTTCCCTGTCCCCTCCAGCCCCGAGATCTCGCAGCGCCACCCGGCTCCCGATCCACGGGCGTGTGCCGGAGCAACCCGACCGCGCCCGCCGAGCCGGCAGTGCCAGATTCGCCGCGTGTCCGGCGATCAGGCGGCCGGGGATAGATCCGCGAGATCCCGCGTCCCCCGAGGTACAGCCGCGAGCACGCGTTCGTTGATTCTCTTCGTCGTTCGATTCACTTCTGCGACTTCCGAAGCTGTTTCGGGTGGCCTGGTCGGCTGGTCCTGTGATCCAGTGGCGTAGGTAGCAGCACGCGGCCAGTTGCTCTGCATTTCATAGTGAATTTTTTTCGCGGGTAATAGTAGTGACTGAGTTGTGTTAAGTGATATTTAGGGGTTTTGTGATCTGTCATGGATGAGCTAGCTAGCTGCTGACGGGGGATCACGTAGGACTTCGAGAGTTCCTATTTTTATTATGTTCACATCAATGCTATTTTTGTCTATGCATGAATCCTTTGAATGTTTTATTTGATGGGAATGCAAGTTGTTTCAACGTGTTATAATCACGTTACATTTGTTTGTTTGCTCGTTTTAAATTAGGTGCCTGGACACAGTCGCCTGTGCAGGAAATCAGTTACATGTCACGGCTATAGAGTAATAAATATATCTTGCCGGGGGGTCCTGCTGGGCCTGTTTGTTTTGTGAAGATGCAGAGGAATGGGGCACTGGAGTGCAGCGTCTGCCGCTCCAAGGTGGCGGCGCCGAGCCCCAGGAGCATATCAAGGGCATATGACAAGCACAAGAGCAAGATATCGTCCAAACAGCGTGTGCTCACCTTCCTTCTTGTGTCCGGGGACTGCGTCTTGGTTGGCCTCCAGGTATTTCAATCTCGACACAGATGTGTAAATTCATGTCCAAACAATGCATCTTTGGATGGGATTGAATTTGACATAATTTTACAAAAAAATGCAACGCAAGAATATTCATGTTCTGTGCTTGTTCTGATACAGTACGGTTTTCGTCTGGTAGATAATGGGCTAAAAGAAGATACGTGCAATACTTTAGGTTTGCTTGTGCCCAATTTGGCGCAGAACATTTTATCAAATTTGCTAAACATGGCAGACATCTGTTGATTTCAGTCACTAGTGTTGCCATCAGATTCAACCATTCTTTCCCTTGAAAATACACGATCATCATTTTTCAAAAGGTTTATTGGCAGATCTGGTAACCTTCTAACTGAAGTAAATGAATAGATTTATGACTGCCTATACATTTTTAATATCGACTTCTGGACAACATAGCAAAAATGTAGCATCTGTCTGATTGCAGACAATTTGCATCTCTGCTAAAGTACTAATTATTTACTTTGCTCTGCAGCCTATCCTAGTCTTTATGTGCAAGGTTGATGGGAAGTTTAAGTTCAGTCCCATCAGCGTCAACTTTTTGACAGAAGTTGCGAAAGTTTTCTTTGCTATCATAATGCTCATAATCCAGGTTAGTTCTTGCTGACCAATGCTTTCATCAGTTACTTTTTTTTTGTTTCAACCCTTGTGAATGTATACAGTCCTGCAATGGACTGTAATATTTAGTGCATTGTTGACCAATGGTCAATCAAAGTATCGTCACAACTAGAATTTCATTTTCATTTGACAAACATGACAGCAGAGCAGTAATGGATTTACACATAACAAGTTCTCGTCTGTTGTCTTGAAGTGGTACCCACTAATGTTATTGCTCTTCTATTTAACAGTCTAGAAAACAGAAGGTTGGGGAGAAGCCACTTCTGTCACTTTCGACCTTTGTACAGGTGATTTGTCTTTTGGAAGATAGAACATCATGCACTCTTTTGTTGACGCCTTGACGGTCACTTATGCTGCTGATGTTAAACAACATGTTGGATGTTTCTATTTGTTCAAGTGATGCTCATCTCTTTTGTTGTATTTATGCCCAACTGACTTGCATTCAGTTTTCTTTATCCTATTTATTTTTTATATGCCTATAACTTTAGTCATTGCAACTAACCATTTCGTTCGTCAATCCATTTCCTGTGTATAGGCAGCCCGTAACAATGTACTATTAGCTGTTCCTGCTCTACTATATGCGATCAACAACTACCTAAAGTTTACCATGCAGGTAAAAGTTCATTGAACTAGCTGAAATCCCTTTTTTTTGTTCAGTGTACTTGTATTTTCTAATTTTCTTGAGTAAATATTTTGGTACTTTTGATATTTACGAAGCCTACAGTTTATCTGGCAAGTCTCTGAGAACAAGTTGAGTATCAGTTGTCACCTTTGTCCACCTTGCTCTGAGACGACTAAACATTGTGTTTGCTTAATGAATTGAAACATTTAAAATCTAATTATATGTCAACCAGCCGGATTCAAATCAATTTTCTTGCTAACAGGTAGCGCCAGATAGCAGGAATTTTTCTGGCTACCATTTTACTTGAACCCTTGTCTTTACATGATTTTCTGATAGGTCTTTTAGTGACGCCTTTCTTTCTTTTCCTTGGCATACAAGGGTAAAAAAGAATTGTGTAAAGGAAGAAAGTAAAGCACTAAAGCCAGTATATTAGGATTGCAGCTGAATGCATTAGCTTCTTTTTCGGAATTCCTTTTTTTGAGTTTCGACACGAGTCTTCCCTGCCTTCCGGTGTGATTTATATTATTCTATGGTAAATCCATGCACACTCATGCAAATATGTTTACCATAGTTTTGGTATTTTAATACACATTGGTCTTAGTTACAAGTATCATACCTCTGTTGGTTGTGTGCATCCCTAAATGCAGAGGCCAGACATGGTTCTTCCACTGTCTAAACAAAATCCTGTTATACTTGCCATGCAGTTATACTTCAATCCCTCGACTGTGAAGATGCTAGGCAACCTGAAGGTACTCTTTTTTCGTGCATTTCCATGTTCTCATGCTTTACCATGCAATGTCTGAGGATGTGTGCTTGCCTGTATTTGGCAAATGCAATATTATTAATATCATACTTGTTGATATACAATCCAGGTCCTTGTCATAGCCGTCCTCCTAAAATTTATAATGAGAAGAAAATTCTCTATAATTCAGGTGAGCACTACTTTGGCATTCAACTATTTATATAGCTTCATCAAGGATAATTATACTAGTAACACTTTTTATACTTGTTGTGCGGCTGTTTGCACCTGAGGTTTTGTCCCATTTAGTTTTATGTTTCAAAGAAAATTATTCATGTTTTTGTATGGATGTCTGCTAGAAGTTCCAAATTATTAGGCAAGTTGCATTTTTTGTATATTTTGTCCTCCCAATTTGCTGACTATATTTTACATGACCCTTGTAGTCCTAAATCCAAATCTGTTGCTACGAAATGGTAGTTGATATTGTAGCTGTGATGCTGAATTAAAAAAATGAGATATAGGAAGAAGTAGTGCATGCAAGTATGCGTTCTGCAAAACACAATCACTCATACGCTGTTTACGATATTGATAAATCACCCCTTTCTTTTCTGATGGATACCAGTGGGAAGCTCTTGCTCTGTTGCTTATTGGAATCAGTGTGAATCAACTACGCTCAATGCCTGAGGGTGCCAAAACTTTTGGTCTTCCAGTTACCGCAATTGCATACATATACACACTAATATTTGTAAGTTTCTACTTTCTACTTTCTACTGAACTGTTTGCTCTTTATACTTACCTGTATTTCTTTTGCTTCGGATGACTGAACCATTACCAGGTGTAATGTTCATGCATCTAAAATGTATTTATGTGGAATTGTAGGTTACTGTCCCGTCGTTTGCCTCTGTCTACAATGAATATGCCTTGAAAAGCCAGTTCGACACAAGCATCTATCTGCAGGTAATTTCTAATGATAGTCCTTGTGCATAATGCCATAGTTTGTTCTCTGTCTGGAAACAATAAGTTGGTAACTGGTTCCTTACCATGCCCTTTTATGCTTACCAGTTCGGAACTATATCAGATATGCACTTCCCTATTTCCTTTTCCCTCCGTCATTTTCTCCCTTAATTCACATCAACTCTTTTTACATAATTTTCAGAATGTGTTTTTGTATGGATATGGTGCAATTTTTAACTTACTTGGCATCCTAGGGACTGTCATATTTCAAGGTAAGCATTTTACATGAAAACTTACTTTCCTTGGCAACAAATAAGGTTTTCATGCATTATGACTATTGTACTTGAAGCTCAATTTGGTGTGGATGGGAAAATAGGATTCTGTATTCTATTTTCCCAGTAGTTTTCAAGTTTCGTTTTTCCTTTGAGGTTATAGAGCACATGCAATTAGATGGATGTTTATTGCTTGATATCTTGATCAACATGTCGTGCTGTGAAATACGGTTTGAGCATCGTAGATCATAAGTTAGAAACTTGATAACTTAAGCCGTTTGCTCTTGCAAACTATTTTTGCTACATGTTTTGACATGAATGAATCATTTCATGAATGTCCTACCACGTCTTATGTTTTCTTGTTACTATTTGCGATTGCAGCACAAGCTGTGTACGATATAACTTTGCCCCATGTGTTAGCAGGGCCAGAAAGTTTTGATATCCTTCGAGGGCATTCAAGAGCCACAATTTTTCTCATCTGTAACAATGCTGCTCAAGGAATACTCTCGTCATTCTTCTTTAAGTATGCAGGTAAAGGATGGCATACACATAGAACTCTTTAATACAATTTAGGTTTACCCGATCATAGCTCTGTTTTCATAATCTCACTTCTGTATTCACACTTCTTTATATGCTTTCATAATATCATATTTCCGAATCATTAACTGAGATCATATTGCAGATACGATTTTGAAGAAGTACTCATCAACAGTGGCCACAATTTTTACTGGTCTGGCATCTGCTGCATTTTTGGGACATACCTTAACTATTAACTTTCTCCTAGGCATATCAATAGTCTTTATTTCAATGCACCAGGTGATTATCGTTTTTTATTCTTTAGCTTGTTTGTGCCGAGTTGATTTTTACTCTCAACTGTACTTATATAAGCGATATTTCTGTGCAGTTTTTCTCCCCACTAGCCAAAGTCAAAGATGACCAACCATCTGGAACTTTAGAGTTGGAGAAACATAAGTAAATATTCCGTTTTGCCTTGTTTTTTCTACTTTATGTTAGTGACATATGAAGTAAAGTGTCAAAGAAACAACCTTATAAAATTTATAATTTCTTCGAGTGGGAGTTATAGTTGAATTTCTTGTTTGGTTTCTTCGTCATGGTGCTAAATTCATACATTAATTAACTGTTTAATTGGTTCTCTAGGGTAACGGTGTGCATAGTAACTGGTGTTAGCATGAATTTGTGATGTATCCAAATATTTCTGAATATATAGTCTGATAAAAAATCTTTTTGGCAGGTTGTCCGATTCTTCTTTTGTAAATATGACTGCTAGTGCTGATGATGTAAGTGCCACATTTTTTAGAATTCCCTTCTTTTGTTGCATTGACTTATTTTTTGTGCTGGCCATTATTTCAGGCAAGCCACCTTGGCCCAACTGATGATGATAGAAAACCATTGTTGCCAACTTAACATTATACTTGAGGTGAGTCTCGTACTTCTGATATTTCTCGTAGAAAAACTTGACCTTTAGACGTAGCACCTGTATCATTTTACTTTTGTAAGGCATTCTAACTTTCTTTTTCGAAAATACACGTATCTAGACATATTAGTGGGTAGATTCACTCAAAGTGTCCCCTTCATGGCAGACTTCAGCTGTTGTTGGGTCGTTGCCACTTGGTCAACCATAAGCTTGACCTTAGAACAACAAGTATACTAATTGGACCAAACACAACCTAGTGTGGTCCTAATTGTTCACAGCAACCTAATATTCTATATTGTTTGTTTGTCAATAAAAAACGCTTCCATCATTCTGTTGGGACCAAACAACCTATTGGGTTACATCAACCTAATAATCTGTATTGTTTTTCTGTCAACAGAAAGAAAGCATCTTGTTTGTTCTATTAATTGGTATTGTATTCAACACATGTAACTAATAATCTTTAATCATAAGGCATCTCATCCTCAAGATTTTTGATGAACTTGCTTTCTTTTTGTTCTGCAGGTAGATATAGAAGAAAAAAAATCTTTTTGCTGCGAACCACACATTTTATGTAGCATGGTAGATTGAACCATACGGCTCTTGTAAACTGTAAAAGCAAAGGAAATATATTTATATGTGAGAGGCCATCCTATTATTTCTTTCTTTTTTCACCCCAACTTCCTCGGGGGAACAAAAAGGCCTGGCTCATGTCACTCATTCCATAGAAATACACGGATATGATACACTAGTTTTCCTTTTCATTTGGCCAAACTGATGTACTGAACATTTAGTCAGCAAAATATATCCATTTTTTTTTTGAGAAACACAGTACAACGCAAGCGCTCATATACACGCGCACACACTCACCCCTATGAGCACCTCCGAGAGACTTAACCGGCGGGTCTTGAGATTGACGAAGTCACCACAGGCGCCTCGCCCTCCCACTGAAAGAATATTCCGGCTAAATGAGAAACACCAGCGTCAAACCTGGGGTTTGAACTCTGATGGGCTGGGGATACAACCATCCTCCTAACCATCTTGCCACAGGCAAGTTCTCGCAACTGATTTTCATGACAAGCTACACAAAATATATCCATCTGTGCTGACCATTTGTACCATTAAATAGCTACACAACTGATTTTCATGACAAGCTCACTGCTCTGCCCAAGAAAGTTTTCCACGCAAAAAGGAAATGTTGAAGAATGAAAAACCTAAATACGACCAATTTATCATTGTCATCTACACAAGTGCTTCTGCTTCAGAAACGTGCATGAAAAAATTGTTCAACATTGTTTCTATCCACATGCAACAGCTTACATTCAACCAAAAACTCTAGACACGGCTCACAGACAACAGGGCGGGCAATGGCAAAACTTATCCTCACAAGATCATCAGACGACGCCCTGCTGGTCCCGCACGACGGCGTAGTTGATCACCCGGGCGATGGTGCCCATGGATGGCCTGTAGGTGGGGTCGTACTGGAGGCACTGCACCGCGATTCTCCCAAGCTGCAACGGATCAACGCACCAAATTTTGTAGTGTTAGATTTTTTATTATGTGTGAGAAAACTTCCAATCTATTCATCAACTGTCAAAGGTGGTAAAAAGAATACGAAAGATAACTAAAAGTACATCCAGATCAGTAGACCACATAGGGACGACTACAATCTGTGAAGGGTTAGATTAGGCTAAAAATGGAGGTGGACACCAAATCCTGAGATGTAAACCGTATGGAGGGGGAGAAAGAGGAACCTTGAGAGCTCCGGTAGGAGGATACCGGTCGCCGAGCCTGGGGTCGATGCATTCCTGAGCTCTGTCTTCAGTCAGCAGAGGAGATGCCTGATGTCAATGGAAACAGGAGACGTATTATTGGGAGAGAGTGGAAAATGCAAATCTGTTTGCACATTAACTTATTTCTGTCTTATTTGAAATCTAGCTGAATTGTATGAGAATATTCATAATTTAAAGCAAAACGTGCCCGTTATAGTGTCCCGGATTTAAGCTACGGAAGAAAAGGAAAAAAAAGTTGCTACTTGACTTTTTATTGAGCGGAAGAAATTACAGTTTGTTTAGAAGTAAAAAAATGACCAGTTTGCACTGAGAATATGTTAAACCTTCCATAAATAAACCATCAATTGATGCCAGTTTGTTAGGTTGGCAAACTGAATTCAACTGACATTGTGGGTGAGTGAATAGCGATGAGAGGATATCTGGTGCTACTACATTTGAAAATTTTAATTTTAGATGTTTAAATTATTTTAGGAAAAAGTTGGAATATTCACAAGGAGTGTGTGTACAACCTCTAAAAATTTCAGGTCCGAAATTGAAATAAACATTGAGAAATAAAAAAGAAAAGTTTAGCATCTACAGTACCACAAAAAACAAAAGTAAACTATAACACTATTCACACTTTTATTTGTCTTTTTTATTTTTGAATGCGTTTTTCGATTTTGGACATATTCCTTATGAACATTCACACTTTTTATATTTTAAAAAACATCTAAAACTGATGTTTTGTGGAATGGCATCATAGTCGCACCTAACAAACAAGAAATGCTCAACCTGCCTCGAAAATAAAAAGAAAAACATATGGCATTGCTCACCCAGTTGACCAGGCTTCGCTGCCCCTGCGGCAACGTCCGGTCCAACGGCTTCCTGCCCGTGAGGAGCTCTAGAAGAACGATGCCGAAGCTGTACACGTCGCTCTTGGCGGTCATCAGACCCGTCATGGCATACCTGCCCGTTCGAATAAGCATTCAGTTCAGGAACGAAGCAAATTAATTAAGCAATTGATAATATGTTGTTCATCGAGCTCGAACGAGGGAGTGATATAGCTAGTAAGAAGGATGCATGCCGGCGGCGATAGCAGTGCGGCGCCGTCAGTACTACTTACTCCGGCGCCTGGTAGCCGAAGGAGCCGAGCGTGTGCTCGGAGCGGTTGAGGCGCGCCATGTCGGCGGCCTGGCTGAACATGTTGTAGTCGGCGATCTTGGCCCTCATGCCGTCGAAGAGCAGCACGTTGGTGGAGCGCACGTCCTTGTGCGTCACCGCCGGCACCGCCTTCTCGTGCAGGTACTCCAGCCCCCTCGCCGCGTCCAGCGCGATCTGCACCCTGTGCGACCAGCTCAGCACCGGCCTCGCGTCCTCCTCCCCCCGCGCCGCCGCCGCCGCGATGCCTTCCTTCGGCCCTGCAATCCACGACGATGTCAGTGCTGTATAATAACTCAACAAGGTCGCTCGGAATGGCGGGTAGCTGCAGTCGGATCCCGTGCATACCGTGCAGCGCGTCGTGGAGGGTGCCCATGGTTGCGAACTCGTAGACGAGCACGCGTAGGTCGCCGCTGACGGTGTAGCCGAGCAGTCGCACGAAGCACTCGTGGCGCAGCCTGGACGCCACGGAGAGCTGCCTGATGAAGACGTCGTTGGAGGCGTGCTTGGACGGCTTCTCCAGCCGCTTCACCACGGCCTGCCGCGCGCTCCGCAGCGTGACCTTGTACACCGTGGCGTAGGACCCCTGCCCGACCAGCCTCTCGCCGGAGAAGGAGCCCGTTATCTCGTTGATCTCCGCCAGCGCCACCGTCGGCACCTCCACGGTGAGCGGCTCTGGACACGACACGATCGACGAGGAATTGAAGCAAAGTTAATTAATCAACTGGTTGTGGTTGCTCCGATCGATTGCACAAGGGTGACAAGGAAGAAATCATGCAGCGTGCTCTGACTGATCTTCAGTCTTCACTCACCGTCCGGCTGGAGCGGGTAGGAGTAAAGGTCCTCGCCCCCGTTCCTCCGGAACCGGGGCAAGCAGCCGAGGCTACCGCCGTCGGCGAAGAAGGTCTTGACGCTCTCCCACCACCTCATCTCGATCACCGGCGGCACAGACGAGTAATCAGGATCTAAGCCTGGCTAGCTTGCTTCTACAGGTTTGAACGATGGAACGGAATGGCTTGGATAGACGAGACTGACTAGTAGATGTCGTATATATCCCAAGGAAGGATGGAGTTGCTGAAATCTTCCGGGCTACTTTTATTGTGGACGATATCGCTGCAGGGAAGCTTACGGCGACAGGCATGCGGAGGAGTAGAGGACAAAGGGCCGAGACTTGGAGGGAGACCAGTGGTGACATCTCGCCGCGGACTTCCTCGCTCGCTCGCTCGCGTAGGAGAACGGGACCCATGCAGGGATCGAGTTACGTACGATAACAGGCCGTTGGACGACGGACCGAGTCTCCGGCCGGTTGATCATGCCGTTCACGAGTTCATCGGCCGATCTCTGCTGACCGAGAGTTTGTTGGCGCACGGTGAGGTGAGGTAGCAGATCGAGCTGCCGGCGTCGCTGTAGCTGGTCTTTTCTGTTCATCTGAATTTGACGAGTTTGTGCGAGGAACATGACGCGTAGCGTCCTTGGTGGGGATGAGATTTCGTTGGGTCGCTGTTGCGTGAGGTTGGGATCGCCGGACGGCTGCACCGGTCGATCGGCCGGAGACGCTCGACCCCGACGGACGTAGCTCAGCTGCTGCGCTGTAGCACACTCGACTTACCATGCCATCCGTCATGGTACACGAGAGGCTCCCGGCCGGCCCCGCGCTGCACGTACGGAGCAAAACTCTGCCGCGGGCGGCACGCGCACGTCCGTACCGACGGTTGCTGCGTCACGGTGACCCGGCGCCCGGCGGTCGCTTCCAACCGTCGCCGCATCTATGCTTTGACCAAAATCAGATGATGCATGGCACAGACACACACTACATGAAACGCCCTGCTGAGCCGATACCTCTCGGAGCAGGATTTCGTCTCGCTTTATAAATAAACCCACACCGTTTGAAACCGCTGCTGGGCCAGACAGCAGAACAACCAAAAGAGCTGCTGGGCGGAAACAACACAAAAACGTCCAAAATAAAAGCGAAAAGAAAAGGAAAAAGAAAAAGAAGAAAAATGTCGACAACGGCAGATCGACAAAGTTAGCAATCTTCGCGCCCGCTGCGCCAACCAGAGTCCTCCCACAACGCTCCTAATGGTCTGATGCGCCGGTACCAAACAACACCTTCAGGAAGGGATACGACGACCACGACGCTGCTGCCAAGGTTTCCCCTGGTACGCGACGGGGAGAGGGGGGAAACACCTGACGCCCTCCAGGAAGGACGGTTGGTATCCGCAGGCGCCACCGCGTCGACGTCGGACAAGCCGACTAGTATTTCTCCTGACCCCATCACCCTAGGCGCACCGGAAAACTCCACCACACCGTCCGCCACCCAGCGCCACACGAACGCGAAGTCGCTCACAAAGTCTCACCACGACCAAGAGCACAAAAGCCTACACACCGAAGAGGAAGAGCCGGGACTAGGAGCCGCAGCACCGCCGACGTGCGGGAGGGACCAACCTCCACCATCACAGACGGTAACCGACCGGACGCCACAACATGACCACACCAGACCCGCAAGCCCGGTCGGGCCTCTCCACCTGGAGAGGCCCGTGAAGCTCCCGCCGTCGCGCTGCAGAAGGCCCACCGTTGACACCGCCGCCCCACATCCAAGCTGCTCTCCGTCATCAATGTAAAGAGGACCGCGCCATTGAAGATTTGGTCCAGCACGCCTAAAACCCAGATAGGCCCACAGGGTCCAGATCTGGGATGGGGCGACGCGCCGGAGCAGCACTACAACGACCACGGCCCTGCCGCCAACGGCAGCGCCACCACGCCTCCGTCCACCCAACACATAGACATCACTGCCCGGAGCCGGACCGCCACCCGCTGAAAAGCACCGCCGCCATCCAGGGTCCCGCGCCCCCTTCCGTACGACGGGAAAAGGCTCCAAAGCACACGCCTTGGCACACCGTGACGCAAGCGAGGATGCTGTCAGATCCAGGCCCACCTGGCCCAACTCTGGCATGGCCGCGTACGGATGCCCAACGAGCACCGCCGCAGCCATCACCGACGACAGCATCACGACAGACGTCCGCCCCGATCCAGGCCACCGCAGGCCCACCTGGCCCGCAGCAGGTCCAGATCAAGCCGATCGCGGACTGCTGCCGCGCGCCATCGTAGGAGCACCCCGCCGTCAGGAGCCAACTCAACGCCGCCCGGAGCCGCTCCCCGCCCGCCAAAAGCCGTCACGCCCGCCGCCTGGAGGCCCAGAGCCGCGCCGCCGCGAGCCACGGCCTCGGCCTCCCGAGAGGACTTGCGTCTAAACGAGGAGATGCCGCCGGCACCACGCCGGCAAAGCCCGGCGGCGTTCGCCGATGGCGGCGGAGGAGGAGGGGCTGGAGGGAGGGGCGCGCGGAGCGAGGCGCAGCCGCGGCCGGCCGCCGCGGGGCGGCGCGGACGCGGCAAAGAGGGGAGGGGAGGGGAAGGGGGAGGAGGACGGGAGGGCCGCTGCGGCCGGCGGCGCGGGCCGGAGCCGATACCTCGCTATGTACTATGAAACTATGTAAAGTACATCATGTACAATCTGCCACGCTTTCGGAAAGTTTCTACTACTCGATGCGCGTACGAGCTGCCAAATTACACCGGGCAGAGACAAAAAAGAAGAGTGAAATTCCTTTAAAGCCAGCCGGTGCATACGTTCTGCCTAATGCCTTATATTCAACACTGTTAAGTGAGGGAGAGAGAGGCATTGTCGGAAAAATATTTAGTACTTAGGGAAAATATTTCCAACGCCTAACTATAATGGGAAAATTATACTAGTTTATAAATCCATTATGGGATAGGATTGAAACAAAGTTTAACATAATTAATTTTGAACATAGGCGAAATTATATTTTATTGGTACTAACAGAAAGATATGATCCTTCGTGGTTGTTTGCAAAATAATCAATTTTAAAGTATTTATAGAATTACAAACATGATAAAATACGCAAATTTCTCATTTAAAAAGCGGTCCTCCCCATGCTTAAACTCGCCCACTTATTCCTTTGCCTTTAACATAAGTTCTAAAATCTAGACTGAGGGAGATAAGGCAAAGATTGGTCAAGGATAAATTGGCCTAAAAAATACAAGAAAGTCAAGGGTACGAGGAGTATGAGTGTGACAGCTGATGATGCTACGGTTAAAGATTTGGATCATGCTTCTGAGAAGGAAAAGAAGAGGCCTCTTGAGGGGCAGGGGGCGAATTTACGAGTGACAAAAAAGGCTAGGGATTTCGTGGTGTCCATGGAATAACAAAGTAACATAATTGTTGACGCGGGGCTGCCAGGTCAGCTCCGCGAGGATCAATGAGGATTTCAGCTTTGAACTGTCGGGGTTTGGGGAATGGGCCGGCAGTTCATAGTCTTCTGGAGCTTCAGAAGAGGGAGGACCCCGATATTCTCTTCTTGTCCGAGACAAAACTTGATGAGAGGAGAATGGAGAAGTTTAGGTATTTGTTGGGTATGCCGCACATGATAGTAAAAGATTGTGAAGGGAGGAGTGGTGGTCTAGCCTTATTCTGGAAGAGGGAGGTGGATGTTACTCTAAGGTGGAAAGGGCGAATGCATATTGATGTGACAATAAAAGAACAAGATGGTTTCATGTGGCGCTTAATGGGGATTTACGGTGAGCCGCGTTTGGAGAACAGGGAGAACACTTGGCGGCTGTTACGTACTTTACACCTACGGGAGCAGCTCCCATGGGTTTGTGTTGGTGACTTCAATGAAATCTTGTATAATCATGAAAAGCAGGGAGGAATTCCTAGACCCCAACGTTATATGGATGCCTTTCGTGATGTACTGAATTTCTGTAACCTCAATGGCTTGGGCTTTGAAGGCGATATCTTTACATGGAGAAATAATAATTACAGAGTCGAGGGTTACATCCGTGAACGGTTGGATAGAGCTGTAGCTAACCCTGCTTGGCGCATGAGCTTCCCAGTGAAGGAGATATGCACTAAAGGCAATTAATAAATTGTATTTCATTATTATATCTCGTTTGTTCATAATATTTTTTGTGTCATGCTATAACCGTATTAAGCGGAACCATTAATACGGGCGTGATGCGTAAACAATCAGGTCCCTAGTATACTCTACTAAGACTAGTTTCATTACGCGATCGATGATCGAGGTTTCCCGATCATAGGGCATGTGCCGGTCGGAAATGGAAATCATATCGCTGGAGAACGATGTGATGGACATACCTAGATTTGTAGGACGTAGTCATTACGCCTTTGACCGTGAGTCCAACGCTTATTGTTATTCCTGGAAGATACTTTGATTGCACCAAACGTCGTATCTTAATTTGTATGACAATAACAGTGATAATTTTGGGTATCGGAAAGGAGTAGTTGAGACGAGGGGTCAAGAGCGGATTTGCCAGTCCACATAGCAGGATAGATACTCTGGGGCCCACTCAGTGAGATCAAGTGTAATGAGCTTGCAAGCATGTGACTAGGTCACGGAGACATGAAATTATAGACGAGTAGAAGATAGCGTTATCGGTAACGAGGTCAAGATAGGTATGGAGACATCTATGGAACGACGCTCAGACACGCTAAGTATCGCCATGGCAAAAGGTTTAAGACTTTGCGTTCAGGTTTGATAGATGAAAGTCATTCGTTATATCACAGGGATTAATTCGTGGGGTCCAGACCTACGAGTTAGTCGTTGATCATAGAGGAGTCTTGATCATACCTGTTATTATATCGAACCGCTAGGGTAACACAATTAAGGGGTTTCGACAAGACAACCGGAAAGTAAAGAGATCACCAGGAACGTCCCGGGAGGGGTCCGATGGAGATCGGGCAGCGACGAAAGAGTTTTCGGAGATAGAATAAATTATATATAATATTTTTGATATTAATTAGTGTAATTAATGTGCAAATATGATTTTATATATTTATTTTTAAATTTATTTAGACTGATTTCCCTAAATGGGCCTTCTGGTCGAAAGAAGGCCCAAGAGGGGGAAAATTCCCTAGGGGAATTCGGTGGGAGCCATGGGGCCGACCCAGGTGGAACAAAAGGGGCCCACCAGGGGCCGGCGCACCATGTGAAGCCGCACCAGGCATGTGGGGATAGTCCCACATTGCCTGGTGAGGAGTTTGGCTCCCCCTGGGAGCCTATATAAGAAGGGGCACCCCTGGCCATTTAATTCACCAATTAATTCCCCAATTCTCTCGATTTCGTGATTCCCTTTGCCAGAGTTGCGCCGAGTTGAGATGGGGATTCTTCCACCATAGCCCGCTGCCGCGCTGTTGGTGTTCCGGTCCAAGTCTTCCGCTGCTCATCCTGGACTGGAACTTCGGAGGCCGTCGTTTCCACCGTACGTGTGTGACGCCATGCGAGGTGTTGCGCTAGCGGTATTCGGAGGTCTGCTTCCTCTACACGAGCTTGAGGTCGGCTTCGTCGGTCTTCATCGACAACGTTTGTGCGGGAACGTAATCCCCGCTTTTGGTCTACAAGGGTATGTATTCCGATCTCCGTTCGTACTACTATATCTACATAGAATAGATCTTGGCATGTTTTAGGGATATCGTTGCTAGGAAAATTATTGTTTTATGCACCCGATCCCCTTCAGTGGTATCAGAGCCGATCTATCGTAGATATAGTTGTACGTTGTTAGAACCCGTGTTCTGCACGGGGGCACCGTTCCTATTATTTGCTACCCTCTAGCGTGCACTTGTGATTCTAGCGGCATCGAGTTGATGAAGCGGCCCGGACCGACTTTACGCGTACGCTTACGCGAGACTGGTTCCACTACTGACATACGGCTTGTACCGTAGCTGTGGCTGGCGGGTGCCAGTTTCTCTCTCTTTAGTTGGTCTTCGCATTTTCAATGGAGGGCCCGAAAGGGATGCTTAAATATGCAGTTATTGGATCATTGTTGTGGTCATAAGGTTCGTAGGTATGAAGCGGTTCTATTTACGAAAGCCCCAAGCCACATAAAATATGCAAAAGATAAAGTAGAAGCGTCTAACTTTATTTTGCAGTGGCTATGTGATATGGTCAAGGTAGGTTTATTAAATTGTTTATAAACTGCGGACGCCAAGAAGACCATGTCGCAATGGACTATATCATATTGCATTACATCTGATGTTTTGTGTGCATCTTATATTGTGTGATTATATATATAGTTACGCGGCGGTAGTTATATAATATGATCCCTTCAAAATACCACTAGTGTTCTCCCTCCAACGCGCACCAATAAGAAAGTTCTATGTTATGAGGCAGGCCGTGATGATCGGGTGTCAGCCATATCGTCGTTCGCATACAGTGGGTGTAAGCCATGTTGCACAAGCGTCAGCGTGGAGGTTATGGTGGCGAGCCTAGCATATGCAGATATGGCCTCGGAACAAGGAGGCCGAAAGGTCGAGCACGAGTCACAAAATTGGTGTGGCGGACATTTGTCTAATCTTGAAGTTGTGCCGCCGGCTCTGATGATGAGGGGTGGTGCAATGGATGGGGGTCGTGTAATCGCTTAAACGACCAGGAGGGATGTTCGTTTGAGTGTGAGTTATGTTAGTTATTTTCCAAAAAAAATACTATAACTCAAAATTATTATGAACAAAGTCTTATGTTGTTCCAAATTTCATTGTAGATGTCTCGTCCCTCGTTTAACCTAGGTCTGTTCCTTGAGAAAGAAAATCTTAAGACCAATGGGTCAAACTTTATGGCCTGGTTCCGCAACCTAAGGATCCTCCCCACTCCTCATAGGGTGGCCTACGTCATTGAGCCCGCCATAGGTGACCCTCCCGCAGATGAAGCATCCGAGGATGAGAAGAAGGTCTTCCAGACCAGATCGGAGGATTCTGCCTTTGTCCAGAGTGGCATGCTCTACGCCATGGAAGCCGACCTGCAGAAGCGCTTCGAGAAGATGAGTGCCTTTGAGATTATTTCTGATCTCAAGGCTGTCTTCGCGCCGCAGGCTAAGGCTGAGAGATATGAAGCTTTTGAGCTTTTCTTCTCGGCCAAGATGTCTGGCTACGTTCAACGCATGAATGCTCTGGAATGCAAGATTCCCGATAAGCTGGCGATTGACAGGGTGTTGCAATCGTTGCTCCCTAGCTATAAAGGCTTCGTCATGAACTACAACATGCAGGGCATGGCTAAGTCCCTGGGTGAAGTGTTCGTGATGCTCAAGACTGCTGAGGTGGAGATTAAGAAGGAGCACACGATGTTGATGGTCAACAAGACCATCGATTTTAAGAAATCCGGTGGCAAGGGAAAGCAGAGCTGGAAGTCCAGGAGGGAGGGCAAGATGATTGCCAAACCCAAGACTAACAAATCTGGTCCCAGAACTAGCGTGGAGTGCTTCTAATGCAAGGGAAAAGGTAACTGGAAGCGCAACTGCCCCAAGTACCTGGAGGATAGGAAGTCTGACAAGACAGTCGAAAAAGAGCAAGGTATATTTGATATTATAGATGTGTACCTTACATCCGCCCGGAGCAACATGTGGGTATTTGATACTGGTTCTGTTGCTCATATATGTAACTCTCAGGAGGAGTTACGGAATAAACGGTGTCTGGCTAAGGATGAGGTGACGAAGCGCGTCGGCAACGGATCGAGAGTCGACGTGGTGGCTGTCGGCACGCTCCCTCTACATCTACCATCGGGATTAGGTTTGGTTTTAAATAAGTGTTATTTTGTACCATCCTTGAGTGTAAACATTATAAGTGGGTCTTGCCTGTTACAAGACGGTTATTCATGTAATCAGTATCAAGAAATTGTGCTATTTATATGAATGATATCTTTTATGTTGATGCTACCGAGAATAATGGTTTATTCTTGTTGAATCTCGATCGTAGTACTCACATCCATAACATAGAAGCCAAACGGATTAAGTTTAGTGATGTTACTGCCATGTATATGTGGCATTGCCATCTTGATCATATTGGTATAAAGCGCATGAAGAAACTCCACTCCGATGGACTTTTGGACTCGTTGGATTTCGGATCCCTCGATACATGCGAACCATGCCTTATGGGCAAAATGACCAAGACACCGTTCAAAGGTTTCGTTGAACGGGCGTCGGATTTAATGGGGATCATACATACATATGTGTGTGGACCGATGAGCGTTTCGACACGCAATGGTTATCGGTACTTCGTCACCTTCACTGATGAATTGAGTAGATACGGTTATATCTACTTGATGAAACACAAGTCTGAAACTTTTGAAAAGTTCCAAGATTTTCAAAGTGAAGTTGAGAATCAGCTTAACAAGAAAATCAAGCACCTCCGATCCGATCGTGGTGGCGAGTATTTGAGTTTTGAGTTTGGCACACATCTGAAGAGTTGTGGCATAGTACCTATATTTACGCCAGTCGAAACACCGCAGCGTAACGGCGTGTCCGAGCGACGTAATCGTACTCTACTGGATAGTGTCCGATCTATGATGTCTCTTACCGATTTGCCCGTATCCTTCTGGGGTTATGCGTTAGAAACAACCGCATTCATTTTAAATAGGGCTCCGTCCAAATCCGTTGAAACGACACCGTATGAATTATGGTATGGCCAGAAGCCTAAGTTATCGTTTCAGAAGGTTTGGGGTTGTGAGGCGTATGTTAAGAAACTACAGCCCGACAAACTCGAACCGAAGTCGGAGAAAATCGTCTTTGTAGGATATCTGCGGGAAACCGTTGGATACACCTTCTACAACCAAGCTGAGGGCAAAACTTTTGTTGCGAAGACCGGTACCTTTCTAGAGAAGGAGTTTCTCGCGAAAGGAGTAAGTGGGAGGAAGGTAGACCTCGATGAGATCGTTGATCCTGAACTCAAGATTCCGAGTGGCGCAACGGAAGCAATTCTGGAAACGTCCTCCGTGGATGGAGTGGGAGAAATTGTCGAGGAAAGTATTCTATCTCGTAGGTCTGGTAGATCTCGGATCGCACCAGAATGGTATGTCAATATGGTTTGCATCGTCATGTTAGTTGAACAAGACGAACCTACGAACTACAAGGAGACGATGGCGAGTCTAGAGTCCGAGAAATGGCTTGAAGCCATGAAATCCGAAATAGGATCCATGTATGATAACAAAGTGTGGATTTTGATGGATACTCCCGAAGGGCGCAAGGCCGTCGAGAATAAATGGATCTTTAAGAAGAAGACTCATGCTGACGGAAATGTGACCGTCTATAAAGCTCGGCTTGTCGCAAAAGGTTTCCGACAAGTTCATGGGATTGACAGCGATGAAACTTTTTCACCGGTAGAGATGCTTAAGTCTATTCGGATTTTGTTAGCAGTTGCTGCCTATTACGATTATGAAATCTGGCAGATGGACGTCAAAACAGCCTTCCTAAATGGAAACATTGAGAAAGAGTTGTACATGGTACAACAGGAAGGTTTTGTCGATCCAGAAAATGCTAACAAGGTATGCAAGCTTCAGCGATCCATCTATGGATTGAAGGAAGCATCTCAGGCTGGAATCTTCACTTTGATGAGGTAATCAAACGTTTTGGATTTGTCCAAATTTGGAAGAGACATGCATGTACAAGAAAATGAGTGGGAGCTCGGTTGTGTTCTTAGCATTATATGTAGATGACATATTGCTGACTGGGAATGATGTGGAACTTCTGAATAGCGTGAAGGAATATTTAAACAGTAAATTTACCATGAAGGACTAAGGAGAAGCTGCATACGTCTTAGGCATAAAAATCTATCGTGATAGATCAAGGCGCCTATTAGCGTTGAGTCAGAGTACTTATCTTGATATAATACTGAAACGTTTCGGTATGGAGAAGACAAAGAAGGGTTCTCTGCCGATTATCAAGAATAAAACATTGCGGAAGGCACAATGTCCGGTAACGAAATGGATAAGTCCGATATGACTAAACATCCTTATGCTTCAGCCATAGGAACGATTATGTATGCAATGTTGAGTACTAGACCTGATGTGGCATTAGATCTAAGTTTGACAAGCCGGTTCTAGAGTAATCCTGGAATGGCGCATTGGATTGTTGTTAAGAGCATTCTTAAGTATCTCAATAAGACAAAGGAAATGTTCATTGTGTATGGTGGCTGCGATGAAGAACTTGGCGTAACAGGTTACGTGGATCCAAGTTTCTGCTCAGACCCCGATGACTCTAAGTCACAGACAGGTTATGTGTTCAAGGTGAATGGAGGCGCCGTGTGCTGGAGAAGTGAGAAGCAACCCATTGTCGCACAATCTACAATGGAGTCGGAGTACATTGCTGCTTGCGAAGCCGCGAATGAAGCTATGTGACTGAGGAAGTTCGTCATTGAACTTGGAGTGTTCCCGAGCGTGCAAGACCCCGTGATCCTCTTATGTGACAATACGAGTGCCATTGCTAACGCCAAGGAGCCAAGGTCTCACTCCACCGCCAAACACATTCTCCGACGCTTCCATGTGATACGTCAGTACGTACAAGGAGGCGATGTGAAGATTTGCAAAGTGCATACGGATCTGAATATGGCAGATCCGCTGACGAAGCCTCTCCCGCTTGACAAGCATGAAAAACACCAGTTAGCTCTGGGTATTAAACTTTTACCAAGTTGTAATCTAGATTAATTTACTCTAGTGCAAGTGGGAGACTGAAGGAGATATGCCCTAGAGGCAATTAATAAAGTGTATTCTTTATCCTATCTCGTTTGTTCATAATAGGTTTTTGTGTCATGCTATAACCGTATTAAGCGGAAACAATAATACGGGTGTGATGCGTAAACAACCAGGTCCCTAGTAGCCTCTACTAAGACTAGTTTCGTTGCGCGATTGATGATCGAGGTATCCCGATCATAGGGCATGGCGCCAGTCGGCAATGGAAGTCATATCGTTGGAGAACGATGTGATGGACATACCGAGATTTGGAGGACGTAGTAGTTACGCCTTTGACCATGAGATCAACTCTTATTGTTATTCCTGCAAGATACTTTGATCGCACCAAACGTCGTATCTTATATAGTATGACAATAACGGTGATACTTTTGGCTATCGGAAAGGAGTAGTTGAGACGAGGGGTCAAGAGCGGGATTTGCCAGTCCCTATAGCAGGATAGATACTCTGGGGCCCACTCGGTGGGATCATGTGTAATGAGCTTGCAAGCATGTGACTAGGTCACGGAGACATGAAATTATAGACGAGTAGAAGATAGCGTTGTCGGTAACGAGGTCAAGCTAGGTACGGAGACATCTATGGAACGATGCTCGGACACGCTAAGTATCGCCATGGCAAAAGGTTTAAGACTTTGCGTTCAGCTTTGATAGATGAAAGTCATTCGTTATATCACAGGAATTAATTCATGGGGTCCAGGCCTACGAGTTAGTCATTGATCGGAGAGGAGTCTCGATCATACCTGTTATTATATCGAACCTATAGGGTAACACACTTAAGGGGTTTCGACAAGACAACCGGAAAGAAAAGAGATCACCGGGAACGTCCCGGGAGAGGTCCGATAGAGATCGGTCAGTGAGGAAAGAGTTTTCGGAGTTAGAATAAATTATACATAATATGTTTAATATTAATTAGTGTAATTAATGTCTAAATATGGTTTATATATTTATTTTCGAATTTATTTAGTCTGATTTCCCTAAATGGGCCTTCTAGTCGAAAGAAGTCCCAAGAGGGGAAAAATTCCCTAGGGAATTCGGTGGGGGCTTGGGTGGCCGACCCAAGTGGGCCAAGAGGACCACTAAGGGGTCGGCGCACCAGCCTATGCCGCACCAGGCATGTGGGGTTTAGGCCCACATTGTCTGGCTGGCAGGTTGGCTCCCCCCTGGGAGCCTATATAAGAACGGGCACCCCTGGCCTTTTAATTCACCAATTAATTCTCCAATTCTCTCTCGATTTCGTGATTCCCTTTATCGGAGTTGCGCCGAGTTGAGAGGGGGATCTCTTCCACCATAGCACGCTGCCGTGTTGCTGGTGTTCCGGTCCAAGTTTTCCGTTGCTCGTCCTGGACTGGAGCTTCGGAGGCCGTCGTTTCCACCGTACGTGTGTAACGCCCTGCGAGGTGCTGCGCTAGCGGTGCTCGGAGATCTGCTTCCTCTACATGACCTTGAGGCCGGCTTCGTCGGTCTTCATCGACAACGTTTGTGCGGGAACGTAATCCCCGCTTTCGGTCTATAAGGGTATGTATTCCGATCTCCGTCCGTACTACTATATCTGCATAGAATAGATCTTGGTATGTTTTAGCGATATCGTTGCTAGGATTTTTTTTTGTTTTCTGCATCCGATCCCCTTCACCCAGGTTATAAGCTAGTGAACGGCACTCAAGGACACTCAGACCATCGACCCATTATGCTTCATGTTCATGGTTCGGAGGGGAGACATCGGACTAACAAGTGTACTGAGAGTAAATGGTTTGAAGCATGCTGGCTTCTCGAAGATGTATGTGATGCAGTGGTGGAGAATGCCTGGAAGCTAGCTTGTGCAAGGCGAGAGAGTTGTATTTCAGATCGTCTAAACTTTGTCTCTCGGGATCTATGTGCTTGGAACAAGGACGTCCTAGGTGACCTGCAAAAACGGATTAAAAATTAAAGGATGAACTTGAAGTGTGCCGCCGTGGGGTGATGTCCCAAGCCTCAATTAATAAGGAACACGTACTTCGTTTCAAGCTGGAACGTTTGGAGGAATAGAATAATCTTTTCTGGAAGCAGCGAGCTCATGTACAATGGTTGGAGAAAGGAGACCTTAATACATCTTATTTTCATGCTTTTGCTTCGGAGAGGAAGAGACGAAACAAAATATCAAAATTGAGGGGACAAGATGGTGTGGAGGTGGAAGGGGAGGAGGGCTTAAAGGACCTCGTTACTAACTATTTTTCCTCATTGTTTACCCCCGTGGCAGGTTCAAATGTTGATGATGTTTAATGCCATATTCCTCCAAGTGTCACTCCTCAAATGAACGAGTGTCTTACTGCTGAGTTCACAGCTGAGGAGATTAAAGCAGCCCTTGATAGTATTGGTGATCTAAAAGCTCCGGGAAATAATGGCATGCCAGCGGTGTTTTACAAAAAGTATTGGGATACGGTGGGAGACATGGTTATTCATGAGGTGTTAGATGTGTTGCGAGGCGGCAGTATACCGGAGGGATGGAATGAAACAGTGGTTGTACTCATCCCAAAGGTGCATAACCCCAATCAGATGAAAGACTTACGCCCTATTAGCCTCTGCAACGTTGTCTATAAGCTCGTGTCAAAAGTCCTGGCCAACCGCCTGAAATGTATTTTGGGAGAGATCATCTCGCCAAACCAGAGTGCATTTGTCCCAGGGAGATTGATTTTCTATAACACTATTCTGGCATACGAAATGTCTCATTTCCTTCGAAGGAAAAGATCAGGAAGAACTAGCTATATTGCGCTGAAACTTGATATGAGTAAAGCATATGATCGTGTAGAATGGCCTTTTCTACAAGGGGTCATGCGTAAGATGGGCTTTGATGAAAGATTTGTGCAACTTGTTATGAAGTGTGTGCAAACTGTCAAATACAGGTTCAGAATCAATGGAGGGTTAACGGATGAAATTATCCCTGGAAGAGGTCTTCGGCAAGGAGATCCGATTTCACCTTACTTATTTCTTCTATGCGCAGAAGGATTCTCTGCAATGCTGCATCAAGCTGAAAGTACATGAGAGCTACATGGTATAAAACTGGCTGAGAGCGCACCCATTGTTTCGCATATTTTATTTGCTGACGACTCATTATTGTTGTTGGAAGCTAATGAGAAAAGTGCGGTAAAAGTTAATGAGATTCTTCAAGTGTATGAAGCTTGTTCTGGCCAGGTCATAAACCGGAAAAATTCTTCTATTTTCTTCAGCCGGAATACTAAGAGAGATACCAAGGAATCTATTCTGAATATCTTGGGATTATCAGAAGAGAGCTTTGGAGGAAAGTATCTTGGACTACCGACTTATGTTGGCAGGAATAAAACTGCATGTTTTGAATATCTTAAGGATAGGATTTCGAAAAAGCTACAAGGCTGGAAAGAGAAGTGTCTATCCAAGGCCGGAAAAGAAATCTTACTCAAGGCTATTGCACAAGCAATTCCCACATATGCGATGGCATGTTTTGATTTAACAAAGGGGTTATGTGAGAGCATTAGTCATATGATATGCCGATACTGGTGGTCTCAAAATGATAAAGATAGGTCCATGCATTGGATCTCGTGGGAAAAGATGATGAAACACAAGGAGGATGGGGGCCTCGGATTTTGAGACTTACACCTGTTTAATCTATCTATGCTCGCTAAACAAGTGTGGCGCTTGATCCAATCCCCGGACTCGTTATGTGCCAAAGTGTTGCGGGCTTTGTATTTCCCGGATGGAGACCTCTTGAAGGCAAGCCCGGTCAGTGGTTGCAGCTATGTATGGCGTAGTATTCTTCAAGACGCAGAAGTTTTCAAGAAGGTATATATTTGGCGGGTTGGCGATGGTTCAAATATAAATGTTTGGGAGCATCCTTGGTTACCGAGAGGTACGACGCGGCAGCCTATCATTCCTAAAGGAAACAGTGAGATTACTTTGGTCGATGAATTGATTGATCATGACAACGTTTGCTGGAATGAGACTTTGGTCCGTCAAAATTTCTTTCCAGAAGATGTTGATGATATCCTATCTATACCCATTCGTGTTGATACTGAAGATTGGATTGCTTGGCATTATGACACAAAAGGGTGCTTCTCTATTAAATCGGCATATAGAGTGCAACTTGCTTCCAATGAGATGACTAAACAACAAAGCAGTGGGAATTCTTCGGATGGTGCTTCCTGGATTACAGAAACATGGCGTGGGTTGTGGAAACTATACTGTCCTGCGCGTGTCCACCACTTCCTATGGAGGTTTGGCCATACCAGTCATCCATTACATATGAACATTGCTCACAGGGGTGTTGATCTCGACACCAGATGTGTCGTTTGCCAAAATTTGTTTGAAGATGGGGGACACTTGTTCTTTCGTTGCAAGCATGTCAAACCTTTATGGCGAGTCCTACCGCTTGAAGATGTTCGCCTCCTATTGATGCAGTGTCAAGGACCTCTGAAGGTGATGGAGCAAATCTAGAAATTGTCCTATGACAAAAAGATGCTGACGGTGGCTCTATTATGGTCCTGGTAGAGTGAGAGAAATAAAGAAAACCATAGTGACAAGAGGGCTTCGGTTCAAGATTTCCAGTTTATGGTTAATCAACATGTTGCTGATTGGGACCAGTTTTACAAGCCTAAATCAAAGCCAACTATCAATACTAACCTGACCTGGCAACCTCCTCCCACAGATTTTGTTAAAATCAATACCGATGGTGCTTTTCTAGAAGATGAAAAATCTGGTGGGTGGGGTGCTGTGGCCCGGGTGCTGCTGCGGGAAGTATTTCTCATGCAAGTGATGCAATGCATGCTGAAGCGATTGCTGTGAAGAATGGCATCCATCTTGAAGAGCAGTTAGGGGAATGGGTCGCATTATCATCGCTATAGATTCTGTGAACCTGAAACAAGCTCTAACTTCATCTTCCTATGATCAAGCTAAGCTGGGACATGTCTTCCTGGACATAAAGTACAATCTTATTATGGACTTCCTGGATTTTAGTTTTGAGTTTTGCCCATGGGCATGTAATAAGTCTGCTCATTATTTAGCAGCTATGGGTTTGAAGGAGTTTCAGACAGACCAAGTCTTATGGCTGTCGGACTATCCGAACGATGTTTCCCGTCTTGTGACCGACGATTTAGTCGTGTCCTAATGGAATGCTTGCGTTCCCATAAAAAAAATCTAAAATCGAGGGTTTTCCTTTTTTTTTATTCCGTGAACAACGAGTGGCTTCATTAATTGCCAAGATGGCCGGGCCCGATAGAGCAGTGATCCTTACCATTATTCCTGGACAATAAATAATTTTACTAGATTTAAAATTCAATGATTATTTTGTTCAGTTTGATATCACATATTGCTCACCATACTTGTAGATGCGACAATTAGTTATCTACATGTAAAAATCATCAAAAAAAATACACATTCTCACCACTCTAGGGGTATTTTTTAAAATTCTAATTACACAACCAACTAATTTATCAAACAGTAAAATTCAGAACATCAACTTTTAAATGTGAATTTAGAACATCAACTTTTCCTTAGAATAGCACAGTCAGCCACTATCAGCCTAAACAAAAAGGCTTTAGTAAGACGAATGGGCTTCTGTGAGACAGTCCAAGTCCAGCTACGAGAGCAGTAAAAACCCGTCGGAAGACAAAACCCTCTTCTCGCCGCCGCCGCCGCCCCTCACCGGCGAAGCCCGTAGAACCCCGAAACCTCTACAGACCCTTCTCTTCAGAACCCCACCCCCTCCGCATGGCTCTCCTTCTGCGGCGAGGCGCCGCAGTCGTCGCCCGCTCCCTGCGCGCCGCCGCCGCCGCCTCGTCAGCCTCCACCTCCGTTCACCGCCTACCGTCCGCCGGATCCCTTGGCGCCGCAAGGGAGCTCCTCCCCCGCACCCAGTTCTTCTTACTCGAGACCCGGAGGGGCTTCGCCAAGGGGAAGAAATCGAGTAAGTTGCCGCACCCGGCACCCGCCCTCCTCGACTCACCTCGCCCCTTGGCTGCTGTTGGTTCCCTGGACCCGGAGAGGTCACTCTCGTTAGCTGGTCCCTTAGTAGATGCTAGTATAATTTCTGTCGAGCAATTCCCAAATTAGGGTACTCGGTTATTTTGTGGGATTGATCATGATAGTAGTGTAATCGAAAAGCTGATTTTTCATTTTTTTTTTCTGGTTGTCATCGCCCCAGAGAATGATAGTCGAGGTGATACGGTTGAAGCCGCCGCACCTGATATTGGGCCGACTGTCAAATCGGCCACGACCGCACAAATGGAGACTGCCGTCGTCGCGCTATCACGAGAGCTCAGTAAACTGCGGACAGGAAGGGCTTCTCCAGGTATAGTTATGATGTGCATCTTTCTAGTGATATTGTTTATACTGGTCCATTTCGCACAGATGATGTAACCAGGTATTATGCAGGCATGCTTGACCACATCATGGTGGAAACTGGGGATGTTAAAGTTGGATTGAATCGCCTCGCTGTTGTTTCTGTTTTAGATTCGCATACCCTTTCAGTGATGCCCTATGATCCTAGTGTAAGAACTTTTATTCCCTTGTACCTTACATTTTGATGTCACTTTTGGTGCTCTCCATATAGGAGCCCTCCATGTCATAGTTTCAAGTAAATGTGCATGCTTTGGTGTTCGAGAAAAGAACATGTATACTTTGTTTGGTCCTAGCCTTAATTATTTATTTATAACACACTGTCTACCAAATTACAAGATAGCCAGTAGGTTCGTACTTGATTTAGTCAGCTGAGCGGATAGTAGATGCTATTTCCAATACTGCAATTCTAATAGCACTGGCAACTTTGTATAATCCTGTATCTGTCACTAGTTACTAGTGTTGACATATGCAGTACAACATGTATGACGGCTGAATCAGTTATAACTTCGAATCAGTAATGGTCATATGCTCAAGTAGGTGTGAATCCGTGCATATTTGGCAAAAATCAAGATGAGAGTTTTGACTATTCTTCTAATATTTAGGACATGTAAGTTATGTTCTGCATTTTTGCAGAACCAATTCTAATGGAGGAACTTGCGGATAGCAGATGCTATTACCAATACTGCAAGTTTCGTAATAAGCCGCTATAACTCGCACATCCAACTAAATACCAATAGCAGATGAGATTTACTTGGATGTGCAAGTTACGAAAAGACAATTTGTTGGTTTTGCTGTAATATACATGGAATATTGTGCCGATGTAGCGGCTTATACGTTCCAATTCGCTAGTTCCCGATGCAGGCATGACAAATGCCATTTAGTACCTTGCTCCAATCCGCTAGTTCCTGATGCAGGCATTACAAATGCCATTTAGTACCTTGCTGTCGACCACTTAAACTTTCTGTGACTGATTCTAATTAATCGTTGTACAGACAATGAAATCTATTGAGAATGCAATCACATCATCTCCATTGGGCATCAATCCAACACCTGACGGCAATAGGATCATTGCACCTATCCCTCCGTAAGTGTTAATATAATATCACTTGTTGCTCGTGTGCCCCTATATTTATCCTAGATTTGTACTTATCCACAAACTTGTGATAGGTTGCATTCGGATGTTTCATCTTTTTACTATCTGCACTTTGCAGTCTTGAGTTTGTTTTCATCTTCTAGTTTAAGTTTTGTGCATGCTTTCGGATGTTTCATCTTGTTACTATCTGCGCTTTGCAGTCTTAAGTTTGTTTCATCTTCTAATTTAAGTTTTTTGCATGTGCAGATTGACGAAAGAGACTATGCAGGTAAGATTAACTAGGCTTTAATCTCATTTTGATTCTTTTTTTTAGATGAATCTCATTTTGATTCTTGAAAAGACTAACAATTTTTCTGCTGTCTGAATATAGGCTTTGTGTAAGGTTGTTACTAAATCTGCTGAGGATTTCAAGCAAAGTATTAGAAGAGCACGTCAAAAGGTAATTTGTACTTCATTTCTTCAGTTAAGATGATTGATGTTGTGAAGCCTTAGTTCGATACAAGGAGTATCGCTATATGGTCCAGTCAGTCAATTCTCACCGCACTGAGTATATGTTTTCACATTTGGTACTTGCACTTAGAAACAACTAAGAATTTCTGATGTAGCATTTCGGTTACATTATTTGTCTATGACATCTCTCCAAGTCAGTAGTGTTTTGTCATCTGTTCAAAGAGAATGCACTTATTCCAAGCTTGATGTTTTACCATCTGGTCTATTGGTAAACCAAAGATTTGACTATGACTTCTTTCCAAGACTTGGAAAACTGACAGTATCATGACAGACCTCATTCCATTGGATCGGGTTCAGTTATCAGATAACGGTGCTGAAGACTACTAAAGTGTATGGAATTTTTGCTCTATTAGTGAACGATCTAGGTTTCCCTCGTGTGCAGTATTCAGTATTTGCCATCTGATCCCCAGCACTACTTATGTTTTTCTAAAACCTTGGAATAGTGTAGAGTGAAATGTTTGTACTAGCATTCAATTTGAATTGACTCTTATGGTCGTTCATCCTATTACATCACATTCGGCTTATTCTTTTCTTGTTCCTTCGTATCTCAATGCATTTCGCTTGTGTTTCTAGGCACTTGATACGATAAAGAAATCTTCATCTAGCATGCCAAAGGATGATATAAAGCGACTTGAGAAGGAGGTAACTGAACAATGTTCTGAAGGGAAATGTGTTGCACAGTAGTAAATATTTACATATTATATTTCCTCCAGGTCGAAGAAATGACCAAGAAGTTCATTAAGTCGGCAGAGGATATGTGCAAAGCTAAGGAGAAGGAAATTTCAGGAAGCTGAACCTGTCCATCCAGCTGACGTTTTTTTTTTACTTTTGGCAACTTCGATTGCAGTGATGTTGAGTTACTGCGGCTCTGAAGTTATATCGATGATAAGAAATTTTTCTCGTGTCATTGTAGCTATACTGTTATCAATTCAGGACAATTCGTTAACCAGAGCATTCCTGCAGGTGCTGGTATTTCGATCCCGGTGTAAGTTTCATTCATAGAGTCACGAATAGGTGCTGTGAGAATGAAAAGTTTGAGTTGTCCATTTAATTCGTTCTATTCTACTATGGCCATTGTGAACCATTATTTAGTATTCATGTTTTTCTTCTAGCCAGTGTCTCAGTCTGTTCATGGCCATGAGTCTATCTGTTGTTTATTATTAGCCGCATAACCTTGATGAATATATCGATTTTCTTACAATTTCTTGAACTTCCAAGCTAGTCGTGGTTCAGATAATAGGTTACCTACCTAAGAAAGCCCTCCTGTAATTTCATTTGCCAATACAAAGGAGAACAATTGAGACGTTGAACTAATGAAAGAGTTGAAGTGGTGAGCTTGTCAAAGAAACTGAGGATCAAAGAGAGCAAAATCAGCCACTACAAGCATAGCTAAAGCAACTTAGCCAAAACCATCCACCAAAGCTGTACAAACTCCAGGCCCTGAACCAAAAACATCATGGCAACTTGGCAAAGCCTACCATCTCAAACAGAAGAAGAAGAAAACTTGGCAAAGTCTTCAAGCAGAAGACCATACGCCAACTCCACGCATCACTGCTCTGCTACACACCCTACTCTTTACAGGCATGCTTGCTGCAAACTACTCCCAAACCTACACAGAGCAAAGCCCATCTCACTAGCTAGTTAGTGCCCTGCTTGCCGCACACTGCCCTGGTCAGCGCCCTGATGCCCCGCACCCACAGCTCCGCCGCCTCCTCGCCGCCCTGGCACACGAAGTGCACCTCCTTCCCCGTCGCCGTCACCACGCGGAACAGGCCCGGCGCGTACGAGTCATCGCCTCGACGGCCCTTCCTCTGACGGTGCCGCTGGAAGGCCGAGCTGCCCCCGACCTCCGCCTCCATGCACATCACGCTGCGCCGGCTCGACCCGCCCCACCGGAGCACGCCCGCGGCGGCGACCATCCGTAGCGTCTTGCCGTGCGGCCTCCCGCGCCCGCCCTTGGTGTGCTTCGTCACGTGCGCGCCCTGGAGGACGAGCTGCCGGCCCAGCTCGTCCATGATCACGTCCTCGGCCTTGTTGAACGCCGCCGTGGCAAGCGCCGACCGCGCGAGCGAAAGCGCCGTCTCGCCCCGTGGGGTCACGACGTCGCACCGGGCGCCGTGAGAGATGAGCAGCTCGCACACGGCCGCGTGGCCTTCCCTGGAGGCCAGCATGAGCGGGGTGTACCCGTCGCCGTCCGGGATGTTGACGTCGTAGCCCGTGCTGGCAAGGTGACGCACAGCCGCGGCGTCGCCACGCCTGGATGCGCAGTGCAGGGCGTAGAACCCGCCGGCCGGCATGCCTTTCTCCAGCGCGAAATCGAGCATGACCTGCTCGAACAGCTCCCTCTTCTTGCTCTGCTGCGCGAGCCCGATGGCCGTCTCGCCACGCTTGTTGCACAGCTTCACGTTGGCGCCGGCGAAGACGAGGATGCGGAAGGCGTCGACGCTGCCCTCCTTGGCGGCGGCCATTATGGGCGAGCACCCGTCCGCGTCCTGCTCGTCCAAGTCCAAGTCCGGCTGAGCGAGAAGCACCTCCAACGCAGCGGCATCGCCGCAGCGCGCCACGAACATCATCGGCGAGAACACGTTCCGGTCGCTAGACAGAGGAACTGTCCCGGACCGAATCGCGCCAAGGACCGCGCGTTCAAAGCCGGCCTTCCAGCCACCAGAGGATGCGACGGAGGCCGCGGACTCGCCAGCCAAGTTCAGCAGCGCCACGTCCGCTCCGTTGGACACGAGAACTCTGAGGCAATCCTCGCGCTTGTGGCGCGCGGCCAGGATGACAGCGACATCGCCACCCTCGGCCCTTGCGTTGACGTCGCAGCTGCCCCTGTTCATCATCGTCTGTAAGATCTCCGGCTGCCCGAGGCGAGCCGCCATGTGAACCGGCCTGAACCGTGCGCTCCGGGACGTCTTCACGGGGGCTTCGCAGTCCGCGCCAGAAGCAAGCAGCGTCTCGACGGCGCCGACGCTGCCGCAGAGGATGGCGTGGTGGAGCAGCGTCCGGCCAAGGTGCGTGGCGCCGCACGAGTACCCGTGCTGCAGGAGCATGCGGAGGACGGAGCCGGTGGTTTCATAGTACTCCACGGCACACCAGGCCGCGTCGAAAGGATCCGCGAGGCCGGCGCCGACGCGCAGCTCCTCGCCGGTCGCCGCGTCCCAAGACCAAGCTCCTAGCCTCACCTTGGTGTCCCTCTTCACACCAACGACCTAGACAGGAGGAGGCACAAATTGGTGTCAAAAGAAAGCGTCCATTAATGTTAAAGGAGAGTGTGTAGCGTTGCTGGCATACCTGAAGAAGCTGACGAACAACGGTGACCTGCCGGCTGACGATCGCGGCGAAGAGCGCTGTGCAGTCGACATTGAGATGCAGAGATGGCTTCAGAGAACGCAGAAGCACCCGGGAGGTCGCGTTTGGGTCAGCCCCACACTGCAAGGGAGAAAATCAGATGAAATTAGCCCGCTGCTAGGTGGGCAACAATATGTGCAGATTCGTAATTCAAAAACAATATTCCCCCGACTTTTAAAACTTATACTCTAGTCCAACTACACACCATGTAACCCGAGAATGTTCTGTCATAAACACTGTCCACTGCCATAAGAAATCGTAAAACAAAATCTAAAAAATTTGGAGACACTGTCCACTGCCATAAGAAACACTGTCCACTGTCCACTTGTACATATCTAGAGCAAGTTGTCTCAAGTAGGGAAACAAACGAAGCCACATCAAGAAACCAAGTAACAGTTCAGAAAACAGAGTTTTTTTACAGTTCAAAAAACAGAGTTCCCTAAAAGAAGTTCAAAACCAGAGAGAAAGAGCAAGAAACTAATTCGCAGTTGAAAAAAAGAGAGAGCAAGAAACCGATTATAAATAAAGAATGTAAACATTGACATACCTTGACGAGCGTGTCGACCACATCGACGAAGCCGCGAGCGGCAGAGGAGACGAGCGCGTGCACGGCGACCCGCGGGCGGACGAGGTCGGAGCGCATGAAGATGGCCGCCAGGGCCGCCTGCCCCTGCAGCGCCGCCTCCACGATGGCCTCCTCGCAGGCCGGCTGCGACGCCCCCGCGCGCACCAGCAGCTCCGCCACCTCCGCACAGCCTTCCCGTGCCGCGGCCGTCGTCGGGTACCCGCGGAACACCTTGCCGTTCACGTCCCCGCCCTTCGCCTGCACACACACACACAGTGCAACAGATGAGCCATCAGTCGACCGTGCAAACAAACTGAGAGACAGTGTTGAGCCAAAATTCGTTATCAAGAATCTGCTGTCTTAATGTCTTGTCAGTAGATCATACAAGAATGCCCTTAAACGCATTTTACTGTGCATAACTCCTTGCAGAGAAAAGTTATTTAATTTCGCTTTCACTGCACAGAAGGGGTGAGATGGACCAAGGCAAGGCCTGCACCCTGCAGATTCAGAACAAGGCAAGGGCAATGACCATGGGCATTCGGAACCATGCATAGCTGGCCGAGTAGGAGATGTCGCTGTTACTACCATGTCTGATCGCGTCGGTGATCGATGCCGGTGACCGATGGATTGGCCTGTCCTCCTGGCCGGTGAGCCTGCGCAGGTACTGTGGCGGTGGGCACTGTTCCAGGATTCATTTATGCAAGAGACACAAGGGGGGCTCCCACTGGAACAAGGAATCTGGTCAAAATTCTGCAGGTGATGCCATCGCTATCCATCGAGATTATGGAAATCTGTTTGTGTATCTGGCTTACACCTCAGTGTCAGTCAGCTCAACGTTGCTGCATATAGCAGTGGCTTGAAACATTGCCGTAACTACTAAAAGATATCATACATTTCCTTTTTATTTCCTATAAAGATTTTCAGCATTTATTACTCTGTTCTCAATCAGAGACGAACAGTGCTCGCCAGATATCGCCTTCTTTATGACGAAGAAAACAAAAGGGATGCATGATCCAGCGATAATCGATGCTAACCATCAAAGTCACGTCAGGTGATGATCAGATCCTATATATGCTCTCCAGTTTAACCATCCCTTCCCACTGTAACAACAAGATCCACTACTGTTAACCAGGAACTCGCAGTAAACCTAACCTATATGCTCCATCCAGATTCCAGCATTGGCATCGCATCGCGCAGTACGTACGTTAATAACACAGCTCCACTGAGTGGAGGTGATGTTCTAAACAGTACACGGTCTCCCCATGTCACCATGAATGGCGCACAGTGGAGGGCGGCCACACCAGGGAACACGAGGAGAGGCAGACGCCGGGCGCGCGGCAGGTCGGGGAAGCAGGACGTGCCGGCGGCGACTGTGCATGGGCGCCGAGCTGGATAGCCAACAAGCCAAGCTACTGGAGCTGGAGTATGCGTGAGAGGGAAGGGGTACAGCTGGCCGGTGGCGTAGGGGACAGGTCGTGGCTACAAGACAAAGAAGACGACAGGAACAGGATACGTGGGTGAGCTCCGTACCGGCAGTACTACTACTGCCTCGCCCGCTCGTCCCGGCTACGGATCAGGTCGGTCGATGCGATCGCGCATCAGACATGTGATGCATTGCACTGGGACGGTTTTCTGTGACACATGCGATGCGCTGGTATATGGAGGTCCAGGTCCTTGGCGTTTCCTTCCATGGCGAAGGATCGCCTGCTTGCCAGGCCCGCCGGCTCCTTGAGGCAGTTTCATGGCGTGATGATGAAATGCACATGTGGGGCCACTGGCTTCGTCTCTGAGACCTGAGCGCAGCGCGGATCATGTGGTAGCAATGCGCCAATACCTACCACCACCCTCAGGAGTCAGGCCAGGCCATGCTCTCGGATCATGGAATCGGCTACTGTCGCCATTGCCCGGATGGGCGATTCTGCAGACTGGTTTCCGAGCTTGGGGTGTCCGATTTCGATTTCATGAGGCTGGCTAAACGAAAGGTACATGGTGCACGGCCGGCATCCCGTTCCATGCTAGCAATAGCCAAACGAAGAGCTCCAAACCACCGGAGAGATGCCGGCAGCAAAGCAAGCATGCGTTCAGCTGGGACAAGGGCCACGGCCATGGGTACCTGGTGATGGACATTGATTGATTGGCCTTGTTAGCAGAGACGAGGGAAAGTGCCGGGTACGTGCGCCGTGCGCTTTGCCCGCAAGGCAATGCGCTGCAATGCTCGGGCTCGGCCTACTCCCCTGCCCTGCCATTGCCAGTGCCATTCAATGGCATGGCGCATCGGCCGCCCCATGACACCACCGGCGGATCACCCCGCCACCGACGGCACAGAGCGAGATGGATCTCATCACATCGCCATGAGCGCGGTTTACATCGGAGATGACGGGCACGTGAGTGAGCCCGGCGGCTAACCCGGCGCAGGTGGCAACGAAATGGCATGGCGAAAGTACCATAGGATCCACCAAATCTGGGGATTACTTGAGTGAGTGTACACCACACAAGACAGAGACACGGACGTGTGATGGACTCGACTTCATTGTCTGGGAGATGAGATTCCAGCTCCAGGGGACGTACGGGACCCTGCTGGGTTTCGGAGGTCACGTGATCCCATCCCACCCCCGACCGCGCTCACGAGGCTGGGCGAATATATTGGTTTCTACCAAAGCGTTGAGCTGGGTAGAAGAACTCGGCAGGAGTAGAGTACAGCGTAATTACTACACTGGCGCTTTCTAGTAAACCCATCAGATTATGGGCAGCAGTAAACAAATCAGGGTTAAAGTCAAAGTCATCTTACCCCTGTCCCCTTAAACCCCCTCCCTGAATACGCCATACCCTGTCCTACGCAGCAGTATATAGTACTGTACTACTCCTAGTTTACAACACTGTGAGCTAGAGCTACTCCTACACAAGGCCTTGATGGGTCATCAGACAGAAACTACTGCAATCAACAAACCATTTTTTACTAGTACTGGAGCATGCTCCTTGCTGCTCTGTTCGTATAGTTTTCCTGCACTACGTATTCTTGTACCATGCCTGTACTTTACGTATGTACAAGATGTACACTACGGCGCGTAGACAGACCTGGATTGATGCTTACACGTAAATCTAGGAGAGTGAAGGAAGGCGTGCCCAAGAAGCTTCCCCGCGTAAGCTCCATGTCCATGTCCTACCACACAATTACCATCATGCCCGCGTGGCTAGAGAACAAAAATATATCCGTACGTACACGCATTAAAGATGAACTGCGAACGCATGGTCCCCTATGCATGCCGCCATGCGTGTTGGTAGCCAGAAACCAATTTGCGAGGAAATGGGTGTTTTCTTCCTGGAGTGAAAGACCTGGTGAGGGAGCACATGATTGGATTTGGGCCTGGAACTGGACGGAAAATATCGCATCACAGGACTAGTATCATTGTGCAGAAGAGTGATTAGCACACTCGAGGGGGCGGCCGGCCAAGTGAGTGTTTAGATGGGAGGCTGGCATGTATTATCGTCTCCCTTTTAACATATGCAACTATGGACGATACTTGGCCAGTGCGTGCGTTTATACAGTACACTCAACTATGATGCGTACCAGGAACCCTGATGCTTTTCATTACGCATGGAACAAGAGATGGCCATCTTCTATACCTACCAGTACCGGCTGGTACAGGGGTGTGTGAGAGAGTTGGCACCGCCCGCTGAGAAAATTCGAAAATGTCGTGAGAAATCTCAACCAATTCGGTAAAGGTAAAGCGAAGGCTAGCTATGGAGCCACGGCCGGCCAGCCTACGACCCATAGCATTGCGCTTCAAATTTTTCGAGCGGCACGAGCTCTCGAATGGTTCTTTCCTCCGCGCAGTAGAACGAGAGAGAAAAAAACGTGAGAAAAACATGTGCATGCTCTGCCTCTAGCTAGCTCCCCGAATGGATACAAACTGTTGACGAATAAGGCTAAATCTGAGCTCTAATTCCTGCCTAAAAGCGGATTAAAACTCGGCGCAAAGTAATACGGGCATGTTTTTTTCCAAACCACATACACAGCGAACGAGAGCATCGGGCGGGCATTCGTTCCAAACGTAGCAGAGCAAGTGCAGGAAAGCTATACGAACAGGATCAGAGCAGCAAGGAGGAGGACACGAGCAGTGTGGGAGGCAAACTCACCAGCAGCGCGCGGACGAGCGCGACGTCTCCGTTGCCGGCGGCGAGGAAGAGCGGCGAGACGTCGGCGCGGATCTCCTCGCGGGAGGCGCGCAGCTCGGCGGCGGCGCCGTCCCTGAGCGCCGCCTCGGCCACCCCCACCCGCCGCGCGTCCAGCCACACCACCCCGGCGTAGTTCACGTCCGCGCGCCCGGACGCGAGCAGCTCGCCGGCCTCCCGCGCGTCGCCGCGCGCCACCGCCTCCACCAGCCGCTGCGACTCGTCGGCCTGCTCCTCCGCCACCGGCCACACCTGCCGGCCGCCGGCGATCGCCGTCGGGCGCAGCAGCACCGCCATTCTAGGCTAGCTAGAAGCTCGATCCCCTCTTCCTCCCTTGGGTATCTCCGGCCGTGTGTCTGCTTTGTGTTGTGGACTTGTGGGGTGGTGGTGGAGGAGAGTTGAAAGGGGAGGGCGCGCCGGGAGCTCGGCGACGCGGCATATATAGCGGGCTCTGGACACGGCCGATGAATGCGGGTTAAAGAAAGTTACAGCGCGGTGAACTGGCTTGTGGGGTCTACGTGTAAGAATCTCATCAAAGAGCGGCTGACTAGGGCTTCGGCTCAGGGCCACAGCAGCCGCAGGGCTCGATTACGGCTACGGCTCAGGCCCCAGCAGCCGAAGGCCACTTCTAGTAGCTCAATTCTTTTTCGAATTATATTTCTATTTTTGGTTTGTCTGATTGCATCACAATAAAATCAAAGACAAATATCAAGATGTTTTGGTGGATGCTAATGCTTTCTATATAGTGTGGTACATATTAATTTTTTAGGGGCAAAATGAAACAACCGGCAAATAATCCAACGATCAAAAGAGTTTTTAATGATTCTAACTCTTATGACTTAAGTAGGCCCTACTAATTTTCACAAATCAAGACTCCTCCCCTACGACTGTAACGACAAATGACTTGACTTGTCTACTTTCTAATAGTCAATGGTGAAATAGTGCTCGACCCGGACAAGGTCAACTCATGTTGTGTTTGGCTTTGGCGAGCTCAACATGAAAAGTTTACACCATCTTAGTTTGGATGCTGGCGACACCGATATATACCATGATTCATAAGTCAAAACACTATAATCCACATACAGTAAATGCCAACAATTCATACAATAGAGGAGATGCTAATTATTAGTTTTGATAATACCTTTGGATTGATAAACCCTTACTTTCTCTCTCTCTCTCTCTCCTTCCGTCTTTCTCGCTGTCTTGTCATATCAAACCTTCGGGAATTGCTCCCCCTCAATAGTCTCCTTAATTCCTTCCACCCACATGTGTATCATTCTTCCATCTAGACTCCTCCCTCGACCCCTTCTGCATCGTACATATCCGTTCTACCCGCTCTCTGTCAGTGTCCATCCCCTTTCCTTGCACTACTACTAGCTGTGCGCCCTCTCCCTGCACTAGCACAAGCTCCGACCATTCCTTCCCTATAGCCGCTCCTCCCATCCCCCATGCACCAGAATTAACCGTGTCGTCCCCTTCCTTTCTTTCTTCGAACACAACAACGGAGCCGGGTTGAGGCGTCCCCGATGTCCTCACCACTACCGTGTGAAAAAAGGGTTTGGAGAGAGGTGTGACGAGCATTCCAACGAGGAAGCTGGGGTAGAAAAAACAATACTAGCATGTTGAGAGTTTTGTCTTTTGGTGAAAAAACAAAAAAATTCGAGTCGCAAAAAATAAGCTAAAGAACCGATTTTTTTTGTTCTTCTTCGTGTATTAGACGCGGTAGTGTGTGGTAGTACATGTACAATACTAGCACGTAGCCTCTAGTCCAAAAGAGGTTGCAGTGTACACACGGTACACTGTTGCGTACACAGTACTTAGTGGACGGTGACGGCCCATACCATACCATACGATGGAGGAGAGAGGAGATGCTGGCTCGATCTGTCCGTGTACATGTGTTACAGAATCGTGAGACAAGTCGGACTAGGTGTGGTACGTCTCTAGTACTGTACCACGTACTACTGTTAGCTAGTGCTAGTCTGTTCTGCTGCGCGCGGCAGTGATGGGCGTGAGGTCCATTCCAGCTCCGATTGAACCATCGGAACATTACCACAGCAAGCCTAGGCGCAGGCCCTCCTACGCGCGCGGTACCGTCCTCTAGCTCTGATCCCGTATAATGGTACCCAAGTACCCTGCTTCGTTGTATATATATATACGACGAGCCGTCCGGAATACGGCCAGCAGTGCATGCGTAAAACGGGCTGTATACCTGGCTAGCTAGGGCAATTGTAACTAGGATGTACCGTGTACGTACATATGCGAATCAAACCCAATATTTGAGGTGAGGAACTGAGGATCCTCTAGGGATCATTCTCTATTTATATTTATGTGCAACTTTTTTCACCCACAAATTGAAAATCTATTTCAATATGTTAACCCCTTTATTAGGCTTTCTTCCCGCTTTATAGATAAAGTCAAATGACCGAACCGATAAAAAGTGATGAGTGAAACCTCTTACAAATAAAATCAAAAGATAAAAAGAAAAACACATGGAAACCAAACTTGCCACTGAAACAACGGAGCGTGCTCGAGGGAAAACGAAACACCACGACGACGCCCCTTGGAGGGTAATTAACGACGTAGCCCACCACCGTGGTCGAGACAAAAATGATCATGGGTTCTGAACGGGAGCCCCATTTCAGCAAAGGTAACCACAACAACGTTGCCAAGAGAGATATGATAGCCGCAAACACCGCCGTCATTGACACTGGAGTGCAAGAGCTTTCGCACAGAAAACCCTACACCACGCCCTACCTTGTCAAACCACTTGTGGATCGGTGATCATTAGCACAAGGAGCCTAGTATGGATTCCTGAAGGTAGTGCGATAGACTTGAATAAGCAAATACTCAAGCCAGTGGCCAGGGTCTTAACATCTTGAATACCTAGGAAATAACTCAAAGGATCCAAATCCTTGCAAGCATGTACGCGCATCAAGTAGGCGATCAAAAGCGGGATTAGAGCAGCCAACAACGACAATAGCATCCAGGTAGACCAGCATGAAAATGGTGACCTTCTCTTGATGACATATAAAGGGTGAGGTGTCAGCAAAGAGGGGCTGAAAACCAAGTCGGACAAGGTCTCGTACTCTCGTAGTACGTCTATAGTACTGCTAGTTTTTAGCTAGTGCTAGTCCGTTTTGCTGCTCGCCAAGCTGAATAGGCGCAGGGCCCTCCTACTCCTACGGCTACGGAATAGGGCGTATGTATGTGATCGCTGAGCAGTAGTAATTCGACTACTCGGCAATCCAATTAACCGTATAGAGAACGTGTTCCGTAGCATGGGTACGTACGTATGTACTCGATGGATGGATGGATGACCCGTGATCAGTCTTATCTGTACGTAGTCGACAACGTCCAATACGTACGTAGTACGTACGTACGCACGCAGGATGAAACAAAGTGTCAAGAGGTTGTAGCTTTGATATCACGCGGTGATACTTCTTTACATGCATGGACTATATATTCGGCCGGTGTGTGTTACACACAATTATCTTTCGTGATGTAGCTAGGCAGGAATATGCATGGTCGTCATGTTGGCGCTACTACTCCTAGCTAGTTGGTCGAACCAAAAAGGTTCTCGTCTTTCCGGCCATGGATCTTTGTTGTGGATAGCAGGTCAACGACCAGGCCCCGGTGCGTCTGCGAGTTTCCTGGATTAGCTCAGCTATTATATGCTCCGTTAATTGCTCTCCACTTTGGTGAGCAGCAGCAACAAACACGTAGACGTAGGGCCTCAAACACGCATATTATCTCACAGTCACACGCACACCGCACGCCTATGATTTTGGCTCTCAATTGGGCCAAGCAACAAATATAAGTAGCAGCTGGCAAGTAGTAAATATTACGTCTGGTTTGGGTAAGACTTGGACGGCGCATTTGTACGCAGCGAAGGCGGAGTAGTGTTTGGCTAGAACCCGCGGTCGGTCGGCTGGGTTAGGTTCTAGCTGGAGCCAGAAGCGAGGCGGCTGTAGCGGAGCCACGAGACGAGGTCGATGACGGGTTGTTGGCCGCCGCGTGTACATTGTGTGGTTGCCCCCGATAAAGCCGCTGCCGGCGCTTCCGCCGGCGTCCTCTCTCCTTCCCCGCACTGCCCACTGCTGCTGCTGCTGCATGCCGGCTAAACTATTTTTCTAGTGGAGCCAGAAGCTGGCACACCCAGAGGCAAGCAAAACACCATTCTTCACCACATTGCTTGCTTTCGGGACAGGAAATACTATGTATATTCTCAGTTTACTTGTCAAGGTTTACTATTTGACGATGGGCTGCTCACACCGCAGTCGATGATTACCTGTGGACTCCTGGCGCTGGTGGTCCACGCTGGAGTAGAAGAAAGGTCAACCGATTCCGGAAACAGAAATGGATCACCTGCACTGCACTGCACTGCAATCGGCAAGCAAAGATACGGTGATGTTGGCATGTTGCACAGGGCAGCGAGCACACCACATCTTGCATGCTTCTCCTCCATTTGTTTTCTTTTTCTTGTAAGATATTTCGGCGTATAGATTTTTTTTGGCTCTTTGGTCGCTCGATCACGTGAGATGCATGCATCCTGTTGTATTTTTGCGACGGAATACTTGATGTGTATAGCCCACGATCCACTAGACGGTATCAGTATTGGTATCATGCAGAGCTTTGCAGGGCGACGTACGAACGTACGCTCGCCCCGTCCTTTCCACGGAAAACTACGGCAACTTGCGTCCCGTCGCATGGCATGCACTTGTCAGCTTGTCACCTGTACTGTACGTAGGTACGTACACCGTATACACTCCCTAGTGTAGTGTTCTCGTCCTCTCTGCTGCCAAGTGCCAACGAGGGCGACGCCAAGGTTCGGAGGCGGCCAAAGAAACCTTGGGACACATCGCCCACATGCCTGCTCTCGGGAGCGAAATAAAACTTGTACTACTGTAGTAGTATTACGACGGGTCCCCGGTATCAATAGAACTTGTATTACAGTATTATTATATTATAGTAGATTTTATAAGTACATGCATCATGCATGCATGCGTTTTGTTGGTTAAGCTAGCTCAGTTAATCAAGTGTGACGGGCCACTTGCTGAGAGCTCGTATTGAGTACCTGAGCTAGGTAGATATCACAATCTCAAGAACGTGTGAGCTAACTGTACTACTCCAGGAGACAAAGAGGGTGTTTGTTAGGCTTGTAAGTTGCCTTATAAGTAAAACAAGCATAAATCAAAAGCCAAAAACATTTATTTAGGTGTTTTATGACTTATAAGCCAAAAGCAAAAGGCAAGAAAAAATTCTAACCAAACAACCTCAAAGCCTCGGCTCAGGCCGTACCCATATGCTCCGCTAGCTGCACAATGTATTTCTTTCCCTCGAAGATATTCGCGTGGATGCGATCAGATCCGCATGCACGCAGGTGTATGCACGCACCAAAGTATAGAAACCAACAAAACATGAAAATGAAAAGAAAAGCTGTATATACTGTCTGGGCAGCACACCTGACAAAACGTCTATCTCTCGTTGGTTTGCTGGTGTACTGATGACTGTTGTGAGAGGAATAATTAAAGCTGATCACTCGCTCGCCACTCCGGTTGGCTGGTAACCTGCGTAGTCACGCAGAACTAATCGAGTAAAGCATGCACGGGCGTCGTAGAAAGTGGAAGAAAAGAGGTAGAACGGATAACTGACGACGCAATACAAATTAAGGACTGGGATCTCTGTGGTTCAGTTCAGTGCAGTGAGAGTGAAGTGGCGGGAGCTGTGCTGTGTGGTCAGAGAACCGGCACGGGTCAACTGTTGCTGGGAGACGCATGGATCGGTTTTAGATCCGCTTTGATCCTGGTGTCTGTCGAGGTGATTAACCAGTACGTGAGGTCAACTCCATCCACCGGCTTAGTTAGTTTAGCTTTAACTACGTGCTCCATTCGACCGGCCTAAGCTAGCACCAGCAGCTAGGTATAGGCTCAAGTGACACACGCGCAATGTCCGGCTAGGTAGCTCCATCTGTGATGGACACGTGAGCCAACACGTATAGCCGCCGTACCCTACGTGCCTAAATGGAGTTCAGGAACAGGAGATGACAGTATCGTGTACCCCAGCTGACCGTGAGATCCACCATTTATGCTGACAAGATTCTGTACTACTACAACTACTTCCACCACAATGTTTGCTTACTTTACTCCTCCCTTGCTAGAGCATATTGGAGGCTACTTTACTCCTCCCCTTGTTAGAACATCTCCATGTGTATATGGACATGTATGTTAAATATACACATTTGGAGGTGAAAAAACATCTCCAGTGGAACGTGTATGCGGACGTGGGAGCTATCCACGTCCATCCACGATGGTACTGGTACTGGACGTGGAAGTATACACGCCCCGGCCACAAGCGTGGCTAGCGAAAAACTTCTCCTCTTTCTCCTCCGCCCGACCTCCCCGTCCCTGCTTGCGCCGTCCGCCTGCGCCCCTGCCGCACACGCCGGCCTGCCTCCGCCCAACCTCCCCGCCCCTGCCTACGCCCCCGCCTACCCTCATCGCCCGCCCGCCTGCCGCTAGCCCCTGCCGCGCGCCCCCGCCTGCCCGCGTCGCCCGCCCGCCTGCCGCTAGCCCCTGCCGCGCGCCCCCGCCTGCCCGCGTCGCCCGCCCGCCTGCCGCTAGCCCCTGCCGCGCCGCCCGCCCGACCTCCCCGCCCCCTGCCGCGCCGCCCGCCTATGCCCCTGTCGCGCGCCCGCCTGCCTCCGCCCGACCTCCCCGCCCCTGCCTGTGCCGCCCGCCTGCGTGTGATGACCAGCCATGCTACCGCATGATTGCAGCGCGCAGGACATCGATGTAAAACTCACGGAACACCGTTTCGCAAATTTCACACCATCACAGTGCCACAACAGAAACATTGCATGGGTCCAACGGTCATACTCATATTATTACAAGCCAAACGTATACAGATTCAGTAAGATCCTCTTCAGTCCACGGAGGATCCGCACTACTAGGTTCCAGTTACAAAATAAAGAGTTTGCAAACCAGTGGGATTAACCAACTGAAAACCATAGAGCTCAGCAACTTATTTAGTAAAGTTCTACGTTGCTCGGCTCGCTATCTACACTAGGGAACTGCTCTAGTATTCCTCGATCTCCTCCTCTTTGCCACCGTAGGAGATGAGGTAGTCGACGCCTTCGACTCCACCTGATAGGTCTGGCTCGTCGTAGACCAGATTGTCTTGGTTGTAGATGTCGTATCCTCCTTCATCTCCTGTGGCCTCAAAGTCTAGAAAGGGTTCAAGGCAAGGGTGAGTAACAACGTTATCCCGCAAGTTCATTATGGTAAGGTGTGAAGTTTGATGCACTAGCTACAGCCACAGACAATGGATTGTCGTAGGCTAATGCAATTTTCGTAAACATTTCTTCAAAGGTTGCTTTTATTCTGAAGAGCTATGCCCGACAGGAGTCACAGGGCTAGGGCTTTTAGGAGCCTCCTTTCCTGCTGCGTTCGTCGTTCCGTCCTGGAACATGGAGTAACATGTCACATTCATACACTCTGCAGAGGTACGCTGCTTTACCCATAAGAGATCAAGACCTTGTCGCACAACCGGGCGAATCTTTCCAATCCACACTTCCTTGGTGTGGGCCCAGTCAGTAATCCAAGCCAATCACTGCGCCTTTCCACCATCCCCGCACAACCCCCATTACTCCGGTTGCAAGCTAGTGGGCACCGTCCCATGCTAAAACTTGCTGACCAGTGGGCACCGTCCCAAGCTAGTCCCGAAGCCAACCTTCAATAGATGGTAGAAGCCACAACCCGAAGGCGAGATTATTATCCGAGCCATCTCAAGCTCATGAGCGTATTTACCACCGCCTGGCTTGTACTATGCATCCGTTGGTGTACGAGAGGAAAAGGTTACAACTGACTTCTCCGTCCCATTCCAAATCTTATGGTTGCGCGTAATATTCGGCGCAAGAATCACTGACGACATTTGTTGTTAAGTCCTAGGTGATACTTTCCCATGCAAATGGAACCTCCACCACAACATTCTTACCGTGGTCCCATCTGCCAACCATATGAGATTACCACCTCATTGGTGGATAACCGTAGTCATATCATTATAAAATAAGTTTTCGGTCCTTTTTGTACTCCATGTGATAATAGCATTTTGAAAATAGTTTCTTATCAAATATTTCAAGAGGACATGAATAAAAGGGATGAACTTGCCGGCTGGCTGAGATGTGGTGTAACGTGAAGGTTCGGACTGACCCGGGACCTCGGGTTCTGAAATAAATATCATTGCCTCATAAGACAATGTTTGAAAGAAGCAATGGATGCTACGATGCATAATAATGCTATGTATGAATTGAATGTAAGTCCTAAGATTTATTGTGGTTTAGGTTATGGCATTTTATATTTTGCTTTAGTTTAAAATATTTGTTTTTGAATTTTAAACTAGTTTGAATTATTTAAAATAATTCAGAAAGGGAGAATAAAGTGACGAGGTTATAACTCGGCAAGTCCCAGGGTTGCGCACCCCGGGTTGATTGATGGGGAGAGTGAAGAGTGCAAGGTGATCACGACGGCTAACAAGCGAGGTTTTACCCAGGTTCGGGCTCCCGGAGGATAACACCCTACTCCTGCTTGTCTGGATATTGATGCGAGTAGCGATTACAATGGCGAGATTGCGATCTCGCTAGGGTTTGTGGTAGTTCTGAGCGTGTCCTCTAGGACGGGCAACCCTCCTGGCTTTATAGGCAGCCAGGTCTCGGGTGGTTGATACAGATACGGCAGGTCACAAGACCTAACCGAGTTGGACTAGGATATGAGATACCCCGAGTGGGCCTTCTGCGGGCCTTTCCATCCTTGGCGCGGCCCAGGTAGCCTCATCGTGGGCCACCCGCAAGGTAGCCCCACGTCAGTAGCCCCCGAGTGCTTGGTCGAAGCGCATAGTCGGACAGAGGACTCCTCCTTCCTGGACGCGCCATTGGATTGCTTGATCTTGAGCTTGATCTTGAATTCTTCAGTCGAACCGGCCGCTCCCGATGGGAGTAACCTTTGCAGTCGAATTACTTTTGCCTTCGTCTTCTTTGCGAAGCTTGCTTCTACTCAGCCTGCTTGGCTTACTTCGTGGATTGGTTCGGCTGCTCGAGCTTACTTTGTTGCCACTCGAATGGTTCTTTCGGGTGCTCGGATCGTTGCTCGATCTTACTCTGCTGACATTCAGCTGCTAAGCTTACTACTCGAACGGATCTTTCGAGCTTCTGCGGCTGATTTTGGAGCCGTTGGATTGATGACGTCGCTGATGACGAGCTGTTGCATGCCTCTGCGCCCGATGGGACGCGACGCGGTGGGCCCCGTTGTCAGAGCTGACCACGGTCCACAGTTGTCACGTCGCCGAAGTGGGCGCGAAATTTTCGCGGCACGATGACGACGCCTCGGTTCCCGTGCGTAGTGGAGGAGGTTGGCGGCGACGGTTCGTTTCTCCGCGCGACACGTGGACGGCCGGATGCCCTCGCTCGGAGCTCTTGCGCGATGGACGGCTGAGATGTCGATCTTCGAGGAACAAGTACTGCGCCCTGGCGTTTGGGATGTCATCTTCCCCAATTCACTCCTTCCTTTTCCTCTCCTCTTGCGCTCTGCCATTGCCGCCGCCGTCTCGAGCTCTTAGCGATCTGTCCATGCACCTTGCGACCAAAGCAATGGGCAAGCCGAAGGGCACCGCTGGCTCCTCCGCCGCCGCCGCCGACGCTGCCGGGCTGATGAAGAAGCCCGAGGGTGACTGGCAAAGGTCGACGATGAAGAAGGCCGACGTCGACATGCTCCGCGCGCAGGGCCTGCTGCCATCTGCGGACGAAGTCCAGGTACGCCTCCCTGGCAAAGAGACTTTTCCCACTCCTCGCGATGGGGAGCACGTTTGCTTCGCGGACTTCGTTCCGCGTGGCTTCGGGTTCCCCATGCATGATTTTGTGCGTGGGCTCCTGTACGCCTATGGGGTTCAGATCCACGATCTGACCCCCAATGGCGTCTTGAGCATCGCGAGCTTCATCGTGCTCTGCGAGTGCTTCTTGGGGGTCGCGCCCCACTGGGGACTGTGGAAGTCACTCTTCCTCGTTCGCAAGAACGTGGGGAAGAGCGGACTGACCTACCCAGTGGGCGGCTTCGGAATCCAGGTGCGCGGTGATACCGCGTACTTCGCGATGAAGAAGTCGGACTCTGTCCAAGGGTGGCGCAGGCGCTGGTTCTACGTCCAGTCGGCCGGAGATGGCCTGGACGCATTCGACGGTAGGCGGGGGCTGAGGAAGACTAGCGCCTGGGCGCACCCGCTGTCTGCCGTGGAGAAGGAGGCGGTGCGGCCCCTGCTGATGCTGCTGCGTGAGCTGACCGAGACCCTAGGGCGTGAGGCGGGTGGCGTCTTTCTGATGGCCACCTTTTTCCGCCTTCGGGTGCGGCCGCTGAGCGCCCGGCCCTACCCGATGTGGGCCGCAGAGGGCGTTAGCGACAAGCCGCTGGACGACGAGGAGGTGGAGGCCAACGTCAGGTCCATTACCAACCTTCGAGCCGCGGACACTTGCAACGTCAAGTGCCCCATCGCTCCTTACGGGGCCGCGAAGCCCGTCCCTGAGGTGAGTCCTTTCTTACTTTCTTCTTGTACTTGTTCGACCGGAGTCTACTTTGTGTTTTGATTCGACTTGCGTCTACTCTGCTTTAGGGTCGGGATTTGCTCATCAGCCATCCTCCGCTCCCTGAGAACGGACCCGACGATGAGCCGAAGTTCGTCGAGGATGAGGATGACGAGGAAGAGATCCCCTCCGCAGACTCTCCCCGCGATGAGGTGGAGGAGGAAGACGAAGTGGAGGAACCCGCGAGGAAGAAGCGGAAGCTTCCGATCCGCGGCGAGTCTGCTACTGTGTCGTCGCCTGCCAGGGGTGTTGCTGATGAGGAGGCCGTGGCGACGTCCCCGGGTGCGCAGTCTTCGGGTGGCTGGGAGGAACCTCTCAACGTTCCTCCAGTCGCCTCTGCCGCGCCACGGTCCTTTGCGCGGATGCCGTCGCCGTCGCTGTCGAGCTTCGATGACACCAGCTCCCCCAGGTTGGTTTCCTTGCAACATGTTCCTCGAGTAGTACTTTTGCGGGTTCGCCGATTATTTGACTGTGTTCTTGATTTTACTGCAGCCACCACTCTGGTAATGTCGGCTCCCCCCTTCGGGACACGGAGCTTACTTCTGGCCCTTCGACTGGGCTGGAGACACCTGTGGCGGTGGAGAAGGTGCACGTGGAGGCCAACGCCATGGCCTCGTCTAGCCGGGCTCCTCCTTCGGCTGTCGATGACCTTGAGCTCCTGGACCACGTAAGTCTTCTTTTGTTTTCCTTGTTCTTCTAATTTATCATCGGGTGCGCGATCAGCGCTCCCGATGGGAGTAGCCCCCGAAGGTGTGGGTGACTAGTATAGTCGCCCGCAACTTTATTGACATCGTGCTTCTTTTATTTTCAGCCATACTATCGCCAGCAGCTAGACGCAGCTGCGGCTTATGTTCGCCTGGAGAAGGAGAGGGACCAACTGCGTTCCTCGCTGGACCAGGCTACTGGCCGGGTGGATGAGCTTGAGAAGGCTCTCCGTGAGTCTCAAGAGCGGGAGCTGGCGCGGGTCGCCCAGGATAAGACTCAGATCGGTCGCCTCCTTTCACTCGCCGCTGTTCTTGGGGGTGAGTATCAGCCTTTCGCTTACTTAGTTTTCGCTCCCTTCCTTGTCCTGACTTTAATTTTGGTGCAGATACTTGCGGTGGAGTTCCTCCGGAAGATGCGTCGAGTGACACCGTTGATCTGGCGACTGCGGTTGGCTTCTTCGACCGTGTCTGCGCCTATGCCTCGGACGCTCTGAGGAAGTCTGCCGCCGCGCTGGAGAAGTCGACCGGAGCTCTGGCCGTGGTGCATCAGAGCATCTTCCCGGGCAGCCAGCCGCCAGCGACTGTGGACGCTCTGGCTGCGCCGTTTGGGGACGCGACCACCATCACCGACTTCACGCGGTCGCAGACGGTACGCGGCTCCGAGCTCACCTTCCAGCTGCTTTTAGGCCACCGAGTTCCGGGTGACTTCGAGAAGATCGTCAGCGGTTTTCCTCGCAAGCCTGATGGTCGGACCGCGTCGCTGAGTGGCGTGAAGGAACGCGCCTCGCAGTTGGCTGCCCAGCTTGTGGCACTCTTCGAGAGGGCCCTTGCTAAGGCGACTGAAGCGGCTGCTCGGAAGGGCCGTTCCCGGTCGCAGTCCGCGGCTTTAGAGTAGGCGTAGTTGTAAGTATGTGACGGCGCTGCGATCTGTACCTTGGACTTTTTGTTTTGTAATGAATATTGCCCATGCCGGGTCTTTTGATCGTCAGTATTGGATTTGCTGACCTTTCTCTCTTTCTAAGTTGAACTGTGTTTGGCAGTCGCCTTTTTGTATTGACTTTGCGTATTCCTGACAGAGTGCCGCGCGCGGTGACGCTCCTTCTTCTCCCTTGGCAGTGCCGAGTGGTGCGGCGTCTTCTTCGGGTGCTCGCCGTCGTCGGGCAGCGCCGGCTCCTCCGCGTAGCGTGAATGACCAGCGGATAATCACCTATTTGAGGAACAAGGTGGTGGAGCTTGAGGCGACCCTGAAGAGGACGGAGCTGACGTTGCAGCGCTCACAGTCGCACCCCACGGCGGAGTTCTCACGCCGTGAAGATTTTTTGCTTGGGGAGATGGACTTGATCAGTCGGCAGTTGCAGGGTATGTATCCTGTTGGCGACTGCCGTCGTTGTTGTTTATCCTTCTCGTTCTGACTTGCAGTTGATGTGTGCAGATGTGAATCCCGATTGGGAAGCCGAACGGGATCGCGTTGAAGAGCGAGTCGCTCGAGAGGCGTCAGGCGATTCCTATGAAGCTCGGCAGTTCTGGGTGAACAAGTCGAGGGGGCGCGTTCTTGCCACGATGCTGGATCGTACATGGCGCGCTGCCTTTCTTCTGGAGAGCTGCCGGAAGACGCTTCTGCACATCAACCGCGTGTACTTCCCGCACAATGCGCAGCCGAACGGGTTGCCTGCCTTGCTGGAGAGGTTCCATGATGGCGAAGGGCTGAAAGAAGTTGTCGACGCTCAGCTTGTGGCTGGTGCAAACGCGGCGCTGGCGTACGTTCGGATGCACCGGCCACATCTTCCGTTTGAACGGGTGCTTGAAGGCCTGCCAGGTGATGGAGACTTCGAGGAGGCCTTGCCTGCTGCGCGCCGGATTATCCGGCAAGTGCAGGACTTGAGCGAGCGGCTTGTAGGTCCTCTCGACGCGCCAAAGGCTGAGCCTGTAGTTTAGAGTAGCTGTCGTCTGATGCACAGGGTTAGCTATAGAGGGCAAATTTGCCTTTGTAAATACATTGTAATATTTCATAGTACTGTTTCGAGTAATGAGAATTGATATGTTACTCGAAAGACTTAGGGTTTTGACTAACTCCTGTCTGGCGCAGCCCCCGAGTAAGTTGGGTGACGGCCTAGGATTGCAAGTGTTACCTGTTTGGCGCAGCCCCCGAGCACGTCGGGTGGTGACCTAGGATTTGGAACTTGACCTGTGCAGCGCAGCCCCCGAGTATGTTCGAGTGGCGGCCGAGGATTTTTCTGAGTCCTGTTTGGCGTAGCCCCCGAGTAAATCGAGTGGCAGCCTAGGGTTGCAAGTGTGACCTGTGTGGCGCAGCCCCCGAGTATGTCGGGTGGTGACCTAGGATTTGGAACTTGACCTGTGCAGCGCAGCCCCCGTGTAGGTTCGAGTGGCGGCCGAGGATTTTTCTTTGGCCTGTTTGGCGTAGCCTCCGAGTATGTCGGGTGACAGCCTAGGCTTGCAAGTGTGACCTGTGTGACGCGGCTCCCCGTAAGTCGTGGGTGGCGCCTTAGGATTTTGGACTTGACCTGTATGGCGCAGCCCCCGAGTCAGTCGAGTGGCGGCCTAGGATTTTTTGACTTTTTGCTTGTTTGGCGCAGCCCCCGAGCGGATCGAGTGGCGGCCTAAGCTGTTATTTCAACCTGTGTGGCGCAGCCCCCGAGTGGCTCGGGTGACGGCCTAGGATTTCGATTGTGCTTGTATGGCGCAGCCCCCGAGTAAATCGAGTGGCGGCCTAAGCTGTTATTTCAACCTGTGTGGCGCAGCCCCCGAGTGGTTCGGGTGGCGACCTAGGATTTTTGAGCTTCTTGAGTGACTGGAAAAGGAGACAGATTTTCTTCAGATCACTTTATTGATTCTTGCGAGCAGGCCGCCTCATTAAAAACCTTCCAGTCCCCTCAGGTGCCCTGGTAAGGAAAAGAGCGCGTCTGAAACCTGCCGTGTTGGCTTTCTTGTACAATGGTTGCTTGAACTAGGCGTAGAATCTGCGTAGTTGTGCTACGTTCCATGGATTGCTGCAGTCCGCTCCGGTCTTCGAGTCCTTTAGGCGGTATGCTCCATTGCCTATTGCTTCTGTTATGATGTACGGGCCCTCCCACGGGGAGGCGAGCTTGTGCACCTTCTTTTGCTTGAGTCGAAGAACCAGGTCGCCTGCCACGAACGCTCTTGGCCGCAGCCTCCGAGTATGATAGTTGCGGAGGTCCTGCTGATACACGGCTGATCGTGCCAGGGCGATGTCGCGTGCTTCATCCAGGGTGTCTCTGCTGTCTTCGAGTGCTTCCTCTGCTTCTGATTCGTCGTAGGCGACTACTCTTGGTGCGTCGAACTTGATGTCGCAGGGTAGGACTGCTTCTGCACCATATACCATGAAGAATGGCGTGTACTGGGTAGATCTGTTGGGTGTTGTTCGCAGGCTCCAGAGGACTGATGGCAGTTCTTCCACCCAGGCGCCCGCTGCGCGTTTGAGGGGCGCGCGCAGTCGTTTCTTGATGCCGTTGCAGACTAATCCATTGGCCCTCTCTACTTGTCCGTTGGACTGTGGGTGCGAGACAGACGCGTAGTTGAGCTTGATCCCTTGCTCTGAGCAGAAGTCTTTGAATTCCTCGGCTGTGAAGTTCGAGCCGTTGTCGGTGATGATCCCACTGGGTACTCCGAACCTGAAGATGATTGACCTGATGAAGTTGACCGCTGTGGATGCAGTCGAACTTGTGATGGGTACGGCTTCGATCCACTTCGTGAATTTGTCGACTGCGACCAGGAGGTGAGTATGCCCTCCGGGTGAGGATTTCTTCAGCGGACCCACCATGTCCAGGCCCCATTGGGCAAAGGGCCAGGCTAGTGGTATTGTTTTGAGCTCTGATGCTGGGGCGTGCGGCTTGTTGGCGAATTCCTGGCACCCTGTGCATTTCTTCACCAGCTCCTCGGCGTCCTGCATGGCCGTGAGCCAATAGAACCCCGCTCGTAGCGCCTTGGCCACCAGTGCCCGGCTGCTTGCGTGATGTCCGCAGGTACCCGCATGTATGTCGAGTAGGATGGCCTGGCCGTCGATTGGATCTATACACCTTTGAAGAATTCCTGATATGCTTCTTTTGTAGAGTTCCCCGTTGATGACGGTGAAACTTTTGGAGCGTCTGATGATGCGCTTTGCTTCGACTGGGTCAGCTGGCAGCTTCTGATGCAGTAGATACGCCAGGTATGGTCCTGTCCATGTGGCTTCGACCAGCATGACTTCCATGGGGACCTTGTCTTGGCTTGGCGGGTTGACATCGCCTATCGCGTTTGTAGCGCTTGCTGTAACCTGAGTCTTGATGGATCTCTGTGTGATGCACTCGAGGAAGACGCCAGGTGGGACTGGCACCCTGTTTGAGCCCATGTTAGCAAGGGTGTCGGCTTCCTCGTTGCTTTCGCGACCGACGTGGCGTAGCTCGCAGCCGTCGAAGTTTCCTTCCATCTGGTTGTAGAGGTCTCTGTAGGCAATCATGTTGTCAGCGATGGCGTCACATGACTTCATGGTTTGCTGCACCACCAAGTATGAGTCGCCGTAGATCATGAGGTGCGTTGCGCCGCAGTTCTTGGCCATCCGCATGCCATGGATCAGGGCCTCGTACTCGGCTTCGTTGTTGGATGGCGTCGGAAAGTCCATCTGTAGGACGTACTTGAGTTTGTCGCCTTTGGGGGAGATGAGCACGACCCCTGCCCCGGCTGACCTGAACTTCTTGGAGCCATCAAAGTACATTGTCCATGCGTTGGACAAGTCGGGGACGTTCGGTAGCTGGGCTTCTATCCACTCCGTGGTGAATTCTGGGAGAACTTGGGCTTTTATTGACTTCGGGTGAGCGTACTTCAGCCCCCACGGTCCTAGCTCGACAACCCACTTGGCGACTCGTCCTGTCGCGCGTTGGTTCGTGAGGATGTCTGCTAGTCCGGAAGAGCTTACCACCGTGATCGGGTGTTCGGAGAAGTAGTGCACAACTTTTCTGGAGGTCATGAAAACTCCGTACGCCAGCTTCTGGTAATGAGGGTAATTTTGCTTGGAGAAGGTGAGTACCTCGCTGAGGTAGTAGACGGGTCTCTGCACCGGGTGACTGTGTCCTTCTTCTTCGCGTTCGACTACGAGTACCGTGCTCACCACCCTGTTTGTTGCTGAGACGTACAGGTAGAGCGGCTCGTTTTCCATTGGTGCCACGAGGACCGGAGAAGTTGTCAGTGTCTTCTTGAGGTGGTCGAATGCGTCCTGCGCCTCCTGCGTCCACTCGAATTTGTCTGACTTCTTCATCAGTTGGTAGAAGGGTAAAGCCTTTTCTCCCAACTTACTAATGAACCGGCTGAGGGCTGCGACTCGGCCGGCTAATCGTTGCACCTCCCTGAGCTTCGTTGGTGCTGGCATTGTGAGTATGTTCTGCACCTTCTCGGGATTTGCTTCGATTCCTCGTGCGGATACAAGGTACCCTAGTAGCTCTCCGGCTGGCACGCCGAATACGCACTTCTCCGGATTGAGCTTGATCTGGTACACATCAAGTGCGGCGAAGACCTTGCGTAGGTCGTCGACTAGGGTATCCTCCTTCCGGGTAGTGACGACGATATCGTCGACGTAGACTTGGACGATTTGCCCTATCAGCCCCTTGAGGCATGCTTGCATTGTCCGCTGGTAAGTTGCGCCTGCGTTCTTTAACCCGAACGGCATCGTCTGGTAGCAGAAAACGCCGTCGGGTGTGATGAAAGCTGTCTTCTCTTCGTCCTCGACCTTCAGTCTGATCTGCTGGTAACCTGAGTAGGCGTCCAGGAAAGACAGGCGTTCGCAACCTGCGGTCGAGTCGATGATCTGGTCTATCCGCGGGAGCGGGAAGTGGTCCTTGGGGCAGCACTTGTTGATCGCAGTGAAGTCCACGCACATGCGTAGTTTCTTCGTCTTCTTTTTCTCGACCAGAACCGGGTTAGCGACCCAGTCCGAGTCTTTGATTTCTCGGATGAACTTGGCGTGCAATAGTCTGTCGACTTCCATGGTGATGGCGTCTCGTTTGGGTCCTGAGAAGCGTCGCATGGATTGCTTGACAGGCCTTGCATCCTTGTGTACTTTTAGAGAGTGCTCGGCGAGTTCCCTGGGTATCCCCGGCATGTCAGAAGGTTGCCATGCGAAGATTTTCCAGTTCTCACGTAGGAACTCGACGAGCGCGCTTTCCTATGCAGGTGTCAGGCTTGATGAGACCTTGACTGTCTTTCCGCTGTCGGTCGGGTGGACTTGGTGGGTGACCGTGTCGTCGTTTGTGTTGAACGCTGCGTCCTTGGCGGGCTTCTTGCGAGCTGGGAAGATGGTCTTGTCATTGTCGGCTGATATGGCCTTGAAGTGCTCTTCGACGCCAAAGAACTCGGAGATCTTGGCGAACTCGCGGTCGCAGCTGTTGGAGAGGCCGAAGTCGCCGCGGACGGTGATCACTCCCTTTGGTCCGGGCAACTTTATCATCAGGTAGGCGTAATGGGGTACTGCCATGAACCTGGCGAAGCTTGGGCGCCCTAGGATGGCGTGGTACTGTGACTTCCAGTCGACGACTTCAAAATCTATCGACTCCTTCCTGAAATGCTCGGGTGCCCCGAGGATGACGTCGAGTGTGATTGTTCCCATGGGTGTGATTGGCTGCCCAGGTACTATGCCGTGGAAAGTGGTCTCCGACTCTGGCAATTTCTCTGTCGACCTATTCATCCGTCTGAGGGTGTCGGCGAATATGATATTGATGCCGCTGCCTCCGTCCAGGAATACCTTTTTCAGGCTGTAGTCGCCGATCAAGGCCTCAATCACGAGTGCGGCGTGTCCGGGTCGGACTACCTCTGCTGGGTGATCTGCCCTGGAAAATGTGATTGGTGTCTCGGACCCGCGCAGGTAGTCTGGTACCGCGCGTGGGTTGTTGATGGCCTGGAGAACTTGGCGTGTGATGATCTTCTGCCTTCTGTTCGACGGGGGTCCCCTTTGGATCATGTTCAGCTGTCCTCGTGCGGCCGGATATACGTCGGCTGCTGGTGGCGGACCCTGCTGCTGCTGCTGTGGCTGGGGGAATGCCGCCTGCACTTGGTTATTGTTGGCAGGTGCCGCCTGGATGGCCAGCTGCGGTGCGGCTTGGATGGCCTGCACCGGGGAGATGATCTGCTGCATGGCATGGTATATTTTCCTTGCTTTGCGGCAGTCTTTCAGCAGGTGGTTTGAGCCGTACTTTCCTGTCACTGGGTTGCGGAACGAGTGATGTTTACAGGGCTGCATCAGCTCTTCTGCCGCAGTTAACGGGCGCTTCCACTCGCGCTTCTGGCTTCCGTCGTTGCGGTCGATGCTGCCGCTGCCTCGGTTATACTGACTCGAGCTGGGCTGTCGACTTCCATCGTACTGTCGACTGTCCTCACGCTTAACTTCGCGGGGGGTGTCGTAACTCGCCGCTACCAACTCGATTGAGTCGTGCGTGTATCGCGCCTTCCTCTTCTGTCGTGAATCGCGCCAGTTGCTTGTTTCGCCCTCCTTTTTGGGAGAGGTCTCGCGGACGTAGTCCTCTCCTTCTGCCCATCGGTTGGCTGTCTTCATCAACTCTATTGTGGTCTTCGGCTGGAGCCTACCGAATTCCTCCCGGAGGTCGCGGCGAGCAACGCCATGCATGAAGGCGTCCATCACCCTGTCCTCTGATACGGGTTCCATGGTGTTGCGTAGGAGTGTCCATCTCTGGATGTAGGATCGGAGCGACTCGTCCTTCCCTTGCTTGCAGGCCTGCAACTCGATGTAGGTTGTTGGTCTGGCGAACGTTCCTGAGAAACTCTTGATGAAGTTATCCTGGAACTCCTCCCATGTCTTGAAAGAATCTTTGGGTTGGCTTGTGAGCCACCCGCGCGCAGAGTCTGTCAGCATGAGCTGGATGTACTGCATTGCTGTTGTCGATGTTCCACCTTGGCAAGTGCAGGCTATAAGGTAGTCTTCGAGCCATAACTTCGGGTCTTGCTTCCCGTCGTACTTTGGTGTACCCGCCGTCAGCTTGAAGCCTTTGGGCATGCGGGTGTCGCGGATGTTGAAACTGAAACATGCCGCACCACATGGCTCGAAGTCGCGGTCGGTATGATCGTCCGCCTGTGCTGCGTTAGCCGAACGCTCCTTGCGGCTGCGGTCAACCGTCCTCTGTGTGATGACATCTCGGAGGTCCTTGACTGGCTGGCGCTGCGCCGCTGGGATGCCCGACGTCGTTGGTCCATGAGCTTGGTTGCCTGTACCTTGGGCCGCTAGGGCTTCTTCGATTGCCCTTATGGAGGCAATTTGCTGCTTGTGGAGTAGCGAGCGCGTGTCGCCCTCTGGTGGCTGCGTGAGCCGAAGGTACGTCTCGACTGCTATTAATGCGGCATTTGCTGTTTTTGGGATGGGTATCCCGTTTTCGTCTTCGGTAACAAAGGAAGAGTCGAGGTTACGGGTGAGCCTTGTTCGGTCAGCTTCTGCCATGTTAGGGACACGGGCTCTGGTTCGCCGTCCTCCCTGGTTAACCTCGCTGGAGGATGTGAAGGAGAGGGCGGCTCGCCTGGCGCTTGACGCGTCCGCGTCTCTTTTGCGCCTGAGAAGTTCGGCCTTCTCGGCGCGAATCCTTTCGCCTTCCTTGCGTAGTAAGTACTGGACCGCCAGGTGGTCCTCGCGAGATGCGTTGGGTGGGGGGAACGTGCCCTCGTCCACATGCTTCATGGCTTGGATCGCCATGTCCCGTGTGATCACCAGTTTGGTGTTGTCAGGCATGTCCACCTCTAGCGGGTATGCGGGTTCTTCTCCGTCGTCATGGGGCGCTGTGTCGGCCATGAAGACTTGCCTGGGGTAGACTTGGGTTGGAGAGTTGGTGCTGCCGCTGCTGCTTCTGTCGCCCTCGTCTTGCTCAGGGTCGAAAATTGCTGCGACTTGGCGCGCGGCGCACTTACTGTCGCGTCTCTTTGGGATTGTCCATGTGCCCGCACTCGACGGAGCGAGTGCGAGTGGCTTGGGGTAGACCTGGTTCTTCCACGAAGATGAGGGTGCGCGCGTCGTCGATGTCGGACGCGGGCCCCTGATCGCGCGTGCGGGCGCGGCGGTGGAGGTGGGTCTTGACTTGATTGTCGGTGTAGATGTCCTCTTCGCGGGTGCAGCTGGCACGAACCCTGCGGGTGCGGCAAATGCGATCCTCGCGGGTTTGGCGGGCGCGATCTTCGCGGGTGCGGCAGATGCGATCTTGACGGGTTCCGCGATCGCGATCTCCGCGGGTGCGGCAGATGCGATCTCGGCGAGTCCAGCGGACGCGATGGTTGGCGAGGTAGGTGACGTCGTCGCGCGTAGCGCGGTAGTCGTAGACCTGAGTATGCCACGACTATCGATGCAACAGAATATGGAGCCGAAGGTGATATGTATACCTTTGTCCAGATCGGCGTACATCGACTGGTGGGCTTGCGAGTGGATGACGTACTCGAAGGAGCCGAATCGAATCGACTCCCTGACGGCGGGTGTGCCGAGCTTCATAACGGATGGAGCCGGTGCGACCATGATCCTAGCACTTGTTGAACTTCCCACAGACGGCGCCAATTGACGAGGTTATAACTCGGCAAGTCCCAGGGTTGCGCACCCCGGGTTGATTGATGGGGAGAGTGAAGAGTGCAAGGTGATCACGACGGCTAACAAGCGAGGTTTTACCCAGGTTCGGGCTCCCGGAGGATAACACCCTACTCCTGCTTGTCTGGATATTGATGCGAGTAGCGATTACAATGGCGAGATTGCGATCTCGCTAGGGTTTGTGGTAGTTCTGAGCGTGTCCTCTAGGACGGGCAACCCTCCTGGCTTTATAGGCAGCCAGGTCTCGGGTGGTTGATACAGATACGGCAGGTCACAAGACCTAACCGAGTTGGACTAGGATATGAGATACCCCGAGTGGGCCTTCTGCGGGCCTTTCCATCCTTGGCGCGGCCCAGGTAGCCTCATCGTGGGCCACCCGCAAGGTAGCCCCACGTCATAAAGTAACTCATTTGTTTAAAGATTTATTTTTAATAAATAAATCCATTTTCCTCAAATTTTGTATTTAAATGTTTATAAACCTTTAATTTGAATCAACAAGCCATAGAAATAATTTTTATTTCAAAACTTATTTCAAAAATCAAAGTAATTTAGTTTTGAATAGAGTATATTTTGCTGAAATCAAAAATTATTTTTATTTAAATTTCGATTTCTTATTTATTTTCAATCTGTTTTGATTTAACTCTTTTATTTCAATTTCGGGTTTTTTCTGGCTGGGAAAAAGATTAAGTGGGCTTAGCCCACTGACTGGTGGGCCATTGGAGACATGGTTGGGTCGAACCAACAACGTGCCCGATCGAACGGGTCAACGGCCAGTTCGCTCCTCTCCCCGATCCCCTCTCTCTCTCTCACTCTGGCGACTGGATAATCGTCGGCGCTCCCGCCGCCCGATTCCGGCCGACTCCGGCGACCTCCGCCTCCGCCACCATGCACAAACGATGCTCCGTGCCGCGTGCTACCTCCCTGTCCTCGACTTCTCGCCGGACACTTCCTCGCCCGACCGTGCCCTCTCCGGTCCCGAGCTAGGGTTTCCACCACCGGCGATTCTGTGATTCCGGTGATGCTCCGGTGGCTCTAGTGTACGGGGAAGATCACTCCCCGGTGTTGCGCCGTGATGGCAGTGTGGGCACTGCCCCACCACGCCGCCGTGGTTGCGCACTGGCGCTGGTGAGCTTCCTCTTTGTCTTAGTATCGGCATATTTGATAGGAGACGGGGTCCTCTAGCCTACGTATGGATTATGGGGAAGAAGGCTGGAGTCGTCGAGGACGGGATTGAACACGGCGAGTTTACCCAGCTTCGGATCCCACAGCGTTGGCGAGATCCTACGTGCTGCTATAATTCACTATAAGGCAATAGCCGTGAACAGGTTACAATGTGTATGATGCGTATTGAAGCGTGCCTCAACTTGGTTGAGCTTGGCCCTAAAGGCCTCCCGGTGGCCGGCTTATATAGGCGGCCAGACCCCAGGTTACAACGTAAGTACTTGGCCGGCAAGTAAACAGAGTCCTAGACCTAGCTGGCTTAGTTTCCGCCTTCCGTCTTGGGCTTGGTGGCTTGATGGGCTTCGTCCTTCCGCGTTCCTTGGACCGTCCGCCTACCTCCTTGTACGTCAGCTTTCTGGGCCGCCCGACAGGCTTCAGCCTTACCACCCTGGGCCACCCTGGACTAGCCGGATTGATCCATGTTAGAGATACCCCTAGTTGGTATATCCCCAACATTAGACCCAAGAAAGGTTGAAGTTCTCCATACCCCGGCTTCTTCTTGATTCTTCATTCTTCAACGTTGGCGGCTGCAGGGCTTGAACCATTCTGAAAATAATGGGGAACATGTACCTCAATGTTGGCACACGGCCGCCTTTATCCGACATGGGAAAGACGACTTAGTAAAACTTGCCTGATAGCTTCACGAGAAAGCCTGATCCTTTGCGGCAAAACAAACTTATCTTTGACGGATGACGCCAGTTGGCTCACGACAGTTTGAAACCAAATGGAGCGAAAATCACGCCATGATTGCAAATCGCGGGAAAAGAGGAGTCATGGTGATCGTGTGAGCGTGCATTGCTCTGCGGCAACGGATGGCCGACACGTGTCCGGCTAATCAAGTCGTTGAACAGAGAGCAACGCCCGAGCCTATAAATAGGGAGCCGAGCGGTTCATTCTCTTCCTTCGCACTTCACCTCCTCCGTCCTTTTCTCTCCCGCGCACTCGCTCTCCCGAGCTTTCTTGCCACCACCGAGAGAACTCCGGCGAGCACTTCTTCCCCGACGACCTCCACGCACGGCGATGGCCACCGAACCTCAAGCGACCACCTCGGCGGAGTCCAGCGAGCTCGCAACGGAGACCGCAGCCGCCACGACGATGGACGGCGCAGTGTCGCGCTCTGCGGCGGCGCATACGGGCATTCCCGCCGCCGCTCCATCTTCTACTCCGGCCGCGCACGCCCATGCGGCGGCGGCCTCGGCGCCCTCGTCTTCCACCGCGCCGGCGGCGTGCCCGTCGACGAGGAGGAGGAGGCAGCCGACCTCGGGCCGCGCTACTGGCTCCCCTCCATTGTCGACGAAGACGCACTCAAGGCCCTGGAGGCGGCCGGCTACCTGCCGACTCGGGAGGACTGCAGCTGGCGGCCCGCCTTCGGGGGCGATGGCCCTGCCGCCTTCCGCCTTCTATAGCGAGGTGCTGGATCATTATGGGCTCTAGCCCCACAATATAGAGCCCAATAGCATATTAGTCTTAGCCGGCTTCACAACTCTATTTGAGGGCTATCTAGGTATTAGGCCTAGTTTAGATTTCTTCAGATACTGCTTCCGTTGCCGGCGTCAAACTGTGCCGGACGGTGGACTGGCAACCTGCGGCAGTATCACCTTCAACTACCGCCAAGGACGCCAATGGTATCCCAAGATACCATACATCGAGTCCGTCAAGGGCTGGACCTCCACCTTCGTATACTGCCAAGACATGGCAGCGCCGGGGCGTCAATTTGGCTTCCCGGACTTTGTCAACGCGCCGCCTATGCCTAGACCATGCTGGGACGAGGCGGTCCCCAAGTTGACGGAGGAGCTCCGCCTAGACCAGAGGCGGATCGAGTTCCTCACCCGGACGATGGCTCCCCCATCTGCTGGCTTAGCCGGCAAATACTGCCTCTGCGGTATAGCCCGCATAAGATGTGTCAGTATTCGCCTACTGCCACAGCTTCTCTTCGCGTAAGCGAAGAGGGGTTACCAGCTACCGAATTGGTGGCCCGACTTCGCAGCCTTGTCAAATCAGGGCTGGTGAAGGCGGTGGAGGGCGTGCCCATGCACATCCACGACAACCCTCCCCTCGAGGTAGACATTTCTCTTTCTGCCCTTTTTGGCGGCTTTGTCGGCTTACTTGAGTCCTCGTTAACACTTGCTCTTTTTTGGTTTACAGCTCTCTGCTCTGGGGGAGAACGACCTGGCTGCCGACTTTTACGAGTCGGAAGCCGGGAAAACCAAGAAGCGCAAGGCGTCCGGCGCTGCTTCCTCTACGGCTAACGCCGAGAGGAAGAAACAGACCACAACGGCTACCAGCCGATGCTCGTCGACCTCGACGAGTACGCGGGGATTAACATCCCCTGAAGGTACCCATTTCCGCCTTAATCACTTGCCGGCTTTCTTCATTACTGGTGTTCATCTGGCTAACTTCACTTTGTCGCCAGGGAGCGGGTGGCAACTTACAAGTTGTCGGCCAAGTACCTTTTGTCCAGGGGAAAACGGCCCCAGGGCATCTCTCCGGCAACCATGCCGCCAACTCCTCAGCCCCGGGCTGGCGCCTTCATGAGCGACGCCCGCCGCCAGCCCCAGGTTCTGGCTTCTAGTCCGCCGCCAAGGACCTCCTCTGTTGGCCGCGCGACCAGCGCTTCTTTTCCATCGGCTGAGGCTACGGCCAATGAAGCCGTCCGACCACGCGCCGCCAAGGAGGAGCTGCTGGTGCAGGTTGCCGGCGGGCCACAAAGGGCAGCCCTAGCTTTTGGAGGCGGCAGGGTTAGGGACCCCTGGGAGTCCTTTAAGGAGGCCAAGGAGTCCACCCTGGCTTTGGCCAACTTCTCCGCCCAGACCTTTGCCGACCTGGAGGGCGACATTGTTGTAAGTTGTCTTTTTGGAACTTGGTAGCATATACATAGTCTTTCCCCCCGAGCACTTAGATGGCAAACCAATGATATTGGTTGCCGGCTTAGTGGTTTTTTGACAATATGTTATATGCTTTTGTCTTTGTCCGCAGGGCGTCCTGTCCGCCAATGTTGAGCTTATCTCCTCTAAGTCGAAGATAAACAAGCGGTATCGCGATCTGAAAAAAAATTGCGATGCCAAGGATGCGCGGATTGCCGACTTGGAAGCGGCCTGCAAGAAAGATGAAGGTAAAATCACTGAGTTTTTGCCTTCCACCATGTTTTGTGTTTGCTACCGCCAATCATTTAGCTAGCAAATCCATATTGTAGAATTGCTAGATCACGCCCAGGATATACTGAAAGCGTCTACTGATATGCAAGCTATTATGAATGAAGCCTCTGATTTGGCGGCCGCCAACCTGAAGATGAAGGAGGAGCACCGGAAGGAGATGGAGGCGCAACCAGTTGAGTTTGCGCAGGAGACTAGCCGGCTAACCGGAGAGCTGGACAGCCTGCGCAAGAAGTTAGCGGAGGCGGAGAAGGCGGCTGCTGAAAAGATATCCAAGCAGACTTCTCGCGCCCAGACTACGGAGGATGCGGTGGCAGCTCACATGATCGAGTTGTCCGCCTTCCATAACTTGGTCCTTGGTAAGCTTTTCCTCACTCTTCATCTTTGTCGTCAGTTTATTAGCCTGAGCTAAACTGACGCTTTTATTTTTTGATATAGTTGCTGCCAGCTTAGGCTATGACAAGGTTGTCTACCCCCGCCTAGATCGCCTTGCGCGTCTGGGTGAGCTGATCACCGAGACTTTGGCGGCGTCCAAGCGGTTTGCCGCCAAGTTCTTCATCTCCTCTGGCAGCCAGGAGCCCGCCGAGTTCAGCGATGTGCCCAACATGCTGGAGCAAGCCACGAAGCTACACAAGAGTTCGCTGAAGTCGGCGGCGCGGGGTGGTGCCAAGACTGCGCTAGGATTATTCATGGCGCACTACCCTGAGGCGGAGATAGAAGTCGTCACCGAGTGCATGCCGTCTACCTATGAAGACGGCAGCGCGGTCCAGCCGGCTGCTGTGCTGAACAGTGTTGCCGGCTACGCCACGCGGGTTGCCGACATGGTTGACACGACGGTCTTCTATCGGCGCCATCTTGTGCCAGTTGGTGGAGAAGCTGGAGCTGCCGACACGGCCGAGGCGGAGCGGAGCGATAGCTCTGGGGCTGAAGTTGTCAGCCCCCAAGCCTAATATAGGCGGCCCCCAGCCAAAGTCGTTGTTGTCGGCTTCCTTTATTCTATCTTGACGGCTAGCCTCCTCCTGCCCCTGAAACAATTATATCTCAACTTGTAATATTTGTAAATATCTTTTGCAGATGTACTAGTAGGCGGGAAGCTAGCTAACTTTTATTTATTTTGCTATTTAAGTAGGCTTTTGCCGTGTTTTATTTGGCCCGCCTTAATTTTAATTTGACTTATATGCTTGATTGTTTGTATGTTGGCAAAACCTGAGCCAAAAACTTTAGCTGAAACAACAAGGGTTAGCACCATAAGTTTAGAATCAGGAACCAAATCCAACATGTTGGTGTCAAAGGCATTCTACTAGGCGAACCACATATAAGTAATCAAAAGGAAAGAAATTAGGCGGCGCAAAAAGTTAATTTTTGCTTTGGTTTGGCTCGAAAGCTGCAAGTATCTAACAGTTTGAACCTTTGCACGGAGCTAGAAATTAGGTAACTTAGATACATAGAGGATATATGATTGCAAGAAAAGACAAAAAATGGCATGCTTCTCAACACAGATGAGGAACCACAGACTTTTATTTCATAATCATATATAACTTATTACAATTATAAATTGATATGTGTAGAAAGGACTAGCTGCTCAATGTTCTAAGGCCGTCTTGTTTGCTTGAATGGGTCGTCAATGCCTATTTTACGCTTGGTTCCTCTCCTTCCTGCCGCCTTCTTGCGCATTTTCTTTTCTTCTGTGTCGCGGATGTCGGATAGGTAGTAGGAACCATTGAGAAACGCCTTTGTGACTATAAACGGTTCTTCCCAGGGCGGAGATAGCTTGTGCAAGCATTTTCTGTCTTGAATTAGGCGTAGAACCAAGTCACATGTTCTGAAGCCTCGCTTCCGTACTCTCCGGCTATGATAGCGGCGAAGTTGTTGCTGGTACAAGGCGGAGCGATGTAGAGCAACGTCTCTTTCTTCATCTAACAAGTCTAGGCTATCATGTCTTGCACCTTCTACGTCTTGCTCGATGTAGGCCTGAACTCTTGGGGAATCGTATTTCATGTCGGTGGGTAGCACCGCCTCGGCGCCATATACTAAGAAGAAAGGAGTGTAGCCGGTAGATTTGTTTGGCGTTGTGCGCAATTTCCAGAGTACGGACTGTAGCTCTTCTGCCCAAGCGCCGGCTGCCCTATGTAATAGAGCTTCGAGACGGGGCTTAAGTCCGGAGAGGACCAATGTTGAGGGTGTGACACAGATGCCAAATCAAGCCGGATGCCTAGATCATTGCAGTATTCTTCGATGTCGCCTTGAGATAGGTTGCTTCCATTATCAGTGATAATGTTGTGTGGAACTCCGAACCGAGAGATAATGCTCCAGAGAAAATTGGTGGCTGTTCGTGCGTCAAGTTTGCTGATCGGCTTGGCCTCGACCCATTTAGTGAACTTGTCGACATCGACCAATAGGTGGGTATACGCACCACGTGCCTTCTTGAAGGGACCAACCATGTCTAAACCCCAGACCGCGAACGACCAAGTGATTGGAATTGTCCTGAGCTTTTGTGCCGGCATGTGAGGTTGGCGGGCGTACAACTGGCAGCCTTTGCATGTTTTCACGATGTGCTCAACGTCTTCTTTGGCGGTAAGCAAGTAGAAACCTTGGCGGAAATCTTTGGATACAATGGATCTGGCGGAGGCGTGATGCCCGCAAGTGCCAATGTGTATGTCTTTCAGGATTTCCCGGCCTTCTTCTGGCAACATGCACCGCTGATAGATACCGCACGTGCTTCGCTTGTATAGCTCACCTTTAATGATTGTGAATGCTTTGGCTCGCCTTATGATCTGCCTTTTCACCACCTCAACGTCCTCCGGCAACTTCTGGTCGACTAAAAAAACGAGATATGGGACAGTCCAATCCGGCTGTACCAAATAGACGACAAGACTTGCAACTTCCACTGGTTCTTCTGCATCGGGGTCCAACAAGTCGGCGCCCTTAATGGACGGCTTATGCAAATGTTTCAGGAAAATGTCCTTCGGCGCTTTTTTGCGTTCTGACCCAACTCTGGCGAGGGTGTCTGCCGCCTCGTTCTCAGCTCTTGGAACATGCCGGACTTCGTAGCCCATGAATTTTTTGGCAAATTCGTCAACTTTGGCCCTGTAAGCCGCCATTGTTGCACTCTTCGCGTCCCATGTGCTGCTTACTTGCTGCGCGACTAAGTCGGAGTCGCCATAACAGAGGATTCTCTTGACGCCAAGGTCGTTTGCCACATGTACCCCGTGAAGTAAAGCTTCATACTCTGCGACGTTATTGGTTGCTATGAAATGAATCTGTAATACGTAGCTGAGCTTATCACCTTTGGGTGTTCGTAAAACAACTCCAGCCCCCGAGCCTTTGAGCATATTTGATCCGTCAAAGTGCATGACCCAATATTCTGACAAGGGGAGTACTGTTTCCTCCATGGCTTCTGTCCAGTCGGCAACAAAGTATGCAAGTGCTTGAGTCTTAATGGCGGTCCGTGGTTTGTAGACTATATCGAAGGCGGCAAGCTCGATGCCCCATTTGGCAACTCGGCAAGCTCAACCTGAAAATAATGCCTAAACTTTCTGGCGGCGAAGAATACACCATAAGCCAGCTTTTGGTAATGTGGATACCTCTGCTTCGAGGCGGAGAAGACTTCACTGATGAAGTAGACCAGACATTGCTCAGACGTCGCGGCTTCGCTTTCCTTTCTTTCCACAACCAAGACAACACTCACAACTGCTCCAGTTGCCGCGATGTAGAGCAGCATTGGTTCCTGCGATCGAGGTGCTGCCAATATGGGAGCGGATACGAGAGCCTCCTTAAGTTGTTGTAAGGCGGCGTCTGCTTCTGCTGTCCACTCAAAGTTGCCGGATTTCTTCAATAGCCAGTAGAGGGGCATTGCCTTTTCTCCGAGGCGGCTTATGAAACGACTGACCGCCGCCGCCGATCCGGCTAAGCGTTGCACGTCCTTCAGACAAGCAGGTCTAGATATGTTTTGGATAGCCTTGATCTTCTCCGGGTTAACTTCGATCCCTCGTTCTGAGACGATAAATCCAAGTAGTTGGCCGGCTGGAACGCTGAAAACACACTTGGCGGGATTGAGTTTCATCTGGTATTTCCAGAGATTCTGAAAAGTTTCTTCCAAATCCTCTAGGAGATCCGCTTCTTTTTCGACATCACTGCAATGCCGTCAACGTAGACGTGAAATTGCGGCCGATCTGTTCGTGCAGGCAATTTGCATACATCGCTGGTACGTTGCCCCTGCATTCTTCAGGCCAAAAGGCATCGTGATGTAGCAGAAAGTCCCTGTATGGAGTGGTGAAAGATGTTTTCAGCTGATCCGACTCCCTCATCTTGATTTGGTGGTACCCTGAGTAGGCGTCCAAAAAACAAAGCAGCTCGGAGCCTGCTGTGGAGTCTACGACCTGGTCAATTGTAGGCAGCGCAAAGGGATCCTTTACGCAGCATTTGTTAACACCGGTATAGTCGATACACATTCTCAGCTCTTTATTCTTCTTTGGAACAAGTACAGGATTTGCCACCCAATCGGTGTGTACAACTTCTTTTATGAAATTGGCGGCCTTCGACCTATTTATCTCCTTTTCTATAGCCTTGCGCCTCTCATCACCAAAGCGTCTTGTTGCTTGCTTCACCGGCTTAGATCCCTTGATGACGTTGAGTGAGTGCTCGGCAAGTTCACTCGGTACACCATGCATGTCGGATGGCGACCATGCAAAGATGTCACGATTCTCACGGAGGAACTCGACGAGTGCGCCTTCCTATTTGCAGCCTTGTCAAATTACGGAGGAACTCGACTGCTTGGTCGAAGGGTTGGTGGGTGGGGTCGTAGAAACGTCAATCCCTCCGATGAAGACGTCAATCCCTCCGATCGGTAAGATTGCGCACCCGATGAGGTAGTCGTACGCCGGGAGACAGGACTCATCTGAGTTGACGTAGTTGTGACCGCCATACCTTGTGACACAGCCGAGGGCGATCTGCTTGCCCACACCGCCAAGTGTTCCCGCCTGGAACGTGACGCCAGAAACCTTAGGCCCCACGGTGGGCGCCAACTGTCGTAGTATCAGCATATTTGATAGGAGACAGGGGTCCTCTAGCCTACGTATGGATTGTGGGGAAGAAGGCTGGAGTCGTCGAGGACGGGATTGAACACGGTGAGTTTACCCAGCTTCGGATCCCACAGCGGTGGCGAGATCCTACGTGCTGCTATAATTCACTATAAGGCAATAGCCGTGAACAGGTTATAATGTGTATGATGCGTTTTGAAGCGTGCCTCAACTTGGTTGAGCTTGGCCCTAAAGGCCTCCCCGTGGCCGGCTTATATAGGCGGCAAGACCCTGGTGAACGGATAGACGTCGCCTAGGGGGGGGGGGGGGGTGAATAGGCGATTTAAAACTTTTTCCGAGGAGCCGGAATATCCGGTCCAAGAGTGACCCGGAAATTCCGAGAAGCCGGAATATCCGGTCCACGAATGACCCGGAAATTTCGGTATGCTTGATAAAGGCGGAATAAAACTAGAGGTTTACTTTAACAAGCATACAACCTAGATATATAAACTAGGCTCACCTATGTGCACCAACAACTTAAGCTAAGCAATACAAGTAACAAGATGATAGCAAGATATATGACTTCAAGCACGAAGGTTATCACAATGTAAAGTGCATAAGTAAAGAGCTTGGGTATAGAAATGACCGAGGCACGCGGAGACGAGGATGTATTCCCGAGTTCCACCCAAAGGTGTACGTCTCGTTTGGAGAGGTGTGCGCAACCACAACAGGTTAGCCGCAACGCCACAAAGGCTCACCTTCTTCTCCTGATGAACTCAACCACAAAAGGTTGCGAGTTCACCTTCCACTATTGATCTCCTTTGGGGCGGAGATCGAATCCCGTACAACTCTTGAGGCACACACCCACAACTTAATTGGGGGCTCCCAAGTGACCACAAAAGGTCTTGACCACAAAAGGTCTTGGCCACAAAAGGCGTCTAGGGTCCAAAGACCCAAGAGTAACAAGCTCACAATTATCGCCACCACGAATTCTCGTGGAGGGCTCAAACCGATGCAAATGCAATGGCAAGAGCACACGAAGTGCTCAAGTCCTTCACTCTCAAATTCCAACACAACAACAAATGTTTATGGGGGAATAAGAGAGGAAGAACAAAGGAAACCACAAAGGAGTCAAATCCTTCACTCTCAAATCCCACCAAAAGCAACTAATGCTTATGGGGGGAGAAGAGAGGAAGAACAAAGAAGAAGAACCACATAGGAACTCCAAGAACTAGATCCACTAAGTTCCCCTCACTTAGAGGAGAGATGGATTGGTAGGATTGTAGATCTAGATCTCCTCTCAACTTTCCCTAAAGAATATGGAAGATTCAATGGAGGGATTGAGAGGGAAGTGAGCTTTCCAAGGTCAACAATGGAGTAGGAGAGAGGGAAAAGTCGTGCTGCCTTGGATTTTTTGGGGAAGAAGAAGGGGAGGGGTATTTATACCCCTCCAGGAAATATAGCCGTTGGCTGTCTCGACACTCGGAAATTCCGGTATAAGTGAGACTCGGAAATTCCGGTCACCCTGAAATTCCGGTCTAAGAAAGACTCGGAAATTCCGGTCACCCGGAAATTCCGAGTTCATGAAATTTCCGAGCTGAAATTCCGGCTGGAGTCAGAACCAAAACCAAACTTTTCCTTAGCCATTTCTGGAGGACTTTTCTGGGGGCACTCGGAAATTCCGGTCGACGGAAATTTCCGAGCACAATTTCCGACTGGAGTCAGAACCCTTTTTCTCCTTTCCTTAGCCGTTTTCTTGGATGAGCTGGGGAACCGGAAATTCCGGTAGGGCGGAATATCCGGCCCCAATAATCCGAATCAGCAAAACACCGAAACGAAAACTGCTATAACTTTTGCAAATGAACTCCAAATGAGGTGAGACCAATTTTCTTGGAAAGATAGCGACGATGACTACCCAAAAAACGCAACAAGTTGTGGGAAATATTGCATCCCATAAATAGAGTAAAATCTCCACACATGGCAAGGTGTGGGACTTTCCTCAAGGTAGAACCGGCAATATTTCCGCCACAGAAAACGCAACAAGTTGTCCAAAATAAAACCGATTTCGATGAACTAGAGCTTGACATGGAGATGAACCAAGCTCTAATTCCTCACCAACATAAAAGCCAAATAAGAACCAAGAAACATGATATGCCAAGTATGCAAAGGTTTGAGCTCTCCACAAGAATGCGATCAAGTTACTAACTTGAGAGCCCCTCTTGATAGTACGCCTATCTATCCTATAGCCCTATCAAGAACATACCTTTGCCTTGAGCATTCCACTTGAGTTAGATGATGACTATCTTGATCTCTTCAAGTGGGTCATATTTCTTGATTGCGCGTCCAATCACTTGCTTGATGAAGACTTCTCCAAATACTCCCCCATGCTCAGAATGGGAGAGTCTCGCTTAGCTTCATCTTCATGTATCCATTGCAAGCACCAAGCATAGGATCTTTTCGAGAAAGCTTCTCTTGGTCTTGCACAACTCATCTTTTCTTCACTAAGATGATGTCTTGAATCTTCAAGACATACTTGTAATAAGCTTCACTCAACACATGAGCTTCAAGAGTTCAACACATGAACTCCACCATTCCATGGACAAGATCTATAAGGATATCTCAATGCAAACATTAGTCCATAGAGATTGTCATTCAATTACCAAAATCACACATGAGGGAAAATGCTCTTTCACCTGGGTTACAAGGTATGTACTTGGCCGGCAAGTAAACAGAGTCCTAGACCTAGCCGGCTTAGTTGCCGCCTTCCGTCTTGGGCTTGGTGGCTTGATGGGCTTCGGCCTTCCGCCTTCCTTGGACCGTCCGCCTACCTCCTTGTACGTCAGTTATCTGGGCCGCCCGGCAGGATTCAGCCTTACCACCCTTGGACCACCCTGGAGTAGTCGGATGGATCCATGTTACAGATACCCCTAGTTGGTATATCTCCAATACTCTTCTCTCTATCTCTCTCTCATATTTGGGCCCGAGGCCAAGCTTGTTGCTAAATGATTCTGTTGGTGATTAGTTGTCAATGATGTGCTAGGTTTAGCACAATACAAATGCTGCTGTGGTGCTCGCTTGAGTGAGTTTGCTCACAAATTGTCCCTGTTGCTTAAGAAAATAACTCCACTAATGTGGTTCTGTTGTTTGGATGAATCTGAGGCTATTTGTGATTGTTTAATATAGTTGCTGCTCATGTGAGTTATCCAATTATCTGCTACTCTGAAATCTTATGCTCAGGGATGTGCTAAATGCCTTAACTGAATTAGGTTCTTCAGTTAACTCTAGAATATTGGTATATTGCTCAACATGTTTGATTCCTGGGGTATTTACTTCCAGGAAGATGATACTATTGTTGAATGGATGAATGATCTATTTGATTAATTTTAGGGTTGTGTCTGTGGTGCTCTTTTTAGGGAATTAGTGCCCAGCAAGTCTATATTTAATCAAGCTGCTGGATCATATAGGATTGAGTTCCTTAGCTAATTACTTTAGCAAGGAATTGTGGTATGTTGCCTCAGCCAATGATGCGTAAGCTGAGGCTGTTCTTGCTTAAGATCTATGTTTGGTGCTGGCATAAGATTTATTTGTTGCCCCCTTGCCTATGATGCATAGGCTGAGGCTCTAACTCTATAAGAACAGAGATCTATACATGGATTGATTGGTGGTTGCCTCCTATCTATGATGCTTAGACTGAGGTGATTTTGATATTGGATCAAATGTTTCTCGTAGTTTTTTATCTAGCCAAGGATGCAAAAGACTGAGGCCAAATCTTTAAAGAACAGATGCATGCTTGATTTACTTTGATGAATCCCCTGTGATGAGCCATGCATACCATTTCTATGCATGTCTGAGGGAAAACTAATCCACGATATAATCTGTTGCTTGCATGACTAGCTATAAGTGTTGAATCAACCTCTGGCAATTGTGTGTGGTAGTAGGATTGTTGTGGAGGTCCTGCATCACTTGTGGTTGCGCAGATCTTGTTCAATTGCTACTCCTTCTCTTGATTCTACTCAGCCCTTCTCCTCCTTGCTTGTACTCGGTCCTTCTCCTCCTCTATTGTGCTCAACCCTTCTCCTCCTAGTTGCCGCTGGCCATCTTCTTGACTTGCTTTTGGCAAGGTTGGGATATGGTTTGGCTGGTGATTTGTGGTGAAGTGGTGGAGATGATCTGGTGGTGTTGGCGGTGAGAGGAAATGGGATTGAGATGAATGGTGAGGTTGTGGTATGTGCGTGTGAGAGCTGAGGTGAGCAAATGCTTCAACCCCTCCTGGTTGCTTCGGCAGCTGGTCTAATTTGCTCATGTGAGCATCCTTGTGTTGACAGCAATGCCATGCATTGAGGTGATTGTGTGCAGCCTGCCTACTTGGTTGCTCCAGATCTTTTGGTTTGATCTTGATCCCTTCGGCTGCTCTGATATTATCCATATGTGTAGGTTTATTTTTGATGCCAAGTGTTAATTTCTAATTACCTAGCCTATGATGGTGTCCTGAGGCTTTTTGTTGGTTAAGAACATATGCTAAACTTGATTAAGGTCTTGACTCAATGATGTAATTTAGCAGTGCATCTCACTGCCAATACTGAGAGCAATCTTTTATTTAACTTCATTTATTTCATGTATTTGTTTTGTATTCTTTTATTTGTCTTTTGTTTTCTTTTTGTACTTGCAGGAAAGATGATTTGGTGCAAGATGGGATGATCAAGATGGTTACTGCGATGAAGAAGAAGATCAAGATGCAAGAATTAGTTGTCTTATGATTTTTTTGTTTCTCTTATGTAATCTATTATTTATTTCAGTATTTATTTAAATGTTTGTAAAGACAATTTAACATTGTTGTTTATTAATAAAGTCTTTTTGTACTTCATTATTTATAACTTGTATTTGTAATTATTTAATTTGTGAGTTGCACATTTATTAAATAATTACTTATCATTTATTTTGTGTTATTTCAAATTCAAATTATTTAAATATTTGAATTTGCTTGAATTCCCTCAAACAAATAAAATACCTAAAGGTCATGTCGAAATTTATAGCAATCACCTCATTTGAACTAGATTCTAACACAATGAGATGACAGAAACTCCGATCACTTCAGGGTTTTGAGTTGCGAAAAATTTATTCAGGTTTTCAGATGCATGAATGCAGATGCACAATTGTATTCCTACCCTTCGTGTTTCCTAAACGTTGGGACGTTACACTGCGCCCCTGCCGCGCGCGCCCACCTGCCTCCGCCTGACCTCCCCGCCCCTGCCTGCGTTGCTCGCCTGCGCCCCTCCCGTGCACGCCCGCCTACCTCCGCCCGACCTCCCCGCCTCTGCCTGCGTCGCCCGCCTGCGCCCCTGCCGCGCACGCCTGCCTGCCTCCGCCCGACCTCCCCGCCCCTGCCTCGGCCCGACACGGGGGCTCGAGGAGTCGGAGCTCCTGGTTGCGCCCCTGCTCCCGTCCTTCCTCCAAATCGCAAATCACAAATTTGGCGCTGGGGATCGGGTGATTTGGTGATGGGGAGGGTTGGGGATGGAGCAATTTGGTCCTGATTTGCTCAATTTCATACTCAATTTGGTGTTGGATTTGCTCAATTTCATACTCAATTTGTCAATTGCAATTTACACGTTTCTATACACGTCCACATTTACACGTTCCACTGAAAAATTAGGAGGTGTAAAATTTACCACGGTGTATATGGACGTGTATATCTCCATATACACGTTCCACTGGAGATGCTCTCATGGTGACAATGTTTAAAGAAATGTTCAAGTTATTTTTTTTTGAGAAACACACTACCGACACAGATGCTCTAATGGTGACAATGTTTAAAGAAATGTTCAAGTTATTTTTTTTTGAGAAACACAGTACCGACGCAGATGCTCACAAACACGCACGTACAAACACCCCTATGACCACACAAACCCTACCTCTATGAGCACCTCCGAGAGACTGGTACGACATATCTTGAGGTTGACGAAGTCACCACGGGCGCCTCGCTGTTGACGGGCACGTCACTTACCACTGAAAGCATAGCGTCGGTTAAATTCTGAAAAATCCAAACATTTAATATATGTACACGCACTCATCCCGTAAACATACGCGTATACCCACATTGTGGCTCCTACGTCAGAACTCCTTAGCCATATCTTGTCCTCCCTCGTAAAGTTTTTTCTCGGAGTGAATTCCACTTTTTATCTCAAAATTGTTCATCTGTGACCCTACTTATCCCATCTTTATCGTCCAAATTATCCTTTTTTTTACCGTGTACCCTAGTTTCTGATGTATGTTCATTAGGCAAGGTGTATGGTGATGATTGAGCCTAAATATCATGAAGACCACTAGCAATCGATGGACAACATAAAACAAGACATGGTCGTCGATGACGCCCTCAAATCTTAACACATTTTGACGTGTCATATCGATCTAACATACCAATCTCGTCTTAAAAAGATATACCAAATAGTAAATGGGTAAAATTATGTTAAAAAGTTCCTATATGGGATATTTTGGTACCATTCCTAAATGGGGTGATATGTGTCAGAAATACACAATTGTCGTGTAAAAACTAGAATTCACTCCTTTATTACGCTATTCGGAAACATCATGGTGGATAAAAAAATACACCAAAAAATAACTTTAATAATTAAGCAAATGTTATAGAAGATCAAAATAATTGAAACATAAGAAACGACTCGGAGAGAAGGAATATTGTAGGCTATTTAACCAAACAATCCTTTAAAAAGGTAGTAATAAACGACAGAACTCCATCTTTACTGATTTTGACCTTCCTTTCAAATACTCAATCCATTCACAAACAAAGAATACTCTTTGTTTATGAGCATTATCCACAATCATATCGTTCCATTGACCACTAGTTCCTCTGTTACCCTATGAGACCCTATAGAAAATTGAGACGTCACAAAAGAACTTAATGAGAAACCTACACATGAAAAGCATTTAAAATATATAGTAAGTTGAACTTTTTTACTTTTTGACTATACTGATGCCTAGAATAGTAAACACCACGCAATTGTGAATCGAGAGAGCCCAAATTGTGCCGGTGCGCAAATGCTTCGCCGGTGACCTGTTTCCCTTCACTTCATGTATGATAATGATGTGTTTTAAGTCTACTGTATTAGACTTGGTCAGATATATCCAATAAAAAAAAGGTTTTGTCCAGAAATGATATGCAGCATGCAACCAGCTGATGCATACATGTCCATAATTTGGCGCACAAGACAAGAGCTAGTAGATGAGAAGATAGGAAAATCTGTACCAGAATGCTTCCGTCCAAGAACTACCGGGCCATGCATGTACGAACAAATGGCTCGCGTGCATATAGAAAACTGGAACTGTTAGTCCTCGAGCACATAGCAAAAAATATGTGTTTGGAACAGTTCATGGGCATTATCCTCTTGTCATGAGCTAGCTATTCTAGGCTCTGATATAAACATCGGCACTTGGTACTTTGGGCAGGCTTTTAGCTAGGATTTTGTGTATTTTGGGGGGCTAGATGGCCCATAGCCATGTGGCCAAGGAGGATATACATATCCACGGTTCCATGCGTCCACCCACACAATCACATCCAAAAACCAATCGATGCGCATTGGTATTATATAAGTACATGGCTAATGGAGCGTCTGTCCTCTACGGCTCTACCACTTGCCATGTTCGTAACGGCGAGCTAAGAAGCTCAACTCCTGTCAAGATCCTTTTGGTTGATGGCCCTAGCCTTTGGCCTAAGTGGCTATCGGAGTCTTGGTCCATGGCATGCATTGAACAAATCAAAGGTTTGGATTAAATAAACCCTATGCAAGATGATGACGCTTCCAGCTTTTGCTTACAATATGGAGTATTAATTAGCCAAAAGAAACCATTTGGCATCCGACGAAAATTCAGGCTGTGGACAGCATTGGTTGAGACTTGAGAGCTGAGTATACAGCTTAGAAAAGGAAGAAAAAAAGTGCTTGAACTCATCAGTGTCTTCAGCTCACGAGCAAGAAAACCATGTCACTGAAAGGTGCCAATTAAATTAAGACGTATGCATGTGCATATCAAACTCAAATGCACTACCTCAATTTTTGACAAGCAACATAAAGCACCAGAAGCAAGCTTCATGGATAAGGTGGTCAAGCTATCCATTCCCCAGACACGGAGAAAATTAAGGGCATGCCTAACCTTTACTAGTACTTTATTTTGTATATATTAATATCTCCTTTGTGGTCAGTGGCCGCCATGCTCATACAATACGGGAGGATGTGCCCAAAAAGAAAAGTGTAATGACGGACATAAAGTCTCCAGGGAGTGCCACACTCATGTTGTTTGCATGTGCCCTAAGAGTTCCAAAGGAAGCAACCGCCATTTTTTTTTCTCTTAACCAAGCACAATCAAATATCATCGATCTCAGAGGAAGCAAATTCTTGGTCCAAATGTATCCTTCTTTTCCCACTCGTCTCTATCTTCTGGTATGATGCACTGATGTCTCCTCAACTTTAGGTAGTTGCACTACTTCACAACCTCGTCTTGCATGTCTACAGAGATACCTTTTAAAACGAGAATAATGATGTATCAGTAGTGCATAGATACATGTACGAACCAAACCTAAGCTTCAAGTGTCATACATAATCTTAGGAGTTAGGATCATGGTAATTACGGAGTACCCTAGACGTCAAAAGGGGGGGAGCCAAAGGTAAAGACAGGAACATAATTATGCACATCGTAAGTGGAGCACGCATACCGTACAAGCATATCTTTGCAACCAGATTCTCACAAGACTTTCAGTTTGGCTTCAACCTGACCTGGTCTAACTACCTTTGGTCACTTGGGATGTTAAACCGTGTCTCTAAGTACTGAAGATGCCTCACTAGAAGGACATCTCTTGCATATCGAGAATAGCTTTTTTTAGGGAAGCCTAATCTCAGATGATTGGGTGATTGACCAGACACACCGAAGTGTGTTTATAAAAAATGGTTATTGATGTCTATCAGAGGTAGAAGGTGTATGTTTTACTCCACAAATAACACATAAAATAGCAGGAAATAATTATGCAACACATGGACCATTATTGTTCAGACCCGAGGGTGCACCAGGCCCTGTCAATCTGTCATTGCACACTTGCACCCAAACTCGGTACACTCGTTTAAGAATTATCGAACAAATGGAAAAAGGTATGCACATACACAACATGTAGCTACCATGCTGCAAAATTTTAAGTTGATAATGATTGCAAGACTCTACAAACAACAAAGACACATATCTCTGTGAATATTATAGTCAAAATTTGGCTTAGAATTCACCCCATTAGCATTGTTGATATTGGATTTGTTTTGTTTCTCCAGCTATTTTGAACTTGGACATGAAATTTAATAGCGGTGCAGACATGTTGCCTCTGTGGACACTATCTTTTAAAAAAAAAATCAAGTTTCAAAATAATGTAAACTGATGTCCGATGCACCATGGTGCAACAGATACGAAACATGTGAGTGCCAAGAAAAATCATGAGTTCCATGCAATTTTGGAGGTTTTATTGCTAAAATCTCCAACTTGTCAATTTATACATGCCCTGTATTCTCGAAAAGAACATTTTAAGACAGTAAGTTATGTTGTCAAAACAGGTACACGTCAATCAAGCTTCAAGCAGGAGCGGGCGGTCCACGGCACACCATATTCTATTACCAGACAAAATTGGGAGAAGCTCATCCGCTAGAAATGCTTTATTTTGTTTCGTTCCCGTTCTTCAATTCCTTATTATCGAATCCAAGCAAATAAGCTTGAAAGAAAGTGCTTTTATTTGAGTGGAAATGAAAGATTAGGGCTATCTATTAGACCTATTGTTGTTAGCAGGCCGAGAATGTAGAATGCGGTTTGGGACATGACATGCACTCCCCTACTTGTGTAAAGATGGGCAAGGAGTGCATAATAAATTCTGATATGAAACTCCCCTACTTGTGTAAAGATGGGCAAGGAGTCCATATCAGATACCTTGGATGTTAATCTACAGAAAGTGAGCAAAAATAGTCTCTCAATGCTACAAGACATATCAGATACCTTGGATGTTAATTATCTTGCTTGATGCCTGACTCAAGATATGAGATCACCAGATCAGCTGTCTTACTTCCTGAAGCTATGACATTTCCAACAGCCAACCCATCCTTGTTATTTCCTATAAGACATAACCAAAGTTTAATTTAGCATCAGATTGAAGTGTTACTTGGTGGGATTACTATTTCTGGTTTGCTCTAGATAAACCCGACAAGACTGTTTAATAAAATGTTATGCATGTTTTCTTTTATTAGATCATCATTTTTTGCAGACCAAGGAGTACCATACATTTTCATGGGAAAATAATAACAAATTAACAGTGTGGTGCCTTTATTGACTTGCCTGCATAGAAGAACCCTGGAAGATCACTCTCCATCTTTCCTATAGCTTCCAATGCCGAATCATAATCATGACCATACAAAGGAAAAGCATTTCTCCAATGTATATGTCTGAGTAACAGAAGAATGACCGTGTTAAATTACATGAGCATGTGGGGGTAATGTTTTTGTGCAAGTTCCAGAACTCCCTAAAAAGATACCAAACCACAATACAAGCACAAAAGGGACATGTAGCAATTACTGCTACAAAGATAGCACGTTTGATTACTTACTTCACAAAAGTTGGCTGCCCCTCTACACCCAGGAGCTTTCTAAGGTCAGAGGTCACAAGTTGTTTCAAGATAGCCCTGCAGAAGTATAAAATAAGAATGATAAACCTGAAAAAGAAGCATAACATACAAGAAGCTAATAATTTTGTACGTTGGAGCTCCAGCGAGATCCCTACTGTGGCTTCCCCCAACAAATGTTGTAAATAAGTGTTGGTCATCAGGAGCTCGATCTGGAAACATCATAGAGGAGAAGAGAGTTCCTATACAAGAAACAGTCACATGTGTAACAATGTCAAGGCTATGTTCTCAGAAAAAGAAGATGTGGAGGTAAACCATATAAATCAGATTTAACAAAAACATGAGTAAAAGTAAACTAATATAGCAAGGTCCTTTTGTGAACCAAAATGAGTATATGGCGATTCATAGCTCAAACATAAACCTGAGCTAACCTACCAAGGGTTTTCAGACCATGTTTTTGCTGTTCCTTATAGGGTATCAACACCCCAAATCCTTCCAGAGGTCTTTTGACATCTTCCTTCTTAAAAGCTGTTACCATGAGGGACAACGGCAGGTAATCCACCTGCATAATAAATCTCAATTAAGGAGAAGTTTCTGCTAGACATGCAGAGTTGAGAACATATCCATGTATTTTATGACACGAAATCAGAGTCACGCATCTCATAGGTGATAGCTGTAAACTTGTGATACAAAAGCAGGTAGGCTCTAACAAGAAACAACACTAGTATGTTGCTATGATTTAAACTATTCTCCAAATGAACATATTTAATATATGTTATGCAAAATATGAAATAGAAGGGAAATTAGTACAACAAAGCATCTTAAAAAGTTAAGATTCCACCACCGGAATCAATTTCCATAAAATTCAACAACCAAGGACCTCTTTTGAAATGGAGAATCGTACAACTATATTTACTCAATTCTTACCCATGTCAGTAAAATAAAGTATGGTATGTACATATATGTTACTCATTTTGTCTGTACACGGGAAGTTACTTGAAGTGCAAGCACCATAACATGCATTATGAAACACCACATCCAAAATCCAAACTTGTAATTTTGGAACAAACAAATCTTGCTGCCTTTTGAAACAACCACATCACTAATTAACTACTACTTAGATAGCTCAAGAAAGCTGAGTGTGTTGTGATGGAAATGTATACAGAAAACAAAACCAGTCCTGAATTGTTGGTCAAGAAAACAAGAATGCCATCAAAGCCAATAAGAGGAGTTTCACCTAGCACCCATTTGTTTGCGAGAGCAACTATATAAACTATTGCATTTGTCAATCTATACCGCGAGTTCCTAACCTGACCTTAGGAAGAAAGTCTAGTACAAAGGGAGCTCCACCTTTTGTGAACTTCATCCTCTGGACATTAGACAGTGGAGCCTGAAGAGGAGAATATGCAAGGGGTAAATAGTTTGTGACATATGTTCAATGGTCATAATAGCATGTTACAGATCAGCCGGAAGCAAATTTGCCAGATTGCACATTAAATGAACTTAAGACCAGGGCAGATGACTGTATCTTACTGTCATAATAACAGCGTCAAATGGTTGGTTCTTTGTTAGTTCCTTGTTACCAGCAGCTTTTGAATCAACAAAAATTGACCACCCATCTGATGCAGAGAGTCCATCACAGCTACATGCCAATGACAACACTTGTGTTCCAAGTTTCACATTACCATCTCCAACTTCTTTGTGAAGTGCATCTACTAGTGTCTGAAAATCAGTGAACATAGAACTTTAACAAACAAGATGTTAAATAGTAAAGGAAATGCAGGATGCAGCATGTCCCCATGCAGTGAGGCAGGCATCACAAGGTTGCTTAAAGGAAGATGAGTATCACATCCGACTGACTATGAGTCAAGTGTGATTGATCATTACTACAATGCAACTATTTGGTGATATTTAACTGTTTATTTTATTGTAGCTGCCTTTGGCCCATTCCTTATGTCAGATTGACTGCTATGATGTTAAAAATAATCAAGAGATACACTTGGATACATGATTGGTCTGTTATTTAACATAGCCAAAACTCAATATCCTCAAGCTTATAAACTTGTGGTGAGTCAATAAGAATTCAAAATAGATGATGACAGGTGATTGTTAAACTGGACAGTTGATACAAATCACTGCAGTTTTCTGACTTGTGAGAGGCCTTAAAGCCATGACGCTAGTTCAGTGACTGAATATACATCCTTGAGTGGCACGGAAATAACCATGCATTAGTTATAAAGTTAGAATATATCAATTTTAAATGCCACATTAAAAGTTAATAGGGTTTGCCCTTATAATATTTGACACTAACAAGTAACAAAAAATGACCGGATGACATCGACGGTATACCTGCATACCACCATGAAATGAAAATGATGCCCGCTTATTCCTTCCTTTCCCTGATACAGAGCTTCCTTTCTTATCACCTTTAGCTGTTAGTTTAGACAAGATGGCACCAACAATGATAGAACCATACCTGAGAGCATTCAAGGAGCATGAACAACAGATTCAGAAGGGAAAAAGGAGATAAATAGAACTGTAAACAAATAAAGTTGCTAGCCTCATTTATAATAGCAATATGCTGCAGTGTAAATAAAAGTGCAACAGAATTAGGCTTATTTGGACAAGATGAGTCCAAAGTTTATTTTCATAACCCATGCAGATAACGAACTTTTGACCAAAGTAGTTCCAGTGGACTACCACTGCACCTCTTTAAATGACCTAAATGGCTAGAAGTACCACTGCGCCACTTTAAATGCCTTTTGAAACATCAACAGATGATAACGAAGTATAAATAAGTACCATAAATCCTATAGTAGCTCAAGAAGAAGATCCCAATAAGCTCCAGCAAGTTGATAGGTACTGACGCTTACTGGCCACAGGCATTTTGCTGAATAATGGTGTCATAAATAATTTAGGTTGGCAATTTATATTGCAAGATGATATTCATAGCATCATCAGTAGAAAATGAAGATTACTATATAGATATAACTTCAAGAAGATTTAAATGATTGGACTAATTAAAAAATATTTCTCTCAAAAAGTCAGTTCTACTGCAAATCCAATTAACTAGACTCAGTTGGACGAAGTGGAATAGAAAGTAATAATTTTGAAAGACACTCGCCTGAATATCAAATAATGGATTAAAACGAAGACAATAGATAGTGCATACATAACCAGTATTATAGGGTGACATTCTTTCAATGCAAATTCACGGGACAGAACAAGGAAAAAGAAGACGGTGCATTTACAGGATAACAGCAGCACCAATGAAAGCGATGCAAGAAAAAAAGATATACGGAAATGTCATGAGAATGCAAGCATGACTTGTAGAATTGACACTGCTTAAATTGATGCACTGCATTATGGTATTATGCAGTACATGTGAATACATAGAGTTACGTACAAAATGAACAGCAGATAGCAAAAGCAAGAATGTGGGTAGGAAAACTAATGAAAACGTAGAAGCGGACATAGAATGCAACAAAAAGAAGTACAAACTTACTTCTTTTCTAAATTCCATAACCCTGGAAATGCATGCCGGATCTGCAAAAATACACGTGTTACTCAAAGCTAGTACAGTTGCATTAACAAGGTGATATTGCCTCAGACTCATAATCATTAGATTATCAACACTGAACACACATCACATGGAGAAGCGTAGATGCTGTGTATACTAGTAACATAATATGAAATATGTAGACCAAAAGGCAAGATATATATAACCAATGCAAATAGTTGGACATGACAGAATAATAACTTACAGATAATGACTCGGGATCTCCTGCACTTGTTCCAGCTACAAATGGATCAATAAGATAGTCAACAACCTGTAATCAACATCGAAATTCTAAGCCATGTCTGGTTATGATATGAACTGTGGAGCTTTTGATTATACAGGAGTAGTTATTCAAAAATTCTCAAGGAAAACTCACTTCTTTTCCGAAGTGGCGTTCAAAGAAGCTCCCAACACTGAAAAGGTGTACAAACAGGGAAATTTAATTATCCTATCTCCACCAACAAAATATTGCAGACTGCAAGCAAGTATGGTGCACTATGCATATCTGCCTTTTACCCACACAAACTAGCAGGCAGCTAATATTACGGAAGCACAAAACAACCTCTCAAGTCCTCAATGTTTTTACAAAAGACTAGTTTAATATATGGTAGCACTTGACACATACACCGATGCAAAACACCAAGTATGCAGGTTCACCTCTCACGTATATGCTCATCAGACACTTTCTTGGAGTTCTTTGTTGTAGACTTCTCGTAGAGAAATGGTTCCAAAAATAACTTGAACTGCAAGGGTGGGAAATAATTCAATGAAAATAAATATAACATGATGCAGGTAATCAAATTTAAAGGAAAATTTTCAAAAAGGGATAGAGTTCTGGCGAATGTACAAATGTGTCAAGTAGTTAACTGAAGCTAGCTAATTCAGGCCATGGTGATGGGCATCAACATAAGCATTTGATAAAGTGTTTCTAATTTGTTATGCATGCCAATCTACCAGTGACACTGACAATAATCACTCAGCTCGAAAGGGTTAGTTATTCATTGTGTGGCATCTGCTGTAGGATGTAGAAAACAGTTATTGAATAGCAGAACAAACCTTTGATTTCGTAGAAAGAAGGCTGCTTTTCATCAGCGCAATGGGATCTGAGGGGATCTTAAGAAACAAAAAGAAGAATATTCAGAAAGTGAGGTACCATAAGCAAAAAATACAAGTAAGAGATGCATGACTGCATCAAAACCCTATTTATTTACCAGTGCCGGCGCTCCATCTTTAACAGTGTACCGCTTGTGCTGGGAGTTAGGCTGCAACAGACATTTAACTCATCAAGTTACAAACGGGAGAAATTGTCAGATAACAATGCAACATCATTCAAACATAATTGATTAATGGGAACCAAGATATCATTGACACGTACATACTGCAGCCTGTCCTCCAGACCAAGATCATCGATTAGTCTACTCGCCTCCAGTGCACTTTCTGTCTGCACGTAAACAAAATCAAGTTATGTCACCAACTGATCTTCCATCCTCTGGTTCAATTTCGAATTCATAACAAGTAGAGCAGTCTGCTCCACATCCTACGGCCCTCCCATGCCCTACCAACTACCAAGAGAAGAGTATCACGCATAAACATAGGCTCCTTAGCAAATGTGACATCGAGCACAGCACGATAATGCACACAGGCTGCTCGATGGTGCACAATCCTAAGCAACACAGAAGCCAGTTAACGACCCAAAAAGTGGACTCACCATGGTGTTTGCCCCTTCGTCCCAGAGGAACCCGCCGTCGGAGTTGGTCCGTATCTTCCCTCCGGCTCGGTCGTCCGCCTCGAACACCGTGACCCGCACGCCGCTCTTGCTCAGCCTGTACGCCGCCACGAGCCCGCTGCACGGACCGGCAGAACCGAACACCGCCATTCCATCAAAAACCTCACGCGCACGAGCATGAGCACGAGACAGTTCAGAATTAGGTGGGGAGGGCAATTTCGCGTCGCTCACCTGACGCCGGCGCCGACGACGGCGACCGACCTGGCGCGCGGGTCGTCGGAGGCGGCCATGGCGAGCACGGGGCGGGGGCGGCGCCCGCGCGCGGAGGCGGTGCGGCGAGGACCGGACGAGGAGGCGAAGCCGGCGGACGCGCGCGACGAATCGGAGGAGGCGGAGGAGGAGGGGGTGGTGGCGGAAGTGAGCATTTGATTTGGGATTTGGATGGGGAGAGGCCGAGAGGGAGTTGTTCGTCGCCTTTCTCCCTCCGTTGCTGCCGCCGATCGGAGTCGCGGAGCTGGTGGGGGGCAGACTAGTCAGTCAGTCAGGCAGGCCGAAACCGATGGCGGCGAAAACCGGAGGCGGCGTTGAAAACCTGCTGTCGTCGTCTTCACGACGCTACTGAACTATCTTAATCTTTTTACTCAGCCGAGGCAATCTCTTGGTTAGTACTAGTAAGTATACATGGTAGTAAAAGTTTATGATGCCGCTAGTGGTGGTAATTAGTCACAGAGCTTAACGACACACACACATTCGTGAATGTTCACGATAGCACAAGTTGTGCTGCACAACACGACCTGACGGCGAAGAGCCGCCGGTGTTACAGTTTACACCTGTCGCCGCCGCCAGTCATCGTCCACTTCTTGAGGAGGCAGGTGAAGGCCCTGGCGAAGCGCTTGGACCTCGACCTGCTCAGCCGCGCCGGCCTCCTGCTCTCGCCACCCTGCTGCTCGGCCTCGGCCGCCGTCGTCATTTCCGCCGCCGCAGCCGCAGCAGCAGCCTCCTCCTCCTCCTGCTCCTCCTGCAGCTGCATCTGCTCCTGCTCCTGCTGCGCCACCGCCTGGCTGGCCACCTCGTGCAGCTGCACCCGCGGCTGCTGCTGCTCCAGCTCCCGCTGCCGCTGCTCCCGGAACAGCCGCAGCAGCCTCTGCGCCTTGTCCTTGGCCCTGCCCGTGCCGTTCGCCGTCAGGGACACCAGCGCCGGGATCACGCCCTCCTGGAGCACCGTCTGGCTGCACCCCTCGTCGCCGTTGCAGATGATCCACAGGCACGACACGGCTCTCTCCTGCTCCGCCGCCTCCCCGTTGTCGAGGATGAGCACGATGTCGCCCACGATGGCCTGGTTCGCCGCGATCTCCTTCTTCCCGGCCCAGGTCATGGCCAGGTTGATCAGCACGGTCAGGGCCTTGTCCGTCCAGGAGGACGACGGCGTCAGCACGGCGTGGATGCTGTGGATGACGCCCGACGAGAGGAGGGGCGGGATGTTGGGCGCGTGCAGGGACAGGTTGTACAGCGTCAGGAGCGCGTCCAGGCGGCAGGTGCTGCTCCGGGACCCTTCTTCTCGCAGGCAGCTCAGCAGGAAAGGGATGGCTTCGCTTGAACCGATGATCGCCTGCGCCTCCTCCAGGCAAGACAGGTTGAGGTACATCGCCACCGCAGCCTCGCAGGTGTCCGGTTTCTGTATCATCTGCTCCATCAGGGGGATAACTCCAGCTGACAGAAGCTGTTTCTTGTTCCTGGAAAAAAGGCAGGCACAGAGCCACAGAGGTCAAATGATCAGGCCAACTCTGCCTGCTAAAATCATCTAGTACTCCATATTCATGCTCCTATAATTATGAAGGTAACAAGCTCTTTCTCCCACACTATAATTAGGAGAGGAAAAAAAGAAAGAATGATCCATATTTTACCTGTTATTGCTGACAGCGAGATTGAAAAGAGCCATTGTTCCAACCTCCTGAGATTGCACGTCCTCTTTGCGGACAGCCATCGCCAGGAAGTAGGTGAGTGGCTCGGTTATACCATTAGCGCCCACATAGTCCCTGAGTTCATCATCATCCTTCAACATGAACCTGATCTGCTCGACCACCTCACGCTGCTCATCGATGCACTCGCCACTCTTGTTCAGCACACGCAGCCAACGTTCGCATCTCTCGGGTGCAGCCTCTTCGTGGTTATTCTCATAAGAGCACTTCTCCACAGAGACCTCCTCTTCTTCTTCTTCGCATGCCTCAGATATCGCCTCTGTGGAGTTCTGTCTAGAGCACTTCTCCAAAGCAGCATCAGTGTTGTTGCACTTGTCGTCTTTTGCGCCTGTTTCCTCGAACAAAATCGTGCTAACACCATTTGTCACCAGGCATTTGCTACTTTTTAGAGATGTTATCCGCAAGTATTTGAGCTTTGGAGACTCTGGAGGGGCGGATGGAACTTGAACCCCGTTTTTTTCACACCAGGATGCTATCAGCCCCTTGATGCAGTAATTAGGTGTCATGGTAACCTGGGACAGCTGTTTCCGAGTTTTTGGGCAGCTTGTGTTTCCACTGTTAAACCATTTCTCAATGCAAGCTCGCTCGTATGTCTGACCAGATGCAATCACAACAGGGTCATACATGAGCTGCAGGGAGATTGGACACCTTAGCTCCTCAGGGGGCAATGGCATGCTCCCTGATAACCCTTTAATCTGTTTGAAGTTAAAGGAGCCAGACCTAGGTAAGAGCTTCTCAAGAGTAGGGACATTTCCATGGAGATCAACTGAGCTAGATATTGAACTGAAGGAGCATGAAGGACTTGAGCACTGAGAGTTGATGGAATCCGTTGTTTCGCTCCTAAAATGACTCGAGTATTTCCTCATGAGATGCAGTAGATATGCTGCTATTTGTTCTTTCTTTGTGTCTTCTTCTGCATGGGCTCTCTCAAGAAGCCTTCTAAGCTCTCTTCTCTCAGTAAGAGCTGCAGATGATGATGTGATGCCAACTCTCAAAACAGTTCGCCGAAAGAATTCAAGTTCATTGTCATCAAGGAATCCATTGGATTTCTTCTCATTCTGAATTATTTGTTTCACTTCATCGCCAGCTTGTTTTTCAGCCTGATTTAAAGCAAAAATTGAGTTCTCCAGCTCCTGTGCAATCTCTGGGATCTGAAAGTTTCCAACAACAGATAATTATATGAGGGTTTCTTGAGACAGTAACTATCCCAGGAATAAAGGCTTGCAAAGAAAGCGAAAATAAATCATGAGAAAACAGTTAGTGGCTAAAGGCTGCAGTGCGGCAAACTCATCCATCAATATGACTACGTCAAGTTAGTGAAGAAGAATTGATTGTATGATAAACAAATATTATAGTCCCTTGCTTATGGTAAATCTACCCATGAGGATACATTATATTCTGTAGAAGAAATTCAAGAAATATGTTTGTACATGACCAGTGAGAACCTGAGAATTAAATGCTTCTGGAAGTGTTTCTTCTAACTGGTGAAGACTTTCTAAAAGAGCGTATCTTGCTTTCTCAAATTTTGTAAGAACACTTTCTGCTGTTAGAGCCTGCAATACAGTAACCGTGTTGAGTACAAACATTGTGTTGCTGTAACAAAAGGCAAAATGTGAAAATATCAGAATACTTGTTCTCTAACATCAAACACACACAGCAAGTTTGATGACCGAGATTATCCAACTACCATCAATAATATGATACTGTAGTACCAAGAAAAGTCAGTGTATATGGTATGCTAAACTTTCACTTCTCAAACTTGGAAACTGCGAGCATATTCACACGTGCGAAATTGATAAAATACATACCAGGTAAAGCTTGCTACACTCTGAGCAATACTGAAGTAGATTCTTGGCCTTATCAACAGCTATGCGCAAGGAACTCAATGCCAGAAGTCCAGAGCTACTTCCAGGTCTTGTAGCCTCAAGAGCAGGGATGGCATTCGAAACTTCATGAACTACAGTGTAAAGTTTCTTACATAGTTCTCCATGCAGCTGCACAAATAGGCAAACTCAATCCACATGAATCTACAATGTTTCTAGAACATATGAATCTAAAATTTAATATGCCGTATTACAAAGTAAGCAACGTTAGGGATTACGATGGCAGTAAAATACAGGAAATGAGAGAGAAAAACTGCAGTGTTACAGCACAGTTTACTAACTTACTCTTTGGTGACATCTGAATGTTCTCACAGAGAAAGTCTTATCATATATAATACAAACTAGTGATGAGTATTTGCTGGATGCAGTATTATTTCTAACACGAGGTTGCCGCGGACTTTAATCCTTCAGAAAATAGAAAAGCGGAGGCAAAACGCACAATCAGCACCTAGCGCTTAATCGAACCTTGTTTAAGTGTCTTCCTACATCTAAAGACAGCCACAAAGAATAGCACTATCCATCGCTAAATTAACAGGTTTTGGTGGAATGAGGAGATAAACTGGATTACCTTCCAATTGCCAGCAATAATAAAGTCCGTATCCACCTCAACCCTCTCCATGGTGCCTTCTTAGTCAAATTTCATCTACAAAAATAGCAATGTATTGAATATGATATTGCTGTTAGTCCTCCGTACATGCATGTGATAGGTAATCAACGGAAGTGTAATCAATGTTTGCAAATTGATTGCATTGGCCAATATATAACAAGAAAACTCAAAATAAATATCAGCTTATATTAAAAGTACACACGATGACATGAAGATGTCGATATCTTATCTAAATGGCATCGATCACATACTTGAGAAGAAAGCATCTCATCAATTAGGTGTGCAGTATGTAACCTAACAATACGAAAATATAGCACCAGAAAGGGAAGAGAGCAAAAGGTTCATGGTTTGTGGGGACAAGGTACTTCTACACGGTGCAAAGAAGCAACAAATAATCTTCTGATTCACGCAATTGACACAAAACTTGAAAAATAAATCAAACCAATTTTACCCACATAATAAGGAAAAAAGGATGCCTAGTTACTATGGTTATTCCATCAAAGTTGTATGGCGGAAACACCAGCAAACTTGTTATGGGTACAGATTTCAATATAAGACATACATAGCGCGTTTTGTCTGAAAAAGGGAAGTTGCCTGTTCGGACAGCTAAATTTGGATGGATGCAAGTTGTTTGTGCACCATAAGTAGTATGCAGATACAAGCTAGATTCTGGATGGGATGGTCACATGGAAACTCCATACATTCGTACAACACGTCACAAACGCATGAAACAATTAATTTCGATCGCGGAAGCAAACCAACATGTCCGCACTGAAGAAATAAGATGGAAATTTAAAGCAACAGGGAATTCCATTTTCACATACGCAACGAGTTCCCACAAACTGCAAAGTAGGATGAATCTCCCCTCCTCCAAATTGCAGTAATAACCATATTAATTAGTCCAACATGTCCACACCAAAGAAATTTCAGGCACATGAATTCCATTTTCATGATTATAAGCAACGAAGCTCCCCAAATTGCGAAGTAGGCTACACTTCCCCTCCCTCCAAACTGACATCACCGTATAAGTTGAACGAAATCCATCCATACCTGACGGATACAGGGTCGCAATCCCTGAATGTCCCCATTGCACAGCAACTTCATCGATTGCTCTCCTCCTTCGGGCTTTTCCCCCTACACCACACACCAACCCTCCTCTGGTTCGAGAGGCGCCAAACTTGGTTGTGCCAGACGGGGAGGTGGGAGGAGGAGAACAAGGCGAGGCGAGACGAGAAATGGCGTTGGCGTTGAACCGCGAATAGCAGCGCCCGCCCCTACGGGTTCGCCCTGGGGAGGCTGCCATCCTCGCTTCGCTGGGGGTCCGAGAACCTCGTGCCCCCGAGGATAAATTTAGGCCGTGGTGTGGTGGTCGGCGCGTGTTCGTGCGGCGACCAACGGGGCCGCCGTGGACTGTTGCTGCCATGGATGGACCATGGGGGGATCCAGCGGCTGGGTGGGTGGGGGTGGCGCGGATGTTGGCCGGCCGGCCAGCTTGGGGAGTGCCGACGGGTGGGGAGTAGGACGGCGCGACTCGGCGGCCACCTGGGGTGGATCGTGCGAGGCGCATAGATATCGGTGGAATAAGACACACAGTAAATACGTCTTGATCAGAATAATTGGCACGTGAAGCTGGTTTGCCCGAGTGGTTAAGGGGGAAGACTTAAGATCTTCTGCACATAAGTGCGCGTGGGTTCGAACCCCACAGCCAGCAATCTTTTTCTTTTCTTCTGATAAGCATTTTGGAAACAATTTCAATTGCTTTTCGATCGGAACTCGGAAGCCGACTCTGATTGGAGCCCGGACGGTAGCCTTTTGCCCTCACCGATTCTATCTACCTATCTGTAAATAAATACCACAGCTTGTAGGAAGCGAGAGCCTCAAATCCCAGATCACGATCCAAAAGTCTCGACGCAAGGCGAGATCGATCGATCGAGATATCACAACTCGTCATGGAGCACGCAGAGGTCGCCGTCGTCCCGTCAGAGATGCAAAAGGAGGACTTGATGAAAGAGGAGCTGCAGATCAAGGAGGAAGAAGAGCCAGGTTCGAAGAAGATGCAACAACCGGGGTTTTCTCTCTGCAACGTGATGAAACAGGCGCTACACGGACAGCTGCGATACAGGATGTCGCAGTGCCGCATTGGCAAGGCTATCTGGGTGATGTGCATGGCGGCGTTGCTCTACACCTTCTTGTTTTGCAGAGTCGTCACGGCTGATGGTCAGCCGATCGATCCTCTTCGCGCTCAACTCTACAGATGTGCCCAGGCCGTTCTAATCTTCGCCCTCTATCTAGTTGGTTGAACATCTCGTGGTGCTTTGTTATCAGCCGGCTACATGGTCAGCACGGCATGCGCTTTTTAGTCGTTGAGGAGACTTATAATAATTGTAACAAAAATCGTTATCTCTAGTAAGTATATATGATTCATGATGTGGATTGATTGCGGGGTTTTCCTTGAATATTATCTTCCCTTTTGTTTGAATATTTTGTATTTTGTTGGATTATGGTGAAACTCGGATGGAATAAACATATCCAGCCGGTACGAGTTGTGAATAATTGGTGGTGAAGTGAACAATTTTAGGCTCCAAATCAATAACGGGAAGGGGGGATTTTCCCCTTTTACTGCATCGCCACAAATCGAAATCCCTATCACCTACCAAGCCCTCGCCGCCCGCTCACTCACTTCCTACCTTCTCTTTGCGTTTCCCCGTTGTTACGCCTCCCACCGTTGTTTCCTGTCATTGAGACACCCCTCCCCCGTCGTTGTGACGTCCCGCCATCGTCTCTCGATGCTCCGCCTCCGCTCTATCGTGCGTGCCCTCCCTGCCGGTGTCGGACGCTCTCTGCGCCGGCCCACCCCGCACCACCTTGGACTCCATGCATGCAGCTCCTTGATTTGCTTCATGTTCTAATTAACCCTTAGCTAAATCAAAATTGAGCTCCTTTCAATTCGTTTTAGTTAGTTCGCAATTAGTTTTTCATTACTAGCTCCTATTATATATGTTGTTTTGCTATGTATTAACCTATACTAGACAACATTGCGCGGCGACACGCCGCACCCGTGGGTATATGACACACATTACATTTACTGTTGAAGCAACCATACTGGTCTTCTACATCATGAGATATCACTAAATTTAGATGAGGATTTAAGCGAAAGATAAACGATATGCAGTAGATGGACAATAGCACAGAAACTTAGGAATGAAGTTCGAAAAATATAGACCACATGAGTGTGTAGAGCAAAAAACATATACACAGAATATCATAATTGTGAACTTATGTTTAATGTATAGCTTGCAATCAAGAGAAGTCCTTCACAAAGAAATTGCCAGAAAATCAAAAAGATAAAATTTTTACAACTCAGACATTTGCTAAAGAAAGTGCAGCAAATACCTTATAAATTTTGAGAAAATGGTGTTTAAGACAATTACTCATATAGCACAACAGGAAAACTTAAAACCTGGCTGGCAAGTACAAAGGTAATGACAAATACATCTACACACTGCTTCATCTATATAATCAATATGCCATTGAATGTAGCGCCGAAGGCGAACAACACTGTTATACATCATCAAAGATATATGCAAACTATTTCTGAGCAAACCTCCCTAAAATCAAAGGTGCATATCGATCAGTGGATGTCTCTGCACACTATACAAACCAGCCCAACTCGGAGATCCCTATTAACTGCTAAACACCTAGAAGAATGCATTTGGATAACATTTATCTTCCCTTCCCAAGGATTTTTTCTTCAAAATAACTCCAGAATTAAGATTTGATGCTATGTAAATATCATTAAAGCTCAAAAGAATTGTATAATATTCTTCGATATGACATGGAAGGTATTTGAGGTACTTTTAAAGATCACAAAGTGAACATAATTACCTTGTGAAAAGAATATCAAAGTAATTCAATCTTAAATCAGATTCTAGACACTTTATAATCACAACAGAAAAGATCCTAGTTGCCTTACATTTATTTGGCAGTTTTTCTGTTCCTCTGAATGCAATACGCTTTTTTTCAGTTGCCGCGGTACGTTCATTACATGCTCATCCCGAGCTGCATTTGTACTGCAAAAACTACAATGGAAGAAAAAACTCCAAGAGAGTATGAAGTGTGATCTCTGACATATCTTGCAAGAGCTTCTGAGTATTGGAGTATCACGTCATTTGTTTCTTTTGTATAGCACCATTAAAGGATGTGCTAAAGCACATAGTTTAGAAATTTCAAAAAAAAAGCACATAGTGTAGAGTCGTTCTGCTTGGTTGAATGACTGTGGTTTCATGTCCATCCCTTTCGATAACGTATATTTTTCTTTCAAACCTATTATTACATAAAAGAACTATGTCATTAAGGAAAACAGGGTTCTTAAAAGGAACATTTGCAGAATACACGAACATTTAAATATCCTTCTTAAATACTGTGAGGAGGTACTACTATATATATAGATATAGATGCAAGGGGAAAGGATTTCTAATGCATTATCCAAAAAAGGAAAAGGCTATTTTTTAGTTTGATGTTAATAATAATGTATGCCAAAATAAGATCCTACAACCCAATATTGAATTGAATTATCCTGAGTCTTTTTTTTGTTTTTTGAAATATCATGTCATAACTCATAACTCCATAAGCAAATGTAAGCTCCATGGTCACTACACACTTAGTAAAAAAGGGAAGTCGCCATCTTGCAAAAAATAACTCTGAAATGTAAGTGTGTGTACTCTCCGACATTGTCCACATGGAAAATATTATACACTTATTGACATTAATTCAAGAAATCAAGGAAGATGAAATGCTAAATGTCAAATGTAAAAATTATCCAGAACCTAGGCACCATGCTATCACTTAATGTTGAGAGGCGGTAGGGTTAGATATACCATAAAGAAAATTTGAGATGTACCGTGCATAAAGAATCAACACACAACATGTAAATCCTATCCATGAGAAACATATTTCAGTGCCTAACACTCAAGTTAGTAAATTTTAGATAATATAGCATGGAAAAACATCTCTAAAGACTCTCACTTGTGTCAATGTGTACTATAATTAATGATAGTCGAACTGAATATCGAAAAACTGAATTAGAAAATTAGAGGAATGTGAAAATCACAAAGTGTTATGAACCTGAAGGGTCAGAAGACCGGAAGAGATGGCGTTGTAAGAGATAACAGCCTTCTTCCTGGAGTCCATAGTCAGGATTTTCTTTGGTGTCCAATAGCTTGTTGGAACAGCAAGCAAGGTAAACCTGAAAATGGAAATAACATGTGACGTTTAGTGGAACTTTCAGTAAAATAGTTAGTCAACACTTTACAGTATGAAAATTTCAATTGAGACTAATAACCATGAGGAAGGACAACTATTTGTTAAAAACAAAGCAAAGACAATGAAACAGCTCCACCTAAAAAATCCTAGCTTATAAGCAAAGCAATTGAAGGTGCACATAGGATAAACATATATCTTCCAACTTCTTACATAACCAGAACCTAATCATCATTGGTGCCAAAAAGAAAAAGGACACTGAAATATCGCATTTAGCTAGTTAATGTGGTAAATAAGTACTTCCTACAATTGCTCCATCATTCTTTTCATGAAAACAAAGAACACTTTACCAATCTATTGTACACCATAATAGGCCATTATAATTCATCTTGCATTTCATGTTGTCAAGCCCCGAGAGTAACATCAAACAATCTGTGCATTATCAAGCTGATGAGCCGCTAAACCCCTATACGCACAGAGGCATTGCTTCAAACATATCTCCTATGTGTAAAAGAGAAATATCAAAATAATATCTCTATTGTGTGCATGTATCAAAATAACATCTACATTGTGTACATATATCCTCTCTAATTGTATATATTACTAAGAAAGAGAAGAATTTTTACACTTTGTACGTGTCATGCCATTATACATTTGTACTATTGCCCAAAAATCATGAGAGAACATATACATACTCGAAGCATATAACCTGCAATATACACAAAACATATTTATCCCATTAGCCAAAAAATATTTACCTCGGAAATGAAAGGCCATATGCTCAATCGAGAGAATCATGAGCATGGCTGCATTCTGTGTAAAATATGTACATTAATACCAAGGATATACTAAAATAGCGTGAACAATGTATTGTATAATCAATCAATTGGAAGGTTCATAACTAAAGGTTTTCTTCAGAAAGACAGAAAAAATTATTTCCAGCAAAAATAATACCTTAGCCTGTGTTAACTCAGATCAGATATGCAAACCGTATGAGGCACCTTGTGAAACTCTGACAAAGGAGAAAATATTGTATGTAGTAATTGTACTGTCCAAATCGAGAGAAACGTCCATTGGGTAAATAAATAATAACTTAAAATTTGTATATCAGCAGTAGAATAGAAGCAATTGACCGCAGAGAGATATTATTGGAATTAAGAGCTGCACGGTTGTTGCCTGTCAGTGGACAATCTAATTAGGAGAACTGAGCATTGGGAGCCAATTGCTACGACATGTTCCTATAGGGGATGACATGTTCCTATAGGGGATTGAAAACGGAGCACAGATTAGAGGGGATTGGTTACTGAGTAGGGGGACAAATTGCTGATACAGCTACCACATGTTCCTACTGCTACTGTCATGATTCTCTCGTACCTTGTACGCAGATGAAAATACTATATAACAGGCTCACTACATCGATTAATGTTATGTAGGATTTTCATCAAATACGTTGTACGCAGGTGTTAGATCAAGCATAGAGAAGTAGAGAGGAAGGGGAGAAAGAAAATAAAGAGGAAGAGAGGAGCGTGGGTACCTGCAAGGGAGCAGCTGCAGCGAGGTATGACCGTATGGGGCTTGAGGCTGCGGCTGTGGCCTGTGCTCCTCCCTGGACATTTGTGAAGGAGAACACATGGTAATTTAAACTGAAGCAGCCATGGCTGAGAGAGAACGCAAAGAAGAAGCCAGGAAAGGTAGCCGAGCCTGCTTGATGGGAGGATAGTGTCGACTCGCAGTGGGAGGGTTGTCAGCTAGACGCTCCAGGGACGAAGACGGTTTGGGGATGGGGCCATCTGTAACGCCCCGGTATTTATCCTCTTTTAGTTTTGTGAGTTTTCTTTTTTACATCGACATGACATCGCATTACATCTCATTAATTTAATTTGTTGCATTTAAATTAAATTTCCACAATTAAATTCAAATGTATTTCAATTAAAATTGTGATATTTCAAATCGTTTGCAAATGTTAAAAATTAGTTTATTAAATTGTCTATTTAAAACAAAAAAAATTGTATAGTTTTCGTATTCAAATTCTTCTTCGTTTTGGTTTTTAAAATATAATTCAGAAATAATTAAACGGGTGAGAAATAGCCCATCTAACCCCAAACCCTAGGGTTTCCCCCCGGAAACTTATTTTCCACCCCTGCAATTTTGCAGCCACCCTCCTCCTTTTTCCTGTTTTTGCGAAAGAGTCCTCCCACCCCTTTTTCTTTCTTTTCCCCCTCCTTTCCTTCTTTTTCCTTTTTCTTTTTCTCCTTTTTTTCCTCTTCTCTTTCTCCTTCCTTCTGTCCTTCCCGAGCCCGCATCAGCCCGAGCGCCCCGAGCTCCTCCCGACTCCACCCGACGCCACCACCGCCCCGGCCGCCTCCGGCCCAGCCACCGCGCTGACTCCGGCCGCCGCGCCCGACGCCCCCGGCCGGCCGCCCGCGCTGCACGACGCCGCTCCCTCTGCCCCGCCTCCGGCCGCTCGTCGCCCCGCCCTGTGCCGCCTCCTCCCCGAGCTCCTCCGCCCGCGCAGCCGAGGTCCCGAGCGCCACCGTCCCCGCCGCGCCAGGGCCGCCGTCCTCTCTCCCCCACGCCGCTCGCTGCCAGCCGTGCCCCCGACCGCCGGCGCGCGCCCTGCCCCCGCGACGCCCTCCTCCGCCGCAGCCGCCGGCCGCGCGCCTCCCGCGCCTTCCACGTCGCACCGCGCCCCGGGCGCGTCCACGACCGCCGCCGCGCCGGCCCCGCGCCATGACCTCCCGCGCCTCCTCCCGGCCCGAGCTCCCGCACGCTCCCCACGCTGCGCCGCCCCGACGCCGTCCGCAGCTGCCCGCTTCCGCGCCCTGCCGCTGCTGCGCGCCGTGCCCGGCCACCTCCCCACGCGCGTCCTCGGCCCCACGCCGCCCGCCGCGTCTGCCCGTGCCCGCGCGCTCGACTACGCACGCCGCCGCGCGAGCCGCGCTCCACTTCCGCCACGCGAGTCCGCGCCGCCGCCCACGCAGTGCCTCCGCCCTCCCCGCTCGCCGCCGCGCGCCTCCGCCTCCTTCCGTCCGCCGCCCGCAAGGTGCTAGGTGGAATGCCCGCAAAACATCTGATGTTGCAGTTGTTGTCCGTTTTGTCCACCCTTCGAGGTGCTGCCCGTGCGCGTGCGTGTGCTCCCTACGGTATCGCGTCGCCGTAACTATCTGTGTCCGTGTTGCGGTGCCCGCCCGTGCGCGTTTTTTTTTCGGTGTCCGATTGCCGAGCTCCTACGTGCCACGACTACCCCGACCACTTCCACGACACCGACAAACGACGATGCCCCGGTTCCGCGACGACTACTTCCCCAACGTCGACTACTTCCTCTACGGACCGAAGACGTCGGTTTCGAACCCTATCTCTCCCGATCCGACGTACGAACCCAAACCCTAACCCTACCTATTTTATAAAATGTCATCTATCTTGTGCATATCGCATCATAATTACATGTGTTGCATCTCTTGGGTTGCGGGTGTAGCATATCAACTAAATAATTCAATATGGAATGTGTGGGGTAATAAATATATAATGCCTATTCCATTTAATTTAATTAGATCACCCATGCCATGTGTTGCCATGCTAACCAGCATTTAATATTGCTGGTAAATAAATAACTTGCACCTAAATATTAATTGTCGGAATCCCGGTTCCGCTTAATTTGGATTAAGTGCATCTCGCATTGCATCTTGCCATGTCATTCATCTGTCCCATGATCATGCTGGATCTTTTGCCGTAGTTGTAAAATGCATCTTTTGCGATTCCAGTGTTTGTTGCTTCTTCGCGGATAAGACGTTTAGATGTGTGAGCAACGACAAGATCTGCTTCCATGCGGGATTCCAGGCAAGCAAAGTTTGCTTGTTTACCTATACATTGTAGTGCACCCCTGCAGGGTATAATCTTATCGATGAGCCGTGTCCACGGTTATGGACGACTTTGGTGATGATGCTGGCTAACAAGATCTAGACAACTTGTATCTAATTAATGTTAATTAATTTGATTAGTAATATAGAATTACTTTCACAATAAATTATAAATAAAACTATTCAATGCGTGAGTTTCCCGAATTGCTTCCTCATATTTCGTTGAGGGGGTTAATTCGAGAATGGGTTATGTTTGGTGTTAGTTGTAGTTGTTTACTTATGCGCTCTCTTATCCCTCTTTGATTAGACGGAAGTCGTAGCGTGTCTCTTTAGGTTGCTAGTGCTGCTGCCGCTAAGTCCACCTCCCCTATATTTTGGGAGATGGTGTAGAAAGTAGGCAAGTCGGTTTTGCTTGCCAGGGAGTGCCCTGACCCTCTTTTGAGATGTGCTTTATGTGCAGTCAACAGGTTTGAAGTCTGACGACGTTAGCTTGGGAATCCCTCCGGCTTGGCTGGGCAGGGATATGACGCCATCGCTTATCTTCAGGACCCTTAGTCCAATTTGCATCTTATCCGTAGTCGGATACTATTTTTGCTTCCGTTGTCATTTGTATCTTTGTATTGTATCTTTTGTATCTTGACTCGTTCGAGTCGTTGTTGTAATTATATCTTCTGTTGTATTTGTGGATGTATCGGAACTGTTGTAATGTTATCACAATTCCACTCACATAATGCGCATGTTTCGGTGTGCACATTATGTCTGGTGGGCGACCTAAAATCGTTATTATGCGGATTTCAGCGGGAACGCTTAAATCTACATAGTACCGATTTTAGGGCGTCACACCCTCGTCCTAGCGCACCGAGATGGAGTGGGAGAGGAAGAGGAGATGGAGGGGTGCGGTGCTGCATACTGGTTGAGTGGTCGTCCTGGCCGTCGTCCCCATTCTCGTCGGCGGCGGCGGTGCTGGCGCAGGTGAGCGAAAGGTGGATGTGGAGGAGACGCGACGGAGCTCCGACGGGCGATTACCACATCCAGGACCACCGTGATCCTCACCTTCGGGTCGATGTCGAGCTACGTGATCGGCGACACGGGCATGGCGGCGGCTGCGAGCGAGGAAACCCTAGACTACATCTGGATGCTCGAAGCGGATCTGCGCGGATAGAAAGGTGGAGGAGAGGGCGGCGCGTCGATTGCATGGAAAGGAGACGGCGAAGATTACCGGGCGCGGCCAGAATCGCGCGGCGAAGGCGGCGGTGATTTTGGATCGTGAGAGGAGAAGGGGAATGACGGGGTGAGAGAGAGGTAGCGAGCGAGAGGGATTTCTGCGGGATCTTTTGCAGAAAAGTATCTGAACTTGTACGTATTTGCGAAAAAATCCTCTGCAGCATTAATGTGTGGACTACGGGGCTGTGCGGCGATCTGTCAGGTGCTTTTCTGCAAAAGAGCCACGGGGGAACCGGGGGCAACCGGAAGGTGACCGGGTAACGTGTCGCCTCCTGATTGGTGGAAAGTCGGCTGCTACAGTACTGTGGGTTTGGGGGTGGACGTGGCTGCATCTGGACCGTTGATTCTGTCGATCGGACGACCGTCGTAAGAAGGGCGACGTGGACGCGGGAGAGGACGCGAATTCGTCCAACTTTCATATATAGGGTATGTGTGTTAGTAATTTGGGATCCCTATTAGTTAGCTAGTAAAGAAAAACTAAACTCATGTCTTATATATATACATATATATATATGTTAAATGGTTCCTATTCCTGTGTGTAACTACACCCACGTCTTATATATCACTTATACATAAGTATTGTTAATACTTTATCGGTTTGAGTATGTTCAGATACTATATCTAAGATACCTTAAGAGTGTGTTCATTTCTAGAATGGGGTGGAATGGAATGGAATGGTTCCATTCAATTCCATTACATTCCATCCCATCACATTTGTCTGTTCGGTTGTCTCGGTTGGATGGAATGGAATCTGATTACTCTAAAACCCAATTAATTAGACATTAATTTAATCTAAATACCTAATTAGCCTAATTATTCCCCAACCCGCCGCCACCACGCCTCCCGCCCCGAGCCGGCCTCTGCCCCGCGTGCGCAGCGCCACCACGCCGCCCGCCCCGCGCGCGCCGCACCTCCGCCGGCCTCCGCCCTGCGCCACCACGTCGCCCGTCTCCACCGGCATGTGCCCCGCGCAGCGCCACCACGCCGCCCACCCCGCGACGACCTCTGCCCCGCGCGCGCGACCGTCCGCGCCCGGCGACGTCCACCTGCGCCCGCGACCGCCCGCGCCTGATGACGTCCGCCCGCGCCCGGCGATGTCCGGCCCCGCCCGCGCCCGGCGTGCTCCGCCCGCACCCAACCTCCCGCCCGCACCTGGCGACGTCCGCCCCCGCCCGAGGACCTCCGCCACCGCCCGTGCCTCCACGCCGAGCTTTGGTCCGACGACCTCAGCCACCGCCCGCCCGTCCTCGCACCTCCGCGCCGCGCTTTGGTCCGGCGACCTCCGGCACCGCCCGCCTGACCTCGCGCTTCCGGTTCGGTCGATTTTGGTCCTGGCGTGATTTTGGTCTGGGTGATTTTGCTCCTGGCGATGGCGCTCAGAGAGAGAGAGGGAGAGGAGACAGAGAGATTAGCGACGCGTTCCACTCGGTCCGGCCGATTTGGCCGGACGGGTGCGTTCCGCATCTGGAGAGAATATGCCACCTCGGGGAATCAACCCGTTCCATTCTTTTGCCCAACTGAACACTCGGATAGGCTCTGGGTGTGGAATGGTTCCATTCCATTCCACCTCATCCCAAAAATGAACACACCTTAAAAAAATCGGAAGTGTGCTCATATTTTACACTTTATAGTTGAAGTACCGTCATATTATATATAGGAATTCGTGATGTACATGTTTATGTAATTAATTATCACAGGAAATGGCATGCTCATTATGCAAGAACGAGTGCTCTAACAGGCACTTCACTGGATCCTGTTCTTTAATTAATCTGCAAAAGAGTCGTCACGCAAGTCATTTGTATATCATGTATTTATTAATTTCATATTATCTTTTTTTAGATAAAGAGAGCTTTATTACTTAATTTCATATATTATCTAATTAATTGCTAACGATGAAACATCTAAGACGAGACGAGATCTAGACTAGAAGCAATAGGTCTTCAACAAAACGCATGAGATCCAAGACTAGATGCACTAGGTCTCTTAAACGATGTATGTCAACGATGTAAGACAGAGATACTGAGACAGAAAACAACAGAAGGCATTAGAAAACACATGAGATCTAAGACTAGGTGCAATAGGTCTTGCCAAAGCGCTTGAGATCTAAAACTCTCTTGATCCTCGCGCCGCTCAATCTACAGGTGAAGGAGCCGCTGGCCCATAGTTTGCTAGTGATGAAACTTAATAGCTTGGCTCCTCTCTCTAATCCTGAAGGGGCAGAAAAGACCACCGACTCGCTGAGGGTTGGGCCTTTTCGTTATAAGCACCATTGCATGCAGCTGAGCCAAAACACATCCAAGCAAGTAGAAGCAGTTGTGAAAGGAAAAAAAAAACTCCACCAAGCAAGGCCAGCAACAGCAAGCATGATGAATGCCCAAGCGCAGCTACAGGGCTCCTCGGCTTTCCATGCCCATCTGCCCATCTCCAGCATCCGATCAGGACGTCCACCACTTGCAGTTGCGGTACCGGTACGTCGTCGACCCCTCCCAGCTCGCCAGAGACTGACCACAATGTCGTCGTACACAACGGCTCCCACTGCTGCCACCGCCGCCGTTGGTGGTGGCATGGAGAAAGCCACCGATCGCTTTCACGTGATGGATTTCCACCACGTCGAGTTTTGGTGCGCCGACGCCGCCTCGGCCGCCGCACGGTTCTCCTTCGGGCTCGGCGTGCCGCTCGCGGCGCACTCGGACCTCTCCACGGGAAACACCGCGCACGCCTCCCGCCTACTCCGCTCACGGTCGGGCTCTCTGACGCTCCTCTTCACCGCCCCGTACGTCGCCGCCGACGGGGACGCCTCTACCGCGTCCGTGCCATCCTTCTCCGCCGACCCGGCGCGCCGCTTCGCCGGCGATCACGGCCTAGCGGTGCGCGCTGTCGCGGTCCGCGTCGCCGACGCGGCCGTGGCCTTCCGAGCGAGCGTCGACGCTGGAGCGCGGCCGGCGTTCGCCCCCGCTGACCTCGGCCACGGGTTCGGGTTCGCGGAGGTGGAGCTCTCCGGGGACACCGTTCTCCGCTTCGTGAGCTACCCAGACGACACGGACGTGTCCTTCTTGCCGGGGTTCCAGGACGTGGTCAGCTGCGGAGCTCCGGACTTTGGACTCACGCGGCTTGACCACGTAGACGTGAACATCCCGGAGCTGGCACCGGTGGCCGCCAGTATCGCCGGCTTCACCGGGTTCCACAAATTCTGGGAGTGGAAGACCACCGCAGATGATATGCGCACGGCGGAGAGCGGGGTGAACTTCGCGGTGCTCGCCAACAACTCCGCGACGGTGCTGATCAGTCTCGTGGAGCCGGTGTACGGCACCAAGGTGCGGAGCCACGTAGAGACGTTCCTCGACCACCACGGTGGCTCAGGCATTCAGCACCTGGCCGTAACGAGCGACGACATCTTGGGCACGCTGAGGAAGATCCGGGAGCGGTCCTCCATGGCGGGTTTGAGCTCCTGCCGCCGCCGGCGGCAAGCTACTATGAGGGTGCAATGCAGCATGTCGGGGACGTGCTGTCAGAGGCACAGATGAAGGAGTGCCAAGAGCTGGGCGTGCGGGTGGATAGAGGGCATGACAATGGAGTTGTGCTCCAAACTTTCACCAAGCCGGTGGGAGACAGGTAACATTTTATAGCTTCCATGCATGCATGGCGAATTGATCCTACTCCAAATCTAACAACATCACACGTCGTCTAATCTTGTTAGAGTTTGTATAGCTTCTGTGTATTGTACGGTTCCCATACATGTATTTGTACCTGTACTTCTCCTTATATATATTGATCAGCCGCACCCCCAAGAGGTGACGAGCTAGTTCCCCAAAACCTAATTCATTACATGGTATCAGACTAGGTTCCGCAACATGACTTCCGCCGCCACAAACCAATCTACCACCGCCGCCACAGCTGCGTCCGCCGTCCCGGCCGCCGGCTACGGCTTGCTTCCACCGTCCCTTGCTACACTGCTCGCGGGCGGATCATCCAGCAACCATGCTGCTTCCTCGTCGTTCGCCATCAACACCTTCCCCGTCGGGTCGGCGTTGTCGTCGCCGTCATCGTCGTTCCAGCTCGGCTCGGGTGGCCTTCCCTTCGCCCAGCTGCCGCCAGCGCCGCATGCCCTCGAGGACTACACAACCGTGGCCCAGTCCCACGCGCCGCCGTCACTTGTGCTCCCTGCTCCATCGTCCTCTGAACTTTCTGGCGAGCTCGCGTCGCCCGGCCCCTTCCACTTTGGGCATCTGATCAAGGTGCAGCTTACGCCCGACAACTACTTGTATTGGCGCGCTCAGCTCCTGCCTCTCCTCCGCAGTCGTCATCTGGAAGGCTTCATCGACGGGACGTTCCCGTCGCCGCCCGCGACGGTTCCGGCGATCACTGCCACTGGCGTTCGGGTCTCGCGCCCAACCCTGCACATCGCGCCTGGGTCGCGCAGGACCAGGCGATCCTCTCCTCGCTGCAAACGTCCCTCACCGAGGGAGTCGCCGGTCTGGTGCTCTTCGCCGCGTCTTCCCTCGATGCCTGGACCACTCTCGCCAACAGCTTCGCCTCACAGTCCACCGCTCGGACCATGGCGATCCGTCGGCAACTCCAGGACGAGCGCAAGCTTGACCAGACAGCTACGGTGTTCTTCAACAGGGTCAAGGCCCTCGCGGACACCCTCGCATCGATCGGCCAGCCTCTCCGCGACGAAGAGTTCGCGTCCTACATCCTCGATGGTCTGGACCAGGAGTACGACTCCCTGGCTGAAGCGGTCATCGGCTCTCGCCCACCGATGGCACTGTACGACGTAGGATTTAGGGCAACTGCTCAACACCCAACGTGGGTGTGGCTATCTCGTATATATAGAGGTACCAAACAGGTACAATACAAGATATGTACAGAGGCTACATATATACAGTCTAACACCCTCCCTCAATCTTAACTGTGACCTGATGTACAAAGCAAGTTAAGATTGCGCCTACAACCTACAAACTGCGGCTGAGGTAGAGGCTTCGTGAAGATGTCAGCAAGTTGATCTTTCGAGGAGATGAACTTGATCTGGAGTAGCTTCTGTGTAACACGCTCCCTCACAAAGTGATAATCAACTTCAATGTGTTTCGTTCGGGCATGGAATACCGGATTAGACGAGAGGTATGTTGCACCGATGTTGTCACACCAAAGGACCGGAGGCTGATCTTGAGAGATTCCCAACTCTCTCAACAAAGACTGTACCCATATGAGCTCAGCTGTGGCATTAGCAACCGCCTATACTCAGCTTCAGTACTGCTGCGAGATACTGTAGCTTGCTTGCGAGCATTCCAGGCGATCAAGTTAGGACCAAAGAATACAGCATAGCCCCCCGTGGATCGCCTGTCATCAGGACTACCAGCCCAATCTGCATCTGAGAAGGCTGAGAGATCACAAGACTGTGCAGGCTGGAGAAGCAAACCATACGAGGCAGTGAGACAAACGTAGCGCAGAAGACGCTTCACAGCTGACATATGAGATTTCGTGGGTGCATGAAGATACTGGCACACACGATTAACTGCATAGGAGATGTCAGGTCTGGTGATAGTCAGATACTGCAGACCAACCACAAGACTACGGTACTCAGTAGCATCAACAGGCGAAAGAGGATCCCCATCAAAGGCAGACAAGCGATCAGTGGCTGACATCGGAGTGAGAGCAGGTTTGCATTTCAACATACCAGCACGGCGCAGCAAGTCTAGCGAGTACTTGCGCTGAGTGAGAGTCAGCCCAGCCGAAGACCGAGAAACCTCCAGACCAAGAAAGTAGTGCAGGGCACCTAAGTCCTTCACGGCAAAATCACCACTCAATGCAGACAGGAGGCGATCGGCAGCAACATCAGAGGAGCTGATAAGGATGATATCATCAACATATACCAGTAGATACATCGTGACCTCGGGACGATGAAGAAGAAACAGAGATGTATCGGCAGTGGACGGAACAAACCCATGAGCCCGAAGAACTGAGCCAAGACGTGCATGCCATGCGCGAGGAGCCTGCTTGAGTCCATATAGCGCCTTAACAAGGCGACAAAGGTGCTGAGGACGAGTAGGATCAACAAAACCTGGGGGCTGACGCATATAAACCTCCTCCTCCAAAACCCCATGTAGAAAAGCATTTTGCACATCAAGTTGACGAAGAGACCATCCACGAGTAACAGCCAAAGAGAGCAGCAAGCGAATGGTAGTAGGCTTGACAACTGGACTAAACGTATCTTCATAATCAAGACCATACCTCTGTTTGAAGCCCTTGGCCACTAACCGTGCCTTGTAGCGTTCAATTGAACCATCAGCATGTTTCTTAACTTTGAAGACCCACTTTGAATCAATAATATTGACACCAGATATAGGAGGAACGAGTTGCCAAGTATCATTTTTCTGGAGTGCCTCAAATTCTTGCTCCATCGCATTGCGCCAGTGAGGAATACCAAGAGCAACTTGAAAATGGCGAGGTTCAGCTGTAGGATCATCGGTAGCATGGGCAACACAAGCAGCAATCCATGCCATTGTCCCGTCTTTGCGCTCCAAAGGACGGAAAATTCCATTCTGACTACGAGTGCGAGCACGTGGAATATCTGCCGCAGGCGGTGGCAGATGCATCGCCGCCGAACGCTCCACAGCAGAAGGAGCGGGCGACGCAGAAGCTGGCGATGTTGGCGTCTCGGCAGGCGATGATGGGCCGCTTGGGGCTGCAGCAGAGGAGCCCAACTCAGGGGCTGGACCGGGCGACGGAGTGGAGCAGGCCGGGGAAGCAGGTACATGCGCTGGGCTTGGAGAGAAGCTCACAGGCGAGGCTGCGCGTCCCGGCGTGCGTGGCGAGGAGAGCCCAGGCGAGGCCTCGCGACCTGGTGTGCATGGGGCATGCATATGATCCACATCCTGTACGTGAGCACCATCCATCACCTGATCATCCAGGAGCTCTAAGCGAGCGCCGCGGCCGATACCTGCACCATGATTAGGAAGCAACGCAGGAGTATATGCAACATCTACAAATTGAGCAGGCAAAGGTATGGTGGAATTCTCAGGTGGTGTGGATGTGGTGTTGGTCGGAAGTGCGGAAAATGGGAATATGTTCTCATCAAACACGACATCACGAGAAATGTAGACGCGATTAGTGGGAACATGAAGGCACTTATACCCTTTGTGGAGAGAACTATACCCGAGGAAGACGCATTTCATAGACCGAAACTCTAGCTTACGCTTATTATATGGACGAAGATGAGGCCAACATGCACACCCAAAAACCTTGAGAAACGTGTAATCTGGAATTTCATTAAGCAAGAGTTCAAGGGGTGTTTTCATGTGAATAAGTCGTGAAGGAAGTCTGTTTATTAGGAAACATGCAGTGGAGAACGCATCACTCCAAAACCGAAACGGAATGGAGGCATGAGCTAGTAGGGTGAGGCCAGTTTCTACAAGATGACGATGCTTTCGTTCGGCTGCGCCATTCTGTTGATGTGTATGAGGACAAGACACACGATGCGAAATCCAAAGCTTATTAAAAAAGGTGTTGAGGTGGTGATACTCACCTCCCCAATCAGATTGGACATGAATAATTTTATGCTTAAGGAGACGCTCAACATGTGCTTGAAACTGAATAAAGACATCGAACACATCAGATTTGTGCTTAATAAGATAAAGCCAAGTAAACCGACTGTAAGCATCAATAAAACTGACATAATAATTGTGGCCACTGACAGACGTTTGGGCATGACCCCAAACATCAGAAAATACAAGCTCAAGAGGATGTTTGACTACACGACTCGACTCAGAAAAAGGAAGCTGATGACTCTTGCCTTGCTGACAAGCATCACAAACGGTCTCAACAGTTTTGTGGGACACAACTGGAAGCTCATGACGATGTAGAACATGACGAACTATAGGAGAAGCGGGGTGACCCAGTCGCGCATGCCAGTGGGAAGACGACACACGGACACCACTGAACGCCTCGGGGGTATGTGGCACATCAAGCGCATAAAGTCCATGACGTAGACGACCTCTAAGAAGAACGGCTCTCGTGTCCCGGTCCTTGATAAAAAAATGAAAACGGTGAAATTCAGCGAGGACATTATTATCACGAGTAAGTTGAGGAACAGACAACAAACTACGTGTAGCAGTGGGAACACGGAGGACATTAAGAAGATGCAATTTGTGAGAATTGTGTGTAAGAAGTGAGGCCTGACCAATATGTGAGATGTGCATACCTGCTCCGTTGGCGGTGCGAACCTGATCATGACCACGATATGGCTCCTGGGTGGAGAGCTTGCCCATCTCACTCGTCAGGTGGTTGGTAGCCCCCGTGTCCATGTACCATGTCGGATCAATGGGGTAGGATGGAGTGTGGCCGTGGTCGGTGCTCGCCACGACAGCTGCAGCTTGCTTGTCATTGCCTTTGCCGTTGTTGCCGATGCCGAGGAAGTCCTGCTTAAAGCGACGATGACAGCCACTGATACCATGTACGACGTAGGATTTAGGGCAACTGCTCAACACCCAACGTGGGTGTGGCTATCTCGTATATATAGAGGTACCAAACAGGTACAATACAAGATATGTACAGAGGCTACATATATACAGTCTAACAGGCACCGCGTGAGCTCTACGGCCGGCTTCTCAGCACGGAACAACGCGTGGAGTCGCGTCGCTCGGTACCTGCTCATCTGGACCCGTCCGCTCATGCTGCGTCTCGCGGCGGCGGTGGCTACCGTCCGCCCGCTCCTCGCCCACCTCCTACTGGTGCCTTTGCTGCACCGGGTGGCGGGTATCGTCCACCTGCACCGGGTGGCGGGTATCGTCCGCCTGCTCCTCGCCCGCCCCCGCCACCGCCCGCCACCAACATCAACCAGGGTGGGCGGTATGGTGGTCAGCGCCATACATGCCAGCTTTGCGGTATTCTGGGCCACCTCGCCTCTCGCTGTCACCGTCGCTTCAAGCACGATTTTCTAGGCATCGGCAACGACGGTCGCAACAACGAGCGCCAGGCCGCTATGGCCACACATGGCCCTCCGCCTGGCTATACTCCGTCTGGCTATACTCCGTCGTACCCTGTTGATCCCACCTGGTACATGGACACGGGTGCTACAGATCATCTGACGAGCGAGCTTGGCAAACTCCACTCGCACGAGCCCTACCTCGGCCATGACAAGGTTCACACCGCAGACGGGTCAGGTATGCACATCTCTCATATTGGTCAGGCTTCCCTTCTTACACATTCACCTCACAAACTGCACCTTCGTAATGTCCTTCATGTTCCTTCGGTCACTCGCAACTTATTATCTGTTCCTAAACTTACACTTGACAATAATGTTTTGGTTGAATTTCACCCGTCTCATTTTTTTGTCAAGGACCGAGCAACACGGGACGTACTACTTAGAGGTCGATACTGTCGGGGGCTGTATGCTTTGGATGCGGTTTCCCAGGTCTTCACGGGCGTTCGCACGTCGTCTTCTCATTGGCATGCGCGTCTTGGTCATCCAGCTTCTCCGATAGTGAGTCATGTCCTTCAACGGCATGATCTCCCCACCATATCTAGCAATAAAAATTTAGCAGTGTGTGATGCTTGTCAGCAAGGAAAGAGTCATCAGCTTCCATTTGTTTCTTCAAATCGAGTAGTCAACAATCCTCTAGAACTTGTGTTTTCGGATGTATGGGGTCCTGCTCAAACATCTGTGAGTGGTCATAATTATTATGTCAGTTTCATTGACGCTTATAGTCGTTTCACTTGGATGTATCTCCTTAAGCGTAAATCTGATGTGTTTGATGTCTTTGTTCAATTCCAATTGCATGTCGAACGTCTTCTCAAACATAAAATAATACATGTTCAATCTGACTGGGGGGCGAGTATCGCAACCTCAACACATTCTTTAATAAGCTTGGGATTTCACATCGTGTGTCTTGTCCACATACACATCAACAGAATGGTGCAGCTGAACGCAAGCACCGTCACTTAGTTGAAACTGGCCTAACCCTTCTTGCTCATGCGTCTGTCCCCTTTCGATTCTGGAGTGATGCGTTCTCTACGGCTTGTTTCTTGATTAACAGGCTTCCTACTCGTGTCCTACATATGAAAACTCCCCTTGAGCTTCTTTTGCAGGAGACTCCGGACTATACGTTTCTTAAAGTATTTGGTTGTGCGTGTTGGCCTCATCTTCGCCCCTATAACAACCGTAAGCTTGAGTTTCGTTCCAAAAAATGTGTCTTTCTCGGCTATAGTTCACTTCATAAAGGTTACAAGTGTCTACACGTTCCCACTAATAGAGTTTTCATTTCTCGTGATGTTGTGTTTGATGAAAACTTGTTCCCTTTTTCCACCCTTCCACCACCCACGCCACCACCCACACCAAACACTTCTTTTCATGTTTCTCCTGACCAATTTGTGGATGTTGCGTATTCCCCTATGTTGTTGCCTAACTATGGTGCAGGTATTGGTCGTGGTACTCGGCTTCAATTAATGGACATTACGGATACACAAGATGATGTGCATGTGCATGCTCACGATCCGGCCTGCATGCCCCATGCAACTGGGCATGCACCCTCATCGACCGTGCCAAGCATGCTGCATGGGCGCACGTCTCCTGCGCCAAGCACGCTGCCTGGACGCGTGTCTCCCGCGCCAAGCTCTCCTGGCCCAGTTTCGCCTGGCTCCCCACGGCCCAGTCCGTCTCCGTGCGATCACGACCCGGCCACGTCTCCCAGTTCGTCGCCTGGGTCGTTTACTGCCGATCAGGCGGCTCCTGCTCCTGAGTCGCCTAGCTCATCGTCATCCTCTCCTGCACCGGCTCCTCCTGATCCACCTGCTGCAGTGGTTCATCGCCCTCATACTCGTAGTCGCAGTGGCATCTTCAAGCCACTTGATCGGAAAGATGGCACTGTGGCTTGGCTTGCCGCATGCATGTCGCATGCCGAGTCAGATCCTACAGCTGAGCCACGTCACTACCAGGCTGCTATGAGGATCCCTCACTGGCGCGCTGCTATGGAGCTTGAGTTTCAGGCTCTTCGTCAGAATGGCACTTGGACCCTCGTTCCTCCTCGTTCGGGCATCAACATTATTGATTCTAAGTGGGTTTTTAAGGTGAAGAAGCATGCAGATGGATCTATTGAGCGCTTCAAAGCGCGTCTTGTTGCTAAAGGATTTAAACAGCGGTATGGTCTTGATTATGAGGATACATTCAGTCCCGTCGTCAAACCAACCACTATTCGGCTTCTTCTATCTTTGGCGGTCACTCGAGGTTGGTCACTTCGTCAGTTAGATGTTCAGAATGCTTTCTTGCATGGTGTTTTAGAGGAGGAGGTGTATATGCGACAGCCTCCTGGATTTGTTGAGTCTGCACAACCTCATCATCTGTGTCGTCTGGTTAAGGCTCTCTATGGTCTGAAACAGGCGCCACGCGCATGGCATGCTCGCCTTGGGTCTGCACTTCGTAAGCATGGTTTTGTACCCTCGACCGCTGACACGTCCTTGTTCCTTCTCCAGCGCCCTGAGGTTACCATGTACCTCTTGGTTTATGTTGATGATATCATTCTTGTCAGCTCTTCGGACATCGCTACGGATCGTCTCATTAAAGCTTTGGGGTCTGACTTTGCTGTTAAGGACTTGGGCAAGTTGCACTATTTTCTTGGTCTGGAGGTTACTTATCCTGATGGTGGTCTTGCTCTATCTCAGAAGAAGTACTCCATGGATTTGTTAGGTCGCGCGGGTATGCTCAAGTGCAAGATAGCCACCACTCCTATGTCTGCCACTGATGTGATTTCTGCTGTTGATGGAGATCTCTTGTCAGCTGTTGATGCCACTGAGTACCGTAGCATTGTTGGAGGCCTTCAGTACCTCACTATCACTAGGCCTGATCTTTCCTTTGCAGTAAATCGCGTGTGTCAATACCTTCATGCACCACGGGATCCTCACTTGTCTGCTGTTAAGCGCATCCTGCGCTATGTCCGTCACACTGCAGCATATGGTCTGCATCTTCGGCCAGCACCGTATGCTCAGCTTTCAGCGTTTTCTGATGCAGATTGGGCTGGTAATCCTGATGATCGGCGATCCACGGGGGGATATGCAGTCTTCTTTGGTCCCAACTTGATCGCCTGGAGTGCCCGCAAGCAAGCGACAGTGTCTCGCAGTAGCACTGAAGCTGAATATAAGGCTGTGGCAAATGCCACAGCGGAGCTCATTTGGGTACAGTCCTTGCTGCGTGAGTTGGGAGTCTCTCAGGATCAGCCTCCTATTCTTTGGTGTGATAACATCGGTGCTACATACCTCTCCTCAAACCCGGTATTTCATGCTCGAACCAAACACATCGAAGTTGATTATCATTTTGTGAGGGAACATGTTGCACAGAAACTTCTTCAAATCAAGTTCATTTCTTCCAAAGATCAAATAGCTGACATCTTCACAAAGCCGCTGTCACTGCCTCTCTTTCAAGGTTGTAGACGCAATCTTAACTTACTGATTACTTCAGGGTACAGTTAAGATTGAGGGAGGGTGTTAGAGTTTGTATAGCTTCTGTGTATTGTACGGTTCCCATACATGTATTTGTACCTGTACTTCTCCTTATATATATTGATCAGCCGCACCCCCAAGAGGTGACGAGCTAGTTCCCCAAAACCTAATTCATTACAAATCTAATTAATTAGGGTATGATATGATTCAAATTACATGATGCAGGCCAACCTTACTATTGGAGTTTGTGCAAAGGATCGGATGCGTGGACAAGGAAGAAGGCGAGCACAGACCTGGATGCGGCGGGTTTGCTAGGAGGAACGTCTCCGATCTCATCAAGTCCATTGACGAAAATAACAACAACACCCTCCGTTCTCTACTTTGAATTGTATCCACCGTGTGTTCTAGGAATTGCTTCATGACAAATTTGGTACAGAAGTTACACCAGTCGAGATGGCAATATAGTCATGTGTATGGTGAAACGAAGATTCTATTAATACACGAAAGCAGTGGAGAAAAAGAAGTTTTTTTTAGTCTACACACTTCCACTATTATCTTCTCTATCTAAATAGAGCACCTCACTAGTTGTTTTTTTCTTTCAACATGCAAGCATGCCACGTCATCAAGTATCCGATTGGCCCATTTCACTAAACCATGCACATTACCTTTAAGCCTATGAAATAATCTTTGAACAAAGAAATGAAACAAGTCAGTTCATATTTGTTATAATAGAAGGTTTTCTAATATATATCACTATAAAATTACGCATCAACGCGCGTGTTTTTTTAGAAATGGGTACCCGGCCTCTCTGCATCGTGATGATGCACACAACCTTATTATATTAAAACGTAGCAAAAAAGTATGAATCAGTTATTACAGCTCACAGATCAGACAAAGTGGCCACATGAATCAGCCAACGAAACAAAGCTAGCAAGAAGAAACTATTCATTGTATTCTTCTAATATGTTGCCACCCATGTTGGCAGCAAATAGCTCGGACGACCGCCAAAATACGCGTACATCCAGTCTCCATGGTATCCCGTTGCACCCACGGGAGGATCAAAGACCATAGACGAATCCAGTAGATAGCACGATGAACGACCTGCAAAAAATGAGTTACTCTGACCTTGTTAAAAACCACATCATTACGACAATTCCAAACAGCCCATAAGAAAGCACAAACACCAATGTGAATACGTGCTTTAGTAATTTTATCCACTCTATTAAGCCAGTGACCAAACAAATTTGCAATACTAGTTGGTGGGGTAATGTTGAAGGTGAAATGAAATAGTCTCCAAATATCAGTGACAAAAGGACACAATATAAAGAGGTGCTCCACGGACTCCACCGCGGGACAAAAAGCACATTTCTTACACCCACTCCAGTTTCTTTTAATGAGGTTATTGAAAGAGCATTTTCCCTCATGTGTGGTTTTGGTAATTGAATGACAATCTCTATGGACTAATGTTTGCATCGAGATATCAAGAATTGTGGAGTTCATGTGTTGAACTCTTGAAGCTCATGTGTTGAGTGAAGCTTATTGCAAGTATGTCTTGAAGATTCAAGACATCATCTTAGTGAAGAAAAGATGAGTTGTGCAAGACCAAGATAAGCTTCTTGAAGAGATCCTATGCTTGGTGCTTGCAATGGATACATGAAGATGGAGCTAAGCGAGACTCTCCCATTGTGAGCATGGGGGAGTATTTGGAGAAGTCTTCATCAAGAAAGATGACCCACTTGAAGAGATCAAGATAGTCATCATCTAACTCAAGTGTAATGCTCAAGGCAAAGGTATGATCTTGATAGGGCTATAGGATAGATAGGCGTACTATCAAGAGGGGCTCTCAAGTTAGTAACTTGATCGCATTCTTGTGGAGAGCTCAAACCTTTGCATACTTGGCATATCATGTTTCTTGGTTCTTATTTGGCTTTTATGTTGGTGAGGAATTAGAGCTTGGTTCATCTCCATGTGAAGCTCTAGTTCATCGAAATCGGTTTTACTTTGGACAACTTGTTGCGTTTTCGGTGGCGGAAATATTGTCGGTTCTACCTTGAGGAAAGTCCCACACCTTGCCATGTGTGGAGATTTTACTCTATTTATCGTCGCTATCTTTCCAACAAAATTGGTCTCACCTCATTTGGAGTTCATTTGCAAAAGTTATAGCAGTTTTCTTTTTGGTGTTTTTGCTGATTCAGATTATTGGGGTCGGATATTCCGATCTACCGGAATTTCCGGTTCCCCAACTCATCCAAGAAAACGGCTAAGGAAAGGAGAAAAAAGGTTCTGACTCCAGTCGGAATTTGTGCTCGGAAATTTCCGTCTACCGGAATTTCCGAGTGCCCCCAGAAAAGTCCTCCAGAAATGGCTAAGGAAAAGTTTGGTTTTGCTTCTGACTCCAGCCGGAATTTTAGCTCGGAAATTTCATGGACTCGGAATTTCCGGGTGACCCGAATTTCCGAGTCTCTCTTAGACCGGAATTTCCGGTTGACCGGAATTTCCGAGTCTCACTTATACCGGAATTTCCGAGTGTCGAAAAAGCCAACGGCTATATTTCCTGGAGGGGTATAAATACCCCTCCCCTTCTTCTTCCCCAGCTAATCCAAGGCAGCACGACTTTTCCCTCTCTCCTACTCCATTGTTGACCTTGGATAGCTCACTTCCCTCTCAATCCCTCCATTGAATCTTCCATATTCTTTAGGGAAAGTTGAGAGGAGATCTAGATCTACAATCCTACCAATCCATCTCTCCTCTAAGTGAGGGGAACTTAGTGGATCTAGTTCTTGGAGTTCCTTTGTGGTTCTTCTTCTTTGTTCTTCCTCTCTTCTCCCCCCATAATCATTGGTTGCTTTTGGTGGGATTTGGGAGTGAAGGATTTGACTCCTTTGTGGTTTCCTTTGTTCTTCCTCTCTTATTCCCCCATAAACATTTGTTGTTGTGTTGAAATTTGAGAGTGAAGTACTTGAGCACTTCGTGTGCTCTTGCCATTGCATTTGCATCGGTTTGATCCCTCCACGAGGATTCGTGGTGGTGATACTTGTGAGCTTGTTACTCTTGGGTCTTTGGACCCCAGACGCCTTTTGTGGCCGGCCTTTTGTGGCCAAGACCTTTTGTGGTCAAGACCTTTTGTGGTCACTTGAGAGCCCCCAATTAAGTTGTGGGTGTGTGCCTCAAGACTTGGGAGCCCCCAATTAAGTTGTGGGTGTGTGCCTCAAGAGTTGTACGGGATTCGATCTCCGCCCAAAAGGAGATCAATAGTGGAAGGTGAACTCGAACTTTTTGTGGTTGAGTTCATAAGGAGAAGAAGGTGAGCCTTTGTGGCGTTGCGGCTAACCTGTTGTGGTTGCGCACACCTCTCCAAACGAGACGTACACCTTTGGGTGGAACTCGGGAATACATACTCGTCTTCACGTGCCTCGGTCATTTCTATACCCGAGCTCTTTACTTATGCACTTTACATTGTGATAGCCTTCGTGCTTGAAGTCATATATCTTGCTATCATCTTGTCACTTGTATTGCTTAGCTTAAGTTGTTGGTGCACATAGGTGAGCCTAGTTTATATATCTAGGTTGTATGCTTGTTAAAGTAAACCTCTAGTTTTATTCCGCCTTTATCAAGCATACCGGAATTTCCGGGTCATTCGTGGACCGGATATTCCGGCTACTCGGAATTTCCGGGTCACTATTGGACCGGATATTCCAGCTCCTCGAAAAAGTTTTAAATCGCCTATTCACCCCCCCCCCCCCCCCCCCCCCGCTCTAGGCGACGTCTATCCGTTCAGTTATCCTTAGTAAGAATGACCTTACGCCTCAAGAACCACATAAATATTTTTATCTTAAGAGGAACTTTCAATTTCCACAAGTACTTATGAAGAAAATGGCTATTACCATGTATCATATCCGCATACATTGATTTAACCGTGAAGATTCCATTTGTAGTCAAGTTCCATTTTAAACCGTCATCATCATACGTTAGAGCAACTCGAATAAGTTTCTCTACTAACCTCAACCATGCTAACCATTTGCTATCAGTTAAGGTTCTCCGTAATTCGATGCATAATGGATTATTGGACAAGACATGTGCCACAGACACATTCTTGTGCCGAACAATATTAATGAGGGAAGGATATTGAACAACCAACGGTTTGTTCCCAAGCCATGTATCTTCCCAAAAACGTGTTTGTCTACCATTTCCCACAATGAAAGAACCTCGCGTAAAGAATTCAGTCTTCATCGCCATTAGACCTTTCCAAAATGGAGAGTCACTGGGATTCGACTCACATTGAGCCAGGGTTTTATCACTAAGGTATTTGTTGCATAACAGTTCCTGCCAAACCCCCTTTTCATTTAAGATCTTATATAGCCATTTGTCAAGAAGACATATGTTTTTAATTTCTAAAACCGCTATACCCAAACCTCCTTGATCCTTCGGGTGACAAATGATATTCCATCTAGATAGGCGATACTTTCTCTTATGCTGGTCACTTTGCCAGAAAAAACGTGACCGAAAGTAGTCCAACCTCTTCCTTACCCCCACTGGGATTTGGAAGAAAGAAAGAACGGACATCGGGAGGCTCGTTAGAACCGAATTAATCAAGACAAGACGATCACCATATGATCGCATCTTGCCTGCCCAACAACCCAACTTCTTCTCAAACCTATCTTCAATTATCTTCCATTATTTGTTTAATAGACGACGATAATGAATCGGAATACCCAAATATTTGAAAGGTAATTCACCCATACCACACCCGAATATTTGACAGTATTCATTTTGCATGTCTTTAGCCTTGTTAAAGCAAAAAAGCTCACTTTTATGAAAATTTATCTTGAGCCCAGAAAGTTGCTCAAACATTGATAAAATTAATTTCATGTTTACGGCTTTTTCTAAATCATGCTCCAAGAACAATATTGTGTCATCGGCATATTGTAAAATAGATACTCCCCCGTCAACAAGATCAGGTATGAGAGCCCCTGCTTGACCATCATCTTTGGCACGTGCGATGAGAACAACCAGCATATTGAAGGGGTTACGGTGCAGAAAACAATATTTTTTCTAGCGTACGAAACCCTAACTAGCCAGGATCTATCTATCTAGTACATGCGATAACGATGGCGGAACGGGTTACATTACCTCCATGTAGACCGATAGCGGGGATTACGCTCCCGCACAAGCGTTGACGATGAAGTCGTACGTAGCCGACCTCGAGGTCGCGGAGAACTTGACGCGATGATGAAATCGCAGGGGTAGATCTTATCTGGAATCCCGCAGGGCAACGATGCCCGGCGGTATAGCTTAGGTGGAGAGAGGGGCAAAACGGGCGGAGAAACAGCTCGGCCGGCCTGCAATACAATTAATTGTATTTTCCAATTAATTAATCCAATTAATATGCCTTGTTATATAAAGGGGGAAGGGGGTGTGCAAACCCCTTGGCTCCCCCATGTGGGACTAAAGGAGGAGAGGGGGGGAGGCCGGCGCACCCTCCTAGTCCGACTCGGACTAGGGGCCCAAGCCCCCCCTTCCTTGCTTGGTGCGGCTCCCCCTCTTGGGCCCTCTTAGGGCCCATGTACCTGGGAGCCCCCTTTTTCCTTTATTTAATTAATATTAAATTAATATAAAAATCCCATTAATTCATAATTAATATATTTATATATAATTCAATATCCCATGACTCCGAAACTATTTCGGAACCACCCGAACAACTTTCGGACATTCCTGGAACCATTCCATACCTCCGTGGAACTCCTTCCGGACCACCGGAACTCTTTCCGGATCATTTCTCTCTCTCCAACAAATTCCTATAATATTCCAGAACCTATCTCCTGGTGTCGCTAAGACATTAAGTTTGTTACGCTACGATTCGAGAACACTCTAGACATGGTCGAGACACTCCGCTCACCAATGACCGTCAGGGATACCTGGATGTATATGACGGCCCCTGTGCATTCTACGAATATCGTCGTTGAACCATAAACATGATATTCATTCCCTTTGTTTCTGCGATACTACCTTGTCCGAGATATGATCGTAGACATACCGATGTCTTTGTTGTATCTCGTTACTGACGAAGGTTATTAACTCGTCTGTGATATTACATCTCCATGACCTAGTCACAAGCTGCGCAGCTATATAGATGTAACCTCACCGAGTGGGCCCAGAGTATCTTTCCATTACAAGAATGAACAAATCCCGCTCTTGATCCTTACGTCTCGATGCTCTTTCGGAATACCCAAGATGGACACCGTTATTGTCATGCTATATAAGACACACCGTTTGATGCTCTCAAAGCACCCCTACGAAGCATCAATAAGTACGGTCTCACGGTCTAAGGAATAAGCTATCATATTCTTATCTATTGCAAATGACAAACATCGTAATACGATCTTATTGCAATACTTTGCGTATGTCCATCATCTTATTCAATTAACAAGATGACCCCACTGTCAACCGATGTCATTGTCCTTGATCGGGAATCTCGATCAACTGTTGCCCAATGGACTAGCTCATATAGAGGCTTGCTAGGGACCTAGTTGTCTATGTATCACACGTGTATTAATAATTCCGATTAATACAGTTATAGCATAATACACAAACCTATTATAAACTTATGAGATAATGCAATAAATACTACTTATTTATTTGCCTCTAGGGCATATCTCCTTCAGTCTCCCACTTGCACTAGAGTACAAATAAACTAGCTGCATTTTACTTTATCAAAATCCCTTATCAAATAAGAATCATTTGATAATGCTTGCTTGTGGAAGAGTGTTACTCTGACAATCTGCACAATGATTGTACATACTTTTGCGATTCATTGATATCATCTTACTTGATATCACCAAGTTATTCTAATAACATATATGCAAATACCGTAACTAAGTGAGACTTCTGTTTCCCAACGCTTACTCTGATTATACTAACCAGATAGCTGCCCTGAAAAACACACTCAGTCATACAGAGCCCCTTGTAACAATTACAAACTCGTGATATCTACATACTCTCACACCAATGTAGAAAACTTGACATTCCAATGTCAATCCATTAACTAACGCACTTCTACTTCCAGTAAATTCCAAATTTACTTTTATAACTGCTCTTCTTCTAAGAACATCGGTTATATTCTTTCGAGCAGATAATATGGTTTATGTATGATGTCTAATATTGCATAATAGACCAACACGTTATACAACCGTTACTACCTTGTATCATTACTCTTAATGATCAATTGGATTTCAAAGTACCATCCTTTTGACTCTATTCTGACTCCTCAGAAATAATCCAAAACCACTCGACTAACTATTTAAAATTCCCGTTCTATTCCAAATAGACACTAACATTCAAACAGTTTCACAACTTCATCCTTCTCATCTATTCTACTGGTACAATTTCACAATGTGTCATTTACACAAGATGAATTCGACTCCTACTCAAAATATGTTTCCACATATTTGAGAACACGAGCTCGCACTCAAAAACATGTTACCCACATATTTGAGTTGCTAAACTCCCACTCAAAAATATGTTCTTCACATATTTCACCTGAGTGAACTAACTATGACTCCCACTTAAATCGATATTTTGGTCAAACCAAAATCATTGATCTACTATCAATTCGAATTTAATACAAACTATAGTATTACACTAATACAAATCCTTCAGACTTCAAGCATGTCTACATAAATGCAGTCAACAAATTTGATCTTGTTCAAGACACATTTCTTGACAAGACATGCCTCCACGTCTTTCTTATAGTCACATTTCTCATATAACGTTTATATGATGATTAAACAATCTTATTCCTCTAATAAGAATTGCAGCAACAATTACTCTTTTAATCCTTTTAATGTAACTTGGATTTCCAGGCTGAAAAAACCTTTGTTCATATTCTGATATTTTCTCAACTTTCTTTGTATTCATAAAGTGCACCTTGATCTGAAACTTTTAATACAGTGCTATGACCTGACAACAATATTAAATATAACAACACTTTATTTAGAAGTTTCTTTTATGAAAATATTATGATCTTTATGAAGAGGATTGCAAGCAGAAAACAATTTTCTAGTCTCCCTCACTCTTAATCACCAATTTTTTCATTGGCAGACATATACTCTTTGGAACACCTTCCAACATAGGTCTGACACCTTATTTCAAGCTTCTAATTCCAATCCATAAACCATAATTCGAAAAATCATCTTTTCCTCGGAATTACATAGACAACAAACTGAGCTTTGTTTCTACTTGGTTTTGGAATACACTCCCATTCAATGCGAGTATCCTACAAAGAACTATTCATGTATATTCCGAATTATCGTATAATCATATACATGTCGACACTACTGTCGATCTCATGAATTCTTGTTGAGAAAAACATCTATTTTCTAAAGTGGACATCGACTATAATGTTTCGAACATATTAGGAGTTTGTAAAACTGATTCTGACAGACCACACTTTATTTAAAATAGAGCATGATTGTAATTCCCCACATATCACCATATATGACATTATAATTTCGTGAATCATATTTCTACAAGCCTTTTATGTTGAACCCTCAATTAAAAATATTGTCCTTTGATCGAATCTTGTGAATATAACATTCACCATTATTTCCTCTGAAAAACCCCATTTGATCTCTTATCAAATTAATTTCAGACTTATGATTTGTCGGGCAAATACTCCTATTTACCAAAATCATAGAAGAATTCGGATCAAGCAATAAACACCATTAATTAATCATTAAAAATGACACTCAATTAATTTCTTCTGGTATTGCAACTTCAATACTTAATTTCAAGCTTTAATCAACTCGGCACTCGAAATATTTAAATGGACCAAAAACATTCATTACTTCTTTCATTGCTTTCATGACTAAACTCGGCGGTGTTTGTTCTAGTAATAGAACTCTTATTCAAAGGACACGCTATTTTATCATTTCTACAATTATGAATACTTATCATACAATCAATGTAACTGAGATGTGGAACCTTTATTCATAATATAAAACAACTGACTTGTTCCATAACATAAAACAACTGAACTTGTCTTATTACATGAATAACTTTGTCTTGCAACAATCAAGACACACACTCGCTCACTATTACAAAAGACCTTATCAAAAACTATTAATGATAACTATGATAACTTGAGGACGTGAACACCAAATGGCCATCAACTCCTTGATCACCAGCTTCAGCGCCAGGTCACATCAAACTGTGCCACATATATGTGATAATTAGGACCTGTTTCACAAACAGAACAAGTATCAAATACTTCATCATATATCAAGAGTCAAATTCATAATTCTGTATATATCAAATATATACCTGTAGCATCGAAGATCTCTCCTTCGATGGAATCAACTTTCAGAGATTTGAATTCAGACACAAACTTGTAGAAGTTCATATCATCAGCCTTCAAAATGTACTTGCGCACATGATTCTCATAGCTAGGAGGCAGAGATATCAGGACAGTCCGAATGGCACAAGAATCTGCCATCCAGTAATCGAAGACCATCGTAAGCTGGAAGTAGATGTCATACAATCTCTTCAAATGTGTCTTCAGACAGGTATGCTCCTCCATGTGAATGGTCTGGAACATTCTAAGCTGCCTGAATTGCTCACGCTTTAATTCATCCCCGAAGTGTGTCTTTATCGCATCAATCATGACGCTTGGCTCCTTGCGTCAAAATAACTCTTTCAACTCAGGTGCCAGGCATACGGTCATGGTGATCTCCACTTCAATGAATATGTCTTGACGCCTACGGAAATCATCTTCCTCCTCCTCGCTAGCAGAATCTCCTGGTCCTTCTCCTAACGGTTCATCGAGAACATATAGTATGTTGTTGTGTTCGAGAATGTTTCTAAAACCCTTGTACCATCTGATGAAGTTGGACCCGTCGGCTTCTAAGGTAGCATCCGGGCTCTTGAGGAAGTAACCGAAGTATAGTTGCATAGTCTACAGATGTGATCGCAAAAGAGGTAAGGTAAAGTTTACAACATGTAGGTGAGTTTTAGTTTTATAATCACATTATCTAAAACACACCACACCCAGATTATTATCCCTAAAATAATAATGGTGATTACACGACCCTCATCCACCACACCACCCCCGATCATCACGGCCGGAAACATGGCTTCAAAGGTGGACATAAAATGTCGATCACAACAACTCTGTGACTCGTGCTCGATCTTTCGATCTTCCCGTGTTCTGAGGCTATATTTCTGGATATGCTAGGCTCGCCAATCAAACCTCGAAGACCCTGCGCGTGCAACATGGCTTACACCCACTGTATGCGAACGACGAGATGTGTGACACCCGATCATCACGGCCTGCCTCATAACGTAGAACTTTCTTGGTGGTGCGCAACGAGGGAGAACACAATTTTGGTATTTGTTAGGGATCATCCTATTTATGATGCTACCGTTGTATATCTAGCATATAAGCAATCAATAGGATGCACACACAACAACACACAATAATGATGCAATGAAGTGCGATGTGACATGGTTGATGCGCATGGACCTTCATGGCGCCATGTGCCTGGCCCCCGGCGCCCCGGCATGGCTCTGAGTCTACAGAGCCCTCCATTGCCTCCGACAGTACGAGTAATATCAAAACTTACCGTAACCATGTCACATAAAATAACGCCTCTGCAAAACAAAGTTAGACGCCTCTATCTTTATTTAGTTTTGCAAGTTTTACGTGGCAAATAGGCTTATTCGTAAGAGAATCGCTTCCCTACCTACGAACTTTGTACCACAACGTCGATCGTATAATTTCATGTTTAACCATCCCTTTCGGGCCCTCCATTGAAAATGCTTTGCCGACTAGAGAGAGAGACAGACACCCGCCAGCCACAGATACGGTGCAAGCCGTATGTCAGTAGTGGAACCAGTCTCGCGTAAGCGTACGCGTAAAGTCGGTCCGGGCCACTTCATCAACTCAATACCGAAGGCATCGCAAGTGCACGCTAGAGGGTAGCAAATATAAGAAAAACGCCCTCATTCAACATGAGTTCTAACCGTACCAGCAGTACTACGCATAGATCGGCTCTGATACCACTGAAGGGGTTACGGTGCAGAAAACAATAATTTTTCTAGCGTACGAAACCCTAACTAGTCAGGATCTATCTATCTAGTACATGCGATAACGGTGGCGGAACGGGTTACATTACCTCCATGTAGACCGATAGTGGGGATTATGCTCCCGCACAAGCGTTGACGATGAAGTCGTACGTAGCCGACCTCGAGGTCGCGGAGAACTTGACGCGATGATGAAGTCGATGACGTCGGGGTGTCGACGATGATCTGCGTCGACGGGCGTCGGGCGAAAGAAGGCGGGTCGCCGACACCAGGGGGTGCGCCGGCAAAAGAGAGGGAGGCGGCGCGGCGGCTGTAGGGCGAGACGACGTCGCCCAGGCTCCTCAAAAAGAGTTACCTCCGAGCACTCACAAACATACGGAGCTTAGCGACAACCCCCGGTCATTCAGATCCAGCTGAAATCGCAGGGGTAGATCTTATCTGGAATCCCGCAGGGCAACGGTGCCCGGCGATATAGCTTAGGTGGAGAGAGGGGCAAAACGGGCGGAGAAACAGCTCGGCCGGCCTGCAATACAATTAATTGTATTTTCCAATGAATTAATCCAATTAATATGCCTTGTTATATAAAGGGGGAAGGGGGTGTGCAAACCCCTTGCCTCCCCCATGTGGGACTAAAGGAGGAGAGGGGGGGAGGCCGGCGCACCCTCCTAGTCCGACTCGGACTAGGGGCCCAAGCCCCCCCTTCCTTGCTTGGTGCGGCTCCCCCTCTTGGGCCCTCTTAGGGCCCATGTAGCTGGGAGCCCCCTTTTTCCTTTATTTAATTAATATTAAATTAATATAAAAATCCCATTAATTCATAATTAATATATTTATATATAATTCAATATCCCATGACTCCGAAACTATTTCGGAACCACCCGAACAACATTTGGACATTCCTGGAACCATTCCATACCTCCCTGGAACTCCTTCCGGACCACCGGAACTCTTTCCGGATCATTTCTCTCTCTCCAACAAATTCCTATAATATTCCAGAACCTATCTCCTAGTGTCGCTAAGACCTTAAGTTTCTTACGCTACGGTTCGAGAACACTCCAGACATGGTCGAGACACTCCGCTCACCAATGACCGTCAGGGATACCTGGATATATATGACGGCCCCTGTGCATTCTACGAATATCGTCGTTGAACCATAAACATGATATTCATTCTCTTTGTTTCTGCGATACTACCTTGTCCGAGATATGATCGTAGACATACCGATGTCTTTGTTGTATCTCGTTACCGACGAAGGTTATTAACTCGTCTGTGATATTACATCTCCATGACCTAGTCACAAGCTGCGCAGCTATATAGATGTAACCTCACCGAGTGGGCCCAGAGTATCTTTCCATTACAAGAATGAACAAATCCCGCTCTTGATCCTTACGTCTCAATGCTCTTTCGAAATACCCAAGATGGACACCGTTATTGTCATGCTATATAAGACACAACGTTTGATGCTCTCAAAGCACCCCTACGAAGCATCAATAAGTACGGTCTCACGGTCTAAGGAATAAGCTATCATATTCTTATCTATTGCAAATGACAAACATCATAATACGATCTTATTGCAATACTTTGCGTATGTCCATCATCTTATTCAACTAACAAGATGACCCCACTGTCAACCGACGTCATTGTCCTTGATCGGGAATCTCGATCAACTGTTGCCCAATGGACTAGCTCATATAGAGGCTTGCTAGGGACCTGGTTGTCTATGTATCACACGTGTATTAATAATTCCGATTAATACAGTTATAGCATAATACACAAACCTATTATAAACTTATGAGATAATGCAATAAATACTACTTATTTATTTGCCTCTAGGGCATATCTCCTTCCCATATCAACCACTATATTAAACAAGATTGGAGATAGAGGATCACCTTGACGTAAACCTTTTAACGTCTTAAAATAATGACCAAATCATCGTTCACACGAATTCCCACACTTCCTCCTTGTACATAGCGTCCTACCCAATCACACCATTTTGCATTAAAACCTTTCATGCGAAAAGCTTGTTGGAGAAAAGACCATTTAACTTTGTCGTATGCCTTTTCAAAGTCAATTTTGAAAAGCAACCCGTCAAGTTTTTTCTTTTTAGTTCATGTATTGTTTCATGTAGTACAACAACCCCTTCCAGGATATTTATTCCCGGCATAAAGGCTGTTTGTGTGGGTCTTACCACCTTGTGAGCAATTGATGAAACACGATTTGTACCCACTTTTGTAAAAATCTTGAAGCTCACATTAAGATAACAAATAGGCCTATATTGCTCGATTCTACTCGCATCCTCTTTTTTGGGTAATAAAGTAATTACCCCAAAATTTAATTTATAAAGAGGTAGATCACCCTGTTGAAGTTTTTCAAACATGGCCATCAATTCGGCCTTAATGACACTCCAAAAACGTTGATAAAATTCAGCGGGAAACCCATCTGGCCCGGGAGCTTTATTGTGTTCCATTTGCGTTATAGCCTCTAACACCTCCTTTGCAGAAAAATTAGATGTTAAAATGCTATTCTCTTGTGTTGATATTTGCGGTAGATCAGTGACAAAGGACTCATTCATTGTAAAATCGCAAGGTTCGGGCGCTCCAAATAAGCGCTTGTAGTATTCTGAGATGAACACTTTCAAGTTGTTCTGACCCACAAACGTTCCTTTGTCCTGTTCTAATTGGAATATCCTTTTCTTACGATGCTTGCCATTTGCAATGAGGTGAAAGTTTTTGGTATTATTTCCCCCTTCCTGGACATGTTTAACTTTTGCCCGCTGAGCCCATTTAGACTCTTCATCACGTCTTAATTGTGCCAAATAAGCATCCGCCTCTTTCTTGGCTGCATTTTCAGCCACCGACAAAGGGGAGGTTTCAGCTTTGATGTCCAATTCATCAATTAGAAGACACAACTTCTGTTTTAATTTTTTATACTCTCCACTAATATTCTTTGCCCATCCCCGAAGATATTGACGCAAATGTCTAATTTTGTTCTGCCACCTTTCAACCGGTGACTCTCCGGTGGTAACAGACGCCCATTCTTGACAAACCATCTCATAAAAACCTTCTTTACGCAACCAAGAAAGTTCAAACGAGAAAGCTGCGTTGTTTCCAATGTGAGCCTCAATACCTGATTCTATAATTAACGGAGTGTGATCGGACCCCGATCGGGTCATCGCATGCACCATAACAAGAGGATATTTTTCTTCCCATGGAACACTCGCCAAGAAACGGTCCAACTTTTCATATGTTGGAACATCTCTCCTACTAGCCCAGGTATATTGCCTCCCAGAGAGCTCAAGTTCTCTAAGGCTAAGGCTTTCAATAATTGCATTAAAAATAAACGGCCATAGAGCATTAAATTTTGTATTATTTTTCTCCTCTTGTCTTCGAATGATATTGATATCACCCCCCACCAAAAGAGGTAGTGTTTCATTCTCGCAAATACGAACAAGTTCAGCTAGAAACTCGGGTTTTTGTGCTTCTTGCGCAGCCCCACACACGACTACAAAATACCACAAAAAACCATCACTTTTTGTTTTAATTGGAATTTAACGCAATAGTCTCCTGTTACAACATTTTGTATGCAGAAAGACACATTGTTGAAACCGGCAAGAATACCACCAGATCTACCATGAGGTGCTAAACAATACCACAAGTAGTCCATTCCCCCCGCAAGTTGTTTGAGAAAAGGAACTGTAAAGTTAGACCTACCAGTCTCCAAAATAGCAAGAAAATCTAATTTTAGCTCTCGCACCGTCTATCGAATCATAATATGCTTAGCCGTATCTACTAACCCATTACTGTTCCAAATCATACCTTTCATCTTAGTTTTTATTTTTTAGCTTTTTGATTCTAGGACTTCTTCTACTAACAGCTAGGCCATTGCCTTGCTTAGTTTTTTTCTTACAACCTACTTTAATTCCTTGAAAACCCAGTTGGTCTAGGGAATTATCTTCTTCTTCATTTTCTAAATCTTCCAAAATATTGGATGCTCTTTTTATAACCATACTATCATGATTTCCGTGCTCAACTTCTTTCAGATTGTTCTTAAGAAAGGTAGCAGCTCTCTCATTCTCAATTGTCTTAATGTAGTTAACAGAAGTAAGAACTTCAGAGGGAGAAGTCCCTAGAGAAATCCCAAGCCTAGAGGCCCTATCAACTATTGCCGCATGCGGTAACGAATTAAAAGAGAGCTTGTTAGAAGATGTACCTGAACCCCATAACAGGTTGCGAGATTCAGCCAACGACATTGCCTTCTCTAATTGAGGCGCATCAGCGTTGGGTTTCATCTTCAGCCTCTCACTAGATCGAGGACCACTCGCCATTGGATTTTTTATACCGCCATAAGCAATGACATCTTCCACGCTTGGTTTCTTAATGATTGGAGTCACAGGAGTATTCATCACTTCATGCACACTCACAATATCGGCCTGAACACAATCACGTATACACTCATTATTACGTAAACATGTATTAGTTATATCCGGCTGTATCATCACTTGTGCTTGTTACAATATCAACGCGTGTGGTGTTATGTAGTTTCTATAAGACGAAGTATCAAGTGAAAACCACCATCAGTGAAAGCCTAAAAACTACCGATTTGGGACATCAGATGATCAATGGATGGAGTAGATCGGAGGTGGAATTCCCGATCACTGAATGGTGGTTTTACCCGATAATATGAATATAACAAATTCCAATAAAATGAATAAAAGGGAGGCATATATGATATAACCACCAAATTAACCATATGTGACAGAAACACAAATTTCACTATTTGGTATTGAATGATGGTTTTCACCTGATAATATGAATACAAAGCAAAACCCAACTAATAATCTCTCATTATTACCAACAAATAATTTTAGAGATTTCACGTAATGGTTTCTATAATTTTACGTTTTCGCTAATTCTCACTAGAGTATGAATTAAGTGACCTCACTAAACTATATCCCCTTAGATTTACATCATGATTCGTGCAATATATGATTTGTACATGAGTTGCAACTCAAATTTCGTCCACTTACACATGGTTGCACTAGATTGTAAATGAGATTTTTTTCGGTTGTAGATATCTTTGCACATAATATAAATAAAACTCTCCTAGGTACACATGGTTAAACATGAGTTGCAACTAAAAATATCTCCGTTGCACATAAATTACCGATGAGTTGCACATGCAATTGGATGACGTCATCTGAATGAGAAATGTCTTAATTCCCACTCAAGTGAGCCCTAGTCGCTCCCACAGTTTTAAGGTGTCACTAGTTTGTGATGGAACCTTCTACCGCTCAACGGTTTTTTCGAAACATCAAGCTGGCATGGGTCCATAACAAACAAGTTATATCTACTTGGGCTCTTGTTTCCTTTGCCCATTCATGATGTTCATTAAATTTGTACCAGAATCCCTGTAACCTCGTGCTAAGTTTAGTGAACTGATCACCTCACTGCTAACATCATGTCACATAGCATGTCAAGGAGGGGGGCATGAGCTAGCTTTGGGTCGACAGAATGAGCTTCGTTCGCCATGGAACCTAGAGGTACAACTATAGCTTGGAGCAGGGACGGAGGAAGGGGGGGACGAGCAGGGGCTAAGCCCCCCCCTAACTTTCAGATTTTCTTTGTAAATCCCCTACTAAACATGCTTCTAATGAGGATTTTAATCCTTGTTCGCCCCCTCCAACAAAGCTCTGCCCCCTCCAAGCTTGGGGGCTGGCTCCGTCCCTGGCTTGGAGGCATGCCATATCTGTAGCCTTTTTTTAATGCAATATCTGTAGCCTTTTGGGATCAACCACTCCTTGGGACCTACGGGAAAACCATTCTTTGCCGTGAGGTTGGCTCTTCGCCGTGTGTCTAGTTTTTACGGAACAAGGCAAAGAAAACCATACACCAGAGATAGGCTGTGCCGTGTACAACTAGAAAACGCACTACAAAGTTTTAAAGCACGGTAAAGACTAAGCAAAGCATGCGGCAAAGAACCATACACAACAAAGATCAAGGAAAACACACGGCAAAGAACTATGCACGGCCAACATGTTTGCTTTGCAGTGTGTACATATGACAAACAAATGGCAAATAATTCTTGTCGTGTGCATTGGCAAAGTACACGACAGACATGTGATCTACATAATTTTGTGAAACAAGTATAAAATATTTGGTGAAGAATGGCACCAATTTAATTTTTATACAAAGTAGTATACATTTGACGGAGATTTCTCAAATGTTAGAAATATTCTTGCTAAAAAAATCATTTTAAGATATATAAGTAGTTATTATATCATAGAACCATCGATAGCTTTGATAAACTCAACCCCTTTCAATAAATAGCCATCCGCCCATTTTGACCAGTTTTTAAAAAATCTCAAATAAAATGAAGAAAAGCTCAAAAAAATAAATCCTTTGATAAGGAGTAATTTTATGTGTACTAGTAGCTAGAAAAAATGAATAATATAAGTTTCAACAAACTTTGCAAGAAAATCTTTCACAAAAATGTGTATCATGTATAAACATGTATAAGTTTTAAACTAAATGACCAAATTATGGCCATTCTCGTGGCATAGTTTGTAATAAAAGACCCATATATGACATATAGGTGTATCTTGTTAGGGTAAATAATGGTGCCAAAGTGAGATTTAAAATTATTTGTAGAAATATTATTTTTTATTTTTTCAGTGCAAAAAATGACTAAAAAATGTCGTTGTCGTGTGCCGGCAACCATGCTTTGCCGTGTGAAACCGGCCCATCGCACGGCGAAGAATCCGGTCAGAGGAGTTTATGTGGATTATGCTTATGAGACGTTGGATGATTGATCTGCATAATCCAACGTGGCAAAGTCTCTGGACATCTCTAAGAAAGCACACAATCCGTGTATTACCCTATATATGAAAGTTGGTCAGATTGACCCTCAAATCAAGCATCCACGTCACCCTTTAGTCCTCAGCCGTCCGATCTGAGCAACCAATGGCCCAGATCATAAGTTTCGGTCACCAAAACGGAATGTACTGTAGCACGGGCCTCTCCGCCAATCAGAGCGCAACACGTCGCCCGGTCGCCGGCCGGTGACCTCCGGTTCCACCGGTCACCGCACCTATTTTCCACAAAAGACACTCGAAGATCTGCGCAGCGACCCGCAGTCCAAACTTTAACACAGATAAGGACCCTATTGTGAATATGGGAAAGCTTAGACGCTTTTCTGCAAAACCACCCCGCAGAATCCCCCCACCCCTTCCTTCTCTCTCCCACAACCCCGAGTTCGCCGCAGCCGCCAACGCGCCGCTCGCCTCCTCCCGCGCCCCCCGCCTCCTCCGTCCGCTCTGCCCCGCCGCCGCCTCCTCTCGCTCGCCTCCTCCCTTCTCCTCCCGCGCCGTCGCGCCTCCTCTCGCTCCGCCGCGCCCTTCCTTCTCCCTCCCACGACCCGGAGGTCGCCGCCGCTACGCGCCTCCCCGGTCAAATCGACGGGCACAGGTAGGTGCGCCGTTGCATCATCCTCATGCTTGTCGATGATCGTCTGGCGGGACGTCACCTCCGCGCCGGATTCGTCGACGCTGCGCTCGTCGTCCGCAGCCGCGTACGCACGCCTCGACCCTCCTCCTCTCTGTCCTCCTCCTGCCGTAGCCGCTGTCCCACTTGTGTCCTCTGCCCACCCTTGCCGCCCTCCTCCCGTTCCTCCTTCCTGCCGCCGCATCCTACCTCCCCTGCCCCCACATGGACCCTGACCAGGAGACCCGCCGCCCCCTGCAGCAGTGGCTGCCGGCGACCAAGACCCTGAGGTGCAGTTCCTGCTCGTGCTTATGGATGGCCTGATTCTTCACCTCCATGTCCTCTCTGTTCCTCCTTATGGCTGGCACGATTATTCATCTGATTCCCTCCCTCTCTATTTCAATTTTAATTTTGCATCTAGGGTTTGGATCTCCAGGAGACTCCATGGTTTCTCTCAAGATCTTGTTGTAGTAGCTAATAGTGGTGGTCTGCAGTCTCTCAGGATCCACATCTTTTTGAAGGGGTTACGGTGCAGAAAACAATAATTTTTCTAGCGAACGAAACCCTAACTAGGCAGGATCTATCTATCTAGTACATGCGATAACGGTGGCGGAACGGGTTACATTACCTCCATGTAGACCGATAGCGGGGATTACGCTCCCGCACAAGCGTTGACGATGAAGTCGTACGTAGCCGACCTCGAGGTCGCGGAGAACTTGCCGCGATGACAAAGACGATGACGCCGGGGTGTCGACGATGATCTGCGTCGACGGGCGTCGGGCGGAAGAAGGCAGAGCGCCAGCACCAGGGGTGGTGCGCCGGCGGCAGAGGGGAGGGGGGGCGCGGCGGCTGCAGGGGTGAGACGACGTCGCCCAGGCTACTCAAAAGGAGTTACCTCCGAGCACTCACAAACATACGGAGCTTAGCGACAACCCCCAGTCATTCAGATCCAGCTGAAATCGCAGGGGTAGATCTTATCTAGAATCCCGCAGAGCAACGGTGCTCAGCGGTATAGCTTAGGTGGAGAGAGGGGGCAAAACGGGCGGACAAATAGCTCGGTCGGCCTGCAATACAATTAATTGTATTTTCCAATGAATTACTCCAATCAATATGCCTTGGTATATAAAGGGGGAAGGGGGTGTGCGAACCCCCTGGCTCCCCCAAGTGGGACTAAAGGAGGAGAGGGAAGGGGGATTCGGCCGAACCCCCCTTGGGCTTCTCCTACTCCTAGTCCAACTCGGACTAGGAGGCCCAAGCCTCCCTTTCCTTGTGGGGTGCGGCTCCCCCTTCTTGGGCCCTCTTAGGGCCCATGTAGGTGGGAGCCCCCCTTTTCCTTTATTTAATTAATATTAAATTAATATGAAAATCCAATTAATTCATAATTAATATATTTATATATAATTCAATATCCCATGACTCCGAAACTATTTCGGAACCACCCGAACAACTTTCGGACATTCCTGGAACCATTCCATACCTCCCCGGAACTCCTTCCGGACCACCGGAACTCTTTCCGGATCATTTCTATCTCTCCAACAAATTCCTATAATATTCCAGAACCTATCTCCTGGTGTCGCTAAGACCTTAAGTTTGTTACGCTACAGTTCGAGAACACTCCAGACATGGTCGAGACACTCCGCTCACCAATGACCGTCAGGGATACCTGGAAGTATATGACGACCCCTGTGCGTTCCACGAATATCGTCGTTGAACCATAAATATGACATGCATTCCCTTTGTCTCTGCGATACTACCTTGTCCGAGATATGATCGTAGACACACCGATGTCTTTGTTGTATCTCGTTACCGACGAAGGTTATTAACTCGTCTGCGATATTACATCTCCATGACCTAGTCATAAGCTGCGCAGCTATATAGATGCAATATCACCGAGTGGGCCCAGAGTATCTTTCCATTACAAGAATGAACAAATCCCGCTCTTGATCCTTACGTCTTGATGCTCTTTCGGAATACCCAAGATGGACACCGTTATTGTCATGCTATATAAGACACACCGTTTGATGTTCTCAAAGTACCCCTACAAAGCATTAATAAGTAAGGTCTCACGGTCTAAGGAATAAGCTATCATATTCTTATCTATTGCAAATGATAAACATCGTAATACGATCTTATTGCAATACTTTGCGTATGTCCATCACCTTATTCAACTAACAAGATGACCCCATTGTCAACCGACGTCATTGTCCTTGATCGGGAATCTCGATCAATTGTTGCCCAATGGACTAGCTCATATAGAGGCTTGCTAGGGAACTGGTTTTCTATGTATCACACGTGTATTAATAATTCCGATTAATACAGTTATAGCATAATACACAAACCTATTATAAACTTTACGAGATAATGCAATAAATACTACTTATTTATTTGCCTCTAGGGCATATCTCCTTCAGTCTCCCACTTGCACTAGAGTACAAATAAACTAGCTGCATTTTACAGAATCCCTTATCAAATAAGAATCATTTGATAATGCTTGCTTGTGAAAGAGTGTTACTGCACAATCCATGATTGTACATGCTTTTGCGATTCACAGACATCAACTTGCTTGGTATCACCATGTTGTCTAACAACATATATGCAAATACCGTAACTAAGTGAGACTTCTGTTTCCCAGCGCTTACTCTGATTATACTAACCAGATAACTGCTCTGAAAAACACACTTAGCCATAGAGAGCCCCTTGTAACAATTACAAACTCGCGATATCTACATACTTTCACACCAATGTAGAAAACTTGACACTCTAATGTCTATCCAACAACTAACACACCTCTACTTCCAGTAAATTATAAATTTACTTTCATAACTGCTCTTCTTCCAAGAACATCGGTTATATTTCATCGAGCAGATAATATGGTTTTTGTATGATGTCTAATATTACATAATAGACCCACATGTCATACAACCATTACTTTCATGCATTATTACTCTTAATGATCAATTGGATTCCAAAGGAACATCCTTTTGATTCTATTCTGACTCCTCAGATATAATCCAAAACAACTCGACTAACTATTCAAAATTCCTGTTCTATTTCAAAATAGATACTAACTTTCAAATAGTTTCACAACTTCATCCTATTCTATTGGTACAGTTTCACAATGTGTTAACTACACAAGATGAATTCGACTCCCACTCAAATTATGTCTCCACATATTTGACAACACGAGCTCCCACTCAAAAACGTGTCATCCACATATTTGAGTCCCTAAGCTCCCACTCAAACATATGTTCTTTACATATTCCACCTGAGTAAACTAACTATGACTCCCACTTAAATCGACATTTTGGTCAAACCAAAATCATTGATCTACCATCAATTCGAATTTAATACAAACTACAGTATTACATTAATACAAATCCCTCAGACTTCAAGCATGTCTACATAAATGTAGTCAACAAATTTGATCTTGTCCAAGACACATTTCTTGACAAGACATGCTACCGCGTCTTTCTTATAGTCACATTTCTCATATAACACCTTATATGACGATTAAACAATCTTATTCCTCTAATAAGAATTGCAGCAACAATTACTCTCTTAATCCTTTCAAATGCAACTTTGGATTTCCAGGCTCAAAAAGCCTTTGTTCGTATTCCGATATTTTCTCAACTTTCTTTGTATTCATAAAGTGCACCTTGATCTGTCAACAATATCTGAAATACTTAATACAGCGCTGTGACCTGACAACAATATTAAATATAAAAGCACTTTATTTAGAAGTTTCTTTCATAAAATATTATGATCTTTATGAAGAGGATTGCAAGCAGAAAACAATTTTCTAGTCTCCCTCACTCTTAATCACTAAACTTTCATTAGCAGACATATACTCTTTGGAACACCTTCCAACATAGGTCTGACACTTTATTCCAAACTTCTAATTCCAATCCATAAACCTTAATTCGAAAAATCATCTTTTTCTCGGAATTACATAGACAACAAACTGAACTTTGTTTCTAATTGGTTTTGGAACACACTCCCATTCAATGCGAGTATTTTACAAAGAACTATTCATGTATATACCGAATTATCGTGTAATCATATACATGTCGACACTACTGTCGATTTCACGAATTCTTGTTGAGAAAAACATCTATTTTCTAAAGTGGACATCGACTATAATGTTTCGAACATATTAGGAGTTTCTAAGACTGATTCTGACAGACCACACTTTATTTAAAATAGAGCATGATTATAATTCCCCACATATCACTATATATGACATTATAATTTTGTGAAACAAATTTCCACAAGTCTTTTGTGTTGGAACCATAATTCAAAAATATTGTCCTTTGATCGAATCTTGTGAATACAATGTTCACTAATCTTTCTTCTGAAAAACCCCATTTGATCTATTATCAAATTAATTTCAGACTTTATGATTTGTCGGGCAAATACTCCTATTTACCAAAATCATAGGAGAATTCGGATCAAGCAATAAAAAACAATTAATTAATCATTAAAAATGACACTCAATTAATTTCCTCTGGTATTGCAACTTCAATACTTGATTTCAAGCTTAATCAACTCAGCACTCGAAATACTTAAATGGACCAAAAACATCCATTACTTCTTTCATTGCTTTCATGACTAAACTCGATGGTGTTTTGTTCTAGTAATAGAACTCTTATTCACAGGACACGCTATTTTATCACTTCTACAATTATGAATACTTATCATACAATCAATGTAACTGAGATGGGGAACCTTTATTCATAATATAAAACAACTGACTTGTTCCATAACATAAAACAACTGAACTTGTCTTATTACATGAATAACTTTGTCTTGCAACAATCAAGACACACACACTCGCTCACTATTACAAAAGATCTTATCAAAAACTATTAATGATAACTATGATAACTTGAGGACGTGAACACCAAAAGGCCATCAACTCCTTGATTACCAGCTTCAGTGCCAGGTCACATCAAACTGCGCCGCATATATGTGATAATTAGGACCTGTTTCACAAACAGAACAAGTATCAAATACTTCATCATATACCAAGAGGCGAATTCATAATTCTGCATATATCAAATATATACCTGTAGCATCGAAGATCTCTCCTTCAATGGAATCAACCTTCATAGATTTGAATTCAGACACAAACTTGTAGAAGTTCATATCATCGGCCTTCAAAATGTACTTGCGCACATGCTTCTCATAGCTAGGAGGTAGAGATATCAGGACAGTCCGAATGGCACAAGAATCTGCCATCCAGTAATCGAAGACCATCGTCAGCTGGAAGAAGATGTCATACAATCTCTTCAAATGTGTCTTCAGACAGGTATGCTCCTCCATGTGAATGGTCTGGAACATTCTAAGCTGCCTGAATTACTCACGCTTTAATTCATCCCCGAAGTGTGTCTTTATCGCATCAATCATGACGCTTGGATCCTTGCGTCGAAACAACTCTTTCAACTCGGGTGCCAGGCAAACGGTCATGGTGATCTCCACTTCAATGAATATGTCTCGACGCCTACGAAAATCCTCTTCCTCCTCCTCGCTAGCAGAATCTCCTGGTCCTTCTCCTAACGGTTCATCGAGAACATATAGAATGTTGTTGTGTTCGAGAATGTTTCTAAAACCGTTGTACCATCTGATGAAGTTGGACCCGTCGGCTTCTAATGTAGCATCCGGGCTCTTGAGGAAGTAACCGAAGTATAGTTGCGTAGTCTACAGATGTGATCGCAAAAGAGGTAAGGTAAAGTTTATAATATGTAGGTGAGTTTTAGTTTTATAATCTCATTACCTAAAACACACCACACCAAGATTATTATCCCTAAAATTAATAATGGCGATAACACGACCCTCATCCACCACACCACCCCCGATCATCACGGCCGGCAGCATGGCTTCAAAGGTGGACATAAAATGTCGATCACAACAACTCTGTGACTCGTGCTCGATCTTTCGATCTTCCCGTGTTCCGAGGCCATATTTCTGGATATGCTAGGCTCGCCAATCAAATCTCGAAGACCCTGCGCGTGCAACATGGCTTACACCCACTGTATGCGAACGACGAGATGTGTGACACCCGATCATCACGGCCTGCCTCATAACGTAGAACTTTCTTGGTGGTGCGCAACGAGGGAGAACACAATTTTTGGTATTTGTTAGGGATCATCCTATTCATGATGCTACCGTTGTATATCTAGCATATAAGCAATCAATAGGATGCACACACAACAGCACACAATAATGATGCAATGAAGTGCGATGTGACATGGTCGATGCGCCTGGACCTTCACGGCGCCATGTGCCTGGCCCCTCCGGCGCCCCGGCATGGCTCCGAGTCTACAGAGCCCTCCATTGCCTCCGACAGTACGAGTAATATCAAAACTTACCGTAACCATGTCACATAAAATAACGCCTCTGCAAAACAAAGTTAGACGCCTCTAGCTTTATTTAGTTTTGCAAGTTTTACGTGGCAAATAGGCTTATTCGTAAGAAAATCGCTTCCCTACCTACGAACTTTGTACCACAACGTCGATCGTATAATTGCATGTTTAAGCATCCCTTTCGGGGCCTCCATTGAAAATGCTTTGCCGACTAGAGAGAGAGAAACAGACACCCGTCAGCCACAGATACGGTGCAAGTCGTATGTCAGTAGTGGAACCAGTCTCGCGTAAGCGTACGCGTAAAGTCGGTTCGGGCCGCTTCATCAACTCAACACCGAAGGCATCGCAAGTGCACGCTAGAGGGTAGCAAATATAAGAAAGACGCCCTCATTCAACATGAGTTCTAACCGTACCAGCAGTACTATGCATAGATCGGCTCTGATACCACTGAAGGGGTTACGGTGCAGAAAACAATAATTTTTCTAGCGAACGAAACCCTAACTAGCCAGGATCTATCTATCTAGTACATGCGATAACGGTGGCGGAACGGGTTACATTACCTCCATGTAGACCGATAGCGGGGATTACGCTCCCGCACAAGCGTTGACGATGAAGTCGTACGTAGCCGACCTCGAGGTCGCGGAGAACTTGCCGCGATGACAAAGACGATGACGCCGGGGTGTCGACGATGATCTGCGTCGACGGGCGTCGGGCGGAAGAAGGCAGAGCGCTAGCACCAGGGGTGGTGCGCCGGCGGCAGAGGGGAGGGGGGCGCGGCAGCTGCAGGGGCGAGACGAAGTCGCCCAGGCTACTCAAAAGGAGTTACCTCCGAGCACTCACAAACATACGGAGCTTAGCGACAACCCCCGGTCATTCAGATCCAGCTGAAATCGTAGGGGTAGATCTTATCTAGAATCCCGCAGAGCAACGGTGCTCAGCGGTATAGCTTAGGTGGAGAGAGGGGGCAAAACGGGCGGAGAAACAGCTCGGTCGGCCTGCAATACAATTAATTGTATTTTCCAATGAATTAATCCAATTAATATGCCTTGGTATATAAAGGGGGAAGGGGGTGTGCAAACCCCCTGGCTCCCCCATGTGGGACTAAAGGAGGAGAGGGGAGGGGGGGTTCGGCCGAACCCCCCTTGGGCTTCTCCTACTCCTAGTCCAACTCGGACTAGGAGGCCCAAGCCTCCCTTTCCTTGTGGGGTGCGGCTCCCCCTTCTTGGGCCAGGGCCCATGTAGGTGGGAGCCCCCTTTTTTCTTTATTTAATTAATATTAAATTAATATAAAAATCTCATTAATTCATAATTAATATATTTATATATAATTCAATATCCCATGACTCCGAAACTATTTCGGAACCACCCGAACAACTTTCGGACATTCCTGGAACCATTCCATACCTCCCCGAAACTCCTTCTGGACCACCGGAACTCTTTCCGGATCATTTCTCTCTCTCCAACAAATTCCTATACTATTCCATAACCTATCTCCTGGTGTCGCTAAGACCTTAAGTTTGTTACGCTACGGTTCGAGAACACTCCAGACATGGTCGAGACACTCCGCTCACCAATGACCGTCAGGGATACCTGGAAGTATATGACGACCCCTGTGCATTCCACGAATATCGTCGTTGAACCATAAATATGGCATTCATTCCCTTTGTCTCTGCGATACTACCTTGTCCGAGATATGATCGTAGACACACCGATGTCTTTGTTGTATCTCGTTACCGACGAAGGTTATTAACTCGTCTGCGATATTACATCTCCATGACCTAGTCATAAGCTGCGCAGCTATATAGATGCAATATCACCGAGTGGGCACAGAGTATCTTTCCATTACAAGAATGAACAAATCCCGCTCTTGATCATTACGTCTTGATGCTCTTTCGGAATACCCAAGATGGACATCGTTATTGTCATGCTATATAAGACACAACGTTTGATGTTCTCAAAGTACCCCTACAAAGCATTAATAAGTACGGTCTCACGGTCTAAGGAATAAGCTATCATATTCTTATCTATTGCAAATGACAAGCATCGTAATACGATCTTATTGCAATACTTTGCGTATGTCCATCACCTTATTCAACTAACAAGATGACCCCATTGTCAACCGACGTCATTGTCCTTGATCGGAAATCTCGATCAATTGTTGCCCAATGTACTAGCTCATATAGAGGCTTGCTCGGGACCTGGTTATCTATGTATCACACGTGTATTAATAATTCCGATTAATACAGTTATAGCATAATACACAAACCTATTATAAACTTTATGAGATAATGCAATAAATACTACTTATTTATTTGGCTCTAGGGCATATCTCCTTCACTTTTTGTAGCAGCACATATGCAGAGCGGCTCTGTGAAGAATTCCACTTGAGGTCCACGATATAGAGTAAAAGTGCGTCTTGTCCGAATCTGGCAGAACACAAACAAGAATAAGGAGATGTACGAGCTAGGTTTGCTTTTCATTGACCAGCAGGTACGCACGAAAACACAATATAGCTTTACCTGATTGATCCATGGCTTACAGTACATACACCTGACCTACTGAAGCAGTTCATGTGCTACTACAGTTATAGTTAGTTTTGGCTCATTAATTCAATACATGATCTACAACCTCTAGAATGTAAAAGATTTCAGTAAATATGAATTTAGCTGAACTTATAGGTGTTTTCAAATTATAAAGATTTATATGATCTATACAAAGTCATCTCTGTAAATTTCGGTTAAAGGCTGTGATGCATACTTTAATTATACTCTGTTTGCAATCATGTTGCATTCTTTTTAGACAGTATTTGACGAGTTGCTTGAACGTAGAATTTGAAGCCAATGCATTGTGTAAACAAATTACAGTGTTCTAATTTCTGAATCGTATTTCAAATCAATATTTTCGAGCGAGATAAAACTATTTTGAATTTAACCTGTTGTGCCTTTGAACATCTGCATGCTAAACTCTACCGCATATGCATCTTCCCGTGAATAGGGATCAGGTAAAAAAAAGTATCTACACAACATTGACAACTTCAAGTTATATTCGAGCTTATGGCGAGCTCAGTACATGCTTTTCATGTAACAATGTTATACATAGTTGTTTCTTCATGGGTAGCTATGCCAGATTTTTTTAATTCCTTAAGGATTATACTGATCAGGGTAGGCATTCAAACAGTCCTGGTTGTTGGCAAGCACATTGAGATTTAGTTTTAAGTTCATCAGCAGAGGCAGACTAAAAATAAAATATTATTATTCTATTTTAGTCGACTTTGCAATTCATTCAGTCCAAGCTTGGAGGCCTATGCTGCTTTGCCCCAGGGTCGTCGCATGCAGACATCATGTGCATGATGTACTTGCATTTATCCCCAGTTTCTCCAAAAAAAAATCATTTGGAGGTAACAGCAAGATGCGATGGAGCTAAGTAATATTAGCATGTACTCCACTATAATTTTTTATTAGTTATGTAATTTTTTCTAGATGGGCATTGTTTAAATTTGCACCCAATTTGCTTTCTCATAGACAAAAGTATTTCTTTATGTTTAATATTACTTTTGGCCTCAAAGAGCATTCCTGATATACCGTACAAAGTGTTTGTTTATGTTAAATATTACTTTTGGTCTCAAAGAGCATTCCTGACATAGCGGTACTGACTGAGATCTCAGAAACACAGAAGTGTCATGGTTTATACCATTCTGAACTTCCTTTTTCTCTGTAATTTTTTGCAGGTAAATGGAGTTGTTGCATGGGACATTGACTCCTAGAATTTGTTCACTAGGTTTGATGCGCAGTTTCGGTCAGTACAAAGTGAGTAGTTTCAGTCATACGCTTAACAACTTATCGTGATGGATTGCAGAGCTCCACCACCGATGGCGGCCATATTCCGTGGCATACGCCGTGCCTTCGACGCATTGTTATCTCCCATCGAGCGCAGTAGGTCTCCCCGTGTGCCCTGCCAGTCACTACCTGAGTACCTGGTGGCAGATACGATGGTGTTCAATTGTCGTGCCAGAGCGCTGCCGTGGAGCTACAGTTTTTTTATAGTCGGGATGCAGGTCGACATAGGAGATGGGTAGGCACTACGAGGACAGCAGCACCACTGACGGCACACAGGTACGCATGGCGACGGCAGAAAAACCAAGGTCAGAGGACCTCATGTCTTTTCTCTCTAGGATCCCGACATGTTTCCTTTACTCTCATGGTCTCACCCATTCCTTCGTGATTATGCTTGGAAATCACAGTTTTTATTGGATTATGCTCATACAAGTTTACATGCTTACGTTGCCATCAGATCCCTTGGTTCTCACAGATGATTGGATTTAGGTTGCCTTCTTTGTCTGGTCCCAGGTTCATCTCAAGCAATTTATTGCTACGTATTTGCATTCCGATATTTTATTTTTGCAGCTTGCGTAATTACTTATGCTACAGTACTAAGTTTATCTTGCCAATTCTTAGAACTGCTGCCATGTGATTGTTAAATTGACAAATCACTAGAACTGGATGTGTATTTCAGATTACTACATGCATCATATCAATATCAATTCTGCAGGGGCACAAATTTGATAATTTAACACAAAAACAAGGTAGCAGTTCAGGCATCAACATTTCTTTTATTTTTTTCCAAGACTTTTAAGGCACCATTTGATAGAATACGTATAGGATTTGTGTATGTAAACCTATTGTAACTCTGTTGTATTGTCAATATATAAAGCAAGGACGCCACCTCGTTAGGGTTGTGCGTTTCACCCCAAACCTGTTTGTATTACATGGTATCAGCCTAAAATCGATCTAGTCATGTCTTCCGCCGCCGCCGCCGTCTCCGACGCATCGTCGTCTCTCTCGACGGCGCCCTCAGCTGCCGAGCTTGCTGCGCTGCAGCCTCTCTCTGCCATGAACTCCGCAGCTACGTCGACTGGTCCGATCTATTTCGGCCATCACCTCACCATCAAGCTCGCCGCCGAGACCTATCTTCTCTGGCGTGCGCAGGTTGTCTCCCAGCTCCGGAGCAACCTCCTCCATGGGTACGTCGAGGGCACCTATCCATGTCCCTCCGCCACCATCTCCACTCCCAAGGAAGGTGGCGCCCCGGAGGTCAGGCCCAACCCCGCCTTTGCGGCTTGGGTCCAGCAAGATCAAGCCATCCTGTCGGCCTTCAATGCTTCCTCGACGCCGACTGTCGGCGCCATGATCATGTTCGCCGAAACCTCGGCGCAGGCGTGGACGATCATCGGGCGCACCTTCGCTGCTCGCACTTCGGCTCGCGCCTCTCACATCCGTTCCGAGCTTGGCCGGATGCAGAAACTGGACTCATCCATTGCGGTGTACTTCGCAAAAGTTCAGACCCTCGCCGATACGCTGGCATCTATTGGACAGCCGCTCCAGCCCTATGAGTTCACCAACTTCATCCTTGATGGCCTTGACGAGGAGTACGACTCGATCGTCGAGCTGGTTCGTGACCGTGAAGTTCCTATGCCATCACATGATCTCTACGCTCGCCTCCTCTCGACGGAGCAGCGTCTCGAAGCTCGACGCGCTATCACCCATCAGGCGAACGCGGCTCGCTTCGGCAAGCAGTCCAAGCCAGGGAACCCCTCGTTCCGTCCTGGTCCATCTACCGCGAAGACGGGCGACGGCTTTGTGCCACGCCCTGGCCGTCCTGATGCTCGCCCTTCTGGCCGTCTTGATGCTCGCCCTTCTGGCCGAGATGATGCGCGTGCTGGCATGCCTCGTGCCGCCACGATCTGCCAGCTCTGTGATGAGCCTGGCCATGTTTCTGCCCGCTGCTTCAAGCGGTTCAACAAGTCCTTCCTGGGTATGCACAATGATGGCCGGTTTCTTGATCGCCAGCTTGCAATGGCCAATCATGTTTACGGTCGGCCGGCACAACCTGAGGGACACACGTCTACGCTTCCGGTTGATCCTACTTGGTATGCGGATTCTGGAGCTACTGATCATTTTGCTGCGGAGATGGAGAAGCTTCACATGAGGGAAGTCTATCAGGGCAACGACCAGGTTCATACGGCCGACGGTTCAGGTATGAGCATACTTCACGTTGGTCAAGCAATCCTCCCTACTTCTTCCTCTAGGCCTCTTTATCTTCGCAATGTTCTTCATGTCCCCTCTGTCACTAGGAATCTGTTGTCAGTCCATAAACTTTCTCATGATAATAATGTTCTTGTCGAGTTTCATCCTAACAATGTTTTTGTTAAGGACCTGGACACACGGGCAATAATTCTTAGAGGTCGCTGGCGTGGTGGCTTGTATGCGCTTGATGCCCCTGCGGTCAAACAAGTTCTCATTGCTATTAAGGCTTCGTCTATGCAGTGGCACGCTCGCCTCGGCCATCCTTCATCTCAGATTGTTCAGCATGTACTTAGTCGTAATGAACTTCCCACGGTGTCCAATAAAAGCAATTTAGTGTGTGATGCCTGTCAGCAAGGCAAGAGTCATCAGTTACCGTTTTCGCTTTCTCAACATGTAACAACCGCTCCTTTAGAGCTTATTTATTCAGATGTGTGGGGCCCAGCCCAAACTTCAGTCAGTGGTCATAATTACTATGTCAGTTTTGTGGATGCTTATAGTCGTTTCACATGGTTGTATCTTATTAAACGTAAGAGTGATGTCTTTGATGTTTTCTTACAATTTCAATCTCATGTTGAGCGTCTTCTTAATCACAAAATTATACATGTTCAGTCTGACTGGGGTGGCGAGTACATCAAACTTGATGCCTTCTTTCATAAGATAGGCATCTCTCATCGGGTCTCCTGTCCACACACACATCAACAGAATGGTAGTGCTGAACGAAAACATCGTCACATAGTTGAAACGGGTCTTGCTTTGCTCGCTCATGGCTCTGTCCCGTTTCGCTTTTGGAGTGATGCCTTTATTACTGCGTGCTTTCTTATAAATCGCATGCCTACTCGAGTCATTAATATGCAAACTCCTCTTGAGCGTCTCCTTGGTGAGATTCCTGATTATACCTTTTTAAAGGTTTTTGGGTGTGCATGTTGGCCTAATCTTCGTTCTTACAACAAACATAAACTTTAGTTTCGTTCTAAAAAATGTGTGTTCTTAGGGTATAGTCCCCTTCACAAAGGTTACAAATGTCTACATGTTCCCTCTAATCGTGTCTACATTAGTCGCGATGTTGTCTTTGATGAACTTGTGTTTCCATTCTCTAATTTACCATCCCACGAGTCTCCTTCTACTTCTTCTGTTTTACCTGTTTCGCTTGACCAATTTGAAGATTATGCACATGCACCGTCGTTGCTTCCTAACCATGGTGCAGGTACTGGTAGAGGCGCTCGGCTTGAGCTCTTGGATGATGCTCCGTCACCCTTTGATCACGTCGATCATGTGGGTCTTGATTCCATGCAGCGGACTGGTTCTGTGCCTCCGTCGTCTGGACTTGGTCCACACCCGGTGCACCATGGTGTCGCCTCCACACCACTGCCGCGCACCCATGCGCGGGATGTTGCCTCGCCTTCGACCCCGCCCACTACCGAGTCCACGAGATCTTCTATGTCTCCTAATGTGGAGGTCCCGTTCCCGCCCGATCCCACCGAGCTTGTGGACGAGTCGCCGCCTGCCATGTTGCCGTCTCCTGTGAATGATCTGGTACTTGCACCTACTGTTCCGCTCCCAGCTGACTCCAGTCGACCAGTTACTCGTAGCCTTCGTGGTGTTCATAAACCAAGAAATCCGACTGATGGCACTGTTGCCTGGTTAGCTACATGTATGGCTCAGGCTGCTGCTGATCCACATTCGGAGCCTCGTCATTTTCGCGCAGCTATGGGTATTCCGCATTGGCGTGCCGCCATGGAATCCGAGTTTGCTGCGTTGATCAAGAATGGTACTTGGCAGCTTATTCCGCCTCGGACTGGTATTAATATTATTGACTCTAAATGGGTTTTCAAAGTCAAGCGACACGCTAATGGTACTATTGAGAGGTATAAAGCTCGACTGGTTGCTAAAGGGTTCAAACAACGTTATGGATTGGACTATGAGGACACTTTCAGCCCAGTGGTTAAACCTACAACTATTCGTTTGCTTCTCTCGCTTGCAGTTACACGTGGATGGTTTATGCGCCAGCTTGATGTTCAGAATGCTTTTTTGCATGGTGTTCTTGCAGAGGAGGTTTTTATGCGCCAACCTCCTGGTTTTGAGGATTCTGATCGTCCTCATCATCTATGTCGTTTGTCTAAGGCTATTTATGGTCTCAAACAGGCGCCACGTGCGTGGCATGCCCGTCTTGCTGCAGTGTTGAGACAACATGGTTTTCAGGAGTCTACTGCTGACACATCCTTGTTTATTCTTCACCGGTCTGATGTCACCATATACCTTCTTGTGTATGTTGATGATATTATTGTCTTAAGCTCCTCGTCACAGGCTATTGATCGTCTACTTCTTGGACTTCGTCAGGCGTTTGCAGTTAAGGATCTTGGTCCACTTCACTATTTCCTTGGTATTGAGGTGGCTCGTCGTTCTGGTGGTCTCACATTGACTCAGCGCAAGTATGCTCTTGATCTCCTTCGCCGCGCTGGTATGTTGAAGTGCAAGCCTGCAGACACGCCCATGTCTGCAACTGTCAAACTTTTTCCTGCTGATAGTCCGCTTTTGCCTGATGCGGATGCCACTGATTACCGGAGTATTGTTGGTGGTTTACAGTATCTTCTTCTCACTCGGCCTGATTTGTCTTTTGCTGTTAACCGAGTTTGTCAGTTCCTTCATATGCCTACTCAAGGCCACTTGTCTGCTGTTAAGAGGATCCTGCGTTTTGTCAGTGGTACTCTTGATCATGGACTACTCTTGCGTCCATCAGGATCTAATTCTATCTCTGTTTATTCTGATGCTGATTGGGCCGGAGATGTTACAGATAGGCGATCAACCGGGGGATATGCCCTCTTTTATGGTGATAGTTTGATCGCCTGGAGTTCTCGGAAACAGGCTACCGTGTCTCGTTCTAGCACAGAGTCTGAGTATAAGGCTGTTGCTAATGCAACTGCTGAATTGATCTGGGTGGAAGCCTTGCTGAAGGAACTTGGTGTTCGACATGATTCTCCACCTGTCTTATGGTGTGATAATATGGGTGCTACATATCTCTCTTCCAACCCAGTCTTTCATGCACGAACAAAGCACATTGAGGTTGACTTTCACTTCGTGCGTGAACGTGTTGCTCAAAAGATGCTACAAGTCCGGTTTGTGACTTCTCGTGATCAGCCTGCCGATATCTTCACGAAGCCGCTGCCACTTCCATTGTTTCAGGAGTGTAAGCGCAATCTTCACATGTTTCCCATAGTTGAGATTGAGGGAGGCTGATAGAATACGTATAGGATTTGTGTATGTAAACCTATTGTAACTCTGTTGTATTGTCAATATATAAAGCAAGGACGCCACCTCGTTAGGGTTGTGCGTTTCACCCCAAACCTGTTTGTATTACACCATTGGTTGCATCTCCATTTGGTGTACTAAAGAGTAGTCTTATCATGGCAATATGTACTACAAGCGTTATTTCGTACATATTTTATCTAATTTGTTTGTTCGATCTCTTATGGGAACTTAACTATATCAATCCAATGTCTATTGTGCTTCGTTGGTTGACTATGCAGGCCAAATCAGAGATCTCCTAGGTTGTACTATATATGGATGCTCATTAGTTATTAAAATCGAAATTCACAGCCTACTGAATTTTTTACCTCTTTGCTCAATTCTTATGTGAGAGTTTATCTCAGTTATGTTCCACATATACCAAGGATCTCAGGTATTTATTTTGTCCAGAAAATTGGAGGTCCGCCTTCTAAACCTTGGTTAACTTACTGGGTTTTGTTCTACCGTCCACGCCTCCACGGGAAAGATTATTGAAGTTAACTTCGATTTTGGCCGATTTTGTTTTCATGCTGATGGGTTTAGGGATCTAAGGTACTGGATGCCAATGGGGTCGGGTCCGTTGGCATCAGCTTAGTGAATGCCTTGGAGGTGAAAATTATTTGGTTAGTGCATTTTTGCTCACTATCATTTGAATTTTAAGTGCATCAGCAATATATACTATATTATAAGTAAATGATATGTATGAATTGAACTAGACTTCCTGTGTCATTTCGCCATTGGTAAATAGTTGGGCTTTTGAGAATGTTCGCGTGTCTACACTTATGATGTGAATACCTTAATTTGATGTGTGAAAGGGTGATTGTATTGTTGTACTTGATAATACAATCTTAAACATTACACATGTATCCTGATAACCCATTTGTAGTGCATCACATTTAATCTATTGTAGCATGTAGGTACACATCTGTTTATTTCTTTGTCTTAGGCAACAATTTCATGATTTGTTGTCCTCGACGAAAGAAGTCGCAAATACCGTCAACCGATCTTAACAAACCTGCCTTCCTATTTTTCATAGCAAAGTGTACCGGAATTTCCTACTTTGTCAACTGATAGGCTGAGAGTAAACACACTGATGTTCGCCGACAACTCTTGGTACATTTTATCCCTGCAGCAATTTTCAATAATTTTGTCGGTATACAAACAATGATCTTTAGCAGATAAGTTAACTGGAAGGGTGCGGCGTGTCGCTGCGCCGGGTTGCCTAGTATCTTCTATGAGCAAAGGCGAGTCCAATAGGGGGCTTAAACAAGCTTCAGCCTGCCCTGCGAAATTATAATTTTTTTCTTTACTACTGCTAATCTAGGCCCATTAGCAGCTGAGTATGCCAGCCCAAGTAGCACATAGGACAGAGTCATACAGCAATGCCTATCGATTATCGAACAAGCAACCCAACATTCCAGCACGCAGGCTCACGACGCATGGAGTAGCAGCCGAACCAGAGCTCGGTGGCACCGTGAGGCTGAGCGCCGAGGCGGTGGAGCGACGAGCACTTGGCGGGGATTTGGGTGGATCATCGACGACCATCTTCTGAAGACGAAGCGACCGGCTGCAGGTTCACCTATCCCGCTTCCTCGCTCTAATCTCGCCTCGCTAGTCCTTGATTCACAGTATTGTGGGATGTATGGGAGGTTCATTGTTGGAGGGACTTAGTTAGCATGTGAAAATATGTGAAGGGGCTACTTGTAAATGACTAATGTATATACTGCAGTGAGAATCAATGGAAAAGGAACAGTTGATGTTCCGGAGAACTCTCGCCCCTGCCCTGCATCTCATCGACATTAGAGTTGACCAACATGGTATCAGAGCACGGCGGCGAATCGCTGCATCGACGTGTGTGCTGAAGTCACAAAGTCGCTGCTGGTGGAGAAGGAGAGCTGGGGGTCGTTTGTTGCGGCGGCAGCGACGGCAGCGGCTGGATCGAGGTCGCCGGCGAGGTAGTCTGCTTCTTGATCCGGTGGGTGGCTGTCTTGGTGATCTTGGGGAAGGTTCTCTCTGGATATTTCAGGGGGGCTGCCTGAGGTGCAGACGTAGGCTCGCTGAGAGAGGCGCGGAGGAGCGCCAGGCGAGGAGATACTCGCCTGCAGCAGGGCGGCGCGTGGAGGTGGCCGCGGGCCTGGAGAAGGAAGAAAGTAGGCTGCTTGAGGTAAAGATTTAAGGAGAGTGGGAAGGCTGGTACTCTGCGAGAGGAGGTGGAGAGGCTGAGCGCTGCTGGCTTGGTGCGGCAACAAGGTTGAAGAAGTGCTTGTGCAGTTGTGCCCGTGAAGTGAAGGTGAAGGAAAAAATTGAAGTCAATTTGTGTTCGTGCTTGAAGCTGAAGCTGTGAGGTATCTGTGGAAGAGAGTTCAGGTTCTGAAGATAAAAGGCAGAGGAGTAGAGACTCTAACCTGCAGGGAATTTGCAGTGCTATGGACGGCAAATATCAGGCTCGGTTTTCTGGGATTGGTAAGCAAAGGGATAATGGTTTATGTAGAGCTAAAGGGTGTGGTGGTAGTACTGCAAAATCATGGCAGAGAGATGGAGATTGGCTGTGTCCAAATGTAAACTGTGGAAATGTAAATTTTGCTTTTCGCAGAATATGCAATCTTTGTGGAGTTACACGACCAGCTGGTGATAGTGGAACCACACAGCTTGTGAGTGTGAGGATGACTGTAGAAGATATGGTGAAGTGGCAGTGGTTTAAGAAGATGAGTTCGACTGAAAATTCTTCAAAGGAGGCGCCCGTTTCTGCTGGTCCGTGGACCAATGTTTCTAAAACTGTAAGTTGTGATCGACCATGGTTAATTGATTCTGGTGCATCAAGACATATGGTAGGATCCTATGAGGACTTCTCAAAATATGCACCTAATGTGATGGGGCAGGATGTGAAGTTGGCAGATGGCTCTACTCAAGCTATTATGGGATCAGGGACTGTCATGTGTGGATCTAATATGTCTCTTTCATCTGTTTTACATGTTCCCTCGTTCCCAATTAATCTATTATCTATCAGCTGTATTACAAAAGAACTTAATTGTGCTGCAGTTTTCTTTCCAACATGGTGTTTGTTTCTGGAACTTGGGACATGGAAAGTCCTTGGAACAGGAATTATGCAAGATGGTCTATACTACTTGGATGATGATATGGCACCTATGGCTGCTGCTGTGCTGCCCCGGTCTCCATTGGAAGAATTTCTTCTTCATCATCGCAGGCTAGGACATATGTCCTTTATCACTCTGAGTAAACTTTATCCTAGTCTCTTTGATAAGATTGATAAGGAAAAGTTGGTATGTGATGCTTGTGAGTTTGGAAAGCATATTAGAAGTTCCTACTTGTTATCTGATAATAGAAGTGCAGTACCCTTTCTGACTATACATTCTGATGTTTGGGGTCCTAGTGGAGTTACATCAATCAATGGTTATCGTTATTTTGTGACTTTCATTGATTGCTGCACTAGAACAACATGGTTATATGTGCTAAAGAACAAAAATGATGTGTTTGAATGCTTCAGAGATTTTCATAATTTGGTTATGAATCAATACAATGCCCGGCTGAAGATCTTTCGCACAGATAATGGTACAGAGTATGTGAACAAGCTCTTCGATGAATATTTGTCAAGCTTTGGCATTATTCATCAAACTACTTGTCCAGATACTTCAGAACAGAATGGTCTAGCCGAGCGAAAGAATAGGCATCTGTTAGAAGTTACTCGGTGTCTGATGGTGGAAATGAATGTTCCCAAATTCCTATGGAGTGAAGCAGTGATGACTGCAGCTTACTTGATAAATAGGATGCCATCAAGGGTACTTGGTTATAAAACACCTATAGAATGTTTAACTGGAAAAACAACTTATGTCGTTTCACCAAAGGTGTTTGGATGTGTATGCTTTGTAAGAGATCACAGGCCGACTGTTGGTAAGTTGGATCCGAGGGCTTTAAAGTGTGTATTTGTTGGGTACTCTAGTAAGCAAAAGGGTTATAAATGTTGGTGTCCATCAGAGAGGAGAATGTTTGTTAGCATGGATGTTACTTTTTGGGAGAATATACCATTTTATGGGGAACCAACCGACCTAACTGATGTGTTCCCTGATTTGTTAAATGATGATAGCTCAGATGGAGTTCTTAGGACAGGGGGAGATGAGAGAAGAAAAGACAGTGGTGCAACATCAGAAGAGATGATAGTTGGAGTGATACCTGGAGATGATGTGGGTGTGATAGATGAAGGGCAAGAAGTGGAGCAGGGGGAGCAACAAGAGGAATCAAACGATGTTGTTGGATGGCCAAAACCAAATGAGGAAAAAGAAGTTCAAGTGTATACACGGAGAAAGAGAATTGAGGAGGAGCAAGTGCAGGGGCAAGAAACTAGTCCACCGAGGGGTGATACAGAAACACAAGAACATGCAGATACACATGGTTCGGACCTACACACTTCAGACTTGTATGATGGTACGCTTTCTTGTCCACATGATGATCTAAATTTTCCTATTGCTATTAGAAAGCAGCCTCGTGTTACTGCTGGAAAACTACCATCAAAGCTATCTCCATATGATGTTTCAAATTATGTGTCATATGCATCCTTGGGTTCCCAGTACAAGTATTTTTTAGTATCTTTGGATTCTGCTGTACCTATACCACGTGATTGGCATGAGGCTAAACAAGACCCAAGGTGGAGGCAAGCCATGCTGGAGGAAATGGCTGCTTTAGATAAAAACAATACTTGGGTAGTTACATCTCTCCCTGCTGGTAAGAAAGTGGTAAGCTGCAAGTGGGTGTTCACCATAAAGCAAACACCAGAAGGAAAAGTAGAGAGGTATAAGGCAAGACTCGTGGCACGAGGGTTTAGCCAAACATATGGGGTGGACTATGACGAAACATTTGCCCCAGTTGCAAAGATGAGCACCATTAGAGCCCTAATCTCAGCAGCAGCAAATAACAAATGGAATTTGTTCCAACTAGATGTGAAGAATGCTTTTCTTCATGGAGATCTGCATGAGGAAGTCTACATGGAAATTCCACCTGGTTTTAATGGGCCCGAAACAAAAGGAAAGGTGTGTAGATTAAAAAAATCACTCTATGGACTGAAGCAGTCACCGAGAGCTTGGTTTGGTAGGTTTTGCAAGGAAGTTTGTTCCTTGGGTTTTCAACAAAGCAATGCTGATCATACTCTCTTCTTTAAGCATCATCAAGGTAAAGTTGTTATTTTGGTGGTTTATGTTGATGACATTGTGATAACAGGAAATGATGATGAGGGGATACAAAGCTTGAAGAAGATGTTGGCCAAGTCATTTGAGGTTAAAGATCTTGGCTTTCTTCACTTCTTTCTTGGAATCGAGGTCGCTTATGGAACTCAAGGTATTCATCTTTCTCAAAGAAAGTATGTACTTGATCTTCTTGCTGAAACTGGGATGCTTGAAAGTAAACCTGCTGCAACACCAATCGAACCGAACATTCGTATTACAGCCACCTCAGGGGAACCTGTTGATAGGGGGAGGTATCAAAGATTGGTGGGACGATTAATTTATCTATCCCATACTAGACCTGACATCGCATATGCTGTAAGCCTAGTAAGTAGATATATGCATGATCCTCGATCAGCTCACCTTAATGCAGTAAATAGAATACTGCGATATCTTAAGGGGTGCCCAGGAAAAGGAATTCTTTTCTCAAACCATGGGCACATGGAAATCGAGGGATATACAGACTCTGATTGGGCTGGCTGTTTAGATGATAGAAAGTCTACCTCAGGATATTGTATGTTTGTGGGAGGAAATTTGGTGAGTTGGAGAAGTAAAAAACAAAGCGTGGTATCCAGATCCACAGCAGAAGCAGAACTACGCTCCTTGGCATCCGGATTATGTGAGTTATTATGGCTTCGGTTATTATTGACTGAACTTAGACTGTTCAGAGGAGGTCCAATAAAGCTTAAGTGTGATAATCAGGCAGCAATCAACATTGTAAACAACCCAATTCAGCATGAAAGAACGAAGCATATAGAAATTGACCGGCATTTCATTAAGGAGAAGCTCGATGAAGGAACACTTCAAATATATTTTGTTAGAACTGGAGACCAGTGTGCTGATGTATTAACGAAGGGTGTGAGTGTAGGTTTATTTTTAAACCTGTGTAACAAGATGGGGCTAATAAATATATTTGCCCCATCTTGAGGGGGAGTGTTGGAGGGACTTAGTTAGCATGTGAAAATATGTGAAGGGGCTACTTGTAAATGACTAATGTATATACTGCAGTGAGAATCAATGGAAAAGGAACAGTTGATGTTCCGGAGAACTCTCGCCCCTGCCCTGCATCTCATCGACATTAGAGTTGACCAACATTCATAATCATAGAGCATGGGACGATGAACAATTACAACCCAAATATAGAGGAACCGCGAAGGGTGCTGGATCTCATTTACCCCAAAGGGCGTGGGGTGTTTTTTGTCCCTGAATATCACAGATATTGCGGCACAGGATACGGCGTTTTGTCTCTGAATATCACAGATTCATATCTAATGCAATTAAGTACTTAGATTAGTTAGATACGGAAACCGCAAAAAGGTTCTTAATACTAATACAGTGTTTTGGTATGCTTTAACCTGAAAATTTGTGGTATTTGTCTTAAATAATTTTATGTCTTATATATTGACTTATTTTTTACGGAAGTAGTCGTTGTCAACTTTCAGCCTCCCCTGCAAATAATTCCTGGACTCGCCGTTGTCTATGAGAGAGTTGACACGTGGTTTTTAATTTTGTCATTATTCTTCTGAAGTAATACATGGTGAAAACATACGCACTCAACGACAAAAAAGCTTCTCGAATCTATCACCGTGTGACGCATTTTTGTGAGACTCGACCTTAGGAGAAAAAATGTAAGACCAGGACATACCGGTATGGTCAAGCCACAAACCAATTTTATACAATATTTCACTATTCAGCTGACAAACTTTACACAGTTTACATGTGGCCGTTGGTCCAAATAAACCGTTGCATACTGATTCTTCCATGTAGCAGAAGCTGAACTGCAGCAAGAAGACAGTTGCGTTCAGCTTCTCCTCCCTTCCGTAGCGATTTGCTCGGAGTGTTCGGATTGCAGAGTGCCAAGATCTTTCGAAATCACCCGAAGGGATCCTCTAGTTTCATTCGTCCTCGAAGTTTACAAGACATGTCTATATGGATAGGGTAGACAGAACCCTCTATTTTTGTATATCCTGATACCTTCCATCCCTAGTTATCTCGTTAAAAACCAAATAGCAGACTATTTTCACTCATAGCAAGCTTAGGTCAAATTTGGTTATCTATTTTGAAATCAAATTGTAGACAACCCTCACTCATAGCAAGCCTAGGGATCAACAAGGGTGGCACACCTAGCTCTACCCGGGAGAATTGGGTTCTAACGTGTGGCATATTTAAGAAGGGAAGAAGGGAAGGTCGGTGTATATATGAAGTCCAAGACATCTAATAAGCTAGCTAGGGTTGTACTACCGACAACATTTTTATTCATTTCTGGAAGTTATCAACAACCAGTGGGAAGTGATCGAAGATGAGGAAATGCACTGCCATCATGAATTAACAATTCTACTTTTAATGTCAATCAAAAAACAGTATGGGTGAACAATTCTTTATGATAGATTATCTTGGAATTAAATCCCATATGCCAGAAGATATCTTTCACGACGCTTCTCCCAAGTCCCGACACTTTGAATTACTCATTTGAAGCAGTGTATCAAAATGTACATTCAGTTTTGTTTCTACAAACATATGAAGCTCCGTAGCGAAAAGTGTTTTTGGCTCCCGAGCTGATCTCATCTTTAAAAAAAATCAAAACAAATATTTACCAGGAAAAAAAGTTGGAACAATCAAAGATGTAGCCATTGGTTCACCCACAAAGTTGCAAGATATCAACTTCAAATATTCCGTGTTTAAGTTACATAAAAATGACGAGATCTGATAAACCTAGAGATTAAAAAAATGAAAATTCATATCCAAATTTTGTGTTGCTCAAAATAAAGTACTTGAAAGTTTATATTTTAACATTTGTGGAATACATTATTGGCTACATTTATGATTTTGTTTGAAACTCATAATTTTTTTTTAATCACCAGGATTTGCTTGTCCACTTGGGACCACGGAATCTCCACTCGCTTTGCAGGGCTTGTCTATGAAAGAGACCCATGTTCAGTATATGCTTGTCTGGTCACTTTAAGATCCAAGGTTTAAGGTTCATTGACAATAATAGATAAAACCCTATTTTCTCTAGAAAGTCTATATACCATGGAAAAACTGGATCAGGATACTCCACTTGAAACCGTGGTCATTTCTTTTGCTAGAGAACACTGAAATAATAAGCTCGGCTACATTACAATGCTGGTCAAATGTCGATTGTACCTCAGAGAAAGATGAAGAAAGACATGTCCCTGGTCACAATAGCATTGCTGCTGAATGTAAATTATTTGAAATGTTGGCCAAACTCTTAAAAGAATGTAAAATTGAAGGTAAATCATCAAAGCATTGACAGCATCTCAGAGAAAGCAATGTAGCACTGAAACCCTGCTTGGTAGAATCGTCAGCCACTTATGCAGGTAGCAAATAGCACGAGGCACTTCTTCCCAGCTACCAAGCCAAACATGATTGAAAAGAAAAATGCAAATCAAAAGAAGCTAGTCAATGTGCCTTCATTCTTCATGCTAGTTGAGGAATGTCTACATTAACTAGATAAAAACGGGAGTGGTTAAAATTAAGCAACATCTCTTCTAACAAGTCCAATTTACAACTGACTGGTTCATGTTACAAAGAGGGTCCTTGTCCAGAGACGAAGCTAGGAGTGACCACCTGTGATGTCAAACATTTGTATATGTAGATTACCTGCAAATAAATAACTTACACTTGAAAAGTAAGACACAAGTGCATTTCCTGCAGCAAATACAAAGCTTTGCGTGGCCGCTTGACATCATATACAGCTTGCAGTAGCATTACCGCTGTCCCTGTCAAGCATATAAATGAAAGAATCCACACCCAACAATCCATTTCGGCAACCCTGCCACCGGAATATGACTCTAGATACCTATGGAGCAAGCAATAACACCAGTCAACGAAATATGTGTTGTTCCTTCAACCCTTCAGGAAAAATCACCACAGTAATTCTCATAATTATTTTATGGCTCAAACAGTAGACATTAGATTGGGAAATTGTGTCAAAGCTCTAGAGTTGAATCATATCAGCATTATTAGATAAAAAAGACATTTGAAGCAAAGAACCACAATGGGTAATTTGTAGTGTAGTGGCACTCTTTCAACTTCTAATTTTAGCAGTTCTAGGCTGACTAGAGGCTACAAGAACAGTGTGCACGAGCTCAGTAGTCACTAACAAATCAAATTTCACCAAGCTCATGCCTTACAAACCTCAAACCTCAAGCTCATGACACCATCTTATCAATTGACGGTCCAAAATGATGATAATTGTTTTTATACACTGCACAACATCATGCAATATTTTCACCACTACTTTAGAAGCACGCCCCCCGTGCCAAATCAGGGGCGCACCAATAATTGGGCTTACATCGAAACAGTAGCCAATGCAACTGGTCAGCACCAAAAGTTTGGTACAGTAACTGCATGCCAGCCATGATTAAAATAGGACCATTGTGACAATATGCTACCAGTATAAATATCATATAATGTCCAAGAAAATCAACTAAAAACAACAATATGAATTTAGATAAACACAATGCATCCCAACTAAAAACCAACTAGAAACAAGGAGGCATCAGCAAGATATTTAGATAAACAGATAAACTCATAGTTGTACTTTAAGATAAACAACTAAGTTTTGAAACAACAATACGAATTGTTAGGCAACCGAATATCTCTAGGATATCGTTGCATTTAAATCATATCTTGTGCCTCCCGTTTATATGAGATTGAGACCATTATAGTTTAGATTGTAAGCATCTGTTACCTTATATTTGAGTATATATACGAGGCATCAGGGCACCGATTGTGACCTATCCCATCCTATTCTATCTCTTCACATGGTATCAGCCAGAAAATACAACGCTTCCGCTCCAGCCCTAGTCTACCGCCACCGCGCCGCAGGGCTTTGACCCTGCGCCGTCGTGCCTCCTCTCCTGCCATGTCTACCGCCGCCGCCCACCCTCTCGCCGGCCTTTGGGCGCAGGCCACCAACATCCAGAGCGTCAAGGCGCTCATCCCCGTCACCCTCGACCTGAAAGCGTCGAACTTCTCCCGCTGGCGCAACATGGTTCAGATCGCCGTCACCACCTATGGGCTCGCCGATCACCTCGACACGGCCCTGCCGCCCGCCGACGAGGAGTGGCTGCGCTTGGACGCTACCGTCTTGCGCTGTCTCTACGGCTCTGTCACGCCAGAGATCACCGACATGGTGATGGAGATCACCACGGCCTACTCCGTATGGACGCGCATCGGCGCCCTCTTCCGCGACAACCAGCAGACGAGGGCCGGCTACCTCGGCCAGAAGTTCTGCAATCTGGAGCAGGAGGGCAAGTCCATCACGGCCTACTGCCTCGAGCAGAAAACCGTGGCTGACGCTCTTGCTGATGTCGGCGCCGCCGTCACCGACGACGCCCTCGTCTGGAACGTCCTCAAAGGGCTCGACGAGAAGTTCTACCACGTCGCCGCGCTCGTCCCTCTGCTCACCCCGTTCCCGTCCTTCCTGCAGCTGCGGAACATGCTCTTGCTCCAAGAGCTCAAGCCGCACCATGGCGGACGCACCTCCAACGATGATGCTCTCTACTCCAACACGAGCGGCGGGCCTGCCCCCGGCGGTCCTGCTCCTGGGTGCCGCGGCCCTCCACCGCCTCACCCTCCATCTCCGGGTTACGGCCCTCCCGCCACTGTTGGGTACGGAACCCGACACCGTTCAACCCCAGCCCCAACGATGGCCGCTACAAGGGCAAGAAGAGGAAGGTCGCCGGTCCTGCACCAGACGGGGCCATGGCTGCTCTCCCCTCCCCAACGATGTACAACCCATGGACGGGTCCATCCACATGTACCCCATGGGCTCGGCTACCTCGGGCATCCTCGGCCGCGGACCACCTCGTCCTGCGGCGCATGGCTTCATGGCGTCCACACCAATGGCGCCACCTCCCCTTGGCTACTACAACCACGCCGTGCCAGCCCCTGCGTCACCCTACGGCTTCGCCCCGGCCCTGCCCGCGGCATGCGCCGCCTCTCAGTCTTGGGACACCGCGGCGCTCATCAACCAGCTCAGCGCCATGAGCCTTCAGCCACCCACCCAGGAGTGGGTCATGGACAGTGGTGCATCCGCCCACATGTCCTCCGATGCTGGTATCATTCATTCTCTCAACTCACACACTCCTTTCTCTAACATAGTCGTTGGTGATGGTTCTTTTCTTCCCGTCACCGCCTCCGGCTCGTCCTCTCTTTGCTCTTTTTCTTCTACTCGCCCACTTCATCTACAAAATGTTCTAGTTACTCCTAGTATCATTAAAAAACTAATCTCGGTTAGACAATTTACATGAGATAATTGTGTTTCCATTGAGTTTGACCCTACTGGTTTCTCTGTGAAGAATCTCCATACTAAGGCGGTACTGCTCCGGTGTAATAGTACGGGTGATCTCTACCCCTACTCCGCTCCTGGTGTTGCTCTCCACGCTTTGGTCGCCTCCACCGACGCCCCCACCCTTTGGCATCGCCGCCTCGGCCATCCCGGGCAAGCTTCGCTTCGCCGTCTCGCGTTGTCATCATCAGTTCCATGTCATAAAGAAATAAATGGGTCTAGTTTGTGTCATGCGTGGTCGACACGTCCGTTTACCTTTTTCAGATTCGTCTAGTCGTACTTCACGTCCTTTTGAGCTTGTTCACTGTGATCTCTGGACCTCTCCGGTTGAAAGCATGTCTGGTTACAAATACTTTCTGGTCATATTAGATGATTTTACTCATTTTTTGTGGACTTCTCCTTTACGACGTAAATCTGAAACATATGGTGTTCTCTCTAATTTTCGCGTTTTTGTTCAGACTCAGATTGCACTCACTCTCCAGCAAATACAGTGCGACAATGGCAAGAAATTTGACAATCGATCTCTCCATGATCTTGCGTCCACTCACGGCATATACGTGCGTTTTCCTGCCCCTACACCTCCCAATAAAATGGCAAAGCCGAACACGTCATTCGCACGGTCAATGACATCGCTCGCACCCTCTTGTTTCAAGCTTCTATGCCGCCTAAGTTTTGGGTCGAGTCATTACACGCAGCCACATATCTTCTAAATCGCCTCCCGACTACAACAATTTCGGCTTCATGTCCCTTTTCTACCCTATACACTACCTCTCCCTCTTACTCCCACCTCCGTGGCTTTGGATGTCTTTGTTATCCCAACCTCGCATCCACCATGCCGCATAAGTTGTCTCCTCGCTCAACTCCGTGTGTTTTTCTTGGATACGCCCCTAATCATAAAGGCTATCGATGTATGGACATAGCGACTCGCCGTATAATCATATCTCGGCATGTCGTTTTTTATGAGACTAACTTCCCGTTCGCTAAAACGAACGTTACACATTCATATGATTTCCTACAGGAACACCATGCGGCACCTACCTCGGATGACGACGTTGACATGATCCTCCCCAACCCGCCAGCCCCAAGAGCTAGGTTGCAGCAGCGTTCCCCAAGAGCTGGGCTGCAGCAGCGTTCTACGCTGTTTCCTGCCACGGCCACTACCCCTACGGCTGCACGCGCAGGGCAGCAGCAGAGTTTTCGGCACCCTGCTGCTGCTACTTCACCGCCTGCTACTCCACCGTCCGCTGCAACCCAGCAGTCCTCGGCGCTCGGCTCCCCTGCTGTGTCATCCTCGTCTGCAGCTCCGTCTCCCACGCCACCGACTGGTTCAGCCGATGCAAGCTGCCCGCCTCGCCGACAACCTCGGGTACGGCTACCTCGGCGTCCTCTCCACCGAGCTCTCATGTGCCCACACCGCCATGTTCACCGCTTGTTCATCAGATGGTCTGAGTAGATACTAACATGAAGCAATACTTTTATCATGAAAGGCAGCATTACATGAGGTGGGGAAAGACTGGACAAAGGTTTGCAGAGAAAATCTTACAGTCCCCTGTTGCAATTGGGTACTTGAGAAATGGTAGTACAAAGGAAAGAAATACATTTTCTGCTTTAGATACGATGGAACCAAATTCTCTTTTTAATAATAATTCTTCATCTATGTACTCACTACAGCCTTTTTTGTGCTACAACCTACAAACAGAGAAATACAAGACGGTCACATTTCTCCTCTGTAACCTCCGCCACCATAGTGATCTCTTCTGGAGCCAGCGATCGCCGCGGACTTGTGGCGCTCCACCTTTGGACAGTCGGTGATACGATGCCCAAGGCCACCACATGATTGACATCCCTTGACACCAGTCTCGTCGGCAATAGCTTCAGCATCCTCCAGCGGGTCAACAAGCTGGGCAAGCACTGGCGGTATTCTACACTTGGCTTCCTTGAGCAAGTGCTTAAGGTCAAGAAGCGTGGTCTCTGACTGGCTCTTGTTGATGAACGTCGTCGCTAATCCCCTTTTTCCACACCGACCGGTTCGACCGATCCTGTGGACATAGTTCTCGATTTCGGCAGGCATGTCATAGTTGATCACATGCTGGATATCAGGGAAGTCAAGACCCTTTGAAGCGACATCAGTGGCTACCAAAACATCCTTGTTTCCATTCTTGAAGAACTCGATAGCGTTCTGTCTTTCCTCCTGATCTTTTCCTCCGTGGATCGCCACAGCCTCCACACCCTTCACAAGAAGGTACTCGTGGACATGGTCGACATCAGCTCTGTTCTCACAAAATACGAGAACAGGTGGTGGTGTCTTCTGAAGGCAGTGGAGGAGGTACAGAGTCCTGTCATCTTCCTTGACGTACTCAACTTCTTGGACGACATCGACATTTGCCGCTCCAGCTCTGCCTCCAACATTGACAATAACCGGCTTCACAAGGGCGCTCTTCGCGAAGCTCTGAATCTTCTCGGGCATGGTGGCAGAGAAAAGAAGGGTCTGCCTTTGGGACTTGAAATGGTCGATAACCTCCCGAATGTCATCCTCAAACCCCAGATCAACAAGCCTGTCAGCTTCATCCAATGTTACACACCTGCAGTTGTCAAGGTTTAAAATCTTCTTCCTGGAGAGAAGATCCTTGAGCCGTCCAGGCGTGGCGACGACGATATGCACGCCTCTGTTCTTGAGCACATCGATCTGCGTCCTCATGTCGACACCCCCGATGCAGAGCATCGGCCGTATCTCAGGGTACCCAGCCTGCTTGAGGGGAGCGAGGAACATGTCGATGACATCATACGTCTGCTTGGCCAGCTCCCGCGACGGGCAGATGATCAGCCCGAAGGGGCCCTCCCCGGGCACGACCGGCATGAGCGCCTCCTCCTGCAGCGCGAGCATGAGGAGCGGCAGCACGAATGTCAGCGTCTTCCCGGATCCCGTGGAGGCGACGCCGATCATGTCGCGGCCAGAGAGAGCCACGGGGAGGCCCTGCGCCTGGATGGGCGTGGGCCGCGCGACGCCCCTGTCGCGGAGCACGCGGAGGACGGGCTCGGGGAGCCTGAGGTCGGCGCGGAAGCAGCGGGCGGGCGGCGGCACATCGTCGCCGTCGACGAGGATGTGGCGCCTGCGGCGGAGCGCGTTGTCCGTGGCGCGCGGCATGCGGCGCTGGCGCAGGGGCGGCTTCCAGCCGGTGACGAGCGGCTCGGTGTGGGCGATGATGCCCTTGGCGGCCTGCGCCACGGGCACGAGCGGCTTGAGGTTGGATGAGAGGTCGGAGAGGATCTGGTTCTCGTGCAGGATGAGGCGGTTGGTGGCAGTGAGGTCCGGGGCGGCGCGCTTGAGCTGCGTGGAGGAGACGAGCAGGCTGGGCTTGGCGGCGATCGGTGGGGGTGGGGGTGGGGGCGGCGGGAGGGGCGCGGGGGAGGCGGGCTTGGAGAGGCGGACGGCCTCCGTGGCCCTGCGCTTGGAGACGGGGATGTACTCCTCGTAGTCGTCCTCGTCGACGGTGGGAGCGGCAGCGGCGAAGGCCATGGCTGGGGTTAGGGTTCGCGAGGTGGGGAATTCGTCGGCGGGAACAATGGACGTCAGGGAGGGAGAAAGTGAGGAGTATATCAGTCCACTAGATGGGTCCGAGCCCGTGAAGAAGACGGATTTAGTTACCGACACGGAAAGGAGTACGGCCCGTGAAGAAATTCAGCTCGGCCCACCAGAGGGAACATGCCTTTTTCCGGCCTTTTAAATTAACGTAAATTCCAGTCTACAAGAAATTAATAAACTTGTATATAATATTAAAAGTAACGAGGTACACAAATTACTAATATCCTTTTTACACGAGATATTGACAAGGAAATCAGTATACCAAAATAAGTACTTATAAATAATATGAAGACAAAAATGGTGAAGATAGGCAAATCTAACAAATATGAAGACAAAAATAATCATCTTTGTTGTATGTGGAACAACGTTGTAGGAAAGAAAATACATAACACCAAATGAAGTAGCGTTAGCTCCAAATATTTATTCAAAGGCAGCCTATGTGTGGCGGTAAGTGTGAACTCCTGGACTGCAAGTAGTTATGGGTTCAAACCATACCAAAGCTATTTGGTTCTCTTCCATTTTGTTGGGCGAAAAAAAATTGCACGAAACTTGGTCCTCTTGTTGTTTTTCCTGCAGGGACATGTGGCTTGGTCATCTTGCCATTCTTTCACTGACGATGCTTGTGGTCGGGACGAGGTGGATACTCTGGAGCGAGGATGTTGGTCAAAAGGTGGTGGGTATGTCTTTCTTCCATGACTTCGTTGATGTGATGCGGAAGTTCTAGGTTCTAAACAGCACGGGAGCATATCCCTTGTTAATGTGAGAAAGAAAGTACACAATATGTATGCTTTCAAAGGGAAAATACAGAGCATTTGCTACACGTTTTTGAAGAAATTTCACAAGGAGTATGAAATAATATAACGTTGTTGGAATCACAAGCAAAGAGGAAAACTTTACGAAAGATCTCAACTCCTAGATCCAATTCACCGCAATGGCTCTACATGCTCAAGCCTAACGACAAACAGTAACAACATGATTATAGAGGAAATTTAAACAACAACATTTATGATTTTACCCACTACACGCAAAAAACATAACCCAATGCGGATCCAATCCAAAGCAAGAGCAAAGCCAAAAAAGAGAACAAGGACCCGTTGAGTGCCCTGAGCCGTTGGATGGGAGATAGCAGGAATCGAAGTTGAGTCACTTGGCGCGAAAACCGGTACATGGTCTTTTCAGCCGTTGGATTGGAAATGGACGCCGTTTCGATGCTCTGAAGTCTGAACATCGGGAGAGCAACGTGTTCGTCAGGTGTTCCTATTCTTCAGTTAAGGACATTCTGAAGTCTGCTCACCACACCGAGCCCCAACTCTCCTGCCGCTCCCAATCCCAGCATCGCCGCCGACGAGATCACCGGAGATGGTAAGCGTATCTAGCATCCTCCTCCTAGATTCAGAGCCGGCATTCTCTTTGTCTAGGCAGGTCGGCTGGGGTCGTGTAGGGCCGGATCTGGATCCCCTCGTCTCCCTTCGTGTTATCGAGTTTCGATTTAGCCCTGTTCTTTGAGCATGGGTAGAGGGGAAACAGGTTCAGCCATTTCCGTGGATCCACTTGATGCGTTGGCTCCGTGCGGTTTGGATCCGGCACTGGCTCGGATCGTTGGATTTACCGTGACCATCGATCGAGCCTTTCAAGGGGAAGACAGTTATTCCTGTTCACGAATGTGTAGGGACGAGTAAGCCGTTCCTATCAGTTATGTTGGAATTTTTCAATAGCGTGGTTTCTGAAAGAGTGACGCAATGTAAGTACTCCCTCCGGTCCATGAGTAGAAGACGTACCAAAAAACTGTTGTTGGGGTCCTGGAACGTCCGTGGTCTGAACGACAGTGACAAGTGCTCCGACGTACGACGCAACCTGTCGGCGCAACCCCTCAACCTCATTTGTCTCCAGGAGACCAAATTGCGCGAGGCCTCCGCCGCCAAGGCCGCCTCCTTCCTTCCGTCCGGCTTCTCTCATTTCTCCACGAAGAACTCAAACGGGGCTTCAGGCGGTTTGATCACATCGTGGCGAGATGGCCTTCTCCAGCACGTTCGTGATGTGGAGCTGGAATATACTCTCACGTCATTCTTCGAGTTTGCCTGCGATGGCACGGCGGTCGCTGTTACTAACGTGTATGCACCGTGTGCTGCCTCAGAGCGCGACGCTTTCCTTGAGGAGCTCAGGACGCTGGGTCCACGATGCGACATCCCGTGGATGTTGGTTGGAGATTTCAACCTCACGCGTGCACCGGGAGACAAGAACACCGACAACTTTGATTGTGGCGCTGCGGATGACTTCAACAACGTCATCGACGACTTGGTGCTCCAGGAGCTGCCGCTCCTTGATCGTCCGTACACGTGGTCTAACAACCGCGTCGTGCCTACCTTGGTCCGTCTCGACATAGCCTTGATCAACGCGAGCTGGGGCGCGACGTTGTTCAACTCTACCCTGCGCTCGCTGATCCGAACCACCTCGAATCACGTGCCGCTGCTGGTGGAGGCCTCCTCACGCGCGCCTTCCTCCCAGGTTTTCACGTACGAAAAGAATTGGGCCCATTCCTCTGACTATCGAGCCTTGGTGGGTGATGTTTGGGCGAGGCCCTCCAACCAAGTGGCCGGTGCGGCGCGCCGCCTCTCACACAAACTTAAGTGGGTGCGAGCCGAGTCAAAGAAATGGGCCAGATCTCGGCTCAGGCCCAATACGGTGGTGGGCAATTGCAGAGCCGTGATCGAATTGCTGGACTTGCTGGAGGAATTTCGCGTGCTCTCCCCGCCTGAGTCCCGCTTGCGAGTGCATGTACGAGATCAACTCTCCAGGTGAACGGATAGACGTCGCCTAGAGGGGGGGGTGAATAGGCGATTTAAAACTTTTTCGAGGAGCCGGAATATCCGGTCCAAGAGTGACCGGAAATTCCGAGTAGCCGGAATATCCGGTACACGAAAGACCCGGAAATTCCGGTATGCTTGATAAAGGCGGAATAAAACTAGAGGTTTACTTTAACCAGCATACAACCTAGATATATAAACTAGGCTCACCTATGTGCACCAACAACTTAAGCTAAGCAATACTAGTAACAAGATGATAGCAAGATATATGACTTCAAGCACGAAGGCTATCACAATGTAAAGTGCATAAGTAAAGAGCTCGGGTATAGAGATAACCGAGGCACGCGGAGACGAGGATGTATTCCCGAGTTCCACCCAAAGGTGTACGTCTCGTTTGGAGAGGTGTGCGCAACCACAACAGGTTAGCCGCAACGCCACAAAGGCTCACCTTCTTCTCCTGATGAACTCAACCACAAAAGGTTCGAGTTCACCTTCCACTATTGATCTCCTTTGGGGCGGAGATCGAATCCCGTACAACTCTTGAGGCACACACCCACAACTTAATTGGGGGCTCCCAAGTTTTGAGGCACACACCCACAACTTAATTGGGGGCTCTCAAGTGACCACAAAAGGTCTTGACCACAAAAGGTCTTGGCCACAAAAGGCCGGCCACAAAAGGCGTCTAGGGTCCAAAGACCCAAGAGTAACAAGCTCACAAGTAGTACCACCACGAATCCTCGTGGAGGGCTCAAACCGATGCAAATGCAATGGCAAGAGCACACGAAGTGCTCAAGTCCTTCACTCTCAAATTCCAACACAACAACAAATGTTTATGGGGGAATAAGAGAGGAAGAACAAACGAAGCCACAAAGGAGTCAAATCCTTCACTCTCAAATCCCACCAAAAGCAACTAATGCTTATGGGGAGAGAAGAGAGGAAGAACAAAGAAGAAGAACCACAAAGGAACTCCAAGAACTAGATCCACTAAGTTCCCCTCACTTAGAGGAGATGGATTGGTAGGTTTGTAGATCTAGATCTCCTCTCAACTTTCCCTAAAGAATATGGAAGATTCAATGGAGGGATTGAGAGGTAAGTGAGCTTTCCAAGGTCAGCAATGGAGTAGGAGAGAGGGGAAAGTCGTGCTGCCTTGGATTGACTGAGGAAGAAGAAGGGGAGGGGTATTTATACCCCTCCAGGAAATATAGCCGTTGGCTGTTTCGACACCCGGAAATTCCGGTATAAGTTAGACTCGGAAATTCCGGTCACCCGGAAATTCCGGTCTAAGAGAGCTCGGAAATTCCGGCTGGAGTCAGAAGCAAAACCAAAATTTCCTTAGCCATTTCTGGAGGACTTTTCTGGGGGCACTCGGAAATTCCGGTTGGTGAACCGGAATATCCGGGTCCTTGAAATTTCCGGGCTGATTTTCCGATTGAAGTCAGTGCCACTTTTTCTCCTTTCCTTAGCCGTTTGCTTGGATGAGCTGGGCAACCGGAAATTCCGGTAGGGCGGAATATCCGGCCCAATAATCCGAACCAGCGGAACACCGAAATGAAAACTGCTATAACTTTTGCAAATGAACTCCAAATGAGGTGAGGCCAATTTTGTTGGAAAGATAGCGACGATGACTACCCAACAAACTTTTTAAAGAATAGTGTTCTAAAGAGTATAGAGTAGCTTCCCCATGATTAGTGCATTTTTAAGATGTTGTATGTAAATACAAAATGCACACAAGTGGGATCATTACCCTCCATATATCTTTTTGAACACAAAGTTCAAGAAAAACAATAAGACCCGATAACAATTAAAAGGATGATGTTCTACTCAATGTAGGATAGCTCCCCCAAGAATAGTGCATTACTTAGAATTAAGTCTTCGAAAGTAAATGCACAACAATGGGATCCTTGCTTGTCCTAACTCAAGAAAGCACAACACAAATTATGAGTAGAGCAACAAATAGATCCAAATGAAGCAAAGAAGACAAGAGGATGGTTAAAGCAAAACAAACTTGGCGAGAGAATAAGAAAATTTAAGAACAATAGCCAATGTAAATATGATCAATAATTTTACCACCAATATAATTATCACTTGTCAAAGACAATGATTGTATGGAGATATTTCTCGGTGGTACATGACATAGATAATTAAGATCATATTCAAAAAACATAAGCATGTGGCAAAATAAAAGAGTTGAAAAACATGCTTATCTAGATATTCTTGATGACTTCACATATTCAATGATCATTCTAGGCATCAAGAAACTTTCTCACAAACAAGATACCAAAAGATGGTTGATCAAAATTCTTTTAAGCAAATATGGAACTTGTTTGAGTACCATGCCACCTAGGAACAAGATAATCAACAAAATCAACTCTAGGTGACACTACCTCTCATGTTCACATTTTCTAGGCTTGTAATATGCACATAGCTTATTACTCCCCCATAATGTGATAATCCATTCTTTGTAACAAGAGGCAAAAGAAATCCAACAAGAGATAATTAATGGACATTAGAATTTGAATTTCTCATGAGTAAGACATACCACAAAGAGAGTAGATAATATTGAAATATAACTACTAAGTGGTATTCCTCATGAATACACATTTTAAGGGGGTGAGTTACCAAAAAGCACATCACTCCCCCAAAATGGGATAGTCCATTAAAATCCCTAAAAGAGCCAATTAAGATAAAAACAAATAGACAAGAGGCTCAAACATACATGGTGTGCAAACCAACATACACAAACTTGATTACTCAACATAAGTAAGTAGAGTGCACAACACATATGAAACACTAGTAAGGCACAAAACCAAACACATGTAAGGGTGCAAGTAACTTTCAATGAGTACATATGAGTTAAATACAAGTTACCGCAAGGAGGAGCATTGGATATATGCTAAGACAATATAATCCAATTGACTTGACTTGAGAGAATATGATTGATGAAGATCCCTTAATTCTTCATGATGTAGTCAAGTCTCCAATGTCCTCCGTTTACACCTATTGATCAAGTTTGAGCTTGTTGGTCCCCAACTAAGTTGGGTCCTAAGAGGTTAGTCACAATAGGTTTGGCAACCCAAATGGTTCTTTTCTTGACACCACTTTGAGTACCAATAAATTTGGCAAACACATTACCAACCTTATCCTTCCGAAGAGAATGAACATTATCAATAGTAGGAGGGTTGGATAAGGTACTATGAGTGCAAGAAGAAGCAAAGTGATCCTTCCCACGACATTTGTAGCAAAGGCGGCTTTTACCTTTCTTCTTGGGAAGGGAAGGTTCTTCAACTTGGGAAGCTTGAGTTTGAACTTGAGGTTGCTTCCCTTGTTGCTTCTCACTAAGAGGCTTCTTCTTTAAAGGGCAAGATCTCACATGGTGCCCTTCAACCTTGCACTTGAAGCACACAATCTTGGCCGAATCAATAACTTGTTCTTGGCCCTTCTTCTTGACGAACTTGTGCTTCATCTTGTTCTTGGACTTGTTCTTGTTGTTGGAGTTGAATCCAAGTCCACTCTTGTCATGAGGAAGTTGTTGCACTCTCAACATGTTGTCGAGGGTGGACTTCCCTTCATGACATTTCTTCAAGTCTTTCTTCAATGAAGTGACTTGTGCCTTGAGCTCTTTGAGTTCCTCTACATGGTTAGTTTCAACACAAATACTAGAGGAAGTAGATGCTACATTGTTAGAGCAAGAAGGCAAGGAATGTAATTCATCACAAGATTTAGCAATGGTATGTGATGTAGAATTACTAGTACTAGCACATTGCAATAATGCATTAGTAGTAGAAGTTGTGCTAGTGTCCATAGGAGGCTCACAAGATTTTACTTTCGTAGTGACCGCCTCATGAGCTAACTTTAGCTTAGCATGGGATGCTAGGATATCCTCATTAGAGCTAAAAAGCTTTTCATGAGTTTCTTCCAACTTCCCATACTTGCTAGTTAGCAAATCAAGTTGAGCCCTTAGCTCAACATTCTCCTTCAAAATAGATGCTTCACACAAAGTGGAGTTAGTAGCACAAGCATCATTAATATTAGTAATGGAAGGAGACAACATGACAAGCTCATTATTTAACTTAGCATTTTCTTTACTAAGCACATTACATTTAGCAATAGCATGGTCATGTTTTTTAGTGAGTTTAGCAATTACTTCATTGTTTAACTCCTCACTAGATTCTAATCTCTCCTCAAGAGCAACCCGAGTTTCTTGCTCTTCCTCAAGAGCATTCTCAAGATCGTGGACCTCACCCGCGGAATCACGAGCGAGACCCCACCCTTCATGGCAACGGGTCTCCATAGCCTCAAAGGTCTCCTTAAGCTCAAAAAGGGTAGTCATGATTTCTAAGAAGTTATCATGAGCATTTTTATTATTTAAGAGAGCATGAGAGACAATATCAAATTTCTCCTTAATTAGATCATCATCATCATTATCATCATCATGAGATATATTGGAGTGCATGGTAGGAGATACCTTATACTCCTTAGCCATTAGGCAAATGTGAGTAGTGGATGAAGACGATGAAGAGACACTTGAAGCACCTTGGAGGTCCAAGTCTTGTTCCAACAATTGTTAGGATTCCTCTACATTGTTAGCCAAACAAGTACTAGAGGAAATACACACATTTTGATTATGGCAACAAGACAAGGAAAGCATATCATCATGAGATTTAGTTAAGCAACTACTACATGATATGCAAGGACTACCAACACTAGCATGTATGACAGTTTGAGTGCTAGAGGTGTTTAAGTCCAAAGATAGAGCATTGCAATAAGATGAGTGTGAAGTATAGTCAATAGTAGATTCACCATCAAAAATGCAATTTCTATCACCACTCACCATATCATTACCTTGTGGCAAACCACATGTCGGTGAAGTGGAGGAAGTCGTGAGCTCATCACGACCGGATGTGGAAGGAGGACAATCATCCTTGGAAATGTTGGACACCTCATATATATCTTGAAGTTTTGTCCATAATTCATGAGCGCTCCGAAAAGGCATGATTGACGCAAGCACTACATCGCTCAAAGCACATATGAGACCATTAGATGCTAGAGTATCGAGATAAGAGTTTTTCTCATCCTCTAAAGATAATTCTTGAGAATCCTTTGGAGGAGAAAAACCCATATCTACAATACTCTCTAAATTAGAACCCATGTCTCTAAAAAGATTAAGCATGCGAATTTTCCAAACATCATAATTTGTGCCATCGAATCTATAAGAGGGATTGTGCACTAGATCTCTAAACGACATCTTTATCTCTAGGCGGTTAGTCCTAATAATGAGATAACCTGGCTCTGATACCAATTGAACGGATAGACGTCGCCTAGAGGGGGGGGGGGTGAATAGGCGATTTAAAACTTTTTCGAGGAGCCGGAATATCCGGTCCAAGAGTGACCGGAAATTCCGAGTAGCCGGAATATCCGGTACACGAAAGACCCGGAAATTCCGGTATGCTTGATAAAGGCGGAATAAAACTAGAGGTTTACTTTAACCAGCATACAACCTAGATATATAAACTAGGCTCACCTATGTGCACCAACAACTTAAGCTAAGCAATACTAGTAACAAGATGATAGCAAGATATATGACTTCAAGCACGAAGGCTATCACAATGTAAAGTGCATAAGTAAAGAGCTCGGGTATAGAAATAACCGAGGCACGCGGAGACGAGGATGTATTCCCGAGTTCCACCCAAAGGTGTACGTCTCGTTTGGAGAGGTGTGCGCAACCACAACAGGTTAGCCGCAACGCCACAAAGGCTCACCTTCTTCTCCTGATGAACTCAACCACAAAAGGTTCGAGTTCACCTTCCACTATTGATCTCCTTTGGGGCGGAGATCGAATCCCGTACAACTCTTGAGGCACACACCCACAACTTAATTGGGGGCTCCCAAGTCTTGAGGCACACACCCACAACTTAATTGGGGGCTCTCAAGTGACCACAAAAGGTCTTGACCACAAAAGGTCTTGGCCACAAAAGGCCGGCCACAAAAGGCGTCTAGGGTCCAAAGACCCAAGAGTAACAAGCTCACAAGTAGTACCACCACGAATCCTCGTGGAGGGCTCAAACCGATGCAAATGCAATGGCAAGAGCACACGAAGTGCTCAAGTCCTTCACTCTCAAATTCCAACACAACAACAAATGTTTATGGGGGAATAAGAGAGGAAGAACAAACGAAGCCACAAAGGAGTCAAATCCTTCACTCCCAAATCCCACCAAAAGCAACTAATGCTTATGGGGAGAGAAGAGAGGAAGAACAAAGAAGAAGAACCACAAAGGAACTCCAAGAACTAGATCCACTAAGTTCCCCTCACTTAGAGGAGATGGATTGGTAGGTTTGTAGATCTAGATCTCCTCTCAACTTTCCCTAAAGAATATGGAAGATTCAATGGAGGGATTGAGAGGTAAGTGAGCTTTCCAAGGTCAACAATGGAGTAGGAGAGAGGGGAAAGTCGTGCTGCCTTGGATTGGCTGAGGAAGAAGAAGGGGAGGGGTATTTATACCCCTCCAGGAAATATAGCCGTTGGCTGTTTCGACACCCGGAAATTCCGGTATAAGTTAGACTCGGAAATTCCGGTCACCCGGAAATTCCGGTCTAAGAGAGCTCGGAAATTCCGGCTGGAGTCAGAAGCAAAACCAAACTTTTCCTTAGCCATTTCTGGAGGACTTTTCTGGGGGCACTCGGAAATTCCGGTTGGTGAACCGGAATATCCGGTTGGTGAACCGGAATATCCGGGTCCTTGAAATTTCCGGGCTGATTTTCCGATTGAAGTCAGTGCCACTTTTTCTCCTTTCCTTAGCCGTTTTCTTGGATGAGCTGGGCAACCGGAAATTCCGGTAGGGTGGAATATCCGGCCCAATAATCCGAACCAGCAGAACACCGAAACGAAAACTGCTATAACTTTTGCAAATGAACTCCAAATGAGGTGAGGCCAATTTTGTTGGAAGGATAGCGACGATGACTACCCAACAAACTTTTTAAAGAATAGTGTTCTAAAGAGTATAGAGTAGCTTCCCCATGATTAGTGCATTTTTAAGATCTTGTATGTAAATACAAAATGCACACAAGTGGGATCATTACCCTCCATATATCTTTTTGAACACAAAGTTCAAGAAAAACAATAAGACCCGATAACAATTAAAAGGATGATGTTCTACTCAATGTAGGATAGCTCCCCCAAGAATAGTGCATTACTTAGAATTAAGTCTTCGAAAGTAAATGCACAACAATGGGATCCTTGCTTGTCCTAACTCAAGAAAGCACAACACAAATTATGAGTAGAGCAACAAATAGATCCAAATGAAGCAAAGAAGACAAAAGGATGGTTAAAGCAAAACAAACTTGGCGAGAGAATAAGAAAATTTAAGAACAATAGCCAATGTAAATATGATCAATAATTTTACCACCAATATAATTATCACTTGTCAAAGACAATGATTGTATGGAGATATTTCTCGGTGGTACATGACATAGATAATTAAGATCATATTCAAAAAACATAAGCATGTGGCAAAATAAAAGAGTTGAAAAACATGCTTATCTAGATATTCTTGATGACTTCACATATTCAATGATCATTCTAGGCATCAAGAAACTTTCTCACAAACAAGATACCAAAAGATGGTTGATCAAAATTCTTTTAAGCAAATATGGAACTTGTTTGAGTACCATGCCACCTAGGAACAAGATAATCAACAAAATCAACTCTAGGTGACACTACCTCTCATGTTCACATTTTCTAGGCTTGTAATATGCACATAGCTTAATTTTGCAAATGAACAGAACACCGATAATCCGAATCAGCAGAACACCAAAACGAAAACTGCTATAACTTTTGCAAATGAACTCTAAATGAGGTGAGACCAATTTTGTTGGAAAGATAACGACGATGACTACCCAACTCATGGAAATTTTGTTGGAAATATTGCATCCCATAAATAGAGTAAAATCTCCACACATGGCAAGGTGTGGGACTTTCCTCAAGGTAGAACCGGCAATATTTCCGCCACCGAAAACGCAACAAGTTGTCCAAAGTAAAACCGATTTCGATGAACTAGAGCTTGACATGGAGGTGAACCAAGCTCTAATTCCTCACCAACATAAAAGACAAATAAGACCCAAGAAATATGATATGCAAAGTATGCAAAGGTTTGAGCTTTCCACAAGAATGCGATCAAGTTACTAACTTGAGAACCCCTCTTGATAGTACGCCTATCTATCCTATAGGCCTATCAAGATCATACCTTTGCCTTGAGCATTCCACTTGAGTTGGATGATGACTATCTTGATCTCTTCAAGTGGTTCATCTTTCTTGATTGCGCGTCCAATCACTTGCTCGATGAAGACTTCTCCAAATACTCCCCCATGCTCACAATGGGAGAGTCTCGCTAAGCTTCGTCTTCATGTATCCATTGCAAGCACCAAGCATAGGATCTTTTCGAGAAAGCTTCTCTTGGTCTTGCACAACTCATCTTTTCTTCACTAAGATGTTGTCTTGAATCTTCAAGACATTCTTGCAATAAGCTTCAAGAGTCCAACACATGAACTCCACAATTCCATGGACATGATCTATAATGATATCTCAAAGTAAACATTAGTCCATAGAGGTTGTCATTCAATTACCAAAACCACACATGAGGGAAAATGCTCTTTCACCAGGGAGGGCAGAAAAATGGACGCCTACTGGAAGCAAAGGTACACTTACCGTCTGTGTAAGCTTGGGGATGAGAACACTTCTTTTTTCCATGCTTGTGCATCGGCCAGGCTACGCAACAACCAGATCAAGGTCCTGCACTGCGAGGGGCTTCCTTTCTCCGGTCATAGCAACAAAGCCAGGATCCTGCGCGATTTCTATGTCAGACTTCTTGGCACTGTCCCACATGCCGCATGGAGCCCCCAGATTGCGGCGCTGCTTCGTCCTGTGTCAGGGTTGCGCGAAGTGGAGGCTCCCTTTACGGAGGAGGAGTTGCGGAAGGCTGTCTTTTCGATGCGGTCGGACAGCAGCCACAAAATAGTACACCACAAGTAGGAGCTAATGAATAGGCCCGCGATTCCATAGAAAGACATCACGACCCCCTGTGGAAAAAAAAGAATTTGTTGAGATGGAAGTATAGAGATAATATTCTTACCAAGATAACTGGAAGCCCCAACCGATAAGAATCCTAGTGAACCTAGAAAAAGAATATAGGCCTAACCCGGGGGGTGAAGGTTCCTCTCGGAGACTGCCAGTCTACAAGAAGCTGGGCCCGGGCCCTGACGGCTTCGGTCCAGCATTCTTCAAAACCTTCTGGGAGGTGACACGACCGGATCTCCTCGCCTTCCTGGAGGAATTATACCACGGCACGGCGCACCTTGCGGGGGTGAACCAGGCCTACATTGCGCATCTCCCCAAGAAAGACGTGGTTACGACAACCGATGGCTTCCGGCCGATCTCACTCCAAAACTGTGTCATGAAGATTGTCACACGGATTCTCACGACACGCCTACAAAAATTCATAGATCAGCTTGTGGGGTTCGAGCAGTCTGGATTTATCGCTGGGCGCTGCATCTCGGACAATTTCATGTACGCAGCGGAATTGATCCAGTGTTGCCGCCTCCGAAAGACCCCCACCATTGCGCTGAAATTGGAATTTCGGAAGGCGTTTGATTCAGTCCACTCGGGCTCCCTTGATGCGATCCTGGATGCGAGGAGTTTTGGCTCACTCTTCCGATCTTGGGTCAGAGAGATCCTTCGTACCGGGAAGACGGCGATCCTGCTCAATGGGGTGGCAGGAGGGTGGATGGAGTGCAAGAATGGACTACGTCAAGGCGATCTGTTGTCGCCGTATCTATTCTTGATTGTTGCAGGCCTCCTCCGGCAAACGGTGGCTGTTGGGATCGGAGAAGGAGACGCCCTCCTCCACCCGTTGGTTGACGACCTTCCCTGCCCGGTTTTGCAGTACGCCGACGACACGTTGATCTTGGTGCGTGCAGACCCCTCCCAGGTCATGCTCTTGCGCCGAGCCCTGGACACCTTCACCGAAGCGACGGGCCTCGCCATCAACTACCACAAGAGTACCTTCATGCCGATCGGTGTGCCCGACACTGAAGCTGCCTCGCTCGCTGCGATCCTTGGGTGCTTCGTGTCATCGTTCCCCAGACTTATTTGGGGTTACCGCGATCAGACAGTTTGCCGGCGAGTGCCCTGGACTACCTTGCTGACAAGATGGCCGGGCGGATTCCCAGCTGGAAGGTGCGCATGCTCGACCCTGGCAGTCGGCTCACGCTCACCTCTGCTGTGCTCTCTGCGCTGCCGTCCTTTGCCATGGCGGTGCTACAGTTCTCGAAGAGCACAATAGTAAAGATGGACCGCCCGCGTCGCTCCATGTTCTGGACAGCTTCCGAAGCTTGTTCTGGAGGTGATTGCCTTGTGTCTTGGGAAACTGCATGCAAGCTGCGATCGGAAGGAGGCCTTGGCCTGCTGGACCTAGGAGTCCAGAACACCTGCCTGCTCCTCAAGACGGTGGCGAAGCTGGTGTCTGGCGTGGATTACCCATGGACTGTTTGGGTGCGTCGGTGGTACGTGGGAAATGGAGAACCCCTGACCCCCACACCTACATGGGCGTGCTTCTCCGAGCTTATTCCACTGCTCCGGTCGCTCACTCGTGTCAACCTTGGCAATGGAGAAAGTGTATCGTTGTGGAGAGACAACTGGACGTCGTCCGGGGCATTGGCAGCTGCGCTTCCGGCGGCTTTCTCACACTCCCTTGCTCCGGACATCACCGTGGCTGATGAGATCCGTGGCGGAGTCGCTGCGCTTGCCTGGCGACCGCGCCTCTCTCCAGTTGCGCTGGACGAACGTGAGCTCATCTCCAGTTGCGCTGGATGAACGTGAGCTCATCTCCAATGCGCTCGCGAGCATCGGCCGCTGTTCTGACCCTGATGAGAGGTCACTGATCGGGACGGAAGCTACGCCCTTCAAGGTGCGTGATGCGTATCGCCTTCTTCGCTCGACAGGCTGCGCCCCTCCCCTCCATGACCTCAACTGGCAGAATTTCTCGCCGGTCAGGGTCAAGGTCTTCGTTTGGATCCTCCGACATCGCCGGACACGCACGCGCGCACGGCTTGCCCGGCTCGGTGTGCTCCGTTCGCCCGACTGCCCTTCCTGCCCTGGCGTCGCTGAGGACGTGGACCATCTATTTCTACGATGTCCGCGGATGTGCGCTATCTGGGCTAGGATCATCCCCTCCCCCGACCTGAGTTCGTTTGAAGCCCTGGTGGCATCCTTCAAGGCAGCCCAGCCACGGTGGGCGTCCCCCCTTCAGATGACGGTTGTTGCGCTGCTTCTGTGGATCGCGTGGAAGACAAGAAACAAGAAGGTGTTTGACAGTCTTGACACGTCGATGGGAGAGTTCTGGCAGATTGTTCACCAGCACCTCACCCTATGGGTGGTTAGAGCACCCCGCCGCCTTGATTGCGGACCTGTTCTCACTTGGAGTGCTTCACTTTTGCCATCCCCCACCCTATGTAATTTGATTTGTAATATTGTGTCTTTTGAAATGGAATTCAGGTGGGGGCCGCGCCCTCAGTTGTTTGCCTTTCAAAAAAAAATTGACATGAGCTGCGTAGGAATTTACACAAGCTTAGTGATAGTCCACGACAATCATTCGTGACCGGAGGTAGTAGAAGTTTAGTGCTGCGAAATTTATCCTAAAAAAGGCAGCTCTCCGATAGTTTGTCTTTGTCAAGAAGAGGAGCAGTTCTAAAGAAGTTGATATTAGTATGTAACATCTGAAATTATGGATTATGTATGCATATATCAGCGTCCCGTGTCGCCATTGTTTTCAAAATAGCTAATGTACATTTCCTCGCAACATAGGGCTAGTTGCTTTCTGATTGGTCAAGGCTGGCTAAAGGAGCACATGCTAGCTAGCTCTGGTAAAAAACTAAAAACAAAAACATGGCAAGATTGCGGAATATGTTATATTGTATCGATACTAAATTGATTACAATGAGCCACGGTGAGCTGTATATAAAGGGGTACAAGACTTGGAGACTACGAAACCTAATAGAGATAGACTTGGATTACAATCCTAATACTACCAAATATACCTAAACCGTATTGTACTCTAACATCCCCCGCAGTCGGATCGGTAGTGACACGAACAACTGGAGCGTTGCAGACGGTCTGACTGGAGCATAATCCAAAGTCACGAACTGAATAGGAGTCGAGTTGATAACCCTTGGTGCCGATGTCGATGTAGCCGAGTTGTCGGCGCTGACGTTGTGGTCGATGTTACCGTTTGAGGAAGTTGAGGTAGACTTTTGATGGAGTCGATGTAGCTGAGGTAGGCGGCACGCCTTGCCAAGTTTGCCAGACTCGGGAGCGCGTCGGGGACGAAGGCACGCGCCGATATTGCCAGTACCGGGCATGCGAAGAAAGGGACCACCATTAACCATGCGAGTCAAAGCTGGATGAAGAAGCAGAGGAGATCTCCGTGGTCGGCGGCGCGTAGCGCAGATTTTCCGCCGTTTGTTGCCGGAGTAGACGAAAAAGGAAGTTGCAACTAGTAAATTATGCAAAATAAAAATAGACTGCAACTCTGACGGCAAGGTTGTGGTGGACGAAGATGGCGTTGTGGTTGTTGAAGACGTTTGTTGAGGTAGGCGATGTAGAGGTAGAAGATGTCGAGGTGTTGTTGACGTAGAACTTGTCGGCGATGATGACCACGAGCGTTGTTTGGTGCAGCCCTGTGTTGACGGCGAGACGATGAAGACGATTTGATGGCGTACATTGGCCGGGGAAGATCAGCTAGCTTGGAGCCCATCCGTCCATGTCCCATACGAACATGCATGAACATGCAAACATGAGGTCGCTTCTTGCATGCAGCTTGGTGCCTGGATGACTGCTGGCGGCCGGGTGGACGAACAATCGCGCGTTGTTGTTCTTTAATAGGATCTGCTGGCTTTTTCACCGGAACTAGATGTATTTTGGTGGCTAAAAAGAAACTGATCTAATTGCAAAACTAAATTGGCTAAACCTACGAACTGATTTATTGAAATTGGAAGAAAAAACTAGCTACGAGATGCGACGCCCCCGACGATCATGGAGATCGATTTCGCCGGGGGCGGGGCGGTGGAAGTGGTGGTGGCTAAATCCTAGGCTGCGGAACGAACTGCTCTGATACCATGTAAGATTGCAGAATATGTTGTATTGTATCGATACTAGATTGATTGCAATGAGCCACGGTGGGCTGTATATAAAGGGGTACAAGACTTAGAGACTACGAAACCTAATAGAGATAGACTTGGATTACAATCCTAATACTACCAAATATACCTAAACCGTATTATACTCTAACACAATCCATCCCTTTCTTATCATCTTCCTGTGAGGAGATGAGCACTCTTATACGTTGGAGCCAACAGGATAAGGAGAAGTGTCACAAGGTGGGATGGGAACAAATGACAAGAGCTAAAAGAGATGGTGGTGTGGGTTTGCTACAGTGCCGCAAACAGTTGGGTTTTAGGCAGTACCCCACTGGAAATAGAAAAGAAGTAGCCGGCGGTCTCTGTCCGTGCCGAAAATAGAAGTCGGAAAATGCTTGGATGCTCCCGGGAGCATGTGCTCCCTGTTGGACAAAGTATTTTTCAATGTCTAAAATTTATGTAAAAAGTTGCACACGTAGATCTCGCATGTACCAGGTATAAATCAAAAAATTTATAGAAAATTGATTTTTTAGTTGCCTTGTTAAAAAAAGACAAAATACGTCACATATATATTGCTATATATCACATAAATTTTCTCTTCTTTACCGAGACAAAATAAATAATAATTTTATCGCGAAACTCATGCACGGGTACATGTACATAAAATTTTTGTTTCACATTTTTAAAACATACTTTTGACTTCTTTTTTACATTTCAAATAACCAGCAACACATGCCCCCGATTCCTTCTATCCACACTCGTCTTTGCCCCCCACCAACTTGCCCCCACCAACGTTCGTGCCTCTCCTAACGGGCAGACCACAACAAACTAGCACTCTCTGCACCCACTCCTTCCCATGCCTTCTTCTTGCTCTTGACCCGTCTGGCCCCACTTTTCACGCCTTCTCCTTCACCCAACCTAGCCCCATTGCTAGTTCATAGATATACCAAGAAAGACAAGAATGCCTGAAATATATGACCCTTATTACAAACAATATTGCTGAATCTCCTCCATCAAGAAGACGCAAAACCACCACTCTCTCGATGTAGCTTAACTATACTTAGTTACAGCTAGGTTCCAATGTATAACACCACACCGAGTCAACTTTGCATGGATATAACATATAATGCAAATGAGAACATTGTGGTATGATACATGTAACTACTAGGATGTAAGAAGGTCATTTCACCTTGGCTTCTGGGTGAGTCGTTTCACACTTTTTTATACATAGACACACATAGCGTTCAACCAAAGTCTGGAACATCATGAGGTTCAGCTCTTCGGTTCTAGTGAAACAAGTATAATGCAACCGATCCCGCAACAACGTGCGGGGTATCATCTAGTTTTTAATATGGTGATGCTTGCAATGCAAGACCACGGTTCAGAAAAGCGGTATTGTACGCCGCTAAGCGATGGCAAAATGTCTTGGCTAGTAGCGATACTTTAGGCGTTAAGCTGACGCGGCGGTGATGAAGCGGAGAAGGTGTGCGCTTAGGGATGACGTGAGAACAAGCATGCATGCGGGAAACCAGAGCGGGGAGGGAAACCTACTAATTGAGAGACAAAGAGTGAAGGAAATCGACTAATCAAGAGTATAAAGATGGGAGGAAATCTATCTGCCTTGTGTAATATTCATAGGGGGAAAGGGGTACGATTTGGTGGCGGCGGCTGGGATCCTCGTCTCCTCCTCCACCGGCGGCTAGTATCCTCAGTCCTCACCTCCTGGAAGCGTCCGCACCTCGATTCCTCCCATTTTCAGGTGAGCTTCCTGCTCCTTTCCCGTACGAGTGTACGACCGTGCATTGTGTATAGCCAGATTTTGTAGTGCTGCCTGCCTTCCTACAGATTTTGTATTGTACGACCAATCAAACGCTTATGATTACAATTTGTATACTATATTAAATTATGGAGTGATGTTTGGTTACTTCGTTCAGGGATGAGTGATGTTTGGTTACTTCGTGCATGGATGATCTTGAACAAATTTGTCTCAACTCTCTAGCATGCTGTCGGTGTCTGGCTTATTATTTTCAGGTGTGGAGCTGCCACTGTTTACTTTATTATTGGCGCACACTTGATTTTCCTTTTGAAAGCCATGAGCTTACATTACTAACTGTGTACTCTGTTTTACACTTGCTTGCCGCAAGGGCGGAGACGGCCAAGAGGTTCTGTCATTTTTGTTTCTTCTAAATCAATATTAAAAGCAAAGAGTTTGCCTTTGTTTAAAAAAAAACATAGAAAGGAAAACTTTAAGCAACTGCCAGCGAGTAAGCAATCATCGTCAGCGTGAAATGCATCCATAGTCCTTGAAGTTGTTGGCCATGTTCAGAGCAGTACCTAAACTCAGAATTTGTTTCGACAGTCCTCGAAGTTCCGTGTCTCCCAATCACTGACGTAACTACCCCCGGAGGGCGTACCCCGTAGGGAGCTGAGCTTCTTCAGTCAGTGAGGACTAGATTCCGGATATCTAGTCTGAACGGAGTTAATCCTCTCTACTCGAATGGCTTCCATCGTTCGGGAATACACTTAGGTGCATTCCTCTCAAAACGCTTCGGGAAATGACCTAAGAATAGCTCTTACTACCTTCTTGTGCTCCTTGTGCGAATTAAATAGTTCGATCGGTTCAAAGAAATGCTCTTAGGGAACTGAGTCGATCTATTCCATGGCGAAGCATCTGAAGCATAACTGCACTCACACGATCGCCGAGAGATAGGAGCATTTGGTGGAACCGGTGAACTACACTTGCTTCTTAATAGATGTGTGGGACAGAGGGCTCGTGGTACCTGATGCCTGCCCTTCCTCCGCTTTGATAACCGTGTGAACGGAGAGTGGGCAGAGTTGCTCTCCATGTCCAGTTACGGTACTAGATACAAATGCCTAGCATATCATGCTGACGTGGCAATAGAGCAGGCTCACATCGGTTCTCAAAGTTTCAAACAATGTCCAAAACAGTCCTAATTAAAAAAACATAAAAACAAAAAAGGTAGGGAACTGCTTAGGTGAGATTTGAACTCGGGACTACCAGGATTTTATAAAGTATTAATCTAATTTTCTACGTATCAAACTATTTATGTTTTCATTCTCCGAATCAAACAATTTATGTTTGATTTCGTCGTGATACATTTTAGTTTAGTATCATACTATAGAATTACTTATGGAGATCAGAAGTGGACTTTGATGAAGTGGAGCTATAAAAACAATTGATTTGTAATTAATAAAGACACATCTAATACACATAGTACTTATTTAAAACCAAAATTTATATTAGTTGTTGAAAAATAAAGGATTTATCAAACGTTCCTAGGATGAGCACCGTGCTCTCCCCATGTGCACCCGCACCGTCAAGCTCTTGTGCACGCGCAATGATATGCTGCTGATCTTTGTCTCCGTCACGAAAGTCTAATCATTTTTATTGAAAATTCAGTTAACGTTTGATGGTTTCTTTATATTACTTCAGTACACAGTATCTAACAAAACCATCATGGTGGCTCATTGTCCGTACGTGGCGAGTCCTGAGTTCGAATCTCTCTTTAGCAATTTCCCACCTTTTTTGTTTTTGTGTTTTTTTATTAGGACTGTTTTGGACATCGTCCGTAACTTTGAGTACTGAAGCGAGACTGTTCTATTGTCACGTCAGCGTTGTAAGCTAGGCATTCGTATCTAGGACCGATGAGCAATTTTGAGAAGCAAATTCTGAGTTTGAGCACTGTTCTGACCATTGCCAAAAACTTTAAGGACGTGGATGCATTTCAATCAGCAAGCTCATCTCTACTGGAGTCCTGTACGCTGTACCTCGGAAACGTCCGCAAAACAAAGACAGATCAGCAGGCGGAGGCACCCTCCCTCTCCCGGTACCTTTCTATTTCCGTCTCTCCCCGTCCCGAACCACCCGCGCCGCGCCCCCCGATTTCCATGGCCGCCGCGGCCGGATGATGTCCAGAAAGCCCCTCCTCCCCTGCCGCGGGCCCTCCACCACCGCTCCCACCCAGCCCCTCCTCCCATTCCGCCGCCTCCTCCCAATCCCCATCCCCCGCCGCCGCTCCTCTCCGCCGCCGCCCTCGCCGCTCGACCGCCGGAGGCCCGCTATGGCCGGCGCCGGCCAGCCCGCGGCGGAGGCGGAGGCGGCGGTGTCGTCCGGCGGGGCCACCTCCTTCCGGGTCGGCATGGTGCGGATCGTCTCGTTCCTCGTCGGCGGCCTCAACTGCGCGGTCATGCTGCTCGGGGTGTACCTCATCGACGCCGTGCTCCCGCAGCCCTGCGGCGGGGGCCTCGCCGTCGCCTCCGCGCCCGTCATGGCCGGGGTCCGGGTGCTCTCCATGCTCGGCACCGCGCGGGCCCAGCACGCCACCGCGGATGCCATCGCTCGACGCCACCTCCACGAGGGCGCCGCATCCGTCGCCGAGGACGCCGCGGCCCGACACGAGATCAGGGTGAGAGAGGCTCCACCCCACGGTTTCTGCTTTCTCCTTTCTGGTTAGGTTAGGTAGATCCTTTCTGGTGGCGGGGGTGCATTGGAGTCTGGGTTACTCTACTGATCTACTCCGGCGATTTTAACTTAGATTTCGATTGGTTGCAAACGGAAACCCATGAGTTATTTATGCATCTGAGAATTGTTATGAATTGGCATACTTGGAAGGTGGTTTTGATGCGACTGCGCTGTAATTGATGGAAGATATCAACTGACAAGGATGCTGTAATGGTGTTGCCTTAGTTGACCATACAGTCTGGTCCTCCTCTAGTAGTGATAAAAAACAATAATTAGCTTCGGTAGATATGTTAAGTTCAGAGCTTAATCTGATGCACAAGTTTAATAGCACTGCCAATCTGGAAATTTCGTGATGAGTAAGGTGGTGTCGGTGAGCATTATGGTTACCAACTTTGTAGTACAACACAAGGGTACAGGGTTATGTAGATTCATTTGTCCTGTTTATCAGACCGAACCAATTTTTGGGAGGAAGTCATCGTGGTAACTAGGGTTAGTAATTAGCACAACCGGTACTTGTTTCATGCACTCTATAGTAACCCCATCTTTTATACCTTATGGATTTTGATTCAGTCGCAGTTGCATTGTGAACATGTTTCCATCCAAACTCTTCCAGTGCAATGCTAACGTAGAACATATTGAAGGAAATCTAAAGGAATTAAGAAAATAAGTGAACAGGGTTAATGATGAGATATAAATATTTGTTAAAATGCTGCAGTTTAACTTAAGTTAGCTTTGAAAAGAGTATACTGTCTGCAGATTTATCATGTCGTTGCTACTTCCATTTTTCTGAACAGATGAGGTATAAACGCTGGTTGTGGTGGACTAGATTTGGTATGGCCATTGGTGCGTTGCAGCTGGTTGGGGCAATTTATCTCATGTTTGTCATTGTGAGAGATCTTCCTAATGAAAGAAGACCCACTTCCTGTTTCTTTGGTATGTTTGAGTTGGTTGATATCACTATCAGTTGTATATTCTAGCTTTGAAGTTAACTTTTCAGGACCTTCGTTTGGGGGAAGCTCACTGCTAAGTCAACTATATTCATACAAACATTTGCTGATTTTTTTTATTTTCTATTTGAAAAATCTGATTAAAGAGTACAAACAAAATGCTACTTAGGAAAATAGTCGTTGTGACTATACTGAATCGATAGAGAATTGTACATTTTCAGGAGAACCCATATTTTATCCTGAGTCTATTTGGCCAACTTTTCTTTGCTGCCCTATAATTTCCATATTCTATCTTGTGCTCAAATAATTTGCTTGCCTTGCTTGTAATCTAGGACAGGATGATGCTGGCCAGGTCTCCAGGCGAGCACTAATTGCTCTGTTTCTTATCCTGTCCTGGATTGTAGTCATCGTTCAATGCTTCACGGGTTCTGATGTGTTGAGATGGCGATCATTCTATGCGACACATGATATGGCATGGAAAGCTCACTACAGGGAAGTGTTTGATCATGGTATTCGTGAGGCTTTGTGCTGCCTAGGACGTGCAAAATATCTGTAAGTCCTCCAGTTATTTTACAGTGTGAGGTTTCAATGTTAATATCTATTTACTCTAGTTTGTCGTATGTACTTATTTAGAACCGTTTTGGAAGAAGATGAGGTCTATTCTGTGGCAAGACTTCTTGGTGATTTGGTTGCATATCGTGCTTCTGGGACTGGTCATTTGGAACTGTTAGCAGGTTGGCTCTCTATGTCAGTTGTTTCATGCGAAATGGTTCTGGATGTTCTGATCGTTTACACTTCAACCTAGCCTGCCCAAATATGTGCATATCTACTACTTTGTATGCAATAAAGAATGAATGAGGTCTACTAGGTCATAACCATACTCCAACATATACTTCACATTTTAGTAATCGCTTGTTTGCTGAATGTTCTTAAAAAAAAGAGCAATCTGTCCAGTGTCCACATCAACCTGCTTTGACACAGAATGTAGTTTAAACCGATAACTTAAATGTTTCTATTTGTTATGCTTTGACACAGAAACCCGTAGTGGGAATATTTCCTATAAGTGTCTGAGCTTGCTCAGCTAATGAAGTTTAAGACTGGAACTTTTGTATTTCAGATGCTGGTGAGTTGGCTGCACAAGTTTAGAATAAACAAATGATACATTGTGATTGCAGATATTTAAATTCGTCTACAGTTTGTTTTCTACACAGAATGTAGGTGGCTTGGTGCAATTTACTTGATAGAAAATGTAAAACTCATAAGATTTCATGGTCACCCTTCTCTCTCTTGCCTTTTAATTCAAGTAGTTGATCTCTTACATTGGTTAGGCTGGGCTGCTCCCTTGCTATTATTCATAGATGGTTAATTCCAAAAGGACATGGTTTTACCCTTAGTACAATACTCTGTGCTCCATTATTACATGAGCATTAACAACATAATGAAGATCTCTTATATGGTATGTATTATAGGGCTTGCTCTATTGCAGAAGCATGGGGATTTGCCGGATTTGGAAACTGACCTTGTGGAGGCACCTCATAACCTTATGCAAGAAGCTGTTGTTCTCCATCCATTTGCTGAAGCGTGTTATACGGTTAGACACTATCTAATTTGGACATATTTCTTACGTCTGCTTGCCTTGTATGATTACATGGGACAATGTTTTATTGCAGGGGCCACTACTTGATGTTGGAAGAAACCCCATTTTGTTTCCATGTGCATGGGTTTATAGACAAGGCGTTTTAACTCCATGGACACGCAGAAGGTAACCATGTCTTCTCAGTTGTCTATTCAGTCTCAAACCTCCCCTGTTTTCTGTTATTACTTTGTGATCTTATTTAGGCCAGTTCAGCTGGAAGCCTTGTTCTGAAGGAAAAAAAAACGGATCAGTGAATTAAGCTAAATTTGTGCATTATTCTGTTTAATCTTCACCAGTCTGAAGTAGAAAAAATCTTGTGACACTTATGCTTTCAATCTAAAACCATTTTGTATGCACATCTTCATGATTGTTGATCTTTGTATTTATCCCCTTTCTATTGGAAATGGAGAATAGTTTATGCTGTTCTTTACTTACATAACAGTGACTGCACACCATTTTTTTGTGTTAGGCGCCCCGCGCTTGATGGTGATAATTGGTGGCGAGGCCATGCTGCAGCTTTCCTTAGATTTGTTAATATAGCACCCACTGCACTTGTTCGAGGTCGCGTTTGTCAGGTAATGCCATATTTTTTGTTAACACTTGGATTAATTAATGTCCACAAAACTGGGAAGATGTAATTATTTGAACCGTTTACGGATAGCATTGTAAGTGGCATTTGTGCATGTTTTAAGTTTCTTTGTTGACACCTCCTCTCATCTTATGCTCATTTAGGCTAGCTGACCCTCAGACCCCTGTTTTAGTATTCTGCTTGTACCTAGTGATTTTTTTGGTGAAGTTATTGGTAGGTTGGTTAAGGAACTCTCACCCTCTTAGAGCGCACTAATTGTCTAATATGAATCATCTAGTTGCTGAGAACATGAAATTTATTTGGACAATCCATTGTGTGTGATGAATGTCTCGTAGTGCTGTACATGCATTAACTTGCAAGAACGCGTCGTGACAAGTTTAAAAATGTGATAGAGAAATATCATGTTGATAACTTTAAAAGAATCTGATGATCTCTTTCATACAACTATGCAGAGCAAGCGTGAAGCTGCTTACTTTGTTGTGGTCCTCCATGACAAAAAGACTGTTCTTATTGGGTTGCGTGGGACAGAGACACCAGAGGATCTCATAACTGATGGGTTATGCAGAGAGTGTGCTTTCACTAAGGAAGATTTGGATGGATTAGTAAAGTAAGCCCATCTTAATAGCCACATCTTCTGTTCTTCCCTCATTCTTGCTACTTAATATTGTTCAAATTAACTTGTTTACACTTGGACGACCTTCTATGAGCCCTTTTCTAATTCTTGAACATTAATGTTTGCTATATTGGCTGTGGGACACTGTTAGTTTGTGCCAGTTGTGTGGTCTCACTGCAAAATATCAATTTGGCTTTGGCCAATACCATTACAAAACCCAGGTGACTTGCGAGAACACACCACCGCCATCATTAATATATCTTCCTTGGGTTTGGGTGGGGAAGTAGTGAAGTACACATAAAACGTGTGAAAGATCTACGTTGACTCTTGGTTAAATACATGTTCCAACCTATTTCTCCTTTGTTGGCTCATTTGTTTATTCATTTTCCACGGTTGACCACATTTAGCCATGTTGAAAAATCTGCATAGCCTTCTTTTCCGATGTTTGAACTTGTTAGAGCATCTCTAGCAGTGACTGTAAACAAAGAAACTGTATTTCTAGTTTACCGTCTCCGGAAAACCTGTTTTACAGTTCCGGAGGTGGTGGCGCAGATCAGATCCCGCAAAATCGAGATGCTCTTAGGTTGTGTTGTGGCTGCGTTTACAGCCAGACCATGTACACAGCAAAAGAAAGTAGTTGGACCATGTCCTGAACCGAGGTGCAACATAAGTTTTTCACATGAGCTCTCCCCTCTTAGCTCCAGAAATACTGTTTCAGTTATAGCCATGTGTTCTGGCAAATTACCTGGTTTTTGGAATGGTACTGGGCAAATTAACCTTTTGTAGCTATTTGACCGATTGAAACAAAATAACGGGACCTGGAATTTAGTTACAGCATCTCTAACAGAGCCCTCAAACCGCGCCGAACCTTAAAATAACTGCCAAACACGGTTCGGAAATCTTAAAAGGAGAAATAGCAGTGCCCTCAAACGTCGCGTGACCGTAAAAAAATTTGAGGGCGACCGGGAAATCGGCCCGCGGAACCTCGAATTCGCAGGTTTCGCTGCCGAACCGGAGTGCCCCTGTAAACTGTGAGAGGCGTTGGCGGGCTGAACATTCAGCACCCGCCGGTGAGCTTCCGCCGCCGTAGCCTTGCCGGAATCAGCCAGAATCCACGGGAATCAGCCGGAATCCGCGTAAATCAGCCGCCCGGCGAGGCCACCACCCTCGCCGGAGCTCACACCGTGCCCGCAGCAGCTCGCCGTGCCGTCGCGCCCGCCTATGACCCGCAGTTCGCCGCGCATGCCTGCGACCCGCAGCTCACCGCTTCGTGCTTGGCGGATTAGACGGATGCGACGGAGAAGACGACGACGGCGGTGGAGAGGAGCGAGAGGAGGAGAGCGAGAAGGTAGGCGGCCTTGAAGAGGAGGAGCGCCACCCAGTCGGCGCCGTTTGAGGATCCGGCGAGCGAGGTTGGCGGCTGGTGAACGTGTACAGCGGGCGGTGCAAGGTTGCCGGCCGGAGCTTGTGTGGGTGCATGCGTACAGCGGGCGGTGCGAGGTTGGATGGCTTGCTTTCCTCACGAGCGAGCGAGCGAGGTTGCCGGCCGGAGCTTGTGCGGGTGGAGATCCGAGCTAGTAAGGTTTGGTGGGGGATTGGAGATGGTGGCTATGGGATTTGGGAGAGCTTGTCCGTGTGTAAGGTAGGGAGGATTGGGGATTTTGAGACGACGACGACGACTAGTATCACCAATTTTTTTGAAGATCTGTTTAAGGGCGCTGCTATGGCGTGCGTTGGTTTTGTGCAAAAAACGCTCCATTTCGGAACCTTATAATGCTTTTAAGGTTCTGTGGTTTGAGGGCTCTGTTAGAGATGCTCTTACTGTTCATGGACTTACCTTTGAGATTGCTTGCCCACAGCACACATTTAGTATCTGGATTCTCACAACATAAAAAATGGTTCTGGAATTTTATTTAGTTGTTGATTTTTAGCATTGATTTTATCAATTTTGGTCATTGAACTCCTTTTCCTCCCATACAAAATTCTTGATTTAATTTTATACTTACTTTTTCTTACTTATACCATCATTATCAATTTCCCAGCTATTACATAGTTACTTTTTTGCACAGTTAAAAATAATATTTTAGTGCTTCGGGTGAATGGATTATTAGTGTTCGTGGTAAATATATTATTGTAGCAGTGGAATTTTGGGGAAAAGGCTTATGTGAAAGTACTAATTAAACATTATCCATAAGACCATAACCATAGACCTGTTGAAGTGCTGCTTGCAAGCTCTGTCTTATGGTTAGGAAAATCGGATAACTAGACCTAGTGTATTTTTTTTTTAAGAAGTCAAACTGTTAGAGGGGTGACAATGTGTAAACCCATGAGTTGAGGGGGTAACTTAGAGGTTAGATACCATTTAAGTGGACTATCCCTGACTGTGCTAACCGGTATCCACAACACCTGCTGACTGTTGTATCTTACACTATGCTCATCTATCTTCAGTAGTGATCAATTACCAGTAACTACGAGGGAGAGAGTTATTTCTACGTTTCCACACTATGGACACGGTGGAATTGTAGAGGCTGCTCGGGAGCTTTTCATGCAACTCAATGACTGCACAGGAGGTTTGTTATTTCACATAAATTGTTATAGTCTGGTCTTGTTATCTTGTATCTGAAATGGTTTAATTATGCTCACGTCCTCTTTCTATAAATACCTTATAATTTTGTATACTGCATGTTTCACCGGAAATCCATATTGGGTCATGGGTGCAGATGCACTCACTGCTAAAAATAATAATTTAAAATGTAAAAAAATTCAAAATTTCGGATATACTTAAAGACAATTTTTTGTGATCTGTGCAAAAAAGAAAAATCAGACGCTCCAAAATGATTTTGTATGAGACATTTTTTTGTCTTCTTTGCACGGGTCACATAAGATGTTTTTTCTCCGCGAAACTTTTTGTGCTAACACAAAATGTCCTGATGGATATCTGAATTTGTTTCTGGAATTTATTGACACTTTAAAAAGTTTTTTAAAATGTTTTACACAACGGATGCATCTGCACCCATGATCCGAAACCCGAAACGTCGTGTCCATGTTTCACTATATTTAACTGTTGGTTCAGTGCTGGTATAAAAATGTACAGTATGTCACCTTCTTCGAAACTCTGTCATCCATTTATCACTGGTTAGCACATAAATAACAAGGGCTAATTAAGTACTCTTACTGTTTATTTTTTTAATTCTTCATCGTTATTTAATTTGTCTTACTCTTACACCATAAGTATACTGCTCAATTGCTCATGGCGTTTATTTATTCTTAGTAAACTATCACCTGGGATTTAAAGATTAGATGCAATATATGATTATATTTTATCAGTTTCTATGTGATAAATATTACTAGTTATAGTTACTAACCTGTTCTCTCTTACCTTGACGGCATCTCAGAAAGCACGTCCTCCAGAAAACTTGGTTTTCTTTCTACGCTGGTCCAGGAGGGCAGTGAGTGTCATGGATATAAAATTCGTCTTGTTGGACATTCTTTAGGAGGTGCTGTTGCTACAGTTCTAGGAATGATGGTAAACCATATACTTTCACTGTATTATTTTTCCAACTTCCCCGTTCACCTACAGTCTTGTTTGTGTACCACTGCAGGCATCATATGAATGAACTCTTCCACCCCTATCCCCCCATGGTCTTACTTCATGATTATGCATTATGTGATGAGCTATTCATTCCTTGAGCTTTATAGTTTATATGCATAAAAATCTGTCATCAGCTCATATGATGTTTAGTTGTCGTTTTCTGCTTTTTCTCCATGGCTTGTTTAATTGCTGCATGTGGATGCTGTAGTGTTATCAGGAGTATTTAATACCCATGGCTCTTCAAAGCTTAACTTGTTCTTGGGCAGCTCTTTGGAAGATACCCAGACGTGCATGTGTATGCTTATGGTCCACTTCCTTGTGTGGACTTGGTAATAGCTGAAGCATGTTCACACTTTGTTACCACGTAAGAACATTCTTGGTGTTATGTTCTCTTAACAAGGTTTACTAACCTTTTCAGTTTTAAACTGAATTTTTCTCTTCCTTCCCAGGATTATAAACAACGACGAATTTTCTTCTCGCCTTTCAATCAACTCAATCCTCAGGCTACGATCTGCTGCAATAAATGCTCTTTCAGACAACTCTCCTGCTGATACAGCAATGATACAAAAACTTGCTCGCAGAATATTGAATGTTAACAAGTATCAGGATAATGCTCCTGCTGGTGCCATCAGCGAGGACTATATTCACAATCAAAGCATGACAGAAACTAGCTGCGCATCTGAAGGAAATTACCTGACCTTCTCCTTTGTTTCTTTTGATGAACATATTGTTACAGACTTACAGTATGTCAGTACATGTGGATTACACTAGCCCTTTTCATCTGTTCGGGCTTTTCCTTGCGTTGGCTAGTGCATGAAAATGACACATACGAGAGTTTGACCACTTGAAGCAATCTTAGTTTTTTCACAGCTTTTGCAATGCTCATTCCGCTTTTTTTCAATTGTTGTTTTGAATTTGCCTTTTCCTGTTATAGGGAGGGCAGTACTGAATGAAAGACGGTCGTCACACCAGGGCACATTATGCAATGGTGAGCCAGATCTCCAAGATTTGCAAAATGGCCTTGGTGGCTACGGTGGATCCAGTTCATCCATAGATGAGCACAGAAGCTATCAAAGCCTACACATAGATCAGGATGTCCAGCCCATTCCAATCGATGAGCATGATTCTGGTTTGGAAGAGCATCAGACATCTAATAGGGAGATACTGGTGGACACTCCGGAGATGTTCCTTCCAGGCTTAATTATTCACGTGGTGCGGAACAGAAGAAGCCTCTTCCCTCTTTGGAAATGCTGGAACTTGCAGGATGCTGAACCACCATATAAAGCTGTTCTGGCGAAAAGAGAGAACTTCAGGGACATCGCTGTTACTCCTTCAATGTTCATGGATCACTTGCCATGGAGGTAAATGCTCAAATTATTTAACCAACTACAAGTCTACAACTACTCCCTCCGTCCCAAAATAACTATCTTAAGTTTGCCAAAAAAATTGATGTAGCTAGACATGAAACATGTCAAGATACATCCACTTTTAGCCAAACTTGAGACACTTGTTTTGGGACGGAGGGAGTAATACTTATAATACATGAAATTTGGTGGTGTCATATCGCCATTAACCTCTTACTGTGATACCTGCTACAGTAACTCATGTTTGTAACTAGTACTACGATGTTAGAACATTGCATCGACAACTTATTACCCAAAGAACAGACATTACTTTCAACGAGAATGTCACAACTCATCTAGAAACGTCATAGAATAAATCGTCAGGCCCCATTACTCTTTCGTGTCAAATATTCACGACAGATAGACATTCATGTTTGTCTCAGCCCTAAGTACCAGCTTACAGCGAGTTCCACTAGCACTTTTGGGTTAACTTTTTTTTGACAAAGCAAGGACAAAAGACCAGAGGTGCGATGCGTGTGCATGCTGTGTCTGGGCTGGCCTTTGAGCGAATTTTGATGGAGGGTATAAAGTCATTGCTCTCTCATTTCAAATGCGCTAAGCTATCTCATTCGATTGTTTTTGCAAGCGCCAATAGGCCGCATTAGAATTTTCTAGACTAGAAGCAATTAGTTTAACAAATGTTGACAATTGAAGTGTGCAGCTTTGCTTGAACAGTTATACCACACATAAGCTTTCTCTTTAGCTGCATTTAAAGATTGCAAACTCAGTTGCATTTAAACTGATTTATTCGCCTACAGTTACAATAACAGCTCATGCTTTTGTAATGTTAGGTGTCAGTATGCTATGCAGAGAAGTCTGGAATGCTTAACGTCAAAGAGTTCAACTAATTGTGATTCAGCTGTACAACATTTGGTCTGACCTGGGCGATATTGTCCACCCATGTGTTAACAGTGAAGGAGCAGATCGTCACATGCTGCGAACAATGTTTGTATAACTTAAGGCTATTTGTGTATACATGAGATCTCTGTGCCGATGACTCTACTCTACGTTCTACTGAGCTTGGACACTGACAGAGTTCCTAGGCAGGCACGAACAATTCATATATCTGGCTGAAAAGAGATCTGATGACTTCATCCGCAACAATGCAGTAATATCGACAATATCATGTGATGTCTATGTATCTACTTAACCTGGCAGTGTCCTCTGCATTGATCGTTGGTGCAGCCATACCTATACCGGAGTTTTCCCATCCATTATTTTGCAGCAGCTAGGTAATATAGTACCTATTTTTTTGATTCATGGCAAGTCACAGGATGTACATATTTACAGAGCAGAATTAGTTAGAGTTACTGACTAGCAGGTGACAGTCCTCCTGTAAATACATAACATAGAGGTTAATGAAACTTATTGCTCTGTTCCAACATTTATGTCAGCATTTGCAGTTACTTATAGCGAGATACTAGTGACATGACAACCTACTCTCTGTCGGTACCTTATTTCCAGTGGAAATAAGGACGTTGTTCCCTCTGCGCGTTGTTCTTGAGATAACCTCTACTTTGTTCTTCTGCATTCCTTGAAAATGTTTATACCGGGAGATCATAATCAGTGGTAACGCAGTCACTTCCGTTGCATCCTTGGTCCATATGTACAGGATCATCGTGCATGTGCACTTGTACTTCCCTCATAAAGTCGTAAACACACACAGTGTTTGTTAGTTAGTCCAGGGTGGTCCGACCAATGAGCTAGCTGTCTGTGCGTCGCTCGGTCGAACGAACGACCGACCTCGCAACGTGCAGCGTGCGTGTAAATGCGCCGTGCCAAATGACAGCACGGGCAGGAACCATCGGAATGAGTAGGCTTCGGCACTCATCGAGCTAGTAGCTGCATTGCATTGCCAGCACGTAGTACAGCAGAGTGGGCGAGCGAATTCATTCATTCACGACTATCCATGATCAGACACGAACCGCACTTGGACTAACTCGGCATTCCAGTTAACACCTCCAAAGTTGGGAGGGAAGCAAGCGGCACCGATCGAACGAAATGGCAATGAATGAGTGCCGCCTAATTTGGCCCCCGTGCGTTCGCTAACTGAATCGGCGTGCTAATCAATCGATACTAATCGGTCGCCGAATCCGGACAAGACAGATAACGCGCGCTGTTTTGTTGAGCCTCAGGGCCTTTTGAATCGTAGTGCTGAAAAATACATAAATACGAAAAATATAAGAATCCGACAGATTTAAAACAGAGAATTATAAAACATAAGAATACTTGTTTGGATCAAATACAGGAAAAGCATTAGAAAAAGTATCTCGATCCTACACGCTTAAGTCTAAAATCTTTGAATTTTTTTATGAAAAGAGACCTTAAGGGGAAATCCTTAAAAAAAGGTTCCCTTCGCGAAGGTCTATTCCCGTTCGCTCCGCTTCCGACGCGTGTCGCAATTTCGTTCGCTTTCAATTTTCACCTTACTCTGTGCGTGATAAGTGGCGGCTTTCTGGTGATACGCAGAGTGCTGTTTGTGCATTTAATGAAATATCTTGAGAACCGTTTATCCGATTTACGACCGTTTTCAATTTTGAACTCCTCGCGTCGAGATCTTCAAAACTAGATCCCATGTTGATAGGTTTTGACGAACTTTTTTTTTGTACTTCAGATTATGTATAGTTTGTACAACCTAATTGTAGCAATACGTACAACGTGAAATTTGTATTTATACGTACAGCATGAAATTTGTAATTGTACGTAAACCTGTTAGGTGTAGTTGTACGTACAACCTGAATATAGTTGTACGAACCCGGTGTGCGTTGCTGTACAATCCGATCTGTGTGGTGTTGTACAACCCGGTCTGTGTTGCTGTACAACCCGATCTATGTAGTTGTACAACCCGGTTCTGTGTTTCTTTACATGCGCGGGGCTTTGTATGATCATTGCATGGGGCTTTGTACCGTGGATAGTTTTTCGTATCTGGGTTGTACATACAACCTGAAACCTACATTATATATTATTTTGTGTATAGTTGTACAGGATTTTGACCAAATACGGACCTGTACATGTGCACGGGAATCTTTGTACAACGAGCCTCCTATAGTTGCTACCTATCATTGTACGACCAGCTTCCGTCGGGCGGACGACATGTATGATCAGATGCTGCGTACGAGCTGTGCGCACGTACGATCGCGTGCGGCCGGCGAACGGAGGGCATCGTACACTGGGCCATGTGGCGGCTAATTACGCACGCGCGGTGCTAGAAACAAGCCTTCGGGAAGGTAACCCTTCCTCTAGCTATACCCACCTCAAGGAGGCGAGCACGCTTGGGACGTGGGATATCCGATCCAACTGCCATCCCGCTTCGATCGCCCGAACCGGACCAACATCTCTGCGACCTCCCGTCCGGGGCAGTTGTTTGCCTCTCTCTTCTCTTCTGTAACGTCGTCCCTCGCCAACGCGCTGTGTGACGCTGCAGAGACGTCGAATCAAGCCTTCCTTCACGGGATCCCCATTCAGGCCTTCATTTGGAGAAATCATGCATGATCGATCGATATGATCATCCCGTACAGGGAAGGCAATAAGCGAGCTGGGAGGATCACAGCATGATCTATCAGCAACAGTCTTTACTTATCATCTGCATGCATGAAAGCATGCATGGCGGCTGGAGCCGATCAACTTGCAGCCTCCTAGGTCGCTTTCCCTCTCCATTTTGTTCCCGGTGGCTAGTGTGCACCTCTTTACCTTTTGCGTTCCATTGGGTTTCACGGGCTCTCCGCTCACAAAAGGTTAACAGCGAGGCCTCAAGGCGCCGGGTTAGGATATCACATGCTCGCACAAAAGTGTCTAGCACAGGGATTTCATGGGAAGTGGAAGGGAGACATGACAATGCACAAAAGTGTCTAGCACGATTGACACAAGTGCTCCATACTTCAGTCCAGTCTCTATTATTACGCATTTGTAGTGCGCTAGAATATATATACCAATGGAAAGACGAGAGGAGTGTTCCATCGACCTCACTCTAAAGAGAATCTCCAATAAACGCATCCTCCGGGTGGTGGTGGAGGGATAAAGTCGGGACCAACACAACAATTATGCATCAACTAGCATCAGTCGTCGGATGCCTACCGCTGAGGCAAGCGCAATAGTGTGCGAGTGCAACGATGATGTCAAGTGGGACTTTAGAGTTTAGACCCCCATCCAGGGCAAATATATAGGTACATTATGCATCATCTTGCATGCCAATCTAGTGGCCAAAGTTGGGCACTTTGCACTGATGATATATAGATCAATCACCGCTTTAGTTTAGTTAGTCACACGGGTACACTACAAGTAGTGCTCGAGCGAATAAGTTGACCATTGAGAAACTAGAGCAGTTGAGATCCCCCACTCGAGGATAACGAAAAAGAGCATCCGTCCGGATCATGTCGCCTTACCTTACCGAGGAGATGAGAGGACGAACTAGTTTTAAATCATGTGGTCGTTGGCGGAAAAAATAAAAAATAAAACATTAGTTCGTCACCAACCTTGTGATCTTGTGTGTCTCGGATGTGCTTAAAAGATACCATCTTGTTTTTATATATGAGGACACTACAAGTACAGTGCAATCGCTCTCGGATATCAGGTCAGTGAGGAAAAAGCATCTCCCAATCGATGACTGTTTTTGGACCATTGGGTCACTTACAAAAGAGCAATTAAGAAGAAAAAAAGGTGATTTGTGGAATCGTCTTCAGTCCCCGGCCAGGGGATTAGTTAGAGCACTAGCATAGTTTGTGAAAGAGAAACTCATCAGAGCTACAGTCATCGGACATCGCCCACCAAACCCACGCGAGAAACGACGATATGTATGCGAGCAACTAGCTAGTTCTAGCGGAAGACGCTGGTAGACCGCACTCAGCAAACAGGTGTATAGTGATGGTCTCGTGTGCGCGTCTGCCCCTCCACACCCAGAGCCGCGCATGACCGGGTGAAGGGGGCATTTTCTGATAGAAGGAAATAAATTAATATTGTATCACTTCAAAGAACTAAGCTTTCTAGAAATAGGCCTCCCTTATTGAGCTACGTGTCAACATCCTATTGATTCAAAACATAGTTAAAATAATATTAGTTGTCCATCCAGATTAATATAAAAAGTATCCTAGAAAATAGAGCTCATCCATGTCTCAACCATCTAACAGTTTAGACCAAGATAAAAAAATAAGATGTGTCAACCGAAGTTAATATAAAACTTTATTTTCTATCTACTGCATACAAAATTATGGTTTTGCCCCTTTCTTAGAGCATCTTCAATAGCTTCCCTATTTTAGGTCATAACTCCTTCTAGATAATTTGATGCCGAAATCTTGCTCCAACAGCTACCTATACAAATTTTGTTGTCATTTATAATAAAAAAACACCAAGTGTTGCAAATATAAAACATTCAGACTAATGCTAAATAAAAAGGCGAACATGCACAACGCTAACTACCAATCAGAAGTTTTATATTACCCTCACACCTCCTATAACCGTGCCTTTTCTAACATGGATTTTGTCTCGATTCTAGCAGTGCCGCCACAACTCAGACCGATTCGGCGAAACCACCATCACTGTACAAACATTACATATCGAGAGGGTTTCAACCTTGAGGGACGCCAACCTTGAGCGACTACCAATCGGAATTTTCATGTTGCCATCACGTCTCTCCTCCGGTGACCACAACTGCCTCTTCTCCCATCGATTTGGCCTCGAATCCGGTAACTCCGCCGTAACTCGACCGACTCGACCGCAAATTCACCACCACTATTCAAGGGCACCACCAATCGGGAGGGATTCAACATGAGTGTTGTTCTTACTCTCCTCCCGTGCACGACTACCAGTGACTCCCTTTTGTGACTCGGGCTAACAAGTCACCCTAGCAGCCCTCCTACCCTCCCCGTTTCATTTGCCTCATTCTTCCCTGCAAGCACGAGCACGATCAACATACAATAACTCTTTCTTCGGCTACACCTCTACTAGCCCTTCCTAGCATGACTACTCCGCCTCTACAAACCAGTTGCCGGGATCGTCGCATTAAGAGATTAAAAAAAATTAAAGTTGTTACTTTTATATTATATATAGTTTATAAGTTGTTAGAAACAATACGCACAATATTTTTCTAAAGAGGTATGAATTTCTAGCTGGTCATGTATGAGACACTAATATTTACTCAGTCCAACATATTATTTACTGGGTAGCCGCGTAGCAAAGCGGGCATTCCCCTTCTAATAGATAACTATTGCATCTAGCCTACCCTGATGCACATAACCAAAAAAAAGAAGATTTTTTGTCACCGTGATTAATCACTCGCGACAGCACTCTAGTCACCACCAAATACATCTGAAAGGGGTTTGTGTAAAACCAACGCCTTACAAAAGTGAACAATTAATGCAGAAAAGTTGTTGTTGCCGATTAAAGATCATGGGTTTTCACCATGAAATAAGGCATGTCCAAGTTCTCAAACCAATCATTTCAACAAGACCATTGCCAAGTACAAGGACGAACGTTGGGTTTCAACACCGAAACTGGAGAAACACCAAATAATGAACTCATCCAGTCCCGCCATCGCTTGACGTGACCACGACCGTTGCCAAGTACAAGGACGAACATCGCAGGTAACCAAACACCAAACACATATGTATCATGCCATAACTTTAAAATCCTCCAACCACAGCCATCGTAATTTTCTCCACCTCAGTCAATGCCATGTGAATCTAGACATAGACAAGTCTCATGGCGAGTTGATAGCATAAAACTACTACTATTGAGAGGTCAATGCTAAAAAACTACCATTTTCATTTTGAATCGCGTGGAACTACCCCATTTCGCTGAAATTTTCTCAGACAGCCCAAATTATGGATTGAGCGCGAATTGACACCGAATCTGACCGTCCGGACCCACCTGTCAGGCTGACGTGGCCTCGTAGGTCATATTAACCCACATATAGATAGTGGGACCCACTAGTCAGTGCAATAAAAAATCTGAGAAAATAAAAAAATCCGGAAATAAAGAAAAAATGGTCCGAGCACACGGGTAAAATATTTTTTGCAGAGGTGCACGTGGGTCCCACCTGTAAGCCTCACATCTTTATTTTCCCTATCTACCTCTTGTTCCCGATCGTTGACCTGGGGCAGCTTGTGTGGTGAGAAGAAACAATGTACACGGAGGTGGCGGCTCGTGCAAGCGGTTAACAATTTTGCGAGCTCGGCGCGTGCGTCTCGCTCCCTCCCCTCGGTGTTGCCTTCGTTCTCGCTCCCGACGGAGGCCAGGCCGGAGAAGGAGCGGCCGGGGCGAACGGCCGTGACTCCGCCTCCACCTCCTAGCGCCACGGCCGAGCCTCCGCCTCCACCTTCCAGTGACGTGGCCGAGCCCCCGCCTTCACCTCCCAGCACTGCGGCCGAGCCCATCGCCTCCACCTCCCAGCGCCCGAGCACCCGCCTGCCTCGTCCCCGACCGCCAGGGGCCGGAAGAGCTCCACAGAGATGGTGCGTGTCACGACCGCTTGACCCGGCCGCTCCCTTCATCGTCCTGGCCTCCCGTCGGGGTCGCCGTTGTCGCTGCGCGTGTTCTGGTCGGCGCAGCGGCGGGGCGCACCGACACGCGGCGGGAGGGACGCGCTGGCAGCGGCGCCGCGGCAGGGCGCATGGGTCCCCGCTGAGGACGGGGTGGTTCTGAAGGGGATCGTAGGCAGAAAACAAAAAAATTCCTAGCAACGATATCCTTAAACAAGCTAAGATCTAATCTATGCAGATATAATAGTACGAACGGAGATCGGAATACATACGCTTGTAGACCGAAAGCGGGGATTACGTTCGCGTACGAACGTTGACGATGAAGACCGACGAAGCAGACGTTAAGGTCGTGTAGAGGAAGCAGACCTCCCAGCACCGCTAGCGCAGCACCTCGCAGGGCGTTACACACGTAAGGTGGAGACGACGGCCTCCGAAGCTCCAGTCCAGGACGAGCAGCGGAAGACTTGGACCGGAACACCAGTAGCGCGGAAGCACGCTTATGGTGGAGAGATCCCCATCTCAACACGGCGCAACTCCGACAAAGGGAATCACGAAATCGAGAGAGAATTGCGGAATTAATTGGTGAATTAAAAGGCCAGGGGTGCCCCTCTATATATAGGCTCTCGGGGGGAGCAACCCTGCTCACCAGGCAATGTGGGACTAAACCCCACATGACTGGTGCGTCATTGGTGCGCCGGCCACCTGGTCGGCCCCTTGTGGCCCACCTAGGCCGGCCACCTTGGCCCCCACCGAATTCCCCTAGGGAATTTTCCCCTCTTGGGCATTCTTTCGACCAGAAGGCCCATTTAGGGAAATTAGTCTAAATAAATTTGAAAATAAATATATAAAATCATATTTATACACTAATTACACTAATTAATATCTAACATATTATATATAATTTATTCTAGCTCCGAAAACTATATCGTCGCTGCCCGATCTCCATCGGACCTCTCCCGGGACGTTCCCGGTGATCTCTTTCCTTTTCCGGTTGTCTTGTCGAAACCCCTTAAGTGTGTTACCCTAGCGGTTCTATATAATAGCAGGTATGATCGGGACTCCTCTCTGATCAACGACTAACTCGTAGGCCTGGACCCCATGAATTAATCCCTGATATAACGAATGGCTTTCATCTATCAAATCTGAACGTAAAGTCTTAAACCTTTTGCCATGGCGATGCTTAGCGTGTCCGAGTGTCGTTCATAGATATCTCCATGTCTAGCTTGACCTCGTTACCGACAACGCTATCTTCTACTCGTTTATGATTTCATGTCTCCGTGACCTAGTCACATGCTTGCAAGCTCATTAGACATAATCTTACCGAGTGGGCTCTAGAGTATCTATCCTGCTATGCGGATTGGCAAATCCCGCTCTTGACCCCTCGTCTTAACTAGTCTCTTTCGAAACTCAAAAGTATCACCGTTATTGTCATACTATATAAGATACAACGCTTGGCGATCAAAGTATCTTTCAGGAATAACAATAAGAGTTGATCTCACGGTCGAAGGGTAATGACTACGTCCTACAAATATGGGTATGTCCATCAAATCGTTCCACCAACGATATGACTTTCATTGCCGACCGGTGCCATGCCCTATGATCGGGAAACCTCGATCATCGATCACGCAACGAAACTAGTCTTAGTAGAGACTACTAGGGACCTGGTTGTTTACGCATCACACCCGTATTAATGTTTCCGCTTAATACGGTTATAGCATGACATAAAAACATATTATGAACAAACGAGATATGATAATGAAATACACTTTATTAATTTCCTATAGGGCACATCTCGTTCAGTCTCCCACTTGCACTAGAGCACAAATTAATCTAGTTTACAACTTGGTAAAAGCTTAACACTCATACCAACTTCGTGTGTTTCATGCTTGTCAAGCGGAAGAGGTTTCGTCAGGGGATCTGCCACATTCAGATCCGTATGCACTTTGCAAATCTTCACTTTGCCTCCTTGTACATACTGTCGTATCACATGGAAGTGTCAGAGAATGTGTTTGGCGGTGGAGTGAGACCTTGTCTCCTTGGCGTTAGCAATGGCACCCGTATTGTCGCAGAGGAGGATCACGGGGTCTTGCGCGCTTGGGAACACTCCAAGTTCAGTGATGAACTTCCTTAGCCACACAACTTCATTCGCGGGTTCGTAAACAGCAATGTACTCCGACTCCATTGTAGATTGCGCGACGATGGGTTGCTTCCCACTTCTCCAGCACACGGCGCCCCCATTCACATTGAACACATAACCTGTATGTGACTTAGAGTCATCGGGGTCTGAGCAGAAACTTGCATCAACGTAACATGTTACGCCAAGTTCTTCATCGCAGCCACCATAGACAAGAAATATTTCCTTTGTCTTATTGAGATACTTAAGAATGCTCTTAACATCAATCCAATGCGCCATTCCAGGATTACTCTGGAAACGGCTTGTCAAACTTAGAGCCAATGCCCCATCAGGTCTAGTACTTAACATTGCATACATAATCGATCCTATGGCTGAAGCATAAGGATGTTTAGTCATTTCGGCCTTACCCTGTTCCGTTACCGGACACTGTGCCTTTCGCAATGTTTTATTCTTGATAGTAGACAGAGAACCCTTCTTTGCCATCTCCATACAAAAACATTTCAGTATTTTATCAAGATAAGTACTCTGACTCAACGCTAATAGACGTATTGATCTATCATGATAGATTTTAATGCCTAAGACATATGCATCTTCTGCTAAGTCCTTCGCGGAAAATTTACTGTTTAAATAATCATTCACGCTATTCAGAAGTTCCACATCATTCCAATCAGCAATATGTCATCTACATACAGTGCTAAGAACACAACCGAGATCCCACTCATTTTCTTGTAAATGGAGGTCTCTTCAAAATTTTGGACAAATCCAAAACCTTTGATTACCTCATCAAAGCGAAGATTCCAGCTCCGAGATGCTTGCTTCAATCCATAAATGGAGCGCTGAAGCTTGCATACCTTGACAACATTTTCTGGATCGACAAAACCTTCCGGTTGTACCATGTACAACTCTTCCTCAATATATCCATTTAGGAAGGCTGTTTTGACATCCATCTGCCATATTTCATAATCGTAATATGCAGCAACTGCTAACAAAATCCGAATAGACTTCAGCATCACTACCGGTGAAAAAGTTTCATCGTAGTCAATCCCATGAACTTGTCGGAAACCTTTTGCGACAAGCCGAACTTTATAGACGGTCACATTACCATCAGCATCCGTCTTCTTCTTAAAGATCCATTTATTCTCGACGGCCTTGCGCCCTTCGGGAATATCCATCAAAGTCCACACTTTGTTATCATATATGGATCATATTTCGGATTTCATGGCTTCTAGCCATTTCTCGGACTCTAGACTCGACATTGCCTCCTTATAGTTCGTAGGTTCGTCTTGTTCAATTAACATGACGGTGCAAACCATGTTGCCATACCATTCTGGTGCGATATAAGATCTACCATACCTACGAGGTAGAATACTTTCTTTGACAGTTTCTCCCACTCCATCTGTGGAGGACGTTTCCGGAACAGCTTCCGTTCCGCCACTCGGAATTTCGAGTTCAGGATGAACGATCTCATCAAGATCTACATCCTCCCACTTACTCCTTTCGCGAGAAACTCCTTCTCTAGAAAGGTACCGGTCTTCACGACAAATGTTTTGCACTCAGTTTGGTTGTAGAAGGTGTATCGTACGGTTTCCCGCGGATATCCTACAGAGACGACTTTCTCCGACTTCAGTTCGAGTTTGTCGGGCTGTAGTTTCTTAACATACGCCTCATAACCCCAAACTTTCAGAAACGATAACTTAGGCTACTTGCCAAACCATAACCCCAAGCATTCGCCTCATAACCCCAAACTTTCCATCAAGATTTGGACGGAGCCCTGTTTAAAATGAATGCGGCTATTTCTAACGCATAAACCCAGAAGGATACGGGTAAATCGGTAAGAGACATCATAGACCGGACACTATCCAGTAGAGTACGATTACATCGATCGGACACGCCGTTACGTTGCGGTGTTCCGGCAGGCGTAAGTTGTGGTACGATGCCACAACTCTTCAGATCTGTGTCAAACTCAAAACTCAAATGCTCGCCACCACGATCGGATCGGAGGTGCTTGATTTTCTTGTTAAGCTGATTTTCAACTTCACTTTGAAATTCTTTGAACTTTTCAAAAGTTTCAGACTTGTGTTTCATCAAATAGATATAATCGTATCTACTCAAGTCATCAGTGAAGGTGACAAAGTAACGATAACCATTGCGTGTCGATACGCTCATTGGTGCACACATCTCTGTATGTATGATCCCCAATAAGTCCGACGCCCGTTCAACGAAACCTTTGAATGGTGTCTTGGTCATCTTTCCCATAAGGCATGGTTCGCATGTATCGAGGGATCCAAAATCCAACGAGTCCAAAAATCCATATGCGTGGAGTTTCTTCATGCGCTTTACACCAATATGACTGAGACGGCAATGCTACATATACATGGCGGTATCATCACTTCACTTAATCCTTTTGGCTTCTATGTTATGGATGTGAGTACTACGATCGAGATTCAACAAGAATAAACCATTACTCTCGGGAGCATCAACATAGAAGATATCATTCATATAAATAGCACAACTGCTTGATACTGATTTAAATGAATAACTATCTTGTAACAGGCAAGACCCACTTATAATGTTTACACTCAACGATGGTACAAAATAACATTTATTTAAAACCAAAACTAATCCCGATGGTAGATGTAGAGGGAGCGTGCCGACAGCCACCACGTCGACTCTCGATCCGTTGCCGACGCGCATCGTAACCTCATCCTTAGCCAGCCGCCTCTTATTCCGCAACTCCTCCCGAGAGTTACAAATATGAGCAACAGAACCAGTATCAAATACCGAAGTGTTGCTACAGGCGGATGTAAGGTACACATCTATAACATGGATATCAAATATACCTTGCTCTTTGTCGACTATCTTGCCAGCTTTCCTGTCCTCCAGGTACTTGGGGTAGTTGCGTTTCCAGTGACCTTTTCCCTTGCAGTAGAAGCACTACACGCCAGCTTTGGGACCAGATTTGGCAGTCTTGGGCTTGGCAACCAATTTTCCCTCCCTCCTGGACTTCGAGTTCTTCTTTCCCTTGCCACCAAATTTCTTAAAATCGACGGTCTTGTTGACCATCAACAGCGTGTGCTCCTTCTTGATCTCCACCTCAGCAGTCTTGAGCATCACGAACACTTCACCCAGGGACTTAGCCATGCCCTGCATGTTGTAGTTCATGAACAAACTTTTATATCTAGGGGGCAACGATTGCAGCACCCTATCAATCGCCAGCTCATCGAGAATCTTGCATTCCTGACCACGTGCTCGCTTGAAGGAGATATGCCCTAGAGGCAAATAAATAAGTATTATTTATTGCATTATCTCATAAGTTTATAATAGGTTTCTGTATTATGCTATAACTGTATTAATCGTAATTATTAATACACGTGTGATACATAGACAACCAGAGTCCCTAGTAAGCCTCTATATGAACTAGTCCATTGGGCAACAGTTGATCGAGAATCCCGATCAAGGACAATGACGTCGGTTGACAATGGGGTCATCTTATTAGTTGAATAAGGTGATGGACATACGCAAAGTATTGCAATAAGATCGTATTACGATGTTTGTCATTTGCAATAGATAAGAATATGATAGCTTATTCCTTAGACCGTGAGACCGTACTTATTACTACTTCGTCGGGGTACTTTGAGAGCATCAAACGTTGTGTCTTATTTAGCATGACAATAACGCTGTCCATCTTGGGTATCCCAAAAGAGTGTTGAGACGTAAGGATCAAGAGCGGGATTTGTTCATTCTTGTAATGGAAAGATACTCTGGGCCCACTCGGTGAGATTGCATCTATATAGCTGCGCATCTTATGACTAGGTCATGGAGACAGACGAGTTAATAACCTTGTCGGTAACGAGATACAACAAGGACATCGGATGTCTACGATCATATCTCGGACAAGGTAGTATCGCAGAAACAAAGGGAATGAATATCATTTTTATGGTTCAACGACGATATTCGTAGAATGCACAGGGGTCGTCATATGCATCCAGGTATCTCTGACGGTCATTGGTGAGCTGAGTGTCTCGACCATGTTTGGAGGGTTCTCGAACCGTAGCGTAACAAACTTAAGGTCTTAACGACACCTGGAGAAAGGTTCTGGAATTGACGAGGGATTAACTCGACAAGTCCCATGGTGATGTACCTAGGGTTGTATTGATAGGAAGAATATTTGGCGAACTCGAACGGCTGACGAGCAAAGTGTTGCTCGTCCAATCTATATTAACAATTTCACAATTGGATTACAAGGGTTCCCGGCGAATCTGTGCTTCACTAAGGTTTGAGTGTCTTTGACTGCCTGTCCCCTTTACTTCCCTCCTGACCCATATATATAGGGATCCAGGTCTCAGGAGTTTGGATACGACTAGAATTACATTTTCTAGATACCTAAGTCGATACGAAACCTCTTAACTTGAGTTGTACCCTTCCTACCAAAAACCCGGTACTTCTTCTTTATACGGGTCAGTAACTGGGCCTGGCAGGAAACCTGGCAGGAAACCAGCCTTTAATATAGCCCGCTGGGCATACCCATCGGGTATAACCACATCAGGAATAATATAGGATTTTACTGGAAAGAGAGAAATGATCCGGAAAGAGTTCCGGTGGTCCGGAAGGAGTTCCTGGAAGGTCTGAATGGTTCCAGGGATGTCCGAAAGTTGTTCGGGTGGTCCAGAAAATGTTTCGAGGTCACAGGATATTAATTAGTTTTTAAATATATTAATTATATTTTATATTAATTTTATTATTAAATAATAAAAGGAAAAAGGGGCAGCCCACCTACATGGGCCCTGAGAGGGCCCAAGAGGGAGCCGCACCAAGGAGGGGGGCCAGCCCATGGAGGGTTCGGCCAACCCCCCCCCCCCCCTCCCATCTCCTTTGTTTAGTCCCACATTAGGGAGGCAAGGTGTTTGCACACCCCCTCCCCACTTTATATAGCAAGGCATATTCATTGGATTAATTACAGAAAAATACAATTAATTATATAGCAGGCCGTCCGAGTTGCTTCTCCGTCCGTTTTGCCCTCCCTCTCCACCAAAGCTATACCGCCGGGCGCCGTTGCCCTGCGGGGTTCCAGAAAAGTTCTACCCCTGCGATTTCAGCTGGATTTGAATGACCGGGGGTTGTTGTTAAGCTCTGTATGTTTGCGAGTGCTCGGAGGCACCACCTTTGAGGAGCCTGGGCGACGTCGTCTCGCCTACCCAGCAGCCCTGCCCCCCTGTCGCCGGTGCCTCGCCATCTTCCGCCCGACGCCCGTCGACGCAGGTCATCATCAACACCCCGGCGTCATAGTCTACATTGTCGCGACAAGTTCTCCGCGACCTCGAGGTCGGTTACGTATGACTTCATCGTCAACGCTTGTGCGGGAGCGTAATCCCCGCTATCGGTCTACATGGAGGTAATGTAACCCATTCCGCCACCGTTATCACATGTACTAGATAGATAGATCCTGGCTAGTTAGGGTTTCATTCGCTAGAAAATTATTGTTTTCTGCACCGGAACCCCTTCAGTGGTATCAGAGCCAGTTTATGCGTAGTACTGTTGGTACGGTTAGAACTCATGTTGAATGAGAATGTCTTTCTTATATTTTCTACCCTCTAGCGTGCACTTGCAATGCCTTCGGTATTGAGATGATGAAGCGGCCCGGACCGACTTTACGCGTACGCTTACGCGAGACTTGTTCCACTACTCATATACGGCTTGCACCGTATCCGTGGCTGGCGGGTGTCTGTTTCTCTCTCTTTAGTCGGCAAAGCATTTTCAATGGAGGGCGCGAAAGGGATGCTTAAACATGCAATTATATGATCGACGTTGTGATACAAAGTTCGTAGGTAGGGAAGCGGTTCTCTTACGAATAAGCCTATATGCCACGTAAAACTTGCAAAACTAAATAAAGGTAGAGGCTTCTAACTTTGTTTTCCAGAAGCGTTATTGAAAGGACATTTCTATGATCTCTATGTTTTGTGTGTTAGTTAACAACATGTTGGATGTATTAAGTTGGTGTTAAGTGATGTAGGATAATTTAGGAACATTTCAGATACATCAGCACCAAAAAGCAGAAAAAGAGGCAGTACTGAAAAGTGTGTTCAGCCGGGCGGAGTTTCCGCCCCTACCTGGAGTTTCCGGTCCCTGAGGACCGGAATCTTTCCCATGCCTATTTTGCCGAAGAATTGCTCAGCCCCTGGTGGGGGGGGGGGGCGGAGTTTCCGGTCCTGAGGGCCGGAGTTTCCGCCCCTAGCCAAAGTTTCCGGCCTCAGGTAACTCAAAGATGTCCAAGCCAAGTTTGGATAAACTGGTGATCAGCCCCTGGCATGGTCCGGAGTTTCCGGCCTCCAGTGGCCGGATTTTCCGCCCCTGGCCGGAGTTTCCGGCCACTAGGGCCGGAGATTCCGGCCTCATGATTGGTTGCAACGGCTAGATCTTTGGAGGGGTATAAATACCCCTCCTCCTTCTTCCAGCTAGCTTGCTTGACCAGAAAAAGAGGAACTCGATTGTTGCAAGCCAAGAATCATTAGATCTTCCAATCCCTCCGTCCAAAATCGTCGATCTTTGGAGGATTGAAGGAGAAGGCCCCGATCTACATCTTCACCGAGTCGTTCTTCATTTCCCCCTCATTCACTTGAGGGAACACTTGCTAGGGTTTCCACTAGGAAAATCGAGCCTATTACTTACCTTCTTGTCTTTGTGACAAATTGTAGCTGTTCGGGAGCCCCCAAGTCCTTTGTGGGCCGTGCCTGAATCGTTGTTGTAAAGGCTCCGGATTTCGCCTCGAAGGATTCCGATAGTGGAAAGTGGACTAAACCTTTGTGGTGCGGTTCACCGGAGATTTGGGTGAGGCCTTTGTGGCAGTTGAACCATTGTGTTGGTTCACACCTCTCCAACGAGACGTACTCCCATTTAAGGGAGGAACTCGGGAATACATCCTTGTCGTCTCGTGCTTTCACTTCGGTTACTTCTATCCTTGTTTATCGTCTTTATTATTATATCTTGCTTAGTTGCTAGTTTGTCATATAGGTAAATTCACCACAGTTGCATATCTAGAGAATTTACCTTTCGTGTCAAGCCTAATTTGAAAAAGGACTAAAATTTGAATTAGCACCTATTCACACCCCCCTCTAGGTGTCATACCGATCCTTTCAGTTATTTTATGTGACATGGTTACGCTAAGTTTGATATTACTCGTACTGTCGAAGGCAATGGAGGGCATTGTAGACTTGGAGCCATGCCGGGGCGCCGGGGGTCAGGCACATGGCGCCATGGAGGTCCAGGCGCATCGACCATGTCACATCGCACTTCATTGCATCATTTGATTGTGTGTGCACCCTATTATTTGCTTATATGCTAGATATACAACGGTAGCAACATAAATAGGATGATCCCTAACAAATACCAAAATTGTGTTCTCCCTCGTTGCGCACCACCAAGAAAGTTTTACGTTATGAAGCAGGCCGTGACGATCGGGTGTCAGACATATCGTCGTTCGCATACAGTGGGTGTAAGCCATGTTGCACGCGCACGGTCTTCGAGGTTTGATCGGTGAGCCTAGCATATGCAGATATGGCCTCGGAACGCGGGAAGATCGAAAGATCGAGCATGAGTCACATAGTTGTTGTGATCGACATTTTATGTCCACCTTTGAAGCTGTGCCGCCGGCTGTGACGATCGGGGGTGGTATGGTGGATGGGGGTCGTGTAATTACTATTATTATTTTAGGGATAATAATTTTAGTGGAGTGTGTTTGATAATATGATTACAAACTAAAACTCACATATATATAAACTTTACCTTACCTCTTTGCGATCACATATGTAGACTACGCAACTATACTTCGGTTACTTCCTCAAGAGCCCGGATTCCACGTTAGAAGCCGGCGGGTCCAACTTCATCAGCTGGTACACAGGTTTTAGAAACATCCTCGAACACAACAACATAATGTATGTTCTCGATGAAGCATTAGGAGAAAGACCAGGAGATTCTGCGAGCGAGGGGGGGGAGATGATTTCCGTAGGCGACGAGACATATTCATCGAAGTGGAGATCACCATGACCGTATGCCTAGCACCTGAGTTGAAAGAGTTGTTTCGACGCAAGGAGCCATGCGTCATGATGAAAGAGCATTTTCCCTCATGAGTGGTTTTGGTAATTGAATGACAATCTCTATGGACTAATATTTACTTTGAGATATCATTATAGATCATGTCCATGGAATTGTGGAGTTCATGTGTTGGACTCTTGAAGCTTATGTGTTGAGTGAAGCTTATTGCAAGAATGTCTTGAAGATTCAAGACATCATCTTAGTGAAGAAAAGATGAGTTGTGCAAGACCAAGAGAAGCTTTCTCGAAAAGATCCTATGCTTGGTGCTTGCAATGGATACATGAAGACGAAGCTTAGCGAGACTCTCCCATTGTGAGCATGGGGGAGTATTTGGAGAAATCTTCATCAAGCAAGTGTTTGGACGCGCAATCAACAAAGATGATCCACTTGAAGAAATCAAGATAGTCATCATCCAACTCAAGTGGAATGCTCAAGGAAAAGGTATGATCTTGATAGGGCTATAGGATAGATAGGCGTACTATCAAGAGGGGCTCTCAAGTTAGTAACTTGATCGCATTCTTGTGGAGAGCTCAAACCTTTGCATACTTGGCATATCATATTTCTTGGTTCTTATTTGGCTTTTATGTTGGTGAGGAATTAGAGCTTGGTTCATCTCCATGTCAAGCTTTAGTTCATCGAAATCGGTTTTACTTTGGACAACTTGTTGCGTTATCGGTGGCGGAAATATTGCCGGTTCTACCTTGAGGAAAGTCCCACACCTTGCCATGTGTGGATATTTTACTCTATTTGTTGGGTAGTCATCGTCGCTATCTTTCCAACAAAATTGGTCTCACCTCATTTGGAGTTCATTTGCAAAAGTTATAGCAGTTTTCGTTTCGATGTTCTGTTGATTCGGATTATTGGGGTCGGATATTCCGCCCTACCGGAATTTCCGGTTCCCCAGCTCATCCAAGAAAACGGCTAAGGAAAGGAGAAAAAGGGTTCTGACTCCAGTCGGAAATTGTGCTCGGAAATTTCCGTCTACCGGAATTTCCGAGTGCCCCCAGAAAAGTCCTCCAGAAATGGCGAAGGAAAAGTTTGGTTTTGCTTTTGACTCCAGCCGGAATTTCCGAGCTCTCTTAGACCGGAATTTCCGGGTGACCGGAATTTCCGGGTGACCGGAATTTCCGAGTCTCACTTATACCGGAATTTCCGAGTGTCGAATCAGCCAACGGCTATATTTCCTGGAGGGGTAAGGGGTATAAATACCCCTCCCCTTCTTTTTTCCCAGCAAATTCAAGGCAGCACGTTTTTTCCCTCTCTCCTACTCCATTGTTGACCTTGGAAAGCTCACTTCCCTCTCAATCCCTCCATTGAATCTTCCATATTCTTTAGGGAAAGTTGAGAGGAGATCTAGATCTACAATCCTACCAATCCATCTCTCCTCTAAGTGAGGGGAACTTAGTGGATCTAGTTCTTGGAGTTCCTTTGTGGTTCTTCCTCTTTGTTCTTCCTCTCTTCTCCCCCCATAAGCATTAGTTGCTTTTGGTGGGATTTGGGAGTGAAGGATTTGACTCCTTTGTGGTTTCCTTTGTTCTTCCTCTCTTATTCCCCCATAAACATTTGTTGTTGTGTTGGAATTTGAGAGTGAAGGACTTGAGCACTTCGTGTGCTCTTGCCATTGCATTTGCATCGGTTTGAGCCCTCCACGAGGATTCGTGGTGGTATTACTTGTGAGCTTGTTACTCTTGGGTCTTTGGACCCTAGACGCCTTTTGTGGCCGGCCTTTTGTGGCCAAGACCTTTTGTGGTCACTTGAGAGCCCCCCAATTAAGTTGTGGGTGTGTGCCTCAAGACTTGGGAGCCCCCAATTAAGTTGTGGGTGTGTGCCTCAAGAGTTGTACGGGATTCGATCTCTGCCCCAAAGGAGATCAATAGTGGAAGGTGAACTCGAACCTTTTGTGGTTGAGTTCATCGGGAGAAGAAGGTGAGCCTTTGTGGCGTTGCGGCTAACCTGTTGTGGTTGCGCACACCTCTCCAAACGAGACGTACACATTTGGGTGGAACTCGGGAATACATCCTCGTCTCCGCGTGCCTCGGTTATTTCTATACCCGAGCTCTTTACTTATGCACTTTACATTGTGATAGCCTTCGTGCTTGAAGTCATATCTTGCTATCATCTTGTTACTTGTATTGCTTAGCTTAAGTTGTTGGTGCACATAGGTGAGGCTAGTTTATATATCTAGGTTGTATGCTTGTTAAAGTAAACCTCTAGTTTTATTCCGCCTTTATCAAGTATACCGGAATTTCCGGGTCATCGTGGACCGGATATTCCGTCTACTCGGAATTTCCGGGTCACTATTGGACCGGATATTCCGGCTCCTCGAAAAAGTTTTAAATCGCCTATTCACCCCCCCCTCTAGGCGACGTCTATCCGTTCACATGATTGATGCGATAAAGACACACTTCAGAGATGAATTGAGGCGTGAGCAATTCAGGCAGCTTAGAATGTTCCAGACCATTCATATGGAGGAGCATACCTGTCTGGAGACTCATTTGAAGAGATTGTATGACATCTACTTCCAGCTGACAATGGTCTTTGATTACTGGATGGCAGATTCCTGTGCCATTCAGATTGTCTTGATATCTCTGCCTCCAAGCTATGAGAAGCATGTGCGCAAGTACATTTTGAAGGCCGACAATATGAACTTCTACAAGTTCGTGTCTGAATACAAATCTCTGAAAGTTTATTCCATCGAAGGAGAAATCTTTGATGCTACAGGTATATATTTGATATATATACAGAATTATGATTTCGCCCCTTGATATATGATAAAGTATTTGATACTTGTTCTGTTTGTGAAACAGGTCCTGATTATCACATATATGCGGCGACTTTTGATGTGACCAGGCGCTGAAGATGGTGATCAAGGAAGTTGATGGCCATTGGTGTTCACGTCCTCAAGTTATCATAGTTATCATTTATAGTTTTTGATACGATCTTTTGCAATAGTGAGAAAGTGTGTTCAGTGTCTTGATTGTTACAAGACGAAGTTATTTATGTAATAAGACAAGTTCAGTTGTTTTATGTTATGGAATAAGCTAGTTGTTTTATATTATGAATAAAGTTTCACATCTCAATTACATCACTTGTATGATAACATTCATAATAGTAGAAATGATAAAAATAGTGTGTCCAAAGAATAAAAGTTATGTTACTAGAACAAACACCATCGAGTTAAGTCATAAAGGCAGTGAACGAAGTAATGGATATTTTTGGTCCATTTAAGTATTTCAAGTGCCGAATTGATTAAGTTTAAAATGTTGTATTGAAGTGTCAATACAAAAGGAAATTAATTAAGAGTCATTTCGAATGATTATTAATTTAATTAAAATGGTGTGTTTTACTTGATCCGGATTCTTCTATGATTATTGGTGAATAAGTGTATTTGCATAATAAATCATGAGTCTGAAATTAATTTGATAAGAGATCAAATGGGGTTTTTAAGAAGAAAGGTTAGTGAATATTGTATTCACAAGATTCGATCAAAGGACAATATTTTTGAATTATAGTTTCAACACAAAAGACTTGTGGAAATTCGTTTCACAATATTATAATATCATATATGGTGATATGTGAGGTGTTATAATCATACTCTATTTTAGATAAAATGTGGTCTGTCACAATCTGTCTTAGAATCTCTTAAAATGTTCGAAACATTATAGTCGATGTCCACCTTAGAAAATAGATATTTTCTCAACGAGAATTCGTGTGATCGACAGTAGTGTCGTTATGTATATGATTACGATAATTCAGAATATACATGAATAGTTCTTTGTAGGTTGCTCACATTGGATGAGAGTATATTCCAAATCTCAATAGAAACAAAACTTGTATTGTTGTCTATATAATTCCGAGGAAAACATGATTTTTCGAATTATGGTTTATGGATTGGAATTAGAAGTTTGAAATAAGGTCTCTGACCTATGTTCATAAAAGTAGAGCATTGGAAAGTGTTCCAAAAGGAGTGAAGGAGACTAAAAAATTGTTTTCTGCTTGCAATCCTCTTCATAAAGATCATAATATTTTCATGAAAGAAGCTTCTAAATAAAGTGTTGTTATATTTAATATGGTTGTCAGGTAACATCATAATATTAAGTGTTTCAGATCTTGTTGACAGATCAAGGTGCACTTTATGAATACAAAGAAAGTTGAGAAAATATCAGAATACGAACAAAGTCTTTTTAGCCCGAAAATCCAAGTTACATTAGAAAGGATTAAAATAGTAATTGTTGCTATAATTCTTATTAGAGGAGATTGTTCAATCATCATATAAAGTGTTATATGAGAAATATAACTGAAAGACGTGAAAGCATGTTTTGTCAAGAAATGTGTCTTGGACAAGATCAAATTTGTTGACTACATTAATGTAGACATGCTTGAAGTCTGTGGGGTTTGTATTAATGTAATATTGTAGTTTGTATTGAATTTGAACTGATAAGAGATCAATGATTTTGGTTTAACCAAAATGTCGAAATAAATTATGAATTTAAGTGGGAGTCAAAGTTAGTTCACTCTGGTAGAATATGTAAAGGACATATTTTTGAGTGGGAGCTTAGAACCTCAAATATGTAGTTGACATGTTTTTGAGTGGGAGCTCGGGTTCTCAAATATGTGGAGACAAAATTTGAGTGGGAGCCGAATTCATCTTGTGTAAATGACACATTGTGAATTGTACCAGTAGAATTGATCAGAAAAATGAAGTTGTGAAACTATTTTAAAGTTAGTGTCTATTTGAAATAGAACGGGAATTTTAAATAGTTAGTCGAGTTGTCTTGGATTATATCTGAGGAGTCAGAATAGAATAAAACCAAAGGACGGTCCTTGGAAATCCAATTGATCATTAAGAGTAATGATACACGGTAATAGTGGTTGTATGACATATTGGTCTATTATTAGACATCATACAGAAACCATATTATCTGCTAGATGAAATATGACCGATGTTCTTGGAAGAAGAACAGTTATAAAAGTAAATTTATAATTTACTGGAAGTAGAAGTGCATTAGTTATTAGATTGACATTGAGTGTCAAGTTTTCTACATAGGTGTGCTAGTATATAGATATCGCGAGGTTGTAATTGTTACAAGGAGCTCACTATGACTGAGTATGTTTTGATGGCAATTATCTGGTTAACAGTATCATAGTAAGCTATCAAACAAGTTGATATCAATGAATCGCAAAAGAACGCACAATTATGTACTGTACAGATTGTCAGAGTAACACTCTTCCACAAGCAAGCATTATCATATGACACTTATTTGATAAGGGATTTTGATGAAGTAAAATGCAGCTAGTTTATTTGTACTATAGTACAAGTGGGAGACTGAAGGAGATATGCCCTACAGGCAAATAAATAAGTAGTATTTATTGCATTATCTCATAAGTTTATAATAGGTTTGTGTATAATGCTATAATTGTATTAATCGGAATTATTAATACACGTGTGATACATAGACAACCAGAGTCCCTAGTAAGCCTGTATATGAACTAGTCCATTGCCCAACAGTTGATTGAGATTCCCGATCCAGAACAATGACGTCGGTTGACAATGGGGTCATCTTATTAGTTGAATAAGGTGATGGACATACGCAAAGTATTGCAATAAGATCGTATTACGATGTTTATCATTTGAAATAGATAAGAATATGATAGTTTATTCCTTAGACTGTGACACCGTACTTATTACTACTTCGTAGGGGTACTTTGAGAGCATCACACGTCGTGTCTTATTTAGCATGACAATAACGGTGTCCATCTTGGGTATCCCGAAAGAGTGTTGAGACGTAAGGATCAAGAGCGGGATTTGTTCATTCTTGTAATAGAAAGATACTCTGGGCCCACTCGGTGAGATTGCATCTATATAGCTGCGCAGCTTATGACAAGGTCATGGAGATGTAATATCACAAACGAGTTAATAACATTGTCGGTAACGAGATACAACAAGGACATCGGATATCTACGATCATATCTCGGACAAGTTAGTATCGCAGAAACAAAGGGAATGAATATCATGTTTATGGTTCAACGACGATATTCGTAGAATGCACATGGGCCGTCATATGCATCCAGGTGTCCCTGACGGTCATTCGTGAGCGGAGTGTCTCGACCATGTCTGGAGTGTTCTCGAACCGTAGCGTAACAAACATAAGGTCTTAACGACGCCTGGAGAAAGGTTCTGGAATAATATAGGATTTTATTGGAGAGAGAGAAATGATTCAGAAAGAGTTCCGGTGGTCCGGAAGGAGTTCCGGGAAGGTCTGGAATGGTTCCAGGGATGTCCAAAAGTTGTTCGGGTGGTCCGGAAAATGTTTCGGGGTCACGGGATATTAAATAGTATTTAAATATATTAATTATAAATTAATTAGATTTTATTTTAATTTAATTATTAAATAATAAAGGCAAGGTGTTTGCACACCCCCTCCCCCTTTATATAGCAAGGCATATTCATTTGATTAATTACAGAAAAATACAATTAATTGTATAGCAGGCCGGCCGAGTTTCTTCTCCACCCGTTTTGCCCTCCCTCTCCACCAAAGCTATACCGCCGGGCGCCGTTGCCCTGCGGGATTCCAGAAAAGTTCTACCCATGCGATTTCAGCTGGATCTGAATAACCGGGGGTTGTTGTTAAGCTCTGTATGTTTGCGAGTGCTCGGAGGCACCACCTTTGAGGAGCCTGGGCGACGTCGTCTCGCCCACCCAGCAGCCCTGCCGCAGCCCTGCCCCCCCCCCCCCCCCCCGTCGCCGGCGCCCGTCGACGCAGGTCATCATCGACACCCCGGCGTCGTAGTCTTCATCGTCGCGGCAAGTTCTCCGCGACCTCGAGGTTGGCTACGTACGACTTCATCGTCAACGCTTGTGCGGGAGCGTAATCCCCGCTATCGGTCTACATGGACGTAATGTAACCCGTTCCGCCACCGTTATCACATGTACTAGATAGATAGATCCTGGCTAGTTAGGGTTTCATTCGCTAGAAAAATATTGTTTTCTGCACCGGAACCCCTTCATCGCTCACACTGCTATGCTCTTCCATCTTGGCCGAGAAGAAAAGCTCAGAAGCTTCATATCTATCAGCATTAGCCTGCGGCGCAAAGACAGCCTTGAGATCAGAAATTATCTCAAAGGCGCTCATCTTCTCAAAGCGCTTCTGCAGGTCGGCTTCCATGGCGTAGAGCATGACACTCTGGACAAAGGCGGAATCCTCCGATTTGGTCTGGAAGACCTTCTTCTCATCCTCAGAGGCTTCATCTGCGGGAGGGTCACCTATGGCGGCCTCAATGACGTAGGCCACCCTATGGGGAGTGAGGAGGATCTTCAGGTTGCGGAACCAGGCCATGAAGTTTGACCCATTGGTCTTAAGTTTTTCTTTCTCAAGGAACAGACCTAGGTTAAACGAGGGGCGAGACATCTACAATGGAATTTGCAACAACATAAGACTTTATTCATAATAATTTTGAGTTATAGTATTTTTAGAAAATAACTAATATAACTCCCACTCAAATGAACCTCTCTCCTGGCCGTTTAAGCGATTACACGACCCCCATCCATTGCACTACCCCTCATCGTCAGAGACGGCATCACAACTTCAAGGGTAGACAATTGTCCATCACAACAATTATGTGACTCATGCTCGACCTTTCGGCCTCCGTGTTCCAAGGACATAACTGTATATGCTAGGCTCGCCAAAATAACCTCCATGTAACGCTGGTGCAACATGGCTTACAGCCACTATATGCGAACGACGATATGTATGACACCCGATCATCACGGCCTGCCTCATAACGTAGAACTTTCTTGATGGTGCTCGTTGGAGGAAGCACACTAGTGGTATTTTGAAAAGATCATCTTATATATGACTACCGCCACGTAACTAATATATACTAATATATATAATCACACAATATAAGATGCACACAATAACACCAAATGTAATGCCATGTGATACAGTCCATTGCGCCATGGTCTTCTTGGCGCCCGCAGTTAATAAACAATTTAATAAACCAACCTTGACCATATCACATTGCCCCTGCAAAATAAAGTTAGACGCTTCTACTTTATCTTTTACATATTTTACGTGGCTTGGGGCTGTCGTAAATAGAACCGCTTCATACCTATGAACCTTATGACCACAACAACGATCCAATAATTGCATGTTTAAGCATCCCTTTCGGTCCCTCCATTGAAAATGCAAGACCAACTAAAGAGAGAGAAACAGCCACCCGCCAGCCACAGATACGGTACAAGCCGTATGTCAGTGGTGGAACCAGTCTCGCGTAAGCGTACGCGTAAAGTCGGTCCGGGCCGCTTCATCAACTCGATGCCGCTAAAATCACAAGTGCACGTTAGAGGGTACCAAATAACAGGAACGGTGCCCCCATGCAGAACACGGGTTCTAACAGCGTACAACTATATCTACGATAGATCGGCTCTGATACCACTGAAGGTGATTGTAGGCAGAAAATAAAAAAATTCCTAGCAACGATATCCTTAAACAAGCCAAGATCTATTCTATGCAGATATAGTAGTACAAACGGAGATCGGAACACATACCCTTATAGACCGAAAGCGGGGATTACGTTCCCGCACGAACGTTGACGATGAAGGCCGATGAAGCCGACCTCAAGGTCGTGTAGAGGAAGCAGACCTCCCAGCACCGTTAGCGCAGCACCTCGCAGGGCGTTACACACGTACGGTGGAGACGGCGGCCTCCGAAGCTCTAGTCCAGGACGAGCAGCGGAAGACTTGGACCGGAACACCAACAGCGCGGCAGCGGGCTTATGGTGGAGAGATCCCCCTCTCAACTCGGCGCAACTCCGACAAAGAGAATCACGAAATCGAGAGAGAATTGGGGAATTAATTGGTGAATTAAAAGGCCAGGGGTGCCCCTCTATATATAGGTCTCCCGGGGGGAGCCAACCTGCTCACCAAGCAATGTGGGACTAAACCCCACATGCCTGGTGCGACATTGGTGCGCCGGCCACCTGGTGGGCCCCTTGTGGCCCACCTAGGCCGGCCACCTTGGCCCCCACCGAAATCCCCTAGGGAATTTTCTCCTCTTGGGCCTTCTTTCGACCAGAATGCCCATTTAGGGAAATCAGCCTAAATAAATTTGAAAATAAATATATAAAATCATATTTAGACATTAATTATACTAATTAATATGAAACATATTATATACTCCCTCCGTTCCTGAATATAGGGTGTATAAGTTTTCAGCACGGATATTAAGACAAGCTATTTGTACATAGCGTACACAATTTTTATTTTGAAAAAATGGCAACGTCTGAGTTCTTAATTGGTATTAAATGAATACAATCCGTTAAATCGCTTTGTCGAGACTAGATCTCATTTTTTATGGGTCAAATTATGCATAAATAGCAAATACACCTTATATTTTGGAATTTTTTTAAAAAACTTATACACCTTATATCAAGGAACGGAGGGAGTATAATTTATTCTAGCTCCGAAAACTATTTCGTCGCTGCCCGATCTCCATCAGATCTCTCCCGGGACGTTCCCGGTGATCTATTTCCTTTCCGGTTGTCTTGTCGAAACCCCTTAAGTGTGTTACCCTAGCGGTTCGATATAATAACAGGTATGAGCGAGACTCCTCTCTGGCCAACGACTAACTCGTTGGCCTGGACCCCATGAATTAATCCCTGTGATATAACGAATGACTTTCATCTATCAAACCTGAACGTAAAGTCTTAAACCTTTAGCCATGGCGATGCTTAGCGTGTCCGAGTGTCGTTCATAGATATCTCCATATCTAGCTGACCTCGTTACTGACAACGCTATCTTCTACTCGTCTATGATTTCATGTCTCCGTGACCTAGTCACATGCTTGCAAGCTCATTAGACATAATCTCACCGAGTGGGCCCTAGAGTATCTATCTTGCTATGTGGATTGGCAAATCCCGCTCTTGACCCCTCGTCTTAACTACTCCCTTCCGATACCCAAAAGTATCACCGTTATTGTCATACTATATAAGATACGACGTTTGGTGCGATCAAAGTATCTTCCAAGAATAACAATAAGAGTTGATCTCACGGTCGAAAGCGTAATGACTACGTCCTACAAATATTGGTATGTCCATCACATCGTTCCACCAACGATATGACTTTCATTGCCGACCGGCGCCATGCCCTATGATCGGGAAATCTCGATCATCGATCGCGCAACGAAACTAGTCTTAGTAGAACCTACTAGGGACCTGGTTGTTTACGCATCACACTTGTATCAATGTTTCCGCTTAATACAGTTATAGCATGACACAAAAACATATTATTAACAAACAAGAGATGATAAAGAAATACACTTTATTAATTTCCTCAAGGGTATATCTCCTTCATGTTCCCCTCACCGGGACACAGATGGAGCCGCTGCCACAGATTGAGCCACAGGCTGGTTCCACGGCATGCTCGTCTTGGAGGGGGCTGCGACACAGATGGAGCCGCCGCGCCGTGCCCGTGGAGCTTGGAGGGGTCCAGAGTCAGGGCCAGGTCGTGCCCCCTGAGAGGAAGGAGAAGGAGGCCGGGTTGGTGGCGGCAGCCGCGACGTCGGCGGATGCGGATGCGCTGCTTCTCGTCGATGCCGACGAGCGTGGCTTGTTGGTCAACGACTCTGGGGATGTTGTTTTCTTTTTCGGATGTTTTTTCAGATTTTTTATTTAACTGTCAAGTGGGTCCCACTGTGAAGTTATGTGTTAGTTTGTGTGACTTCGCCACGTCAGCCTGACAGGTGGGTCCGGACGGTCAGATTCGGTGTTAATTCGCACTCAATCCACAATTTGGGCTATCTGAGAAAACTTCGACGAAATGGTTTAGTTCCACGCGATTCAACATGAAAGTGATAGTTTTTTAGAATTGACCTCTCAATAGTGGTAGTTTTATGTTATCAACTCTCTCAACAGCATCGAGACAAGAAATCGCACTCATTTGAACCTTGCGGCGGCTAATAAGATGGGAGCAAACGACTAGATATCCTCTCCGATCTAGGAGATATTCGGGAGCGCAATGCACAGTCCACGTATATCTCCAACGGAGAAGATCAGAACTCGTCGACAACCAGATTAAAGGAGGCAGAACGACTACGTGGCGCAAAAATGTTAGGGCCAAACCACTACTTGGAGAGTTGGAGTGTCATTTTGTCCAAGCCCGTCGCCCTCCACGCCGTCAGCCGTGAAAGCGACGCGGGGGCCTGTTTCCTTGTACAGTCTGTTTTTGTGCTCCGGAGGTGTGTACGTACGTGCGATAAGCGAGCGAGCGACGGAGAGTGTTTACTCGAAACGGATAGAAGGCGCAAGCGTACGTGTACGTAATAACGAGAGCTTCTCCCAGGCGTGCACGTTCTTAATTCCTCCTGCCGATCTCGATCACACGCACCCATCGGCCATCGCTACGTACACGCGTTGCAGTACTACTACTGTTAACGTAAGTTGCCCAATCAACAAGAAACCATGCATGCACAATCGGCGGAGTCGTCTTCCACGTCCGTGAACCCCAGAAGGCGAGAGCCCTTTCTTTCTAGGAGCATAGCACTTGCGTTGCTCTGCTTGCTCGCCCGTACGTGCTTCCAGGGGGCGTGGCGAACGCAAAGAGTTGTTCTTTACCTGCAGTGTTCGTTGAGTGAGGCGCCCTGTCCTGTGTGTCCTCCACTCCTCCTCCCAACACCCAACGGCCCGGACCGCGACCGCGCGCCCGAAACACCCCTCTCTCTCCAGCACATACGCCCCCGCCCACTCCGATTCCAAGATGGATGCCACCGCCTCGCGCGTCGGCGCGTGTGTAATTCCGTGTCAATCCAGATGGAAGATCTGCCGTTCGAATGCCAATACGATCGATCAGGTTTAGAGCTGGGTTGATCACTGACTGATTGGACGCGTACAAAATGGACGCACGAATTGTTGGCTCAACGTATCCACTGGTAGGGGCCTCCAGCGCCAACCGGCCGGAGTTAAACAGCCGCTCCTGCCCGTCAGCGTCGCCAATTAGGGCAGGACCCCTGCTGTGCCTCGAGTACGTACGTATGAAAAGGGCCGGTCCTGCGCCACGTACGCATGCTTCGGTCCAACGCTTCCAGTCAGATCATAAGGTTTTCAGATGGTGTGGGGCACGAGTAACGACTACTAGCTGGGCATTATTCGCCGGTGTACGTGGAGCTTATTGTGACACTGGAATGCCCAAACGACCCGAGGCCACGAGCCATGCACGTCTCTTCTGTGCAAGCTCGGCATACCGTCCGCCAAGCTGCCCTAACGGGCGCTACGGGGGAGGCTGCTGCAGCAAGGGCGGAGGCGCGCTTGCCGACGGCGCGGTGGTGACCGCTCGTGCATGGGCCACAGAGGATGCGGCTGAAGCGCGCACTGGATAAACGCCCTGGAGCAGGGCCAGACTCGGCGGAGGCTGGAGAAGGGCCATCGGATGGATGTGATGCGGCAGGCGAGGCACGAGTTCCAGGGGCTCACACCGTAGCTGAGGCGCCACCTGGTGGACGAGCGTCGGCGCGTGATCTGGGTCACCGGTCCTTCTGGCGCTGGTCGCGGCTCCGGCGGCTGCGCGGTCAGTAGGGCGAGCGTCTGCGAGTAGCCCCCGTAGTGGTAGAGTGCGCGACGACGAGTAAACGGCTGCCGTTAGCGAAATTTTAGGTGTAATAGGAGGCCGTAACTATATTAGGTAATAATGAAATTATGTAATCTACACTTGTGTCCATGTCATTTTGGCCGTAACAGATTAGCGTCTAAGCGCGTTGTCCACGGTGACGCAAACCGAGTCCAAATTTAGACCGTATTTGCGTCGTCACTAGGGGTGTAAACGGATCGGATCGGATCGGATTTTGTTTTTACCATATCGTATACCATAATTTTTCATCGGATTCGGAGCGGATCGGATAACGACCGGATACGGATTCGGATGCGGATATCCGTGATGGCGGATTCGGAGCCGGAAACGGAGCGGATTCGGACCGGTAACAAAATTAATCGGATAGATACGTGTATAATTAAATTTTTAAACCATACATACAAAAATAATTGTTTGATGACTTAATAACTAACGACCTTGTAATTTATAGTGTTTACAATGACTATTTAAGTGACATGTTGTTCGACTAACGAACTCGACAACTTACTAGATTCAAATTATGCTATATTAGACTAGACAATTCGGTAGATAATCGGATTATTCGGATTTAAACCATCGGATAATCCTATTTAAATTTCGGATAATCCATATTTTATGCTATTTTACATACCATATCCTATACCATATCCGGGTGTCAACTTCGGAATCGGATATCCTTATCCGGCGGATTCCTTAAAACCGGATATGGATTGTTGAAAACGGTTTCGGAATCGGATATGGTGCGGAAATTATCCTATCCGTTTACACCCCTAGTCGTCACGGACGGGTTGGACAAAATACGTTGGGTCGTCTAGCTGGATTTTCCCCTACATCGGACATTTCCGAACGAAAACGGATCACAGACGTCCGTTTGCGTTGGGTCGCTGGAGATGCCCTTAGACCGTCACACACATGTCGATTCATCGTGTGACGTAGTTGTATGCTACAGCGAATAAGTTAGAGGCAGTATAGTCCCGCACCTCCACCAACAACCCACCCGCGAAACGACACGAGAGAAACGAGAGCAACTTGTGCTACTGCTAGCCGCTACAACAGCCGATCGAGCTGGAGTGATGATCGATGCGGTGATCAGGTGATGTGCTCGAAATCAAACTCGATTGCGATCAGATCAGGGCACGATCTAGGGATCGATCGATCAGCATCTCCTTTTGCTTTCACGCCCGTCTGCGAGACAAGTTATCAAGCAACAAGACACTTTTACGACGAAATGAACAAAAAGCCTCACGGGCAGCTCGAGCTCTCAAAGGACAAAGCTACACGTACGGGCCGCAACACGCGTTACACTGCTAACCTAACGTGACTCTCGGACTCGGCCACGGCTAGCCAGCTGCCAGCAGCAGCGACAAATCGTCTTCAGTGTCCGTGAACCGTGACAACACCACCTTGGGCACCTTCACGTCCCAACGCCAACGCGGCTCCCTCTATCTGCCTTCTCCTCTCCTCCCTCCGGCAATCTATCTAATCTCATCTTATCTTATCCCCAGTCACTGTTTACATACCTGTGCACACCACAGCGGCACGTACGCACGTACTATATAACAATTTCTCAAATCGATCGTGACGGCGCTGCAGAAAGCAGGTCGAATCCGATCCTTTGTTTTACTGTAACAGCTAGACGACCTGATTGATACGTGCCGCCTACCTGCGACGTCTCTCAACGTAGATGAAAGTAACTCGATCGGCTGATCTTGATCTGATCGCCGTTCGTTCGTTCGTCCTGTGCGCGCGCGTGGCCTGCTCTCTGCGGCCAACGCCCAACGGCCCCGACGGCGACCGCGCGCGCGCTCGCCGGCCCGCCCGCCCACTCCGGCACCCATCCACGGTGGCCGTGGGGCTAGCTGCTGCGTCGACGTCGCTCGTTGCTTGCTTACGCTCTGGATGTATATATGTAGGACCCTGCATCTGCGTGCGACGCCAACCGGCCGGAGTAAAGAGCCGCCGCCTCCCTCCTGGCCTGTCGCCGTCGCCGGTTGGAACTTGGACGTACGCCCAACTTCTGGCTAGCTAGCTTCGACTGTGAAAGGGCTAGCTCGTGATAGAGAGATCGAGAGGCTTTGCATCATCATGCTACTGTACATACATGGTTGATGGTTCGGCAGTCGGTACAACGGTTCCAATCAAATCATAAACGGGACTTCAAGCTGAAATCGAAATGAACCGCTGTCTCAAAGTTTAACATGATCTAACCCTTTCAGTACCGCCCATCATCTGGATGCGGTACGTAAACTGGGTTAAGAACGTCGTGAGGAAGTTTGGTCCATATCCGGTGTGGGCATTTCGGGGAGAACCAACTAGCTCTGGGTTCGAGTGGCATTTCACCCCTAACCACAACGCGGTAAGGTGACTGGGTACCGCCGGTGTCAGAGGCGGTAGCCATCCGCGATCTGCTCAACTTGTGTTGGTCATACTGCACCGTCCGCGTGCGGTGGGCTTTGAGGGGGTACCGCCAAGTCCACCGGCGGTAGATATGAGAGGTACGGCCTCCCCGGTTGGCATACCAGAGAGAGTAAGTGCTTGCAGGGCCATGTAGCCGCCCACCCTGCCTCCCATTCTTCCTCCTCCCGACCACATCTCGTTCTCTCTCCCCCTCGCATCCCCAATTAAATTCCACCGAAATCCCTCCAAATCGGAGGACATTTCTCGTGGAACCAGACCATTTGCATCCCCTTGAGGTAATCTTTTTTGGCTGGGCTGAGTTGGTTGTGGCGCGTCCCGCATTCGTGACAAGGTCATCTCTTCTCAGCTCGTCCCCTCATCGTCCTCCTCCTCCGAGTGCATTTGTGACAAGGTTTTCTACCTTCCAACGATTGATGAGGCTACACGCTCGACTCGTGGTGGAGTTGACATCTCCTACAAGGACCAGAGACTCTAGTCGGTCTAGTATGGTCTATCCCCTATCGTTGTATGCTTCCTGCAATTTTGAGTTTATACCGTATAAGTTGGTGCTTGATTTGACCCAGTGGGCGCTCTACCTAGAATTCATCCATTGTTAGGAGCCACCGAAACATTGGCGGCCCACCATCGATCCTTCATGTACGTCTCGCGTGGCAACCCTCTCCATTTTTTTGACATATTCGACACACCATGATTAACAGAGATTGGACGGCTGGGCACCAATAGAGTAAGTACTAAGAAATAATTCTAGGCGCCCGCATGACAGAGAGTATGTTCATGGAAAATTTAGAGAACATAATGTGTTTAACGAAATTAAAACTGAATATTACATTTCACTATTAGATAGCCCCTCTCGGCAAATATTATCAAGATACATATAAAAGAGGACTCGAAATCGATGCTGGTTCACAAGAGTTTCCATGAAATTCAGAGGATCTTATGATGACAACGGGTGCTTATTTGTATCAGTCCGGTATGAACGTTACTTCAGATGAAAAAGTGTCAATAACGAAAGTCCTTAACCTTTTTCTGAAATGCCCTACCTTGCTCCCTTTTTTGGACCATCTCATTAAGAATTACGATATGTCTGACAAAAAAGGCGGGCCCGAGTCGATCGACGTGGCGTGATCCTCATGGTGGCATGATGCCTCTAAACAGAGAGATGTGCTCTCTAGCATAGAGGTCGAGATGGGGGAGACATGAAAAATGGTGGAAACATGTTTGTTATCGGGCTATTTAGTATTTTAAAAAATTTAAATTTGGGTTATATTTTTGACTTGTACAACAGAATATGTTTTGAATCGAGTCCCGAGCAGAGCTGACCGACGGACCGAAGGAACTACTCTTCCTGCCTCTTCTAGAAATTCGGCCCCCAACCGCAGTCCAGTCCAGTCCGAGTCGAGACCCCACAAAATCCCTTGAATTTTCGCCGCCTCCCCTCACCACACGCACAGTGTTCAAACCCTGGATTAAAATACTCTCCCCCCGTTTCAAATCACTCGCGCTTCTGCTTCGCGGACGAAAATCATCCCACAGGCACAGGTGCTTCGTCACCAAGGGAAAGGAAAGACAGAGTAGTTGTAGGAGCCTTCTTGTGCCCGCCGCATAAAACCAACGCACGCAGAGGAGGCCTGCGCTGGGTGGAATCGATTCCACAAATTCCCAACGAAATCCCCTCCCCCAACTCCCCGCGCCCGCACCAACCCTCACTCGCCCACTCCAATCTCGCCACCGCCCTCCTCGCGCGGTGGCCATGGCGGCCGACGCGCTCCAGCCGCCGCCGGAGCAGCCGCGCCAGCTGACCCTGGCGGACCTCCGGGCCGTATCCGTCCTCGGCCGCGGCGCCAAGGGCGTCGTCTTCCACGTCGTGCCCGGAGCCTCCGGCGACGAGGAGAAGGGCACCGTCGCCATGGCGCTCAAGGCGGTCTCGCGGGAGGCGGCGCGGCACAAGAAGGCCGGCAGCGGCGGGGACCGGGACGGGCACCGGCGGATCTGGTTCGAGCGCGACGTGCTGCTCGCGCTGCGCCACCCGCTCCTCCCGTCCCTCCGCGGCGTCCTCGCCACCGACGCCGTCGTCGGCTTCGCCATCGACCGATGCGGAGGCGGCGACCTCAACTCCCTGCGGCGGCGGCAGACCGAGAAGATGTTCTCCGATTCCGTCATACGGTACGCCCTCTACGCACACTTTTTTTCTTTTCTGTAATAACTGTTGGTGAACGAACAGAATTGATCCGAAAACTCTCCTGCAATCCAGGTTCTACGCGGCGGAGCTGGTGCTGGCCCTGGAGTACCTGCACAGCACCGGCATCGTCTACCGGGACCTCAAACCCGAGAACGTGATGATACAGGACAGCGGCCACATCATGCTCGTCGACTTCGACCTCTCCACCAGGCTCCCCATCGCGCCTGTCACGAGGCCCGACTCCCCCAAACCGGCGCCCGTCGTCCCCAACACCAGCAGCACGCCGAACAACCGCGGCGGGGGGAAACCCACCACCACCAACAACAAGAAGAGGCCAGCCGCCATGTGCTTCCGGTTCCGTTCGGGCTCCAGCGCCACCACCACCGCGGCAACAACAAAGCCGGCCGCGTCGTCGGCGGACTCGCCGTCCACGTCGCGGACAGCCTCCACGTCGTCCACCTCCTCCTCCACCACCGCCACCACCACCACCACCGCCTCCTCCTCCACGGCGGTCTCCGGCCGCGCCGCCGCGCCGGCCAAGTCCAACTCCTTCGTGGGCACCGAGGACTACGTGGCGCCCGAGATCATCGCCGGCACCGGCCACGACTTCATCGTCGACTGGTGGGGCCTCGGCGTCGTGCTCTACGAGATGCTCTACGGCCGCACGCCCTTCCGGGGCCAGAACCGCAAGGAGACCTTCTACCGGGTGCTCACCAAGCAGCCCGAGCTGGTCGGCGAGAAGACGCCGCTGAGGGACCTCATCGCGCGCCTCCTCGAGAAGGACCCCGCCAAGCGCATCGGCGCCAGCGGCATCAAGGCGCACCCGTTCTTCCGGGGAGTCGACTGGGACCGCATCCTCCGCGTCGCGCGGCCGCCGTACATCCCCGACCCGTGGTGCCAGGACGACGACGAGGACGGATGGGAGGTGCTCGACGTCGAGAAGGTCGTCCACGACACGTTCGCGGCCAAGGAAGGCGAAGCCGCGGCGGCAGCGCTAGCGGCGGGGGAGGAGAATAATAAGCCTTCGCCGGAGACAGGTGGGGGTGTCGCCGCCGCCTGTGGCGACGGTGAACGGAGGATGGATCCGTCCAAAGATGGAGATTTCTCTGTGTTTTTCTGACGGACACGTTTATTTGCCTTCTTTTTTTAGCTTTTCTCCTTAATTATTATTTTTGCTTTGTTGGTATTTTCATTTTCTCTTTCCTTTGAGAACTCGTAGTAGACGGGTGGTGAGTACATAATTGGGTGCTCATGTCATGTATTTAGAGGAGTAGCCTAGGTATATTATTTTCATTTTCTTCCACTATTTTGGTGGATACTTTGGCCCGTGATGATAATTGAAGATCGTACGTACATAAATGAATAATGAACAGTACACTCGGCAGATGAGGCCACTAATTTCTCTTGACTTGTGTGTTCTCAATTTTTCGCTGAGCAATCTGTTTGATCGGCATTGAGAGCAGACGTGCGATTTGGGACTTTTGTTCCTAAAAAAGTTACTATCACTATCATCTGTTCTCGCGCCACAAATCAGAGGCCACCATATTTGTGGAGCGGCAGGAGGTGAACCCCCGAATCCATTTATCAGCAGAAATAGTCTGGTTGGAGACGAAGGATGTTGGTAGAATTTTCGGTGGAAACTGGAAACCCTATGCGAGATAAAATCCTATACAGTAGGAAATACTGGTGTTCCATGTGACTGTCGTAGACGTTCAGAGGCTTCATTAACTGAAATCCGACCTTCACAAGAGTTGTGGGAGCAGGAGCTCTCAATACAGAACGATACAAGGCACACGCATGTGGAGCGATCGATGCGGCCTTGCACTGGGTCCGTTGTAATCTGGCTCCCGTGCCCATTGGTCATTGCCTATTTGTCAGCGTGCGGAGAATTCTCTAGCATATCCCGGGGACTAAAAAACATGTTTCCGAGTCCACCCGAAACTGTTTTCTAGTTTGCAAAAATGATTTTTGCGCTGGATTTCATCATATTAACCATCCAAAACATATTTCAAAGACACATAAACTAGACAAAATTCGCAACAAACATACAAACCAAATGACTTCTTTCATCCGAGCACTTTGTTGCACTAGTTTTTCCTGCGCATGATGAACATCTGTTGGCGGCGATTCTCCCTCTCTAGCCGTCACGGCCGTCGTGTGATGCGACCTAGATGCTCAACGTGCTCGAGCATGTCTTCTTTGATCATGGCGGCCGTTGGTGGGCTGAACGACGCCACTTCTCTACACTATGAGCAGACCCGCACGAACGTCTCCGTAATACGCTTCACCTGATCTTCGTCGTTTGTGATTCCGACGAGCTCGTACGCGTTGGATTCGACGGTGGAAAAAGTTCGTTCAGCGAGGAGAACTCTTCGGAGGTGGAGTCCACCTCCGTCCGAGGGGTACGCTTCCTCGGCGGAGTATTCCAACTACACATTGATAAACCCTCTCTCAGAGCGACGCAAACTTATCCGGACCGACCGATATGCGGTACCTGGACGGTAAAACGGTTTCAACCCACATATTAACGGAAATATTCAGAACCGAGGAAATGTTTAGAATCTGCTAGAGATGCTCCAATGCAATGCACTATGGGCAGGCTCAACACCAGAGACAACATGACCAAAAAGTGTTGGGCCACCGATGCCGGATGCGACAGATGCCCAGCACTGGAATCAATAGACCACATTGCGCTATACTGTCAGGCCGCAACGATGATTTGGGAAAAGCTACAGCTAAAGGAGATAGCGCTAACTTCAAGCTCAATAACACATTTTATGCAATCAACAAGAGCGACACGACCAAAAACTTGGCCCATTTGCTTTGCTGGCTGTATCCTTAACCTGTGGAAAGCGAGGAACAACAGGATATTCAACAAGCAACGGACCACATTCACAATGCTGGAAAAAGGAATTCACAATGATCTGATCCTCTGGAGTTCGAGAGCCACGAGCGAAAAGGCGGAAATTATCCAGTGGGCACAGAAGTTCAACAACTAGTGTACTGCTCCTACTTCTTTTTAGACTTTTGTTTCATTTTCTCTAAACTTTCACCGCACTTGCGGTGGCACATTGTAAATAAACCTACCTGTACCTAAATAAGGTAGAGACAACTCTACCTTTTATGTTAAAAAAAATGCACTATGGAGCACACACACAAGGCTAGTTAACGGGGAAGGTTAACTCTTTGTGAGAGAATCGGGTACGCCAACGCCCTGGTCCCGATGTTCACCAACTATTCCTCCTCCACGACGGGGAGAAGGAATATGCCATTGCTATTGCCAGCAGCAGTACAGTCTGCGTGCACCATTCTCCACCGAACCCACGAGGCCACGCCGTGCTCTGATGATCCGTTGCAGTCACCCTTTGTGCGTGCATGCAATGCAACGTTATCATGTGGGCCAGGCGAGGCGATGATGAGCGACAGTTGGGTGGCACATGTATCCATTTGCTGTATTGCTGTATGCATACAGCACCTTCGTATGTTGTTCCGTTCGTGTTCGTGTAGCTCTACTGCGTGCCTAGCCTGCGACTATTCGCGTTTGGAAATGTCAGGGGATCGCGGTTGCGAAAGAGAAACACACAGTCGACGTACTCCTGACCTTCGACGGCAACGTATCTACTGTAGGTACTACTCCACTGACGTAGTGCTGCTGCCGTACTATTTACCAACTCCTCTGTTTCTACCAACCGCTGTACGCATCCACAGTAGCTACCAACTCCGAAACGAACCGTACGCCTTTCTTCTTAAAAAACCAAGAAACGGACCGTACTTGACCGAGCATCCTGGATTCGTCGTCGTTCCTTCATGGTTCAAGGAGATGTTCCTGCTCGTCGTCTACTACCTGCAGGGGTCTGGCCGCCGGGTCGGTGCGAAGACGAGTTCACAAACTCTACACAAGCGACAGGCCGGAGCGTGGAGACCCCTGACATGACAACACTCACAGTAGGGCGACGGGCGACCGATGTTATGTCCGGCGTGTCGGCGGTAGCAGGCGCACCGGCCGTGCACGGTCCAACAAGACGGTGTGCAGCCGTGCATGCAGGCGACAAAGACAAAACTTTGTTGCTTTTATGCGTCGACCAAAAGCCAAAAGGTCTAGCGGCGCCGCCCCGAACGGCGGCTGATATATGTACGTGCCGCGGGGTTGGCCCGGCCAGTGCGCGGCGGTTTCTCGCTGAGCCGTCTCCTTTTGTCCGGCGACCGATGCCTTTGGCTTTAGCCGTGGCCGTTCAAGCCGCTGCCTTTACGTGCTTTTCCCCAACGCTACTTGTGTAGCTGGTTGACCTAGGAAGAACGGCATGAGCAGTTCAGTACCACCTCCATGCGACTTGCTTGTGATGCCATAATCTTAATTCGAAGTAGTAGCAGCAATACCGATAAAAGCATCTTTTGGTTCAAATTATTTTAAGGAAATTTTTGAGGATTTGCTTCTTTTTAATAATTGAAGTAGTGTCTATGTATGTATTTTTAGTTTGTCAAATTCGAAACTATATACTTTTTCTATGATCTACGCATATGATATTTTGAAGGAAGGATTCCTATGAGTAAACCATGTTGCAAAATCGTGTATGTTTTTTTGAGAGAGCAATGACACATCCATCGTTTCCCTTACCAATTAGGCAACTATTATGTTCTTCTTGTGTGTAACCAAATTACTTCTATCATCCATCTCATGTGTCTCCAAACTCGTGTGGGATTCAACATGCCAGGACATCCTAGTTATCTCGTGCTTCTACATTTTGATTGATTACTCGATCAACTGAATTAAATTGAGCTGGGTAAAAAGGTTTACATTGCGTAACAGAGGGAGTAGCTTGCATACAGTCAACCTGTCACCGGGAAGGAAAACATGCATGAAAGCAACAAAAGTGCAAAGCACAGATCAAAGTCTGCAGTTTCCCTGGCGCTTTCTCATGAACTTCGTTCCGGCATGGGAATCACATGTTTAAACCGTTGGGTAACTGAAAGACAGAGAACAATCAAGGTATGAGCAACTTGGCGGCAAAGTAACTTATGAACACGAACCTTCATCTAACTATCTCATCTCAGTATCACAAATCATTAAAAAAACACGAACCTTCCTCTCTCGAGCCTCACATAGTTACTTGCGAAGCAAGCTGCTAATGCCGGCGAGACCAAGGCCTTATGCGGATTCCGAAAGTCAAATCTGAACACGCCACACGTACGATCAGTTTACCAATTTTCAATCCGGACTTACGCTGGAATATTCCGTTGCACTCGTAAGTTATATACTCCACCGTACAGAAGTGCTTATTTTATATTACAGGTCAAACTATGTCTTCTAGAAGGAAATGCCAAGATGACGGGAGAGCTGACCAAAATGAAATCTAAGCTGGAGTATCTAATTTCTAATCTCGACATCCATCTCTGTCTGACCAAAACTAATCTAAGCAGGGAGAGTTTCAGCGTCGTTTTGCCTCGCTGTGCACGTAGACAAATGGGGGGAAACGCCTGAGCTAACGTCATGGCATGCATCATCACAAGCCTTTCGCCGATAGGGGAACAGTTCAATTCCGTTATAATCCTTACAATACAAAATAATCCGTAATCCGTAGCATGCAAACTTGGGTTTTGTTTTTAGTGGATGCAAAAAAATTAGTGGTATATGGTAAAGCTGATTAACTATTTTAATTAGCTTAGTCTCAGTGGAACCGGTGTGGTCTTCCAATGCATTTCTGCTCTTGATTTCGGGGGACAGTCTCATTTCTACCTGTCAAAACAGTTTATTCATTGTGGTCCATGGGCGACTCTACAAAGCAACGAAAGCAAAACTATCATGAAGCGCACAAACTTCACCATACGATTCGAGTTTGCTCCAGCAAGGCCGAGACTTATACGGGATATGTTGGAGATGCTTTTACCCCACCAAATCATACTTAGCACAAATAGCCGGTAAAGAGGATCAACTTTTCTAATTACTTTTTTTTGAAAAGGATTTCCCGGGCTCTGCATCGAGTGATGCACACAGCCATACACACTTATTAATTCCAACAAGATTTACAAATTACAATGTTGAAAACAAACTAAAATCAACCTCTCGACAACAAGGGTCACGACCACTATGATGGGGGTGACTAACACCAACGCACATCATCTAAAACTGGAGTACCAGTTCAGTTAAACACTCAACACACACCAACATGTACGCTTCAGTCGCTGCCGCCATCTTCCACAAATCCATCTTCAGAAAGGATCAACACCATAACCTGGCAAAACCAGTCTGCCGTCGGCATCGCCACGATGTCAGACAGCGCCTCCAAGCGTGAGTCCATCGAACCGAAATGGAGACCCCGCAGCGTCACGCCGCCGAGACACGCCGACTTCGACGTGGTAGATGACAATCGTCCGCCAGCTGACCCCCTCCAGGTAGTCCGTGTTCAAAAAAGATGCCCTCAAGAGGGTGCACGACATCGTAGGTGACGCCATCGTCCGATCTATAAAATCAGATCTGGGGTTTCCCCCGGAACAAAACGTTTGAGGGCGTAGCAACGATGCCTTCAACAAGGTGATGACGCCCGGGGACGCCACCATCGTCGGCTCCAACAATGAAGCTCGGTTCTCACCGGCCAACCCACCACACTCGCCGTCGATCCACCCGAAGAATAGTCCATGTCGAGGACGGAGCGTCAGGCAAAAATCAAACTTAAACGGAACCAAGTGTGGTGTTCCATTTCATTTTCTGCTCTAATTTCCGGGGACACTCATTTCTACCTATCAAACTTAAACGGTTGAGTTTGTTGATTGCGGTCCATGAGCGAACGCACAAATCAACGAGAAAACTAAACAATCATGAAACATGCAAACCTCACCTTTCACATGATTCAAGGCTACTCCGGCAGTACTCGTCGATAGGATATGCAAGGTATGTTGATAAGTATTGTACGTGTTTCAATTTTTAAGCATTGTACGTGTTACGAGGTGTGTTGATAAGTAATTTTGCTCTACTATTTTGGTGTAAGGAACAACGACGTTCTTGATTTCGGATGGCAATGGGTATCCGATACCCGCAAACCCGACGGGTACCCGCCTCAAATGGGGAGGGTTTGGGCTAGAAAAATACCCATGGGTATACTTAGCAGGAAAATGTTATACCCATCGGGTATGCGGGTGCGGGTATGGGGATGCCATACCCATACCCTTTTACCCACATACCCGGGAGACCCCACATGTCAGTGACTCAATGAGTATGCCCCCACATGTCAGTGTGAAGAAACCCTAGGTTTTCTCTTTTCCTCCCAACCCTAGGCCCCAGCCCGCACGCACTCTTTTCTCCTCTCGCCCTCTCCTCTCTGCCCCCAGCGCCGCCTCTCCCCTCTGCCCTAGCGCCGCCTCTCCTCTCGCCCTCTCCTCTCTTGGGCGCGCCATCGAGCTCCAAGGCGAAGGCAGCCAAGGGAGGTTGTAGGCGCGGGTGGACTGCCACCGGTAGCTGCGCATGGGAGCAGCCGAAAACGTGCTTCGTCCGACCGCGGCGGCCCCGCACAGAAGAAGGGGAAGACCATGAACGCCGTCGGCGACAATCGGGCCTAGATGGCCAAGTCTCCCATGTAAGTTGTAGCAATCATTGATTTTAGATGCTAGGCTTATGTAGTTCATTCGAGTTTAGGTGCTAGGCTTGTATATTTCAGATGATTTTAGGTGCTAGGCTTGTACATTTTTGTTTGTAGCTTGTTCATTCATATAATCAGAGATGACTTATAGATGAATTTAGGTGCTAAGCTTATTGGAGAATTGTTGTTGGATCTGTTTTTAGGATGTTTATATGTTGTAGAACAACAAAAAGGTGTTGTTTTAGTGATAACAAGTGGCTGTTTTTAGTGATGAACTGGTAATATTTTCATGAAAAACTTGATATTTTGCTGTTTACACGACTTTGGCGGGTACCCGGCGGGTATCAGATACCCGGCGGGTGTCGGGTATGGGGGAAATCTATACCCGCAGGCGGGTACGGGTACGGGTAGCATGGGGCGGGTAGAGGTGCGGGTACGGGTATGAGGATGCCATACCCGCACCCGAACCCGGCGGGTGCCATCCGGATTCTTGATCGACGTGGTTATGTTGGAGAGATCTTTTGCTCAAAGAAAAATTGTTTTGTTCATGCAGTAGCTATGTTATATACCAACTGACCGGTTTGGGTTGCGTGTTATTTGCAGACTTACTAAGTGCTTGATTTTCACAATTTTATGATTGGGTTATATTTTAGGTATTCATTCTGAACTTTGTAATGATATTTTGGTTGTATGTTTAATTTCACAACTTTTCTCCTTGATATAGAGGTAGTTAAATTGTTCTTTACATTTTTCCGAGCTTTGTCATATGAGAACCGTGGCGTAGCCAGGATGGTAGGAATGGCTGAAACTTTTCAGCCCGCCTGGGTTCGAGGCCTCCATGCTCACAATTCTAGTCATACTCATCTATTATGATTTGAAAAATATACCGAGGGATTCTTCCCATCCGGTATGTTTTTTTAGCTTTATCATATATATGTGGAGACGTTATGAGTTACGCTGGTGAAGCGGTCGCGTTGCTTATGTAACCGTGGACATATATACTACCCCTCCGTCATAATTTATAAGTCCTACACGTATTACTAGGTCATGAATTGGACCGAAATAATACAAAAAATATACATGAAACACATCGTTAGAAAAATCTGAGTTTTTTTTCAAATGGTATAATTTTGCGTTATAAAATATACTCCATCCGTCTCAAAATAAGTGTCTCAAGTCTCTCAAAAAATAGATGTATCTAGACATAAAACCATGTCTAGATACATCTCCTTTTTAAAAGACTTGAGACACTTATTTTGAGACGGAGGAAGTATTAAATTAGTTAAATTCAGATTCAAGATATAGGAGTAGAACTTATAAAACCGGGTCGGATTAAGTATGAATGTTACTGTGGAAATGAAGAACGCACGTGAGTGGCCGACGATGTAGTCGGGTCCACAGATTAAATGGAATGCCAGGTTACCAGTTTTTTTTTTGTCTGTACAGGTTACCAGTTTCATTGCCATGCATGCTTAAACCGTTCAGCAACTGGAAGAGCAACCAAGAATAATGAAGCACTATAGCAACTTGGCGGCAAAGTTACATGCTCTAACCGTTAAGAGTCTAACGTACTAGTACTAGGAAGTTTCCTCTGATCTCCAGCGTCCAGCCTCACCAACGTTACATTATTTCCTTGAGAAGGAAGCTGTTCCTGCCTTCCTGGTGTGGTTGCTTGGTCACCAAGGCCATGCGGATTCGGCTGGGAAGTGAAGTCAAATTCCTCCTAGATCTCGCCACACGTACGTTCGACCAGTATCACAGTACGTAACTACGTACTCTAATTCCTCACGATTTCCTGACTTGGAATGGAATACTGTATATTGCTTGTCAAACTCTGTCTGCTCCTTCTAGAATAAAGTGTCGTGAGACTTCGAAAGCGCTGACCAAAGTGGATCAATGATAATCTACTGATCGTATCTTGACACTCGTCCTCTGTAGTACGTACGGGCTGTCCAGCATGGCATATCATATCCCTGTCGATCTAAGCGCGTGGGCATGACAACTGAGCTGGCGTCACCGCGTGCATCATCTCCATCCGGACTTCATCACGCACTGAAGATTAAACATGGAGGATTTGCAGTGGAGGCTGAGCTTCCAGGTTTCGTTTATTGTTTTTTATCAGGTCCATTACTCATCTGCAAAACATGTTTTTCATTGGGGTCTCGTTGTGTCTCCACTTCCGGCCGTGTGTTGCATCGATCGCGGTGGTGTGCGTGCGTTAGTGGAAGCTCCGTCTGTCGGTTAAACTGTTTCGGTCGTAAACAAATCATGAAATCCTCTACCTTTTCTCGCTTTTATTGTGTTGATGGAACCGGTGTGGTACTCCATATTGCCTGTATCTTTCTTCAACTTGAGGGTCACTCTAGTTGAAGGAATGCACCAAAGCAAATACTTCCATAGTCATATATAGACTGTTCCCAGTACGCACGATCTCTAACTAGTAGTACTAAATTTCCATTGCTGACTATACAAGTCGATGCAAGTTTTGTTTTGTTTTGAAACATGGCAAAAAACTTAGCATTTCCATTGATTAAAATAGAAGTTTTAATTGAGTGTTACAAACCCACCTTGACGCAAAAGTGGTAAAGGCGAGATCTATCTATACTTATATGATAAAGGGCCACTAACCATATTAAATTTGTCTATCTCCATATGTAAAATATCTACATCACACTAATTGTGCCATTCATTTATTCATGTCATCCCATATTTATTACGTAAAAACTATTTATACATACAGCCTATTCACATTGTTAATTATTTTAGCCGTACAATTTCTACATAATCAATTTTAACGGTTAAAATCCTCCATATTTCTTTTTTTTTGAGACACACAATACAGACGTAGACGCTCACAAATACGCACGTACAGACACCCATATGACCGCACACACGCAAAGCCTACCCCTATGACACCTCCGAGAGACTGGTCCGGTATATATTGAGATTGACGAAGTCACCACAGGCGCCTCGCTATTGACGGACACGTCACCTACCACTGAAAGCATAGCACCGATTAAATCCTGAAAAATTCAGGAAAATGCGAGCACCCATGTCAAATCTGGGATTTAAACCTGGGTGGGCTAGTTACACCACAAGAAACCAAACCAGTTCAGCTAGTCTCACCTCACAAATCCTCCATATTCCTGATTTTTTTGCATGGCATGCTTCAAATTTCCTTTCTTTTCTTATACTATTTCTAAAAAAACCACCAGCTACAACACATACAGCTAGACGCAAGTTGTCTATTGGTGGTAAAATCATGTCTTGCTAACAATAGTGGAATGGCGCCTCACGCAGCTGGTAGAAGGAAATAAATGGCAGACGATTTGACGAGGGAGCCGACCAAAATCAACACTATATACGGTGCGCGCGCATTATCTCGAGCGGTTGAGCGTTGCCTTTGTGTGCATCCGGCAAGACTCGTCGTCGGTAGCATGAACCAAACCCTGTCATCATCAGCGAGGAAAACTTGACGTGATATGACTCTGACAGCCTGACGCCGGCTCTGTTTTTGGCACGGAGACAGACGCCCTGTTAAAATTTGGACCCATGAGTGGAAAGCCCAATAGCAATTTCTGAAATCTCAAAGCCCATGAAAAAATGGCAGCTCACATGAGAGTGGAGTGGGAGCTAAAGTTTAGTCCCACATTGCTAGTTTAAGAGGAGTGGCACCACCTTATATAGTGGAGTGGAGTGATACTTGGTAAGCTTGTGAGAACATGAGGCTCTCTCACGCGCTCCTCCTCCTCCACCGCCGCTCGCACGCACCGCACCGCACCGCACCGCACCGCACCGCACCGCACCGCACGTCCGTCCGTCACGACGCGCCGCGGGTTGCGGGAATCTCGCCGAGCCGAGCTTTATTTTTGCAGTCTGGGAAAAACGGTTTGGACGGACGCGTCACAGATAGTCGGTTTGGGTCGCTCCCGGATCGTGGGCTACTGTAACCGACCTAAACGTGCGCGACGTGGGCTTGGCCCATGTTGTACCCGTTAGGGTTTTCCCTAGACGTGCTATATAAAGTCGGGCACTGCGTGCGCTGCAAACAACCCGAACCAATCTAGGTTTTGCCACCTCGTGCCTTGCGCCGCCACCGTAGTCTACTCCATCCCGAGCGCCGGCGTGCACCGGCGAACGGGACAGCAGGTCTCCGAAACCCTCGTCCTTGTGATCCTGTACGGGAGAGGGCGAATAAGGTTTTTGGGAAGCGCTCCGCGCGACTGCTCTCAAGCTCTTCATCACGGCTCGCCTTCCTGTACGCTCGTCGGACTCGCGGGCTGCTCGTCAACAACGTCGCCATCGCCTTCAGGAAGCTGTTGCCGAAGCTGCCGCCGTCGCTGCTGCTGCTGCAACAACTACGACGACTACTACGACTACTACGACTACTTCATCTACAGTTGTTCGGTACGTTCATCACGTGCCGATGTGCCGATTTAGTATGTCCATGCATGTAGACGTTTTGCTGCTGTTCATGTTAATTAATACATCTAGTATTTGCGAGATTAACATGCTAGTAGCTGCTGTTATAATGTTAAATATACTGGAATTAATCATGGAAATTGTGCCTAATAATCCAACAATCCAAAAACCTTATATGTGTTATAGGCAATTTCCTGAATTAAACATGGGACATCTATCTGATTCGCTGAGGCCGGACAAGTTGACCGGTACGGATTTTAAGAGATGGAAGATCAAGACCACGTCGTGGTTGCGATCTCTGAAAGTGTTCGAGGCCAATGAGGGTTTACCTGAAGGAGCTATATCTGACGAAGATCAGAATAAGTTCAAGGATACCAACACTGCCTTTGTGGGACTCGTTCTGAGTGTTCTTAGCAACAAGCTGTTTGATGTGTACATGCACATCTCAGATGGCAAAGAGCTCTGGGAGGCACTGAACGCTAAGTTCGGTGTAGCAGATGCTGGCAGTGAACTGTACATCATGGAGAATTTTCATGACTTCAGGATGGCTAACAACCGTTCTGTAGTCGAACAGGCTCATGAGATACAGTGCATTGCGAAGGAGCTTGAGCATGCTAAGTGTGCCTTACCTGACAAGTTTGTGGCCGGGTGCATTATTGCAAAGTTGCCCTCTTCATGGAGGAACTTCGCCACAACTCTCAAACACAAGAGACAGGAGATATCGGTTGAAAATCTGATAGCGTCTCTTGATGTTGAGGAGAAGGCTCGGGCTAAGGACACTGCTGAGAGAGGTGGTGAAGGTCAGTCTAGCGCCAACATGGTGCAGAAGAACCATAACCACGGCAAGAACAAAGGAAAGAACAAGCCTGCTTTCAATGTACCTATCAAGACTAATTCTTTCAAGAAGAAGAAGAAGATGATGAACAAGTCTGGGCTAGGTTGCTATACCTGTGGAGAGCTCGGTCACTTCTCTGTGGACTGCCCAGATCGTGCAGACAGGAAAGGGAAAAAGGCCAAGACTGTCAATGTCGTGACCGCTAGCAATACTGATGGGTATGGTAATTTACCATTTGTGCTTTCAGTATTTCAGTCTCCATGTTGGTGGATTGATACGGGTGCTAACGTTCATGTGTGCGCTGACATCTCTTTGTTCACTTCTTATCAGGTCGCTCGGGATTCTTCCGTCCTAATGGGGAATGGATCACATGCTACTGTTCGTGGTGTTGGCACGGTAGATCTGAAGTTTACTTCGGGGAAGATCGTGCAGCTGAGGAACGTGCAGCATGTCCCTACTATGAACAAGAATCTCGTTAGCGGTTCCCTTCTATGCAGAGATGGGTTTAAGTTAGTCTTGGAGTCCAATAAAGTTGTAGTGTCAAAGTTTGGACAATTTATTGGTAAAGGTTATGAGTGCGGAGGCTTGTTCCGCTTTTCACTTTCAGATTTCTGTAATAAATCAGTAAACCATATTTGTGGCGGTGTTTCCGATGATACCAGTGTTTGGCATTCTCGTTTATGTCACATTAATTTTGGTTTGATGTCTCAGTTGTCTAGTATGAGTTTAATTCCTAATTTCACTATTGCCAAAGGTTCTAAGTGCCATAGTTGTGTGCAATCAAAGCAACCTCGAAAGCCTCACAAGGCAGCCGAGGAGAGACACTTAGCACCCCTGGAACTCGTACATTCGGATCTGTGTGAGATGAATGGCGTGTTGACAAAAGGTGGAAAGAAATATTTCATGACTTTAATTGATGATGCTACTAGGTTCTGTTATATATATTTGTTGCAAACTAAAGATGAAGCTTTAGACTACTTTAAAATTTACAAAGCTGAAGTAGAAAATCAACTAGAGAGAAAGATCAAACGTCTTAGGTCGGATCGTGGTGGCGAGTATTTCTCCAAAATATTTGATGTATTCTGTGAGGAACATGGCATTATTCATGAGAGGACGCCTCCCTATTCTCCCCAATCAAACGGGGTTGCCGAGAGGAAAAACCGCACGCTGACCGACTTGGTGAACGCCATGTTGGACACTGCTGGTTTATCTAAGGCATGGTGGGGCGAGGCTTTATTGACTTCGTGTCATGTCCTGAATAGAGTTCCTAACAAGAATAAAGAGAAGACCCCTTACGAGGAGTGGTCTGGGAGAAAACCATCACTTTCTTATTTACGCACTTGGGGGTGCTTGGCGAAAGTCAATGTTCCAATTCCTAAGAAACGTAAACTTGGACCAAAGACAGTGGATTGTGTCTTTCTGGGTTATGCTCAGCGGAGCATCGGCTATAGATTTTTAGTAGTTAAATCTGAGGTACCTGATATGCATGCTGATAGTATTATGGAATCTCGTGATGCAACATTTTTTGAGAACATGTTTCCTATGAAGGATATGCATAGCACTGCTAGGATTTCTTCTGAGATATTTACTGAATCTAGTACATCTGTTGATTATTCTGAACAACCACATGTTGAGGAAGTCCTTGAGAAGGATGACAATGAAGCTCCCAAAAGGAGCAAGAGACAGAGGATTGAAAAATCCTTTGGTGATGATTTCATTGTGTACCTTGTGGACAATACCCCTACGTCCATTGCAGAGGCATTCGCATCTCCTGATGCGGATGACTGGAAAGAAGCTGTCCATAATGAGATGGACTCGATTCTTTCTAATGGAACTTGGGAATTATCTGAACGACCCTACGGTTGCAAACCCGTGGGTTGTAAGTGGGTGTTCAAGAAAAAGCTAAGGCCTGATGGTACTATTGAGAAGTACAAGGCACGGCTTGTAGCCAAGGGTTACACTCAGCGTGAAGGCGAAGATTACTTTGACACCTATTCACCTGTCGCTAGACTGACCACCATTCGTGTACTACTTTCCATGGCTGCCTCCTATGGTCTGAACGTTCATCAAATGGACGTAAAGACAGCTTTCCTTAACGGAGAGTTGGAAGAGGAAATCTATATGGATCAGCCCGATGGGTTTGTAGTAAAAGGTGAAGAGAGAAAGGTGTGCAAATTATTAAAATCTTTGTATGGGCTGAAGCAAGCACCTAAGCAATGGCATGAGAAGTTTGACAGAACGTTAACGTCTGCAGGCTTTGCCATTAATGAGGCTGATAGGTGTGTGTACTATCGCCATGGTGGGGGCGATAGTGTCATATTATGCTTGTATGTTGACGACATACTAATTTTCGGTACAAGCATGATAGTGATAAATGAGGTCAAGTCTTTCTTGTCAAAGAGCTTTGATATGAAAGATCTGGGACAAGCTGATGTGATTCTGAACATCAAGCTGATTAGGGATGAGAGTGGGATTACGTTAACGCAATCACACTATGTTGAGAAGGTCTTGAGCCGATTCGGCTTTATAGACAGCAAGCCTTCTCCAACACCCTATGATCCCAGCGTGACACTCAGAAAGAACAAGAAAGAGACGAGAGATCAATTAAGGTACTCTCAAGTGGTCGGTTCACTCATGTACCTTGCGAGCGCGACGAGACCTGATATCTCTTTTGCTGTGAGCAAATTGAGCAGGTTCATGTCTAACCCGGGTACTGATCATTGGCATGCACTTGAAAGGGTCATGCGCTATCTGAACGGTACAATGAGTTACGGGATTCACTATTCAGGGCACCCTGCTGTGCTTGAGGGATATTGTGATTCGAACTGGATCTCAGATGTTGATGAGCTCTACGCCACAAGTGGATATGCGTTTATTCTTGGTGGTGGCGCAGTATCATGGAGGTCTTGCAAACAGACCATATTGACGAGGTCAACCATGGAAGCAGAACTTACTGCGTTAGATACAGCTTCTGTTGAGGCAGAATGGCTGCGTGAGCTCTTGATGGACTTGCCGGTGGTTGAGCAACCATTACCGGCCATCCTTATGAACTGTGACAACCAAACGGTTATTGTCAAAGTGAACAGTGCTAAGGATAACGCGAAGTCATCAAGACACGTTAAAAGACGTTTGAAATCTGTCAGGAAATTGAGAAACTCCGGAGTAATAACTGTTTCGTATATTCAAACAGACAAAAACCTGGCAGATCCCTTTACGAAGGGACTATCACGTAATGTGATAGAGAGTGCATCGAGGGAGATGGGGTTGAGACCCGTGAGCGTTACTCCATAGTGGTAACCCAACCTATGTGATCGGAGATCCCGTGAATTAGGACCTGGGAAGAACAAGCTAGTGGTGTGACAGAGGAGAGTTATAACCTAACCCTCTCTATGTTAAGATGCACAACTCTCACAATCTGTAAGGCAGGTTGGCTGCATGCCTTAATGTGGTTCTGTTGGCTATTCATAGCAAAGATGCTGTTCTACAGAGCATTCTTGAAAGAACACACCTATATGAGTCAAATTGTTAAACGTCGCAATTTATGAGATTTGGGTGATCTCTAGTAAACTCATGAAGAGACCAGGTAGTATGACGCATATGCTACACCCGCGGGGTAGGCTACTGGCAGCCAAGTACCAGTTATGATTTTGTGTGAAATCTAGAAGCACCAAACTTGCAATTCAAGGTTCGTCCATTGTTCAAGTTGCCAATAGACGTAGCTCAAGGTTCTAGGCAGAAGTTCAACTTAACAGTCTCTGCTGAAACACTGGTATATAAACAAGACTCGAGGTCTGGCAAATATCTCTAAATGGGATTTGAGATCTGGTGGGGGATTGTTAAAATTTGGACCCATGAGTGGAAAGCCCAATAGCAATTTCTGAAATCTCAAAGCCCATGAAAAAATGGCAGCTCACATGAGAGTGGAGTGGGAGCTAAAGTTTAGTCCCACATTGCTAGTTTAAGAGGAGTGGCACCACCTTATATAGTGGAGTGGAGTGATACTTGGTAAGCTTGTGAGAACATGAGGCTCTCTCACGCGCTCCTCCTCCTCCACCGCCGCTCGCACGCACGCACCGCACCGCACCGCACCGCCCGTCCGTCCGTCCGTCACGACGCGCCGCGGGTTGCGGGAATCTCGCCGAGCCGAGCTTTATTTTTGCAGTCTGGGAAAAACGGTTTGGACGGACGCGTCACAGATAGTCGGTTTGGGTCGCTCCCGGATCGTGGGCTACTGTAACCGACCTAAACGTGCGCGACGTGGGCTTGGCCCATGTTGTACCCGTTAGGGTTTTCCCTAGACGTGCTATATAAAGTCGGGCACTGCGTGCGCTGCAAACAACCCGAACCAATCTAGGTTTTGCCACCTCGTGCCTTGCGCCGCCACCGTAGTCTACTCCATCCCGAGCGCCGGCGTGCACCGGCGAACGGGACAGCAGGTCTCCGAAACCCTCGTCCTTGTGATCCTGTACGGGAGAGGGCGAATAAGGTTTTTGGGAAGCGCTCCGCGCGACTGCTCTCAAGCTCTTCATCACGGCTCGCCTTCCTGTACGCTCGTCGGACTCGCGGGCTGCTCGTCAACAACGTCGCCATCGCCTTCAGGAAGCTGTTGCCGAAGCTGCCGCCGTCGCTGCTGCTGCTGCAACAACTACGACGACTACTACGACTACTACGACTACTTCATCTACAGTTGTTCGGTACGTTCATCACGTGCCGATGTGCCGATTTAGTATGTCCATGCATGTAGACGTTTTGCTGCTGTTCATGTTAATTAATACATCTAGTATTTGCGAGATTAACATGCTAGTAGCTGCTGTTATAATGTTAAATATACTGGAATTAATCATGGAAATTGTGCCTAATAATCCAACAATCCAAAAACCTTATATGTGTTATAGGCAATTTCCTGAATTAAACATGGGACATCTATCTGATTCGCTGAGGCCGGACAAGTTGACCGGTACGGATTTTAAGAGATGGAAGATCAAGACCACGTCGTGGTTGCGATCTCTGAAAGTGTTCGAGGCCAATGAGGGTTTACCTGAAGGAGCTATATCTGACGAAGATCAGAATAAGTTCAAGGATACCAACACTGCCTTTGTGGGACTCGTTCTGAGTGTTCTTAGCAACAAGCTGTTTGATGTGTACATGCACATCTCAGATGGCAAAGAGCTCTGGGAGGCACTGAACGCTAAGTTCGGTGTAGCAGATGCTGGCAGTGAACTGTACATCATGGAGAATTTTCATGACTTCAGGATGGCTAACAACCGTTCTGTAGTCGAACAGGCTCATGAGATACAGTGCATTGCGAAGGAGCTTGAGCATGCTAAGTGTGCCTTACCTGACAAGTTTGTGGCCGGGTGCATTATTGCAAAGTTGCCCTCTTCATGGAGGAACTTCGCCACAACTCTCAAACACAAGAGACAGGAGATATCGGTTGAAAATCTGATAGCGTCTCTTGATGTTGAGGAGAAGGCTCGGGCTAAGGACACTGCTGAGAGAGGTGGTGAAGGTCAGTCTAGCGCCAACATGGTGCAGAAGAACCATAACCACGGCAAGAACAAAGGAAAGAACAAGCCTGCTTTCAATGTACCTATCAAGACTAATTCTTTCAAGAAGAAGAAGAAGATGATGAACAAGTCTGGGCTAGGTTGCTATACCTGTGGAGAGCTCGGTCACTTCTCTGTGGACTGCCCAGATCGTGCAGACAGGAAAGGGAAAAAGGCCAAGACTGTCAATGTCGTGACCGCTAGCAATACTGATGGGTATGGTAATTTACCATTTGTGCTTTCAGTATTTCAGTCTCCATGTTGGTGGATTGATACGGGTGCTAACGTTCATGTGTGCGCTGACATCTCTTTGTTCACTTCTTATCAGGTCGCTCGGGATTCTTCCGTCCTAATGGGGAATGGATCACATGCTACTGTTCGTGGTGTTGGCACGGTAGATCTGAAGTTTACTTCGGGGAAGATCGTGCAGCTGAGGAACGTGCAGCATGTCCCTACTATGAACAAGAATCTCGTTAGCGGTTCCCTTCTATGCAGAGATGGGTTTAAGTTAGTCTTGGAGTCCAATAAAGTTGTAGTGTCAAAGTTTGGACAATTTATTGGTAAAGGTTATGAGTGCGGAGGCTTGTTCCGCTTTTCACTTTCAGATTTCTGTAATAAATCAGTAAACCATATTTGTGGCGGTGTTTCCGATGATACCAGTGTTTGGCATTCTCGTTTATGTCACATTAATTTTGGTTTGATGTCTCAGTTGTCTAGTATGAGTTTAATTCCTAATTTCACTATTGCCAAAGGTTCTAAGTGCCATAGTTGTGTGCAATCAAAGCAACCTCGAAAGCCTCACAAGGCAGCCGAGGAGAGACACTTAGCACCCCTGGAACTCGTACATTCGGATCTGTGTGAGATGAATGGCGTGTTGACAAAAGGTGGAAAGAAATATTTCATGACTTTAATTGATGATGCTACTAGGTTCTGTTATATATATTTGTTGCAAACTAAAGATGAAGCTTTAGACTACTTTAAAATTTACAAAGCTGAAGTAGAAAATCAACTAGAGAGAAAGATCAAACGTCTTAGGTCGGATCGTGGTGGCGAGTATTTCTCCAAAATATTTGATGTATTCTGTGAGGAACATGGCATTATTCATGAGAGGACGCCTCCCTATTCTCCCCAATCAAACGGGGTTGCCGAGAGGAAAAACCGCACGCTGACCGACTTGGTGAACGCCATGTTGGACACTGCTGGTTTATCTAAGGCATGGTGGGGCGAGGCTTTATTGACTTCGTGTCATGTCCTGAATAGAGTTCCTAACAAGAATAAAGAGAAGACCCCTTACGAGGAGTGGTCTGGGAGAAAACCATCACTTTCTTATTTACGCACTTGGGGGTGCTTGGCGAAAGTCAATGTTCCAATTCCTAAGAAACGTAAACTTGGACCAAAGACAGTGGATTGTGTCTTTCTGGGTTATGCTCAGCGGAGCATCGGCTATAGATTTTTAGTAGTTAAATCTGAGGTACCTGATATGCATGCTGATAGTATTATGGAATCTCGTGATGCAACATTTTTTGAGAACATGTTTCCTATGAAGGATATGCATAGCACTGCTAGGATTTCTTCTGAGATATTTACTGAATCTAGTACATCTGTTGATTATTCTGAACAACCACATGTTGAGGAAGTCCTTGAGAAGGATGACAATGAAGCTCCCAAAAGGAGCAAGAGACAGAGGATTGAAAAATCCTTTGGTGATGATTTCATTGTGTACCTTGTGGACAATACCCCTACGTCCATTGCAGAGGCATTCGCATCTCCTGATGCGGATGACTGGAAAGAAGCTGTCCATAATGAGATGGACTCGATTCTTTCTAATGGAACTTGGGAATTATCTGAACGACCCTACGGTTGCAAACCCGTGGGTTGTAAGTGGGTGTTCAAGAAAAAGCTAAGGCCTGATGGTACTATTGAGAAGTACAAGGCACGGCTTGTAGCCAAGGGTTACACTCAGCGTGAAGGCGAAGATTACTTTGACACCTATTCACCTGTCGCTAGACTGACCACCATTCGTGTACTACTTTCCATGGCTGCCTCCTATGGTCTGAACGTTCATCAAATGGACGTAAAGACAGCTTTCCTTAACGGAGAGTTGGAAGAGGAAATCTATATGGATCAGCCCGATGGGTTTGTAGTAAAAGGTGAAGAGAGAAAGGTGTGCAAATTATTAAAATCTTTGTATGGGCTGAAGCAAGCACCTAAGCAATGGCATGAGAAGTTTGACAGAACGTTAACGTCTGCAGGCTTTGCCATTAATGAGGCTGATAGGTGTGTGTACTATCGCCATGGTGGGGGCGATAGTGTCATATTATGCTTGTATGTTGACGACATACTAATTTTCGGTACAAGCATGATAGTGATAAATGAGGTCAAGTCTTTCTTGTCAAAGAGCTTTGATATGAAAGATCTGGGACAAGCTGATGTGATTCTGAACATCAAGCTGATTAGGGATGAGAGTGGGATTACGTTAACGCAATCACACTATGTTGAGAAGGTCTTGAGCCGATTCGGCTTTATAGACAGCAAGCCTTCTCCAACACCCTATGATCCCAGCGTGACACTCAGAAAGAACAAGAAAGAGACGAGAGATCAATTAAGGTACTCTCAAGTGGTCGGTTCACTCATGTACCTTGCGAGCGCGACGAGACCTGATATCTCTTTTGCTGTGAGCAAATTGAGCAGGTTCATGTCTAACCCGGGTACTGATCATTGGCATGCACTTGAAAGGGTCATGCGCTATCTGAACGGTACAATGAGTTACGGGATTCACTATTCAGGGCACCCTGCTGTGCTTGAGGGATATTGTGATTCGAACTGGATCTCAGATGTTGATGAGCTCTACGCCACAAGTGGATATGCGTTTATTCTTGGTGGTGGCGCAGTATCATGGAGGTCTTGCAAACAGACCATATTGACGAGGTCAACCATGGAAGCAGAACTTACTGCGTTAGATACAGCTTCTGTTGAGGCAGAATGGCTGCGTGAGCTCTTGATGGACTTGCCGGTGGTTGAGCAACCATTACCGGCCATCCTTATGAACTGTGACAACCAAACGGTTATTGTCAAAGTGAACAGTGCTAAGGATAACGCGAAGTCATCAAGACACGTTAAAAGACGTTTGAAATCTGTCAGGAAATTGAGAAACTCCGGAGTAATAACTGTTTCGTATATTCAAACAGACAAAAACCTGGCAGATCCCTTTACGAAGGGACTATCACGTAATGTGATAGAGAGTGCATCGAGGGAGATGGGGTTGAGACCCGTGAGCGTTACTCCATAGTGGTAACCCAACCTATGTGATCGGAGATCCCGTGAATTAGGACCTGGGAAGAACAAGCTAGTGGTGTGACAGAGGAGAGTTATAACCTAACCCTCTCTATGTTAAGATGCACAACTCTCACAATCTGTAAGGCAGGTTGGCTGCATGCCTTAATGTGGTTCTGTTGGCTATTCATAGCAAAGATGCTGTTCTACAGAGCATTCTTGAAAGAACACACCTATATGAGTCAAATTGTTAAACGTCGCAATTTATGAGATTTGGGTGATCTCTAGTAAACTCATGAAGAGACCAGGTAGTATGACGCATATGCTACACCCGCGGGGTAGGCTACTGGCAGCCAAGTACCAGTTATGATTTTGTGTGAAATCTAGAAGCACCAAACTTGCAATTCAAGGTTCGTCCATTGTTCAAGTTGCCAATAGACGTAGCTCAAGGTTCTAGGCAGAAGTTCAACTTAACAGTCTCTGCTGAAACACTGGTATATAAACAAGACTCGAGGTCTGGCAAATATCTCTAAATGGGATTTGAGATCTGGTGGGGGATTGTTAAAATTTGGACCCATGAGTGGAAAGCCCAATAGCAATTTCTGAAATCTCAAAGCCCATGAAAAAATGGCAGCTCACATGAGAGTGGAGTGGGAGCTAAAGTTTAGTCCCACATTGCTAGTTTAAGAGGAGTGGCACCACCTTATATAGTGGAGTGGAGTGATACTTGGTAAGCTTGTGAGAACATGAGGCTCTCTCACGCGCTCCTCCTCCTCCACCGCCGCTCGCACGCACGCACCGCACCGCACCGCACCGCCCGTCCGTCCGTCCGTCACGACGCGCCGCGGGTTGCGGGAATCTCGCCGAGCCGAGCTTTATTTTTGCAGTCTGGGAAAAACGGTTTGGACGGACGCGTCACAGATAGTCGGTTTGGGTCGCTCCCGGATCGTGGGCTACTGTAACCGACCTAAACGTGCGCGACGTGGGCTTGGCCCATGTTGTACCCGTTAGGGTTTTCCCTAGACGTGCTATATAAAGTCGGGCACTGCGTGCGCTGCAAACAACCCGAACCAATCTAGGTTTTGCCACCTCGTGCCTTGCGCCGCCACCGTAGTCTACTCCATCCCGAGCGCCGGCGTGCACCGGCGAACGGGACAGCAGGTCTCCGAAACCCTCGTCCTTGTGATCCTGTACGGGAGAGGGCGAATAAGGTTTTTGGGAAGCGCTCCGCGCGACTGCTCTCAAGCTCTTCATCACGGCTCGCCTTCCTGTACGCTCGTCGGACTCGCGGGCTGCTCGTCAACAACGTCGCCATCGCCTTCAGGAAGCTGTTGCCGAAGCTGCCGCCGTCGCTGCTGCTGCTGCAACAACTACGACGACTACTACGACTACTACGACTACTTCATCTACAGTTGTTCGGTACGTTCATCACGTGCCGATGTGCCGATTTAGTATGTCCATGCATGTAGACGTTTTGCTGCTGTTCATGTTAATTAATACATCTAGTATTTGCGAGATTAACATGCTAGTAGCTGCTGTTATAATGTTAAATATACTGGAATTAATCATGGAAATTGTGCCTAATAATCCAACAATCCAAAAACCTTATATGTGTTATAGGCAATTTCCTGAATTAAACATGGGACATCTATCTGATTCGCTGAGGCCGGACAAGTTGACCGGTACGGATTTTAAGAGATGGAAGATCAAGACCACGTCGTGGTTGCGATCTCTGAAAGTGTTCGAGGCCAATGAGGGTTTACCTGAAGGAGCTATATCTGACGAAGATCAGAATAAGTTCAAGGATACCAACACTGCCTTTGTGGGACTCGTTCTGAGTGTTCTTAGCAACAAGCTGTTTGATGTGTACATGCACATCTCAGATGGCAAAGAGCTCTGGGAGGCACTGAACGCTAAGTTCGGTGTAGCAGATGCTGGCAGTGAACTGTACATCATGGAGAATTTTCATGACTTCAGGATGGCTAACAACCGTTCTGTAGTCGAACAGGCTCATGAGATACAGTGCATTGCGAAGGAGCTTGAGCATGCTAAGTGTGCCTTACCTGACAAGTTTGTGGCCGGGTGCATTATTGCAAAGTTGCCCTCTTCATGGAGGAACTTCGCCACAACTCTCAAACACAAGAGACAGGAGATATCGGTTGAAAATCTGATAGCGTCTCTTGATGTTGAGGAGAAGGCTCGGGCTAAGGACACTGCTGAGAGAGGTGGTGAAGGTCAGTCTAGCGCCAACATGGTGCAGAAGAACCATAACCACGGCAAGAACAAAGGAAAGAACAAGCCTGCTTTCAATGTACCTATCAAGACTAATTCTTTCAAGAAGAAGAAGAAGATGATGAACAAGTCTGGGCTAGGTTGCTATACCTGTGGAGAGCTCGGTCACTTCTCTGTGGACTGCCCAGATCGTGCAGACAGGAAAGGGAAAAAGGCCAAGACTGTCAATGTCGTGACCGCTAGCAATACTGATGGGTATGGTAATTTACCATTTGTGCTTTCAGTATTTCAGTCTCCATGTTGGTGGATTGATACGGGTGCTAACGTTCATGTGTGCGCTGACATCTCTTTGTTCACTTCTTATCAGGTCGCTCGGGATTCTTCCGTCCTAATGGGGAATGGATCACATGCTACTGTTCGTGGTGTTGGCACGGTAGATCTGAAGTTTACTTCGGGGAAGATCGTGCAGCTGAGGAACGTGCAGCATGTCCCTACTATGAACAAGAATCTCGTTAGCGGTTCCCTTCTATGCAGAGATGGGTTTAAGTTAGTCTTGGAGTCCAATAAAGTTGTAGTGTCAAAGTTTGGACAATTTATTGGTAAAGGTTATGAGTGCGGAGGCTTGTTCCGCTTTTCACTTTCAGATTTCTGTAATAAATCAGTAAACCATATTTGTGGCGGTGTTTCCGATGATACCAGTGTTTGGCATTCTCGTTTATGTCACATTAATTTTGGTTTGATGTCTCAGTTGTCTAGTATGAGTTTAATTCCTAATTTCACTATTGCCAAAGGTTCTAAGTGCCATAGTTGTGTGCAATCAAAGCAACCTCGAAAGCCTCACAAGGCAGCCGAGGAGAGACACTTAGCACCCCTGGAACTCGTACATTCGGATCTGTGTGAGATGAATGGCGTGTTGACAAAAGGTGGAAAGAAATATTTCATGACTTTAATTGATGATGCTACTAGGTTCTGTTATATATATTTGTTGCAAACTAAAGATGAAGCTTTAGACTACTTTAAAATTTACAAAGCTGAAGTAGAAAATCAACTAGAGAGAAAGATCAAACGTCTTAGGTCGGATCGTGGTGGCGAGTATTTCTCCAAAATATTTGATGTATTCTGTGAGGAACATGGCATTATTCATGAGAGGACGCCTCCCTATTCTCCCCAATCAAACGGGGTTGCCGAGAGGAAAAACCGCACGCTGACCGACTTGGTGAACGCCATGTTGGACACTGCTGGTTTATCTAAGGCATGGTGGGGCGAGGCTTTATTGACTTCGTGTCATGTCCTGAATAGAGTTCCTAACAAGAATAAAGAGAAGACCCCTTACGAGGAGTGGTCTGGGAGAAAACCATCACTTTCTTATTTACGCACTTGGGGGTGCTTGGCGAAAGTCAATGTTCCAATTCCTAAGAAACGTAAACTTGGACCAAAGACAGTGGATTGTGTCTTTCTGGGTTATGCTCAGCGGAGCATCGGCTATAGATTTTTAGTAGTTAAATCTGAGGTACCTGATATGCATGCTGATAGTATTATGGAATCTCGTGATGCAACATTTTTTGAGAACATGTTTCCTATGAAGGATATGCATAGCACTGCTAGGATTTCTTCTGAGATATTTACTGAATCTAGTACATCTGTTGATTATTCTGAACAACCACATGTTGAGGAAGTCCTTGAGAAGGATGACAATGAAGCTCCCAAAAGGAGCAAGAGACAGAGGATTGAAAAATCCTTTGGTGATGATTTCATTGTGTACCTTGTGGACAATACCCCTACGTCCATTGCAGAGGCATTCGCATCTCCTGATGCGGATGACTGGAAAGAAGCTGTCCATAATGAGATGGACTCGATTCTTTCTAATGGAACTTGGGAATTATCTGAACGACCCTACGGTTGCAAACCCGTGGGTTGTAAGTGGGTGTTCAAGAAAAAGCTAAGGCCTGATGGTACTATTGAGAAGTACAAGGCACGGCTTGTAGCCAAGGGTTACACTCAGCGTGAAGGCGAAGATTACTTTGACACCTATTCACCTGTCGCTAGACTGACCACCATTCGTGTACTACTTTCCATGGCTGCCTCCTATGGTCTGAACGTTCATCAAATGGACGTAAAGACAGCTTTCCTTAACGGAGAGTTGGAAGAGGAAATCTATATGGATCAGCCCGATGGGTTTGTAGTAAAAGGTGAAGAGAGAAAGGTGTGCAAATTATTAAAATCTTTGTATGGGCTGAAGCAAGCACCTAAGCAATGGCATGAGAAGTTTGACAGAACGTTAACGTCTGCAGGCTTTGCCATTAATGAGGCTGATAGGTGTGTGTACTATCGCCATGGTGGGGGCGATAGTGTCATATTATGCTTGTATGTTGACGACATACTAATTTTCGGTACAAGCATGATAGTGATAAATGAGGTCAAGTCTTTCTTGTCAAAGAGCTTTGATATGAAAGATCTGGGACAAGCTGATGTGATTCTGAACATCAAGCTGATTAGGGATGAGAGTGGGATTACGTTAACGCAATCACACTATGTTGAGAAGGTCTTGAGCCGATTCGGCTTTATAGACAGCAAGCCTTCTCCAACACCCTATGATCCCAGCGTGACACTCAGAAAGAACAAGAAAGAGACGAGAGATCAATTAAGGTACTCTCAAGTGGTCGGTTCACTCATGTACCTTGCGAGCGCGACGAGACCTGATATCTCTTTTGCTGTGAGCAAATTGAGCAGGTTCATGTCTAACCCGGGTACTGATCATTGGCATGCACTTGAAAGGGTCATGCGCTATCTGAACGGTACAATGAGTTACGGGATTCACTATTCAGGGCACCCTGCTGTGCTTGAGGGATATTGTGATTCGAACTGGATCTCAGATGTTGATGAGCTCTACGCCACAAGTGGATATGCGTTTATTCTTGGTGGTGGCGCAGTATCATGGAGGTCTTGCAAACAGACCATATTGACGAGGTCAACCATGGAAGCAGAACTTACTGCGTTAGATACAGCTTCTGTTGAGGCAGAATGGCTGCGTGAGCTCTTGATGGACTTGCCGGTGGTTGAGCAACCATTACCGGCCATCCTTATGAACTGTGACAACCAAACGGTTATTGTCAAAGTGAACAGTGCTAAGGATAACGCGAAGTCATCAAGACACGTTAAAAGACGTTTGAAATCTGTCAGGAAATTGAGAAACTCCGGAGTAATAACTGTTTCGTATATTCAAACAGACAAAAACCTGGCAGATCCCTTTACGAAGGGACTATCACGTAATGTGATAGAGAGTGCATCGAGGGAGATGGGGTTGAGACCCGTGAGCGTTACTCCATAGTGGTAACCCAACCTATGTGATCGGAGATCCCGTGAATTAGGACCTGGGAAGAACAAGCTAGTGGTGTGACAGAGGAGAGTTATAACCTAACCCTCTCTATGTTAAGATGCACAACTCTCACAATCTGTAAGGCAGGTTGGCTGCATGCCTTAATGTGGTTCTGTTGGCTATTCATAGCAAAGATGCTGTTCTACAGAGCATTCTTGAAAGAACACACCTATATGAGTCAAATTGTTAAACGTCGCAATTTATGAGATTTGGGTGATCTCTAGTAAACTCATGAAGAGACCAGGTAGTATGACGCATATGCTACACCCGCGGGGTAGGCTACTGGCAGCCAAGTACCAGTTATGATTTTGTGTGAAATCTAGAAGCACCAAACTTGCAATTCAAGGTTCGTCCATTGTTCAAGTTGCCAATAGACGTAGCTCAAGGTTCTAGGCAGAAGTTCAACTTAACAGTCTCTGCTGAAACACTGGTATATAAACAAGACTCGAGGTCTGGCAAATATCTCTAAATGGGATTTGAGATCTGGTGGGGGATTGTTAAAATTTGGACCCATGAGTGGAAAGCCCAATAGCAATTTCTGAAATCTCAAAGCCCATGAAAAAATGGCAGCTCACATGAGAGTGGAGTGGGAGCTAAAGTTTAGTCCCACATTGCTAGTTTAAGAGGAGTGGCACCACCTTATATAGTGGAGTGGAGTGATACTTGGTAAGCTTGTGAGAACATGAGGCTCTCTCACGCGCTCCTCCTCCTCCGCCGCCGCTCGCACGCACGCACCGCACCGCACCGCACCGCCCGTCCGTCCGTCCGTCACGACGCGCCGCGGGTTGCGGGAATCTCGCCGAGCCGAGCTTTATTTTTGCAGTCTGGGAAAAACGGTTTGGACGGACGCGTCACAGATAGTCGGTTTGGGTCGCTCCCGGATCGTGGGCTACTGTAACCGACCTAAACGTGCGCGACGTGGGCTTGGCCCATGTTGTACCCGTTAGGGTTTTCCCTAGACGTGCTATATAAAGTCGGGCACTGCGTGCGCTGCAAACAACCCGAACCAATCTAGGTTTTGCCACCTCGTGCCTTGCGCCGCCACCGTAGTCTACTCCATCCCGAGCGCCGGCGTGCACCGGCGAACGGGACAGCAGGTCTCCGAAACCCTCGTCCTTGTGATCCTGTACGGGAGAGGGCGAATAAGGTTTTTGGGAAGCGCTCCGCGCGACTGCTCTCAAGCTCTTCATCACGGCTCGCCTTCCTGTACGCTCGTCGGACTCGCGGGCTGCTCGTCAACAACGTCGCCATCGCCTTCAGGAAGCTGTTGCCGAAGCTGCCGCCGTCGCTGCTGCTGCTGCAACAACTACGACGACTACTACGACTACTACGACTACTTCATCTACAGTTGTTCGGTACGTTCATCACGTGCCGATGTGCCGATTTAGTATGTCCATGCATGTAGACGTTTTGCTGCTGTTCATGTTAATTAATACATCTAGTATTTGCGAGATTAACATGCTAGTAGCTGCTGTTATAATGTTAAATATACTGGAATTAATCATGGAAATTGTGCCTAATAATCCAACAATCCAAAAACCTTATATGTGTTATAGGCAATTTCCTGAATTAAACATGGGACATCTATCTGATTCGCTGAGGCCGGACAAGTTGACCGGTACGGATTTTAAGAGATGGAAGATCAAGACCACGTCGTGGTTGCGATCTCTGAAAGTGTTCGAGGCCAATGAGGGTTTACCTGAAGGAGCTATATCTGACGAAGATCAGAATAAGTTCAAGGATACCAACACTGCCTTTGTGGGACTCGTTCTGAGTGTTCTTAGCAACAAGCTGTTTGATGTGTACATGCACATCTCAGATGGCAAAGAGCTCTGGGAGGCACTGAACGCTAAGTTCGGTGTAGCAGATGCTGGCAGTGAACTGTACATCATGGAGAATTTTCATGACTTCAGGATGGCTAACAACCGTTCTGTAGTCGAACAGGCTCATGAGATACAGTGCATTGCGAAGGAGCTTGAGCATGCTAAGTGTGCCTTACCTGACAAGTTTGTGGCCGGGTGCATTATTGCAAAGTTGCCCTCTTCATGGAGGAACTTCGCCACAACTCTCAAACACAAGAGACAGGAGATATCGGTTGAAAATCTGATAGCGTCTCTTGATGTTGAGGAGAAGGCTCGGGCTAAGGACACTGCTGAGAGAGGTGGTGAAGGTCAGTCTAGCGCCAACATGGTGCAGAAGAACCATAACCACGGCAAGAACAAAGGAAAGAACAAGCCTGCTTTCAATGTACCTATCAAGACTAATTCTTTCAAGAAGAAGAAGAAGATGATGAACAAGTCTGGGCTAGGTTGCTATACCTGTGGAGAGCTCGGTCACTTCTCTGTGGACTGCCCAGATCGTGCAGACAGGAAAGGGAAAAAGGCCAAGACTGTCAATGTCGTGACCGCTAGCAATACTGATGGGTATGGTAATTTACCATTTGTGCTTTCAGTATTTCAGTCTCCATGTTGGTGGATTGATACGGGTGCTAACGTTCATGTGTGCGCTGACATCTCTTTGTTCACTTCTTATCAGGTCGCTCGGGATTCTTCCGTCCTAATGGGGAATGGATCACATGCTACTGTTCGTGGTGTTGGCACGGTAGATCTGAAGTTTACTTCGGGGAAGATCGTGCAGCTGAGGAACGTGCAGCATGTCCCTACTATGAACAAGAATCTCGTTAGCGGTTCCCTTCTATGCAGAGATGGGTTTAAGTTAGTCTTGGAGTCCAATAAAGTTGTAGTGTCAAAGTTTGGACAATTTATTGGTAAAGGTTATGAGTGCGGAGGCTTGTTCCGCTTTTCACTTTCAGATTTCTGTAATAAATCAGTAAACCATATTTGTGGCGGTGTTTCCGATGATACCAGTGTTTGGCATTCTCGTTTATGTCACATTAATTTTGGTTTGATGTCTCAGTTGTCTAGTATGAGTTTAATTCCTAATTTCACTATTGCCAAAGGTTCTAAGTGCCATAGTTGTGTGCAATCAAAGCAACCTCGAAAGCCTCACAAGGCAGCCGAGGAGAGACACTTAGCACCCCTGGAACTCGTACATTCGGATCTGTGTGAGATGAATGGCGTGTTGACAAAAGGTGGAAAGAAATATTTCATGACTTTAATTGATGATGCTACTAGGTTCTGTTATATATATTTGTTGCAAACTAAAGATGAAGCTTTAGACTACTTTAAAATTTACAAAGCTGAAGTAGAAAATCAACTAGAGAGAAAGATCAAACGTCTTAGGTCGGATCGTGGTGGCGAGTATTTCTCCAAAATATTTGATGTATTCTGTGAGGAACATGGCATTATTCATGAGAGGACGCCTCCCTATTCTCCCCAATCAAACGGGGTTGCCGAGAGGAAAAACCGCACGCTGACCGACTTGGTGAACGCCATGTTGGACACTGCTGGTTTATCTAAGGCATGGTGGGGCGAGGCTTTATTGACTTCGTGTCATGTCCTGAATAGAGTTCCTAACAAGAATAAAGAGAAGACCCCTTACGAGGAGTGGTCTGGGAGAAAACCATCACTTTCTTATTTACGCACTTGGGGGTGCTTGGCGAAAGTCAATGTTCCAATTCCTAAGAAACGTAAACTTGGACCAAAGACAGTGGATTGTGTCTTTCTGGGTTATGCTCAGCGGAGCATCGGCTATAAATTTTTAGTAGTTAAATCTGAGGTACCTGATATGCATGCTGATAGTATTATGGAATCTCGTGATGCAACATTTTTTGAGAACATGTTTCCTATGAAGGATATGCATAGCACTGCTAGGATTTCTTCTGAGATATTTACTGAATCTAGTACATCTGTTGATTATTCTGAACAACCACATGTTGAGGAAGTCCTTGAGAAGGATGACAATGAAGCTCCCAAAAGGAGCAAGAGACAGAGGATTGAAAAATCCTTTGGTGATGATTTCATTGTGTACCTTGTGGACAATACCCCTACGTCCATTGCAGAGGCATTCGCATCTCCTGATGCGGATGACTGGAAAGAAGCTGTCCATAATGAGATGGACTCGATTCTTTCTAATGGAACTTGGGAATTATCTGAACGACCCTACGGTTGCAAACCCGTGGGTTGTAAGTGGGTGTTCAAGAAAAAGCTAAGGCCTGATGGTACTATTGAGAAGTACAAGGCACGGCTTGTAGCCAAGGGTTACACTCAGCGTGAAGGCGAAGATTACTTTGACACCTATTCACCTGTCGCTAGACTGACCACCATTCGTGTACTACTTTCCATGGCTGCCTCCTATGGTCTGAACGTTCATCAAATGGACGTAAAGACAGCTTTCCTTAACGGAGAGTTGGAAGAGGAAATCTATATGGATCAGCCCGATGGGTTTGTAGTAAAAGGTGAAGAGAGAAAGGTGTGCAAATTATTAAAATCTTTGTATGGGCTGAAGCAAGCACCTAAGCAATGGCATGAGAAGTTTGACAGAACGTTAACGTCTGCAGGCTTTGCCATTAATGAGGCTGATAGGTGTGTGTACTATCGCCATGGTGGGGGCGATAGTGTCATATTATGCTTGTATGTTGACGACATACTAATTTTCGGTACAAGCATGATAGTGATAAATGAGGTCAAGTCTTTCTTGTCAAAGAGCTTTGATATGAAAGATCTGGGACAAGCTGATGTGATTCTGAACATCAAGCTGATTAGGGATGAGAGTGGGATTACGTTAACGCAATCACACTATGTTGAGAAGGTCTTGAGCCGATTCGGCTTTATAGACAGCAAGCCTTCTCCAACACCCTATGATCCCAGCGTGACACTCAGAAAGAACAAGAAAGAGACGAGAGATCAATTAAGGTACTCTCAAGTGGTCGGTTCACTCATGTACCTTGCGAGCGCGACGAGACCTGATATCTCTTTTGCTGTGAGCAAATTGAGCAGGTTCATGTCTAACCCGGGTACTGATCATTGGCATGCACTTGAAAGGGTCATGCGCTATCTGAACGGTACAATGAGTTACGGGATTCACTATTCAGGGCACCCTGCTGTGCTTGAGGGATATTGTGATTCGAACTGGATCTCAGATGTTGATGAGCTCTACGCCACAAGTGGATATGCGTTTATTCTTGGTGGTGGCGCAGTATCATGGAGGTCTTGCAAACAGACCATATTGACGAGGTCAACCATGGAAGCAGAACTTACTGCGTTAGATACAGCTTCTGTTGAGGCAGAATGGCTGCGTGAGCTCTTGATGGACTTGCCGGTGGTTGAGCAACCATTACCGGCCATCCTTATGAACTGTGACAACCAAACGGTTATTGTCAAAGTGAACAGTGCTAAGGATAACGCGAAGTCATCAAGACACGTTAAAAGACGTTTGAAATCTGTCAGGAAATTGAGAAACTCCGGAGTAATAACTGTTTCGTATATTCAAACAGACAAAAACCTGGCAGATCCCTTTACGAAGGGACTATCACGTAATGTGATAGAGAGTGCATCGAGGGAGATGGGGTTGAGACCCGTGAGCGTTACTCCATAGTGGTAACCCAACCTATGTGATCGGAGATCCCGTGAATTAGGACCTGGGAAGAACAAGCTAGTGGTGTGACAGAGGAGAGTTATAACCTAACCCTCTCTATGTTAAGATGCACAACTCTCACAATCTGTAAGGCAGGTTGGCTGCATGCCTTAATGTGGTTCTGTTGGCTATTCATAGCAAAGATGCTGTTCTACAGAGCATTCTTGAAAGAACACACCTATATGAGTCAAATTGTTAAACGTCGCAATTTATGAGATTTGGGTGATCTCTAGTAAACTCATGAAGAGACCAGGTAGTATGACGCATATGCTACACCCGCGGGGTAGGCTACTGGCAGCCAAGTACCAGTTATGATTTTGTGTGAAATCTAGAAGCACCAAACTTGCAATTCAAGGTTCGTCCATTGTTCAAGTTGCCAATAGACGTAGCTCAAGGTTCTAGGCAGAAGTTCAACTTAACAGTCTCTGCTGAAACACTGGTATATAAACAAGACTCGAGGTCTGGCAAATATCTCTAAATGGGATTTGAGATCTGGTGGGGGATTGTTAAAATTTGGACCCATGAGTGGAAAGCCCAATAGCAATTTCTGAAATCTCAAAGCCCATGAAAAAATGGCAGCTCACATGAGAGTGGAGTGGGAGCTAAAGTTTAGTCCCACATTGCTAGTTTAAGAGGAGTGGCACCACCTTATATAGTGGAGTGGAGTGATACTTGGTAAGCTTGTGAGAACATGAGGCTCTCTCACGCGCTCCTCCTCCTCCGCCGCCGCTCGCACGCACGCACCGCACCGCACCGCACCGCCCGTCCGTCCGTCCGTCACGACGCGCCGCGGGTTGCGGGAATCTCGCCGAGCCGAGCTTTATTTTTGCAGTCTGGGAAAAACGGTTTGGACGGACGCGTCACAGATAGTCGGTTTGGGTCGCTCCCGGATCGTGGGCTACTGTAACCGACCTAAACGTGCGCGACGTGGGCTTGGCCCATGTTGTACCCGTTAGGGTTTTCCCTAGACGTGCTATATAAAGTCGGGCACTGCGTGCGCTGCAAACAACCCGAACCAATCTAGGTTTTGCCACCTCGTGCCTTGCGCCGCCACCGTAGTCTACTCCATCCCGAGCGCCGGCGTGCACCGGCGAACGGGACAGCAGGTCTCCGAAACCCTCGTCCTTGTGATCCTGTACGGGAGAGGGCGAATAAGGTTTTTGGGAAGCGCTCCGCGCGACTGCTCTCAAGCTCTTCATCACGGCTCGCCTTCCTGTACGCTCGTCGGACTCGCGGGCTGCTCGTCAACAACGTCGCCATCGCCTTCAGGAAGCTGTTGCCGAAGCTGCCGCCGTCGCTGCTGCTGCTGCAACAACTACGACGACTACTACGACTACTACGACTACTTCATCTACAGTTGTTCGGTACGTTCATCACGTGCCGATGTGCCGATTTAGTATGTCCATGCATGTAGACGTTTTGCTGCTGTTCATGTTAATTAATACATCTAGTATTTGCGAGATTAACATGCTAGTAGCTGCTGTTATAATGTTAAATATACTGGAATTAATCATGTAAATTGTGCCTAATAATCCAACACGCCCGGGCGACTGCACCTCAAATCAACGGTCACGACTCACGAATATACACGATACATTCCGATTAAACCAAATCTTATGTGTCGTCGTGGCGAACAGACAGATGTCTACGGGTAAACTAATTTGTGAGGCCGATATACGCTAGGGGATCTCGGAGAGGGATTGCGTGATGAACTCGCGCGTAGGTAAACTCAACCGACATGGTGACACAAGGATTTACCCTGCTTCGGAACTCTCGTGAGGAGATAAAATCCCTACTGCGGCATCTACTCTACTCACTACATTTCTCCTTTTATTATCCGGGCTACAATATGCTCCGTGAGCTGCTAGACATGCCTCCATGAGGTTTTGAGAGCAAATGGAAAGGGGGAAATGAAGTGGTGGGGGGTTGGCCTCTCCTCTCCCTCTCCCCCTGGTGCCCTTTATATAGGAGAGCCCAGGGGACAAGACAGGGGCAAGAAGAAAGGAAGTACTGTTTACTGCGCACCGTTCACGATTTGACTGATGGGGTCTTGTCACACTGTTCCTGCGTCACTGCGCAGTGTACTCTTGTCCTATCTCGGGCACTGTAGCGATACTGTAGCACTGCTAGACATGCACTGGATCTCGTCTTCTAGTGCCTGTCTTCCACATATCTCCATGTCTTTCACTTATCCTCTGCAAAATACTTCGTCACCCAGGACCAACCGAGTTGGGCACAAACTCGGATGAGATCGAGGGAGCCGTGGCTGCCCACATGGGGATCTCGATCTGACCGAGTTGGGGATGCCGGAGCGGGCAACTCGGGTCGGGGAAGCCGGATGGCGCGTTGGTGGAGGCATGCCCGAGATGGTCTCGGGCGCCGTTGAAGACGAGGTCGGGGGCAAACCATGGAAGCGATGTAGTGCCGGAGAGGCTTGCGGACGGGCCGCCGGGATGAGGCGATGCCGGGCGGCGTGGTGATGGCCGAAGTGAGGACACAAGTCGTCGCCATGTCGGAGAGGCCGGGCGGCGCCGGGATGGCCGCTGGTGTCGACGAAGACTTGGGGTCGTCCCCCCCAAAGCGCAGCATCCCGGACCAGTCCGAGGAGGGGCGACGTCGGGGCGTGGCGGCGTGGTGAGGCGCTGAGGAAGCCGGTGGAGGGGGGGGGGCGACGGCGGCGAAGTGCAGCAGGGGCGGCGACGGTGTGGCTCGGCGCCGGTCGCAGCCGAGGTCGCGGCGGCGGCGTCGGGTGCACCGAGATGCAGGCGGGTCCGGGCGCGGGGATGCCGGAGGTCAGGGACGATCCGGGGTCGCCGGGGCGCAGGAGGTCGGGGGAGCCGAGGTCGGGGACGATCCGGGGTCGCCGGGGCGCAGGAGGTCGGGAAGACGGGGATCGTGGCGATGCGGTTGGTGATGGAGTTGACCGTGGGCAACGATCTGGCCCAACCGAAAGGCACCTATCCGATTTGACCGAGACGTGGATCTCGGCCCGCAGGAGAAATCAGCCCAATTTCATATGTCGGGAGGAATAATCCCGAACTCGACCCGAGACGCCCTTTCTCCTCTTTTCCTTAACTTCTCTTATTTATTCCTGCAATATTAACACAATAAATCCGTACCTTCAGGGTATCGGGGAAGTACATCCCCGACACTAGTCCCCGAGTCTACGGGGGATTCGTTAGAATCGCGCTTAGACTTAAAAGATAAATAGCCACCAGGACATCTGCATGCCGAATGTCACACTTTTTAGGGGTCCCGGGGTTTACACCCCCAACACTAGTCCCCGAGTCTGTGGGAGACTCGCAGAGTCGCAGACTTAGAAAAAATAACAACAACACCGTCTTTACGTATTACACCGTGTACCTGCAAAAATACAACCATATGCCGGTTCCTTAGCCACTCTTGGTGTTTTACCGGCACAGATGTCTTCGGCCACTGCCGGCTTGACACAAACATACAACACATGCCGACGTTTAGCCACTCTGGGCGTGTACCGACACGGACGCCTCATGTGCGGGCGTTTAGCCACTCTGGGCGTATACCGACATAGAGTCTCATGTGCAGGCGTTTAGCCTCTCTGGGTGTATACCGACACAGACACCTACAACCAAACACACAATGTCACACAGGTATCTCGGGTGTCTCGGTATCTCGGTATGTCGGCCACTTTGGGCATATCACACATGTTTCGGTATCTTGGCCACTCTGGGCGTATCACAGATGTTTCGGTATCTCAGGTGTTGCCTTCGGCAAACTTTGACACACCGAAATAAATGACGATTTGGAAATATTGCCCGATGCCATGATACATTGGCGAACCAAAATAAACGGGGATCTGGAGATATGGCATGATGCCGCGATACATTGGCGAACCAAAATAAACGGCGATCTGGAGATATTGCAGGATGCCATGATATATTGGCTAACCGAAATAAACGGGGATCTGGAAATTTTGCATGATGTCGCGATACGTGGACAAACCGACATGGGTAACAACTGAGATGAGATGTCATGTAGAACCAACGATCATCCGACATGGGTACCAATCCGGTATGATATGCCATCACAACCCGACAAGTCGATACCACCGACCATATGCAATATATCTTGATGTAATAATAAATATAAGATGGATCCAAGATAACCAATATAATGACCGACATATCCAAGATCTTTGATATGAATACCCTCTCGGTAGGGCGATTATCCAACATGGGTATCATCTCGGTAAAACCAACATGGGTACCATCTCGGGTAAAACCAACATGGGTACCCTCTCGGAAAAAACCAACATGGGTATCATTTTGGTAGAACCAACATCCCCTTTTAATGTTAGTGCAGACATGTATGAATAACAAATATTTGATGGAAGTGAAAACTTTAACCGACATGCCAAAGAGAATTCAACGCGAGACACAAGAATACATCTATCGGCCGAGGAAGGCATGGGGATACCGGTTTCTTCGAATCCCCGGGTAAATTTACAGATATAGCAGGAAGACAAAGGAGCACAGCCCATTCCCCGAGTCCAGTTTCGGAATGCCGACATACAGACGACACGACAGGAACCAAGATACGCCATGCATATAAATAAAAATAATCCGAGTTACTCTACAGACTAAGCATGCAATGTTCCACCGACCGGGTAAAAAACAAATAGATGACATAACAGGTAAAACCGGGTACCCCCGGGTTACGATATCTCGTTCCCGGGTAAACAATTAAGCTAGGCATGCAGCGGCGGTTCCCGAATAATATCTAAGATAACATAATTGCACAGTACAGAGGATGCTACTCACGGAGTACGGGAGCGGTTTGGGATGTCGGAGCCGGCATAACCCGACAACTGGCGTGCAACTGCCCGGGGTTCATTGATGATGAGTGTCGGGGTAGACGCCGGCGACTGGTACCCGCGGTTTGGGATGCCGGTTTGGGATGTCGACGGCCGGTATCCGCGGTGCAGGGACGTCGATGACCTCCACCCGCGGTGCAGGGATGTCGGCGACCTCTACCCGCGGCGCAGGGATGTCGGCGACCTCTACCCGCGGCGCAGGGATGTCGGCGACCACTGCCCGCAGCACAGGGATCCCGGTTTAGGATCCCGGTTTTGGGGATGCCGGTGATCGCTGCCCGCGGCACAGGGATATCGGCGACCACTGTCCGCGGCGCAGGGATCCTGGTTTTAGGATCCCGGTTTTGGGGATGCCGGTTTGGGATGTCGACGACCGGTATCCGCGGTGCAGGGACGTCGATGACCTCCACCCGCGGCGCAGGAATGTCGGTGACCTGTACCCGCGGTGCAGGGATCCCGGTTTGGGATGTCGGTGACCTCTACCCGCGGCGCAGGGATCCCGGTTCTCATGATCCCGGTTTTGGGGATGCCGGCGATCGCTACCCGTGGCGCAGGGATGTCGGCGACCACTGCCCGCGGCGCAGGGATGTCGATGAACTTCACCCGCGGCGCAGGGATGCCGGTTTGGGATGTCGATGACCGGTATCCACGGTGCAGGGACGTCGATGACCTCCACCCGCGGCGCAGGGATCCCGGTTTTGGGGATGCCGGTGATCGCTGCCCGCGGCACAGGGATATCGGCGACCACTGTACGCGGCGCAGGGATCCCGGTTTTTGGATGTCGGGTTCCGTACGAAATTGTTCCCGCAAGCGCCACTCTGCCCCACGGTGGGCGTGTAACATCCCAGAACTTAGGGTCCGGAAATAGAGTGGACACAGGAGTGTGCATTGCATTCATGCATCAGAAAATCTGGATAATTTTCGCGCACTTAATTTTCGAAACACTAAGTGATTGAAGTTTCACTTGAGTTGGTGGAATTGAAGTAGATCATCAACTTGAGCGTTATAAACTTCGAGATGATCTTGGCTTAAACCTTATTTAGGGGTAAAAAGATACACGATGAGAGGTTACACTAAAGAAAACAAAACTTGTTACATCAACACAATATTTAGGAGTTAATGACCAAAACAACTATTCCTAGTTATTCTCTGATCATCTATTCTTATCAATTGTGCTAGACATATTGCTAGTACATGGAAACCAGGACATTCTTGGAGACCAATTGAATTACCTAAAGCTTAACATAGATCTTCCACTTTTATCTTGACATCATATTTCCTTATCTCCCAATCTTCTCGAAGGCATCAACAAGAGAAGATATCGAGAAGGGAAGAAATACAACAAGAAGACATAGAGAAGCATTCATTTGATGGACATAGAAGTGTTATGCCAATCTATCATGAAGAATTGGAAACTCTTTCATTTTCAACCATCTTTATTAAATTCTCAGGAAATGGTAGGACATTACAATGTTAGTGTGATATAGAATTAGGTTGATGACAAGCTTTGCAACCTTGTTGACAACTCATTTTGGTATGCACAAACAATGGAGTGCCATATACATATGAATAGTGGGATAGATCATCCAGTACATCAAATTCTCGGATGTCATAAAATACACATGCGTTCATATACCACCAACTCTAGAAAATTTGTTTGGTTAAATTGAATTGTCCTCACCACAAGGGTGAGACAAGTGATGTTGGAAATTCAATACAGGACAAGAAGAACTTGCCTTGAATATCTACTTCTTGTTCAAAAGGATCAATGCCAAAGTAAAGTCACATATGGATTTATGGTGTTTCTCCAAGGGGATCTTAACCAAAGAGAAAGTAATGCCAAATCATAAGTGTATATGATCAATATACATATCTCAGAGTCACATGTATCATCTTCCATGACCATGTGAATCTGTATATCTACCACTAAAAAATAATTTATAAACATAAATAATGCCATAGAAATAACTTTCCCTATGGTTATAATGCACCATAAAAATGATTTAGTGGAAGCAACAAAATATAACAAAATGGAATATTCATGTTCACATATACTCTTTGAAACAAAATCTCAAATCAATTGAAAATTTGGAAATAACAAATTCCAAATTAAATGATAGCATAGGAAATATTCTCATATTCCTAAATGCATCCTAGAAATTTAATCAAGTGTAAGTTATAAATTTCAATGAAAGGAAAATACCTAAATATGTCCAAACTCAATTAAAAGGATAAAATAATTCAAAATATACCTAGCAATAAAATTATATCAAGAAATGAAAATTATATAAAGGAAATAAACATTTTATCTCAATTATAAAGTTTCCAGGACTCAACTGTAAGTTCCAGAATCAAAATCAGGTCCAAAACCTTAAACAGGGGCCTATTTCAACTGTTTCTGTAGTTTCCCGGAAACCCAGGGGGTTTTCTGCAAAAAGGCTTTAAACGTTTTCTTCTTCCTCCGGCCAGAAAGCAGAGAAGCCCGTGTCGCCGCCGCCGTGATGCCGTGCCTTGCTTCTCTTCGCTCTCCCGCGGCGATAAGGACGCCAAAGAGCCGTCTGCATCGCTCACTCTCACCCGCGCCTCTCTCCCTTCATCCTCTCTCCCCATTCCTCTCTAAGCAAACCGAAACCCTAGCTCCCCGGTCCGCCGCCGTGCGCCGGCGATTACCGCGGTGTCCGTCCATGTCCCGCCGTTCCAAGTGGCTCTGGAGGTTTCCCGCATCTTCCTAGTCCTCCTGATCGAGCAGTTCGTGCGGAGGAGCTCGGGAGGCCGGGAATCGCATCTTCTTCTCCATCTCCGACCGACAGTCGCCGTGGACGAGTTCGTCGCCGCCAGTCCACGCCCTGCCTCTCCGAGAAGTTCTAAAGCCTCAGGGTGAGCTCAGCTTCCTCCCCATCCCATCCGTTCGACTTAATTCGTCCGAGGTTGTGAGTTCGTCATGAACCGTCCTCGGGTTCCGCCGTAGTTTGCCGCCGGCGACATTCCGGTGACCATTTGGTCCGTGCGCCGCCACCAAAAGAACCGCCAGACCGTTCTCTAGCTTAGGCCCCGACCAAATCGTCCCAATTCCTCCGTAGGTATCGAATTCATCTTCGGCCATGGAGATGAACTCCGGTATGACGTCAGCTGACGTCAGCACACGAATCTAAATCATTTTTTTGTTTTCCTTTTTCATTTATTAAATCCAGAAATTTCAGAGAACTTTGAAAATGCATAAATAATTCATATCATATCAGAAAAATACGATTTTTATATCAGTATAATCAGAAAAATAAAACCCAAATAACCATATCATTATAATTGGAATTTGAATATAGTTTAAAAATAATAAAATTTAGAAAACAAATTATTTAATCGTTTAAATATGAAGTTATTTGAAATGCTATTTTGGATGCATTTCAAACTTCATTTAAAATTGTCTCACATGCTTAGCTTTCAATTTTAAAATGTGTTTTCATTATAATATGTAATATTAATATTTCAATAATTTTATTTTAATATGATATCTTATTTAAGAAAATAATTACAAAAATATTATTTTCATAAATTTAAAAATAAAGTTATAAGCTTGTAAAGGATGATCTACTACTATTTGATACTCATTTCAAATAAATAAAAATCCAATAACTTCTGAAAACTACTTATATCCATTTTGTATGAATGTTCCACTTATTTCATGTATTACCTACTTCTTGTTTGCTTATAATTTGGTAAAGTGAAAAATCAATGACAAACACCTAATGAATTGATAACACTATGGTAGTTTGTAACTTGTTATGTTCCAAACATAAATCAATCATCCACAAGAAACAATTCTAAATTTAGAAGTAAGTGCTTAACTGAAATAAAATCTTATTGCAATGTCTTGGGTAAAACACACAAAGAAGAGTAATGTTATACGATCTCTATTAACCATGTGTTTTGGTATCAACAATGTTAGACATTAATTATGTTCTTCAAAAGTTATTCTTTTTGCCATCATCTAATATAACACCAGGACTCTTTAATTAAAGTTCATACATGCCTTATACCAACATAAGATGAACACAACTTAAAGCAACCATGGAGTGTTTATATGTGGTTTTACTCTACTCTTAATCTTAATATGATACATGAACATGAATGTTAAACAACTCATCTTGCTTGTGAAGTAAACTTGAACACAAAACAACTCTAAATGAAATCACCCAACACAAATAACACATAATCCTTTAGAATGAGATACGGGGTACTTTGCGATGCATCTCATACTTATGCATTAATCATGCTGCTTCTTTAAACATTAGTCCTTACCGGACCAATGATGTTGTTTCCAGATTTCTTGGAGTTATATTATATCAAAGACCCTGGCTGCATAAACTTGCAGTCAGAAAGGCAAGTTCATTCCTTTTATTCATGTCCTCTTGAAGTATTTGATAAGAAACTATTTTCAAAATGTTAGTATTGCATATCACACCAAATGGGCAGAAAACTTATTTTATAATAATATGACTATGGTTATCCACCAGTGAGGTGGTAATCTCATATGGCTGGCATATGGGACCACGGTAAGAATGTTGAGGTGGAGGTTCCATTTGCACGGGAAAGTATCATCTAGGACTTAACAACAAATGTCGCCAGTGAATCTTGCGCCGAATATTACGCGCAACCATAAGATTTGGAATGGGACGGAGAAGTCAGCTGTACCCTTTTCCTCTCGTACACCAACAGATGCATAGTACAAGCCAGGCGGTGGTAAATCCGTTCATGAGCTTGAGATGGCTCGGATAATAATCTCACCTTCGGGTTGTGGCTTCTAGCATCTATGAAGGTTGGCTTCAGGACTGATTTGATGCGGTTTCCAAATAGTCAGCAGGCATGAGATGACTGGTTTCCTCTAGCCTGCAACTGAAGTAATGGGGGGTGTGCGGGGATGGTGGAAAGGCGCAGTGATTGGCTTGGATTACTGACTGGGCCCCACACCAAGGAAGTGTGGACGGGAAAGTACGCCCGGTTGTGCAACAAGGTCTTGATCTCTTATGGGTAAAGCAGCGCACCTCTGCAGAGTGTATGAATGTGACATGTTACTCAACGTTCCAGGATGGAACGACGAACGCAGCAGGAAAGGAGGTTCCTCAAAGCCCTAGCCCTGTGACTCCTGACGAGCATAGTCTTCAGAATAAAAGCAATCTTTTAAAGAAATGTTTTCAAAAACTTGTATTAGCCTACGACAATCCATTGTCTGTGGCTGTATTTATGCATCAAACTTCCCACCTTGCATAATGAACTTGCTGGGTAACGCTGTTACTCACCCTTGCCTCCTAAACCCCTGCTAGATATGAAAAACCACAAAAAGGCAGCGCTTTAGGCTATGAAGACTCTGAAGACGGATAAACTCAAGATACCAAAGAAGGCAACTACATCGAGTTGAAGCAATTGAAGGAAGACGGAGGACAAATGAAGGCGTAGTGTAAAATAGGATAGATTCCTAGTCATAGAACCTATCTCTGTAGGCGTTGCTATAGCGCAATTGCAAGCCTAGCTGTATTAGAAGTAGGCTTAGTATAGGTTAGTTCCTCCGAGATTTTCCATTTGATGTTCTTTCATAGGGCCTTGCCTCATTGTTTCGAGGAGGTTCTAAAGATCTGTTGTTTTGGATTTTCTGTTTGTAATCTATAGTCATGCCTTGGACCTGCGATGTTTCTGTTGTACCACTCTGATGACGTAACACTGGTGGACGGTGATCCATTGGTGCTATGTCAACGACTATAGCATACTACACCATGCAGTGGTATGCTGGGTCACCACAGGGCGCCAATAGTCGTCGTGGCGAACAGACAGATGCCTACGGGTAGGCTTATTTGTGGGGCCGATGGACGCTAGGGGATCTCCGGGAGGGATTGCGCGATGAACTCGCGCACAGGTAAACTCAACCGACATGGTGACACAAGGATTTACCTTGTTTCGGGGCTCTCGTGAGGAGATAAAACCTATTGCAGCATCTAGCCTACCCACTCTATTTCTCCTCTTATTATCCGGGCTACAATATGCTCCGTGAGCTGCTAGACATGCCTCCGTGAGGTTTTGAGAGCAAATGGAAAGGGGGAAATGAAGTGGTGGGGGGTTGACCTCTCCTCTCCCTCTCCCCCAGGTGCCCTTTATATAGGAGAGCCCAGGGGACAAGACAGGGGCAAGAAGACAGGAAGTACTGTTTACTGCGCACCGTTCACGATTTGACTGATGGGGTCTTGTCACACTGTTCCTGCGTCACTGCGCAGTGTACTCTTGTCCCATCTCGGGCACTGTAGCGATATTGTAGCCCTGCTAGACATGCACTGGATCTCGTCTTCTAGTGCCTGTCTTCCACATCTCTCCATGTCTTTCATCTTATCCTCTGCAAAATACTTCGTCGCCCAGGACCAACCGAGTTGGGCACAAACTCGGATGAGATCGAGGGAGCCGTGGCTGCCCACATGGGGATCTCGATCTGACCGAGTTGGGGATGCCGGAGCGGGCAACTCGGGGTCGGGGAAGCCGGATGGCGCGTTGGTGGAGGCATGCCCGAGATGGTCTCGGGCGCCGTTGAAGACGAGGTCGGGGGCAAACCATGGAAGCGCTGTAGTGCCGGAGAGGCTTGCGGACGGGCCGCCGGGATGAGGCGATGCCGAGCGGCGTGGTGATGGCCGAAGTGAGGACGCAAGTCGTCGCCATGTCGGAGAGGCCGGGCGGCGCCGGGATGGCCGCTGGTGTCGACGAAGACTTGGGGTCGTCCCCTCCGAAGCGCAGCATCCCGGACCAGTCCGAGGAGGGGCGACGTCGGGGCGTGGCAGCGTGGTGAGGCGCTGAGGAAGCCGGTGGAGGAGGGGGGGGGGGGGCGACGGTGGCGAAGTGCAGCAGGGGCGGCGGCGGTGTGGCTCGGCGCCGGTCGCAACCGAGGTCGCGGCGGCGGCGTCGGGTGCACCGAGATGCAGGCGGGTCCGGGCGCGGGGATGCCGGAGGTCGGGGACGATCCGGGGTCGCCGGAGCGGAGCCAGCGCGCAGGAGGTCAGGGGAGCCGAGGTCGGGGACGATCCGGGGTCGCCGGGGCGAAGCTGGGGGCGCAGGAGGTCGGGGGAGACGGGGATCATAGCGATGCGGTTGGTGATGGAGTTGACCGTGGGCAACGATCTGGCCCAACCGAAAGACACCTATCCGGTTTGACCGAGACGTGGATCTCGGCCCGCAGGAGAAAATCAGCCCAATTTTGTATGTCGGTCGGAGTAATCCCGAACTCGACCCGAGACGCCCTTTCTCCTCTTTTCCTTTACTTCTCTTATTTATTCCTGCAATATTAACACAATAAATCCCGTACCTTCAGGGTATCGGGGAAGTACATCCCCGACACTAGTCCCCGAGTCTACGGGGGATTCGTTAGAATCACGCTTAGACTTAAAAGATAAATAGCCACCAGGACATCTGCATGCCGAATATCACACTTTTTAAAGGTCCCGGGGTTTACACCCCCGGCATTCTGCCTTTCACATTCTGCCTTTCACATTCGTGCTGTCGCATTTGGCCTCAGACAGAATCATTTCGGACGTGTTCTTTCTTTCGCACTAGCTTCCGTTGTCTCCCGTAAACAGAAAAGAAAAAGAATGGCACTCGCTATAGTGGTGGGCTTGCGAGCGAGATTAAGGTTGTGCCGGCCCGTACTTCTCATACCTCACATCTTCACTGTGTCGAGTGACATAACTGACTTCCCTCGACAAAAATATAAGTGACACAGAACACACCTGCAGTCGTACTCACGACCAGACACTATTTTCTCATTTAGCCAAGAAAACTAAAGTTATCTGCATCATGGTAAACTCGCTGCCTGATTATATTTTACCGAAAGACAAGTGTTTGGATCAGGGCTCCAGCCAAACTTTTTCAGCAGAGAATGTTTACTTACCTGGCAGCCACTCCAACATCTTATTTTCGCCGGGAAATCTGACATCTACTTGAGCATAGCAAATCTCATGGGCAGATCTTTGATGGGCTCAGGTATGACAATTACAACTCGAGCGGTCAATTTATTCTGCTAGCATGCATCGCTCCAATACTTTGAAATATTTTGGCAAGTATGCAACAAGAGAACACCCCACCTTGCTTCATAGGCCACAGTAGCATGCCATCCGTCTGGTACTTTGATCCAAGATATTTGTCTGAATATGAATATCAGAAGAAAGCTGCAAGCCTGACTTCAAAATGGGCTAAACAACCTACAGAATGGGCTGCAATAATATAAAAGCAAGCTCTACTCAAGATTGCATAGCTATAAGTGTGCCTTCGTGCGCACTTGATATCAATTCTGTGTAAGCTGAAGGCTACAAGCCACACCACATTCTATACCAACAGTAACCCAATCTTTACACAGAAATTCCAGATCACAAAGGCATAGATCAGAGTAAGACATCACATGGCGTTGTCTTCTCTTTATGTTCATCCACTTGACCGTGATGAAAAGCATATATATAACTCAGCTAGCAAGCTTGAAGGCATCGATGAAAAGGCCATATGTGAAACCCATCTTAAAATTGTTAAGGAGTGCGACGGGAAAGGTAACCTTAGGCCGGCTGTAGTAGAACTTTGTCACGTACTCGGTCAGGAGGACACACACCACAGCTGCTATAACATCATTCACAGCCAAAGCACCGAATGACAGTGAAATCGTCTGTGCTACATAAAAGCCACCCAGCAGCGCGATGCCGCCAAAAAGAGCTCTCCTAGACCCGGTTTTGAAATAGTTTCTTGACAGCTCAGGGATAGTCCTGATTATGTCAATCAGCCTTCTACGGCCATCATTTCCTTGCAGGGCACGGACCTTGAGGAACTTGTAAGAGGATTTCCGTGGGAAATTCTTGTAGCTTGGTGAGGGTGCCCTTGTCCCCGCATATAACCCGTAGCTGGGAAGACCAATGGCAATATAATTTGAAGCACACGTCATAAGAAACACTGTCTCCTTATGAAGAATTTTATTAGAGATGCTGCTGCTGCATCAATAGCAGAAAACAAGTATGAATAAGTGAAAAAGAAAGACAACAAGCATGGCAGGAAGAGAAGGTGCAAACAAGTAATAGTAGAAAGAAAGAATAAGAACATCCCAAGAAAATAAAGATATACCAATAATAATTGGTGTCACTTGCAAAGTCTGTCAACTTAGATATGTGAGTATGTCCATGGAGATCCTTCCGAACTATGCCAAGCCATTTCAACATCTGAAAATGCTAGCACACGAGGGATGCATTAGCATGCTATCAGTTTCAGAGTCCAAACGACCGGTGAACACCTGTAACGGTTCACTTAGGAGGGCTGTGTTGTAATTTTGGGATTTGTGGATCCGATTGACCTCTAGGCCCGCGGTTGTCACAGAGGGCCTTGTGCAGTGATGGCACCATGCCATCCACTTCACCCCAGCCGTGACGCAGAAGGGCATGTCTTCGGTGATTATGATTACTGTGTGGTGGATTTAGAAGCATCAAAATGCTGTTGTGTTCAAAACAGGGGGCCCGACATCACCAACCTGCTTGACAATATAAAGGCTGAGGCCTGACAGTGGTGAGTGCTGAGTGCAGGGGTGGCAGGTCGGGAGGCGCTTCTCCAGATCACCGTCTAGCACTTACGAAGGCTATATTGTAATTTTGGGTGTCGACCCCTCGTGGGATTCTAAAAAGCTTTTTCTTCTATAAATGAATGGAGACGCAGAACTTTTGCATATTCTCGAAAAAAAATAACAGTTAACAGACACCAAGCATCATTTATTTATGTTAAACATAGACATAGTGCATTGCTTGACAACAGTCTATGCCACGGTTCAGTTCATGCTACCATTCGCCAAAATGTGACCCAAGTTCTGGTTGTTCATGAAATGTTGCCTCAAGAAACTAAGCATGAAGAACATTCAGCATCCAGAAAGCAATCCTAAGCTGAATTCTTCCTAACTAAGAGCATGATGCCCTTGGCCAGCTCTGGCGGTCCACACCATCCCCAATTAACAGATCTGGCAAAATGTACTACCATGCCAAGAACAACGGATTTGCAAATACCGAAGCCTGTGAAGTGCCTATACGCAACAGTAAGAGCCAGTACTGAATAAGAAGGGCAAAGAACACGATTTGCGCCAGGGATGAAGTTCAAGCTCACCTGCGCGGCTCCAAATGGTAGCGATGATTATGTAGGGGAATTGCGTCGAACGGATGGCGCGCGAGCTCCAGGCTCCCAAGAAATGGTGTGTTATAGGACTGATGGGTTCATAATTATGGATGCTTATGCGTTGGATTAGCTCAGGAACCTAAAGAAGAAGGGAAATCAGAGAGCCGATGCGAAGAAGAGATGGGAGTGAGAGGAGGAAGATGAGGGGGGAATTGATTATAACCCCCCCAGTTCATGAGTCTTTGATCTTATACCCCTTTTTTCGTGTGACTCACTTCTAAGCCCCCAATTGAGACTAATCCTTGCTGATGGCCCCCTTTGGACTGATTAACAATTGATTAAGCTAACAATCCAATTTTATGAGCTAATATATATCTTAAATGACAATTATGCCCCTGCCAATTTCTTCAAGTCGCACGGGCTGAGAGGAACGAGCCTGCGGCGGCGCGGCTGTTCTCCAATCCGGACGTGCTCCAACGGGAGGCGCCGGCGCGGTCGTCCCACAGTCTAGGGATCGTAGTCGCGGCCATCCTCCCCTTCCCCGCATCAGGCATCTTCTATCTTCCCTCCTCCACCTCAGGCTTTCGATCGAGCTATGGCGATGGGGATGGAGAAGCAAGCCGCGTCTCGGGGGGGAGAGGGAGCGCGACAGAGATGGGGAAGAGGAGTCCGGGTAGACGGGCGCTCGTCGGCGCTGTAGGTGGACAGCCAGTGAAGAAGGGGAGGCGGCTCTAATGGCCGTTGGTGGAGGAGCTCGAGGTGCGGACGCGCAGCTCCATCACAAACTAGGAGGCGACGTGGGCGGGGATGTAGTTCGCGTTCCCTGCGGTGATCTAGCCGGTGGCGGCCTGCCCCTTTGTTGGCCCGCGCCGGCGTGCTTCTTCGTTACTCCGTCGGGAAAGAGACGAACCGAAACGAGATAGAGGGAGAGAGACGAGTGGATATGGTTTCTGTTAATGGGCGATTTTGTTGATTATACTTTGACAAATATGTTAATCAGTCCAAAGGGGGCCATCAGCAAGGATTAGACTCAATTGGGGGGCTTAGAAGTGAGGCACACGAAAAAAGGGGTATAAGATCAAAGACTCACGAACTGGGGGGGTTATAATCAATTCCCCCGAAGATGAGGGAGGTGTGGTGGACTCGTCTCTGATGAGTAACTGAGACTTTCTCCGACTGACAGTGGGACCCCACCGCAGAGCCCAGAGCTAGCTTAACAGAGGAAGTGTCTTTACCCAAATGCCCTCCTTTACTAGGGTTTATCCCCTACCTCCGCCACCCCGCAAAACCTCCATGGCCGGGGCGCCACCAATCCCCACCACCGCCGTCTCCGCCGCCGCCGCCGCATCTTCCTCCATTTCCGCACCCCAGCCTCCGTCCCTCCTCACCCCTGTCTCTGCCCCCGCCGACATATGATCATCCGCCGTGCGGCGGCGGTAGCCCTACGCGCCTCCCTGCGCCGCGCCTGCTCCTCCCACGCCGCCGACTCCGACGACCCGCTATTTGGCCTCGTTGACGCCCCCGCGCCGCAACCCGAGCCCAGCCTCTCCCTCGAGGATTTCTCCTTCATTAAACGCCCCGCCCCTGCGCTCCCCGCCGCCGCCCTCGAGCCCCCGGAGGCCGTCCTGATCTCCAAGGCGGTCCGAGCCTACGGCGCCGACTTCGACGGCAAGGCGGAGCGGTTGCTGCGGCGGTACCGCGAGTTCCTGTCTGATTCCGTCGTGGTCGCGGTGCTCAGGGCGGTGCGCTCCCCGGAGCTCTGCGTCAGGTTCTTCCTCTGGGCGGAGCGGCAGGTGGGTTACAGCCACACTGGCGCCTGCTACGACGCCCTCGCCGAGGTTCTGGGGTTCGAAGACCACGCCAGGACCGCTGAGAGGCTGCTTAGGGAGATTGGGGAGGATGATCGTGAGGTGCTCGGCAGATTGCTCAATGTGCTGGTGCGGCGATGCTGCCGCCGCGGCCTGTGGGACGAGGCGCTGGAGGAGCTTGGGAGGCTCAAGGACCTCGGGTACAGGCCGTCGGCGGTGACCTACAATGCGCTGGTGCAGGTGCTTGCAAGCGCGGGGCAGGTGGAAATGGGGTTCCGGGTGCAGAAGGAGATGTTGGCGTCAGGGTTCTGCATGGACAGGTCCACAATCGGATCATTTGCACAGGCGCTGTGCAAGGAGGGGCGTTGGACTGACGCACTCGACATGATAGCGAGGGAAGATTTCAAGCTCGACACAGTGTTGTGCACCCAGATGATCAGTGGAATGATGGAGGCCTCTCTTTTCAACGAGGCGATGTCATTTCTTCATAGGATGCGGTGCAACTCGTGTGTACCGAATGTGGTGACGTATAGGACACTGCTGTCAGGATTTCTGAAAAAGAAGGAGCTTGGCTGGTGCAAGAGGATCGTCAACATGATGATGACAGAGGGTTGCAATCCAAATCCTTCATTGTTCAATTCACTTGTGCATAGTTACTGCAGTGCGGAGGATTATGCATATGCATATAAACTGTTTAATAGGATGAATACTTGTGGTTGCCCTCCTGGTTATGTTGTATACAACATATTTATTGGAAGTATTTGTGGCCGAGAAGAATTGCCAAACTCGGAGTTGTTGGCTTTGGCGGAGAAAGTTTACGAGGAGATGCTGGTTGCTAGTTGCGTTCTTAATAAGGTTAACACTACCAACTTTGTTAGGTGCCTTTGTGGTGTTGGCAAATTTGAGAAGGCATTTCAGATCGTGAAGGAGATGATGAGGAAAGGCTTTGTTCCCGATGCAAGCACGTACTCTAAGGTGATCACTTTTCTGTGCCAAGCTAAGAAGGTAGACAAGGCTTTCCTTTTGTTTGAAGAGATGAAGAGGGTAGGTGTTAAGCCAGACGTGTACACATACACAATTTTGATTGATGGCTTTTGTAAGGTTGGTCTCATTGAACAAGCCCAGAGCTGGTTTTATGAAATGAGAAGTGCAGGCTGCTCACCAAATGTAGTAACATATACTGCATTGCTTCATGCTTATCTGAAATCTAAGCAGCTCTGTCAGGCAAATGACATTTTCCATAGAATGGTCAATGATGCGTGTTATCCAAATGCTGTCACATATAGTGCTCTAATTGACGGTCTATGTAAGGCAGGCGAAATCCAAAAGGCTTGTGACGTCTACGCCAAGTTAATAGGAGCGTCTGACAATGTAGAAACTGATTTCTACTTTGAAGGCAAGGGCACAGACACCACTTCTCCAAATGTTGTCACCTATGGCGCACTGGTAGATGGCTTGTGCAAAGCTCAAAAGGTGGTTGATGCTCACGAGTTGCTAGATTCTATGCTATCAGCTGGCTGTGAGCCCAACCACATTGTTTATGATGCTCTGATTGATGGTTTTTGCAAATTTGGAAAAATCGATAATGCTCAGGAGGTATTTCTGAGAATGACCAAGTGTGGCTACTTGCCTAGTGTGCATACGTACACATCCTTGGTTGACCGGATGTTCAAGGATGGAAGACTTGATCTTGCGATGAAAGTTCTGTCTCAAATGCTAAAGGACTCCTGTAATCCTAATGTTGTTACTTACACAGCTATGGTTGATGGGCTCTGTAAAATAGGTGAAACAGAAAAGGCCCTAAGCCTGCTGTCATTGATGGAAGGGAAAGGGTGCAGTCCAAATGTTGTAACTTACACTGCTCTAATAGACGGACTAGGGAAAGCTGGAAAAATGGATGTAAGTCTCAAGCTTTTTACGCAAATGAAGACAAAAGGATGTGCTCCCAATTATGTTACATATAGAGTACTGATAAACCATTGTTGTGCTGTTGGTCTTTTGGACGATGCCCATTTGCTGCTCGATGAGATGAAACAGACCCACTGGCCAAAGTATCTGCAAGGATACCGCTGCGCTGTTCAGGGTTTCAGCAAGAAGTTTCTCACTTCCCTGGGTTTGCTGGAGGAGATGGAATCACATGACACAGCACCGATAGCTCCTGTTTATGGCATGATCATTGATAGTTTTTCCAAGGCTGGTAGACTAGAGACAGCCTTGGAGTTGCACAAAGAGATGATGGAAGTCTCAACCTCTCAAAATATGAACAGCAAGGGCATGTACACCTCGCTAATGCGGGCACTTTGTTTATCGTCTCAAGTTGAAGAAGCAATTGCATTACATACTGAAATGACTAGGAGAGGCATTGCGCCAGATTTAAGTGTCTTTGTTTGCCTCATAAAGGGACTAATTGAAGTGAATAAGTGGAATGAAGCCCTTCAGTTGTGTTATGGGATATGCCAAGAGGTCAGTTCGCTTCTCACGTATACTGTTCAAACACATTTCTTTATCATCTGCCCTTATTTTGCTATAGATGAACTGTTGTCAGCCCCATAATATACGTCACAAATAATCCTCCGCTTAGTTAGCTTTCTTGGATAAGTAGCATGAATGGATTATACCTGGGCACATTTTTGTTTAAGTTCACCCGGAAATTTAATATTCAAACAGAAGAACACATGTAATATGCTGCACAATGTAAACGTCCTCCCAGTTTCCTATTGTTAGATACCAAACTTATTTTCAGGATGAGTTATGTCCAATGCTAAGTAACTTGCATAGTTTAGTCTCTAGGTAATTTGTTTGTGACTACTAATATTGTGTATTGAACCATGGTGTGAACTGGCAGGGTAACAAATCCTTTGATGGAGGATAGAGCTGTGTGCCTTACTGCATTATAACTCCTGTTTCTCCCATAAGACGTCACATCTCTACATCTCATGATTTGCTATATGATGTGGTGTGACCCAGTTACCCTCAGACAATAATGTGCAACTCATGGATACTGTGGTACCAAAGCCTTTCATTCTCAAGCAAGTTGGGGTAGGCTAGAGTTGAAACCCATAAGATCTCGAAACAAAGTCATGGTTCTGGCACGTGAATAGCCAACTTCCACACACTCCTTTCAATGTGCAACTCATGGATGACTGAAGAAAATCAGCACCGAGGATATGGAGGTAGCACTGTGCAGTATCAGATTGACTCTTAAGCTGTACGGCGGCATATATGACATATATGGATGCTCATATGATGATGATCGAAAACCTTCAGTACGCTGCATGCAATCAAATTGCACTCATGTAAGCAGAATCCCTCCTTTCGTAAGGAGTGCCAGAACTTTATTTATTAATAGTGGCAGCTAATTATGTTGTTAATTGCTTAGCTTCATGTACTTTGATATCACATAATGCAGTTTCCATTCCATTTCGATGCATCAACTTTTTATGGAAATATCTCATCTTTGTTTTGTATTGCCATTAACCAAAGTAATTTCTGACCCTTCTATATCCTTCCTTTTGCATAATTTAGGGATGGCTGGAGATGCACAAAGGAATATCACTGGTTATCAAGATTAGTCTTTGTATATAAGATGGTGACGGTTTCGGAGAAGATCTAGTGGTGAAGTTAACTTGAAAGTTTCATAACCATTTATGCATCATTTCAGTGATATATGATATGGGGACTATAATGGACTTTAGTACCCTTCTAGCTCCCTCATACTTTGCTCTAGTGGTAGAACAACAAGTATGTTCTGTGATCACAACTTCACAAGAACATACTCTAATATCTTTCAGCCTTTTGTTCCTGAGCAGTCTGTATTTTGTATTGTCTTGATACGGTTTACTGTAAATATACACTGGCATCTATCATAGTGGAACAATTCATCTGTTTTTCTTTCAACATCAAGGTATAATATCTGTTTTTGCTCTGGCATTTCATTATTCTTCATATGTAAATGGTATACTTGCAGCAAGTTCTGTTGAGACCACTGCACAAACAATCTCTTCTCTTTAATTTTACTCTGGAAACTTAGCAGATTTTCAACTGGGTTGCTATGTTACCCCAGTGTGATGAAGATCTTGCAGCTAGATCTGCAGATATATTATATGTCAGAAAGCACCATCATGTTGATGACTCAAATCATGCCAAGCTACGTAGTTTCTGCTGATTTGTTTTACACAAATGTGAAGTGCTTCTATCTAAGTTCTTTACTAAAGTATTATATTTTTATGCTTACACATGCATATGAATATATGCCTCTTCTAGATGCAGCTGCATTATCTGAAGCACTTGTATGGAAGTGCTGTTTACTTGTACGGCTTCTATTGAATATTGAATCTAATAAATTTTGTGGTTCATAGTTTTTTATAGTCCATCTTTGCATCTAAAAGCATAGGAGAATGTGTTAATAGTATTTTGTTTGGAAACAAAATACCTTGCTTCTACAAAACGTCTAACATTTACGCTATAAATTTGCAGGGGAGACTAGGAACATACCAAAAAGACTCATGGCTCTTCGTTGTATTGATTAATCAGGGTGCCGCTTTTGAGATTGTATGGAGAATTGGTAAATCACATGAATATTTTTTCTGCATTTCCTATTGTTTCTCTTGGTAGTCGCATAATTTAAGTCTTAATGCTGCATGTAATTTTCAATAAGCATCATATCATTTTCCATGCCAAAAGAGAATTTATGCTCATGCCATGCCACTGAATGGAAATGAAAATTTGAAAGGAAGGCCATTATTTGCCATGGAATATGCCGTGTGATTCCCGCGGAGTAGTGCTCTTAACAAATTATTTTGTGATGTAATTTTTTGCGGAAAGTAGAGAGACGAATTGTAGCAAGTGGGTATTGCATCAGATATTCACATATTTATATGTTTTTATCAACTTATGAAGGTTCTGAAACAGACCGATCTTCACTAAGGGTTATCCGTGAAATATTTGGAGTGGGCCATTATGATGACATACTCAGTTGTTGATTGTGATGCACTAGAGAACTTAGGTCCAATTATCACTTATCAGACAGCTCATGCAAAATGGCTCCTGAGATGACGTGATGCATTGGGACAACATAATATATCTTCGTTGTTCGTGGGGTAGTGTTGACCCTTCGTTCTCCCTGAACTTAGCCTTAGCTTTCTGAATGGCGCTGGAATTTCGGAGTGATGGCTACTAGCCTACTACTATCAGGCTGTTAGTGAAGAATCTCGAACACATTGGTGACTTTGGCAACTGAGCTTATGCTACTACGCCTTTAACCTCGACCAATAGGCTGGACTGGTCAAAAGTGCTGCGAACAATGTGGGGAATTTTTAGCCACCAAACGAAAGAATGTCGGCATTCTTTGAGCACTGATCCGTGACCGTAATCTTTGGTAAATTGCTGTAATATAATTGCGCCTTTTAACTGTCTCTTAAGTCTGGAGAAAAGAAGATTTATGAAAAATGCATCAAAGGTCATATACTTTTTTCAAGACTGGAGCATATCATCCATGTTGCTTGAGGAAAAAAAAAGATTTTATGCATATATTACATAGTACTATGTTATTGCAGCTTGCATTTTCTAATTTACTAGTAAATTCGGTGGAAGCTTCACAAATAAATTCTGTCAAACATATCACAGCAAATTCATTTATTTGATGTATGATTTGATTCCACTGCATTTTTTTACCATTGCGGTTGTTTTGCTGACAGTCATAAATCCAGATCCATCACTTACTAGATCTACCATCCGCCTAATGATCTCATCGGATAAACATGTAACCTTATCACCATCCACAAAATGATCTCATCGGATAAACATGTAACCTTTTGAAAACTACATTTCATAGATCTTAAAGCTCCACCGTTAGGCAACATGTAAAATTCTTCTTGAACATCGCCAGCATGTAAACTTGTGAAACTATCCAGATTGTATAGGCCACTGACTCATTTATCAGCTCTATGGCCACGTTATAAATGTTTGCTCCTCGTGGGATGTTTTTGACTGTTTGTTCTCCTTGAACTTAGCCTCAGCTTTCTGAATGACACTGGAATTTTGAAGCGATGTCCACTACTATGAGACTGTTAGTGAAGAATCATCAGAACTCATTGCTGGGAACTTTGGCAACCGAGTTTATGCTGTTATGCCTTTACTCTCGAGCAATAGGCTGGACCGCGGTCAAAGGTGTGGCATGATCTTTGAGAAATGCTGCAACATAATTGCGGCTTTTAACGGTCCCTTTAGTCGGGAAAAAGAAGATCTACTGAAAGAAAAATGCCTCAAAGGTGATGCTACTTTTTCAGAACAGGATCATATCATCTGTGTGTTTGGAAAAACAAGATTTTATGCATATATTGCACAGTATGTTATTGCAGCTTGCAGTATAGTATAACTTGGGAACTTGGCGGAAGTTTCACAGATAAATTCTGCCAAACATTTGGTGGATTTGATTCCACTGCACTTTTTTTTGAACCAATGCGGTTGTCTTCCAGATGTGGTCACAAATCCAGATCCATCACTCACTAAATGTACCAGCCGTCAAATGATCTCAGCGGAGTAAACTATGGTCGGCATCTGACAACACGTAAATTCTAAAAACTACATCCCATATATCTTAAAGCTCCACTGTTAGAGAAGTTCTTCTCAAACATCCCCAACATGTACATCCTTTTTGTTGTTTCACGATTCACGCGCTCCATCGTCTTCTTCGAGTGGTATTTTGTAGGGACCTGGTTTATTGGTGGTGTTTTCTCAGTTTTTTTTTGTGCCCTACTAGCTGCAGGACCATGGTGCCGGAGACGTTGCGTGGAAATATTCTCTCCGGTTTCCTTCACGTTCCGGTGGCGGCTTGTTTGGTGCCGTTATGGAGCCAGTGAGGATGTGTAATACGGAGTGGATTTGGCTGATAACTTGTGGGTTTCTGTGCTCCTGTCTCATGATGAATGACTTCTGTGGCCTTTTTCGATCTGATTTCATTGTCTCCCGTACCCGTACGTCTGCATATCCTAGGATTGCAAAGCTCAGGGTGCGTACCTGGCCGACGCTCGAATGTTGAAGCCTTTACCTCGCCGTTGCTGGCAAATTTCTAGTGCTGTGTTTAAAGCTTCTTGGTGGGAACTCAAACTTCATTAAAATATCTGGCCAAAGATGACGGCAACTAGAAGGTCGTCTGCTCTATGCTTATATCTGAGCGCTGTATTATACCCCCCTTAATTTTAAGGGTATGAGACGCAGACTGATAGAAGTATTAGGTCATTGAAAAATGGAAGACAGAATATTAGCATTACGACAACACACGAGAAGTTTGCTGGCCACCGCTACCACACATCCAAAGCATGGGATATAAAAGCATGTTTTAGTACAAACTTGCTTTGCCGTGACACTGTGTAGCTCTTTCCAATCATACCAATTTTTCTCCTCTAAATTGTGAAACAATGTTTTGAAGTACCATTTTAATACCATGAAAATCAACTATAGTATAGCAACTTGCTTCTTAATCAAACAGTTTGCAAACATGAAGAAGGTTTTTAAATACAACCTCCGATCCGTAAAAAGTGATGGAAGAAAACTACATATCATGTACAAACCATACATACAAGCTACGACAGTCTTTCCGGACCGGAGGGAGTACCATTTTAATACAAGAAAATCAACTAGTATATTATAGAAAAGCATGTCTTTTCTTCCACATACTTGATTTATCTTGACAAAAGTTGATTTTCAAAAATAGTTGTTGGAAGGTGTTCATTTGAGATCTAGTTTAGAAATGTCATCCCAAGGAACATACCAGTTTTCTTAATTTGGAACGCTCTTGAAAGTTGTGCATTTTTAAAATATGTGTTTAAGTTTTTATGGCTATGTATGGACAAAAGTAGATAGGAGCGGTCAAGCTCACGTCTTATATTTTGAAATGGAGGCAATATTAAATAGGACTATGTCTAATACAAAATGTTGCATATTGATTTCATTCACAAGAATAAGCATTTGACTTGATAAAAAAGGGCTGTAGCTGGGGTGGCGACACTGTAGGCCACACTTCAGCTAGAGGACAGTTGCTGTCCACGTACGTACGTTTTCTTTGCCATCAATCGATCAGATCTCCATGTATCCCAGCAGAGACAATGATTTTCAGTACGAACAAGTGTCGTTTTCTGATCCAACGAGCCAATGGCATGGAGAAGAAGAACAATCCAGAGAATGATTTTCGGTACGAACAAGTGTCGTTTTCTGATCCAAACGAGCTCCAATGGCAGGAGAACAATCTTTTCTGCCGTTTTCGGCAGCTTGGCCCTCTCACCATCATGTCCGGCGATTCTTCGTAGTCCATTTCTAGAATCCCGGCCGGCCGGCCGGCGTCGGGCGGCGACCCATTAATTTCGGCGAGTCCCATCGGCCGCGGGTGAATGTCGAATGGGATGCTGAGCCACGTGAAAGGGGGATGGCGCATTGTTCTCTTCCATCTCCAGTCAAGATTATCATGCCAGCTACTGTTAGGTCCATGGATTCTTCTTTCCTCAAGCCTGACGTTCGTTTCTTCCACGTAACTCAGTTCTTTGCCTTTCCTGTTCCGTGCCTTTTTCCTGAAGAGTTCCATGCATATCTCTACCGGTTAGACAACAGAATCAAAGGATTCCTTGTAGCGCGTAATTTTTCAGAAGGTTAATTATCGTGGGGCTCGAACCTCGAAAGAAGAAAAATTCATGAGTTCTTGTTCCAGAGAACACCCACTTGTTTTATATCAATGCATCGAGAACACAAGGCTTTTGTGTTTTGTCAAGTATAAGAGCAAGTGAAAAACAATGTGGTTAACAGCATTAGTAGTTATCGCAAGTACCTTTCAGTTGGTCCAAATGATATGAAGGAAAAATGATCACTCAAATTTCTTGGAATCCCTGCCTCGATGATTGTGGGGACTGAGAAATCAAAGAGGATTCTTCAGTACAGCTGAAGAGCCTGCCCTCTGTGAGTGGGAACACGATATCAGCCGTGGTGCAAATTACAGGAATAGGTTGAGATTCCGTGGACCCCCTATTAGTCAAGACGAAATGTATATTAGACCTTATCTATGCTTTCCGCCTTCTCTTTACCTAAAGTGTATCAGCTCTGAAGAGAGATTCCTGTTATGATAGAAAGATTAGGACACCGTATTTCACAGATCACAATATATGAAAAAGGTAGGACAGTCTGGACGGACATGTCAAAGAGAGCAAAAAATGCATCTTTGTGTATGTTCATAGGAAGCTACATTAAGGCCATATCCTTAGAGATCATATTCTACTAGGAAAGCTGGGGGAGTTGTACAGAGTACGACCAACTTCATAGAAAATTTACTAGCAGCACAATCATTGGCTCTTGAATGTATCATTTTATTAGTTTGGCGTGCAACTTTGTATCCTGACGATAGTCACCCAAATGACTGATGGAGCTTTCAGTTTAATAATATATAAACATTACTGTAAGATGTATAGTTTTCTGCAAGAATATTAAGGCATCGTATTTTGCACATAGTGGACTCATTTTTTTTATGGTGAGAGATGAGTTTTTAATAGATACAAAATGAATAAAGTCCATTAAATCCCTCTTTCGAGACTAGGTCTCATTTTTTTTATGGGTCAAATTATCCATAAATAGCAAATACACCTTATATTATGATTTTTTCTTCAAAAAACTATACACATTCAAAAAATGTCCTTATGGTGTGCAGCTAACCTCAAATTTATTTGGACACGTGATAAGAGTGATGGCATTATCAAACTATAGAAGCATGGAAGAATGAATATTCAGGACCAAACACAAAAGAAATTACAGGTGTACGGTCCCTTGTTCATCTATTGGACAAATAAGCAAAAAAAAAATGAATTTCAGTTTTTAAAGGCACTGTAAGTCTAGAACAGATATTGTTACTGTTCAAATTTAGTAGCTTGATTCTTCAAACAGAAAAACTGCTGTGCAAACGCTGCCATTTCAAACTCAACTGTGAGACCTACTTACAGTTATGCCTGCTTGAGCATTGAGTCCCTTACTAGATCTTACTTGAAAGAGTACTGGAAAATAATAACAGAGAATACATAAACAACAAGTCAATCTGCCACCTCATCATTATCTAAACTGTCATTATATTTTTTTAAGGATGAACTAGGCTTGATTCTGTATTCTAGATGTTGGGATGCATCGAAATAAGCCATACACCTGTACCACTAATTTGTTTTAAAAGCCTCTACTCAATGGCAGCACTATCAAGACAATTATGTTGGCAGACGACAATGAACAGGTGTCAATAGAAATCCAGTAACCACTATATCGTTGTGGTATCATAATATTCCTAGCCAATCATGCTCTAAAATCCTCTTTTCCATTCATATTACTTAGTTGATCCGTGCTGCAATACCATTCAAATACAATCATTTCTAGTATTCTCTCTAACTTGTACACTGAAGCATAACATAACATTGGCAAGTACTGGGCCTGTTAATTCTTACTCGTCCTATTTTCCTACAACTATTATCGAGGAAGAGGGGGGAAATGTTCCTATTGAGAATGTAAGGTGTCAATCTGAAAGACAAGTCAAAAGGCAATCAACTTTTCACCAGGAATGTATCATGCCTACGGTTCCAGATATAGGGAATAAGTGAGCGTGGCCATCAGATTTTATTCCGTCGATGTGGAATTGCATTGGACACTCCTTCCATTTGTGTAGGCTTAGAGAGTAGTCAGGCCTAAATTTCTAGTGATAGCGACCAATATCATACTCTATACCTTAAAGTTAGATTCCAAGGCGTCTGGAGCTCATAACTCCTGATATCATGAATGCCTTCAGCTCTTTGATTGTTAGTATATATAGGGCATGCACCAGAACTCATCAGTTCACCCAAGTTCAGACATCCAACTAAGTTAGCTTGTCCAGACCACAACCTACTCTTACGCAATTCCTGAAGATTCTTAATCTTCACCAAACCATGTCAGAGGCACTTGCCATAGGACATGTTGTTGGAGATATTTTGGACCCATTTGTCAAAGCAGCATCACTTAAGGTCATATACAACAGCAAGGTACTAACCAACGGGTCTGAGCTCAAGCCATCACAAGTAGCAAATGAACCAAGGATAGAAATTGCTGGGCGCGACACGAGGAACCTTTACACTCTGGTAAGTCTATAACTATGTCATTACTACATTGAACAATATTAAGGTCCAGGCCATATTTGGGTTCTGGCCAAATAAGCCTGTGCTTAAACTTGTAGATTACAGAAATTCCAACATCACAAGTCAAACTCTACTTTACTAATTGTCTTGCTAAAAGTAGTACACAGTCTCTCATCCATAACATGAGCTTTTGAGGTTCCAACACTCAGTTGTTATCGCTACGTATATAACACTGAAAGCAAAGAATCTCGGTTTCGTAATTTGTACAACCTCATCGGTACGGATTAAAAAAGACCTCTGCAGTTAAGCTTCTTTATTTCATGTGAATCCTATATAGATTATTCTACTTAGCATCTGCACATATACCTGCATCTTTTCATTCGGTGCTGACTGGAAATAAAAATTATGCACGTCACCCATGAAGTACAAGAATATTAGTCATCATGACTAGATGTGGCATTAAATGATTACAATACGAATCTACGCATTTGGCTTGCGTCATGAAGGTGCTCTAGTAGCGATGCTACCATTGAAACTGGCAAAGTAACATCACGCAAGTTATTTAACTTAGTTTTCTTTTTAGAGTGTTATTTAACTTTGTAAGAAAAGCATCAAGTTAATGGAAAATATCGTAGCCTCTTCCCACCTTGCCTGCCTAGCAAAATATGCCGCCTAGGCTCACCTAATTGGCGATTATGCGCTAGGCACTGGTTTGCCTCCGGACTAGCATACAGCAGCTTGGTGGGCATTGCTTCTTAATACAACGCAAAAGTACATTTCAGGAAGTGTATATCTGGCTATCTGCCGAAATATCATCTTTTTGCTTCCATGGAAATCACATTCTTAGGGCTAAGAACATTATTTTCTCTAAACTAACAACCTAAATTGCTATTAGGTGATGGTGGATCCAGACTCACCAAGTCCAAGCAACCCAACAAAAAGAGAATATCTTCATTGGTAAGACCTGAAACATATCGTAACTAATAGAGTTACTGAAGTTTATTACTTTTCTATTTGTACAGTGTAACAACTTCAGATTTAATTGTGATTCTTATGGCTGTTCACAGGTTGGTGACAGACATCCCAGAGTCAACAAATGCCAGTTACGGTCGGTTCTTCAAGTTCTCTTACTTTCCTAATTTGAATTTTTTTGAGTTAAAAGTTACCTAATATTCTAAAATAAATGTATATTGAGCTAGTTCGGAATTCCATATGATTTTCACATGTAACTTGTTTTGATTAAAAACAAATGTACATCATGGGTGATTACTTTGGGGAGAAAAACTGAAGATGACAAGTATAGTAAGTGCTTAGAGTTAAAAGAAAAGGCACACAATTAGCATACCTGGATAGTAAGCAGCACATTGCCCTGTCTTTCACACCAATTCATGGCATAAATTCCTTTGAAATTACATACCAGAATGACGTCATATTAACATGTTAGTGCCATTTTGTTACAGGAAATGAAGTTGTCAGTTATGAAAGCCCAAAACCAACTGCAGGAATACATCGCTTTGCTTTTGTACTCTTCCGTCAATCTGTACAGCAAACTATATATGCACCAGGATGGAGACCAAATTTCAATACAAGAGACTTCTCAGCACTTTATGCTCTTGGACCTCCTGTGGCAGCAGTGTTCTTCAATTGCCAAAGGGAGAATGGATGTGGAGGCAGGAGGTACATTAGATAAATATGGAAGCATTACTGTCCATCCTCTGCAGGCAGGGAGTTTAATTAAAATGTGAGAAGACAAACAAGACATCACAATCGGTTAAAAAAGTTCCACATCACAAAGAATAGTGAATGCTGGACTTTTTCAATGTATCTCAATTAAAATGTTGCTCTGGCATGTATACACTAAATAGAGTGCTTTCAGAATGAATTTTACTTACAATCATGCAAGTTCTAAACAGTGTGCTTTTGGAGTGAATTTAACTTACACTCTCACCTTGAACAACACTTTCTCTTCTTGAGAAATATAAAATTATGACATATCCAACAACAGTCTCTGTCATGTTCAAAAGCAGATGCCCTTCATCAACTAACAAGTTGAGTGCATGACAGCAGAACACAACAACTAATGATATCGCATATTCCTTCTCATATTCCTTCAGAACGCTTCAGGCCTCCTAGGCTTCAAGATAACTTCACAGATCCCCAGCAGTCTGTATACAAGGCTGATATATTTAGCTGTACATAGCTCTTGGCCCAGTTAAGTGCATAGTAGAATCTGTAGCAGTATCGAACTCAAACTGATTAAAAAGGTTTGGAAATTTTTCTCCTCGCCTGGTATAAAATGATTAATTTACAACTCAGACTGGGTTTATGCCATTGCCTTGTAAGGGTCAGAGACATCAGAGTGAATTCCTCCATCCACCAGTTATAACTGAGATTCACTGTCAATCATGTTGAAGAACCGAAGAGGTTGCATACCGCAAAAAAAGCACCCAATAAAGGCTGCCTAACCATTAATCATGTTACAACTTTGCACTGACTTGGTTCTTCAGATTGAATGCCATAAAACCGATGCATATGCAGTTATGCACAGCACAGCAGTAACAATCAACGAAACATAAACATGCAGTAGGGTTAGACTTGATCACCATTAACCCAAGGATATAGGCATAGGCACATGGTGCTAGAAGTACAGAATAACCACCTAAAGTTCATGTCTAGTCCTTCGGACCAACTGACTAAGTAGATATTTTCTGCATGCATAAGATCCAATCTCCAATGAAATTGAAAATCTGCCTGAAGAACTACAGCCCATCCAAATGAGTTTGTTTCATTAGTATGGAAAGCATTGCACATATCTCATCCATGTCTTGATTGTTCTTCTGTCCAACTACGAATTCACTGGTCTTACCATTCACCTCGATCGCACTGGATCCTGGCTCTTTCGGCAGACCCTTTTCACTTAGCAGCCCTCTCACCCTCTTTACGTCAGCCCATCTATCATTCACAGCATATAAATTAGAGAATAGTACAGAAACTCCACTCCCAGAGGTCTCCAACTCATGGACGTGCCTAAGAATCTGCTGTGAAAAATCAACTCGCCCATGAGCTTGGCATGCACTCAGCAGGGCTCCCCACGTGGACACAGCAGGCGTCAGAGGCATGACCTTAATTAAACCATATGCTTCCTGGATGAGCCCAGCTCTGCCAAGAAGATCAACCATGCAACCATAATGCTCTTCCCATGGCTGGAGATTGTATGAATTCTTCATCGACTGAAACAACAGGAGGCCTTCTTGCACCAAACCAGTGTGGCAACATGCACCAAGGACGATTATAAATGTGACTTCGTTGGGGGACAAGCCTGAAGCCACCATCCTGTCAAAGTACTCAAGAGCTTTCCTGCCATGACCATGCAATGCGAACCCATTGATTAACGCATTCCAAGAGGATACATTCTTGATGGGCATCTTATGGAAGACTGAAAGAGAAGCTTGCAAGCACCCACATTTTGCATACATATCAACCAATGACGTCCCTAAATGGACATCCCGCTCGATGCCTTTACGCTCTATATATTCATGCACCCACTTTCCAGACTCCAATGCGCCTAAGCTCGCACAAGCCGAGAGCACCGTGGAGAGAACAACCTTGTCTGGCTTCACCCCCGATGCCTGCATCACATTGAACACCTCCAGTGCCCCGCTCGGAAGCCTGCAGTGCACCAGACCGCTTATCATGACTGTCCAAGAAACAATGTCCCTCACCAGAAGCCTGTCAAACACCCGCCTGGCAAGATCCAACTTTTCGCACTTGACATACATATCCAACACTGCATTCCCAACAATGAGTCTCATCTCCCGCTCCCGCTTGAGATGCCACCCGTGCACTGCCTTCCCAGCCCGCACAACCCCAAGCCTGCCGCATGCCACCAGCACGCTAGCCAGTGTCGCCTCGTTTGGCGCAACGTCCATCTCCCCAAACACCAAGAGAGCCTCAGAGAACCTCCCTCCCCTGATGAACGCGGATACCAGCGCGGTCCAGGACACGACGTCCGGTCTCGCGATTTCGTCGAACACCTTCCTCGCGTCGCCGCGCTCCCCGCACGAGCCGTAGAGCGTGACCAGCGCGTTCCGGACCGGAAGGCGGCCCAGGAACCCGCTCTTGGCCGCGACCGCGTGCGCCTGTCGGCCCTCGCGGAGGCCGCCGCCGAGCCGCGCGCACGCCTTGAGCGCGGCGGGGAGCGTGTACGCGTCGGGCCGCCCGCACGCGGTGAGGGCCGCGAAGGCGCGGAATGCGGCGGAGGGGTCGCCGGAGAGGGTGAGGTGGGAGATGAGAGCGTTGAACGGGTGCGCGCAGCGCGGACGCGGGCGCGGGCGGAGGCGGAGCAGCGCGCGCACGGCGTCCGCCGGCGCGCGTGTGGAGGCGAGGTGCCTGGCGAAGTGCGCGAGGACGGCGGCGTCTTCGGCGAGGCCGGAGGTGAGGAGGAGGGCCTGGGCTGCGGGGATCGCGCGCTCCGGGAGAGTGGTCGGGGACGCAAGGATGGCGCGGACGGCGGCCGGCATTGGAGTAAAATGGAGGTTTTCGAGTTTTGAGTTGTGCGATCGTTTCGGAATTGTACCGTCTTCCGTAAATTTCAAACAAAGTGTATATACTGGATTAAAATTCCGGCGTTCAATTTCGGATCAGTTGGTAGGACTGGCCGTACTCCGAAGATGGCTTGGACTATTTTCTTTCTTTTCAAAATTCACTTTCGAGATCCTCACGAGACTTGAATATGTTCTGACCATTTAAAATAAAGCCAGATAAATTAATTTTGTGCTACTCCCTTCGTATTAATATAATACATTTTGTTAGCCAAATCTAAGGTATTAAAACGTTTTATATTTAGTTACAGACTAGTAGCATTGCACGTGTGTGCACGTCTCCGCTAGACATCTTGTAATTCAGTTGAATGACACCTTTTTACAAGACACATTTCTTGATTTTACAAAAAAAAAATTGACCATACTGATACTTACAGTGTCCAAGTCCTATGGATAAGATTGTGCTTAAGCAATGAAATCAGTTTCATAATCACTTCATTGTCAGATTCTAATACAACATTTTGCACGACATGAATTCAAAAGTATATTGGCAAGGGCGAAGCATGGTCAACTCCACCGACGTCTTAGGTGCAGTCTGGACAAAAATATGCAGCAATCTACTTGGTAATCAATGTAAAGATGAAACAATCTACTTGGTTTTTGGACCCGGTTTTCCTTATAAACTGGGTTATTTCTCTTCTATCTATTCGAGCGGTGGTACGACCACCTTGTCCTCAAAAAAAAAAAAAAATTAAGGACATGACCAAATTGGTGTTGAAGTTGACGACATGTCCTACAGCAGCCTCCCGTTCTGTAGGCATGGACAAATGCAATCACATCGGTCACTGCATAATAGGCGTGCACGTCTGCAACAACATAATGGCTCCTCGCTGAAGATGGCTCACACTATTAACTCTTTCAGTACCACCATGGTATTGGTAAAATACTTATATTTTATTTTGGATGCATCCATACCATCTACCACGTCAAATCTGAAAGAACAAGGAGGAGTTAAAAGGAAAATACTCTGAATAATAGAAGCTATCAATAAGAGAATACAAACTTGCATAACTTGACACATTCTATTACATGATCAGTCCACATTACTGAAAGAAAAAGATATGGCCAACAATGATGTAAGATTGGAACAAAAGTAAACAAGCCATAGGGCTAGCAACACGTCTCATTCAGTTATACTATGTCAGCATCAAATACCACATTTCAAAACATTTTATATTCAGTTACAGATGAAGTACTGGTTATTTTCACCGTTACTAAGTTCCATGTACTCACTTCATTCTATAATGTAAGACTTTTTAGCAAGCTAAACTAGCTAGCTAAAAAGATTAATATTCTGAAATAAAGATAGTAGTAACTTCACTGGAGGGATAATTTTTTTTAGCAAACAACTACAAACAACATAGTAATTTAACATCTAACAACTTCATATTAGTGGAAGTTACTTTCACAATAGCGGCAGATAATTATTAACAATCGAAAGCAACTTAGCAACTTTACAATAACATTATACAATTTAAACCCATTTATCAACTTCACAACAACGGCAAATAATTTAGCATAATGTGTGAAAGAAAGACAATGGGCTCCATCACCATGTTATCATTTGGACAATTTAGAACGAAAGAAATGCTAGGATTTTTTAGCGCAATAAACCATGCCAATGATCATCATTTTTTAAATAAATATCAAGGCAGACAAGTGGATCAAGTTGGAGGCGAAACATTGTACCGGGAGAGTCTTTCCTTAACTCTCTGTTTCGGTCATCGTTTTTTCTTTGTTGCCGTGATTGTTTTGATACTATCTCTTAGTGAATATATATATTATTATTTAATGAAAAGAGGTAAAATAATTAGGGCTAGATACATTTATGGTCCCAATAGTTGTGCATGATGTGCAAACTAGTCCCACTACTTGTAAAATGGCAAACGTAATACGAATAGTTGTTCACAGTGTGTAAAACTAGCCCCAAACATTGTGGTGATGACATGTGGCATTAGTTTTTTTTGCATAAAACACTTTATAAATTTTTTATATAGCACATATGTATTTTCAATAGCCTAGCATGTGGGTCCCACATATTAGGTGGATGGAGTAAATTAAAATTATGTTGACGACACGTGGCATTAACTTTTTGCAGAAAATTATTTATACATTTTTATATTGCAGATATGTATTTTCAAAAGCCTAGCATGTCGATTCCACCTGCCAGGTGGATGCAGAGATAATCAAACTTTTAACGCAACGCAGGGAAATCACGACCAGGTAAGGGCATCTCCAGTCATACCCCAGCGCCCCCCCCCCCCCCCCCCCCCCAAGAGGCATTTTTAGCGCCGGCGGAACAAAAAATCCACCAGTCGCCCCCCAGAACTCGATTTAGTGCCGGTTAGTGCCGTTTTTTCTGCCGTTTCGTGCCGGCGAACCCAGGCCAAACCCAGAGACCTGGGTACCGCCTGGGGGGACAAAAGGCGTGCGCGGGCCGGCCCTGTCGGCGAGACTGGGCGATTTCCCTCCATTTTTTCGAGCTTCCCTCCATTTTTTCCCCCAAATAGCTCGCCCGCCGCCCGATCCCGCCATTTCCCCCAGTTCATCAGGTCACGGTCGCCATGGCTCCCGCCAAATTCGCCGGCCCCCGAGCTGCATCAACCACCGCCGCACTCGCCGCTCTCCCCGCCAAGAAGTCGCGCAAGCCGAGACCGCCGAAGCAAAGGCCGCCGGGCATGAACAACAAAGAATGGATCGCCAAGCAGGAACGCCAGAGGGCGGAGAACCTCCAGCGCCAGGGGAGAGAGCTCAAAGGGAGCTGGCCGCGAAGCTAAAGGCCGCGGGCGAAGCTGCCGCCAAGGAAGAAGAGGAGCAGGAGGAAGAGGAGGAGACGGAGGATGAAGATATGGAGCCGCCAACTCCGGCCGTGTCTGCGGCGCCGCCGGCCAAGCGTAGAGCCGACATGTCCCCTCATCCTCAACTCCATCCCCAGTTCACCGGCTGGGGCCAATCATCTGCGTCGCCGTCGCCGTCGCCGCACTGGTGCGCGTCGCAGTGGTACTCGCCTGGGTACGCCGACGACGAGCTCCATGGAGGCTTCGACCCCAACGTCACCTTCCCCCACCATCCGTCCATGATGTACGCCGGCTCGCCAGGTTACGTTCCGTCGCCGCCGCTGCGCCGCTCCCCCACTTTCGGGACGCTGTCCATGCTCGCGATGAGCAACGAGATGGACGACATCATCACCACGGGCTCGGCGGCGGCAGCGGCATCCCCGGGTTCCTGTCAGCGTCAGGCGAGGATTTTCCCATGGGCTCGATGGGGATCAATTTTGGCGGCGGCACCGCCACGGAGGAGGTCGACGGAGGAGGGGATGAATCGCAGGCGGCCGGGGGTGATTAGGAAGGGCCGGCCAAGGAAGGCGACACGGGCGGCCGTCGTCCCAAGAAGGGCTCCCAGGCGGCCCCAAAGTCGCACATCGAGCCTCGCATCAAGTGGACGAGCCGGGAGGACGCCCTGCTCGCCGAGGCATGGAAAGCGACCAGCTTCGACACGAACCAGGGCGCCAACCAGGCCATGGACAACTACTAGAAGCGCGTCAAGACAGCGTACGACGAGCGCCGCATGATCGACCCTGACTTCGTCGGGTGCCTGACGGAGCGCGGCCAGAAGGCGATGTCCAACCATTGGGCGGTCATGCAGACCGCCTGCAACAAGTGGCATCACATAGTAGAGGAGGTCAAGCACAGGCCGAGAGCGGGGTGAATCGGGAGATGGAGCTCAACCGGATGTTAGAAGCGTACAAGGACGACGAGAAGACGGACTTCAAGTACCTTCACGTCTTCCTCGTCATCGAGGGGTGTGAGAAGTGGGCCGAAACACGTCGATCGCTGGCGAAGGGCGGCAAGGAGTATGTCCCGGACGCGCCGGTTGCAGGTGTGAAAGGGCATGTGCCCTCATGTATGGTTTTGGTAATTAATGACAATCCCTAAGGACTAATGTGTGTTTTGAGCATATTGCAAGTATGGCTTGAAGTTGTCAAGGCATCACCTATATGAAGAAAGATGGTATCTTCTATGGGCTTGCAACAAGAAGATCCATTAATTTGGCTCATGAAGGATGATGTCATGCCATGATCGTCATCATGGTTGACAAGTGCAAGACCAAGGGAAGCATGTCGGAGACATGAAGACGAAGCTAAGCGAGACTCTCCCATAATGGAGTATGGGAGAGTATATGGAGGAGTCTTCATGAAGCATGTGCTAGTAAGCACAATCAAGAAAGGTGGTCCACTTGAAGAGATCAAGATCGTCATCATCTAGCTCAAGTGGAATGCTCAAGGCAAAGGTATGATCTTGATAGGGCTATAGGATAGATAGGAGTACTATCAAGAGGGGCTCTCGAGTGAGTAACTTGATCGAATCTTTATGGCGAGCTCAAACCTTTGCATACTTAGCATATCATCTTTCTTATTTCTTATTTGGCTTTTCTCCTTATGAGGTTTTGGAGCTTGTTGTGATCTTCATAACAAGCTCAAGTTCATCAAAAACAAAGTTCGTTTGAAAAGCTTCTTGGTTTTTGATGTTGCAGGTTTTACCGGTTGTTCCTTTTTCGAGAGGTTTTATGTTTCCCCATTTGGTTTTAACCTCCCATCTTGGACTATGATGTTTCTCTTCATTATCTTGTAGAGTTATTCGTTGTGATTACAGCGAGCCAAAAATCATCGAAAACGGAGTTCGGATGGTCAAGATATTGTCGTTTTCGTGTTGGTATTTCTGCAGTTTTTGGGTGCTCGGGCGGATTTCAGTACTGATGTCGCCCAGAAAAGTTCGGAGATCTTTCCGGAAATCTCCGGCCCTAGGCCTGAAATCTCCGGCCTGAGCTGCTGTAACGGCTAAATTTGTGGGAGGGGTATAAATACCCCTCCCCTTCTTCTTCCTTGAGTAAGCACGACTTTCCCCTCTCTCTCTTGCCATTGTTGAACTTGGGAAAGCTTGCCCCCTCTCAAATCCTCCCATGATTCTTGCATATCTTTGAGGGTAAAGTGAGAGGAGATCTAGATCTACAATTCTAACAATCCATCTCTCCTCTAAGTGAGGGGAACATAGTGGATCTAGATCTTTGAGTTCCTTTGTGGTTCTCCCCATTTGTTCTTGCTCTCTCTTATCCCACCATAAGCATTAGTTGCTTGTGGTGGGATTTGGGAGTGTAGGATTTGTCTCCTTTGTGGTTTTTTGGTTCTTCCTCTCTTATTCCCCCATAAGCATTTGTTGCTTTGTTGGAATTTGAGAGTGAAGGACTTGAGCACTTTGTGTGTTCTTGCCATTGCATCTTGCATCGGTTTGAGCCCTCCACGAGGATTCGTGGTGGTGAAATTCGTGAGCTTGTTACTCTTGGGTCTTGGACCCTAGACGCCTTAGTGGCCGCCTTTGTGGCATAGGACCTTTTGTGGTCAAGGCCTTTGTGGCTAGTTGGGACCTTTGTGGTCAAGACCTCTTGTGGTCATTTGGGAGCCCCCAATTCGGTTGTGGGTGTGTGTCTCAAGGTTGTTGTACGGGATTGTTCTCCGCCCCAAAGGAGTTCATAGTGGAAGGTGGACTCGGACCTTTGTGGTCGAGTTCATCGGAGAAGAAGGTGGGGCCTTTGTGGCGTTGAGCAAACCTGTTGTGGTTGCTCACACCTCTCCAACGAGACGTACACCTTTTGTGGTGGAACTCGGGAATACATCATCGTCTCCGCGTGCCTCGGTTATCCCTATACCCGAGCTCTTTACTTATGCACTTTACTTTGTGATAGCCATCGTGCTTGAAGTTCTTTACCTTGCTATCCCATGGTTGTTTGTGTTGCATAGCATAAGTTGTTGGTGCACATAGCGAACCTAGTATATTTAGGTTGTGTCATTGATAAGTTAAACACTAAGTTTTTATTCCGCATTTATCAAGACTAAATTGTAAAAAGTGTTCCTCGCCTATTCACCCCCCCCCCCCCCCCTCTAGGCGACGTCTTTCCTTTCAAGGTGTTTCGGATGGTCGTCCCCCAATAGGCAACAAGAAAGCCAAAGCGGCGAGGGACGCCACGCCGGCTGCGGCGAAGCAACATGCGTCAATCGAGACCTGCATCACCGACGCCCAGGCCCACGCCACGAAAAAGGAGGAGACCTCCAAACAACGGTGGGCGGCGGTCATGGACAACTCGAAGGTCAAGCTCGACCTCCTCAGGACCGGCACCGAGGCGAAGAAGAGGAACCACGACCTCGCCTTCCTCGTGGGCGGCGGCAATCCGGCCGCGATGGACCGTGGTGAGGGCATGGTTCATGGCGCAGCGCCGCCTCATCCTCAGCGACATCAGCCGGCCTGCTAGCAGCCCGTCAAGCTCGGCTACGCCGGACGGCCAGCCTGCTGCGACGGCCACCACTACGACGCCTGTTGTCGACCTCGAGCCCGAGGCGGAGAACGCCACAACTGCTGCGACGACCATCAACCTGGAGGATGCCGCACCGGACGTCGACCTCGAGACCGCCGAGGATGCCACTCCAAGATCGGCGCCACCTCCGACCACCACGCCCATCTACGACGTCGACGCCGCGCCGGCCTCTGTCTGACTATCGATTGCGGCCATATCGCCCAACTTTAGCTCTTTTTTTGTATGATCGCTCGCCCATCTGTGGCGTTTTTTGTATGATTGGCAACTGCGTCCTTGGATCGCCGAACTCGGGCGTTTTTTTGGGACGGGAAGAACAACTTTCAAATTTATGTTCCACCCGTTTTCTGGGCGCGCCGAACAACTGGTGAAATCGTCCCCCCCCCCCCCCCCCCCCCCCGGTTGTGGTTAGCGCCGGCGTTGACGAACGACTGGCATCGACTGGAGATGACCTAACTACCTAGGCATGCAGGCATTCTCTAACCAACGAACCAAAGAACCAAAGGCGCTAATTTGGAGGTTTCGATCCAGGTTACTTCAGGCAAACTAATTTGGAGGTCCGTAAAGCTGTTAATCAGCGATGAAGCCGCGTCGAGCTCAGGTGCAGAGGTGATCTGTCTTTCATCCTTTTGGTGGTCATTTCGGTGTTGTCGGAGGAGAGGGATAGGTGTTGCCTTTTGCATAGTTTTATCTTTTCAGCTTTGTAAGTTCGATGTAAACGTGTCCTGTAATTCGACTTTATTATATAAATGAAACTTGTATCTTCTATATCTAAATAGAAGAAGCCCACTACATGATTTCTCTCAACATGCAGCTATGACACCTCATCAGGTCCACCCAACAGCCACCTCGCGTCCACATCATCTATGCATGCAATCAAAGTGGGACTTCTCAGGTTCTACGATAATGCCTTTCCAGTTTATGAAACCTATCGACCGGTTCCAATTCCAATTGCCTCAGAAGAAACGCCCATCATAAGCTGCATTCTGGTCACGTGATCTAATCTGCCATCGGCCGCCCATGGCCATTCCACTGCCCCTCCTCGGTGAACAGACGAACAATCGTTCAACATGCCTTACTACCGTCTACCATCTCCATGAATTAATTCCCTCCGCAGTCGTTCGAAGCTCTTCCACAAGGAACCGGTCACCCTTCAAACTGAATCTGAATGCCCTCCAAGGTAGGCATGCAGTTCCACACCATCTAGATATGTGGAAATCCCGTTTAGATCTGCTTCAACTATAACTCGGACGGTAGAGGTCCTCAATACAGGCGGTTGTGGACAACATTATGGTGAAATCGTGACTGGCCTTATGCTCAGTAGATTTGCATAGTTGCGCCTCCGAAGAGTATTGCCTATGAGATATCATTAACCTGACGATGTCTGATCTGTCCACGGGTACATGCTCTTTCCCAGTTTAATTTTGTTTATTCTTTCTTTTAGCATATGTATACGATATTCAGATTATGAGCATTTGCAAGAAACTAGGCAAGTGATTTTACTATTTCGTTACGACGTAGACCATCCATACTTATGTTCTTATTGGCACATCCGAACACTTAAGCTTGCTACTCTATTTTAGTAGATACACGGTGAAAGATAATAATACCTGGGCAGGCCCCCTCATACATTCTAGCGACGGCTGGGCACATATTCAGGTTTTTTCTTATTAATCAGCACAGCTAGATTCTTACCTACTTGGATATATTTATTTACGGGCAAGAATTTGTTACAAATACCACAAACTGAAATAAATCGCATGGGATGGAGTATACAATTGGTTTCGTTTTGCTGGGTCAAATGCATATTCAAGCACCCCTCTCTCAATCTCACTCTCAGTGTTTGTTTCAGTTTTGCAGTAACGCATTAAATTAGAAATTTTCTAGGAATGCATCACTCCTTACATATTTTGAAGATTTTTTAGTATATGTTTTCATAGCTACAGGTATAGAAAATGCCGATTTGGTCGTGTAACAAAAATCTCAGCAGATTGATTCTTAGATTATCTGTTGTAGATGTAGTGTGAATATGATGTGGTAAGTACCAACATAGGATTAATTCTCTGTCTTCCTTCGCCATATTTGCATGTACTTATATGTTTTTACATCTGGAATATTCTAAACATAATATCGTTTTGTTTTCTCTAGATACAGAGTTAAGTGGAATCGGTAACTGAATTGTTGATGTGTACGTGTACTGATCTTGCATCAATGCTCTTCTTTAGGTTATTCTTTCATGCTTTAGAAGACCACCATGACAACAATTATCAATTAACTGTTTCCATGCTTATGCAGAAATAGTTGTATTGGAATAAGGTTAGGCAATGATTTCAACTCTAAACATAATATCGTTTTGTTTTCTCTAGATACAGAGTTAAGTGGAATCGGTAACTGAATTGTTGATGTGTACGTGTACTGATCTTGCATCAATGCTCTTCTTTAGGTTATTCTTTCATGCTTTAGAAGACCACCATGACAACAATTATCAATTAACTGTTTCCATGCTTATGCAGAAATAGTTGTATTGGAATAAGGTTAGGCAATGATTTCAACTCTTAACGATCTGCCTTGGAGTATTATTGTTTGAATGCCCTTGCCTTCCAATGCACAACGTGCTAATGATTACAGTGTAGTGAATTTGGAATATATCACATTGCATTCTACTCATATTTTCTCACACCCTATTCTATATGGGTTTGAGCATAGACAAGATTAATACCAAATGAATTAAAACATACAAAAGGTTGATTTTTCCTAATTTCAAAGGTTGGAATTTGAGATATAGTTACTTTGTATTTAGAACCATTTACCTACAAATATAAATTTGGCAAAAGTTTCAAAAAAATGAATTAAGTTGACAACCCAACCGAACATGTATCTGAAGGGTATACATGTAATTTTCCACTAAATGTTTTTATTTGTAGCGTTGGAAAGAATAGTAAAAGTGTTCTTTAATAATTATTTGATAAGCTGGTACAATGATAATGCATTTCTACATCTACACTAAAATTCATATATGTGAATAACTTCGTAAATGCATAAGATACTTAGTAAAATTTCTATGGATTTTATCTTATGTTTTACCCAATATTGCTTACATTTTATTAACTCTCTAAATATGAAAATACATTCCCGCTGCAATGCGTGGGGTATCATCTAGTTACCATAAAAAGATAGTATCATGTTTATTACTATCTTAATAGTGGGTGGTTATGTGTACTAGTATCACATAACCATGCATTTATTAGACTATACACTTTTCGAATAGTAAGAATTCTGTCACGCCCCGAGACCCGGCCCGAAAGAATGACAACCGCCGCACGCATATAGACCTGAAAGCCTATACACGCGAACGGCTAGAAAAGCAGGATAAACCAGCTCAGTGGATCTCAAACAACTCTTTATTCATTTTATAAGAATAATTACAAAGTCGCCTCTCACCCAACTGGTCCAGCCTACTCTTCGAAAGATGACGTCGTCTTTCGCTGCGCACTCTAGTAATACGTCGGCTGCAGCTAAAAACAATATATAGCAATGGTGAGTATAACGAGAGTCATACTCAGCAAGCAAATCATACACTTTTATATACGCTTACAATGTACACTAAGTTTTATAAATACAAGTAAACCATTGTGGTTAAGTTCTTAGTCATATTGAAAACACATGGTGCCCCATATGAAAATGAGTTTCTCTATCCGGAAATCACAGGGGTGAATATCTTCGTTTCTACACTCTGCAGAGGGGTACTCCGACATCGACAGTCTCGACCAGAACCATCAGGTTTCAGAACTAGCAGAGTTCTTTTACCCGCTAGGACACGGACACCTTGACCTACTCGTGTCGATCGCTCCTACGGATCCATTACCGACACTTTCCCGAACAAGTGCCGCCCCTCACGGAGAACTCAGACAGTGCCCATACCTGTACTGTGACCGGTACAATACGATCACCTTCGTAACACCAAGTTTACTTTATAAAACACTTGTTTAATATTCCATGTTAAATATACGTGCTAAACCCGACTCGCCGACTCGTACCGGTGGCTCCTATGAATCCATCACCGCGTAACGATATCAGCGTGTTAGCCGGCCCGTATATCAACACACAACTCATACCACTCAGGGTATCACGCATATTTAATCAAAGCATATCGTACAAAATATACGAAAGTGATAGGAACGGCTTGCCTCGGTTAACTGGATCGTTCAACCAATAAAATTGTGACGAATACTCCAACACCTAGCTAGGATCAGCATATACATATGAGCAGCACGAGCTCATACGGCATACGCATACAGCTCTTCCGACGCCATCAACGGTGCGCCGGATCTCCACTCGGCGTGCGTCGCCCCTTCCAAAACGCCAGCATCTCCAGCTAATCTCCTCCAAAGAATACGGATCATCGGCAACATCTTCCGCCTCTGACACCATGAGAACAGAGTATTCTTGGCTGACCTCTGTCATCGCCGCCGTCGCCATCTACGATTACCAGCACCTCCCTCCAGTCTTTCACTCTATTTCTTTGCATACACTCGATCCACTAGCTGAGAGCTGAACTATGCGTGGAGTGAGGAGAGAGTACAGTGGATTACTACGCTTGTCTCTATAAGGCAGCGGTAGATAAATATCTAGACCACCACCGCTTGCCGCTGATCTAGAAAGATCAGCATCCTTCGTGCCACTCGCGGGTGAGCTAATAGCCATGCACAGCTCCACGGGAGCAAGGAAAGACTGAATCAGCCACTAGCGTGCCACCAGCAAAACAGATGGTATGACCCACTTAGGGCACACTTGGTAAATATCTACCGACTAGCTTAAATAGGCGCACACACACGACTCCTAGTATAGTGTACGCTGCTCCTCCTTGCTCATTAAGGATCTGCTAATTTATTCCATCCACATGCAAACTACCTGGTACTACTATACTAGTTCATGCATACGCAAGTTAAATCATCTTGTCAGGAATGACTCATCCAAGTTTATCCCATGCAAGAATTAAATATGTAATTTAGAAAATAACATGGTTAGATAAAATAATTAGAAGCTAAATGAGATTTGCCAAATTAATTAATAGTCTAAAAAGTCAGGTTCTCACAAATTCCGTTATGTTAGGTATCTACATATAATATTACTATCACCTCTCTTCTTATTAAATACTTATCACATCATCATTTTATTTTACTTATGTAGGATTTATGTTTCCGCCTATATTATACCCACTATGACTAGTCTTAAACGTAAGCTATATCGCCATAGTAGCCGGCTGGCATTTTTCTTACTTTAGGTCGTGATTGGAATGTCTGCCAAATTTTTTGTCCATAAATATTTACGGGACTATACACGTGACTGGCCGGAATTTCAGCGGAACAGGTTCGTAAAACTACTAGACTGTATTGGTTAAAATCCATTGAACCAAGCGGGCGCTATGGTTTGCCCTGCTATCTGTTACCAACGACCAGACGCAACCCTATGCTTACTGGTCAAAATTCTCGTTTTTTTTTTGAAATGTTGGAATTTAAAACTCAAATCCTAGATAAATAGTTGTATTGTCTTTTTATATGTAAGTACGATTATCTAGCATGTTGTTAGGGACTCTGTAATCCGTAGATTTTAGAAAATTTAGAAAATTTTAAAACATGCATGCATTCATATTCATCTTGTCATATTTGCATTGTGTCACAAAATTTTGGAATTTAGTTTTTATATATCAAACCCTATATAGAACCTTGCCCGTCCTTAAATCCCCTCCCCCTCCTCTCTCATTCCCCATCACGTGCGTCCCCATCATTGGTGACATCGGCCAGAGGTTGATGGCGTCAGTAATGATGGGGTCTTGCGTTATTAGAAATAGACATAGATACCTTGTTCCTTCCATTTAATGTTCCGTTTCAATGTTGATAAGACACTCTGCCTTTATTATAATCACTGGCGGAGCTACATGCAACTAGCCGGGTGCACCGGCGGCACCCGGGTAGCTTTCTTTTTCACCTTAAAAAATTAGCCAAAAATCACTCTATGCACCCCTATAATCTATGATTAGTGCACCCTGGTGAGCTAAATCAGTATATATTACATGTTAGTGTACCCTGATTGAGTTTGCTCTAGCTCCGCCATTGATTCTAATATAGCATGGATTATTTATATCGGTCTTAGTATATTGTTCTTTTGTTGTTTTGTTCTTAATAACCACGTCTTGAACCATAGTGTGGTTGCATTATTTATTTATTTATTTGAATGGTTGATTGATTATTCTCCTGCTACAGATTTATGACATCAGTTTTTATTCTTTTTGGATTGGGTAAAATTGATGAATGTTACCTTGTGCTGGTTATGGATGCTTTGTATGAGCAGTCAATGGCATAGAAAACTTTTTGTTACCCAAGAGCACAAGTTGCTGTCTTTTTTAGAGAACAAGGTACATGAATAAAATGGCCGAGGCGTTTATATGCCTTCCAAGATTGGCTAAAGGCTGTCGGTAAGTTTTTTGAATATTGAGTAGGCATTTTTTTTCTCTAAAATCATCTTTGTTACTAACTTGATGATCTTTCAATCCTGCAGACCCTAAACCAATCAATAAAGATGTTGAGGAGAAAGAATGCTTGGTATTTCACCAAGTAAGCTAGTGTCATGAAGAAACAAACGCCCAAGGTATTGTAGAAGAGATTGTTAGAGTCTGACTTTTGTGTTATTGCTATATTGTAACTTCATGTGCAGCGCTCACAGTAAGAAAGCTCATCTGTTTAGTTACTAGTACTTACTGTTTACCGAATTGACTTGAGTGTTAAGTTGATATGGATGATGCACATTCTCAGAGTAGCCTAACAGGGTTTTTAACCTCATGCTAAACATGCTCGGCCACAAAATATCCTGTGTAGAGAGAAACACATGAGGGTTGAGTAAAGCAGATGAAAACACAGAAGAACAAACACTAGTTTAACTGAACATATGTACAGCTGAGCTTTTTCTCAATGACAAGTAACACAGACCAACTAATTATTCAACTATATGCTCCTGCTTTCAGCTAATGGTTTCCATGCAACGGGGTTCCAAATTGTCATCATCCATATGAGAGTATGAGTTGGAAATAGCGGGTCGATGAAGCAGCGGAAACGGGCGCCCGCTAACCAGCTTATTTGAGCTTAACGGATAAGGCGGGCCGGCGGCCCATCGTGAAGGACCGGAAGAGAAACGAAAACGTTAGGCGAACAAGAAAAGTAGTCAGAGGCCGACTCGGTTTGCGGTCCTTTTCCAGACACCCTGGATTTCCTTCTGTCCTTAATAAATACTAGCAAAATGGCCGTGCGTTGCTACGGGAGACTTTTTCAAATTTCTAAAGTCAGAAAACTCCCACGTCACCCTAGCCGCATTGGTTGTTTTTATGCCCATTCTTGTAGTCTTTCCATTTTGACAAATAATTAAAAAAATCATGACGCCCAAGTTGTAGGGATTACAGTTTGTGGAACAAATAGTTAACCGTTCCACTATTCCAGAGAAAGTAATTATGATTGGGTAAATGACTCCAGTGGATCCGTTAATAAGCATAGCGAGTTATAATATATACATATAATAATTTGTAAGGCATTACATGTATATTTGTCTGAATCTAGGAAACGACGAACAGAAAATGACAAATTCCCGTACCATCTCATTCCAACCATACACAAAATCATGTAAATCTTCTAGCACAGTGCATTAACAAATTTTCTCACTGATGAAGAAACTGTTCTGGAGCTCCAAATGAACATCCGTGAACAATGAATTAGCTCCACGAGCATGGAAAGCCAATGATTCTCATCAAGATAATGTATTTGCTGCTTCTCAACAAGATAATCTATTTGCTAGAAATGTGTGGACAATGCTAATTCTTCAGAGTACAAGGACTAAATGAAGAAGAGGCTGGGTGCATACTGTACTTTCGTTCCTGCGCTAGCTTGCTTAGCATCAACAAAAGGCAGCCCGTCACACCAGGGACTGCAATGAGCTCTATTGCAGCCTTCAGACGCCCCAGCGACAAGAACAAGCATCACCGCCGGAAAATCGAGCACCCCGCGGCCGGAGAGAGCTCCACCCAGTTAGATCGATGGTCCCACCGCTGGAGCTCCTGCGCGCCCATGGGAGAGGTGATTAGACTTTGTTGGGCGAAGAAGTTCGTCAGATTTGGAGGGCTACTGGAAGAGGAGATGGAACTTGGCCACCCACCACGGCTAGAGGTCGCTGGAACAGGGCGGCGCGCCGGCGCGCTCTCCTCCCCGTCGACCAGGTCGCCGCCGCCTGCAACCACGAGGAGGAGGAAAACAGACAGACGACGTAGATGTACCAGTCGTTAAAAGAAATCGAAACGTTACCTTCCACTCGGCGGTGGTACACCATGTAATATGTCCGAACTCACAGGGGTAAAATCGGAATAAAAAGTGACGTACCATCCTCACCTTAACGAATATTATATAGAGTGACGTACCATCCTCACCTTAACGAATATTATATAGTAGAGATACTATAGGAGATAGCTAACATCCAAGGTCCCGATCGACCTTGAGTATCCTTTGTAAAAAAACAAAGAAAGAAAGAAGGATTGATCATGGTCATGGCGATTTGTAGCGACAAGACGAGAAAAACGGCCGCATCCTACAGCTCACCGCTGCCGGACGAGATGATGATGGAGGTATTCCTACGGCTGCCGGTCAGGTCCCTGCTCCGCTTCCGCGCCGTCTGCCGCTCCTGGGCCGCGACCCTCTCGTCGGACGAGTTCTGCGCCCTCCACATGGCCAAGCCCGACGCCGACACCGAGCCCTACAAGCTGCTGTTCGTGTCACCCACCACGGGATACGACTCCACTACGATACAAACATGCTCTTCTGCCCCCTGTAGCAGGACGGACACGCTCTTCGCCATTGATGAGCTGCGGGGCGGCTACGTCGGTCCGGTGGCCGCGCAGTGCCGCGGCCTTACCCTCCTGTACGACGCCGTGGCACCGGCCTACTACGTCCTTAACGCGGCCACTAGAGCGGTCACACGGCTGCCGCCTTGCCCGGACGTGCTGCGGTCCAGCGCCGGTCTCGGGTACGACTCCCGGACCAAGGAGTACAAGGCTATCAGGCTCTTCACTCAGACGTGCTACGACGAGCAGCTTGCTAGGCACAGCCTACATGCCAAGTTTGAAATATACAGTCTTAACGGATGTGGTGGTGATCAGTGGAGGCCCGCTGCTGGTGCTGGAGGAGGGGGGCCATCCTCGTTGTTCAACAAAGCTACTCAAGCTGCCCTTGCCAACGCAGCTTTTGAGAAACTGACGCCGGTTCTAGCCAACGGGTCCCTGCATTGGCTTCTCCTTCCTCTGTTTCACAAGACTTGCCCAGGAGTCTCCATCATGTCCTTGTCTGTCACGGAGGAGGCTTTCAGATGGATCCAGTCACCGCCCTTTGTGACGACAGGGGCACATCTGGTGGAGCTTGATGGCCACCTGTGCATGGCCCGAGACCTCTCAACTAGCACTAGCAGTAGCAGCATGTTGGAGATCTGGAAGCTGCAGGACTACTCTGCCTCTGGTGTTTGGTCCCTGCACCATCACATCGATTTGTCCCCATCCGGACATTATCTTCCTCCGCATGTGCAAGTTGTTACAAGAGTTCTTGGTGCTATTGGCAATGCCAGGTCGGGGACGAAGAAGATAATCTTAGCAACAACTTCCTTGACCCACAAGGAGGTGTACGCCTACGATGCAATGTCTGGAACCCTTGAAACCACCATTCTCTCCTCAACCCATGCAGATGCAGTTTCTGCTCTGCAACCGATGAGTTTACTCAAGGAGACTCTCGCACCAGTCCATCCAACAAGCACGGAGATAGCACTGGCATCTCCTGTGGGTAAGGCCTTCAAGGAAATCCTGCTCCGGCTACCCGCCAAATCTGTCATACGGTTCAAGGTTGTCTGCACTCAGTGGTGCAGGTTGGTTGAGGGTGAAGACTTCATGCGCTCATACATTGTTCACTGGAAGAAAATGTGGGAGAAGCTGCAGGGCCCAAAGATGGTGCTTGTCGGCAGTAAAGGCAGCGCAGAACAATCACCATGCTTCCAGTTCATTCCACTCGAGAAATGGCTTTCTGCAGACAGTGCTAGCCAAGATGGTGCATGGCTCTAGGCCAAGGTGGTTTGCTCTAAGCCTTGCCATGTGTTGAACTTGGTAAGCACCACGGACAAGGACTTTGTCTACAACCCTTGCACAGGATACCACAAGATTGTGTCATGTCCACCAGGCTCCTCCGCAAGAAGTCATGGAAAATGCCTACCTATGAGGACGACAGTTCCAGGGTACAGCAGCAGGACTACTCTGCTTTCTCAATAGGCGGCAGCAAGAACATTGGCTTGGGTTTCAATCCGGTGACTCAGGAGCATGTGGCCGTAATAATCCTGTACCAGCACAAGGATTTCAAATCGCGTCGCTACCGCTTGACATGCTTCGTGTGGAACGGGTTCTTGCAAGAAGGCCCTGACCCGCCACTGCCCCCTAATGACATGCCTCCAGCCTATGTGGATGGGGTACTATACTGGATGAGTGATCCTTGGTTGGGTCCAGCTGATGATAAGCAGGCTCTAGTGTCATTTGACATCGCCAAAGGAGAATTTGATGTCGTCCCCTGCCCCTCATGCATTTCAGACAAAAACCGGAAAGGACATGGTTGTTTCGTGGTGGAGCTTCAGGGAATGTTGTGTGTTGTTCTTGCCGACCCCATGGCAGATGAGCTAGAGATATGGAAGCATGACCATCAGTGGCAAAGAGCATACACTATATGTCTGAAACAATGGCCTGACTATTCTCTTGTTTCAAATGGTATTGTGGTACCAATGTTATCAATCCCCAGGATGGCAGAATACTGCTGAGCACCGGGAGGAAGGTCGGTCTCTACGATCCAGCAGAGAAAACACTTGAGAGATTGTGTGCCCTCGGTGGTGATCTAGGCAGTAATAATAATAATAATAATAATAATAATAATAATAATAATAATAATAATAAGGAGATGAATGAAAGAAGCTCCACTACAGCTGTTCCTCCGGTACCCATGTTATACGAGGACAGCCTAGTCTCTTATCCTCGTGTGCCCAAAAGGAGGCTGTTAGAGGAGTAGTACCTTACCACTAAGATGAACCTAGCTCGATATTGTTGTTCCTGTATGTAACTCACATGACTACCTTTATACTCAAAGGAATTTCTTTTGAGTTGGGCATATTTCTGCCATAAAGTTTCAGAAACTATATTGGTTGACTTCTAAATGAAATTTTATTTTTCATTTTCTGTATGCTACAAGAGATTAATTTAAAATTGAAAACGAATGGACACTTATGTATCGAAATTAAAAAAAAATCAGTGTTATTATAGAGCGTGAAGTGCCAACTTTGTTTAACATTCAAATGGAACACATGCTTTGGATGTCCAGATCAGTAGGGTTGATTTTATTCTAGAAAATAACGAACATGTGATTTTATACAGCACTTACCACATTGAAGGGTAACAAATGTTATTGGAGTTACCACTTTGCACAAACCATCACGGCCGACAACGACCGACTACATAACATAAACACCACGTTAGACAGTGATACTGGCTATAACAAGTGAAAAGAAAAAATACAAAAACGAACCGGCAAGAGAGAAGGTGACACCAGAATTACCCTTTTGTAGAAGTGAAACAAGGATTTCTACATTGTAGATGCACAGGGTTCCTATTGACTCAATTAGTTTGCAGGAGCAATTAGCTATCATGGTTGTTGTGTTGCAACGGACCTCCCTAACTTCATCAAGTCATCACTGATGGGCACAGTTTTCACCCCCTCGGCATGTCCTCCACAATGCAAAGGTCTCTAGCAGCAAGAATCTCTTCCTGAAACTTCTCAAAAACCTCATTTGCGACACTACACTGCCACGCTTCTCCATACTCCATGGTGTTATCAGTTCAGACGTTCTACAGTTGCTAGTGAAATCCAAAAAAAAAAACGTGACCAACGGGGGAATGATCCCTCCCTTGACTTTACGTTGTTAGGTAGAAGATAAGATGCTCGGTTTATGAGAATTCATCGCTGCAGCCTTTTTGACGCCGCTAGGACTCGAACCCGGGCCGGCTGGTTCCTCACTAGGAGCCTCAGCCACCAGGCCAGTGCCTGGTCCTCAGCTAGTGAAATCCACATTCAGCTCAATCAAAGGTAGACTGCTACCCATCTTTCACGAGTTGTGTGTTGTTCAAACCTAAACAAAAACTCAACCAAAGGTAGACTGCTACCCATGTTTCACGAATGAGATACCATTCGGCTAACCACTGACAACCAAAGGTAGAACCCCACTTCGAGTCAAACTTTGACAAGGTCTCTGGCCCCCAAACACATCATGCAGCCTACACAACCTATCTAAAACATTATTGACTGCAACTTTAAAGCTATCATTTTCACTTGTTACAGTAAGTCTACACGCGACAACTGCCATTGCTGTTAGCACGGTCTGAAATAACCAAGCAAAGAATGCATCACTGAAGAACACAATCTGCAAATCATCACTTATTCCAGTTAAAGGTGCAAAAATCGTACAGTATTGGTTCATGGTGTATGTATGTTTCTACTTGTGAGCCCAGAATACATCAGCAACTGTTCTCAAAATCCACATAACAGTCAAAGAAAAAGCTGAATCTGATTCCAATCCGAGGAAGCTACAATGTAATCAACAATTAAGCCTGGTACTAAATGAATGATTGACTTACATGGAACCAACAGATCCATGAAAGTATCCTGCTGAGAACCAATTTTTTCCACCTTCCAAGCATCAAGATAAGTGTGAGGTGCCTTCCTTCTTTTGCACACCTATTCATTTGTTATCAGGCGTTCTACAACTGCTAGTGAAATCCACATTCAGCTCCTCATGTCGCTGACATTCTAAGGCTGCTTCAAACCTAAATCAAAACTCAACCAAAGGTAGACTGCTACCCATCTTTCATGAATGAGATACCATTCAGCTAACCACTGACTACCCTCAAACTAAAATGTAAATTATAGAACCCCACTTCAAGTCAAATTTTGACACGGTCTCTGACCCCCAAACACATTTGTTCAAAATATGCAGGGCTGTTTCTAAGAGATGGTTCATCCTTCTAAGTATAATTCCCAAGATAAGCAGCCTACACAACCTATGTTGTTAGCAGGGTCTGAAACAACCAAACAAAAATGCAGCACTGAAGAACACAATCTGCAAATCTTCACTTATTCCATTTAAAGGTGCAAAAATCAGACAGTATTGGTTCATGGTGAATGTATGTTTCCACTTGTGGCATCAGCCCAGAATACATCAGCAACTGTTCTCAAAATCCACATAACAGTCAAAGAAAAAGCTGAATCTGATTCCAATCCGAGGAAGCTAATGTATCAATACTCCTCCGGCATACCCCAGCCCTCTCCATAAGGGGCAAACTTTCTACCAGGAAAGTAGAAGTTCTTCCTATCGACAACATCACATGATGAAGACCTCAGTGCAGACCTAGTTCCTGGAGCACCAGCAGCGAACCTGAAAACCTTGATATTAAGATACACCACGTCAGCATCCGCTGCTTGTTCAACTGGTGCGAAGATGAATTCTATAACATCTTTGCATCTGCTGGCGCCAATCAACACTTCAGGATACACTGGGAACTTGAAGTGGCAGTGCAGGTGGAAGCCACGCCCGTTAATCCTTGCACTAGGAAGCTCCCGCGCTATGTTCTCTATCAGGTTGCCAAGACTACATCCGGTAACCTGGGCAGAAGATCTCTTAGACTACAGTTTTGTAGCTAAGAAAGATACTGCAATATTTATCACAGTCATGTGGGCAATTTGGCATAGTCGGAATAAATATGTTCATGGTGAGGAGAAGTATCAACCGATCCAATCAATGGCTATAATTGATGAGATTGTCAAAGCCTTGGAGATACCTGCTGAGGCAGGGTCGGGGATGCAGTGCGTAGTGAAGTGGAAGATGCCAGAGGAAGGATGGGTGAAAATAAACACCGATGCAGCGGTAGCTATGCAAGAAGAGAGAGGAGGCGTTGGTGCTGTGTCTAGGGATAGCCGAGCTGAATTTCTGGGTGCACGGTGTACTCGCTTTGATGGAGTCATCGATCTAGAGTGTCTGGAGTTGTTAGCATGTCGTGAAGGTATGGTGTTGGCACAAGAACAAGGATACCAGAAGATTGTGATCGAAACAGACTGCAAGAATGTGCAGCTTATGTGGGATGCGGGAGGTGATGGAAGATCTTTGGCTTCCATATTTTAAGTGAAATGAAAGAGTTAGCTCTTAGTTTTCAGGGTTGTAAGCTTCTTTATGTTAGTCGTACTGCTAATACGGTAGCACATGTGTGCGCTAAAGAAGCATTAGCTTCAGACTTTGTTAAAACCTTTGTAATACTCCCTGGCTTTCTGGCTGCTGTAGTTCAGTCAGAGAAGCTTTCATCTATTGAATAAAGCTGAAAGGCGCAAGTTATCAAAAAAAAGTAGTAAGAGAAACGTGCCAGTTTTTTTAGGGTTTCCTACCGCTCTGGCGATTTCGGATCCCAGGAGTTCGTGGCTAGGTTTTGCGTCCCTGAGTTGATCTCGGCGGCTTATCTTCACCGTGTTCCCCCCTCCGGTACGCGCTTCGGGTTCTCTTCGTCTACATCGGTGGTCTCTCGGTTGTGTTCTCTCGTGCGTTTGCGTTCGGGGTGACTAAGGGGTAGACCTCATCTACTACCCACCCTTGGCGTCGAACGCGCTTGGATCGGATCGGGGACCTAGATGGTTGGCAACCGGAGAACGGCGGGGTTGGGAAAGCATGTGGCGGCGACCTAGATGATCCTGCAGCTCACCGCTGCCGGACGAGATGATGATGGAGGTATTCCTACGGCTGCCGGTCAGGTCCCTGCTCCCCTTCCGCGCCGTCTGCCGCTCCTGGGCCGCGACCCTCTCGTCGGACGAGTTCTGCGCCCTCCACATGGCCAAGCCCGACGCCGACACCGAGCCCTACAAGCTGTTGTTCGTGTCACCCACCACGGGATACGACTCCACTACGATACAAACATGCTCTTCTGCCCCCTGCAGCAGGACGGACACGCTCTTCGCCATTGATGAGCTGCGGGGCGGCTACGTCGGTCCGGTGGCCGCGCAGTGCCGCGGCCTTACCCTCCTGTACGACGCCGTGGCACCGGCCTACTACGTCCTTAACGCGGCCACTAGAGCGGTCACACGGCTGCCGCCTTGCCCGGACGTGCTGCGGTCCAGCGCCGGTCTCGGGTACGACTCCCGGACCAAGGAGTACAAGGCTATCAGGCTCTTCACTCAGACGTGCTACGACGAGCAGCTTGCTAGGCACAGCCTACATGCCAAGTGTGAAATATACAGTCTTAATGGATGTGGTGGTGATCAGTGGAGGCCCGCTGCTGGTGCTGGAGGAGGGGGGCCATCCTCGTTGTTCAACAAAGCTACTCAAGCTGCCCTTGCCAACGCAGCTTTTGAGAAACTGACGCCGGTTCTAGCCAACGGGTCCCTGCATTGGCTTCTACTTCCTCTGTTTCACAAGACTTGCCCAGGAGTCTCCATCATGTCCTTGTCTGTCACGGAGGAGGCTTTCGGATGGATCCAGTCACCACCCTTTGTGACGACAGGGGCACATCTGGTGGAGCTTGATGGCCACCTGTGCATGGCCCGAGACCTCTCAACTAGCACTAGCAGTAGCAGCATGTTGGAGATCTGGAAGCTGCAGGACTACTCTGCCTCTGGTGTTTGGTCCCTGCACCATCACATCGATTTGTCCCCATCCGGACATTATCTTCCTCCGCATGTGCAACTTGTTACAAGAGTTCTTGGTGCTATTGGCAATGCCAGGTCGGGGACGAAGAAGATAATCGTAGCAACAACTTCCTTGACCCACAAGGAGGTGTACGCCTACGATGCAATGTCTGGAACCCTTGAAACCACCATTCTCTCCTCAACCCATGCAGATGCAGTTTCTGCTCTGCAACCGATGAGTTTACTCAAGGAGACTCTCGCACCAGTCCATCCAACAAGCACGGAGATAGCACTGGCATCTCCTGTGGGTAAGGCCTTCAAGGAAATCCTGCTCTGGCTACCCGCCAAATCTGTCATACGGCTCAAGGCTGTCTGCACTCAGTGGTACAGGTTGGTTGAGGGTGAAGACTTCATGCGCTCATACATTGTTCACTGGAAGAAAATGTGGGAGAAGCTGCACGGCCCAAAGATGGTGCTTGTCGGCAGTAAAGGCAGCGCAGAACAATCACCATGCTTCCAGTTCATTCCACTCGAGAAATGGCTTTCTGGGGACAGTGCTAGCCAAGATGGTGCATGGCTCCAGGCCAAGGTGGTTTGCTCTAAGCCTTGCCATGGGTTGAACTTGGTAAGCACCACGGACAAGGACTTTGTCTACAACCCTTGCACAGGATACCACAAGATTGTGTCATGTCCACCAGGCTTCCTCCGCAAGAAGTCATGGAAAATGCCTACCTATGAGGACGACAGTTCCAGGGTACAGCAGCAGGACTACTCTGCTTTCTCAATAGGCGGCAGCAAGAACATTGGCTTGGGTTTCAATCCGGTGACTCAGGAGCATGTGGCCGTAATAATCATGTACCAGCACAAGGATTTCAAATCGCGTCGCTACCGCTTGACATGCTTCGTGTGGAACGGGTTCTTGCAAGAAGGCCCTGACCCGCCACTGCCCCCTAATGACATGCCTCCAGCCTATGTGGATGGGGTACTATACTGGATGAGTGATCCTTGGTTGGGTCCAGCTGATGATAAGCAGGCTCTAGTGTCATTTGACATCGCCAAAGGAGAATTTGATGTCGTCCCCTGCCCCTCATGCATTTCAGACAAAAACCGGAAAGGACATGGTTGTTTCGTGGTGGAGCTTCAGGGAATGTTGTGTGTTGTTCTTGCCGACCCCATGGCAGATGAGCTAGAGATATGGAAGCATGACCATCAGTGGCAAAGAGCATACACTATATGTCTGAAACAATGGCCTGGCTATTCTCTTGTTTCAAATGGTATTGTGGTACCAATGTCTATCAATCCCCGGGATGGCAGAATACTGCTGAGCACCGGGAGGAAGGTCGGTCTCAACGATCCAGCAGAGAAAACACTTGAGAGATTGTGTGCCCTCGGTGGTGATCTAGGCAGTAATAATAATAATAATAATAATAATAATAATAATAATAATATGGAGATGAATGAAAGAAGCTCTACTACAGCTGTTCCTCCGGTTCCCATGTTATACGAGGACAGCCTAGTCTCTTATCCTCGTGTGCCCAAAAGGAGGCTGTTAGAGGAGTAGTACCTTACCACTAAGATGAACCTAGCTCGATATTGTTGTTCATGTATGTAACTCACATGACTACCTTTATACTCAAAGGAATTTCTTTTGATATGGGCATATTTCTGCCATAAAGTTTCAGAAACTATATTGGTTGACTTCTAAATGAAATTTTATTTTTCATTTTCTGTATGCTACAAGAGAATAATTTAAAATTGAAAACGAATGGACACTTATGTATCGAAATTAAAAAAAAATCAGTGTTATTATAGAGCGTGAAGTGCCAACTTTGTTTAACATTCAAATGGAACACATGCTTTGGATGTCCAGATCAGTAGGGTTGATTTTATTCTAGAAAATAACGAACATGTGATTTTATACAGCACTTACCACATTGAAGGGTAACAAATGTTATTGGAGTTACCACTTTGCACAAACCATCACGGCCGACAACGACCGACTACATAACATAAATACCACGTTAGACAGTGATACTGGCTATAACAAGTGAAAAGAAAAAAATACAAAAACGAACCGGCAAGAGAGAAGGTGACACCAGAATTACCCTTTTGTAGAAGTGAAGCAAGGATTTCTACATTGTAGATGCACAGGGTTCCTATTGACTCAATTAGTTTGCAGGAGCAATTAGCTATCATGGTTGTTGTGTTGCAACGGACCTCCCTAACTTCATCAAGTCATCACTGATGGGCACAGTTTTCACCCCCTCGGCATGTCCTCCACAATGCAAAGGTCTCTAGCAGCAAGAATCTCTTCCTGAAACTTCTCAAAAACCTCATTTGCGACACTACACTGCCACGCTTCTCCATACTCCATGGTGTTATCAGTTCAGACGTTCTACAGTTGCTAGTGAAATCCAAAAGAAAAAACGTGACCAACGGGGGAATGATCCCTCCCTTGACTTTACGTTGTTAGGTAGAAGATAAGATGCTCGGTTTATGAGAATTCATCGCTGCAGCCTTTTTGACGCCGCTAGGACTCGAACCCGGGCCGGCTGGTTCCTCACTAGGAGCCTCAGCCACCAGGCCAGTGCCTGGTCCTCAGCTAGTGAAATCCACATTCAGCTCAATCAAAGGTAGACTGCTACCCATCTTTCACGAGTTGTGTGTTGTTCAAACCTAAACAAAAACTCAACCAAAGGTAGACTGCTACCCATGTTTCACGAATGAGATATCATTCAGCTAACCACTGACAACCAAAGGTAGAACCCCACTTCGAGTCAAACTTTGACAAGGTCTCTGTCCCCCAAACACATCATGCAGCCTACACAACCTATCTAAAACATTATTGACTGCAACTTTAACGCTATCATTTTCACTTGTTACAGTAAGTCTACACGCGACAACTGCCATTGCTGTTAGCACGGTCTGAAATAACCAAGCAAAGAATGCATCACTGAAGAACACAATCTGCAAATCATCACTTATTCCAGTTAAAGGTGCAAAAATCGTACAGTATTGGTTCATGGTGTATGTATGTTTCTACTTGTGAGCCCAGAATACATCAGCAACTGTTCTCAAAATCCACATAACAGTCAAAGAAAAAGCTGAATCTGATTCCAATCCGAGGAAGCTACAATGTAATCAACAATTAAGTCTGGTACTAAATGAATGATTGACTTACATGGAACCAACAGATCCATGAAAGTATCCTGCTGAGAACCAATTTTTTCCACCTTCCAAGCATCAAGATAAGTGTGAGGTGCCTTCCTTCTTTTGCACACCTATTCATTTGTTATCAGGCGTTCTACAACTGCTAGTGAAATCCACATTCAGCTCCTCATGTCGCTGACATTCTAAGGCTGCTTCAAACCTAAATCAAAACTCAACCAAAGGTAGACTGCTACCCATCTTTCACGAATGAGATACCATTCAGCTAACCACTGACTGCCCTCAAACTAAAATGTAAATTATAGAACCCCACTTCAAGTCAAATTTTGACACGGTCTCTGACCCCCAAACACATTTGTTCAAAATATGCAGGGCTGTTTCTAGGAGATGGTTCATCCTTCTAAGTATAATTCCCAAGATAAGCAGCCTACACAACCTATGTTGTTAGCAGGGTCTGAAACAACCAAACAAAAATGCAGCACTGAAGAACACAATCTGCAAATCTTCACTTATTCCATTTAAAGGTGCAAAAATCAGACAGTATTGGTTCATGGTGAATGTATGTTTCCACTTGTGGCATCAGCCCAGAATACATCAGCAACTGTTCTCAAAATCCACATAACAGTCAAAGAAAAAGCTGAATCTGATTCCAATCCGAGGAAGCTAATGTATCAATACTCCTCCGGCATACCCCAGCCCTCTCCATAAGGGGCAAACTTTCTACCAGGAAAGTAGAAGTTCTTCCTATCGACAACATCACATGATGAAGACCTCAGTGCAGACCTAGTTCCTGGAGCACCAGCAGCGAACCTGAAAACCTTGATATTAAGATACACCACGTCAGCATCCGCTGCTTGTTCAACTGGTGCGAAGATGAATTCTATAACATCTTTGCATCTGCTGGCGCCAATCAACACTTCAGGATACACTGGGAACTTGAAGTGGCAGTGCAGGCGGAAGCCACGCCCGTTAATCCTTGCACTAGGAAGCTCCCGCGCTATGTTCTCTGTCAGGTTGCCAAGACTACATCCGGTAACCTGGGCAGAAGATCTCTTAGACTACAGTTTTGTAGCTAAGAAAGATACTGCAATATTTATCACAGTCATGTGGGCAATTTGGCATAGTCGGAATAAATATGTTCATGGTGAGGAGAAGTATCAACCGATCCAATCAATGGCTATAATTGATGAGATTGTCAAAGCCTTGGAGATACCTGCTGAGGCAGGGTCGGGGATGCAGTGCGTAGTGAAGTGGAAGATGCCAGAGGAAGGATGGGTGAAAATAAACACCGATGCAGCGGTAGCTATGCAAGAAGAGAGAGGAGGCGTTGGTGCTGTGGCTATGGATAGCCGAGCTGAATTTCTGGGTGCACGGTGTACTCGCTTTGATGGAGTCATCGATCTAGAGTGTCTGGAGTTGTTAGCATGTCGTGAAGGTATGGTGTTGGCACAAGAACAAGGATACCAGAAGATTGTGATCGAAACATACTGCAAGAATGTGCAGCTTATGTGGGATGCGGGAGGTGATGGAAGATCTTTGGGCTTCCATATTTTAAGTGAGATGAAAGAGTTAGCTCTTAGTTTTCAGGGTTGTAAGCTTCTTTATGTTAGTCGTACTGCTAATACGGTAGCACATGTGTGCGCTAAAGAAGCATTAGCTTTAGACTTTGTTAAAACCTTTGTAATACTCCCTGGCTTTCTGGCTGCTGTAGTTCAGTCAGAGAAGCTTTCATCTATTGAATAAAGCTGAAAGGCGCAAGTTATCAAAAAAAAGTAGTAACAGAAACGTGCCAGTTTTTTTAGGGTTTCCTACCGCTCTGGCGATTTCGGATCCCAGGAGTTCGTGGCTAGGTTTTGCGTCCCTGAGTTGATCTCGGCGGCTTATCTTCACCGTGTTCCCCCCTCCGGTACGCGCTTCGGGTTATCTTCGTCTACATCGGTGGTCTCTCGGTTGTGTTCTCTCGTGCGTTTGCGTTCGGGGTGACTAAGGGGTAGACCTCATCTACTACCCACCCTTGGCGTCGAACGCGCTTGGATCGGATCGGGGACCTAGATGGTTGGCAACCGGAGAACGGCGGGGTTGGGAAAGCATGTGGCGGCGACCTAGATGATCCTGCAGCTCACCGCTGCCGGACGAGATGATGATGGAGGTATTCCTACGGCTGCCGGTCAGGTCCCTGCTCCGCTTCCGCGCCGTCTGCCGCTCCTGGGCCGCGACCCTCTCGTCGGACGAGTTCTGCGCCCTCCACATGGCCAAGCCCGACGCCGACACCGAGCCCTACAAGCTCCTGTTCGTGTCACCCACCACGGGATACGACTCCACTACGATACAAACATGCTCTTCTGCCCCCTGCAGCAGGACGGACACGCTCTTCGCCATTGATGAGCTGCGGGGCGGCTACGTCGGTCCGGTGGCCGCGCAGTGCCGCGGCCTTACCCTCCTGTACGACGCCGTGGCACCGGCCTACTACGTCCTTAACGCGGCCACTAGAGCGGTCACACGGCTGCCGCCTTGCCCGGACGTGCTGCGGTCCAGCGCCGGTCTCGGGTACGACTCCCGGACCAAGGAGTACAAGGCTATCAGGCTCTTCACTCAGACGTGCTACGACGAGCAGCTTGCTAGGCACAGCCTACATGCCAAGTGTGAAATATACAGTCTTAACGGATGTGGTGGTGATCAGTGGAGGCCCGCTGCTGGTGCTGGAGGAGGGGGGCCATCCTCGTTGTTCAACAAAGCTACTCAAGCTGCCCTTGCCAATGCAGCTTTTGAGAAACTGACGCCGGTTCTAGCCAACGGGTCCCTGCATTGGCTTCTCCTTCCTCTGTTTCACAAGACTTGCCCAGGAGTCTCCATCATGTCCTTGTCTGTCACGGAGGAGGCTTTCGGATGGATCCAGTCACCGCCCTTTGTGACGACAGGGGCACATCTGGTGGAGCTTGATGGCCACCTGTGCATGGCCCGAGACCTCTCAACTAGCACTAGCAGTAGCAGCATGTTGGAGATCTGGATGCTGCAGGACTACTCTGCCTCTGGTGTTTGGTCCCTGCACCATCACATCGATTTGTCCCCATCCGGACATTATCTTCCTCCGCATGTGCAAGTTGTTACAAGAGTTCTTGGTGCTATTGGCAATGCCAGGTCGGGGACGAAGAAGATAATCGTAGCAACAACTTCCTTGACCCACAAGGAGGTGTACGCCTACGATGCAATGTCTAGAACCCTTGAAACCACCATTCTCTCCTCAACCCATGCAGATGCAGTTTCTGCTCTGCAACCGATGAGTTTACTCAAGGAGACTCTCGCACCAGTCCATCCAACAAGCACGGAGATAGCACTGGCATCTCCTGTGGGTAAGGCCTTCAAGGAAATCCTGCTCTGGCTACCCGCCAAATCTGTCATACGGCTCAAGGCTGTCTGCACTCAGTGGTACAGGTTGGTTGAGGGTGAAGACTTCATGCGCTCATACATTGTTCACTGGAAGAAAATGTGGGAGAAGCTGCAGGGCCCAAAGATGGTGCTTGTCGGCAGTAAAGGCAGCGCAGAACAATCACCATGCTTCCAGTTCATTCCACTCGAGAAATGGCTTTCTGGGGACAGTGCTAGCCAAGATGGTGCATGGCTCCAGGCCAAGGTGGTTTGCTCTAAGCCTTGCCATGGGTTGAACTTGGTAAGCACCACGGACAAGGACTTTGTCTACAACCCTTGCACAGGATACCACAAGATTGTGTCATGTCCACCAGGCTTCCTCCGCAAGAAGTCATGGAAAATGCCTACCTATGAGGACGACAGTTCCAGGGTACAGCAGCAGGACTACTCTGCTTTCTCAATAGGCGGCAGCAAGAACATTGGCTTGGGTTTCAATCCGGTGACTCAGGAGCATGTGGCCGTAATAATCATGTACCAGCACAAGGATTTCAAATCGCGTCGCTACCGCTTGACATGCTTCGTGTGGAACGGGTTCTTGCAAGAAGGCCCTGACCCGCCACTGCCCCCTAATGACATGCCTCCAGCCTATGTGGATGGGGTACTATACTGGATGAGTGATCCTTGGTTGGGTCCAGCTGATGATAAGCAGGCTCTAGTGTCATTTGACATCGCCAAAGGAGAATTTGATGTCGTCCCCTGCCCCTCATGCATTTCAGACAAAAACCGGAAAGGACATGGTTGTTTCGTGGTGGAGCTTCAGGGAATGTTGTGTGTTGTTCTTGCCGACCCCATGGCAGATGAGCTAGAGATATGGAAGCATGACCATCAGTGGCAAAGAGCATACACTATATGTCTGAAACAATGGCCTGGCTATTCTCTTGTTTCAAATGGTATTGTGGTACCAATGTCTATCAATCCCCAGGATGGCAGAATACTGCTGAGCACCGGGAGGAAGGTCGGTCTCAACGATCCAGCAGAGAAAACACTTGAGAGATTGTGTGCCCTCGGTGGTGATCTAGGCAGTAATAATAATAATAATAATAATAATAATAATAATAATAATAATAATAATAATAATAATAAGGAGATGAATGAAAGAAGCTCTACTACAGCTGTTCCTCCGGTTCCCATGTTATACGAGGACAGCCTAGTCTCTTATCCTCGTGTGCCCAAAAGGAGGCTGTTAGAGGAGTAGTACCTTACCACTAAGATGAACCTAGCTCGATATTGTTGTTCCTGTATGTAACTCACATGACTACCTTTATACTCAAAGGAATTTCTTTTGAGTTGGGCATATTTCTGCCATAAAGTTTCAGAAACTATATTGGTTGACTTCTAAATGAAATTTTATTTTTCATTTTCTGTATGCTACAAGAGAATAATTTAAAATTGAAAACGAATGGACACTTATGTATCGAAATTAAAAAAAAATCAGTGTTATTATAGAGCGTGAAGTGCCAACTTTGTTTAACATTCAAATGGAACACATGCTTTGGATGTCCAGATCAGTAGGGTTGATTTTATTCTAGAAAAAACTGAACATGTGATTTTATACAACACTTACCACATTGAAGGGTAACAAATGTTATTGGAGTTACCACTTTGCACAAACCATCACAGCCGACAACGACCGACTACATAACATAAACACCACGTTAGACAGTGATACTGGCTATAACAAGTGAAAAGAAAAAAATACAAAAACGAACCGGCAAGAGAGAAGGTGACACCAGAATTACCCTTTTGTAGAAGTGAAACAAGGATTTCTACATTGTAGATGCACAGGGTTCCTATTGACTCAATTAGTTTGCAGGAGCAATTAGCTATCATGGTTGTTGTGTTGCAACGGACCTCCCTAACTTCATCAAGTCATCACAGATGGGCACAGTTTTCACCCCCTCGGCATGTCCTCCACAATGCAAAGGTCTCTAGCAGCAAGAATCTCTTCCTGAAACTTCTCAAAAACCTCATTTGCGACACTACACTGCCACGCTTCTCCATACCCCATGGTGTTATCAGTTCAGACGTTCTACAGTTGCTAGTGAAATCCAAAAAAAAAATGTGACCAACGGGGGAATGATCCCTCCCTTGACTTTACGTTGTTAGGTAGAAGATAAGATGATCGGTTTATGAGAATTCATCGCTGCAGCCTTTTTGACGCCGCTAGGACTCGAACCCGGGCCGGCTGGTTCCTCACTAGGAGCCTCAGCCACCAGGCCAGTGCCTGGTCCTCAGCTAGTGAAATCCACATTCAGCTCAATCAAAGGTAGACTGCTACCCATCTTTCACGAGTTGTGTGTTGTTCAAACCTAAACAAAAACTCAACCAAAGGTAGACTGCTACTCATGTTTCACGAATGAGATACCATTCAGCTAACCACTGACAACCAAAGGTAGAACCCCACTTCGAGTCAAACTTTGACAAGGTCTCTGGCCCCCAAACACATCATGCAGCCTACACAACCTATCTAAAACATTATTGACTGCAACTTTAATGCTATCATTTTCACTTGTTACAGTAAGTCTACACGCGACAACTGCCATTGCTGTTAGCACGGTCTGAAATAACCAAGCAAAGAATGCATCATTGAAGAACACAATCTGCAAATCATCACTTATTCCAGTTAAAGGTGCAAAAATCGTACAGTATTGGTTCATGGTGTATGTATGTTTCTACTTGTGAGCCCAGAATACATCAGCAACTGTTCTCAAAATCCACATAACAGTCAAAGAAAAAGCTGAATCTGATTCCAATCCGAGGAAGCTACAATGTAATCAACAATTAAGCCTGGTACTAAATGAATGATTGACTTACATGGAACCAACAGATCCATGAAAGTATCCTGCTGAGAACCAATTTTTTCCACCTTCCAAGCATCAAGATAAGTGTGAGGTGCCTTCCTTCTTTTGCACACCTATTCATTTGTTATCAGGCGTTCTACAACTGCTAGTGAAATCCACATTCAGCTCCTCATGTCGCTGACATTCTAAGGCTGCTTCAAACCTAAATCAAAACTCAACCAAAGGTAGACTGCTACCCATCTTTCACGAATGAGATACCATTCAGCTAACCACTGACTGCCCTCAAACTAAAATGTAAATTATAGAACCCCACTTCAAGTCAAATTTTGACACGGTCTCTGACCCCCAAACACATTTGTTCAAAATATGCAGGGCTGTTTCTAAGAGATGGTTCATCCTTCTAAGTATAATTCCCAAGATAAGCAGCCTACACAACCTATGTTGTTAGCAGGGTCTGAAACAACCAAACAAAAATGCAGCACTGAAGAACACAATCTGCAAATCTTCACTTATTCCATTTAAAGGTGCAAAAATCAGACAGTATTGGTTCATGGTGAATGTATGTTTCCACTTGTGGCATCAGCCCAGAATACATCAGCAACTGTTCTCAAAATCCACATAACAGTCAAAGAAAAAGCTGAATCTGATTCCAATCCGAGGAAGCTAATGTATCAATACTCCTCCGGCATACCCCAGCCCTCTCCATAAGGGGCAAACTTTCTACCAGGAAAGTAGAAGTTCTTCCTATCGACAACATCACATGATGAAGACCTCAGTGCAGACCTAGTTCCTGGAGCACCAGCAGCGAACCTGAAAACCTTGATATTAAGATACACCACGTCAGCATCCGCTGCTTGTTCAACTGGTGCGAAGATGAATTCTATAACATCTTTGCATCTGCTGGCGCCAATCAACACTTCAGGATACACTGGGAACTTGAAGTGGCAGTGCAGGCGGAAGCCACGCCCGTTAATCCTTGCACTAGGAAGCTCCCGCGCTATGTTCTCTGTCAGGTTGCCAAGACTACATCCGGTAACCTGGGCAGAAGATCTCTTAGACTACATTTTTGTAGCTAAGAAAGATACTGCAATATTTATCACAGTCATGTGGGCAATTTGGCATAGTCAGAATAAATATGTTCATGGTGAGGAGAAGTATCAACCGATCCAATCAATGGCTATAATTGATGAGATTGTCAAAGCCTTGGAGATACCTGCTGAGGCAGGGTCGGGGATGCAGTGCGTAGTGAAGTGGAAGATGCCAGAGGAAGGATGGGTGAAAATAAACACCGATGCAGCGGTAGCTATGCAAGAAGAGAGAGGAGGCGTTGGTGCTGTGGCTATGGATAGCCGAGCTGAATTTCTGGGTGCACGGTGTACTCGCTTTGATGGAGTCATCGATCTAGAGTGTCTGGAGTTGTTAGCATGTCGTGAAGGTATGGTGTTGGCACAAGAACAAGGATACCAGAAGATTGTGATCGAAACATACTGCAAGAATGTGCAGCTTATGTGGGATGCGGGAGGTGATGGAAGATCTTTGGGCTTCCATATTTTAAGTGAGATGAAAGAGTTAGCTCTTAGTTTTCAGGGTTGTAAGCTTCTTTATGTTAGTCGTACTGCTAATACGGTAGCACATGTGTGCGCTAAAGAAGCATTAGCTTCAGACTTTGTTAAAACCTTTGTAATACTCCCTGGCTTTCTGGCTGCTGTAGTTCAGTCAGAGAAGCTTTCATCTATTGAATAAAGCTGAAAGGCGCAAGTTATCAAAAAAAAGTAGTAACAGAAACGTGCCAGTTTTTTTAGGGTTTCCTACCGCTCTGGCGATTTCGGATCCCAGGAGTTCGTGGCTAGGTTTTGCGTCCCTGAGTTGATCTCGGCGGCTTATCTTCACCGTGTTCCCCCCTCCGGTACGCGCTCCGGGTTCTCTTCGTCTACATCGGTGGTCTCTCGGTTGTGTTCTCTCGTGCGTTTGCGTTCGGGGTGACTAAGGGGTAGACCTCATCTACTACCCACCCTTGGCGTCGAACGCGCTTGGATCGGATCGGGGACCTAGATGGTTGGCAACCGGAGTACGGCGGGGTTGGGAAAGCATGTGGCGGCGAGCGGATCCAATCTGGATCAAATCACCGCGGGGACGGGCTCGGAAGAACCAAGGACGGCGCCTGTGTCAGACAATCCGGAAACTAGCGCTGGCGACGGCGTTACCAAGGAGGCAAAAGCTCACTACCAAGGAGGCAAAAGCGTTTGTTCTTGATGTTGCGGACGAGGAAACTGTGGACTGTCCAGATTGGGCGTTGGTAGGGAAGGTGCTTGCGACGAACACACTTCATGTCAATACGATCTCGGCGATCATCAGGCCAGCATGGGGTAACCCGAAAGGATTGATGGTTCGCTCCTGTGGCAAGAACCTGTTCCTGGCTGAATTTGAGTCGGAAGCTGACAGATCACGTGTGATCAATGGATCTCCATGGGTGGTGAATAAAAGCGCCATTCTCCTGAAGGAATTTGACCCAAAAGTGAGACTTGTGGACACTGTCTTTGATCGTCTCCTGTTGTGGGCAAGGATTTATGATCTGCCGTTCTCTCTGATGAGAGAGAGGTGGTGCTCTTGCTGGGATGATTGGCAAGGTGCACAAAGTGGAAACTGATGAAAAGGGGCGTGCGTGGGGTGATTATCTCCGAGTACGGCTACATGTCGATATTACTGAGCCATTCATGCGTTGCGTGGCAGTGGAATCACCTAGTCTGAGGAAGACATTATTTTATGAGGTGAAGTATGACAAAATGCCTATGTATTGCTTTCCTGTGGATTGCTAGGACACTCCTCCGTGATGTGCCCAACACCGGCAAGCAGGGATGAAAAGGGCTTGTTGCCTTGGAACAGTGATAGGTTGTGTGTTCCAGAGATCAAGTGGAAGGATCAGCGGTCGTCCTCTGGCAGGGAGTCCAGTCTGGGCAGAGTTCTAGCTCTCAGCCGGGGCATAAAGTGCAGAAGGAACCTTAGGTGACCTCTCCGGCCAAGCCACGCAAGGAAGGTTCCTATGGCTGGAAAGGGGCAGATTGATGCTGTTATGGATGGTGTACAGACTGTGGGACTTAAGCGAAAATAAGTCTATGTGCCGAGGAAGGCATCGCCGTTAGCCATCACTAACTATGCTGCTAATCTGGAGAAGAATGCTGAAGACCATGCGGCAATGGGGTCTGAGCGCCCTGTGGAAACTAGCTTCGACGCCCACAGCGATGATTCCAATAAGAAACAGAAGAGTGACTCTACATCACGATCGGCGGATCTGGCGGAGGCTGGTGCTCAGCCCCGCCGTTCGCAATGAGTCTAGCAGCGTGGAACTGTCGAGGACTAGGGTCAGACTCGACAGTAGGTGAACTTAAGTGGTTCGTTAAGAAGTATAGACCCGAGTTCCTTTTTCTTTCGGAGACGAAGATGAAGGACAAGAGAGCCCAGAATTTTATGTGGTCCCTTGGATACACAAACAGCCTGGGTGTTAGTAGCGAGGGCCAGAGCGGTGGCCTCGTTTTATTCTGGAAGCAGCCGTACTCTGTGGAACTGTTGGGGTTTAACTCAAATTGTATCGATGTGGTCGTTACAGCTGAAACAGGAGTGAAATGGCGTGCTACCTTTGTCTACGTCGTGAAAAGTGTCATGAGTTTTGGGCTCTGATGCGTTGTTTGATTATGCAGTGGCAAGGTCCTTGGATTTGCTGCGGCGACTTTAATGAGGTTCTTAGACAAGATGAGCATTATGGCTCTTGTGATCGTTCGGAAGCTCAAATACTTGGCTTCAAGGAGTGTATGGACGATTGTGGTTTAGTGGATTTGGGGTTCTCCGGACCTAACTTCACTTGGACGAATAAACAGGAGGCTGATCGGAATGTTCGGGTCAGATTGGATCGTGCTGTTGCTAATGGCGCCTTCACTCAGTTGTTCGATGATTTCAGAGTTGAAAACGTGATCACTACTACATCTGATCACTATGCTCTGATGATCACGCTTGGCAGGTTTGATTCTGTTCAAGCTCCGAAGCCAATCCAGCGGGGATTCAAATTTGAAGCGGCTTGGCTACGACATCCAGAGTACAGGAGGGTGATGGAGCAGGCATGGGCCAACCATTCAGCTGGGCCTCCGTCCCTTCGGTCTACTTGGAGCACACTGCACACGGTGGCGGTGTCGCTGGGCCAGTGGAGCCGTGATACTTTTGGCGCGGTCCAGTCCAAAATTCGAAAATTGGAGAGACAACTCAAATGGCGCCATGGCAGGACTCGTCCGTGGAAGCAAAAGTTGATGAACTTGAGCTCTGTGAGCTGTTCGAGCGAGAGGAGATAATGGCACGTCAACGCTCTCGGGTTGAATGGCTGAAGGAAGGGGACCGTAATACTGCTTTCTTCCATGCACGAGCATCCGCTCGCCGACGAACAAATAAAATAGCGGCATTAGTTCATGAGGATGGATCTAGGTGCACTGATATTTCTGAGATCAAGGATCGAGTGGCCAGCTTTTATGCCAACCTGTTCAGCTCGGAACCCTGTGATTGGATGGACGATGTACTGGCCGCAATACCGGGCAAGGTTACGGACGATATGAATGGCGATCTTTGCAAGCCGTATGAGAATGAAGAAATAAAACATGCCCTTTTCCAGATGGGTCCAACGAAAGCTCCTGGACCAGATGGTTTTTCGGTGCTTTTCTATAAAACCCACTGGGAATTCTTGGAAGAAGAAATATGTACAGGCGTGCGTGGTTTCCTAGAAGGAATCGATATACCGGAGGGGTTATGCCACTCAATCATCGTCTTAATTCCCAAGGTAACACATCCTGATAACCTGAAAAATTTCCGTCCAATAAGTCTTTGCAGTGTACTGTACAAAATTGCGTCTAAGGTGCTAGCTAACCGGCTAAAAGTGGTGCTCCCGGCCCTCATCTCTGAACACCAGAGCGCCTTTGTGCCCGGCAGACTTATCACTGACAATGCACTGATAGCTTACGAGTGTCTACATACTATCCGCAAGCAGAAGGCAAAGAAACCTTTCTTTGCTCTGGAAGTAGACATGATGAAGGCCTATGACAGGGTAGAGTGTTGCTATCTCTACGGCTACCTCGTGAAGCTTGGCTTTGATCATGACTGAATCCAACTCCGTAATGAGGTGCGTGACTATGGTTCGCTATGCGGTCAAAGTCAATGATGTTCTCACAGAACCAGTAATTCCCACCCGTGGGATTAGGCAGGGCGATCCAATAAGCCCTTACATGTTCTTGCTGTACACGGAAGGACTGCCCTGCCTGTCCAAGGCGTAGCCAGGCCCACGGGCCATGGCCCGGGGCGTGAGAAAAACACAAAGACTAAAATTGATACGCTGCCTGGGGCGTAGCCCATGAAGGCAGGCAGCCCACGTACGGGAGGCTTTTCCTCGTTAGCTCTCACACACACGCGAGACCAGCCAGACCAAGCAAAGCGCTACGAACTGGAGGAAGTAGGTCGTCGCTCGCCCGGCGTTCCTCTGCACGCCCCTGGCCCTCTGCCGCAGCGCCGCCCACCCGCCGCGCCGGTCTCCGCTGCCCACCAGTCACGCTGGTTGCCGCCGGCCGACGCCCACTGGGCGTCGGCCGTTCTTGCCCTAGGTAAAAATCCCCAATTTGCTGTTTTGCCCCCACCCTTCCGAATCATTTATTTCTCACAGATTAGTTTAGAATTGATTTTTTCTGTTTATGGAGCATGTAGGAGGCGATTTAGTAATTTTTTGCTCCGTTTTTGTAGTATAGGAATTAGGAAGAAAATATGAGTAAGAGAAGATGTTGTCATGGGAGCTCGGATCAAACAAATCCAAAATCCTTGATTTGGTTCCATCTTTTGTATATATTTTTTTGATGTACATTATCTTCTTTTGTCCAATTACATATCATGCTTCAATTTGTATTAGCTATCCAACTTAGTTTGCATTGAAAATGAGACAATTTTTTGAATGATTTTTGTCCATTAATTTTTGGCCCGGGTCGTCGGTCATTCCTGGCTACGCCGTTGCTGCCTGTTACAACAAAGAGAAGTAGCTGGAAAGCTAAAAGGAATTCACAATGGCGGTCAGGGTCCACCGATTTCCCATCTTCTCTTCGTCAACGATAGTATTTTCTTTGCCAAAAGCGATCAACAGTCTGTGGAGGCTTTACATGATACTATCAAACTCTACTGTGATGGATCCGGGCAGAAAATTAATTTCGACAAGTCGACAATCTTCTTCGGACCGAACTGTCATGAGAATGTCAAGGGCGTGGTGAAGAACCGCTTGGGTGTACAGAGTGAGGTCCTCTAGGATCGGTATCTTGGTATGCCTACCAATGTTGGCAGATCCCCGGTTGGGGCCTTTGCTTTTCTTAATGATCAGGCATGGCAGCGAATGAACGTTTGGTCCGATCGGCCACTGTCTAGATCAGGGAAGGAGGAGATCATCAAATCCGTCATCCAGGCACTCTCCACATTCATTATGAGTTGTTTTCAGATCACAGTCGCAAACTGTACCTCTATGCGGAAAGCGATCGCTGGTTTCTGGTGGGGAATTGAGGATGGACGGAAGAAAATGCACTGGAAAGCCAGGGAGTGGTTAGCTACCCCTAAATCCCAAGGAGGGATGGGTTTCCGTGATCTGGTTCTTTTCAACAAGGCGATGCTTGGGCGCCAAGCCTGGAGGTTAATGACTTATCCTAATTCCCTGTGTGCCCGTGTGTTGAAAGGAAGATACTTCCCAAACTGTGAGTTTTGGGATGCCCCACAGCCTCGATCGTCATCCTATACATGGCGTAGTATACTTTCGGCAAGGAACTTGTCCAGCAAGGGGTGAGGTGGGGCATTGGCGATGGCAAGACCACAAAAATTATGACTGACAACTGGGTTGTCCTCCGAATAATCTAGTGACTCTACTGCTGGTGCCCAATGGAGCTACTCTTGACCTATTGCTTAACCAAGACTCTGGTACTTGGGATGATGAGGTAATTCAGAGCTTCTTTTCTGAAGAGGTGGCGTCATTGATCCTTCAGGTTCCATTAAGCAGACATGGTGGAGCTGACTTTGTCTCCTGGCCACATGAACGATGTGGTGTTTACTCTGTACGCTCGGCGTACCATCTGGCAAATGAGCAAGCCTTCTTGGCAAGGAGAAATACATCAGGAAATGGCCTCTCGTCAGGATCGAGTAATGAGATGGAGAAATTATGGAAAAAGTTGTGGCAGATCAAGGCTCCAGGTAAGATGAAAATTAACCTGTGGCGGGCTGCGCATGACTGCCTCCCGACTGGCCATCAGCTTCAGAGGCAAGACATGTTCCAGCTTCAGATGCATGTTGCTTCTGCAGCCGCGTGGAGCGAGTTGAACACACCCTGTTGTTTTGCCCCTATGCCTACGAGGTTTGGCGGGAGGTGAAGACGACGTTCTGTATCCGTCTCAAGAGGAAAGCGTGCACCAATTTCAAGGTTTGGTTGTTCGACTTTCTATCAAGGGCGGATGATCGCAAGGTGGTCATATTGGCTGTGACGGTGTGGCATATCTGGAGTTCTCGCAATGCGTTTCGTAATGGAGAAGCTCCGAAGCAGCCGTGCAGTGTGTTTTTGCAGATTAAATCCTATATCGAGATGATTCTGCAGCATCTTTTCAAGCCTCCAACCATCCATAGACGTGAGACTATATCAGCTCCAGTTTGGTCTCCGCCACCAGAAGGTACGGCAGTTGTTAATGTTGATGCTGCTTTGTTCTCGGCTTCTTCTAGAATGGGGGTCGGTGTCGTAATCAGGAGCCACAGCGGTAATTTCCTGGCAGCTTGCAGCCAGGTCCTTCATGCGGTTACGTCACCAGAAATTGCCGAAGCACTATTCGAAGTGCAGTCACCCTCGCTAAAGAAGAAGGCTTGGATAGTTTCATCCTGGTGTCGGATTGTCTCTGGGTTATCCAACGGATTCGTTCTTCGGCAAGAGACCGGTCGTTGGTTGGGGTTGTGGTGCAGGATATCAAGATCCTCGCTACCTCCTTTACTTCTGTGAAGTTTTGTCATGTTAGTCGTTTATGTAATAATTCAGCACATACTTTAGCTCGCCGAGCCGAACTCTTTGGTAGCTCTCTCTTCCGAGGTCTTGTGCCAGAATTCATCCGGGACAAATTGTGTATTGATATGATTTGATCAATAAAGTGTTGAACTCTCAAAAAAAATAGTAAGAAGTCAGGTTGTTGAAGCATACGCGGCAACGAGCAAAGGGTAGACCGGAGCGCAGGTCAGCTGACCTATCCTGAAATAGCCACAACAAACTTTTCAGAACGCTAAAGGACAGAGAAATGTAAACCAGAAGGAGCTTGCGGTTTAGTGCGCCGTTTCTCACTGTTCTAGTTTATAGAACACGACACATGAAACAAAGGGGGAAAATGCTACTCGATGCCAATGAATATGAACAACATACATACGGTTACCTCACAACCAGCTTTGTATTCCTAAGCTTCGTATTCCTAAATTACTGACAGCATGAGGTGATGAACTCATGCAGCTTGCCATGCCTCAATGACAATTAATTGGACCAATATATAAATAACTGATTATGTAATTTCTCAAACGCAATTTATAGATTATGAATTGCATGGCAGTGCAGTATTGTAGAATTACAACCGTTCTAATTAAAATACAATCAGCAAAGCCAATGGGCGAATGGTCCACATGTCTCCTCTAATGGCCTTAGCCAAGCTTCTCAATTCTCAGTTAGTAGAGCCAGCAGAAAACTTACGATGCTATTTTCAATAATCAGTAACGTACAATACTTTGGGAAAGATGTATTTCAGCAAGAGATTAAGATTGCTCCAGATGTAATTACGCTGGCTTGTTGCTACTTGATTGGCCTGATAACTATCGCAAGAACATAAAGAACAATGTAAACATTTGCTCACACGGCCAAAATGATTTTCAAGAATTAATACGACCAATCACACGGTCTAAACCCCAAATATTGCAACAACAAGCAGTTCATGTTGAACAATTGAACACGTGTGAAGAAATTATGTGAACAAGCAGTTCAGGGTCCGCGGAGATGCGGTCACTGACGCAGCGGAGGCGGAGGACGGCGGTGGAGGGGCGTTCGGTGACGCAGCGGGGGCGGAGGAGGAGCCCGGGGCGGCGGAAGATGACCGGATCCGCGGAGATGCGGTCACTGACACAGCGGAGGCGGAGGACGGTGGCGGAGGGGCGTTCGGTGACGCAGCGGGGGCGGAGGAGGAGCCCAGGGCGGCGGAAGATGACCGGGTCCGCGGAGATGCGGTCACTGACGCAGCGGAGTCGGAGGACGGCGGCGTAGGGGCGTTCGGTGACGCAGCGGGGGCGGAGGAGGAGCCCGGGGCGGAGGAAGATGACCAGGTCCGCGGAGATGCGGTCACTGACGCAGCGGAGGCGGAGCCCAGGGCGGACGGCGAAGAGCGGGGCGGCGGTCGGTGACGAAGCGGAGGCGGAGGCAGCAGAGGGTGGCATCGAAACCGAAACAGGGTCCCGCTTTCTTGGACGGGAGTCTATGCTGGCTCGGAAGGGGCAACTCCTCGATTTCGCACAACGCAGAGGTCTGCTTGTCAACAATAAAAGACGGAAATTATTTCTGGAAAGGAACCTGTGCTTATTATAGGGCCACATTCGGAGGCAAAGCGTGGGCCTCGATGGCATATGGGCTTTATTGGACGAAATTTGTACTTATCGCACGACGAAATCATTAGAAAAAGGTTACCTTCGTAAAAGTCTATTTTCATCCACCGAGATTTCGACACGTGTCGCAATTTCGGACGCTTTTAATTCCCACTTTTCCTCTGCGCATGACAAGTGGCAGATTCCTGGGTGGCATTTTTTTTAGATTTATTTTTTTTTCAAAATGAAATATCTTGAGAACCGCTTATCCAAATTACGAACCGTTTTCACTTTTAAACTCCTCGCGTTGAGATCTTGTCAAAACTAAATCAATTGTTGATAGGTTTCGACAAACTTTTTTAATACTTCGGACTATGTACAGTTCGTACAACCTGTTATGCGTAGTTGTATATCCAACTAAAATTGGGTGTAGCTGAACGTACAACCAAAACTGTACAACCTGACGTGTGTAGTTGTACGTTCAGTTCTGTTCTGTACAACCTGATATGTATAGTTGTACGACATGATCTGTACAACCTGTTGTGTAGTTGTACAACGTGATTTGTACAACGTGATCTGTGTAGTTGTACGTACAACCATGTATGTGTAGTTGTAGTAGTTAAATTTATTTTTGTACATGATTGTGTGGTGTTTGTACATCTTATACTTAACCGGATCTGAATCTGGATCTGATGCGGTCCCGTAGTTCGTACGCCACGTGACGTGCTGAGAGAGGGTTCACGGGTCAAAAAGCGACATTTGCGAAGTCAACCCTTTATATAGTCATACCCGAACATAAGCATTCCCGTGGGCCGGCCGTTCTTTGCTTTTCTTTTTAGCGGTGTTCTATACTTTTGTTAAACCTGTTGTATAGTCTCTACTATTTAATATGGCTTAAGGTGTCCGATACATCATTTTTTCTTCCGATTCTACCCCTATGACTTCAGTGATATTACCCACCACTGCCATCTGTAAGTTTGGTACAGCTTCGTTTCTTAAGGTGTCTGATACATCATTTTTTCTTTCAATTCTACGGTGATATTACCCACCACTGCCATCTGTAAGTTCGGTACCGCTTCAACCTCCCATCTGCCTACCCGGCGTCAAGGACGACATCTCCGAGCTCACCGAGACCCTCACCCGCCGCCTCTGGCGCGCCGCGCCCACAGAGGCGGAGCCGACGGAGGGCGATGGTGAACTGGCGACGAACCCACAGTCCCCACAGATCGCCGGGGTCCGGAGCAACCTGGCCATGGCGGAGATCGGACTGGGGGCAGGGTGAGGAGCGGCATCTCGATGCTGCTGAGCAATCTGGCCGTGGCCGAGATCTCTAAGATCGTGTCCTCGCTCCTGCCGTTCGACCGGGAGGAGGCCGACAAAAGGGAGCCCGTCGTCGACGCGACCGAGGAGGTGCTGGTCTTCGTGAGGCACATATCCATGCGGGCTGAGACGTGGCTCGATTTCCCCTTATTCATCAGCGAGCGCTATGCAGATGGTAAGGTATCGTGCCTTAATTAGTGTCGATTTTCCCTCCTTTCTCATCCATCTGGAACTCTTTTACTTACTGGTTCAATAGGTCCAGTGCATCTAATCATGCACCGTGAGGGCCACGAAGGCGCGGAATGCGGCGGAGGGGTCACCGGAGTGGGTGAGGTGGGAGATGAGGGCGTTGAACGGGTGCGCGCAGCGCCGGCGCGGGCGGAGGTGGAGCAGCACGCGCACGGCGTCGGCCGTGTGGAGGCGAGGTGCCTGCCGAAGTGCGCGAGTGCGGCGGCGTCGGCGGCGAGGCCGGAGGTGAGTAGGAGGGCTTGGGCTGCGGCGATCGCGCGCTCCGGGAGAGTGGTCAGGGACGCGAGGATGGCGCGGAGGGCAGGCGGCATTGGAGGTTTCAGAGTTTTGAGTTATGCGATCGTTTCGGAAATTGTACCGTCATGTGTAAATTTCAAAGAAAATGTATATACTGGATTAAAATTCCGGCGTCCAATTTCGGATTAGTTGGTAGGAGTGACGTAATCAGACGGCTTGGACTTTTTTTTTTCTTTTCAAAAATCACTTTCGAGATCCTCACGACGAACTCTTCAAAACTAATACCAACTTGGTGCAAATTTCATAAGATTACTGGGTTGCACGTATAAAATTACTAGTGTCCAACAAAACTCGAATTGTGAAGAACTCGACAAACTTATATGAATTCCCAGTCTTACAAAAGGTACATCTCAAACTTTATTTCAGTTAAATCCTTGTATGAGAAACCCCTCAAAGAAACATCTCAAAGAAAATATCGACCAAGATTATTTTTTCGCACGTGCGCTTACCAAAGACAAGGACTTTGTCTGCAACCCTTGCACAGGATGCCATAAGATTGTGTCATATCCGCCAGGCTCCCTCCGTAAAAAGTCATGGAAAATGTCTACCTATGAGAACGACATTTGCAGGGGATAGTAGCAGGACTACTACTCTGCTTTCTCATTTGGCGGCAGCAAGAACATTGGCTTGTGTTTCAATCCGGAGACTCAGCAGCATGTGGTCATAATAATTCTGTAGCACATGCGAATCTTCCTTTTTCTTTTCTGTATCTCGTCGTAGTTGCATAGTCGTGATTGTCAGCTATGACGATGCACTCTGTTCTGTGCAATACCCACAGTAGCATACTGCAGCCTGCACGTACGCGACCTCGAGGACGCCCATGCCGTCCGGAGCCATGGCAGGAGACACAACGCATCTGAGAACTTGGAGATGCGCAACCAGAGCCAAGGCCAGGACGACGGCCAGTTATCCCTGTCGGATTGTACTATTCCCAGTGTTCTAAACAAAATAGACCGGAATTGATAGGTTTAGGTTTAAAGGACACAAAGTTCAGGGTTCCATTTATCTTTTTTCCTTTTGCTACGAGTTCAGAGTTTGTTTTAGACTTTTTTCCCATCTCAGGGTTTGTTTTGGACTATTTCACAAAGAAGGAAATAGGAGAAGAAACCATGTTCGCAGCCCACACATGAAAAATCAGGCCATGCCGTTTTGCCTGAATTCGGATTGCATTTAACAGGAATAATATGCAACGAGCCTTCAGCATGCAGCTGCCAAGAAACTGCAACATACAACGAACTCCCCTTAGTTATAACATCCTGCAGCCAGCAAGAAACTCCCTTCTACTCCTCTCGCTAATTAACCTAAGCGAGAAGCTAAAGCTCTAAATCCTAACGCATGTGCGACCAGTCCGTTGCACACGGTTCATATATACATCTGGCATGCCACCAGTACATCCATGCATGTTATGCTACAGGATATAGCAAAAGCTGAAACTCAAGGACTTGAGATCTTGTCCTAAATCTACCCTCAACGAATGGACATGCTAAGCTAAACCGGGCACTACTGCTTCACACTACTCTGGATTCTGGAACACCGCTTGGAGTTGTGGAGTCTCTGTGATGATGATGCTCTCGTAAGGGTTCTCTTGATTGACATCTATCAACCCACGGCTCTTGAGGATCTGCACAAGAGAGGTAGGCAGCTTATTACTTATTTTTGATTGATTAAAGTTCATTATTGTGTTTGGGGAAGAACATAGTGTAAGGATATTATAATTTAGAGTACGGTAATCAAAACAGGAAAGATACAAATAGTTATTAGAATGAATAAAAATGGAACAAATGTGTTGATTTCATACTGTGACACGGCAAACCATTCTACTGAAAGAGCACACAGGAAATGATATTTCATGCTTAAGAGTCAAATAATATGGGTTGAGTAGCACTGCATGCTTTTTTTTGGATAACGTGCCTTTTGTATTCAGTACAATCCTTCACGAGAAGGACAAAAAATCGTAAACTTATCAACTATGGAACAAGTTACAGTAGCTTACCAGTGTTTCATAGAAGAATCTTGCTGTGGTTTTCCTCTTGCTGCCTTCAACAGCTTGACCGAGTGTCACTGGGATACTCTCTTGCTGCTGGCACTTCTGGTCCAAGAATAGCTGATGGAGGCACCTTGCTGCTGCCCTGAATTAGTAAACTTAACAGTGTTACAGAAAGATAACAGCAAGAAGAAGAGAAAGGAAGCAATGATAGCATGTTTTCACCTAGTTCTTGTTGAAAGTGGAATATCTGCAAAAGAAACAGTGGTATAAGAGGATGACGAAGAAAAAACATCCATCTACTATACAACACAAGCAAAAACTAGTATAGGCCGTAAAGCATTACCTTCATGTCTGGCATTCCCTTCATCCATAGGATCCTGCAAGCAGAAATCATTCTCAAATGAATTAATTGCATTATATAGCATAAATACAATATTTTCCAGTGGATTCAGATGCAGACGTTTCCTTACCACATCTATGTTATCAAAATCAGCCATTAACGGTTCGTGCCGCAATGGACTATGATTGTTTGATTGATACAATCTCTCTAATGGCAGCCCTGATTGGACTCCATCAACTTGTGGGTGATTTTCATAGGGTGTATCACCATTACAGTCACCAAAAGGAGTCTGGATACTATTTGTCAGCTCATCCATTTCAGGATTTGGAGTTTCCTTGCAGAGATTGTTGGATTCAACAGGTTCGTATGAAAGGCACTTCTTTGCTTTAACAGATTCGGCACATGGAATTTCAGGTGCATCCGCTGTGGTAAAGTAATTATGGTGCACTAAAGTTGAATCTGTGAACATAAGATGGTCAGTTGAGCTGAGGATTAAGGTTTTCATCAACAATGTACTAAATGAATGATTGACTTACATGGAATCAACGGATCCATGAAAGTATCCTGCAGCGAACCAATTTTTGCCACCTTCCAAGCATCAAGATAAGTGTGAGGTGCCTTCCTTCTTTTGCACACCAGATCCTCTGCGTCCTCTATTGCTTGTCTCATCATGCTGTAGTAAATGGGGAAAGTTCCCAAAACAGCATTAATATTGCAATTTGAATGCACCATGTATATAGGTCCTCCCAATTCTCAAACAAGAATCTCAACTGTAAAGAACTCACAGGCCTTCTTTAACTAGCTTAGGCTTATTCTGTGTCCCACTTTATTGGGTTGGAGCCAATAAAAAACAGAGAGATTTACTTAATTATTCTCAAGAACTATTTTAGACTTATTTTGTATACCAACCAATTTCAACTGCAAAGAATTCACAGGTCTTGTTGAGCTAGCTTAGGCTTATTTTGTGTCCCACTTTATTGGGTTTGCAGCCAATAAAATTAGAGGGATTTACTAAATTAAGCTCAAGAAACTATTTTTGGGCAACATCACTAAAGCGACTTCATTGGATGCGGAATAACTGAGTAAGCCCAGAAAGCTATCTAGTTAATGAAACAAACAACCTTCAAAGAGCTTATTGAAACCACTCTACTTTTAAGCCTGGGCAAGCTTGTTTAGGCTGATAATGAAATTGAAACTGGCTGCTAGATATAAAAGCACACGGTAAAGGCCATGCAACTGATAAAGAGCTTGTACAAGCTAGATACTGCACTTACTAATTAGGTAGGACAATATCCTCATCACACAAAACCAGTGCGCCTCTTCTCTTAACCTGACACCTGTCATTTCTATCTGTTGGGATACAAATATAATCCTTCCTGTATACCCTTCTTCTTTTTCTCGCAGCTTGGCGCTTTTCCTTCTTAGCTGGTGTTGCAACCATAAATTTTTCTATCAACCCTGGATAAATTTAAGAAAATGTCACAAAGATGAGCAGGATAAGTACCATAAGTAGAATAGGAACTTCTCACAAAATTAACCTGAGGCTCCCTCACGCAAGGGCTCTGGAGTGGAAGGTGACAGTATGATTGAAGGTTCCAGTGACTCTTGTTCCTCAACGTCAGGAATTTCTGCAGATGACTCTGTGTTCAATTTTCCTAGCACTAATCCGTTTTCTGATTCTTCAGGTACAGGACGGTTTGCATCAAGATCCGCACACGTTGCATTTGCCACAACGTTCATAGATTTATGGACTTCTTGACTTCTGCATAAATGCATGCTTAATAATGTCAAAATCTAGGGATAAATTTCAGAAAAAAATCTTGGAAGTAAGTAAAGTTTACTGGTAAAAAAAGGAGTAGCAATACTCACTCTTGCAAAGGGACAGAACAAGCAGAATCGCCATTCTCATCACTATTCACTTCTTTTCTAGGTTTCTTCACCCTTCTGATCTCTGGAAGTTCACTTACTTCAGCCATCATATTCATCACTTCAGGTGGAAGAACACTGTTTCATAGTCTCAAGTTAGCAAATCGATATGGAAAAGGTCTGCTGTTGACTCAGGAGAGGAAGTGACGCTTAATATACTTACTCCTTTACTGGTGTAAAGCAAGCAGGATCAGCATTCTGGTTGTCATTTTCGTGTTCATCCTCTTTGCTACTTGAGTATAGAAGATCGGTGACTTCATCAATGACACTGATCACTTCAGTTGGAAGAGATCTGCATCAAGAGTTCATTTCAGAAATCCACTAGAAATTATCTTTTAACATCAATAGGTAACGTAGCCTACACACTTACATGCATGCTGGCATAAAGCAAGCAGAGTCCAGTTCAGCATGTGGCATCCTCTGATAAGATTGTTCCATGGGATAGATATAAGCTTTAGTTCATCAAACAAATAAGGCATGAAAAACAAGAGGCGACGATATTGCGAAGGCAAAGGAATAGAAGTATCTAAGGTGCACTCGTGTGTGATATTATTTATAAACCATACATATCAAATGGAGAGTGACACTTTAACAAGAGAATTCAAGAAACAACTGCTACAGGACCATGGCAACCTACTGCGGTCCCCATCTCTGGTAGAACAAGATCAATATGTGGAGGGTAACAGCTGGAACCAAATGCGGTTCCCATCTTTGGCAGAACAAGATCAATCTGTGGAAGGTGTGTGGCGCTTATCTATAATTTAGTCTCCCCTGGAACCACCACATTTGTGGATCAACATCAGGTGGTAGCCAGAATGAAAACTCTCATGCCAGTTTTAGGGAGTGTGGTAGGTGCCATATGTCAAGTATGACTTACCTAGACTGCAGAACATATATTTATCACGAAAAGCATTTCACTGTATGTGCATACATGTGTTGACTGAATGAGTGGATGCTAGGTAGGGAGCTGCCGTACCTCATGCATATAGGACCTACGATGATGTTCATCTTCCAGCAAAGTATCTACATAATAGAATGAATGCCATATATAAGTGAATCTTAGCAATGACGGTGACATCAATTCCAGCATTTTTTACCTTGCCGTGGCAACTGATGATGATCATCATCTTCATCCTCTCTACAAAAGAATTTAGAAGGACTGCCTGAGAACCACATTTCAAGCAACAAATAAATGAAACTAGCATAGGACTATGCTTGCTCGTTACCTGTTTTCAGGGATCTGCAGATCAAAGGAGTCGAGCTCAAATCTTTTGGGTATTGTGAAGAGTGGTGGAAGAACAAGAGGTTCATGCACTTCTGAGACTTCAACTAATGTTTGTGGCATCACTCCATTTTCTGCCCTTGTAGTTCTTCCAGAACGAGCAGGTTTTTTTGCTCTCTCAGGGTCTTCTTGATCTACCACTAATCTTCTTGCACAAACACCGTTCTTCACTCGCTTTGAAACTCTTTTCGTCCGTCTTGCAGTAGCTTCAAGAAGTTGATCACACTCCTGGTAGAGGTAATCCACCTTCTTGGAGTAAATTCTAGCAACGCCAAGCAGAAGCAGACCTAATATCCTGTATGTCGTCTCTACATCAGGCAAAATCTTGTCTGCAAATGATATTAAACGTGGTTACAATAATATTATCAGGAAAATATACTTCAAGAAGGGCGGTGTACAGATAGAAAAGCAGATTTTCCTATCAATGGCAATCCCTCCAGATGTTCAAACAATTTATGGACTGAAATTTGCTGAAAGTAAGCAAGTCCAAGTCCACCTGGTATACCCCAGATGGTACCCGAGCCTGAAGCTCAGGTCAGGTCTAAGCTTGGATAATGGAACTCGTGAGTTCTCAGGCGACTTAGAACTAGCAAAACCGATGAAAATAAAACCAGATGTAGAAGCCCTCCCCTGCCAAAAAAGAAACCCAAACAGTGGACCAAAAACCCAAACCCCTCCATTGGCCAAAACCCACATACATATTCAGGTCCAAGCTTTTAGTCCACGGCCTATCATTCCAAAATCTTCTGATCCTAAAAAAACCCAATAGTTTCCTTTCTCTGGAAGGAAATCCGTAACGAATTTTGTAAGCAGTTGTGCACAAAATCCGAAAAAAATCCACATAAACATAACAGAAAAACAAAAGATGCGCAAATTTGCAACGAAATTTGTGAACAGGGATGCTAATAATCCACACAAACACAATAAAAGAAAAAAAGATGGGCAAATTTGAAACGAATCAGTGATGCTTACAATCCAACAACGAAAAACAAAAGATTGGCACATCAATACTTCCTATAACCAGATGAAAAAATAGATAGCCATTGTTATAGTACATATACATAGTATAAGGGGGGGCGAAGCCACAAGAAAAAAAGAATGGATCTCTTCTTATAATTTTTCGGGTGAAGAAGAACTAGAGATTCATCTCCCATGATTCACCGTAACATAATATAAACCCCCACGTAAACCCTTTTCCTAACCCGCAATCGACTGTTCCATTCCACTCACCCCAAGAATCAGAGAGGCCCCTTCTCCCTCACCCAACCAAGAACCTGTCAAAACGAAAAAGAACCAAGAACCCCACCAGACCAGAGCTTTTCCCCAACTCGCAACCCACGAATTGGAGAGATTCCCTCCTCTGTTAGACCCTAACCAGAACCAAGAACCCCTGAAACTCCCTCAGAAAAAGAAAGAACTTTTATTCCCCGCATTGCAGGAGGCCAATTTGACAGACAGGGGTGGGAGGCGTCGCGCGGCTAGCTTACCGACGGAGGCGGCGACGTTGGTGCGCAGGACCTGGTCCCTGGTGAGCGCCGCGACGCCGCAGACGCCGGCCACCCACAGCGTACCCAGCGGGCCCTTCCTGGCCAGCATCACCTTGGAGTAGAACATCCCGTCGCACCAGCAACGCCCAATGCAAGCACTTATCCCCCCCTCGCGGCTGCGCACGGCGAAGTTCTCAGTGTTTCCTGGGTTCTTTGGGAGCGGGATTGGAGTCGGGGTCGGCAGGGAGTGAAGAAGAAGGAAGGAGGAGGAGGCGGCGGCGGCAGAGCGGCTGGCTTCGAGGGGAAGGAGGAGGACTGGAGTCTGTGGGGAGAAGAAGACGGACCTCCGCAAGAGAAACAAACGGACGCGAGGGGGGAAAGACGGGAGAGCCCCTGGCTGGCTGCGTGCGAGACGTTGGGCCTAGAGATTGGGAAGTTGCCGTTTGTTTGTATCGGGAACTTGCGGTTTATATGCAAGTTTTGAATTTTTGAATTATCGCCTGCCTCTTTTACCGGTGTACGTTGGCGACGCAGCAGCCAGCGGATGGAAATGTTTTAATGCGGATGGATGGATTTTTTGGAAATGTAAATCGTGTGGGGCTCAATGGTTTTTCCAGCCGTTGTGGTAATTTGTGAATTGGCACATTATCGTTCCTTTTTTGGCGGTGTGAATGGCGAAGCGGTTTGGTTTCTGCAAAACAATATCGACCTGATCGAGCATATGTTCAAAATTCAAAAGAAACTGGATCGACTGGAGCAAGTTTTGTTGTATGGTCATCCGACGGTCACAACTGTTCTCAACTCTCGCACGATGTGAAGTTTACATTCACTAGTGTAAATAGTATTTTCTCCGTCCTTCATTTTTAAATATAAGATGGTTCACGTGTTGATTAGACGCGGACTAAGATAAGTAAACATACGTACTAAAATGTGTATAAATATATGAATTTAGAAAAAATTGTCTAACATACTTATATTTAGAAACGGAGACAACTGTGTAGACCTTTTGTAATTTTATATTTTATGCTGAAAAATATTCTATCACTACACCATAAGATTGAAAAGTTGAGTCACTAACTTGTTTGAAGGCGGAGATTTCTTGAACAAACGTTTTCTCTCTAAAGCAATTTCCCTTCTCAACATTGTCTGTTGATTACGTTCATCGTCGTCGAACAAATCACATGGTTGACAGTGATGACAAGGTATCCGGTGGTCGTGTATTGACCTTCATCGCATCGGCTGCGATCTGTGAAGCTTGGCATGTGCGGCAACACATGTACTCGCAGATGGTTGCAAATCTATGCAAGCATGGCTATGAGAATGTGAAAACACAAGTTGACTTCAACTCGATGGTGTTATTCAAGTAGCGAGTCTTGAAAGCTAGGGTGAAACGCTAAAGGCATAAGCTTCATCGGATGTACCTCGACATGACGGTCTATGTGTGTCATTCGCGTGTTGAAGAAATTTTCCAAGATTGCACGGACTTGCTCTCCACGGTGAAAACAAATACAGTGTCTTTAAATGATTGGATTAGACGATCATAGTTCTCAAGGCATGTAGCACTCCACGTCATTTAGACAAGACGATAAATATCAGTCGTGATTTATCTCTTATTGTCATCTCTATCAATTAATGATGATTAATTAAAATGGATAAAATTGGTTTCTCTTACCCTTAGCTCATACAAAGGAAACTCCCTTTCACTTCATTCTTTTTTACTTCAACTAAACAAAAATCAGATGTGGCATAATGTCACCCTACATGTCCTCACGTGCCATTCCGGAGCTATAATAAATTGTTCATTGTATTGACGCACTTTTTATATGTTTATCCAAACAAGGCAAACTCTCTTCCACTCCATTCTCTTTACTTCAACTAAGCAAACAATTGGATGTGCCATTCTCCACTTACATGTCATTTCAAATGTATAACTAAACAGTTCATTGCATTTTTAGGCACCTTTATATGTTTATCCAAAACGTGGCATACATGTTTCACATTTGTATACCTGCTAAATTCATTTGTTTTTTCATATCCGTGTGTTTATCAATCAGTGATCAAAAGAGGACAGTATATGCTGCGTGTGAGAAGGCTGGTTCGATTGTACGATTGCAGTTGACATTTTAACTCCGTGTGTTGAACTTGCACCGTGAAGCCCTCAGCTGTCATTTTACCTTGGCGTATGAGTATGAACTTCGGATGAGTGATGAGAAAGCCGAGGCAGCAAGGAGAGAGAACCGGAGCGATCTGGTAAAAAATCATTAAACTCAGGTTCTGCTCGGTGCTCTGTGGCTTCCGGGCCCACTTGCCAGACAAGTTTTGTTAACCGACTCCCTCTCTCTTCCAGCGAGGCCCATTGGGTGGTTACCACGTGCACGACACACGTGACCACCACATCTACTCTCTCGGCAGCAGCGAGCCCTGTCGACGAGAGAGGAGTGCTGTGGTTCCGGGGAGTGTGCGCCGAGGTGCTGTGATCAATAAAAAAATAGCGCGCTATATCGATGTTTATAGCGCGTTATAGCATTTTGAGTAGGCTGCGCTATATTTAGTATAAAATGCTCGCTATGGCGCTACGCGCGCTATATACGCGCTATACCGTGCTATGCCACGCTAAATAATATAGCATATAGCACGCTAAAAAAAACAGGATAACTGGGTCTGGATCCCATTGACCCAAACAAAAGCCCACCTCACATCTTCAAAAATCCAGCTCCCAAACTACTAGGAAGAACATAAAAAAGAAAGAGAGTTCCTAGTAAGAGCTCCCAATCTCCCAACCTACTATGAACATGATGATATACAAGTTGAATGATCAACATCACAAGTAAAGAGAGCTCCTAGGAAGAAGATCCTTCCTGTCTTCGGCGGTAATGATGATGGTGTGCAATCTGGTTATTCGTCTAGTGAAGAAAAAGATGAACCCAGTAATTCTGATTAATGTTATACACTACAATCTGGTCGTTCAGTTTTAGATCTTGTTATTTTGTTCATGGATTTATATCTCCTATTTGTGCCATGAATCTGGTTAAATGGATTAGTTTAGGCTATATATTACAATTTTTTGGCAAACGCTATTTCAAAAATATCACGCTATAACACGCTATAGCGTTTGTAGCATTTTGAAAAGGCCACGCTATATTTTATAGCGCGCTATTTTTTTCATTGGCTGTGATGAAGGTTCGTGAGCAGATCATCACGTTTTCTGGTGTGGTGTCCAACAAGCACAAGAATATTAGCTCACCAACGATGCTAGGAAAGTTAAGGCAGGGAGCCAAAACAGTAAAAAATATGTTCGATCGAGTTAAGGGTGTGCAAATCTGGAACAGTGTTAAGCCGTGCAATACAAAATTTATACATCACAAAATATTTGTCAGATGCAAAGAAGAAAAATGAACTACTTTTTCCTTAGCTGGTTTTACCTAGTTTAAGTCAAACTGTGTTCACCCACCCGTAAATTGAATAGATGCAAATTGATAACCGAGGCTCCAATATCTCATGTTTTCAGGATTGAAGTGGTTTTTTTTTGGGGAGAACTGAAATGATATACTCCTCTGATCTGGTAAAAGTGTCGCCACATGTATACCAACTGTGTACTACGGCCGCGTTGTCTCCGCGACACTTAATATGAACCAGAGGTAGTACAACATTTGGGGCGAGAAAGCTTCAGCCCAACTGTCACCGATCTGTGCTCCGATTCCATCCAAATATCCCATATTTCTAGCGAGACATCCCAATTCTATCCGGAAGCTCGTAATCACTAGAAAAAGTTAACACTTTGTAAAATGTCATATTTTACTTCATGCGGTGTCCGCTGTTATTTGCATGTCCGTCAAGTATCATAATAAGAATAATGAAAATGATGAAAGAGAAATGGACACGTGAGGCGTGGGAGTGTAGTTTTTCGCTTTTATTTTTTCAAACAAAGTTTCATAACAAAATATCCTCGGAACATGTATTCTCAGTTTGTCCACCCACTTCTATGTACTATGTACTTCTTCGGTATACTTTTATACTCCAATTACTGTGTACTTGTATTATGTTTGTCTATGTACTTTGTATTCCCTATTATCATTTTTTTGCGAGTTTTGTATTCCCTGTTATCATGTACACCCATTATGTGTACTTGTACTTTAAGTTTTCTTTACACATGTACTCCATCTTCTTCAATGTACTTGTACATCCATTCTGCGTACTTTATACTCCATCTTTTCAGTGTACTTGTACTCTACCTTCTAGTGTATTTGTACTCTATTTTCCATTTATACTCTGGCTTCCGTATATGCTTCTTTGTACTTGTACTCAGGTTTCGAGGTATATGTACTCTGGAGGTTTTGTACTTATGAAATCTTATATACTCCCTCCGTTCCATAATGCAAGTATTTCTATACTTTTTCTACACACATGTATTTGGACATGTTTTAGTGTAAGATTGATGTTTGGAAAAAGGTTAGAAAGCTCAGAGTACTTCACAACCATCTAGGCCCAGCCCTTGCGCAACTGGGTTTCTGTACGCGTTCTGCGCCCTGCGCCGGGGATTGAAGAAAGCCGATATAGAAAATTGAAAGAGAGGAAAAGAAAAATTAATCGCGTAACCAGTACATTAGCTCTACATGTCGTTCCGTACGTGTGAACCTGGGCAGGATTGGACCTTGGCGAAGGGAGACCTTCCACTACCATACCCGAGTAGTCGAGCAGCACTGTGCCAGTTCAAGTTAGGATGGCCAGGCCTGTTGTGAGGACGTTCATAGCAGAGGCGATGCAAGGACGGGCGGAGGGAGGGTGCGGAAAAGATGAGGAAGCAGTAAGTAGAAAAACAAATAAGGGAATTTTTACATGTACATTTTCTGCCTAGGCTCGCTTCCTAACTGAAAATGTCTACCAGTGAACGTGAAAAGACTATTGGGTACAAGATTTTACACGGGGTCTGCGAGAAAGGCTCTGAGCAGATCATTATGCTCTTTGTGCCCAATAACACGCACGAGAATGTGTGATTCACCAACGATTTGCAGTGGAGGGCATTGATTTGCCTCAATGATACATACACTCGAGCGATCCACATTGCATCTCCAGTTTTGTTTTGCACCTCCTTGGTTACCGATCCAGATCGTCAGCTAATCTCAATGTCGACCTGCAAATGAAGCCTATACGGCTATACACATGGCCACAATAATGGGCAGTAGCGAGAGGGGAAATAAGATCACTAAACTAGGTGCGATCAGGTATGATGGTTTGTCACTGAGCGAATAATATGGATATCAATGACTTCATTTGTTTTGAGAAAAATGGATACCAAACACCAGGTGGCACAGTAGGAATCATGGGAATGAAACATCAAACGGTCAAACTCAAAAGGTTGCTAATGCTGCTCTTCGACCAGAACGTAAGGTAGGATTCTTGTACGTAACAGCACAAGACTACAGTTGACGAGGTGTGTTTCCCTGCAGATCTACGATGCAGGTACTTTTTTATCATTCTGTTTTGTACCAGGCACCAATGCAACTATGTGAACGTTTATACTCCATTAACATGACGATTTACCAATGCCTATGCCTCATGACCTAATACTATATCAGGCCAAGTACATTTGCTTTGAGAATTCACCCAAAACAGATGGAAAGAAGATATTACCTCTGTTCCAAAAATATATAAAACGTTTTGGTAGGCTAACTGGAGGTAGTACCAAATAGACACGATGGCTTCATTTGCTTTGAGAAAAATGTCAAGTTGCAACTACACAATTGTGTGGCGAGTCGAAACTATACAGAAGAAAAACATCAAGAGAAACTCAAGACCAATAAGCAAATATGCACGCCAAAAAATGGTACCAAATAGACACGATGACTTCCATTTGCTTTGAGAAAAATGGCTAGTAGCGACTACACAATTGTGAGGGGGGAGTTGAAACTACACGGAAGAAAAACATCAAGAGAAACTCAAAACCAATAAGCAAATATGCACACCAAAAGGCGTATTAAACGGTATTCCACATGCAGCTCATTATAAGAATCGTACTAGATCGTAACAAAATTGGGGATATAGAGCACACAAGTCTTTGTGCCTAAATTTGACCTACTCTCGTCTTACAAACCAGGTTTATGGAGGAGTCTACACTATATACAATGTGAGGCGTGTAGTACAAGAAATGCTTTCTGCAAGTCAATGTTGCCAGTTCAACATAAACAAGAAACTATTCATCAAACAAATAATAGATGACCAATCCCCAATTCAGTTAGATGAATGAGGTGCAATAATAAAAACAAGGAAAGGATAGTAGACTGACCAGTGACCACAAAGGTTCACTGAAGTAACAGGTGAACACACTTGAAGACCTTCCACAAAATTTACGCACTTAGGTACAACAAGCTGGCGGCCATCAAGCTTCCTATCTTGAAGCAGCCACAGCTTAAGCTGCAGACGTATCACAGATACAGCAGTCGAAGTAAGTTCAACCAACTCTCTACCAGTTAAGCGGAACATACAAACAGTTATTACCAAATGCAAAGAACATAACTCTGGAGCATATTTCCAACAACCAGCATACACTGGGCAAAACAGCAAATAACACATTGGGCATAAGTAAACAAGACTAATTAAGTCTCAATTTTAATTACAGCATGTAACAAGTGAACCCCACTTTTAAAAGATCGCTCAATTTTTTGCTCTCGCTGTGAACAGAAATCAGCACCATAGAGCAAGGGAACAGAGGGTGACTACCGAAGAGTAATTAAGTTGAAGAGCTCCCTTGATTCTCCCCAATGTGCTTGAGAAATACAGGTGCTGATGTGCATGTCATATTGGCACGCTTACTACAGGACACTAACTCTATGCAAACATAGCATTTTGACTTGTGGCCTAATTTGATTGACATATTACCCCGCCAATGGAATAATAGCGCAGACCTGAATGTTTTAGTGGTGCATAATGTAATGTCTCTTAGATACTTACTCCATCCGTTCCTAAATGTTGTATCTTTTTAGTGTGTATGTTCAGTCATTTGGTTCCGCACCTAGCCAACATGTAAAACACCTAAAACATCTTAGATTTAGGAACAGAGGGAGAACAGAATACACCAATCCAGGTGGAGATTTGTACACACCATTGAGGTGGAGAACAGAATATGCCAATCCAGGTTGCGTTAGCATTTGTCTTGTTTTCAGATTTTTTATTCTGCCTCTTTATCATTTTATGTTTTTATTTTATTTGTAGTTTTCTCTACACTACGTACATCATGAAGATCCTAAACAGCATTCTTTTAAATCATAAAACAGAGCCTTCAGGTATAAATGATCTTTCAGAATGTGCGTTGATCAATTTTTAATCAGCAATACATCACTTGAGGTAAATGACTTTTGAATATATACCTTTCAATTTGTATAACTGTCCATGATTTCCTGGAGAAAAGTTAAGGGCATCCTCCCCCTTCGCCACTTTCGTTTCTTGCAAACAAAATGTAAAGATCAAAAGAAAAGGGCACTAGGAACATAGAGAAAAACTGATAGATTTTTCTTATTGTAAATCCAACACACTGACCATTGTTTACAACGTACCAATCTGGAATAGTTTACATACAGGTCCAAAATGAAACTGGTAACCAATGCTAACAGGCCAAACCTTGATGAAGGCAGATTAGATTTGCTTTCATGATCAATGTGGTTGAAGTGTTAATCCTGTGAAAAGATTTCTATGATGGGCCACGGGCCACTTAAGCACAAAGCCTGCTAAAGAACGCTGTCAGTTGCTTGTAGACACCAAGAAGATGTGGTGCTTCATGTCCATGGCACATCTCACCTCAGAAGGCATCTGACCTCATTGATTCAGGTTGAAGCATAACAGCAAGTCCAACAAAATCAAAGCAAGTGGTTTAAGCTCAGCCAAAAAGTCCACGGTTGCCTTTTCCCTGCAGTTCTTTCAACCGCTGCTCCTCTAGAGGATCAGGACTCTTCAAATACCGTCTGGTTCGCCTGTGTGTTTTATAACGTGAGAAATAAATTCACTACAGAACCAAAATTTATTACGCATGAGACATTGTGGAAATAGTCATTGGAAAAAGTACCTGTCCAGTTCATTTAAAGCAGGAAATGTTGGCATGAAGTCCTTTGACTTAGGTAGAGGAACTTCATGGAACCACTGATGCTGCAGGGCGGCATCAGCTGATATACGCTGTACAAGAGAATCAAGTTCACTTAGATGGTAAAACAAATGACAAAGCAAAAAATCACATAGTGAGCAATCATTAACCTTCTCAGGGTCGTAGGTCAAGAGCTTATTCAACAGATCAAAACCAGCTTCAGATAGGTTTGGACGCGTGCCAGAGAAAGAAGCAGCTGGGAACTTCTCCCTTAATCTGTTGTACCTGATAGAAGATTCGAAAATGGGAAAACGGTCATACAAAAATATCTCTATCTGTTAACCCTGACGAAAGATTCAAAAATGGGAAAACCGTCCTACAATTATTTACACTCAGCACAGAAAGAACAAACGTGGGTATTAATAAACTTACGGTTGTTTGACAAAATTTACTTTGACGCCAGGTAATTTGGCATAACCAGGCCATATCTTCTCATTAGGTGTGCCAAGTGTTCTAAATATCTACAAGAAAAGTAGTTTCACCATTACATATCAATCTAATATAAAAACAATCTACAGATAAAGCTATCTACAACACAGAATCTATTGCACTGCAAGACATGTGAACAGCACACATAAGACAAATGGAATACCTTGTCTAGCTGTTCGAACTCAGTTTTTCCGTTGAACAATGGTTCTTTGGCCAGAAGCTCTGCCATTATGCATCCCACAGACCACATATCAATAGCAGTAGAGTATTCCTTTGCTCCTAGCAATAGTTCCGGTGCCCTGTAGCCACAAGTAGCAAAACAGGTTAGTCCTGTTGACAAAAGAACTTACAGTGAAAACTTAGGTAGTCATAACACTGCTGTGGAATCTGATGTTGTCCGGTGACATACCTGTACCACAAAGTCACAACCAGTTGAGTATAAGGTTTTAATGGGCTCCCATATTGACGAGACAGTCCAAAATCACAAATTTTCAACTCACCACGGTTATTCAGCAGTAGATTTGAGGTCTTCAAATCCCTACAAAAAGAAACACACATCAGTACATAGCCAACATCAGAAAAGATGAGATACCATCTGAAGTAGAAAATAAAAGGGAAACCAATCATTACCTATGAAGTACCCAATTGTCATGAAGATATTTTACACCTTCTAATAGCTGAAGCACCAAACATTTGACCTCACTTTGGGTATATGGCTGCTTCATATTCTCCATGACACCCTTCAGATCATGCTCCATGTACTCCATCACCATAAAAATACTGTCTAGACTACTGCCAACTACTACTTCCTTAACATCAACAATTGAAGGGTGATGGAAAGACAGAAGTATATTGATCTCCCTCAGAGAGGTCAACGGGAAACCTTCTCTCTCCTTTTCCATCTTGACCTTCTTCAACGCAACAACCTCAGCAGTCTTCTTATCCTTTGCTCTATATACAACACCATAAGTGCCTTCATTAATCTTGTTGAGCCTCTCAAACACATCAACACTTCTGCAACCTTGAAGCATGTTGATACATCGATGAACAGGCTTAACTGGCTCAGGGGTTTCAGACCTGCATACTTGGTTCTCCGAACCAGAAGACAAAAGGTCCACTGAATCATTATCACTAGCCTCCTCCCTATCAACTTCCATATAGTCACCTTTATCTACTTCTAAATCTTCCTTCTCATCGTTGCCCATCCTCCCAGAATCAGTCGACCTTGATATGGTCCTCCCTCCAGAGATATCACTGGTCACAACTTCTCCGAGTTCTGGACTAGGAGTCTTCTTACCGCGCCCCAAGTCAGCGAAATCTGCGGGAGTTATGCTTTTCTTTTTCCTCAGTGATGCCCCTTCCTGCTGCTCATCATCGTTAGCACCCGCCCACCTTGAAGTTGATATGTTCCTCATTGTTGGGTACTCCTCTTCCTCAAGCACCTTACTCTCCTCTGGCTCAAGCACTTGAGTCTCCTCCAGCTCGAGCACTTTACTCTCCTGCGTCTCGTTCCGCTGCTCGGAGGTCTCAGCATCAACAGCAAGGTCCACATCCATTGGCGACTTCTCCACCGCCAACCTCTCTGGGATGTGCCCTTCTGGAATCAGCGGGGGAGGCGGAGGAAGCTCAGCGGGCAAAGACTCCACCTTTTCCTTGCCATTTGCTGTATCAGCAGACACGGATTCCATCACCTCCTTCTTGCCACCTGTTGTGTCGGAGTGTAACGGCGGCTTGGGGCTATCCCTGTCCCATATTATCGGTGAGAACTTCCTCTTTTTGCTGGGTAATTGGACCGCCCCACCATCCCTGCTAGAGCTGGACACAAGATTCTCACCCGCTCCGTGCAGCCTCCTCCCGCCTGAGTCGTCCGACGCGCTCCCGCTGAGCACCACCTCGCCGGGCTCCCGGTCACCCAGCCTCCCCGAGAGGCGGCTCCTGGGCGGCTGCGGGCGGCGGTGGCCATACCCGTTGGAGAACTCACGGCGGTCGCCTCGGTGGTGGCGGAGGTCCTGCTCTTTGCTGCTCCTCCTGGAGGCCTCCGCCTCGAGCTCCCGCTCCCTCGCCTCGTCGTAGTCCCTGTAGCCTCCGTGGCGCCCAGCGGCCATTAAGCACGAAATCAGAGGCCGCGGAGGAAGGTACCCGAGAGCAGCCCCGAAACTCCACGGGAGGCAAACCCTAGATCCGTACCGAAACCTAGAAAAGAGTTGCGGCGCGGTTGGGGCCTGGGGCTGGGGTGTGGATCTGACCTCGAGTCGAGCGTCCGCGTGGGACGGGTCGCCACCAGCCGGCAGCGTGCCAAGGCTGTGGCGGCGGCCGCGGAGGAGGAGGAGAGAGGCGAGGAGAATCCGGAAGTGCGGGCGGGCGGAGGGGGAGGGGAAGCGAGCGTGTAGGCGCCGCTTCGCGTTTGTTTACGGTTTCGGAGGGCTTTCTTTCCCTTTCTGGATGGACTCCGCCTCCGCGTGGGCGTGGTTTTGCAGGTGCCTGACAGGTGGGACAGCGACTGCCTGAGGCCAGGCTGTGGGGTTTATTTGCAACCTGCTTAGATTTTTTTTCAAACACAATAATACGCGCTCAGCATACATTCACAGTCTCACACACGCATACTCTACCCTATGAACATCTGTAACGTAAGCCACGTAGGAAAATTGGACGATGTGGGGAGAGAGAAGCAGAAACGGGGCAGTCCGTCGGTAGAAATAAAGACGGTCGATTGTCGTAAAAATCGCTGCTTACCGACGGGTTGTTCCCCATTGTACCGAGGTCGTCGCTAGTCGTGGGCGGATCCCGTCTTCCTCGTCTATCCTTTCCCGTGAAATTTTGCCTCGCGCGCAAAGGAAACTCCACGACATGCTCGTTCTCCACCTGTTCTCCACCACCGCTTTCCACTAAACCAGAATACCCCCATACGCACTTGTTGCCCTGTATCTTGTGCTTGCTTTCTTGTAGAGATGGGGCACAAATCCACGCGCGTCCATGCACCGCCGCCAAGGGAGCCTCCACGGCTGACTGCCGCCAAGCATGTTGCCGCCGTTCCCCGCCCCGGGACGGGCGTTTCGCCGAGTCAAGCTCCGGGGACGGACAAGCAGCCATGGAATTCTGCGGCTAACCCCTACGAGTTCTTCTCCCCAAACGTGGATCACGATCTATTCTTCTCAGCTCCCTAATTTGGACAATAGCAAGATCGTGTAGTGCTTGCGTCCAGATCTTTTTAATTTTCCGCATGTCCAGATCGGAAGGATGCCTCTATTTTGTCCTGCATCGTTGATTTCTCTTTCTCATTTTGCTCAGCGCATGGGGGTCTATACAATGGACCAAGTAGACTATGAGCTTTACTGCTTGTTTAGCTCAGCGCACATGCAGTAATTTGTACTGCCTTTCACATGATGCCTCTCTTTTGTCCAGGGGGATGGATCCTCGTCCGCAAGGTGGTTTCGTAAGCTACCTGCGTAACCAGGCAGATTTTCCTCTTCCGCATCAGGTGCCTAATCAGCACACAATGATGCAAAGATTACTCGGGTGGTCCTTCACAATATGCTTCATTTGCTGCACCACGGCCATCGGTGGTCGCAGGGAATTCATCATCATCACTTCCCAAGGCAAGCATTCCACCTACATCATCTGGTCCACATCGATCATCGAATGTTGAAACTGGTGAGGAGAATGGAGGTACTAGGACTGAGAAGCGACTTGCATGGACAACAAAGGAGGATGAAAGATTGGTTAGTTGTTGCATACTCGTTTTTGTTAATCTGAATTATAATGTTAGCAAGAGAACTGATATAATATTCTCAAATTGTAGATGAGTGCATGGTTACAATGCTCAACTGATCCAATCAATGGCAACAACAAAAAGAGTGATCAGTATTGGGGAGATGTCACTAGTGTCTTCAACAGCAACACTCCCAAAAACCGGGCAAGACAAGTAAAGCAAGCAAAAGATCATTGGCACAGTCTCAATAAGCTTGTCTTCCAATTCCAATGCTCATGGATGAAGGCTTTCGCCATATATGCTAGTGGACAATCTGATGTCCAGTTGTTGGAGAAAGCCCATGCCTTCTATGAGTCTGACTACAAAGCAAAATTTCATCACATGAATTGTTGGCGGGCTGTTAATGAGGACACAAAGTGGCTGACATATAATGAGTGGCTTGAGAAATCTAAAAAAAGAAAGACATCAGAATTAGAGGAGACGGGAACGTACACGGCATCCCTTATTGACCTTGATGATATTGACCGCCCAACAGGAACAAAGGCAGCCAAGGCCGAGCGTAATGGAAAAGGCAAGTCAAAAGAGGTTGCAGCTGATATGGAGTTGCTTGAGAAGTTGGCAGCCACTCAGGAAGAAGCTAAGAGAACCCGTAGAGATATGATGGATATGCAACAACGTTGCTCTACTGAAAAGCTTGAGGCAGCGAGGCTCACCACCGAAACAGCACGACTCTCAGCTCAGGCAGCAAAGGACACCATGGAGGCTAAGAAACAGGAAAAGGAGACTGAAATGATGAAAGGTTACAGAATGCTCCTTATGCAAGACACTATTGGGATGACAGATGACATGAAGAATGAGTTTGTACAGACACTGAAGGTTATGAAAGAGAAATTATTTGGTGTGTAGGCTCTCTGGAGGCAAATGGGCTGTGATTTGAAGAATGTCTTACATGATTTGCTTTATTTCCTTTCCTTACTTTTTTTATTTCAAGACCTAGCAGAAGTGAGCATTTATATTTACATATTTTAGATTAAAATGATCAACTTAGTTTCCAAGAACTCTTCGGCATTTTATGTATTATTATTGAACTGGTCAAGTTTAGTTGTGCGCTGAGCTAATCAAGCAGTACATATCATTGTACTTGGTCTATTGTACTTATCTGCATGTGTGAAACTATTCCACCTCCCAATCTGGTGCCTGAGTCAAGATCTGGGAGTTAGATACCTCACGACTAGTTCACCTCAGTACCTAGTTTTGTGATTCATAAAGCCATTCCACACACAAACATTGTGTTACCTCCTATTATTATCCTTCTTTGATATTTGGCTGCACCATAAAATTACTATGTTTCTCGGCTGGGTTGTGTAGATCGGCACGGCATCTAATTCACCTCGATCATAACAAGCTGTAAGTTGTTACGTTCGTTTTTCCTCCTCACATGCATGTCAATAGTGACGAAATTTAACATCACTAATATTTTAACATCATTTAGGACCTCAGCTACACGACATGTCATACCAATCAGATTCTTCATCTTCTTCCGACGAGGAAGACAACTTGAACAATTATGAATCAACAGATGACATCGACACCTGGGAAGAATTCACCACAGAGCAAGAAATCTTCGACCACATCATTGATAGGATGGGTGAGCGACTCACACAAAGGTTGACTGCGAGGCTCGAGGAACGAAGTGTTGGACGTTCTCGTCAACGTGGTTGTAAAAGAAGGTACATACGAAGAATTCGTGAAATCGCCCATGAGAACCTTATGCATTTTTACTTCTCTGATAGTCCAATGTACACCGATGAGATGTTCCGTAGAAGGTTTCGGATGAGAAGGCCTTTCATACGAATAGTCAATGCGCTTAGTCAGTGGGATCCATACTTTATTCATAGGACAGATGCCACCAACCGACCAGGGTTGACACCACTGCAGAATTGCACGGCAGCAATCCGCATGTTAGCATATGGAACATCAGCCGACCAACTTGATGAGGTACTAATGCTTGCCGCAAGCACTACCTTGGAGTGCTTAGGTATGTTTGCACAGGGGGTGATTGACATGTTTGGCGAAGAGTATTTGCGGGCCCCGCGATGTGATGAAGTGGAGCATTTGCTTGAAATTGGTGAGTCTCGAGGATTTCCTGGCATGTTAGGGAGCATTGATTGTATGCATTGGCAATGGGAAAAATGTCCTACTTCTTGGAGAGGACGATTTGTTCGAGGTGATCATGGCGTTCCTACCATGATTCTCGAAGCAGATGCTTCTCAGGACCTTCGAATATGGCATGCTTATTTTGGTGTGGCCGGGTCAAACAATGATATCAATGTGCTTAATAAGTCACCTTTGTTCATTCGGGACTTGAAGGGGGAAGCTCCACAAGTACACTTTACTGTGAATGGAAGTCAATATGATCGGGGTTACTACCTTGCAGATGGAATTTATCTAGAATGGGCAGTATCTGTGAAGACTATACGGCTCCCTCAAACCGATAAGGACAAATTGTTTGCACGCCATCAAGAAGGGGCAAGAAAAGATGTTGAACGGGCATTTGGAGTATTACTGTCTCGTTTTAACATTGTGTGGCGTCCAGCTCGTTTGTGGAAACGTGCTTCTGTGGGTAAAATTATGGAAGCATGTGTCATTTTACATAACATGATTGTTGAAGACGAGGACGAAATGATTAACACTCCTTTGGACTTTAACGAGAATGCAAAAACCTATTTTGGTTTACCACCAGAGGTTAATTGTGAACCTAATATCTGCTTTGCGGATGTGCTACAAAGAAATTCATCTATTCGTGCACGACCAACACATCGGAAGCTGAAACAAGATTTGGTTGAGAATATCTGGCAGAATTTTCAATATGAGGGAATTCGTTGCAATTTGTTTGAATAAATTTTATGTTTTAGGTTTTCCATTTAATATTTCCATATGTAATAATTTCATACCAAACAAGTTTATATGTATTTCCAAGAACTTTATATTTTATAGTTCACGTTCTGCCAATCGTCATCAGGCATGTGGCGTACTCATGTTTGTCTGTAATAATTTTGCACCGTCTCAAGCAATAAGTATGTTTTAATTATTCAAGTGTGATATGTGTAAACGCACTGCAGACAACAAAGATAGAAATTCAGGGGATTAGCAAACCTCAGCTGCGGTTGAGAAATTACAGATAACCATACAGACACTGTATTGTATAAGCTGTCTACAAGTATGACTATAGGTGACGTGTTGACGTGCTTACAGACACCAGCCGTCTAGACTACTGTACATGCCCTAAGAGACAGCCGACGGGCTAAAAAATATTCCAAACACCAGAGTTAAACATGGTGTCTGAACTCATTTCAAACGGTTAACTCAATCAGTGCCATCTATGCTTCAACTAAAAAACTTACATACCCCCAAGCACAAAAAAAGCAGTCTTCTTTTACCAGGTTTTCAATTGTATTTACCTCCTATCTTTTTTATGAGGCTAGAATCTATTTACATCATGCAAAGATTACATCCCCATCTATCAACTATGGCATATTTGATTGTAACAAGGCAAGTTTGTTGATTGTTGTTTTTTATGAGCCTGAAATGAATGATGATATATGACTTACATCCCTGCTAAATTTACATCATGTTAATCTTTACATCCCGCAAAGATCACATACCTTTTCTCTGATACACCAACCCTAGCATATTTTGAATGACAAGTTTGGATTGTCATTTTTTTCATGCATAACCATAACTAAAATACATTGGTTTTTAGATGTATTTAATCATGTTGTTTCTTGTTTTCCTTTTTACAATAGATCGACAATGTCCTTTTGCTAAAATATATTATATGTATAATAAAACGAGATATATCAAGTAAGACAAAAACAAGTAGTTTCACTTATTTGCAAGTAATTGATCAGAGAAGAGTTGGGGGTGGAGTTTCTTCGTTTTCCATACCTACATGGCTACATGTCAAAATAACAAGTCGATATTATCTGATTTGGAGGGGGGGGGGGGGGGGGGGGGGGCAGAACTTGGTGGAGATAGAGTTTTGTTGCTCCTTCCCCATGTTTTTTAAAAGTTCAACAAGATGTACTCCTATATTTTGTTTTACCCAAAAAATGTATGTAATTTGCTCTAGGACCTTCTCATGGCAGACCTTGCTAGAGAGGAAAGAAGTATGATTTGAGATCAAGGTGGTGAGGGGGGATTGGAGAGTGGTTGGGCGTGGCCCTCTTGCACATTTTCGTTAATCCATGAACGAAATCTGGCTAGGTATGTAGGCACATGGATTCGTACACCTCGGTCGTAAAAGAATCAATAGAAGGAGAATTGGATGATTCCTTTCTCGAAACTAACAAATAGCAAAAGAAAGAGAAAACTGAAAGAAAGAAGAATCTTCACGCTATCATCATTTCTTTGTGCACCTCTATTTTTTTTTGGATATGCTTTCTTAGCCAAAAACAAGAAAGTCTATCTTGTTATCTTGTCCCGTTGAGCTCGACATAAGCAAATGTAGTCTAACCTCGTTTTAGGCTTTCTCGAATAATGTTTTTTTTTCTTAATTGTTATGTTCATAATCGTTGACATGTCATATTCTGCCTACTTCAATCCACAAGAAAATTTTGAATACGCCTTCACTCCCGTGAAACAAGTTACATATCGATATCGGGCGTCCTCGAGATCTGCAGCCAAAACACCTGGTTGGTTACAAAGCAACTCCCGCGCCAAAGGCTTTCGCTTCAAAGTTCAAACGCATCGCATAGCTGTTAGCCGCCGTTTTCCTGAATCCAGCCCGGCAAGAGAGAGCAAGAAGAAGCCATGAAGGGAGGGGACGGAGAGCAAGAAATGGCGGAGGGAAGTGAAGGCGCCACGCCGTCCTGCTTCCACCTCTCGTGGCGCGGGCTCCTGCCGGGCTGCCTCGGTCTCGGGGCGCTGTGGCGGCGGGTGGAGGCAGCTTTGCTCAGCCGCCGCAGGACCTGCCTCTGCGGCCAGACGATCTGCACGCTCCCCTGCGGCCACAGCTGGCACCACCGCCCGCCGCCGCTGTTCCCCCGCTGCCCGATCTGCAGTAGCCGCGACGTCCATGGGGTCGACGAGCGGGAGGCGCTGGTGCTGTTGCCGCCGCCGCCGTCCAGATTCGTCCATGTCCGGAGGGAACATGAGCAGGCGCTGTCGTCGCCACCGCCATAGCAGGATGCTTCTTGAGCTGGGGACTTCTGTCTTTCTTGATCTTGGTTCATATCTTTGCCAGGCGGCCTGAATCTCGGGGAGTATTTTTGTTATCGGTTTCTTGGAACTGAGAGGTCAGCTTCTTGGATTCCCGTGGAGTATTTTTAGGTTGTCGTAGTATTGAATCTCCCTGGCTTTCCTGTTCTTTGGCATACGAACTTGTAGATATGCCACTGTCTCATGGATTTTACTACTACTATGAATGTATTGCCTGAATACTGAGGGCAGCCAACCGATGGTCGGTTATTGTTATTTCTGGGCTTCTTCCTAGGACAGTTCTTAATTACCGATGATGTACTTTTTCGGATACTTAAGTTGAATGTGTTCTTTTACATTTAATTGTGTTCTTAGTTCTGCTGCACACGCATCTTCGGATCAAATTACTACCAAATTATTATGCTGAAAACAAATTAAGTATTATGCTGAAAACAAATGATTTGTTTAACTTGGTTTACTCCTGGATTCAATTGTTTCAGCATTTTGCATTAGGAATACTTGCATTTTTTGATGACACTTGTAGGCAATGCTAAAATTGTGGCATCATCGGTTTGATTTGCGTGAATTAACTGAGTCACGCTTCATTATTTTCCTTACATCTTAAATTTTCTGCTATCGTTTCTAAGGGTTTCTTTAACTTACAACGTAATACAGAAATCATCACCTATGCTGCTTGCTTGTAATGGTATTTACTGAAACTGTACCGAAATAGTTTGGTATTTGCAGTTCGTACCCTTTTTTCAACCAAAGTTAACGTATTTATAGAACAACTATATTTACCGAAGCACGTCCCTAAGAACATATTCATTCCACAATTCCTCCCCCTCCAACGACGCTGATTCATGGTGTCGATTAATTGACGGTATCGATCATTGTCCTTCCAAGTTCCAAGACATAAACATGAGCATATTTACATTTTGTCGGCATGCTTATTGAAGTAAAAGGTGAACTAGCTGGGGATGAAGGAACCGCCATAGGAGGAGATCCTGCGGAAAATGTCAGATAAGTCCGCTTGTTCTTCTACTGATTGATTTTCTTATTTGTTGATATAGAGGGTGACCGCTCGCAGCACTTTTCAGGTCCACCTCAATATACCAGGAAATGCAGTAAAGATCATTCAACACGGAGCAGACTGCAGACCACATCGTGATCAACCAAGCTCATGGTAGGAATTATGCTCGGAGCAGTGAAAGGAGCTTGCTAGAGGCACGAGCAGCTCCTTTCTTTCCAGCTTTCCATATGGTGGCATCTTCTTCCCAATTACTGCCGGTCAGATTCCATGTTGTGATTCTCAAAATAGGATGGTAACAGAAACTGCTTTGGATCTTTAATCCATCCTCCTCCATTGCTCGATTTAGTTTTGCCTCCTCCAACTTCTTGCTGAAATTAAGACTGCATGAAAAGAAGCAAAACTTAAATCACAAGGCAGCTATGGCAACTTATTCCTCCAAACAAAAAAAACTCTTACAGGTGAGATGCAATTATAAGTTACATTAATAAATAAATAACCACAGTCCATGATCAAAGCACAGGACAGTCGCTATCCAAGCACATGGCAGATAATTTGCTCTGTTTTATCTACTTGAACAAAACTACAAACTAAAACTCTACATGTATAAACTCCAAGGACTACAATAACGGTTGATCCTCCGGAGCATTTGCTTGTGTGGACCAAATTCATGTAACTAGCTGATTGACTCTAAAGTGCAAAAACATTTTGAGACTTGAGCATTCACATGATGACTGCCAGATGCTATATAGCAGGCTTAAGTAGTGTTACCTATGAATGTAGACAACAAGCACAGGTCAAACCGAGCTTATATAGTAGACCACGAAAAAACTAATGAAAAAGAACCCTGATATATAGTTCTGGAGGTGTCAGCTATAAAGTAGATATCACTTATCAGACAAAGTGCACCACAAACATATATTTTGGCACTCTCGATGCATATGTTTTACACCACATAATCTGTCTGTCCTCTGTCCACAATACTACACCTCTATTGTGCAAACCGAGGCATGATTTTTGTTTTAATTTATGTAACATTTCATGGAGTTGGATCATACTTGCAACTATTAGATAGACATGCACATGCTGCTACTTTATCTGATCAGATCAAAGTAAGAATCTTTCGATTCTGTTAGTATTGCTTAAAATTTGTGCCTCTTAAGCAAGGGTATATAAGATATTATGGTGAAAGGGAATTAGTATTTTTTTACATCACTACTTACAAGTTAATATTAAACATATTTGGATGAGTTTTATACTGCATAATAGTTTGTTTTATTTGATTACATAATCAAAATTTGGTAAGATACTAAGTTCATGTTTAAGAAGATCAACATCAATTATGAAAACCCAATGTAAAGTTCTACTTGTTGCTCGCGATGGAGTGAGTGAAATATATACTGAAATAAAGTACAAACTATAAATATCGAATTAACAATCGAATGACTATTCAATATTTACAAGATAGTTAATTCCGTCTATTAAGAGAGAACTGTAAATTTCCGTCTTTCGCCCCGGCCTCCTTCCGCACCGGGTGTCCTTCCCCACCTTTGCACCGCGGCGGTAAACAGAGCCAGGCGTCCAACGTGTCGCCCTAGAACCCCAAAAGCCCCCTATGCAGAGCCTATGCATAGCGGCTTGCGTTTGCGCCAGGAAATATCAGCGCTAAGCATTGTGATTACACTAATCCTTAATGGAGAGTCGCTGGAGTAGCCGCCCGGGGTCACCGAGTGCTGGCTCCCCCCCCCCTGCATCCGTTGGGTCTTTAATCCATCCTTTCTCCATTGCTCTCTTTAGTTTTGCCTCCTCCAACCCCTTGATGAAACTAAGACTGCAGGAAAAGAAGGAAACAAAATCATTACTGGTGAGTTGCAAGCATAAGCTATCTTGACACATATATAACCAGTCTGGTCAAAGCACATGACAGCAGTTATTTAAGCATAAACTTCTGTAACGTACTAAAATCATGCTTTAAGAACATCAGCAGCAATTGTGAAGACCAAATGTTAATTTCTACCAGTCGCCCCTGGGGGATGCGAGTGAATAATGAGAAGGAAGTACAAAGTACAAATACCGACTTAACAATCAAATGACTATTTCAACATTTGAAAGATCAACTAGCTAATTTAGACAATTGTGTGTTGCTATGCCGTGACAAAACAAATAGTTTGTCGGATTGTAGAGTCATCTAGCTAATTTTTTCATAAGCTAATTGTATATAGAAGATAAAATTGTGCTGTGTTGAGTTAAGTTGCAAAGTTTAGAGCAACATAACAAAGATAAAAAACAATGCTAGGAAATGATGGAAACTTTAAGATAATGGCAACGGTAATCACTGTGCACACATAAACATGAGACGTAATTACCTTTTGTGGCATGCTTCTCCAAGTACAAGGTGAACTGGCTGGGGATGAAAAAGTTGCCAAAATAGAAGTTCCTGGAGACAATATCGGACCAGCTTGCTTGTTCTGCTTGCTTTTCGTCTTGTACGTCGATATAGAGGGTGACCGCCCCCAGGAGCTTCTCCTTCAAGTTAACCTCAATCAGACAGAAAATGCAGTGCTTATCTTTCAATACAAAGCAGACAACATCATGATCAACCAAGCTCATGGTGGGAAACCCTGGCCGGAGCAGTGGAAGGCGCATGTCAGAGGCAAAAGAAGCCCAGAGCTCTTTAGCTTCCATGGTGGCGTCAATTTCCCATTTATTGTCGTCAATCAGATTCCATGTTGTGATTTCGAAACTAGAATGATGACGGCTATGCGCACAGCAGCCTTCAAGATCGCTGATACAAATGAGCTTAACCGCTGTCAGTGACACAAACACGGCGTGCTGTGTCAGGGCACCCTGAGTCAACGTAGCGACGGCGACGATCCAGAGCTGCACGCATTGGGACATAATAGTGCGGCTGCTTGGCAAGATCGCCATGGACGGTGACAAAGAACAATCCAAGGTAGCAATCGGCCCAGCACAGGCATGAATCACCATAGGGGATGACAACGTCCGTCTGCAACCGCTAAACAGACATGGGGCGTAAGAACGGAAATGCAACTACGTAACTATATGCAACCGCACTGTTATCTGAGACGTCTATCTCGAATCCGACGGTTCGTGTGATATATGTAAAAAGACTCTCCACTTGAATAAATGGACAAAACGATCCCCTTATATAAAGACCCTAACAGCACACTAAACCAATATTCCCTTTGGTGAAATGATCTAAAAATTTGCGTGAGAATATTACCTTGTGAATGCTTATCTTGTAAGAAAAAAAAGAAAACTCATGCTTGCAAAAAAAAAGCATAACGAAATCTAGAAATCCTTTGTTGGATAATTTTTTTAACATAACGAAAAAGCTTAACGCATTCCTTGTTAAAAATGAGTTGGATGATTTTTATAACATAACGAAATCTAAAATTCTTTGTTAGTATATAATTTAAGGCAAAATACGAAAAGAATTTTAACCAATAAAATGCAAACAAAACAATATGTTTACATTTTTTAGAAAATCTTGGTTAATTTGTTAATACAAAAATATGTTTACATAAACACACATATCCAAATATACACTTATCCACAAATATACACATATCCAGAAAATTATGTTAATACATGCTAATACAAAAAAATTGTTTACATTTTCAGGAAATCTTTATTAGTTTGTTAATACAAAAATATGTTTCTATAAATACACTTATCCACAAATGTTAATACAAAACGAAAAAATAAAATCATCTCCAAATATTCCTATATCCACTTATAAATGGTGATGATGAAAAGTTAAGTAGGTATCCATAATATTGAGTACTTCAGTGCAAGAAATCTGTAAAGGTGAGGGGGTTTGATACAAAAAATAGCACGGATCACAAAGCAAAATGAACGGTTTTGATGAAAGGTGCGGTCGCATGTAGTTTTGGGAAAACCGCGTTAAAGTAAGAAGGCATCTGCAGATTCGTAACAACCCATTCCATGGCCTCCCCATGCGCATGGCGCAGCAGGCAAAGCTCACCGCCGTAGGAGAGCTCCGCCCCTGACTGTGAACTCTTCCTCGCCGTGGCAAAGCAGGCTGACGTCGTGCCTGCGCATCAGCCGCTGCTGCTGGAGCCGGTACGGTCTGAGGAGCTGGTCCATCTCCGGGTCCACCTGCCCACCATGGAAGCAAGGTGGGAGCCGCCTGAGCGACGGGGGCTTGTCCGAGCGGGCTGTATAGACGAAGTAGTCGAGGGGGTAGCATGGGGGACGCCACTGGTCGACGTGGGGGACATAGGCCTGGAAGAGTATGGAGTGGCGGTGAGCAGCGAAGACGTAGGGCGGAGACAGCTCCTCCATCTTCGGCTTGAGCCCTTCCGGCCAGTGGAGGTAGAGACGAGACGACGCCGGGGGCGGCGCGGCCCTGAGGGAGACGGCGAGGGTTTGGCCGTTCCAAGTGTTGGAGGTCTCCGACAGCGTGCCGCCGGCTGCTACCCCGTCCCTGACGGTCTTGTCGCCGCCCACCTCGGTGCAGTAGACGACGCGATCCAGCATCAACCATGGCAGGTGAGAGTCGGAGGCGGCTGGCTTTGGCAGACCCCCTCTGCGACCAGTCATGGCGCACGACGCACGGAAGGTAAGGCCAATTCAGATCTCGAGAAAAGGCTTCGTTTTGTTTCTTGTAGGGAAAACCGAAAACGTGTGAGATTGATCAAAGAACCATAATGTCATTACGGATACTCCCTCTGTCTATATAAAAGGATTTTTTCTAGCGAAAACCTGGCATGAGCTCTGCCTATTCATTATAGAAGAAGAGAAACGTAGAACCTTACAAACCCACGCAAAGCAGAGAAACCCACGTGCGGATTACTCCCAACAAAGTAAAACATTCACCGACTCCGAAGGGTGCAAGACACTCAACACCTGACGAAACTCCTCGAAAGTCAGGTAGGCCACCTCCAGGTAAGTCTGACGCGTCGCCAGTGAAAATGTGTCGGTTTCTCTCCTTCCAGACATTCCACATAGCATAGATGATTCTCCGGCTTCTTTCCCAAGCCCGAACGGAGGTGGTACTCGAGATCATCTTACTCCACCCATTGTCGATGGAAACCTGAGACCCAGAAAAAGGGCCAAGCTTGTCCACAGACCAAGCATCAATGGTATTCCACACCGCCATCGTGAAAGGGCACTCCATACATAGATGGGAGGCTGTTTCGGGATGAGAGAGACACAGCTGACACAAAGGATCATGAGGCCACCCCTTGGTGGCAAGAAGATCAGCTGTGAGGATGCGATTATGGAGGACCAACCAGGCAAAGAACTTGGTCTTAGGCTCAGCAAAAGCCCTCCAGACCTTGGAGGACTTGAACTTTGGGAAGGAGCCCTTGAACTGAGTAGAGTAGGCCGAGGAGGCGAAGTAACACCCATCCGTCGTCCAGCGCCATCTGATGGTGTCACCCTGATCCGTCACAAGGTGGGTTTCTTGAACAATGGTGGCCACGTCCAAGAACTCGGCAACCTGAGTGAGGTTGGAAAAGTCTCGCCACCGACTGAATCCAAGTATCACTTTGAAGCCCAGCGCTGACCGTTCTATTCTTCCTAGTAGCAATCTTGAAGAGATTGGGGGGCCTGATGGTGAGGGGGGCGCCCGGCGACCAAGCATCATGCCAGAAGAGAGCGGTTTGACCATTTCCTAGGGTGATCTCGGTAGAAGCTCTGAAAAGGTCCATATCAGAAGCATCGCAAGGGAGGGGGGATCCCACCCAGGGACGGTGAGGTTCAGTCCATTTGAGCCAGGGCCAACGAAGGCGCAGAGCCCTGCTGAAACAGTCCATGTCTGCGATCCCCAAACCACCAAGAGACTTGGGTCTGCACACCGTCTTCCAGTTGACCAGAGAATGCCCGCCGCTGATGGATTCCTGATCATCCCCATGCCAGATAAACCGGCGAGAGGTGCGGTCGAAAGCGCGCTTCGTCCATTTCGGCAAAGGCAACACCATGAGGTGAAAAGTGATGATGGACGTGAGGACCGACTTGACCAAGGTCACCCTCACAACCCGAGTCATGTTTTTCCCCATCCATCCTGGAAGGTGGGCACGGGCTTTGTCTATAATATGCTGAAGATGGACCCGACGGAGGCACTTATAGTGGAGAGGAAGTTCCAGATAGCGACCTAGGAACTCCATGATCCTAGCAGGGAAGGATGCCAGGATGGAGTGGAGGTCAATGCCGTCAGAGTGGATGGGAAAAACTTCAGACTTGGTCTTGTTGGTGATTAGACCACTAGCGTTGCTAAAGACGCCAAGGATGTCGGAGATCGCCCTGAGCTCCTCAAAAGTAGGATTGGCGAAAATGCCAGCATTGTCGGCGTACAAAGAAACTCTGAACCTAGCCGCACGGGCAGGGATCGGTTGGAGGATGTCCCGTGAAGCCGCCAACTCGATAATGCGCTGAAGGGGGTCGATGGCGAGGATGAACAGCATGGGAGACAACCTATACTGCATGTGCAGCTCCCTATTCGCCCTGGTATTTCACCTCTCACCTTCAAAAGGAAGTATTGGTCCAGTGATTGGTTCAGTATTGTGTTGCACCACTTTCTCTAAGCTTTTCCCTGAAGGTAAATACTATACATATGTACTCCCTATTCTCCCTCGTATTCCATCTCTCTCACCTTCAAAAGTTCAAAATACTGAGCCAAATTCTATCTAGCTCTAAATTAGTTCATCATTAGTGCTACAAATCCCGATAAGCCCTCACATGTCCTTGACCTCGGTCAGTATCCCCGGTTGCTTATTATTCCTTCATGTCCTTGGACGACCGGTCTATGAAAAGAGTGATCTCCTTCCGGCGGCGGAAACCATTTATACGATGAAGCAGACGTTTCACGTCTGTGATCAGAAACAGGTTTGGACAGATGCTGGGCAATCATGTCAATGCAAGCTTTTACTTTTACCGCCAGAGCTTCGGGATGCATCATGCTCTTGCCTTCACGAATTTTACTCCTCGTACCCCAAATGTGACAATGGTGGCAGCAACCGTTCCTTCCATGTGAGAGCACCGGTTGAAAAAAATCCAAGGTCCACACCCGACGACACAGAAACAGTTGCCGGTGTAGGTGAATATATCAAAATCAGCCTTGATTTCTTTCAAGATTTCACGTGCAAACTGACAGAAAAGAAGATCATGTTCTATGCTTTCATGTTTACCACAGAAGATGCATTCTTCCGCTGCTGGAATATTACCTCGTCGCAGCTGAGTACCACACGGTAAACAATTATTAGCAAAGCGCCATACCGTTATCTTCATCATACCCGGTGGTGTGGTCGCCCACATAATTTTCCATGCTTTTTATTATCTAGTAGCGATTCAGATGATGATCCCCCACCCAGGCAGCTGCGCTTACATGCAGAATGTACAATGCAGGTATCGAAGCGAGTATGCGGCCATGAAGCGAAACCCTCGCCTCCATGACAACTAACTGGAAACTAGATGGTCTTTGCCACTGTATCCTCATCAAAGATGGTGTGAAGTAAATCCATGTGCGAGAGTCCTAGGTCTTTGCCACTGTATCCTCATCAAAGATGGTGTGAAGTAAATCCATGTTCCATGTGCGAGAGTCCTCCACGATCAAAGTATCCACAGTTTGGTCGTCAGGAATCTGCACCCGAGGTCGCAGCAGGCCTGGATACACACCGGGATCCAATTGTCAGATAAGATCTTTGTTGATGCACCATTTCCAATACCCTATCCGATTCCTTTCTCGATGGTTAAAATAATGAGAAGTACAAAGTATAAATACCAAACTTAATAATTGAATGACTATTCAACATTTTTAAGATTGACTACCTACTTAGACAATTGTGTGTTGCTATGTGTTGTAACACAAAAGATAATGGTTTGCAGGATTAATTAGGCATTTCGCAAATAAGTTTACATGAGCTAATTCTATAGAAATTAAACATCACATACTGTTGTATTGACATATTTTTGTGAAAGTGGATTCCACATTTTTACATCACTACTTACCGGCTGAGTTTTACACTGCATAATCATTTGTTTTATTTGATTACCTGACCAAACTTCTATAACATACACTACGATCAGCATCAATTATGAAGACCAAATGTTCAATTCTAGTAGTCACCTCTAAGGGATGTGAGTGAAAATAATGAGAAGTACAAAGTGCAAATACCAAACTTGACAATCGAATGACTATTCAACATTTTTAAGATTGACTAGCTACTTAGACAATTGTGTTTTGCTATATATGATGTAACACAAAAGATAATGGTTTGCAGGATTAATTAGGCATTTAGCAAATAAGTTTACATGAGCTAATTCTATAGAAATTAAACATCACATACTGTTGAGTCAAGTTGAACTATTTACAATATATAAATAACAAATGCGTATAAATTATACAGAACAATGCTAGGAAATGTTACGAGATGGAAAATTTAAGATGAATGGAAATCATTGTGCGCGGCGACGTAATTACCTTTTAATGGCATGCTTATCCAAGCAAGCATGCTTCTCCAAGTACATTGTGAACCGGCTGGAAATGAAGGAGTTCCCGAAGAAGAAGGTGCTTGCTTGTTCTTCTTCCGCAGCTTGCTTTTCTTCTTTGTTGGTATAGATGGCAACCGCGACCAGCTCCTTCTTCTTCAGGTTGACCTCAGTCAGCCAGTAAATGTGGTGCCTATCATTCAACACGAAGCAGAAGACATCATTATCAACCAAGCTCATGATGGGAAACTCCGGTCGGAGCAGTGGAAGGCGCTTGTCAGAAGAAAGAGCATCCCAGAGCCCCCTAGCTTCCATGGTGGCATCTAGTTCCCATTTATTATCGGTCAAATTCCATGTTGTTATTTTGAAAGTAGGGTGTTGAGGGCTATGCACACTGCGGCCTGCATGATCGCTGACACAAATGAGCTTAATCATGCCGCTGTCGGTGACACACACACGGCGTGCCGGGTCAGTGCACCCTGGGTCATTGTAGAGACGATGACGATCCAGAGCTGCAGGCATTGGTACATAGTGTGGCTTCTTTGTAAGATCACCATGGACGTTGACAAAGAGCAATCCAAGGTAGCAATCGACCCAGCACAAGGAGGAATCGCCAAAGGGGATGACGGCGTCCGTCATCCAGGAATTGCTAAACAGGTCCGGGGCATCCTTGCGACAAGGCAACTGCAGCTTCTTGACAACCCATTCCATGGCCTCCTCCCTCACCCCAGGTGCATGGTGTAGCAGGCAGAGCTCGCCGCCGCACGAGAGCTCCGCCACTGTGAACTCCTCATCGCCATGGCACAACAGGCCAATGCATTCAGTGAACATCAGCCGCTGCTGCTGGAGCCGGTACGGGTGGAAGAGCGGGTCGATTTGCTGGTCCACTTGCCCACCCTCGAAGCACGGCGGGAGCCGCCTGAGCGACGGGGCCTTGTCTGAGCGGCGGCGGCCCGAGGCTGTGTAGACGAAGTAGTCGATAGGGTAATAGGGCGGGCGGCACTGGTCGACGTGGGGGACGTAGGCCTGGAAAAGTATTGAGTTGCCGTGAGCCGCGATGACGATGGGCGGATCCAGCTCCTTCATCTCCGGCCTGATCCCTTCTGGCCAGTGGAGGTAGAGACGAGACGCCGCCGGGGGCGACGCGACCCTGAGGGAGACGGCGAGGGTTTGGCCGGTGCAGGTGACGGATGTCTCCGACAGCGTGCCGCCGGCTGTTACGCCGTTCCTGATGAGCTCGTCCCCGTCCAAATCAGTGCAGTGCACGACGGGATCCAGCATCAACCAGCGCAGGCGAGAGTCGGCGGCGGCGTGAGGCAGCAGTTCGCCGCTGCGACGGGTCATGGCGCACGACGCCGGCATGGAACGCCAATTCAGATCTAGGGAGGAGGGTTTGTTTCCTCGGGACTGGAAGGGTGGGCCTCTGTGACGCGCGTCCTTTGTATATATCGTCGTAGGCCTAGCCCACATAAACTGCCCGGCCCAAAAGAAATATACACCCAAGCGCGACCGACGTCCGATTGTCCGAACCGAACCACCTAGAACTTGGTGGTCGCTCCGGCTCCGACCCACGCTTCCTCAATCGCCATTACTCGCCGCCGGCCCTTCCTCCCCAAAACCCCAAACCCTACCTGCCGCGGCCGCTTCTCCACCGGAGCGCAACCCCACCGCGGGCGGTCGTCGAAGGGATGGCGGCGTTGGAGGGAGAGACGAGCCGGCTGTTCCGCGTCCGCCGCACGGTGATGCAGATGCTGCGGGACCGCGGGTACCTGGTGCTGGACGCCGAAATCGACCTCACCATGGGCGAGTTCATCGCCCGCTACGGCGACCCCGTCCGCCGGGACGACCTCGTCATCAACCGCGCCAAGAAGGACGGCTCCAGCGAACAGGTCCGCCCCTCCCCCATCCTCCGGCGCCTCCCCGCGATTTCCGTACCACCAGGGTGTCCGTCGACTAATTGATTTGCCGGTGCCTGTCATGCCTGTCTGTCTCCTACCAGGTCTACGTGTTCTTCCCCAACGAGGCCAAGCCGGGGATAAAGACGGTCAAGAACTACCTCGAGAAGATGAAGCAGGAGAGCGTCACCAGCGGGATACTCGTCGTGCAGCAGGCTATCAGCGCCTTCGCCCGCAACGCCATGCTTGACTTCTCCAAAAACTACCTTGAGGTCTTCCAGGTCGCGCTCTACATCCCTATCACGCTACTCGTACTCTTTTTATATCACTATAATATTTGTCTCAACCAGTGACCGGCGTTTAATTTAAGTATGGTATCGTCCTGCAGGAAGGGGAGCTTCTCATAAACATTAAGAATCACGAACTGGTTCCAGAGCACGTGCTCCTGACAGCCGAACAGAAGAAGACGCTGCTGGAGAAATACACCGTCAAAGAAACTCAGGTCAGATAAAATGTGCCTGCGCTTTGCTCACCTCATGTTCTAATCGATACATGTATGGCATTAGGAAAATTGCATCCATGTCTAAGCTATGTAAAAGCCATTAAAAGGTTTACGTGCAGGATCTGTGAACAATTACCGGTAATCAGTGTATTCCTGCAGACCTGCATGTCCACATTACGAATTGGTTGTGTTGTGTTGGCATGAACCATCTTATCGATTTGAAATGGACTTCAGTTTACTTCCTCAAGCAATAGCCTCCTAAGGAAAAATCCCCCTAATGTAATCGATATCAGAGTACTTTACCTCCTAATCCAGATTGGACGGATGATTCTGCTGACCAGGTGATACTAGTGTTTTGCATGCTAATGTGCCACATTGGCAAATGCCACGGCTGAGAGTTTAGTTGGACATTACCAGCATCATATATCTCCTAACAACCATTTCTTAAGGACATAATTACCTAATCCTACTTTGCTAACTAATATGATCATATCACCTAACACTAACACTCTAACAGTAGTAAATAATCCGCACCTCTCTAACATTAATATCTGTATCCATATGTGTATGGTGATGGGTGTCCTGTCTGTCTGTCGCCTTGAGTATGGCGTGCGCATAAGCCTGTTGATTTTCAACAGAGCCATGTCTGTTGTGTCATGTTGGGTTGTTCAAGTCAACTCATCTTGTGATCCTAATTGTGGTTGATCTTGATACCGGAACATGTGAATTCTGTATAATTTAGTGTAGATTCAGGATTTTGGACATACTTGCCATGTATAACAGTAGATGTCCTAAGTTAAGGTTCTATTTTGATGAGGAAATAGAAGGAAATGCCATGAAGGGTGAATATGTGAGAAGCAGGTGGTAGCAGGATTAGCTAGTAGAATGGGCACATAAAAAACTATGTTAGAACTTGAAGAGTGATACTCTATAACCTGCTTGTTAAGTGATGCTTTCAGACGTCAATATGTAATTAGTGACTCCTATACTTATGAGCATCATGTCTTCCATATGTGGGGGATCGACTGACACTGGTGTGGTGCATATTTTCTACTTTCTACACGCTATGTTGGATAATGTTAAGGATACAACGTATACTGACCTGGTGTACTGGTGATGCTCGCCTGGCAACTTGCTGCTTTGTACACAGTTACATTGTTGTACTTATCTCTTTGCTTGTACACTCTGTTGAGTTTAAAAGACCTCAAGGTAGTAGGAACCGGTTGGACAAGTGTCAAGTATTGGGTACCCCCTTCAGTTGTTTTTTGTGCAAGACTTATGGTGGGTTGGATCTTACAATCAGCAAGTTATGATACCCAGTTCTCAAACCAAGCTAACAGAGAAGACAATATGTTTCCCTCTTTTACTTTAATGGGTACTCTGTTCTGATGATTTTTTGCTATCCTATGATGCAGCTGCCTCGGATTCAACATACGGATCCTATAGCAAAATACTACGGCATGAAGCGTGGACAGGTCGTGAAGATCACCCGGCCCAGTGAGACTGCTGGAAAATACGTGACATACCGCTTCGTTGTCTGAGTGCCACTTCATTCTCAAGGAGCTCTCCTGCGTGTACTGCCAGTTACCATGATTCCTCGAATGCCAGATTCTTAGCAGTAGAATACTTTCTTGTCTCTTGTGGATCATAAGTGGTTTCTGAAATGGTCTGGTGCTTTTCCTTTAGAACTGCTCGTCTATTTGACATAACCTCTATTAGGTATCAGTAGTCTTAGGTTTCTGTAGCTATGTTAATTTTCACATTGCTAATAAACTCTTGCCTATCTGAAGTTGTCGATCTATTCTGGATTCTGTGGGGTTCTGTTGCTTATGTGCCCCTGTGTTTAAACCAAATGGTATGAGTTTGCCTTCTGTGAACCGTTGTTTGTCTGACGAGTAAAGCAAGCCTGTAGGATGAGGAACGTGCATTCTTTCTGTAGTTGTTTGTTTCTGCCTCAGTTTTTCTCTTTCTTCCAAGCATTTGAGATCGCTGCTGGCTCACCATGCATGCCCAGAAATGTCTGCTATTGCATTTGCATTGCCAAGTATCACACTGATTTTCTTGTTCTAAACTGGTTTCGTTGACACAATTTGGCGTGGCATCACCCAGCTATTTAACTGCTGGTTGTCTTATTCTTTGCAGGCGTAGTAGTTAGTACTGTATGTTCGTATGCTATTATAGTATTGTCTGAGATCACCTGACCTAGCAGGAGTGCACTAACTTTTGCTCATATCGACTTGCCCAAGATGCATTTGAATTTGTTCCTGTAGACCTTGAACTTGAAGCGAGCTTGTACACCACGTTAGTGAGGTTAATGGGGGGCGTTGATCTTCCTTCCCTCTAGGTTCTGTACCTTTCGGGTTGGATGACCCCATACTCCCCGAAAAAGTGTTGATCAGTTTCTCCCATAGCCCTCCGTATGTATAATGGCACCACCACGCAGCAGCTGAATTCATGAACCTGTAGAGCTAGGAGCTTGTAGCTGAATTTATGAGTAGTACTGTAGGAGCATTTTTTTTCTTCTGTCGAGGAACCGGTGGCACACCCTTTTCCGGCGAGTGGGGAAAGCCCAAGCTGATACGAAGTTTTTTTTAACTACGTAGCTAGGCCCACAAAACCATCCTCCCTCCTCCTCTAATCTAAAAAGGCCCAAAAACCCTAATAACACACCGCCGCCCACCCGCCCTCCGCGCCGGCGCCGCTTCTCCCCACCACACTCCCGCAGAGGCAGGCAACCCGAGCCGCCGCGCGGGGGCTCCGGAGAAGGAAGGGGATGGCGTCCGACGAGGACATGAACGAACCGCGCGCGGAGGAGCCGGAGGAGGAGACAGAGCACGGCGTGGACACGAAGCGGCTCTTCTGGGTGCGGCGCACGGTGCTGGAGATGCTCAAGGACCGCAGGTACAGGGTGAAGAAGGCCGACATCGAGCTCCCCATGGAGGAGTTCGTCGAGCGCTACGGCGACCCCGTCCGCCGCGACGACCTCACCATCCACCGCGCCAGGAGGGGCGACCCCGACGACCAGGTACTTCAGTAACATCCCCCATCCATCCTCCTCCGCCGCCGCCGCCTCCCCGCGATTTGCACGGCGACTGACTGACGGTGTCCTTCTTTCTGCCAGGTCAAGGTCTTCTTCCTGGACGAGTCCAAGGCCGGGCTGGGCGCGGTCAAGAGCTGCGTCGACAAGATGAAGCAGGAGAACGTCGCTAGCGGCATCATCGTCACGCAGAAGGCCCTCAGCGGCCAGGCCAAGGCCGAGGTCCTGCAGAGCAAGAAGTACCGCCTCGAAATCTTCCAGGTTGCCCTCCTCTCTCTGCGTCGCTGACTCTCTACCTCGTTTGCTGCTATGAGAACCAGTGACCGAGGCCTAATTTGGGTGTGCTGCCCTGCAGGAAGGGGAGCTTCTCGTAAACATTACCAAGCACCATCTCGTCCCCAAGCACGAGCTCCTGTCAGACGAGGAGAAGCAGGAGGTGCTGGACAAGTACACCGCCAAAGAAACCCAGGTCAGATCAATTTTCCTCTTGTTTTCTCGCCGTCATTGGCCTGAGATACATTGTTGTTGCAAGCATGAGAAGGTTTAGGTGCAGATTCTATGAACAAATTATCGCTAAATCATGACCGTGTAGGTCGAATTGCATTTGCACATTGCTAATTGTTTGTTTGGAACATATTAAATGATTTTGAATAGGTTCGTTTTTAATCCCTCCCACTCAATCCCTTGAACTATCACTTTGAGAGTGCTTTCGCTCTAACCAGGTTTAGAGAGCTGATTTTGCTTAGTTCTCGAGACTTAACTTTGTTTTGTACAAGTATCATATCCCCTAACCGATAATAAATAATCGTATCATATTTCCTTTACAATAAGATCATACCCATATGTGGATGGATATCCTGGCTGACTACCTGCCTTGTGCAGCACATAACTCTGCTAAGTTGGCAGCGTGAATGAAGACTATTGTATCATGTAGGATCGTAGGGTGAATGATTTTGCTGAAAGAGTATCACGGGCCTCACGGCAATACGAACCCTGTGGTTTTGTTAATTCAAAGCCGGGCTGTGGGGCCATTTATCTAAAAAAAGTAACACGGCAATTTCATTTAAGGGTGAGAACATGAGGCACAATGTTACCAGGTAAGCTAGTAGAATGTACACCCAAGGAACCCTGTTAGAGCATCTCTAGGAGACACCTTTGATAACCGATTTTACAGTTTTTAGTCGAAAAATCGGACTCGAACAGATCCCTTCAAATCGTCCGATCCTTAAAGGTTTTTTTAAAGGGCACCGTGACCACACATCTGAGACCCTTGTATCTAAAATTTCGGAGGCAATTTTGGCAGTGCCTTGAATACCGGTCAGTGCTAGCGGTTGGGAAATTTCAGCTCACACCAACGCCTTCTACCGATAGACTCGCATGAGTCCGGCCAAAATTCCTCCCAAATTTGCATAGACCCGCCATGGTGGGTGGCTGCACGGCAGCTGGTGAGGGCCACCTCGTGCTTCCTTGGACCGGAGAGAGTGATCTGACAGAACTCTGGTGATAGCTCGCGGGAAATGATTGGATCGTCGGGAGTGTGGAGGACGGGAAAGAAGTCAGCCTCAACGTTCTCAGTGATGAACGCGTCATCGTCCGTGGCTGCGGTGGGATGGAAGGAAGTGGACAAAGGCGAGAAAGGAGGGATGATGAATTGAGGGCGAAGGTCTCAAGGTGCTTATCGGAGTGGTAGTTGTCCGTGGGTGACGACTCGGCGGTCAGGTAGAGTTGAGGAAAAGCGGGATCTGGCGGGAAAAGCAGGTGAGAAGTCAAGTCAGGTGAGAGAGACAGGTCACAAAGTGGGGAAGAAGGAGAAAAGGCCACCGACAGGTGGGGCCTTGGTGGCATATGTGCATTTGCAGTTTCGTTTACCGGTTCTGTTATGCGGGAGCAAATTTGGGACTGCAAAAATGTGTTCCGGTGGTGTTTTAAAGGTCGCAGATTTAAAGGGTCATCTAGAGATGCTCTTACAATTTTACAACCTGAACAACGGTACTCTATAGTTTGGTTGGAAAATGATTGATGCTTGAAAGTTAATACATAATTAATGGCTCCTAGATATGAGCATGTCTCCGATATGTCGGTGACTTGTGGCCGATGGCAACAGATTTTCTTTTCTACCGTTGTAAATATTTTATTGGATAATGCTAATGATACAAGTCTAGTGAACTTTGATACTCCGTATATTGGTGATGTTCATCTGAGAAATTTGTTGTCTTGAACTTTTTGGCTGCATAACTTGCATTGGTCAAATTTCACATAAATCAAGTTTTGACACCTCAGTTTACTAAAAATAGCTTGACCCAATATTTACCATCAAGTTTATACTCTGGTCTGATGGTTTTGGGTTGTTTTACAATGCAGCTCCCTCAGATTCAGATCACGGATCCAGTAGCAAGATACTTTGGCATGAGTCGTGGACAGGTCGTGAAGATTACCCGGCAAAGTGAGACTGCTGGAGAGTATGTGACCTACCGCTATGTTATCTGAGCCTGCTTGAAATTTTGTGCCAGTTGAGAACTCTTCCTCCAATGCTAGTTCTGGTCAGCAGCAGAAACATCCTGGTCTCTTGAGGAACCAAGGTGCCTTGGTGTGTGCCACTCAAACATGACGCTGTTAGATAGATCTAGACTTAGGTTGTTGTAGATGTGCTGTGTTTCATGCTGCTAAATCAGTTTTGATTACATGAGATGGTCGGTCTGTTGTGAAATTCAGTTGGTCGTGCGCCCCTATACTTGACAAACTGGCTTGAGCATAGATGCCTTTCTGGGACAGTTGATGATGGATTTTGCGTGCGTCTGGAGTACCGGTTACCTGCTCGTGTCTCTCTACTCAGACGAGGGTGACAGCAAAGTGGCCAACCTCAAGTACGTTTTCCACAAGCCGTTAAACCTGGAATGTTCGTGACTTGATAAAGGTGGTTTTATTTTCATATAGCAAAATGAAAAGTACCTCTTTTTTTTAACCTTTCTACAGTTGCGGAGCCTGCACGGCAAAGAAGTGGCCGGATCTTCTCCGTGGACGCGGACTCGTTTGCAGTTTAGCTACCGAGAAAAATCGCCGCAAAGTCAGTCAACGACGGCGACACGCCGGAGCGACTAGTCGCACGGATACGATGCGCTCGTATCCGAATGATCCAACCATCATCGTCTTCTGTATTCCCTCGTCAAAAATAAAATCCTCTCGTGACCTGGCGAACGAATATTTCACAGATCGCAGCGTGGCCCCCGGCTGTCGTGTGGCGGCTGTGGCGCAGACTGACTCCGGACGGATCACAGATTAACCATCCTTGGCCATGGGGATGTCGAGAGCAGGGCCTCCGGTTGGATCATTTTTCCTTCCTAAGGAAGCATATTATAGTTCGATCCTCAAAAACTGCAATTAGATCCATTTCTGTGTGTTACTGCGGGCAATTTTGGTGAAAATTAGAGCATAACGTCAAAGGTTCCTGTCGGGAGTCATTTGGGCGGGACGAAACCGTGCGCGGATTCGGACGGGTGGGTGAAAGAGCATTTCCCCTTATCCGGCTCCTCGGAAAAAAAATTAAATCGCCTATTCCCCCCTCCTACTCTAGGCGACGTTTGTCCGTTCAGTGGGTCAGCGTTGTCGTCGACATAGAGCATTAAACCGTACCATACCCCCCCTTCCCCTTCTCCCCATTCATTTATCCCGGCCACGCCGTCCTCCTCACCGTCCCCACACCTCTTCATCGGTTCGCGGCGCTAGCTCGCCGACCACATTAATCCCCCCCCCCCTTGCCTCTAGTTTTTTTGCGTCGGCTCTCATTGATTCTCGCCAGCCAAAGATCTCCGGCTACCACCTTGCACCGTTTGCACGAAGGTGTTTGGCCGATCGCCTGGTGATTGATTCATTTTTCTTTGATTTTAATAGATGGATAGCGACGATGAGATGCTGACTCACATGTTGATGGAAGAGGAAGTCGTCAAGAAAGACGAGAATTTTGCAATTCTTGCTTGTCTTTTACAGAGTCAAGCTGACGAGGCTGCCAATGCCGCACCTAAACGAGGAGGGTCAGTGCATGGATCAAGACCAAGTCGAGAAAGAGGATGGAGGGCCATATCATGTTGGGCTCCGATTATTTTGCCAAAGTCCCAGCATTCGCTCCAAAGATTTTTTCTGAAAAATACAATGAGACATAAACTACATGCTGGAATTTTTTCAAACTTTTCTGAAATATTCGAATTTTTAACTCAATTATGAGTCGTTGGATCTAAAATGTTTAAAGGAAAGTCACTGGATCTCTGTCCATTCATGTCCATCTACCAGGTGTGGTGTTGTGTCTGAGCATTCATGTTCAAGGAGCCAGCATTCATGTTCAAGGAGCCAGTCAAACAGAGGACTCAGCTAGGACCTCCATGGTTCTTCAATACCCTTGTGTGTCTGATTCTCGTAGGTCCCTGCGATCATGTGTAGGGGAGGCCCAGGTCTGGTCTATCCTACAGGCAAGGCACGACCATCATTGCAGACGATCTGCTGATGCCAGCTGTCAACCACTCCAGCCTTCCAGGTCATAATATACACTACAGCCTTCCAAGAAGAGAAGAAAACCTGCAACGCTAGTGTTCATTCCACCTTGGTTCAGCAGTGCCATGCCTCAGGTGTGAGGATGAGCAACTCAGGATTAACCTATGTAGACTTACCAAGCAGTAGTAAGCACAGCTATTTTTAAAATCACACATGCATACAGTTGAATTCGCGCCTCAAACTTTGGCCAAAACAGTTTAGTTTATCAGCGTCTTTTGTCTTCTATATGTGCAACAATATGCGAATTTGGAAGAGCAACAGCTGCTACTAGTGCACTACAAAAACTGCAGGCGCCAGCTAAGCGCATGATTCAAACACAGTGGCGAATCCGTACATCTGTTTGCTCATCTCCACCTGCTCTCTGTAATTCTCAAGGGTAGATCGGCTAAACTATTCTGCGGTTGCTTCACAGCTCAGGATTTTTTTTCTCAGTTTCTGGCCATCTAATCCAAGAATTAATATAGTTGTTGCATCTATTCATTCTATATCTAGCAGTCCAAAGACCGATCAACACTCGCTACCCCTATGAAAGGTCAAATCCAGGCTGTGATGTGAACCTGTGATGGTGACAATTATGTAAACTGTCATGTGCACAGGGGATGGATTATTGTCATTTGTCACAGAAGAGCTGACTTTCTAATCAAGGAAAGCATATACAATTCAATGACTGAGACAACTAGATAAGACTGGAGATACCACCGAGTTATAGGAGAAAATAAAAGGCTAAAATTAAAAGCCAGGTTGACGATGCCCCAATTAGCCTTCACAATACAGAGCACAACCCACAAGTAGACGGTCCAAGGTTGAAAAGTATAGCACAGGGCAAATAGCTTGGAGATTTTATGTCAAAGATTTTTTCGCCCAATTTGGTGTGCTACCAACAACAGCAAAGTGGGTTTATAGTGCACGCAAGTTGCATGACAAGAGGATTTGGAATATCATTGATGGGCATATTCACAGAAGGAAAATGATAAATGACATACCATACTACAAAATAACCATGTAGGAGGAGATAATAACAGGGTTTTACAAAATGAGCATGCAGGAGTGATAAAAAAAGGAGATAACAAACGGTGTTACGTACAAAGTAACTATGTAGGAGGAGTGTACAAGACAACTAACAGAGTGAAATATTCCTGTAAAATTAGGATACAATGGTAAAATATCAAAAATTTGAATGCCAATCTGAATTTCTTTGAAGACCAGAGAGCATGCTATCGTTCCAAGAAGGAAGATGATATCAGGATTTAGACACAAGAAGAATTACAGTTCCACAGAGATACTACAAGCACTAGCAATAATTTTAAAGGACCATACAGAGTAATCTTACAGCTTACATGATTATCTCAACATGAGACCGTGCCATGATCGAACCGAGCATCTCGCAGTAGTGATGGTGTGCTTGTGGTTGGGCTCGGCATGCCCCCAATCAATTCAAGTGGGCAGGGATATGCAAGTAGCATACGAAGCCTGACCAAGCATTTCACAATCCAAGGCGCGATCACCGGAAGTTACATTACATGGTGTCCGAGTCGTCCTTGTTATAGGTCAACGGAAATTCATCGAACTGCTCCGAAACATTACGGCCTGTTCCAATGTTCTTGAGAGAGTGGTAAACCCGGTACATTGAGACCCTCTCCTTTGGGCGAGCCACAATACATTGAAACGCTACCTTCAAGAACTCATTAATCTCTGAATCATGGCCCTTCCCAATCAATGATTTATCCACAGCATCCGCAATCCGACCTGAGCTCTTGAGCTGATATACCCAATCCACCAATGTCCCCTTGAACCCTTCACCGACAACATCACTCGACAAAGTGGCAGCCTCCTGCCCGCTGACGAGCTCAAACAGTATGACCCCAAACGCATATGTATCACCCTTCATGGTACCGACTGGATTGCTAGCATACTCTGGCGCAACATACCCAAACTCCCCGAAGTCACCGTTGAGGAAGGGGCTCGTATCTCCACCCTCACCTGGTGCCATCCTGACGAGCCTTGTGAGCCCAACATCCGTGATCCGAGCCTCATAGTCCTCATCGAGAAGCACGGCACTTGAGCTGAGGTTCTGGTGAACCTGTGGCATCTGGAATCCATGGTGCAGCCACGCAAGACCACGCGCGGCGCCGACGGCGATCCTGAGCCGTGTCGCCCAATCGAGCAACGTCTCCCCCGGCTCCTTCATCACTTTGCACAGAGCCCCACTTTCCATATGCTTGTACACCAGCAGCCGCTCCTCCTCGACGACACAGAAGCCCAGCAGCGGCACGATGTTGGGGTGCCGCAGCTGCCCGATCCGCCCCATCTCCGACCTGAAGGCCTTCTCCGAGAGCGGGCAGGAGTGCAGGCGCTTCACCGTGAGCGCAGAACCGTCACGCAGCACGGCCCGGTAGGCCGTCCCCGCCCGCGAGCTCCCGGCGACGACGATGTGGCTGGTGCTGAAATCCTGCGTGGCCGCCAGCAGGTCGGCGAGCTTGACCTTGACAATCGGCTGCTGGAAGAGCGAGACGGGCAGTAGGCGGTTGTGCGCGGTCCGCAGCCGGTCCGCCCACCAGCTCCCGTCCTCCGCGGCGGCGGCGGCGGAAGTGACGCCGGACTCGCGGCCCTGTCGTCGACGGCCCTTGCTCTTCCTCCCCGTGCAGCGCCATAGGAAGAAGGCGAGGACGAGCGAGGCGGCGGCGCCGAGGACCCCGGCGGCGATGACGATGCCGAGGCCGGCGCCCCCGAGGCCGCCGCCGCCGCAGCGCGAGGAGACGGGGCGGCCGCAGAGGCCGGAGTTCCCGGCGAAGGAGTCCTTGGAGAAGGCGGCGCCGAGCTGGGGCGGGATCTGGCCCGTGAGGCGGTTCCCGGAGAGGTCGAGCGCCTTGAGGCGGTCGAGCCGGGCGAGGGACGCGGGGATCTGGGACGAGAAGGCGTTGTCGCTGAGCTTGAGGGAGTTGAGGAAGCGGCAGTTGGCGAGCTCGGAGGGGAGCGCGCCGGAGAGGCGGTTGCCGGAGAGGTCGAGGGTGACGACGAAGGGGATCCAGTCGCAGAGCGCGGGCGGGATGGGGCCCTCGAGCGCGTTGAGCGAGAGGTCGACGGTGGTGGCGGAGCGGCAGTACTGGAGCGAGGAGGGGACGGTGCCCTGGAGCGCGAAGCCGGAGAGGGAGAGCGTGATGATGCGCGACTCCTGCGGGTTCCAGCAGGTGACGCCGGAGTAGTCGCAGACGGCGCCGGCGGAGGTGTTGGCGAAGGTCCAGGTGGAGAGGCGGGCGTCGGGGTCCTTGAGGCCCGTCTTGACGCCGCGGAGGCACTTGGTGTCGTCCTCCTGCGGCTGCGGGGCGGCGGGAGGGAGGGTGAGGGCGGCTAGGGCGAGCAGGAGGAGGAGGAGGAGCGGCGGCGGGGGAGGCATGGTGGAGGCCGTGGTGGTGGTGGGGGTGGGGGGAGAGTGGTTTGACCAGGTGGGGAGACTGCGTGCGGGCTGGGGGTGGAGTGGATGGGCAGTACTGCTACTGCTACTGCTCTGCTGCTTGTGTCGCGTGCGCTTGTGCTTGTGTTTTGGTGGGGGCGGGTGGTGGATGGGGAGAGAAGTGGAGGGAGGGAGGAAGAGGACAGACACGGCCACGGGGATGGGGAGGAGGAAAGACTGCCGAGATTTGGGAGCAATGGACATCTCTCACAAGTGAGTGCCCATCACCACTTCACTAGTGAAAATGCATAACCACCTGACAAAACTTCAGCACCAAATAAATCTAATTCAGATAATGCCGATATTTTTTTAAGTCCCGGTCACCTTTTTAAAAGTACAATCGAGCAATGGATAATTATACTTTTTTTAACTCTAGCTACATTTTTCTGAGATGCCTGAGAATTAAAAAATCAGTAAGCCGAGACATCAATTTTAAACTATTTTCGCGTTTAAAATGGTGGCACACATCACACTGATGGAATGTCTAACTAATAAATATCACATCCTTCTAGAGCGCAATTATTATGTTACAATAATTTTCATATCAGATATAAAAATTATGTTAAGACTATATTTTATTGAAATGAAAACACAACCTTTATATTTTGTTAAAATAGTATCACGTCAGCCTTGACAAGCTCTATATTCTATGCCCTCCTGGCCATGCATCAAAGAATTTGGAAAGAGTTACTGTGTTTTCACTTGTTCAGGTCATCAAAAGAAAGCACAAAAGTGACAAAAACTCACCTTTATGGAAGCCATAGTATCATGTGTTGCATTCATATGTGATACTAGGTTGATGTTGGTGAGAACATATATAAGTTAAATCATTATGTGTATTTTCCCAAGGCGATAAATGTGTGTATTCTAAATCCAATCTTTTGAAGGGAGGTAATAACAAAGCAAAAATCTCAAGATGGAAAGGCAATATTTATCCTCAATGTATATTTATTAGTTACTATTGTGCCATAATTATAATATTATCAATTTCCTTGTTTAAGCTAAGTTTGAAAGTATATGCATTCCCCATAACGTGCAGTCTTTGGAGCTTTGACTTGAGCTAGGTTTGCTCCGAGTTTAACATACAGTGACAACCACAAAGAAGATTCACATGGTAACCGTCCCGTTCCATTCTCGGTGAAAATGAAACCAAAATAGTGTACAAGATCATGATTAAAGTTGGTTTGTATTAGTAATAAATACTAGTAAAGCAATAGAACACACAGATCACGGGTATGACCTTGGATTGGGCCAAGTTCGGCACAGCCGCACAAGCTAGCACGCATGGAGTACTTGAGCTAAGCTATAGCTATCCCATATGGCCGGTCTTGTGTTGCCAAATCCTAACTACATAGTGTCACTTTGTTTGGTCATTTTGTTCCCTGAATCACCATGAATTCTGGATTACAGTACAATATATGGATAGCTTCATGGAGCTAGAATTCAGACAAAATTGTTTGATCATCTAGCTAAACCAGCTAGCTAGCGCCCGAGTCCACGGCGAACCTGTTGCGACGAACCTTCTACGTGCAACTTTAAACTTTTGACTACCAAACAAACAATAAAAGCCTACATGCTACTGCTCCAAAAAGAATTCTTTCGGACCAAAGATTCTTCTTCCCGATATTTTTCTAGAGTCCAAATTACGAAATTTCAAACACAAGCACACACATACAACCAAGATGCCATGCATCTTCCAGGGTTTGTCTAAGCTCATTATAGTGACTGATGAGGAGGGACATCACCAATGAGTTAAATACGCTAACAGTTCTTATACTTGTCAGGTTGGTTCGATTTAGTCCTCATATTTGAAATTTGCTGAATTTTACCCACGTACTTGTGAATTGGGTTCGATTTAGTCCAATTCGATGTTTGTCGTCGAATTTGAGCAGTCGCGGATGACATGTAGACTGAAATCGTGCAAGAGCACCCTCCCGCATTCTGAGAAAAAAAAAACACAATTCAGGCTAGAGTTTAAAAATAGGGAACAAATCGTTGGTCGTATCCCTTATCAAGACAAGCCAACATGACTTCGCCATTGGAGGCCACGCCTCCAGCACGGTGGACGTCGATGGCGGCGCGTCATTGCTGCTAGCCATCAGCAACGAGGTGCTAGTGCATGCATGTGTTGGGGTGTCCGCCTCAACGATGCGTCAGATCCCATCCCTGAAGGAGTTCCTTGGCGAGGTTGATGTGTCTGCGCTACGCTACACGCGCTCGCTGGCGGGAGGCGGTGCATAGGCATTACTTTCTAAAGGGTCCACCCATTAAAACATGTTACTTCTAAAGGGTCCACCCATTAAAACATGTTACATCATAGTGATTTTGTCCAGCCTGTCGGAATATAATACTCCCTCTGTCCTAAATAAGTGTCTCAAGTCTCTCAACCACAAAATTTTGGGACGGAGGGAGTATTAAAGTGACTAAACTTGTTCGTCGGTGCTATCTGCAACAATTCGAGGTTTTCTTAATAAAAGGTTGAATAGTGGTTGCTTTCTAAGCCTAGTTCAAATTATGGTCGTTTTCAAAAAAAATGTTGGACGCAGCAGGATGTTCTTGCAAGATTATAATCCACGTGTCGTCTGCGTCAGCTCAAATTCGATGACAAACACCAAATTAGACTAAATTGAGCCCAATTCACAAGTACACGGGTAAAATTTAGCAAATTTCGAGTACAAGGACTAAATTGAGCTAGCCCGACAAGTACAAGTACTTCTAGTGTATTTAACTCTCACCAATTCACCATCGACATCGAAGCAGTTAGGCCACACGTGAAATATGATGAGCTTCAATTGGGACGTGTGATTTTTCAACCCTCTTCCATGTGATGAGGAATGGATGTTCTCTTTAGACCCATCAGGCAAGGAGGTCGTGACGGTCGATCGAGTCAAAGGTCGACTCTCGCACGTGCAGCTCATTGGTCATGGTCCTCAAACTCTTACCATTCCGAGGGAAACACCCATAGAAGAGAGAATACTTGTATCACCAGAATTGCAAGTTGGATACAGAAAAGTATGTGATGATCGTCAAAACAAAAGGCACAGAAAACGGAAACGCGCTTCACGAGTAGCACCATCTGCACTCTACCTAGATTTGTCTACCTTGCTGATCGCTAACTAGTGGAGAATGTCGAACTGGTAATGTGGTCGGTAACAACTTGTAGCCATTTATTTCATCCAAAAACTAGCAGCGCAAACAAAATGACACGGTCAGTAGCTTTGTTTTTAAAGACACTCACATACAGACGCGTAAACTCACGATCAACAATTTTCGGCAAGGGGAGAAACAGTAATATATTGGCTGACAATTTTGGTCAAATTTAAAAATATTCAAGACATAAAGGTTATAATGTATGGTTTGCTAATACTTGGTTGACCGAGAATTATCAAAGAGCTCGGTCACCTTTAGGACCGTAAGATTTGTATCACGATTTGTGCGTCATCTAAGAGGGTGTTTGGACTTTTTTGTTAGCTTTTGACTTTGGCTTATGGTTTATAAATCGGTGCTTTTGGCTTTTGGCTTTTACAAAAGTGTAACATAAGCCAAAAGCCAAAAGTCAAAAGCATCTATTTAGGTGCTTTTGTGGCTTAAAAGCCATAAGCAAAAGTCAAGTGTAAACCCTAACCAAACACCCTCTAAGTTGTAAGTGGATTACAACTGATTTTTCCCAAGTTGCAAATGAGTTGTAACCGAGAAAATTGTTTCTTAACGTTAAGTATGCATTTGATCCGTGCTAGTTGTGATTTGTAAGTGGGTTGCAACTGATCGAGAGTTAGTCGCCCTATAAATAAATAAATCCATTAGTTAGTCGCACTCACATTTGATTCGTGTTATGGTTTTACCTTACCATTTTGCAGTAGTTATAATTGTGTGAATTTCTAGTTGATGTAGAGGCTGAGAGTAATGCAAACTTACTAATTTATTCTTCTTTATCTTAGAAAGCAACTCGCTTTCGAAGGAACAAGAAACAGAAAAACCATATATATCTGAAGCATGGAATCAAACCTTGGAGATAGAAAGAAATGTAACGAGATGCCATGACTTCCTGAATCCTAGCCATAGGATTTTTTATGATATGATCTTTGGATGCTCTATATGTATTGTGCAAGATACAAAGAGATAGATCCTTCCAGGATCCTATGGAATTAGCAAAACAAAGGTGCTAGGAATTCAATTTAATTTTCTGAAAAATCCGCGACTTCTTTCTCGGGTTTTTACTCGTGCTAAGTAGACCATAGGATGGCGGACCCTCAGATTCCTGAAAATCCCTCTTCAATCATAAATTGTTGTCTTAAATAATTAATCTAAGAAATAGCAGAATCAGCAAAACAAGCAATAAAAAATGAGAAGAAATGCAGAACTGCGTTTGCAAAACAGACGAGCCAAGCGCTACACGACTTATTCAGTTAGGATATCCAAGTGAAATTGAATTGCCCATTGCAGACATAATTTTGTTCAACGACTTGTGCATGTATGAGTGTGGCACGGATTCGCTAACTTTGCTGCTCCGACTTTTCACAGTAACAATATGTTTAATCACGTACTCCATTCCGTTCTGAATTAATTGACTCAGATTGTAACATCCCAACATTTTGGAAGGTTTAAAAATCACTAATATTTTAAAAAAATCTTTTTATTAAAATGCATAAGAAAACCAACTAGAAAATACTTCAAGTATCTTGAAGAAGTTTAATACCTCAAATAATCATTAGTTTCAAAAGTTGTTTTAACATTATTTTATCCATTGTATTTCTTAAACTTTAATATATAATTTGACAAAAGATTTACCAACCTTCAAACCATTTCTCATGTAATAAAAAGTTTATTTTAAATATTTGATTTCAACCACTTAGCCATATCTATTCATAAATTAAAATAATATTTACAAGTGTTCTTTTAAACTATTTAAAACATGGTCAATTTGCCAAATGGTTTTCATTCTTTTACCTGAGTTTAAAACATAGTTTTTGGAAATTACAAGTCTATAGTTTATAACTTTAAAACTTCATAGATTTTATAATTAATGAATTATCCAAATAGACATTTCATTATCTTAAATGATTTTCATTAATTTTCAAAACATAAATTGATTCTCATGAATATATTCAACATAAGAAATGAAATAAACCTATAATATTTTCCAAAAGTATGTTATGGAGTTTTCAAATGATTTATCATAATATAAAATAAAATGGTGCACAAAATATTTTAAATTAAAAATGAAAACATTATAATTACCTTTTCATTTTCATATAGTTGTGTTATACTATTTAATATTATACTAAAACCAAAAATGGATTTAGTATTTGAAAATGGGTTTAAATAACTTAAATTCAAACATATTTGAATGTGGGCAATTTCATAAATTTTATTTAACCCCAAATGAATTATTATATCCCTAATTTCAAATTTACCCTAAAGTGTCGAAGTTGTATTTAACCAATATTTCAAAATTATTAATTTTAAAAAGTTTTAAAAACATGCCCATAAATGTTCTAAAGCAAAGATATGATTTTTACAAAATTATAGAAACTAATTTGAGGTTATTTGGATTCATAAATTAGAAGTTATTTAAAAATCCAGAAAACTGAAAAGGAAAATAAGAAAAAAAAAACTAGCTGGGCCGAGCCGAGCATCTCTCCCCCGCGCGCGCGGACAACAGCAGCCCAGCAGAAGCCCGCATCTCTCTCTCTCTCTCTCTCTCTCTCAGACACGCGGAACCCACACGTCAGCGCGACGTGGTCGTCTTCCCCGCGCGTCCATCACGCCCCCGACCTCGTCCGAAACAGCCGGCCGTTTCCTCTCTTAAATCCCAACGATTAAAGCCGTGATTCTCTCATTCGCCTGCTCCTTCAAATAGCCCTCGATCCCCTCTCGCTTTTGCCCCCAAACGCCACCTCCAGAGAGCCACTAGGCCATCCGCAAGCGTCCCCGGATGCCCCGCCGTTGCCGCCGGCGAAAACCGCGACTCCGGCGACAACCAGTGAACCCCGAGCCCTCCCATCTCCCCCTTTCTTCTTCTTTAATCCGCGCACACATTTTTGACAAAGTTGCGCACATTTTCTCGCAGCAAATCGACGCACGCGTCCACACCAGAGGACAACCGCCGCCGTCTCCAACTCCGGCGAGCGATTCCGAGAGAAGGAGAGCACCCCGACGCCGTCTACCTCGCCAACACGTCCGCCTCGACCTCCCGCGCGTAAGGGTATGACCCATTCGTCCCCGTTCGTCCTGAAACGCGTAGAACGCATGTCGCCGGCGATGGCGCCGCCACGGTTAGGTCACCAGAGTTCTCCGGCCGGCTGCGTCGCTCTGTTTTGTTCTCAACCGTTGGATCTCATTCGTACGGCCAGGATTAGATCTTCTTTAAACCGAATCGGTACGCTGACTCAGCGTGCACAGTCAGCGCCGCGTCAGCGGCAGGGTGGAAAACAATTTTTCCGAATAAAATTAAAATGACAGTTTTGCAGAAAAGCCCCTGCCACTTAGATTTGTTATAACTTTTTATTCACAGATCCAAATTAGATAAATTTTATATATTTGGAAAGCACTTGACATGTAGAATATTTTAGATCTATTATAATTCAAATTTGACTTAGTTTAAAATATTCAAATTTCAAATGATGGATTTGGTATTTTTGTAATAACTTTAAATCTATAAATTCAAAAATTACAAATAAAATTGGTTTAGAGACTTTGGAATATTTGTAATTTGGTTTCTCTGTTATAAAATATTTTTGATTATTATTTTGATGATTTAATAGTTATATGTTTAGTTTGAATAGTTTGAATAAATTTGACATAATTCTTGATAGAAAAATCATTTTTAAGTAAATCCAATTGCTATAAATTTAATTAAATTCCCTCTGTCTATCAACACCATTTATAAAATTTTGTTATAAAAATTTAATCACAGAAAACTTTGATCTTGTATTTACCCTTTTATTTTATTTTCCTATAATAGAAATTAATTAAATTGCAATTATAACTTTATGCATATTTTATAAACATCACAAAAATTAGTAGGATGTTTCTTGTGATTAAAAATTGCATTTCATGCATAGAATATTTTATTTTGTAGTTATACTTCCCATAGGAAAACTCCTCCATTATTTTCTCTAAGTTAAGATTATTTTCAACTTAGTATTTTGGTAAAGTACTATGCACTTAGACACTCAGGATTTTAAACATGGAGCTAGAAGAGCAATGAAGGACTCAACCAAGAAAACAAGACTACAGAAGTATCTTCAAGGATTAGAAGCACTTAGAAGAAAATCAAGAATAAGTTCATGAAGACCAACCATCAATATTTTCTAAGTCTTGCTTCCTCTCTCTCTCTTTTCTCCCTTCTTCTCTTAGACCTCTTGATGACTAAGTTATATTCAAGACCAACCTGGAAGCTATCAACACCATCAAGTATTCAGAGCCATCAAGTCTACAAAATTGCAATGAAGTCATCACATCAAGAAGAAAAGGAAGCAATGAGAAGATTCTACATCTTTCTTTCTATCTTTCCCCTCTTTCCTAATCTTGTCTTTCTCTTTAGACGTAAACAAATTTTGATCATGTTAGTACCATCTTCGAAGTTTGTTGGATCCTAGCGACATAGTGAGATGAAGCAGCCTGAAGACTAACCTTACATGTCCACGTACATTAGACCTGTTCCACAACTTAAGTGGCTGGCCGGGTGTCTGTCTCTCTCACTATAGTGAATATCCAATTTATAAAGAGTTGATAATAATTGTTGATCACCTTGAAGAATAAACTTAGTATTTTCTCTAAATATTTTGCACATCATGACTAAGCCATTAGAGTGCCTATTCAAGATGATTTATAGCAAAATATTTTATACAACTTATGACCTTAGTCCTTGTTCATTTTTGACCAACCTATTTGCCTTGCAATAACTTAAAAGATTTTCGTAGCATGACATGCATCTCTAGTCCTTAGAAATATTTTGCACATCATGCATAAACATGTTTTTCCTTAGAAGTTTTATAAAACTTGTTTGTTTATTATGTATGTGTTTGTATGCATTGTGTAGTTGTGTTTATGTTGATTGTTGTATTGTTGCTTGCCAATATTGTTTAGATTGAACGGAGAGCCCCGAGTTACGTTGAAAAGAGTTTGTGAGCAAAGACATTATCCAAAGGCAAGTGGCACACCTCATAAACTTCTTACTATTTTCTATATGCATTACTTAGTGTATTTTTATATAAGCATGTGTAGGATAGTATTGCTATGGTAGACCTGTGTAGAAATTCCTTACTCCTGTGTCTAGATTCCTATATAATACTTAGTAGAAATATTGATGCTATGCAAATGTTGTTTTGTGAAAATCTAAATTCTACTAAGTTAAGAATGAAACACCTGGGTGGAAAGTGGTTGTATGGTTTATGTTGAGTGGCTACTCAGGTCCATGTCTATGGTTTCTGGAGTACGTGCACTTGTGGATGGCCACCAAGGAACAGAGGAATCTGAAAAACTCCGAGTGACAGTCATTGCCATATGGGCTCTAGCTTGATCAATTATGTTGTGTGGACTCTCCCCGACTTTACAAGCAGATGTAGAGGGTGTTAGGTGGAACAGATCAAACCAGAGTGGGAGGGAAAATGCTTCTGAAAGATCTCGTCTCATTCTTCTCCTTTTCCTTATCACTATAAGTGTGTAAAGGATAGTTTGGGTTGAATGGGTACAATGGTGAACGTGCACAACCTCTGCAGAGTGTAAAACTAAGTACTTAGCCGTGTCCCCGGTATGGACAATTTGATCAGCTGATTACGAACGTCAACGGAGGATTCCACCATTCTAACTTCAAAATTAAAACTTGATGGGTGTACAAGTGTAGAATGAGACAGTGGTTTTCATGCCACGAATGTCTCGAATAGAAGAAAAGTGTTTTTCAAAGAGTTAGAAAAAATTGGCTTTATGCAAAATAGCCTTGAACTCCACAAGCCAAATAAGTATATAGGTTATTAGAGTTTTTCCACTGAGTGTTCACCATAGTGTCACTTGGCAGACTCCATTTTTAATGGAATCTGACACATGTTGTTGCAATACTTTTCTTATTGCAGATTGTTCAGATGACGAGTGAGGTTTCGTTTAAAAGGTTTCGAGTCTGCAACCAACATGTTTTCGCCTGTGGCAACACGAAGATGATGGAGACTCACTGTTATTTATTTCCGTTGTTTACTCTTTATGTGCTAGCTTTATGCTATGCAAGTTGTAAAGAATATTTTTCAAGTCTGAATCATCGATGTAATAAAATTGATACTTTGTTGTGATATTACATCGTAAACTGTGTGTGCAAAAAATCATCAAGTGATTTGCACTATACATAGGTGCCTTGCCACATTTTAAATGCAGACTATACAGATTTAGTTTAAATTAAATCTAAGTCAATTAATTCAGAGAGAATATATAAGAGCATCCACAGCGCACGGCGCTTAGAAGCGCTTAACTAATAAAAATAAACGGGAAATCTATACAACATGCGCCTTTCACCGGGCATACATCCACGCAGTGGTTTCAGTCTTTCAACGCCTTGTATGCATGCTCATCCAGCTCACCCCACGCGCCTCTGCATGTCTATGCGCTTGATAACTGAGATGATGTCATCTCGCATTAATTACAAAATTTGGAAATTTAAAATGTTTTTTAGATCAACCCGTTTGCCTGAATTAAAATCCGTTTTCACCGTTGAGCTAGTCGCGACGAGATCTTCGAAACTAGATCCCATGTTGGCATATTCTGACAATATTTTTTTGACCCAAAAGTTACCACGTTTGTAACACATAAGTTACCATACTATTTCAACAATATTTACCATACTTTTTCGATAATATTTACCAAACCAATACGGATGAACTTATCACTCGGTACACAAAATCAATATAGTTACCATACTATTTTGATTTTTTTGCAATACTGATAAATGTACCCCCTAGTACCTATGAATTTATCTATCCATATGTTTGTTATGTACTGATAAAGTTACCATCCAGCACAGATAAAGTAATCTCATGTGTTTTTATGTGTAGTTATTCATCACAAATTTATTATAATTCCTACTCTCAGTAATAGTTACCATCAAATACTGATGGATTTACCTATACAATACTGATAAAAATGCCCACTCAGTTTTTATTAAGTTATCCATGTGCTCATAATGTAGTTATCCATCACGAAATTGATATAGTTATCATAATAATAGGTATGAACATAATGTCCATCTTTTTTATGTGTAGTTTCACTATGAAATCGATAGTTATCATCATAATACTTATGCATGCATGATAACTCTACCATCTCAAAATAATGTGATAACTTTAAGTTCGTAAAAATCTAAAATAACACGAAAAATGGTTTTATTTCAACCTAAAAACTAATCGTCAATATAGTGGGTAACTTATGTATATAATACTGGGTAACTTATTTGTTATAGGGGTGGTAACTTCTGGGTAAAAAAAAAGTTGTCGGAACATATCAACATGGGATTTAGTTTTGAAGATCTCGTCGCGACTAGTCTATCTATGAAAACGGATTCTCGATCGGATAAATGGATTGGGCTACAAAACATTTTGAATTTTCAAATTTTACATTTAATGTGTGATGATGTCAGCAATTTTGAAATTGCAGTGCATGAATGCAAACACTTCGGACATGCGCAGGGGCTGTGCGTGGACTTTCACCTCCTGGCAGGCGCCTGCTATGTAGTGAGGTCCAAAATAAATGGCAAAAAACAGAATATATAGCAAGCGCCCACCCCTCTCAACGGTGGCCTCTTAATTTGGGGCGCTAGTTAACTCGCAGCTGCCTCCGTTTCTACAGCGCCTGCCGGAAAAAAAACTCCTAGCGTCGGGCATATGTGGCGTCAGGCGCCCAGGATTACAGGGAGCAACCTGGTGTGGATGAATTGGCGCCCCACTGTGGATGCTCTAACAAGGTTTAAATTGTTTGCGCTCTGTGGATCAACCAAGCCGGGAAGGTACTGACTGGTTCACGAAGCTGGACAGAAGATTTCTCGAATGAAAAAGAAGCTGGACAGAGACACTACTTTGACCAACGGAGTGTACGTTTGTTGACCCTTCTCACGGAGACTAGTCAGCTGGCCTAGCTTCAAATCTCTGCACCTCAGCTCACTCCCCGCCGCTCCAAAACACACCACGCGACGGCGACGCTCCGGTCATGTCTCCCTTGCTCCTCCTCCTCCTCTTCCTGACCATAGCCCTCCCACTGACGCCCGCCACGGCGGCGCCACCAGTTAAGGAGGACGACGTGCGGTGCCTCCGCGGCGTGAAGCGCGACCTCAGGGACCCGAACGGCCGCCTCTCGTCATGGACCTTCGCCAACACCTCGGCGGCGGCGGGCGCCATCTGCGACTTCTCCGGCGTCACCTGCTGGAACCCGCAGGAGTCGCGCGTCATCTTCCTCTCCCTCCCCGGCTTCGGCCTCCAGGGCGCCGTCCCCTCCTCGCTCCAGTACTGCCGCTCCGCCACCACCGTCGACCTCTCCGGCAACTCCCTCTCGGGAACGATCCCGCCCGCGCTCTGCGACTGGCTCCCCTACCTCGTCACCCTCGACCTCTCCGGCAACCGCCTCTCCGGCCCGATCCCCTCCGAGCTCGCCAACTGCGTCTTCCTCAACTCGCTCAAGCTCGGCGGCAACGCCCTCTCCGGCCGGATCCCCGCGTCCCTCTCGCGGCTGGTCCGCCTCCGGTCGCTCGACCTCACTGACAACCGCCTCGAGGGCCAGATCCCGCCCCAGCTCGGCGCGGCCTTCCCCAAGGAGTCCTTCTCCGGGAACGCCGGCCTGTGCGGACCTCCTGTATCCCCGAGCTGCGGCAGCGGGCTCGCTGCTCCCTAGTGACGGTGGCATCTTCAGACAATCAGCCCTTTGCTTCATAGAGCTTGCTTTGCTTACATTTTGGGTCTGTGGATCATTTGCAAAAGCAGGATGCGGAGAGCCTGAAATGCTTACATTTTTTACATAAATAATAAATCCTGAAATGCTTTAGACACGTCAGAACAAAAGGCACCCAATGCGATTTTATTGCAAAGAAACCACAAAGTGCTACACGTGCAGAACTAGCTGTCTTGCTATGTCCATATGGCACCCAATGCGATATGGCCTGCTTTGCTATGGCCATGGTCTTGTGTAGACTGGGAATTGGTTCTGTGGTCAACAAAACAAGTTGCACATGTCCTGAAGAAAGAACGCAGAACAAGTTGTGACAAGAAACAAGATAATGCTTAAGTGCGCTTGTCAAAACATCTGGTAAACATCATATTGACAAAAAAAAAAGAGCATCCAGTCACCTTTTGGAAGTCTCATTACATTACACGGGTAGAAAGCACCACATGTCAGAGAACAACACTAGCCATTCACAGAAGGGAAAGCATGTGAGAGCTGTAATCGTGCAAGTTGAGTGGGATAAGTCAAACTGTAAGGATAGGTAAGATGATGTTGATGTTTCAGAGGATACGTCATGGATTCACATCCAGATAGTGGCATTTTTGTATTTTTGGAGAAAATTATGATTTCCAAAGAGAAAAAACATTGTTACCAGCAACGCGAAGAATGCTTCAAAACCTGATGTGACTAGCAGTATTTCTACAGAAGATAATTTTCTCTGGCAAACTGCTACTCAAGAGTAAGAACATCAAGAACTTGTATCAGTTAGTCTACAAGATTAATTTTCTCTGGCAAACTGCTACTCAAGAGTAAGAACATCAAGAACTTGTATCAGTTAGTCTACAAGATTAATTTTCTCTGGCAAACTGCTACTCAAGAGTAAGAACATCAAGAACTTGTATCAGTTAGTCTACAAGATTACAACCGCATAGAATTAACAAATCTGTACGAAGTCTTGTAAAAGTGAGCTATTCTATGGTATAACTACAAAAATATGTGCACAGCAGACTAGTGGCATGACGTGGTGGTGCACGTCAAGCAGCCAATTTGTATGACAATTAACAACTCGCCCACGAAGGGGGGAATGAAACGGTTATGTGCCAAAAGAATACAGAAAGAATTCCCAACTCGTATATGTCCTCTGATAGAAAAATCACAGCTGCAACTTAGTTCTCCACATGCACCCGACAACCTTTTTAGGAGATGGGTTGGTTGGGCCTTTGTCCCGTTGCCCAGAAGTGAAGTACAGCCAGCCATCCCAGTATCCTACCAAAGTGGTCTTGATTCTGAAAGGCAACCGCCCGATCACACTCCATTCCTGTATGCAGATGGAATTTCAGTAGAATGAAATTAAAGACCCCCATGCCAGTAATGGTTTATGGATGCATGTTTCAAAGATTCTTGTTCCATAGCTTTTCCAAGTTACCAGTTACTTGCTTGACATTGAGTAGCACCTTATTCTTGAACAGAAATTTGGATGGGTAGAATGCTTAACAGTATTTCAGTCCCTTGTTGAGAGTAGAACATTAGAAAAAAAAGAACCACATGGCAAACAACAGAATGTTTCGAGGCCGATATTTATGAACTTCCCTCTTTCATGAACTATTTTCTTAGGAAAATTGTGGAAGGAATGATATGTACCAGTGTTTCCAAATTGAACCGAAATACTTCACCAACCAAGGTCATCTTTTTAGTTATTGGATGCTTTTCCGTGGTTCCCCCAGCAATAATTAGAGAATTATTGACATTTGTCCAAGCAAACTCTATATGTGAATCTGGTTTCGGCATAGGTGGAAGTTCCTTCCACTTCATTTCATCATCAAGCATGTACACGTCGCTGTACACTATCTGCACAGGCAGAAGAGCAATAGAAATGTGAATTCTTCTGTAACAAAACAATGTAACTAGAAATGAAATATTTCACAGAAGTATTAAAGTTTATAACGTGCCAGCTACTAATTCGTCAGCTATTGACTAAGAACAATATGATATCACATGATTTGACAGATGGACATATAACATATAAGAAACAATTAGAGCAAGTACTGATGTATGATAGACTTGAGAAGTATTTAACCGCATATAACCACTCATAGAATAAAACAGACTTGTCTTCTGTATCAAAACTACAGTCCAGTCCACTAGGTGGTTGTGCTGCTGCTTATCCATGAAATCAGACTTGCTGCTAAACAAAGTATGCTAGGTGTTCAATGTCATTTACTTGATACAAGCCATGCAGGACATGGTTAAGATGCACAACTGGTGCCATACACTGGCCTAAATTGATCTTTAAAATGAACGACTTCCTCTGTCATGTGTACCGATTTGCATGTGTACTGATTAAGATACATATTAACATACCTCACTTCTTCTCACACATTTAAATATAGGCGATCCAGGTTTGGCCATAAAATCTCCTTCTTGGCCACCAATAACAAGGAGCTTATCATTAGCAACAACACATGCCCTGATGCAAAAGAGGAATCATAATCAAGTTGTTATGCTGCTTAAAAACTGTAAGAATCAGGCTATGTGTCACACAAAACATCTTCAAAATTGTATACTACGCAACCAAATTTCCAATCCAGAACTTATTGCAGTTGAAGTATTCAATTAACAAAATAGCTGAGCAGAAACATTATTGCTTCAAGCACAAATATGTTTTAAAGACAATAGGCAGTGAAATGTCAATAGTCCAAGAGGATATAGGCACCTAGCAAATTCTGTTTCCTACAAAAATGAAAAAAAAAATGTCACGTGAAGGCTAAGTAACAGACCTATGTGGACCCCCACGTGGGATCGGTATCTCGCTCCTCCACTCTTGCTCCAATGCTTTCCCATCCTTCACTGCGAGACTCCAATGTTCAAGTCCAGGTTCATGTCTGTCCTCCTTACTGCCCCCCATTACATGTAGCCTCCCTCTCCAAAGTTGTGTTGCTGGAGCATACCTAAAAATATTTGCAGAAAAAAATCTGAAAGAAGGGTTTGGCAAATAAAACTCCAAGCGAAGTATTTAAATTGGATCATAGAACCAAGCAAGTATGAATACAAAAACAAAGCAAATGTAATGCCTAATTTTAGGAAGGAAAAATGAAACAAGACGTGTACCTAGGAACTGGCAATGGAGGCAAATCATGCCATTCTTTTCTCTCAGTGTCCAACACAAAATTTCGAGCTGTAGGTCCCCTACACTGCGGGCCATATTGACCAGTTACTACATAGATATATCTTCCATCTGTAACCATCCCTAGATGTGAATGTGCCATTTCCTTTGGCATATCGAATTTCCCTCCCCATGTATTATCCGAGAAATTGTAAATGTCCACATGAGAATGCACCTGTAAATGGAGAACACTGAGTTACAAACGGTAACTTTATTAACATATGGAAATAACTAAGAGGTAGACCTTGCTGTCCTGTACAATACAATGATTTGGTAAATTTTTGCAGTGTGGTCGAATTGAATTAATTTACACCCCAGCAATATTTAACATGACTATTTATAACAGGGTCATGTAACAATGTTATATAATACACGTCGTCCAACTTATTCCCGGTAAGGAAGGCCATCCTTCAACTGGACAGTAAAAACAAGAGCACATTTGAACTTTAGTCTCACAATGCCCATTCAGTCAACACAGTACAGGTGGCCTATTTTGAGTCATTTAAAGGCAAGTTATACTTCTAAGAGCGGATCACTGCTTCCGAGTATTAACATGCGATATATGTTGTTCTTCATCAATCATCAGATCTTAGACACAAAATTCGGAAAACATAGAAAATTAATACAAGATCAGGGAAGATTGCTCACATGGTTAATGGTGCCATATCCAGCAAACACAAATAAGCGATCCTTAATCTGTATAGCGGCACCATCCAAACGTGGTACAGGTGCTTCAGCCATCTCCTCCCATTGCAATTCTGGTGCTGCTAAATCCGCAAAAGTGGCACTTATGTCCATGGAACCAGTAGATGAATTGTCTTTTGCTTGCTGTACACGAGAAGTATAACGTAACTAGTTCTGAATAAAACCATTGTAGCATAATGATGAAGATAAGAAAATAAATCAACTTGGAATCCAAGTTATGAGAACTAGGCTGTGTCCTAGTGGCAAAGGGCTTGCAGTGGCAACCCTGCATCCAGGGTTCGACTCCCATCGGGAGCGAATTCTTGTGCCTCACTTGGGTGGCTGCTACCTATACAATAAAAAGTCCTGGGTGCTAGTGCCCCCATGGATCTCATTTTTTTTTTTTTGGAATCCAAGTTATCGAGCATAGGAAAAACCGAAAAACTATTCCCAACATAGGTCATTACAATTAATTAATGGCTTCAGAACAAGGTTCCAACAAACTATAAATCGACAATTGCTTACGAATGTATGTGTTTCTACACTGCCGTTTGACCAGCCGTTCTATAAGACATTCAGTAAGAAAATAATGCCCATTACAGCCAAGCAGGTGTCCGTGAGCAACATGATTATTTTCTCCCCATTTCACCAACCAGAAATTGGTGTTACCCGGTGCAGTCTCGACGTATCTAGATTGCCACATGAAGCAATCATAATACGTTATCAAAGTTCACACCCTCGTGAAAACTGCATTGGGTCGAGGGGAAGTTATGAACCAAGCATTCAAAGGAAGTACAGGCAGGGCAGCAAACTATTCGCACACCCAGATTGCAAACATCCGACCAGATCTCACTGATCGCACAACCCGAGACTGCTGTAGCACAGAATGGCAGTCGAGACAAGACAGAAGCCCAGTATTCTTAAGCATCGGGTTAAGGATTGAGGGCTCACCTTCGTCGGCAAGGGAGGCGGCGACGCCGCGGGGCGAGTGGAGAGATCGATCCTCGAGGACCAGATGGAGGAGGGGGCCGAGCGGGAGGAGGCCCACAGGAAGTCGGCGACGAGGACGATCCCGAGGATGGCGACGACGGCGAGCGCCGCCAGGTGCTTCGGCGGCAGCGACTTAACCGCCGGCCTCGCCATCGGTGGAACCTACGGAAAGCGGCGACGGTGGTGGCGGCGGCGGGAGGAGCGTGTCAGTGACATTAGTGGCGAGCCGAGGAGCGATTCCTAGTTTACAGATGCACGGCACAGAAAACAGGGAAACTGCATTTTCGTTCAGCGCTAGATTTTGTACTATGTGTTTATTAACTTATTTACCGAGAAAATTGCACAAGCCGCTAACTATTGCTGTTTTTATTGCACACACTCACAAAACCAGCTACTTGTGTAATACTTTGCACACATGTCCAAATCATAGATTACTTCAACTAATCCTCAATCACTCAATCTGATCAATAGACCCGTGAATCGGGATTTTCTGGAAAAAAATGAAATACTACGTAACTGAAAGAATTGACAATATCGACCCTGCAAAATTTTGGCACAATTTACACATATTTAACATGTTTGACCAATTAATGTGAGTTTCGATAAAAACTTTATTAACATTTCAAACAATTAAAAATGTTTGAAATTTTTCTACTAACTAGAGAGGCAATGTGCAATAATCACTATTTCATCGGCTATACTCATTGGAACAATAGCCAATCAGTTAATAGACGATTTAGTCCTATATAAACCTACATAAATACTAGATGGTGGTTTGTGCAAAACAACATGAAAATGAGTAATCCATGCAACAACTGTTGCAATGGTAGGTTGTTTATGCAATTTCATCTTTATTCAGGTGATTTGCAATCTCCTCTCGACCTCTATCATCGATTTTGGAATTCCATGTCGGTGCACCCAATCGAGATAGAATAAAATGTGCACGTCAAAGTGTATACGAGAAATAAATTTCAGAAACATGTGTCATTGGTGATGACGAGGAAGATGTATTATGTCTATATATGACATCACTACCGGTTACGCCCTAAATGTATTCACACCTCATATAGAGGTAGATTCGGGAATTGAGATGATCCGAGGGAGATGGTGTGGGGTTGACGAACATATGAGATCAAAAAGTATGACACAAAGAATGTTTAATGGTTCGCGAAGATTCACATTAAACAGTTCATAAAGTACGACTACCAACAACATGAAGAAACATATCGATGACCAAGAAACTACTAATATGGTCTCCTTGCAATCGATTGATGCCATATGATCTCAATATTCAAGAAACATGTGACAAATTTATGAATCTAAATCTTAACACAAGTATAATACTCTCTTTATTCAGTTTTATATGCAGAGATGAATTTTGTATAACACATGTGACAAGATGCATGTAAAATGCAGAGATGAATTTTGTATTTCCTTTGCTGATCAGTACCTTTATAATTCCGTGCTCGTTTCGTTTCGTTCCTTTACTTAGTACCGTTATAAATTCGTGCTCGTTTTCATCCCTTCTGATTCTGAATGATATTTAAAAAAAAAAAACTCGCTTGTTCCTCCAGCTTACCAGCAAGTTTGGTCCCTGACGGCACGGCTCTCGGATGTCTGTTCTCCAGAGTCCAGCCTGAACCTCAACGGAGTTGCAGATGGATAAGAACCTGAACAGAAACGGCCAACACTAGTGGTACGCCAAAGAAACAAGCTACGTCTACCGCACTACGGCCATGTACGCTCATGCATATGCACAAAGCGGTGTAGCAGCTTCCCTTATCGTAACCACCTCGCGCATCGCCCCCTTCGAAGTCTTCGTCACTCATCCCATCCATGATCCACGTATACGCAATGCTTGCTTGATGCCAGCTTCACCTCCGGCCCGGCCGTGCGTATATATCCGCTCCATGCTCACCAAAGAGAAGACGCACACTCCCATTAGCTCAACACGATGCCCACTACTATGCCTACCGCCACCATGGCGTCCTACGACACGCCGGAGGGCGTGGACATCCGCGGCCGCTACGACCCGGAGTTCGCCGCCATCCTCACCCGCGACGCGCTGGCCTTCGTGGCCGTCCTGCACCGCGAGTTCCGGGGCGCCGTCCGGCACGCCATGGAGCGCCGCCGGGAGACCCAGCGGCGCTACGACGCAGGGGAGCTGCCGCGGTTCGACCCGGCCACGAGGTTCGTCCGCGAGGGCGACTGGGCGTGCGCGCCCATGCCGCCGGCCATCGCCGACCGCACCGTGGAGATCACCGGCCCCGCGGACCCGAGGAAGATGGTCATCAACGCGCTCAACTCCGGGGCCAAGGTCTTCATGGTACGTATATAGTTGTACCACTGTTATGTTGAGCGTGCAACAGCAACGTCCTTACATACATGCATGCACACGAGTAATAACGTGGACGTGCGTGTCAGGCTGACTTCGAGGACGCGCTGGCGCCGACGTGGGAGAACCTGATGCGCGGGCAGGTCAACCTGCGGGACGCCGTGGCCGGCACCATAAGCTTCCGCGACGCGGCGCGCGGCGGCCGGGTGTACAAGCTCGAGGAGCGCACGGCGAAGCTCTTCGTCCGGCCACGGGGCTGGCACCTTCCGGAGGCGCACGTGCTGATCGACGGCGAGCCCGCCATCGGCTGCCTCGTGGACTTCGGGCTCTACTTCTTCCACAGCCACGCCGCCTTCCGCGCCGGCCAGGGCGCCGGGTTCGGCCCCTTCTTCTACCTCCCCAAGATGGAGCACTCCAGGGAGGCGAGGATATGGAACGGGGTGTTCGAGAGGGCGGAGAAGGTGGCGGGGATCGAGCGGGGGAGCATCCGGGCGACGGTGCTGGTGGAGACGCTGCCGGCGGTGTTCCAGATGGACGAGATCCTGCACGAGCTGCGGGACCACTCGGCGGGGCTCAACTGCGGCCGCTGGGACTACATCTTCAGCTACGTCAAGACCTTCCGCGCCCACCCGGACCGCCTCCTCCCCGACCGCGCCCTCGTCGGCATGGCGCAGCACTTCATGCGCTCCTACTCCCACCTCCTCATCCGCACCTGCCACCGCCGACGCGTCCACGCCATGGGCGGCATGGTAACTTATTACTAAGCTCTCCATCGTTTGCTCCTCACAGCCTTGCGTTGCAGTTGATTAACTAACGACGTACGTCGTGTGTGTTGATCGGATCGACAGGCGGCTCAGATCCCGATCAAGGACGACGCGGCGGCGAACGAGGCGGCGCTGCAGCTTGTGCGCGGGGACAAGCTGAGGGAGGTGCGCGCGGGGCACGACGGCACCTGGGCGGCGCACCCGGGGCTCATCCCGGCGATACGGGAGGTCTTCGAGGGCCACCTCCGCGGGAAGCCCAACCAGCTTGACGCCGCGGCGCCGGCCGACGCCGCCGCGATCACGGAGGAGGACCTCATCCAGCCTCCTCGCGGCGCGCGCACGGTGGAGGGGCTGCGGCTCAACACCCGCGTCGGCGTGCAGTACCTGGCGGCGTGGCTGGGCGGGTCCGGGTCCGTGCCGCTCTACAACCTCATGGAGGACGCCGCCACCGCGGAGATCAGCCGCGTGCAGAACTGGCAGTGGCTGCGCCACGGCGCGTCGCTGGACGCCCGGGGCGTGGCGGTGCGCGCCACGCCGGAGCTGCTCGCGCGCGTCGTGGAGGAGGAGATGGCCAGGGTCCGGGCGGAGGTCGGCGCCGAGAGGTTCCGGCGGGGGCGCTACGCGGAGGCCGGCAGGATCTTCATCAGGCAGTGCGTCGCGCCGGAGCTTGACGACTTCCTCACGCTGGACGCCTACGGCCTCATCGTGGTGCACCACCCCAGAGCGCCATCCAAGCTCTGAGAATCTTGATCAAGAACACTGCGGCATGCATATACAAACCTAAGCTGGCCTTGTCGATGCTTACCACAATAAGATGATCTTGGTAAACTTCGAACAGTCTGTATCAAAACTGCCTCAGGTTTTCTGTGCCATGTTTCCCACTCCTTGGATCAAATACAAATACAAATAATTTCGTACCCAGATTCGACATTCTGAAGTTCCATATCACGGCTAGTTGTACAACAAAGATTCGACAACGTGACTACAACAGGTTCTGATGGACAGTACATATGCCAAATTTACAGAACCAAAAGAAGCGACAACCTACCCTCTTACAGCACGAATCTAATTCAGTTAGACTTGTAGCATCATCATGCACAAACCACTTTTATACATCACATCAAAGAGGACTATGGGAGACTGTTTTTTTCATTCTTTTTTTACAAGTCATAGTCGATGGGATATTCGATGATCAAGTATTGCCAATATCTAAGAGCAATATGGCTAATAACTACCCAGAGCTAAGAGCATAACTACAGCCGTGAGGATGCCAAGGATGCAACCGGCCACCACCTGAAATGTCAAAAATGTGTATTTTACATCCAGTACATCTGATAATTATTGCTATCAATATAATATATCCGACGATAAGAGGAATGCCCAATCTTACGAGATGAGCATGGAGTTGAAAACAAGAAAGGATTAAATAAAAAATAGCGCATACATATTGACCATAACACATAGGAGCAAGGCAACTGTCAACTGTCTATCCAAATTGATTCGACTTATAAGATGGCATTTTGCATTTTCAGAAGCAGATTTTAGATATTGTACGACGAAACTATTCCATAATCGTGGCTTTATCTAAGGATCGTTGAAGTGTCTAACACAATAACACTCTGAAAGAATCTTAGTAGTCAGTCTTTTCTGATTCATATATCGACAATTACATTTCATTATTTTCCAAGGATACAGAGAGCAATATAGAGAAGCTGAAGCATGTAACCTAACCTGAGGAACTGTGTGCCCAAGAATTTCACGCAGTGGCTTTGTCTCTGCCAGTGGATGCTCTATCGGCAGCTCGTAGACAATTTGATTAAGCACCTGACAGGAATTGCATAAAAAATATTAGTGTCCATATTATTCCGGTGTTACTTAGGAGTTAGAAATACCATATAGTGAGTCTATACTCTCTTATCCCACTCAGTACATCAACATAACTGATAACAGGAGCTGGTAAACAGAACAGGATTATCCGCTTACAAGAAAATGACAGGTCATGCTTCTATGGTAATACTTATATACTTATCATGTCACAGACAGTTGTCGTTATCTATGTTTCTTGTTCACGCATTAATGAAAATATAGTTAATCAAGTCCAGGCCAAACATGTTGTCTAACTATATTTATCAACTGCTTATCAAATGTTCAGGGTAATCATAGATAAATATATGCAGCCAAGCATAGAAATCATAGCTAATTTCAGGGAAATTCTTGGTGGTGCATATTCCCCATACTGCATACATTACTTACTGCACACCAAATACTAGGAGCAAACAACACAGCAAGTCAGTATCTGATAGCCATTTAGCTGTAAGCTAGGTACGGTCCTCAATTTGAGTACAGACAACTGAGGACAAAGCCTAATGCAATCTAATGTTTACAAGTATATGTGCGTAAGATCTTTTAGGATGAGACTGACAAACCTCTGCCTGTTTTCCAGCATGTAACCGAACACCAAAAGCATCATGCATCACCTAGAAACAAAATCAAAGGTTTTAGGCAGACAAGCATTTCACGTCGAAGTGCATCCACATTATATATCACTGTTCAGAGGGCGCAAAATATGAACACTCTAAGGTAAATGTTGTTAAATAGTAGTTTTGTAACATACAACAGCACATCTCAAAAGCAATGTGCAAAGTACCACATGAAAGAAGAAGAAAAATACAGATGGAAACAAACCAATTAATGCAAATAGTCTGATATTTTCCTCCATGTTAACATATTCATGCAACAGAAGTAGCTAAGGCTTAAGATCAACTGGTTATAAACTTATAATATAGGATTATATGAAAAAATCTCAAGCGTGAACTCACCACACACGCAAGTATCATTGAAGTTGCAAATGTGGCACTGCGAAAGCCTTCTTGGATTCCAACAGACACTGCAAGTGCTGTCACTGTGGCTGAATGTGATGATGGCATCCCACCAGAAGCTATAAATTGCCTGGCATCCCAACGTTTCTCTTTATACCTACATGAAACCAGTTTTTATTGATTAATTTAGAGAACATAAGATGCATACGGTAGTTTATCCATGTAAATATGATAAGACAAATTCCATACAAAGCTTTGGCAGAAGTACAATTTAAAACACATTTACCTCAGGTTCAAGACATTCCTACAACATCTTACATGTTACCAGTAAAATGTACTTACGTGGATAAACGAAATGCATAAAACATAAGGGTTTGGCAGAAGTGCAATATGAAACACATATAGTTAACTCATGTTCTAGACACTCCTTGCCCCAATTCCAGTCCCAGCTTGTAAATAGTTAGTGTTATACAGCTGGAGTAATGGAAAACCACCTCTTACATTACTACTCTGGTGCATGAATGCCAATGGAGTGTTTTCAAATTTCTTGCCGGATTATAAAGGGGGTGTTTTTAAATTTCTGTACAAACACCAATTCAGGTGCATGCTCTTGTTCGAATGATACTCAAACAATTGATGTTCTTACTCTGAATAATATATGATGCATCAGGTAACAAATGTCAATGTGAAGAGCGTTAAGCAAATAGCATGTGAGATAAGTAATATGAGGGCACGGCTTACTTCATGTCTATAGCCCCCATAACAACTATTCTGACTTAAGGAACATCAGGAGTCAGCCAGTCTTCGCAACCAATGTAAATAATTCTTTTAGGTAGGGTCATCACAAAAATCTGATTATACATCTGAGTGGCATAAGAACCAAATTAAGGATACAGAGGTAAAATTTTACAGCCAGTTCGCCTGTGGTATTGAGCATGCAGGAATTGTTCCAGCAATCACAGTTGGACTAGAACACAGCCCCTTATCTGCCAGTAAAATTAGAATGAGAAAAGAAATGGAGTTCGAAGTGCATCATCAAAGCATCCTCCACTCGTGGCACCAATAGTCCTCCCAATAGCCGTATTGGGCGCGCCCCCGTGGCCCGGACGAAAAATCTCGCGACACGCGGGCCAGCCATGTCATTGACAGAGAGCGAGGTCATCTTACTTAATGTGGTAGCTCGCTGGCTGGTCGGCCAAAGTGAATGCGGCGACAGTTTCCAATGTGGCGCAGAGAGACGTCCAGTCGCACCCCCCCCCCCCCCCCCCTACCTCTGACCTCACCGGCGACGACGGGAGCAGGGTCAAGGCGGAGGACGGCTGGGAGGACTACATGTAGACTTAGGTTTATATTTATCTAAATTCATTCAAACTTGTAAATTTTCCTAGATGTTTGAATGAATTTCGATAGGTTTAGATCTTGTTTCAAAAAACCTATTGGGGGCGCAAGGTGGGAAGAGCCGTCCCCAATAGCGTCCCTCCGGCGCAGCTGCCGGACGCTATTTGGACGCCATGAGTGGAGATGCTCTAATGAACCTAAAAATGTTTTCATATTTCTCACAAAATATATTTAACTAATAGCTAAAACACGTTGCAAGTAACAGTAATGTGATCCAGTGGTGTCTCTCCACTACTTGGAGACCAAAAAAAATCGTGACATGTTCCATTCGCAACCAGTTGGCATCGCGTGGCATCTAGGCATTTCAGTTCAGCTGCCCCTCGTTCACAGATACTCTTGGGACAGTAGTTGATAAATATCATGTTTACGGAAGCAGTTGCCGCAGATCATACCTGCTTACTAGTATAACGAGTGGAACAGGAGGGGGATCTCGCTTAGCTTGGCGAGGATCCACAGCCTTGGAACGAAACCGATCCACCGAGTTACAAACAGAAAAAAAAAACAGCCTAAAATCAGTAAACGCCGATCCCACGCGGGTCCCGATCGAATCTAAGTCCTCGGTGCTGAACACCACATAGGCTACGACTAGGAGCCCCCACCCACCGAAATTCCTCAGGCTCCAGCAATGCTCCTGCCCGAGAAGCTGAAGGAGTGTAACGCGGCGAGGAGGAGGAGGAGGAGGAGGAGCAGGGGAGTGGCGGCTGACCAGGTGGTGAAGAACTTGGTGGACTGCGCGAGCGCGAACGCGATGAGGCCCGCGACGAGCGGGTAGTTCACCACGCCGCCAGCGGCGACCATCTCTACTCCTGAAGCGCGCGTGTCGTCCGGGGCCCCCCTTCTTCTCTGGGCCGGGTCCTCTCCTGCCGGCGGAGCCTGGCCTCTGGTATGGAGTTGGGCGGCGCGAGGAAGCAACGAGACGAGGGAGCGGAAGGAAGGGGAAGAGAGCGAGAGCGAGAGGAGGCTTCTCTTGTGTTCCTTGTGCCGTCGGTTGTTTCTCCTTCCTCTCCTTGTTCTGTTTGTAAAACTAACTGCGTGCGCGCAGCTCTGTGCCACGTAGAAAGCTCTGTGCTCTACTTCGCGCCTCCGTCACGGGCCGGTGACTCACGGCGACGGCGACGGAGAGTTCTGTAACACGGCGACGGCGGCAGTGGTTTTGCCTTGTAGGAACGGCACAGGCTCCTCGGCAACGACCGGAAGCCCGATCCAAGAGGCGCCTCGTCTGGTCTGGTCCCTCCACGACGGTTGCTGCATATGCTAATTAAATGCTTCGGATCGTTAGATTCCAGCCGTGGGAATATGCCATAGTACCACGTTAAACGCCCGATACCTACTCAGTGAAGAATTACCTTCACGAACAAACACTACGGATTTTGGTAGCCCGGCTGCTCTCAGAAAATCTTCATCCACGTCATTTTTCATATTTGGTAGCCTGTGTCTGCCCTCTCTGTCTGGCTCAACTCGCTAAAAAATGTCTCTCAGCCAGACTGAGGAGAGAAGTTTAGTTCGAGCTTCTCAACTTAGCCTTGCCGACCTCAATCCAACGTGTGGGTCCTAGACTCACGTCCAACCTCCCACCTGACCCCATTTCCCCCCGCATCCTCTCTCTTACCCCTTGCTACCGTCGCCATCCTCCCACCCCGGCTGACCCGCCCCGCCCAGCTCCCTTCCTCGACGCGGAGCCCAAGCCCAAGTCAACATGACCTGATTGCTTTTTATTTCTGTAGTCAGGGACCTGATTGCTTTTTATTTTTATGTGACATGGTTCACTTTTACAGGATACCAAACAAGGTCCTCATACAACCTAACAAATAAAACACACATGTACGTGTTGTTGGGCATACCTCAACTCAGCTTATATTGGCTGCAATAGGCCATCCAGCCTACCAAACACACCCGAAGTGTTTCTTGTGGCTTGAGTATATCGTCAACCGGCCGGTGCAGCTAAAGGTAAACAGGGACAGCTGTGTGTTCACAGGGCCGGTCCTAGGGGGGGGGGGGGGCGAGAGGGGCGGCCGCCCCGGGTCCAGAAATTTTAGGGGCCCTGTCCCCTGTAGGTATATGTATGAAGGGTTATTATGTCTATAAACAAAAACGAAAAATACAATTAATTTAAAAAGGCTGGGTGGATGCTTTGGCTATGGACCTGCTAGCTAGCAATTGGGCCTTGCGAACGGCAGCTGATCCCGTCTTGATTTTCTGCTCGCGTCGCCCGACCCTGCATCGACGGATCCCGTCCGCGTCGCCTCCAGCTCTCTATCGCTCAAGTCGATGTGCCGCCGCTGGCAAGTATTGATCTTCCACATGCTATGTTTGTTATTTCATTTATCAATTTAGATCTCCATCGCTCAAGTCGATGCGTCTTCCACGCCGCTATGTTTGTAATTTTATTTATTGGTCAATTTAGGTTGCTAATTATTTGTTGTTTGTAAAGAAGTCTCTATGCATCTAGAAAAAACTATTGGATGATATTGACATTGATTTCATATTTATTGATTTTGCATCTAGAAATGTGGATAAAATTTTAGGCATAACGAAACTGTAATACTTCTCTGTCATAATGAAATTACGGGCGTCCGTGTTTTTTCCTCATAAGGGTTTTCACGTAAAAATATTTGTCTCATTTCTCTCATTTGATTTTTATTCTACCAACTATATCTTTCTACCTATATTAAGGGGTCCAAAATTTTAGCCTCGCTCCGTGAAATCTCAGGACCGGCCCTGCGTGTTCACCAGTGCAACGGGAAATCCAGCTTAATTACGCGCGTTCGCTGTCATGGCAATTTAATTGTACATACAATTACCATGTGTCATGGAGTATACTAGCTGTGTGGGCATCCAGAAGCCTGAGATCGAGTGTCATCGTTCATCTATCACCTGAAAGTGAACATTACGGTGCCGTGTCGTGTCGGGAGACGCTAATCTGCAGTGTTTTGTGCACGTTGCCACTTTATGCAAGCGACACATGGTAGATAAGTACGCACGGCACACGGTGTTCCCAACCAAAAACCGCCCGTACCCACGCACGCACGCACCCCCGGAGTAAGTGGAGAGAAGATCCAACGAACGTGTCGCACAATCAGTTCGGCACTGGATGTAGATGGACAAAACACTGCACGACGCACCGCCTCGTGCTGCCCGATCTGATTACATTGGGATATAGCCAACGAACTCATCGGTTCACGCCAAAATTGGTGCTGTAGAGGCGAGCCATGCCTTCTTCCCATGACCCGAAAAAGAAGCCTCATACTTGCAAAACAAAAAAACTCATGCTTCTGAGAGGGGCATATGCGGATATGCGATGGCGACATGGCATGTGGCGTCAAGCTGCCCTAAAAAATACTCGAACGTCCAACAGAGCTGACCACAGAGAAGGCCACCCGCACTGCCGTCTGATCAGACAGTCAACTCCAACAACTGCTCCGTTATTTCTTTACACGGCGATGAAACAGCCAGCTTTAGTTAGTTTTTTTCTTTTCGCCATGCAGCTAAATCAGTTTTTAGATTGACTGCGAACATAATAAAATCATAAGACAGCGGCCCTTCCATTCCATCTCTCATCTATCGTCAGCTTTTCCTTGTTCTTTAAGAGAAAATCATCAATCACACAAATTACCTTCTACTGAAAAGGCAAATAGTATCTGCCCATTTCAAGATTCATTCTGAGGATAAACTTACTAGGGGACTATCTATCAGGAGTCAGCTGGGCTCTGTCTACAAGAATGTTTCTGCTTCTGCCTCTTGCTACTGAGGTCATCATCGTTCCTTCATCCATTGCATTACACTTACACAGAGCAACGTCATGTAGCGGCTAGCCAGCTTCACCTCATTGGTTAAATAGATACACTTCACACTGACCAGGCTGGTGTTTCCTCTGCAGGAGGATTACTAACGCATTCTCCAAGCGACTCTGCAAACTTAGAAGAACCGGCGATCAGCGTTAAGCATACATAATATCAACTATTGCTGTAAGTTTCAAAAAAAACTATTGATGTGGCCTTGGGGCTACTAGTTGGGTATATAGCGGGCACCGACCTTCTGTAGTTAAATTTCTATCCGATTCCTGGTTTCAGACGCACTCTTATGTACATGGTAACCTGGCAAGACTTCTGATTGCCAGCTTCTAGTACTATTCTCCTTTTCCGACGAATTTAACTAGTTCAGCTCTGGCAGCTTCTATGACCACTGGAAACTCAACCTCCATGTAACGTCCCCTGCCAACAGCATTCCAGTCTGGGATTAATAGCTGGGAAGGGCAGAAAAATATAAATATAACAGAATTCGCCCAGAGGAAGAGAGAGACCAGAAGTGGTTTTTGGACCAAGTTGCAGCTGGAAAAGCTGGGCTTGAGATGCCGTGCATAATCCTCGCGACGGCCCTCGGGGTGAATTTTGCAAACGAATTGCTCTGAAGGAATACCTAGCAATGCAGTGAAGACATTATCAGGCATGCCTATTACAACATACCGAATTACAAGGAAAATGCATGTTAGCACTAGTTCTTACCTTTATATCGGATTGCAAGAACGTGCTGCAGGAAGCAAAATCAAATATTCAGTCAGATAAACTTAGCTCGGAACAGTGTAAGAAACAAATGCTATGGAAAGTTCTGTGGGAAGAGAGCACACAAACCTGCTCTTGCGGAGCGGAGTACAGTTATCATCTTCTGAAGTGCCTTCATTTTTGCCGAAGTAGTCTATAATCCTCTTCTGAATGCACGGAGTGTGCTGAGAACCAGAACACCCACCGGTCCTTTTGCAACTTTTGACAGCATAGTTTGCAAGAGCGAACATAGCATCCAGTTTTCTGATCTGTTTAAACAACAAGCATCAGCAACCAGTTAATACAAACAACTGAGACTACACTACCGTGAATAAAAGCCTATTTGGTACACGATTTACTGTCCTCTAAAGGAGACAATGTATATACTGAAGATCTGCATATACAAATTTAAGGACAACATCGTACAAAGAGATTCGTATTTAGATGAGCTTAAGAAACTGATTACCACCTTTGAGTTTTCTACTTCAGAAAGCCATTTTGTGACATTCTCTGAAAGAGCATTGACGTTATCTGGCCTTTTTAAGATTATATAGCAGTAAGCTGGGTCTTTCAGTTCATATGATAGTTCTCCTGAAAACTGATTTACAGAGGGAGCACATAAGTAAATATTACAAAATATAAGGAGTTTAACATAGAATTGATGCAACAGGATTAAAAAAACAGATAATAGATGATGAATCGTCCAATATGCAGTATTGGTAAGCCAGCCTCGATTTATGCCAGGCTATAAGCCTGTAATGGCATGATCAAGGATCTTACACTCTTACATTAGAACAGCAATAAGCAACAACTGTCACAGCACAAGTGATAGTGAAAAAATTTGCTAGCACATGAAAGTGTGATCATACAAAACTTGGTATAAATAACATAAAAACTAGGCTATAGAAAGGTTAATATGCCCATTTTCTGTAGCAACTGTATGTACTGTATATACAGTGAGCTGTTGGTCTGCTACAAAATACAGGAGATAGGTACTAAAATGCAGCTGATACAGAAGACAGAGGTACAAAGATCCAGGCATCCAGCTGGTACCTATTGAGCATTTGCGATTAAATCCTTGTGTGCAGCAAACAAATATAGCAAGTGATTTGATTAAAACAAGGTGAAATTAAGTGTAAGAAATCTGACATAAGTTCAAATGTAATTCCCATTTCTCTGTTTGATAAGCTTAGCTCAATCTAGTGTGGCCACATATTTAAACAGAAGTTGCAGTTGACTGATAAATGGTAACCATGGAATTCATGAACACCTAGAAAACACTACGTTAACTGGAAACACATATTTAAACAGAAGTTACAGCTCAACCTTTAGCTTTTGCAATTGATCAAACACTTCATTCATTGTGATCCTCATATCGTTAGCTATTCTTGGTATTTCGAAGACATAACTTCCATCCTTCATCTCTGACCTGCGTTTCCATGAATGCACAAACAAAATCTTTAAAAGGTACATCAAGTTCCGATAAGCACTTCAAAACAAAAGCATACAGCGTGCTTACTTATTTAGAATTGATCTAACTAGTATATCCTTGTCAGCAAGCAATTGTGGTGATGTCTGCAGCAATATAATTCAGCGAATTAAGATAGGTGAAAAGAAAAGGAGGAAATTATAACAGCTTATCAAAAAATAAGAATGAACATGGTATATGCACAGCAATCATATTCCCTATGCACAGTGCTATACTGCTATTGGACAATTCAGGGTGAATCGCTGATTACTGGACAGTGGACACATATAATAGTCCTCAGCTGAGCACACTAAGAAAACTTTTAGTTCAAAGAAAAGCTCAGATAACTGGATAAGCATGTACCTTGTGAAAATACAATGTGCAGGCAACACTGAACTGAGGAAGTAAATGGAGATATTGCTCGTCACCAATTTCCAGTTGTGTGAGGACCGTCAAAACCACCTGCGGTGATAACTTATTATGACATTTTCTTATCTTAATATTAGCTGACCATTCAAGAAGTCATATGTTTCAAAAGTAACCAAATGCTTACAGGAAGGTTTAAGAGCAAAGCACGTGAAAATATTCCTAAGAAAAAATATTTTCAAATAAATCCTGTCACTACTGTTCAGAAGTCAGAAGGAAAGAGTATCTGAAACTAGCATGGCCAGTTTTTACTTGTGATTCTAGAATGTGGACAAAAAGTATAATGAAATTTGACTATAAACATGTGCAGATATATGTAGACTTATCAAATATTATACTACCATTCATCCATTGCAAGAAAATTGTTAACAGTAGTTCTCTCATTTTCTTTATGATTCTTCTAGCATACAGTTATAAAACATAATGGCCAAACAAGCATACCAGAGAACCATGCTGATGTTCAAAATGACAGGAAAAGAGCACAAAGTAATTTGCTTCGCAGAAAAGGTCTACAATGATACTCATGGTTACAATTTTCTTCGAAACAACTTCTCCAGCCTCTAGAATCTAGATTAAGCCTTAAGATTTTCTTGGGAAGGAGATCAAGGAAAATTGTCTATGATGTTCTGATATGATGCTAGATAACATATCTACTATACAGATATGAAACCATCATTTAATGAAAATAGTTGAATTTTGCAGGTCACATCAAACAGTCAATAACCTCCATGGTACAGCAACAAGTGCAGATATGTGTCTATGATGTTCTGATATGATGCTAGATTCATGGTTACAATATTCAACTATATTCATAGAATGTAGTGTGAGGCTGTGAGCGAACTTTCTAAGCACAGCCACACAGGTAGCATGAACAAACTAGGTGCAATGGGCTGGTATGACATGCACAAACCTCTTCTTTTATGTCAAACTTGCGTGAAGTAGATTCTTTAACCAAGGAACAAATGCACCCTGTCGTGTCGCCAGAGGAGAATATTTGGTGCATAAATTTACTCATTGCATATTCATCAATGCCATCGCTGCCAAAAGAGGTTGTAGATTCATTTTGTAATTCATAGGAAACATATGGAAGACAGGGCAAGTAAATTAGAAAAACAATTTACCTGTGTGAAAGACTACGTATCTTATAGAATGTTGTAGAATCAAAAAGAAGGTGACAGTGTGATAAGCGTCCATCCCTTCCAGCACGGCCCGTTTCCTGGAAAGAGCATATCTAGACGTTCAAGAAGAGAGAGGAGAATGGAAAAGCATATACCACATCATGAAGTTAAATTACCTGTATGTATTCTTCCATGCTTTCCGGCAACCTGTAGTGGATTACCTTTAAGTAAAGAATGCTTTAATCAGTCCAAGTTAGCAGCAATATAATTTTGCTTTACTGAGCTGCACATTTGAAAGATTATTGAATTGTTTTGTAGAAAAAAATATGAACAATTGCAATCTCTCATGTAGATCGAAAATAATTATGTGGATATATTCATACCCCTTCAACATCACTCTTATCGAGACCCATGCCAAATGCCACAGTTGCAACAACCTTCCTCAAGGGGGGAAGAAACAAAGTTAGACATCTGGACCTACATAATGCAACTAATGAATAGGAAATATAAAAAGTATGTAAGCAAGGATATACCACTCTTATTTTGCTAGAGCAAAAAAGTTCCTGTACACGGCTCCTGTTTTTCATTGGAAGTCCACTATGGTAACTCTAAAAAAGATAGAAGATGTCATAAAAGCATGCACAGGTAAATCATGTCAAGTAAAAGATGAATGCGTACCTTGGCAGTAATGTTGTTATCACACAAGTGCTTACAAACAAAGTCTGTTTCTGTCTGTTCAAAATACAAGAAAGAGGTTACATATGCACTATCGAATTGTACCAAAAGGACAGCTGGAAAGAGGTAACAATCTTTAAGAAAGAGAAAGTTTAACCTGGAATTTGCAATAGACAATAATACTTCTCATGTCGACAAAAGGGGGAGACTTTAGTAACAACATTAAATCCTTCAACCTGTGACACAAAAGATAATGTGTCATTTCTTACAAATAAGTGCGCTACTACATAGACGCTGGTATCTTCATCCAGAGTAAGAGGACGAGTGATCTACCTGTTATCACTCGTGCTGATAGATAGCTGTAGGTTTTCCCTTATTTGAGAAATTTGGATGAGATTATCAGATGGTATTTCTAAGGTACTCACTATCTCCTGCAAGGTTTGGGTTGTCGCAGTTGCAGTCATTGCAAGAATACATTGAATATTAAGCTTTCTCCGAAGTAGTGAGGCTCGAAGCCTTAGATATGAAGGTCTAAAATTATGAGACCTGTCCATTTGGGAAGAAATGAAGATCACGTCACGAACGTAGCTACACCGAAAGTCTAACACTATAAAGTGCACAACAAATAGATAAAACAGCAGGAAAACAAAGCAATGGTGAAACTAATGGACTGATCACAAAAGTAAGTACAATACACAAACACAGATAAAAAGAGTGGCAGATCAGAAAAAAATCACTATGCGAGCTAACGGTAAACCTATTTAAAATCATAAGCAGTTTTTATTTTTTGCCAGGGAAAGAATAAATTGTTGGTGGCATTTTCTTATATGCAAGCTAATGGAACTATCAATGTAATGTAACAAACATAAAGCACATCTCAATAAAGTCCAATGGGTGATAGTTTTTCTTATGAGTGCATCGTTTGTCCCATCTGATTATGTTGTTCCAATTTAATTGGGCATTTCTATAAAAAATGAGATCCATGGGCACTAGCACCCAGGACTCTCCTGCAAGGTTTGGGTTGTCGCAGTTGCAGTCATTGCAAGAATACATTGAATATTAAGCTTTCTCCGAAGTAGTGAGGCTCAAAGCCTTAGATATGAAGGTCTAAAATTATGAGACCTGTCCATTTGGGAAGAAATGAAGATCACGTCACGAACGTAGCTACACCGAAAGTCTAACACTATAAAGTGCACAACAAATAGATAAAACAGCAGGAAAACAAAGCAATGGTGAAACTAATGGACTGTATCACAAAAGTAAGTACAATACACAAACACAGATAAAAAGAGTGGCAGATCAGAAAAAAATCACTATGCGAGCTAACGGTAAACCTATTTAAAATCATAAGCAGTTTTTATTTTTTGCCAGGGAAAGAATAAATTGTTGGTGGCATTTTCTTATATGCAAGCTAATGGAACTATCAATGTAATGTAACATAAAGCACATCTCAATAAAGTCCAATGGGTGATAGTTTTTCTTATGAGTGCATCGTTTGTCCCATCTGATTATGTTGTTCCAATTTAATTGGGCATTTCTAAAAAAAATGAGATCCATGGGCACTAGCACCCAGGACTTTTTATTGTATAGGTAGCAGCCACCCAGGTGAGGCACAAGAATTCGCTCCCGATGGGAGTCGAACCCTGGACGCAGGGTTGCCACTGCAAGCCCTTTGCCACTAGGCCACAGCCTAGTTCTCCAATTGGGCATTTCTTATCTATAAAGTGATGCATCAAGTATATCTGTGTGGTTATACAAAGTAGAGTTGGTATTGTCTTGTCTTGTTCAGTTGTACCCGGACAGCTAATAGGTGGTAACCGGCCAGTTATTTGAACAGTTTAAAACCGGTAACTGTTACCGTCCTAGATCTAATATTTCCTCTTTTTCAGTTTTTCCTTTCGTATCGTGGTACCCAAGTACATAAAGAGATTGTAGTGCCAACTGTAAACAAGTATCTAGTTTTCTCAGCCGAACTAGGAGGAAACACAAACTCACCATTCAGAAATGCAATGAGCTTCATCAATCACCACAAGAGATATCGGCAGTGTGTCCCTGAATATCAGAAGAAATTCTTCATTCAAGAATCTCTCAGGAGAAACAAAAAGAACCTGATAAACAATGAAAGCTATGTTAGATTACTGTAGCAAAACAAAAGGGGACATCACATACTGCAAAACATATGAAGCACCATGGGGTTTATTTCACAAATTTAAGAATACTTGTTCTTTTCAAATCCATTTTTTTGTTATTAAATCAAGAAGATATATTGTTTTGAAATAGCATTTGCAAGATATGCAGGGATAATTCTCTAGAAAATGCAGAATCAAGGCAGTTACTCGTTGATGCTAGGCTGGTCGTAGAGAAACGGGGCTTAAGAAAGTTGTACCTTTATTTCTCCTGCACGCAATCTTCGCAATGTTTCATGAAACTCATCGCTCGTCTGAATGAATGAAACAATATAACACCTATGTCAATACAATATTGAATAGGACTAGCAGGAAGCATATAATATTTTGCAAATACCTGACTACTCCCAAGAAGGCCTCCTGGGAGAAATGCAGGGAGCTTCTTCAATTGATCCACCATCAAAGAAAGAAGTGGGCTCACCACTAGTGTCAGTCCAGGCAAAATCATGGCAGGCAGCTGAAAATTAGCATCAACATCATGTCAGAACTGTCCTCAAAGAAAACAGGAACTAAAATTTGGCAGCACACCTGATAGCACAGTGACTTGCCCGCACCGGTGGGCAGCACAAGCACCGTCGACTCCCCTGCAACTACATTCTGGATCGCCTGAAGCTGACCCTGGCGGAACGAATCATAGCCAAACACCTTCCTGAGCAAGCTCTCGAGATTCTGCTCGGAAGGTTCCTCCCGCGCTACCTCGACAGCCTCGAGAACACCGTCGCCACCTCCAGCCCCATTCTTCTCCCGCTCGAGCAGCGCCTCTGCCACGAAGTCCCCTTCCTCATCGGCACCTCCCCGGGGCTTTCCACCGCCGGGCTGCTGCCGCTTCCAGGAGCGGTATTTCGTCGGGCGCCTTGCCTGCGACTTGAACGATTTCTTCCGGCCGTACCCGTTGATGTTGAGCCGAACGAAGTTGCCCGCAGAGTCCCCTCTCGGTCGCTTCGGCTGCTCGGCCGAGGCGGCGGCCGTGGGGACCTCCGACACCGAGTTGGGGTGCACCCGCTTGGGCCTGAGCTGCGGCGGCGGGTAGGTGGCTGCCGGGGGTGGGCATGGCTCGGCGCTTGGTATCTCCGCTGGCTCGGGCTCAGGCTCGGGCGCGACGGGGGCAGGGGTGGTGAATGCGGCGGCTGGTTCGACGGTGAGGTTGCGCGACTGGACGAGGCGGCGGAATGACGAGAAAGAGGCAGCGCCGGCGTTGTTGCCAGTGAGCGCGGAGGCCGTGGGAGCGATGCGCGCGGTGAGGCCGTGCGGGTCGGAGAGGGCGGCGGCGCGGATTGGAGGCGCGGCGGCGGAAGCGGCGGCGGCTACTGGCTTGGGCTGGGGCTTGGGTTTGGGCTTGCGCTTGGGTTTTGAGGTGGGATCTGGCGTGGGACGGTGTTTGGGCGGAGGCGGGCGAGGTGGCGAGCAGCGGCGGGGCGGGGAGGCGGACACGTCGGAGAGGAGGGAGCCGTCGGAATCGGAGTCGGCGGCGTGGAGCGAAGAGTACATTGCTGGATGCGGCGGAGGCTGTGGCCGGAATTGCTGGTGCGGGGCGGTCGGTTTGGCGGAGAACGGAGACGAAGAGGAATTGGGGGGAGATTTTGAGCGTTCCCGCCAAACGCTGACGTGTATTTTGGTCATGTACTCATATAATCAGAAAGCCCAATTAATTCTGGTCAGTTACGAGGTACAAGCGGGCCGGAACTCGTAGGCCCAATTAAGCACAGAAGGAATCGTGTAGTATTCTCATCCCATCGAAACTTATATTTTCATGTCGTAGAATCTCAAAAAAAAAATCATGTTGTTGGTGACGTCACAAATGTGTAAAATCTTAATTTGAAACAACCTATATCCAAATAAAAATAAAAAGGAAAAATGTGTGGATACACACTTTAAAATCTCCAAGATACATAAGTTTTTTTGGAAGCTATATTTTTTGGGGGGGAAGCTCATATATATTTCAAAAAGGGAATGTGATTTTTAATTCATGTAGGATGCATCATGAACCACACCTCGATTTTTTAAACAAAATAAAATTATGTAAACATAGATTTGTCTTGGGGAGCCAAAGTGATTTATGAGATATTCCTTGTCATATGCATAATATGAAAACATTCAAAAGCAATGAAAACATTATAAGTTATTTTCTTCCCGGAATAAACACACTTTAAGTCGGAGAGATCATATCGATTATGCTACCAAAGATTAGCAAGACACTCTTAAATGGTTTTTAAAGAACATTCAGTACAGTGATCGACTGAAACTCTTTTAGCTTCACTATGTTGCACCATGCCGAGAATAAGGACATGTACAATGTTGTACCTTCATCCACTATAGATCGTACCAGGCATAAGAGGGGTCAACCTCTCCATCATGTATGAAGAGGTTCTGAAGAAAATCATTTGTAATTACGTAAAACTCCTTCACCATTTGACCATCAACCTCCTTAAGCACTTTCTTTTCACGGATCGACCCATGGACATCTTTTTTTTTTTGTTGAGGGAAACCCATGGACGTTGTTAAGAGAGTGACTGTAATACTGTTGTAGTTTGATAATGACTTGAGTAGCAGTGTCACTATTTTTTTATATAAAACATGTAGCAAGTCGTAGTATGCTCGGCAGTTGTCACCCATCTCCGCCCCTCTCTTGCTCCGGAGCCTTCTGAAACTTTTTGAATCTATTCCTCGAACAAATCTTCGGACGATAGATGACCTTTTGATATCTTTACTATTAAATGGGAGTTGGTCGTATGTTCGTCCGACCAGGCAGACGACCGCTCTAATCACAGAGCAACACGTCACGCCGTTAAAATAGGGTAGACGATTGGAAACATCTCAGCCGCTCACTCAGTTGTTCACGTCTGTGAGGTCTTAGTAGACTATGAAATTACACCTGATTGCCACCGTTAAATGACCCGAAGTGATAAGTACGGCCAATCAGTGACTCAGTCTCTCTTGCCTCCCGTCTCTCAGGACCAATCTCACTTGGAACCCTAGTTGCTCCCCACTACACCCGGGCTGCCGCCGGATTTAGGCTGGACGCTGGTGAATCGAGCCATCCGGCTGCCACCCCCACCCCCACACGTTCTTCCCTCCTGCTAGGGACAAAGGGGAGAGATGTCATGAAGGTCGTGGAGCCAGACGGCCTGCTTGCCATGGCCGTGTTCATGGACGAAGGGGAGAGCTGTCGGGGATGCGAGCTCGCCCCCACGCACGACAGCGCGAGGCCGCATGCGGCATCTTCGAGCACCAGCAAGGGAAGGGGCGGACAACTGGGGAGGTGGAGAGGGGATGAGCCGTGGGGGCGTGCAGCGGATGCGGCCAGCGACGCGGCTCCTATCCCCCAAGGTCATGAGAGTGACATTGTAGGCTGCTACCGTCGGGCTCCTCCGTGCACCCCATCGCCAAATCCTCAGACCTCTGTCGGGCTCCAAGTATCGGAGGCAGAGAGATTTCCTGGCCGGCGAAGGCGTTTTGTCTGGTTGGTGGTGGAGGAGGAGATGGAGCGTGTCTTTCGTGAACGGCGACGACCAGATCTCGCGCCCGGAGCTGGCCGTGCTCTTCGAGAGCCTGGGCCGCACCGCCACCAACGACGAGATGTCCCGCATGATGACGAGGCGGAGGCCGACGACGACGGATCCATCAGACTCACCGAGTTCGCCGAGCTCAACTCCACCGTGAGCAGCAGTCGACGACGCCGTCGAGGAGGACTTGCGCCACGCCTTCGAGGTCTTCGACGCCAATGGCAGCTGCAGCGGCGCCATCTTCGCCGTCGAGCTCGTGCGCGTCCTCCACCGCCTCGGCGAGAATGCCACCACCAAACAGTGCCGCCGCATGATCGAAGACGTCAAGAAGAACGACGACAGACTCATCTCCTTCGAGGAGTTCAAGGTCATGATGGCCGAAGGCGGCTTTGGCTTCGCCGCCGCCAAGATGGCGTAAAATTAACCGCCGTGGTCGGATCCATCCATCCATCCAGTAGGTTCTCCTCTTTCGTTCTACGAAACGCAGATAGATGTTTTTCGCACGTAATCCCTCTGATCCGAGCGTTTTGTGCTGCCGAGAAATAATAGCTGCAAAAACACGAATATTGATTTCTGATATTGTCAACTGAGGCTGGAAAGCAGTGGCTACTGAATTTTGCATCGTTGTTCTGCTTGATTTGTGAGGATTATATGTGCTTGGACTTCTGGATGACCAATTGCCCATAACCTGAAATCCATATTTCTTGATGACCAATTGCCCATAGCCTGGAATGTACACCATCAGAGATGCCAGTGTTGTAGTTTGGCTGACTCCTATATTATTTTCTGCAGTTTAGTTTGTGATGTGTTTATTTAGGTCCGAACATGTGTTTTTGCTTGAGGGAGGAGGGAAGCATGTTTCTTCCTTCTTATCGCAGGAATAGCTGAACACAAGGGTGATGTTTTTTTATCTTGCATCAGAGAAAAGGGAGGAGAGGCTGCCTGGCTGGCTCGAGAATCTGGGGAAGAAATGGCAAGAGAAGGAAGCAAAAAAGGAATTGCAAGCAAGGTATGTCCATGGCTGGCTGGCATATTCTTTCTTCTTTTGATCATGATAATATATCTTGTGTTACTCTAGAAGATTATTTTCTTTTGTTCCCTCTCAGTACATCTACCTACCTATATGTTTGTCTCATTTGTAGCAGTTCAGATTTTTCCCGCACTCTGTCCCTGCTCCACAAGCATGGGAGGTGCAGTGACAGACAGTGGTTTTCTTCTCCTGCTGAATTCGCTTGCGTCATTTGCGTGGTGGCGCTGAATGTTTGTGGTTGACTATATGTACAGCATTCGAGATTGTCTGAAGCAGTTGTATGACAAGGACATCATTGCTGATGACAAACAAGTGATTGTCGAGGCTCTGCAGAGGGAGGTAATTTACAAGAAAGTGGCACATTGAGATGATAAGATTCTAAAGAGTAAACATTGAAGTTTCAGCATAGCAAGTGTACAGTATGATCTTCCGACTGTATTTTGCTTTCGAGTATAATATAGCTTATATATAGCTTGTATCCCTCTTAACTGTCATGAGCAACCCCACACCTAAGACTAAGATCGCTTCTACTATCATGATACATTCAACATACTATCATGATACATTCAACATAAAACCTCTTCATGGTATACGATCTGACTAAGTAGTCATTCGATTCAGCTTCAGCCATACAAGAAAAATGAATTAATCAATTTGGACATGGTAGATAATGATTTGACCAAAGTTATCATTGATTCATCTTCACTGAAACAAGAAAGTGAAACATATACATAATCAAGGTTAAATTTATGTTGAAATCACCTCATTTTTCAATTGTTTTGTTCCATATTGCTCTTTTTCTGATTTATCTCCATTTCATAGATTCAAGCTCCCTTCCGAACTGATGAAATCTGCAGGACACCTCCCACTCCCCAGGATGAAACTATATGGAAGGGTGTACCAAAATTCTTGTGTCGTATTGACATTGCTCTGAAAAATATTGGGATTAATGAGCGGCTTCCTTAAAACGCTCGTATCATTCAGTTCTCCTCGTGAATGGGTGGTGACCGGGATGGTAATTTCTCCTACCCCACACGATGAACCAGTATTTTTTGTGGAAGGGAAATAATTATATTGTGAAGAGTTTCTGTCACACATAGCAGACTTCTTAGTCATACATTAGAAAGAAGATTGATTCGTGTCTCCTCTGAATAATATTGTTGTATGTTCTGCTAGCAATTAGTATCTTCCTTATATATGTTTGTAAATTACGGTCATAAGGCATACAATGTAAGGTTGAACCAGATTCGCTTTTCCTGTCCAAGAAATAATGGTCGAATGTCTATTTTCTAGGAAATCCAAGATTCACACCGGAGGTTACACACGATGTTTGCTTGTTAGCAAGGACGATGGCTGCTAACTTTTACTTCTCTCATATAGAAAATCTCATGTTTTAGGTATTGTAGAAGCAGTACTTGAAGGGGTTTCGGGGCAGAAAACAATAATTTTCCTAGCGTATGAAACACTAACTAGTCAGGATCTATCTATCTAGTACATGTGATAACGGTGGTGGAACGGGTTACATTACCTCCATGTAGACCGATAGCGGGGATTACGCTCCCGCACAAGCGTTGACGATGAAGTCGTACGTACCCGACATCGAGGTCGCGGAGAACTTGCCGCGATGACGTAGACGATGACGCCGAGGTGTCGACGATGACCTGCGTCGACGGGCGTCGGGCGGAAGATGGCATGGCGCCGGCGACCAGGGGGGTGCGCCGGCGGCAGGGGGAGGCGCAGCGGCTGGGCTGCAGGTGGGTGAGACGACGTCGCCAAGGCTCCTCAAAAGAGTCGCCTCCGAGCACTCGCAAACATACGGAGCTTAACAACAACCCCGGGTCATTCAGATCCAGCTGAAATCGCAGGGGTAGAACTTTTCTGGAATCCCGCAGGGCAACGGCACCCGGCGGTATAGCTTAGGTGGAGAGATGAGGCAAAACGGGTGGAGAAGCAACTAGGCCGGCCTGCTATACAATTAATTGTATTTTTCTGTAATTAATCCAATTAATATGCCTTGCTATATAAAGGGGGAAGGGGGTGTGCAAACACCTTGCCTCCCCCATGTGGGACTAAAGGAGAGGGAGTCGGTGGCCGGCCGCACCATGCATGGTGCGTGGTGGCCATGGGCCCCACCCCATGATGGTTCGGCCCCCACATGGGCCCCTCTTGGCCCATTAAGTGGGCTTCCCCCTTTTTCTCCTTTTTAATAAACTAAATTAATATAAAATATAATTAATATATTTACATATAATTTAATATCCCGTGACTCCGAAACATTTTCCGGACCACCCGAACAACTTTTGGACATCCCTGGAACCATTCCAGACTTCCCGGAACTCGTTCCGGACCACCGGAACTCTTTTCGGATCATTTCTCTCTCTCCAACAAAATCCTATATTATTCCAGAACCTATCTCCTGGTGTCGTTAAGACCTTAAGTTTGTTACGCTACGGTTTGAAAACACTCCAGACATGGTCGAGACACTCCGCTCACTGTCGGGTTATGACTCCCAAGAATCGGAGGTAGTCACTTCCTGAAGAGTAGTTCGTAAAGGGGGTTGAACACGGAAGTCAAGACCCTCGAGGGGCTCCGCGACGTTGCTCGCCGGACCCGAAGACGACACGCCCACGACAGAGATAGACAACAGCCTTTACCCAGGTTCACAGCCCTCGTGAGGAGGTAAGACTGCTACTCCTGCTTGTCTGTATTAGATGATGGAGTTTACAGTACAGTGGAGTTTGCCGGAGGTCCCCTTGAGGCAGTTCTTGCCTGGGGAGGGAAGCGATGGTCTTCTTCCTCCTCCGGCTCAAGGCTATCCTAACAAGAGTTGCTAGGGTTTACAAGGGTTGTAGCACGCCAAGAGCCGACCCATGCTACGATGGATGTCTTGCCTCTTTTATAGGCCCCTCTGGCGCTCTCTTTCGGCTTGGCCTTCAGGGTGGCTCCCACACGGCAGAGGCACGACGGAGTTGGAGTCCACCGCCGTCCCTTTGTCCATGGACGCTGTCCATTGCTGATAAAGGTGGGTGCGGTGGCCGACAGGCGGCCGACCGCGCTGTACTGCCCGCAGAGGGGGTAGTCTCTGAGGTGAAGCCCGCTGTGACATTCTCCGTTGGAGGGTTGCGCCGTCCACCTGCTTTATCGTCAGAGTAGAAGGTCCTGGCAGTTGCGCAGCAAGTAGAGCCGCTTTATTGACCCCTTTATCACCAAAACGGCAACGGGGGTGCTTGCGTCACCACGTGGGCGTGGCAGGGGCCATGTGCTTCTTGCCATACTTCCTCAGGCGAAGATTCGTGGGCCCTTAGTGCCCAGCCGGCCCGAGCCACGTGGCACTTGGACGAATAACGGCCTCGCACGATCCGGGACGCGAGTCGTGGGGGGTCCCACCACGTCCCGGTAACTGCTCCTCGAGGCGATTTAGCCCAAGCGTTGCGGCTGAGTGCCGTTACCGTTTCCAATTCTTCTCGCAGAGATTTTTGCTTCTCAGAGCTCTCCGCCTCCGCTCTCTCCAGCGAATCTCCATTCTCCATCTCCTTCAGTCCTCCGTACCCGTGACGATGGGTCCAGTCAAGAGCAAGAGCAAAGCCGCTGCGGGGACTTCCTCCTAGGTAGAAGCTCTAGAGGTTGTGCAGGGCGCGGCTCTCGTGGGGGCGTGCATGGATCTTCAAGCGTTGGAGAAGATTCACCACCTGATTGCGGGGCAGACCAACGAGCATGGCGCCAGCGCGCTTCAAGCTGCTCGGTTCGGGAGATTCCCCCAGGGGTTTTATCCCCTTTTTCTCCATGCCATCACCGCCGGGCTGGTGCCGCCGTACTCGCCTTTCCTGGAGGCGGTACTGGAGTTCTATCAAATCCAACTCCTTCATCTTCACCCAAATTCCGTGCTCATCCTTTCTATCGTCGCCTATCTCTGCGAGACTTATCTGGGCGTTCGCCCCTCAGTAGCGCTCTTCCGGAACTTCTATTCGCTGCATTGCACGGCTGCCGGCGAGCGGACTGGGTGCGTCTCTTTCCGTATTGCGGACGGCATGGGGAGCGTATACATTCCCATGTCATGGAGTGGAGACAAGCCTGTTACGGCCCTGCTCAAGAAGGTGGGGGACTTCCGTCAAAGGTGGCTACTTATCGGCGTCAAGTCGCCCTGCGCGTTCCTAGACGTCCTGGAGGCGCCGCCCGTGAAGAACTCTCATTGGTGCAAGTCTGCCCTTCGTGGCGGAAACAACACACACCTGGTGGGGCGTTTGGCGTATCTGAAAGGAAAGACGTCGCCTAGAGGGGGGTGAATAGGCGAGGAACACTTTTTAATGCGGAATAAAACTTAGTGTTTAACTTATCAATGACACAACCTAAATATACTAGGTTCGCCTATGTGCACCAACAACTTATGCTATGCAAGACAAACAACAAAGGGATATCAAGGTAAAGGACTTCAAGCACGATGGCTATCACAAAGTGAAGTGCATAAGTAAAGAGCTCGGGTATAGGGATAACCGAGGCACGCGGAGACGAGGATGTATTCCCGAGTTCCACACAAAAGGTGTACGTCTCGTTGGAGAGGTGTGAGCAACCACAACAGGTTTGCTCAACGCCACAAAGGCTTCACCTTCTTCTCCGATGAACTTGACCACAAAGGTCCGAGTCCACCTTCCACTATGAACTCCTTTGGGGCGGAGAACAATCCCGTACAACAACCTTGGGGCACACACCCACAACCGAATTGGGGGCTCCCAAATGACCACAAGAGGTCTTGACCACAAAGGTCCCAACTAGCCACAAAGGCCTTGACCACAAAAGGTCCTATGCCACAAAGGCGGTCACTAAGGCGTCTAGGGTCCAAGACCCAAGAGTAACAAGCTCACGAATTTCACCACCACAAATCCTCGTGGAGGGCTCAAACCGATGCAAGATGCAATGGCAAGAACACACAAAAAAGCAACAAATGCTTATGGGGGAATAAGAGAGGAAGAACCAAGAAACCACAAAGGAGACAAATCCTACACTCCCAAATCCCACCACAAGCAACTAATGCTTATGGGGGGATAAGAGAGAGCAAGAACAAAGGGGGAGAACCACAAAGGAACTCAAAGATCTAGATCCACTATGTTCCCCTCACTTAGAGGAGAGATGGATTGGTAGAATTGTAGATCTAGATCTCCTCTCACTTTTCCCTCAAAGATATGCAAGAATCATGGGAGGATTTGAGAGGGGGCAAGCTTTCCCAAGGTCAACAATGGCAAGAGAGAGAGGGGAAAGTCATGCTTCCTCAAGGAAGAAGAAGGGGAGGGGTATTTATACCCCTCCCACAAATCTAGCCGTTACAGCAGCTCAGGCCGGAGATTTCAGGCCTAGGGCCGGAGATTTCCGACCCCCGGAGATTTCCGGAAAGATCTTCGAAGTTTTCTGGGCGACATCAGTACTGAAATCCGCCCGATTCGGAAATCTCCGAACCGGGCTCGGAGATTTCCGAGCACCCAAAAACTGCAGAAATACCAACACAAAAACGACAATATCTTGACCATCCGAACTTCGTTTTTGATGATTTTTGTCTTGTTGTAATCACAACAAAGAACTCTACAAGATAATGAATAGAAACATCATAGTCCAAGATGGGAGATTAAAACCAAATGGGGAAACATAAAACCTCTCGAAAAAGGAACAACCGGTAAAACCTCCTACATCAAAAACCAAGAAGCTTTTCAAACGAACTTTGTTTTTGATGAACTTGCGCTTGTTATGAAGATCACAACAAGCTCCAAAACCTCACAAGGAGAAAAGCCAAATAAGAAACAAGAAAGATGATATGCTAAGTATGCAAAGGTTTGAGCTCTCCATAAAGATTCGATCAAGTTACTCACTCGAGAGCCCCTCTTGATAGTACGCCTATCTATCCTATAGCCCTATCAAGATCATACCTTTGCCTTGAGAATTCCACTTGAGCTAGATGATGAAGATCTTGATCTCTTCAAGTGGACCACCTTTATTGATTATGCTTGCTAGCACATGCTTCATGAAGACTCCTCCATATACTCCCCCATACTCCATTATGGGAGAGTCTCGCTTAGCTTCGTCTTCATGTCTCTGACATGCTTCCCTTGGTCTTGCACTTGTCAACCATGATGACGATCATGGCATGACATCATCCTTCATGAGCTAAATTAATGGATCTTCTTGTTGCAAGCCCATGGAAGATACCATCTTTCTTCATATAGGTGATGCCTTGACAACTTCAAGCCATACTTGCAATATGCTCAAAACACACATTAGTCCTTAGGGATTGTCATTAATTGCCAAAACCATACATGAGGGCACATGCCCTTTCAGTATCTCCGGGAGGAGGGCCTCACGGGGCAGCTAGTCGTGGCGGACTTTGTGCAGCGCTGCATTGCTTCTCTTCAGGCCCATGATCAGCCGATGTGGATGTACACAGGCCCCTCGGACCCAATGCGGCTTCACCCTGAGGACCACGACTCGGATGTTGTCAACACCATCTTGAACATCCTCTTTGCCAATCCGGAGGTGCCCGGGAAGATCTCCGGCTCCGTGCAACCTCTGCATCAGCTCCCTCTGGGCGACCGCATGGACATCTTGGACAGAATGCCAGACTTCACCCCATATGGTCTGGCAGGGGCGAGGGATGAGGTGGTCACCTCATCGGGGCATGAAGTCGTGGGCACTGACTCCCCATCAGCCTCCCGTGCCTGGATGACGAGGGGGAGGTTGCAATGGGAGGGGCGTCCCTTGTGAGGCTTGAGCCCTTCACCGACGAGATTTGCGACATATCGTCCGGTGACGACGACATCTTCGTTGTAGCGCCTTCGCGCCCCATGGTGGAGGCGATCGAGGTGGGGAAGGCCCTCGAGATAGGTGCTTCGCTGCGGAGGCGCGAGCCTCGCACCAAGGCCGTGGTGGATCGCTCTAGGGTGAGACCCTCTGACGTCCCCTCCAAGAGGAAAGCGGTGACGTCTCTGGGGGGATCAGGCGCCAGGGCCATTCCCTCCTGGCGCTCTCCAGGCCTGGCGTGGGTCGATTCCGGAGTTTCCCCTTCAGGGTGAGTATTTATGGTTCCTGGTCATCCTTGGCTCTTGGTTTTTCCCTCTGTTTCGCCCTTTCTTGAATGTCTTTTCTTGGGCTTTTTGCCAGCGATCTCGTGCCCGTGAAGCGCCGCAGGCCCTGCAAGGCAGTAGACGTGAAGAGGGCCACAGCCGAGGCAGTAGCTGACAAAAACATGAGGCCTGCGGAGACGGCCACTTCGGGACATGTTGAGGGGGCGCCTCTCATAGAGGCGGCCGCACACCCGGTGGGGGTGGCAGTGCCTCAAGCCGAGGAGGGCGCACCACGCCAAGGGTCCTCTACATCGCCTCTCGAGCCTCGGGTGGTGGAAAACGCGGAGGAGAAGGCTTCCACGCCGCCTCGCGTTCCCACTCCCCTTTGCGCGGCTACGCCTCCGCGCGGGGCTACAGCCGCCCCACGAGCCTACACCGCCGCGCGCATTGACGCTAACGCGTGCAACATCTCCACCGTGCACCCCGGCGGCCCCTGCGCCGCCCGCGGGGGAAACGAGCGAGGCGCCAGCGGGCGCAAGCGCGCCTATAGGAGAGGTTTCTCTTCTCCTCCTCGCCCCGCTGGAGAAGATGAGCGCCCCACCGGCCCGAGCACCGAAGAGGCAGACGCGGACGGAGGCGAAGCTGCGCCTAGCCCCCGAGCTCGACCTGGGGCCGGGCTCGTGGGACCGGACACCGCGGTTGGGCCTTCGTTTAGTCAAGAGCTGGTCCTCCGAGGCTAGGATTGGAGCGCGAAACGCCGCGAGGTGGCTTTTGGCCTTGTGCGGGAGTCCTTGGAGGGCCTGGAGGCTCACCTCGCCCTCGAAGACATAAAGCTCGCCCAACAGCAGGAGGACCTCGCGAGGTCGTGGGCGTCCTTTCATGCGGCGGTCGAAGCGCACTGGATGGAGGATGCGGCGCTGCAGGCCGCACGCGAGGAGGCCACCCGCTTCGCTAAGGAGATTCGCGAGGGGGCCATCCGCGACGTTGCATAGCTTCTTGAGCCTCTTCAGGCAGAGCGCGACGCCGCTGCGGAGCTCCTGCGAGAGGCCACAACTGAGCGCGAGGCGATGGAGGGCTCGCTGGCGCAGAAAAGCCGCGGGCTGGGCCAGCTGGAATCCCAGCTGCGTTCCGCCCACCAGGCCACGCGGGCTGCTCTGGAGGAGGACCGCATGGTCTTGGCTGAGCGTGAGCGGCAGCTCGCCCTCATGGGGAGAGAGCAGAAGCGGCGCGAGGAACAACGCCTTCAGGCGGAGAAGGACTTGTTTGCCCAGCGCGAGGCCCTCAAGGCACGGGAGGGAGGCCTGGCCCAGGCGATCTCAAAGTTCGACGAGCATGTCGCTGCTCAGAAGCTTTCTTATGAGTGCTTCGAGCGTCGTTTCGCCAAGAAGACGAAGGCGGATGAGAAGGCCCTCGTGGAGCATGAGAAACAGCTCCGTCGGTCCCTCTTGCAGAAGTACCGCGCTCAGGTCCGGGAGCGGGAAGACCGCATCAAGGCCAAATATGTTGCGGACGCTCAGCAGCTCGCTGAGCTCGAGAAGGCCAACTCCAAATTGGAGCGCCGCCTCAAGCGCGGCAAGGCTGGCCGGCGCCGAGCAGAGGAAGCCCGCGACGAAGCCGTCCACGGCCCCGACTCCCTGGCCAAGGGTATGGAGGAGCAGGTGGCTCCGGCGATGGAGCGGGTGGCGGAAACGCCGGTCTCGGCCTAGGCGGCCAGCGCGCTCGCGAAGCAGTGCGAGCACTTGTTCGAGGCTTTGATCACGCGCGGCAATGAGCTCGCGGTGCAGCTTGGTGCGGATGCGCCGCACACCGGGGACCGAGGCCACGATGACGCCGCCATGCACTTGGCCTACTTCGACCGGCTCTTCGCGGCGCTTGAGGGTCCTGTTGCCGAGCTCCGCGAGATGATCGAGGACGAGAGCAGGCAGCTCCTGGGGGTGGTTGTTGACCGCATCTTCACCAACCTCAAGCTCCTCACGCCAGGCTTCGACTTCTCCTCCGTGACAGAAGCTGCTCAGGGCGAGGACGCGCAGCGGGTCTCCAGCTCCCTCCGCGAGCAATTTGACGCCTTCTGCAACCGCTTCAGGCGCGCGGAGGCTGCGGCTGAGGACAGCGAGGAGGAGACATGCTCTGCCGAGGCTGAGGAGGGTGCCGCGTAGGAGGTCCAAGGCGGCGCTGCTTCCCCCTGAGCCTCTTCTTGTTGCGCCTGCATGCGCTTGTATCTGAAACAACTGTGTGTTTAGATTTCTTAAGACCTTTTGGTCTGTAATATACTCTTTATTGTTGTTTAATTCGAGCTTGTTTGCCCCCGTGAGGTCTCTTTGGACTCATCTTCATGTCTATTTGTTCTCTGCGTCGGTAGGTCCCATCTCCTCGTGCCATGACTCCGCCACTTCGGTATGCAGGAGCAATGACTCCGCAAGGCCGGGGGGAGTTTAGGCCTAGGAGAGGTAAGATCCCTGAGTCGCGATGCTCAAGTGCCCCCCTTAGACGTGTGAGTAGTCCATGAAGCGTAAGGGAAAGCGAAGTCGCTTGAGGGGCAAACGTGCGCTAGGGAGAGGAAACACTCTTAAGGCGTGGATGCGAGACTTAGCTTCTCGAGGTTTTCGCCTTGCAGAGGCTATTCGTCCGGCGAGGTTGCCCACTTGAGGGGTCGCTCCCGGGTGCCCCTTCAGGCTCGTGGGGGATTTTTTCCTGCAGATATTAGAGGGGCGAACCCAAACGCTGGAACACGGTTCACGGGACTCGTGCGCGCTTATAGGTCCCCTCAGGCGTTCCTTGCGAGGAGAGTAAGTACCAAGGTCCTCTGTAGAGATGGCGTGTTTGTGGGATCTTGCCCTCCAGCCAGAGCTCGGACTCTTGGATTTTGCTGTGCTGTTGGTGTGTCATTTGAGGCACTGGCACCGTACTCAGCCCCCGCTCGCGAGGTACGCGTGTGGAGAGATATAAGCGCACACTTCAACAGAGTAATGCAAAAATAAAACTCACCAAATGCATTTTAAAGCGGCTCCTAGGCGCTAAGTTCACTTGGGAACGAAATTGAGTCATTATGCTTGGGGTTGCCAAGTTAATGTTTTGACCTTGTCGAGGCATGGGGACCACCCTTTAGTGGCAGAGACTCTCAACGGCCTGAGGTGGCTCGTTAGATGGAGAGCTCGGAGGGTTTCCCCTCGAGAGAAGCCTTTGGAGCTTGGAGGTTAAAGCCGTGAGCTTTTAACCTCTAGAGACAAAGATGCTTGGAGGTTTAGCCGTAGGCTGCCTCTTCCGCTAGAAGTCTCGACGTGACAATGATCACGGGCGTTACAATGATCACAGTTGCATTTGATCTCTTAGGAGACAAAAAAATCTTGGGAGGTTTAAGCCGTGAGCTTTTAACCTCTGGAGACAAAAATGCTAGGAGGTTGAGCCGTAGGCTGCCTCTTCCGCTAGAAGTCTCGACGTGACAATGATCACGGGCGTGACAATGATCACGTTTTGCATTTGTTCCCTTAGGAGACAAAAATGCTTTAGAGGTTTAAGCCGTGAGCTTTTAACCTCGAGAGACAAAAATGCTTGGAGGTTGAGCCGTAGGCTGCCTCTTCCGCTTGAAGTCTCGACGTGACAATGATCACAGGCGTGACAATGATCACGTTTTGCGTTTGTTCCCTTAGGAGACAAAAATGCTTTGGAAGTTTAAGTTGTGAGCTTTTAACCTCTAGAGACAAAAATGCTTGGAGGTTGAGCCGTAGGCTGCCTCTTCCGCTAAATGCCTTGACGTGACAATGATCACATTTTTAATTTGTTCCTTGTGGATACAAAGATCTGTGAGGTTTAAGCCTTGAGCTTTTAACCTTTAGAGACAAAAAGTGCTTGGAGGTTGAGCCGTGGGCTGCCTCTTTCGCTAAATGCCTTGTCGTGACAATGATCACGGGTAGAACTTGCGTAGGTGCATGATGTTCCATAGATTCTTGACAGGGACGCCGTCTTGCGTCTCGAGGCGACTCGCGCCAGGCCTGGCGATGTGGGTGACCCTGTAGGGACCTTCCCACATCGGGGACAGCTTGTGGAGGCCTTCCCTGGAGAGGATTCGCCTGAGGACGAGATCGCCTGCCTCCAGGGTGAGCGAGCGCACGTTGCGGCTGTCGTAGCGTCTCAGGTCCTGCTGGTATTTGGCCGCCCGGAGGGCGGCGCGGCATCGTAGCCCTTCAAGGAGCAGCAAGTCGTCGTTGTGGAGGTCCTCTTTCTGGTCCTCGTTAAAGGCAAGGACCCGTGAGGATCCATGCTTTATCTCTGTGGGGAGGACTGCTTCGGCTCCATAGACGAGTGCGAACGGTGTTTCCCCGGTGGGCTTGGGTGGCATGGTACGGATGGACCAGAGCACCGAGGGGAGCTCATTGATCCAGCCCTTGCCGTGGCCCGTGAGGATATCGAAGATCCTGCTCTTTAGGCCTTTGAGGACCTCTGCGTTTGCGCGCTCAGCCTGTCCGTTGCTTTGCGGATGGGCGACTGAGCCGAAGCAGATCTTGATGCCCATTCTTTCATAGTAGGCTCTGAAGATGCCACTGGTGAATTGTGAGCCATTGTCGGTGATGATGCGGTTAGGCACTCCGAAGCGGCAGACCAGGCCTCTGATGAATTTTACCGCCACGCCTGTTGTGATTGTGCGCGTCGCCTCCACTTCAGGCCATCTTGTGAACTTGTCGATGGCCACGAAGAGAGAGCGATATCCACCTTTCGCCGTTGGGAAATGACCCAGGATGTCCAGCCCCCAGACCGCAAACGGCCACGAGAGCGGAATGGTCTGTAATCCCAGCGCTGGTTGGTGGATTTGCTTGGCGTGGAATTGGCAGGCTTCACATGCTTGAATGATGTTCATTGCATCTTGAAGTGCTTGAGGCCATTAGAAGCCGCTCCTGAAGACTTTGCATGCGAGGGTGCGGGCGCATGAATGGTGGCCGCATTCCCCGCTGTGGATGTCCTTGATCAGCAGTTTGCCTTCTTCAGGAGGGACGCATTTGAGCGCGACGCCGTTTGGGCGCTTGCGATAGAGAATTCCTTCAAGGATTTGGTACGATTTTGCTTGGCGGGCAATTCGTTCCGCTTCAACGTCTTCCTCGGGAAGGACCCCTTTGTGGAGGTAATATTTGATCTCGTCGATCCATCATGTTTCCTGGTGCACCGCCGTGAGCAACAGACGCTCCCCTGTAGGGGGCCCGTAGCCTGGAGCCCCGGTTGCAGGTGGCGGTGGGAGCGCTTCGTCTGTGCTTGCGGGCAGGGCCTCTTGGGGCTGCTTTATGGATGCCTTGACGAGCCTTTTTTCAAAGACACCTGGCGGCTGAGCTTGCCTCTTTGATGCACGCTTGGCGATGTCATCAGCCTCTTGGTTTTACTTTCTTGGGATGTGCATGAGCTCCATTCCCCTGAAGTGCTTCTCAAGACTACGGACCTCTTCAAGGTATGCGGCCATGTGGTCGTCCTTAGGCTTGTAGCTTTTGTTAGAGAAGTTGACGAGCAACTAGGAGTCGCCCTTGATGAGTATATGCTTGACGCCTAGGGCGATTGCGGCGCGTAGGCCGGCAAGCAAGCCTTCATACTCGGCGATATTGTTGGATATCTTGTCGATTCCGAAGCACAACTGGACTGTGTAATACCACTTGTCGCCTTTGGGTGAGATCAGGACTACGCCTGCCCCGCCGTGGCGACAAGCGAAAGCTCCGTCGAACTTCATGGTCCATTGGCTGGGCATTGCGGCTCCAGAGGGCTCTTGCTCTTCTCCCAAAAGCTCTTCAGGGGTTGGGTCAGTCCATTCGGCGACGAAGTCAGCCAGCGCTCTTCCTTTGATTACCCTTGTGGTATCGAAGCGCAAATTGAATGGTTGTAGCTCTATGTTCCATCCCGCGACACGATCTGTTGCGTTTGGGTTGCGCAGTATTTGCTCCAGGGGGAAAGAGGTGACCACTGTGATGGGGTGCCCCTGGAAGTAGCGTCGCAGCTTTCTTGAGGCGATGAGGAGTGCGAGGAGAAGCTTCTGCTGCATTGTATACCGCTCGCGAGCATCACGCAGTACTGTGCGGACGAAGTAGACTGGATGCTCGATGATGGTAGTTCCTGTAGACTCGGCGTCTTTTGCCTGAGGTGGCTCAGCTTGTCCCTCGAGGGGGTTGGCCTGGGCCTCAAGGGTGTTTGCCTCGCGGGGGTTGGCCTCGAGGTGGTTGACCTTGGCCTCGAGGGGTTTTGCCTCGAGGGGTTTTGCCTCGAGGGGCTTGTCCTGGGCCTCGAGGGGGTTTGCTTCCTGAGGCTTCTTGGCAGGATTTCCTTGCAGCGGTTGGTTTGTGGCCGGCCTCTCTTGGGGCTTTGGGCCTGGCGGTGGGTTATGAGGGCTGCCCTTTCGTCAAGCTCCTTATCAGGAGGCTTCTTCTTTGGAGTGGCTGCACTCTTCTTGTGGAGTACTGGCTCTTCTCTTTCCACCACAAGGACATCACTGGCTGTTTGCGGGGTAGCTGATAAGTACAGATTCAGGTGCTCGTCAGGCCTTGGGGCGACCATTACTGGTGGGCTGGCCATATACTTCTTCAAGTCCTCAAATGCTTTTTCAGCTTCAGGGGTCCACTTGAAAGTGCCCGTTATTTTCATGATCTTGAAGAACGGCAGGGCTCTTTCACCGAACTTGGAGATGAATCGACCCAAGCTGGCCATGCAGCCTGCTAGGCGTTGCATGTCCTTGAGCCTGCGTGGAGGTTGCATGTCTTCTATGACCTTGATTTTGTCTGGGTTTGCCTCTATGCCTCGATGAGACACGAGGAACCCAAGCAATTTGCCTGAAGGTACCCCAAAGACGCACTTGGCGGGGTTGATCTTGATGTTCACCTTGCGTAGGCTGGCAATTTTTTTTCAAGATCTCCGAGGAGAGTATTTCCTTCTCGTGATTTCACGACGATGTCATCGACATATGCCTCGGCGTTCCGCCCCATTTGCCCGCCTGTCGTGGTATCGGCATAATCGATAGGAGACGGGGGTCCTCTAGCCTACGTATGGATTGTGGGGAAGAAGGTTGGAGTCGTCGAGGTCGGGATTGAACACGGCGAGTTTACCCAGCTTCAGATCCCACAGCGGTGGCGGGATCCTACGTGCTGCTATAATTCACTATAAGGCAATAGCCGTGAACAGGTTACAATGGGTATGATGCCTATGGGATTGTCTCTGCCCTAAAGGCTCCCTGGTGACCGGCTTATATAGGCGGCCGGACCCCAGGGTACAAGGTAAGTACCCGTCCGGCAAGTAAACAGAGTCCTCGACCTAGCCGGCTTAGTTGCCACCTTCCGTCTTGGGTTCGGTGGCTTGATGGGCTTCGGCCTTCCGCCTTCCTTGGACCGTCCGCCTACTTCCTTGCACGTCAGCTTGTCTGGGCCGCCCGGCAGGCCTTGGCCTTACCACCCTTGGGCCACCCTGGACTAGCCGGATTGATCCATGCTGGTTATACCCCTAGTTGATATATCCCCAACACCGCCAATGGCTATCCTCATCAACCTCTGGAAAGTGGCTCCGGCATTTTTTAGGCCGAAAGGCATGCAGACGTAGCAATACACACCGCACAGGGTGAGGAAAGTCGTCTTCTCCTCGTCCTCCTTAGCCATCTTTATCTGGAAACAGAGGAGGTCGCAGCCTGCCGTGGAGTCCACAATCTGGTCAATTCTGGGCATGGGATACGGGTCTTTGGGGCAGGCCTTGTTTACATCAGTGTAGTCGATGCAGAGACGGCCTCCTCCGGCCGGCTTTGGGACTACCACGCCGTTGGAGAGCCAAGTGGGGTGCGCGACTTCGCGGACGACTTTTGCCGCTTTGAGCTTCTCGACCTCCTTCACGATGAATGCTTGCTTCTCGGGGGCTTGCTTTCTTGCTTTTTGCTTGACGGGGCGCGCGTTTGGGCACACGGCCAAGTGGTGCTTGTAACAGCCCGTTTGTAACTTTCCAAAAATGTGGTGTTGTGTTGTAATAAAAATGATCTGCATGGTATATTTTCTTTTTGTCTCCACAATTAATTAAATTGTTGCATTTAAATTAGATCACATTATTAAATCCAAACGCAAATTCAAATATTTTTCAAATACGATGATACAAAGTTTTTGCAAACTTTCAAACTTAGTAAATTAAATTACCTATTTTATGAATATAAAATTTTGTCAAAAGGTGTCATCTCATATTTCTTTCCTTTTTGTTTTAAATGCAAAAACCAGAAAAGAAATAAAAAGAAAACAAAAAAACAAGAAAGAAAAAAAAATTAGGGGAGAGGGCTCCCTGGCCGAACTGGGCCAACTCGGCCCAGCAACCCCCAGCCCGGCCCACCTTCCCTCTTCCCTTACCTCCGTACGGTCGCTCCCCTTTACAGCGAGGCAGGAGGAGCCATGGCTCGCTGCAGCGCGCCCCCACCTCCACCTGCCCTGCCCCTCTTCTCCTATATACCGCACGCCGCCAAACCCTAACTCCCCTACTCCATCTCTTGTGCGCCGCCGCCGCTCGCTCTCCTCTCCGCACACGCCGTCGCCTTTGCCTCCGAGCTCGGGCACCTGGTGCTACCCCTCGCCCCCTGCCCCATGTTCTCGCCAAGGACTGCGCCACGAGACCCTCTGTCCTCGACGCTAGGGACTGGACACGGAAGCCACGACGAGCGCCGCGACGGACCCCTTCTTCCCGACGCCGGCCACGGACCCCGCGACCTCCCCGGCACCGTTCTCTCGCCTATGTCGCCCCCGCGCCGTCCCACCTCGCCACGAGCCCCCCTCGGTGAGCACGCACCGGTCCCCTCTCTTCCCTCTCCGCTTCCCCCTCCTCTGGCGGTCCTTTTCACCGGCGCCGGAGTTGCGTCCGCCCGGCTGCGGCGGACACGCACGAGCACGCACACGGACCAGCCCTCCGAGCCTCCTTCTTCGAGTCCGAGCGCGCAATCGAGTCCCCCACGTTTTCCCCACGCCCACGGACACCGCGCACGCAAGCAATGTTGCCGGGAAACGGTCGCCGGCGTCGGCTTCCTCCGCCGTGCCCACTGTCCTCGTAAAGTTCAGTTTTGTCAGAGTCCGCCACACCTCTCCTGTTAAAAACCAAAAGAAATCTAACCCTATCACTACCACTACCCCGACCCCGTGGCTAGCACCACCGTCTCAACCCGCACTCGGGCGCGCGAGTTCGAACCCTCTCTGGCGCGTGGGAAAGCCAACCTTTTTTCATTTATTGCGTGCCCCTGACAGCGGGTCCCACCCGTCAGTGAGAGCAGCGCTGGGAAATTTTACCCAGACCCCCTGCTCTCTGGTTCTTTCTTTTTAAGCCTCACCAATACTTTTGCTATCACCAACAGGTCCCTGCACATTTCAGAAAACCCCCTAAATTTAAAAATGCAATAACTTTATTTCTACAACTCCAAATTAAATAAACTTTATATGTTTTTATATCAGAAAAATGCAATAAACATTAATGTCACATTCTTATGTCATTTTGCATAATTTATTTTAAATTCTTAGTTTAATTTAACAAATGCACTTAAATAATTAAATATGAAATATGTGGGGTAATAAATATATAATGCCCTAATTCCATTTAAGTTCCTCTTATCATTTGTATCATGTCTTGCCATGCTAATAACATTTAATCTGTTGCGTAGATAAATAATTTTGCAATTAAATTCTAAATATGGAATGTGTTGGGCAGATATTTAATTATTGCCTACTCCATTTAAATTGATCAAATCACCATGCCATGCTATATATGTTAAACAACATTTAATTTGTTGGTTACACAAATAACTTGCACCATAATTAATTGCCGGGATTTCATCCCCGCATGAATATGACCTAATCATCTCATACTATATTGCAACATCATTTGATTGCGCATTTGCTTTGTATTGATTATGTTTCCTATTGTCTGTGTTTTGCTCTTCTCTGGGTAGACGACGACGCGTCTGCTGTCGATACTTTCATCCTTGAGATTTCAGCTTTTGTGCCGGGCCACGAGCTGCCAGGCAAGCTTCTGCTAACAGTTTACACGATTGTTTGATTTTCATTCTTGCCTTTTGATCTATGCTATCCTAGTTACGATTCTTTAATTGCGATCCCATCATATGTTTATCTTGCAGCCCATACAGCTTTATCCCCACATCCTATCACCTGTTGTATGTTTATCTGTTAGCCTATCCAAAATCCCATTCTCAACTAGCAGAGGAAAGGAATAACGATTTAGGGTAGGGCATGGTTTGACTAGAACAATACGTTCCCCACGAGGGGCGGGCAAAGCCAGAGCTACTCGTCTTCCTAAAAGCTCTCGGCCTAACATGGCCTTTCCTGCAGGAACACGAGTCGTAGTGCATGCTTAAGGTTGGTTCTGCGAGTCTGTTTGTCCTATGTCATTTATGCTTAGTATGATAGATTGTCTACTTTAATAAAATGCTATCTTTTGTGGGGGTATTATAACTAAAAGATAAGGCACCGGCGGAAGGCCTTGCGAGGTGCTTTGTTCTGCTAAGTGTCGACCTAGGAACTCAGTTCTTGTCCTCGGATCCAATTTTGAGCGCACTAACCGCTTGTGGGAGGCCCTATGGAGCCCCCCGTGGCTTCGATCTAATCCACATCTTATCCAGGGCGCCGCAAGTAGTTCGGTCTTTCCATTTGATGCATGCATTACCTAACGATCTCATGATGATGGAGTAGTCGATTCTCATATAGGGTGGCACGTTCTTAGAGTGCTATGAAGGTCGATCCCGCGGGCACTGAACCTGATTAGCCGTGCACACAATCATGCGATTCCCTAGATGGGTTGTAGAGAAGAGATTTCCCGTGTTGAGATGTCCTACCTTCTGGCTTTGCTTCTGGGGTTGATCGAACGAGTACGGGTCCAGTAGTGCACCCCTGCAGGGTATAATCTTATCGATGAGCCGTGTCCACGGTTATGGACGACTTGGTGATGATGCTGGCTAACAAGATCATAGACAACTTACACCTAATCATTGTTAATTAACCTGACTAGTAATATAGACTTACTTTCACAATAATTGTAACTAAAAAATTTCACTGTGTGAGTAATTCCCGAATTGCTTCCTCATACTTGGTTGAGGGGGTTAATCCGAGAATGGGTTATGATTGGTGTTAGTTGTAGTTGGTTACCTTATGCGCTCTGTTATCCCTCTCTAGCTTAAACGGAAGTTGTAGCGTGCCTCTATTAGGTTGCTAGTGCTGCTGCCGCTAAGTCCACTTAACCCCATACTTTGGGAGTCTTACAGTTTTGTAACCTGTTAGCTTAAGCTTGTTCGATACGCTTCGGTGTATTGACCCATTCGCGGGCTATGGTTTTTCTGCAGTTGAGGATTCTCCGCATGACCAGGTTGGTGGATACTACGTGGAGTTCGACGACGAGATCTACGACGAGTAGTTAGGGTTCCCCAGGGCTTCTTCCTGGTGGACCGCGTGGATGGGCCTTCTTTTTCCGTTTCGGCTTTGAGCCCTTTGCTTCTTGTCTGTACTCTGACCGGTTTGTTTCCGCTGAATGATGTAATGTTGGGACATGTGCCCTCTGATTGGTGCCATTCGATATATTTTGCTCAGTGAGAGCTTTTGGATATTATTTCCTTTCTTTGTGTCTTAGGTTTATTTTGTGGTTTCAACTTGTTAAAAATCCGATTCGTATACCATGTGTGTATGGTTGAAGTATACGAGTTGGAAGACTTTTTGGGTTCTTGTGTGCACAATCTTGAAACGTATGTAACGTTGGGATCGCCAAGAGCTGTCGGCCGATGATCCATTCCGAGCCTGGCCTGCTTGTTTCTTGGGATTCGTAACCCCAGTATGTTCTTGGTTGTGTGGCCCAACCGATACGTTTCGTTTGTGTAGCTTGAATTCAGGGTCTGACAGTTGGTATCAGAGCTTTAACGCCCTCAGGTTCCCTTCTACTGGTCGTTGTTTGAGTCTAGAAAAATATTTTGTAGCTATCAGGAAATTCTTAAATGTGGGAGTAGGAATTCTGTTCTTTTACTTCTTTCCCCACCCACCCTCCTTGTTCTTCTGGTAAGGAAGTGTTACGATATTTCCCTTCTCACCTAAATTTTAAAATTAGGACATCACGTGTTCTGGGTTTCTGTAGTACCATAGTTGCAGGTGTCTTCAAGGTGGTGCTTTTCGCTTCAGCAGTTATCAACCTCTTCGGCTACGTTCAGTTTCATTCTTGAATCAATCAGTTGTTTTTCCTCTTTGGTGGAGTTACGTCAATCTCAATTGGTTTTCCTCGTTCTAGTGCTAGTCTTCGTTCTTACCTCTCTTTAAACCTTTCTGGAAGTAAACAAAGTGGCGTACCATGATGGATGGCCATGTCTCGTTTGTTATCTTTTCTAAGCAATCTGGAGTTTTTCCTTTAAGCGCTTACATTGGATTTTGTTTATCCGATTATGGTGTTAACGTTGTATCCTCCTCAGGATGGAGAGTGGCGAAGAAGATACTCAAATTCCATCTGAAATGAGGCAAGTGCTGTCTCAGATGACGCAAGTTTTGGGTCACATTTAGCAAAACCAAAACCAGGGCAACTGCCGTGTGACAATTGTAGAGTTCCTCCAGCTCAACCCACGCACGTTTGATGTTCCCTCTGAGCCACTTGATGCTGACGACTGGCTGCGTGAGATGAACAATGCTCTGGCTGTTTCTCATGTGTCCGATGAGGACCGTGTTCCGTTTGTGTCCTATCTTCTCCGCGGAAAATCCATGTCTTGGTGGGAGAACTTCCAACAGTTACGAGTACCAGGTCTTGTTATCAATTGGGATGAGTTCAAGGAGGCTTTCAAACGCCACCATTTTCCCGAGGGGGTCATGGAAAGAAAGCGTGGTGAATTCTATGACTTGACTCAGGGAAGCATGTCTGTGCTGGACTATCAAGCTGAGTTCAACCGTCTGGCTCGCTATGCTCTAGATGAGGTATCAACTGATGCCCATAAGCAAGCCAAATTTCGCAGAGGTCTGAGCCCAAATCTGAAGTATGCACTCACCTTGTTCAAGTGCGTTAACTTTGAAGAGCTCGTGAACACAGCTCTCCGAGAGGAATTTGGTCGTGAGATGTTTGAAGAATCTCGAAAACATGCTCTTGAAGGTGCTTCTTCTTCAGCAAACACCATGCCTCAACAGAAGCGTAGGCTTTGGGTTCCATATGCATCTCCAACTCAACCCACCTATCTTCCAAGCCCTTTAGGGTTCACTCCTCTTCCTCCCTCCGTAATGGTTCCTACAAGAGGTTCTCAAGCTCAGAAAAGGCCAAGTGTTCAAATTCCGCCAAAGCCAGCGACTTCAAAAACCTGCTTCAAGTGCGGTGATCCAGGCCATATCTCTATCCATTGTCCACAAAACAAGCTTCATAAGCAACAAGCTCGTTCTTCTCCAACACAAGCTTTAGTTTGTGCTTTCCCCAGCAATTTGCCTACAGCTAGGAGTGGAAGGGTGAACCACCTCAACGCCAAAGAGGCAGAGGAAGCTCCAGAAGTTGTAATGGGTAAACTACTAGTTAACTCTTTTCCTGCTAAGGTATTGTTCGATACTGGAGCATCTCATTCTTGTGTGTCAGTAACCTTCGCTGAAACAACGAAGCTGCCTCTAGACCCCTTATCTATTCCACTCGTGATACATTCTCCGGGAACGCAAATGCAGACTTCCAGGGTAAGCCATGGAAACCAAATTAAAATTGGAGGTCATTTGTTCCTTGCTTCCTTAATTCTTCTGGTAACTCAGACATTGATGTCATTCTCGGCATAGATTGGTTGAAGGCCAACAAAGCTAAGATAGACTGTTCCACAAAGACTGTAACTCTTTCTCATCCTTCTGGACAGATAGTCTATTCCCCAAACCAAACCTCTTCAGCTCAGCTTTTCGCGCTCAATGTTCTTCCTCTCCCTGCTATGGAAGATATACCGGTGGTCCGAGACTTTCCTGACGTCTTTCCTGAAGAATTGCCAGGCATGCCGCCTGACAGAGCCGTGGAATTCGTTATTGAACTAGAACCAGGCACTCCTCCTATCTCCAAACGTCCTTACAAGATGGGCCCCAAAGAACTGGCCGAACTTAAGAGGCAGCTAGAGGAGTTGGAAAGTAAAGGTCACATCCAACCTAGTACTTCTCCTTGGGGTTGTCCTACTCTGTTTGTCAAAAAGAGGGACACAACTGAGCGACTGGTTGTTGACTACCGTCCTCTGAACAAGAAAACCATCAAGAACAAGTATCCCCTTCCTCGAATCAATGACCTGTTTGATCAACTGGCAGGCGCTAAGGTTTTCTCAAAGTTGGACTTGAGGTCAGGTTATCACCAGATCAAGATCCGCAAAGAAGACATTCCAAAGACAGCTTTCACCACTCGTTATGGCCTATATGCATACACAGTCATGTGTTTCGGTCTCACAAATGCTCCGTCGACTTTCTCACGTCTCATGAACTTCGTTTTCATGGAATACCTCGATAAGTTCGTGGTAGTCTATCTCGATGACATTCTTATCTATTCCAAAACCGAAGAAGAACACGGAGAACGTCTACGTCTTATCCTGTTGAAACATCGAGAACACCGTCTCTACGCCAAGTTCTCCAAGTGTGAATTCTGGCTTCCTAAAGTATCCTACCTTGGTCATGTCATCTCTTCTGAAGGCATTTCTGTTGATCCGGAAAAAGTGAAGGCCATTGTTGAATGGTTGCCTCCTACATCGGTGAAACAAGTCAGGAGTTTCCTTGGCATGGCTAGCTATTGCCGTCGATTTGTTGAGAACTTATCCAAAATCGCTAAGCCTCTCACCGATCTTACTAGGAAGGATAGAAAGTTTCTTTGGACTCCAAAGTGTGATGAGAGTTTCAATCTCTTGAAAGTTAAACTCACTTCTACTCCTATTCTAGTTGGCCCAGATACTTCCAAACATTTCCAAATCTTCTGCGATGCATCTCTTCAAGGACTAGGTGCAGTCTCATGCAAGAACGCAAAGTTGTGGCTTATGCATCTCGTCAGTCGCAGCCTCATGAGCTCAACTATCTTACACATGATCTTGAACTTGCAGCAATCATGTATGCCCTCAAGGCTTGGAGACCTTATTTGTTGGGGCACAGCTGTGAGATCTTCACTGATCACAAGAGTCTCAAATATCTCTTCACTCAACCAGATTTGAACCTTAGGCAAACAAGGTGGCTTGAGAAACTCTCAGATTACGATCTTACCATCTCTTACACTCTAGGCAAAGCTAATGTAATGGCTGATGCTCTCAGTCGCAAGTCCTATTGCAACAACCTCATGGTTGAGGACATCCAACCTCCTCTTCATGAAGACTTCAAGAAGCTCAATCTTCAAGTGGTTCCTTCTGGTTATCTTACAAACTTGATTGCCACTCCTACACTTGAGGATAAGATCCATGCCGCACAGTTGCGTGATTCTGGTGTCAAGAATATCAAAGACAACATTGGCAAGGATAAGTACAAGAGTTTCTCTCTCGATGACAAGGGTACCTTGCTGTTTGAAGAACGCATTGTAGTGCCCAAGCTTGACAACTTAAGAGAGATCATTCTCAAGGAGGCTCATGATACTCCGCTTTCTATCCACTCTGGCAGCACAAAGATGTACCAGGATCTCAAGTCAATCTATTGGTGGACCAGGATGAAGCGTGAAATTGCTCGCTATGTGTCTCAGTGTGATGTTTGTTGTCGTGTCAAGGCAGTTCATCAGAGACCACCTGGACTTCTTCAACCACTGCAAATTCCTGAGTGGAAATGGGACAAGATCGAGATGGACTTCGTTACTGGGTTTCCAAAGTCCAAGAAAGGCAACAATGCAATCTTTGTTGTCATTGATCGTCTCTCCAAAGTGGCTCACTTCTTCCCAGTCAAAGAGACAGTATCAGCTAGTCAGTTGGCAGAACTCTATATGACAAGACTGGTTCCTTTACATGGTGTTCCTTTGGCGATAAGCTCAGATCGTGGAAGTATCTTCACTTCTCGATTTTGGGATAGCTTTCAGAAAGCCTTGGGTACAAAACTTCTGTTCAACACAGCTTACCATCCGCAGACAAGTGGACAAGTTGAAAGAGTGAACCAAATTCTGGAGGATATGCTCAGAGCTTGTGTTATCTCCTTTGGCATGAAATGGGAGGATTGCCTTCCATATGCTGAGTTCTCCTACAACAACAGCTTCCAAGCAAGTCTTGGCATGGCTCCCTTCGAAGCTCTCTATGGCCGCAAATGCATAACTCCTCTGAATTGGTCTCAAGCTGGTGAACGTCAATTCTTTGGTCCTGACATTATCCAAGAGGCTGAAGAAAAGGTTCGCATCATTCGTGACAATCTGAAGATTGCCCAGTCTCGGCAGAAAAGCTATTATGATAGCAAGCACATGGACATGGTCTATGCACCTAGTGATCAAGCTTACCTTCGTGTCACTCCTCTGAGAGGCACGCAACGCTTTGGCATCAAGGGCAAACTCGCTCCGCGTTATGTTGGGCCTTTCAACGTTCTATCAAGGCGTGGTGAATTGGCGTACCGTCTGGAACTTCCTCCAAACCTCTCCAAAGTGCACGATGTCTTCCACGTGTCACAACTCAAGAAGTGCTTCCAAGATCCAGGACGTGCAGTTGATCATGGGTCAATTGAACTTCGAGAAGATCTCTCTTATGTGGAACAACCGATTCGCATTCTTGACGAAGCTGAACGTCGCACCCGTAACAACACTATCAAGTTCTACAAGGTTCAATGGTCTCATCATTCTGACAAGGAAGCTACATGGGAACGTGAAGACCACCTCCGTGCCGAGTATCCCGACCTCTTCGTTGCTCCATGAAGAATCTCAGGGCGTGATTCCTTTGAGGGGGGGGGGGGAGTGTTGTAACAGCCCGTTTGTAACTTTCCAAAAATGTGGTGTTGTGTTGTAATAAAAATGATTTGCATGGTATCTTTTCTTTTTGTCTCCACAATTAATTAAATTGTTGCATTTAAATTAGATCACATTATTAAATCCAAACGCAAATTCAAATATTTTTCAAATATGATGATACAAAGTTTTTGCAAACTTTCAAACTTAGTAAATTAAATTACCTATTTTATGAATATAAAAGTTTGTCAAAAGGTGTCATCTCATATTTCTTTCCTTTTTGTTTTAAATGCAAAAACCAGAAAAGAAATAAAAAGAAAACATAAAAACAAGAAAGAAAAAAAAATTAGGGGAGAGGGCTCCCTGGCCGAACTGGGCCAACTCGGCCCAGCAACCCCCAGCCCGGCCCACCTTCCCTCTTCCCTTACCTCCGTACGGTCGCTCCCCTTTACAGCGAGGCAGGAGGAGCCATGGCTCGCTGCAGCGCGCCCCCACCTCCACCTGCCCTGCCCCTCTTCTCCTATATACCGCACGCCGCCAAACCCTAACTCCCCTACTCCATCTCTTGTGCGCCGTCGCCGCTCGCTCTCCTCTCCGCACACGCCGTCGCCTTTGCCTCTGAGCTCGGGCACCTGGTGCTACCCCTCGCCCCCTACCCCATGTTCTCGCCAAGGACTGCGCCACGAGACCCTCTGTCCTCGACGCTAGGGACTGGACACGGAAGACACGACGATCGCCGCGACGGACCCCTTCTTCCCGACGCCGGCCACGGACCCCGCGACCTCCCCGGCACCGTTCTCTCGCCTATGTCGCCCCCGCGCCGTCCCACCTCGCCACGAGCCCCCCTCGGTGAGCACGCACCGGTCCCCTCTCTTCCCTCTCCGCTTCCCCCTCCTCTGGCGGTCCTTTTCACCGGCGCCGGAGTTGCGTCCGCCCGGCTGCGGCGGACACGCACGAGCACGCACACGGACCAGCCCTCCGAGCCTCCTTCTTCGAGTCCGAGCGCGCAATCGAGTCCCCCACGTTTCCCCACACCCACGGACACCGCGCACGCAAGCAATGTTGCCGGGAAACGGTCGCCGGCGTCGGCTTCCTCCGCCGTGCCCACTGTCCTCGTAAAGTTCAGTTTCGTCAGAGTCCGCCACACCTCTCCTGTTAAAAACCAAAAGAAATCTATACCTATCACTACCACTACCCCGACCCCGTGGCTAGCAACACCGTCTCAACCCGCACTCGGGCGCGCGCGAGTTCGAACCCTCTCTGTCAGCCAGTAGAACCCGGCTCGTAGCGCCTCTGTAACCTAGTTCCCACAGACAACACCGCATGACGTCCTGCATGGCTGTCAGCCAGTAGAACCCGGCTCGTAGCGCCTTGGCCACCAGTGCCCGACTGCTAGCGTGATGCCCGCAGGTACCCGCGTGGATGTCGAGTAAGATGGCTTGGCCGTCGACTGGATCTATGCACCTTTGCAGGATTCCTGAGATGCTTCTTTTGTAGAGTTCTCCGTTGATGACGGTGAAACTTTTGGAGCGTCTGATGATGCGCTTTGCTTCGACTCGGTCGGCTGGCAGCTTCTGATGTAGTATGTATGCTAGGTACGGTCCTGTCCATTTGGCTTCGACTAGCATGACCTCCATGGGGACCTTGTCTTGGCTTGGCGGGTTGGCATCGCCTTTTGTTGTTGCAGTGCTTGCTGTATTCTGAGTCTTGATGGATCTCTGCGTGATGCACTCGAGGAAGACGCCGGGTGGGACTGGCACCCTGTCTGAGCCCATGTTAGCGAGGACGTCGGCTTCCTCGTTGCTTTCACGGCCAATGTGGCGCAGCTCGCAGCCGTCGAAGTTGCCTTCCAACTGATTGTAGAGGTCTCTCTAGGCGATCATGTTGTCAGCGACGGCGTCGCAGGACTTCATGGTTTGCTGTACCACCAGGTAGGAGTCGCCGTAGATCATGAGGTGCGTGGCGCCGCAGTTCTTGGCCATCCGCATGCCGTGGATCAGGGCCTCGTACTCGGCTTCGTTGTTGGACGGCGTCGGAAAGTCCATCTGTAGGACATACTTGAGCTTGTCGCCTTTGGGGGAGATGAGCACGACTCCTGCCCCGGCTGACTTGAATTTCTTGGAGCCATCAAAGTACATTGTCCATGCGTTGGACAAGTCGGGGACATTTGGTAGCTGGGCTTCTATCCACTCGGTGGTGAATTCTGGGAGAACTTGGGCCTTGATGGACTTCGGGTGAGCATACTTCAGCCCCCATGGTCCTAGTTCGACAACCCACTTGGCGACTCATCCTGTCGCGCGCTGGTTTGTGAGAATGTCTGCTAGTCCAGAGGAGCTTACCACCGTGATCGGGTGCTCGGAGAAGTAGTGGACGACCTTTCTGGAGGTCATGAAGACTCCGTATGCCAGCTTCTGGTAATGAGGGTAGTTCTGCTTGGACAAGGTGAGTACTTCGCTAAGGTAGTAGACGGGCCTCTGCACCGGGTGACTGTGCCCTTTTTCTTCGCGTTCGACTACGAGCACCGTGCTCACCACCCTGTTCGTTGCTGAGACGTATAGGTAGAGCGGCTCATTTTCCAGCGGTGCCACGAGGACTGGAGAGGTTGTCAGTGTTTTCTTGAGACGGCCGAACGCGTCCTGCGCCTCTTGTGTCCACTCGAACTTGTCTGACTTCTTCATCAGTTGGTAGAAAGGTAAGGCTTTCTCTCCCAACTTACTGATGAACCGGCTGAGAGCTGCGACTCGGCCAGCTAATCGTTGCACCTCCCTGAGCTTGGTTGGTGCTGGCATTGTGAGTATGTTCTGCACCTTCTCGGGGTTTGCTTCGATTCCTCTTGCGGATACAAGGTACCCTAGTAGCTCTCCGGCTGGTACGCTGAATACGCACTTCTCTGGATTGAGCTTGATTTGATACACGTCCAGTGCGGCGAAGACCTTGCGGAGGTCGTCGACTAGGGTATCCTCCTTCCGGGTAGTGACGACGATGTCGTCGACGTAGACTTGGACGATCTGCCCGATTAGCCCCTTGAGGCATGCTTGCATTGTCCGCTGATATGTGGCACCTGCGTTCTTTAACCCGAACGGCATCGTCTGGTAGCAAAAAACGCCGTCGGGTGTGATGAAGGCTGTCTTCTCTTCGTCCTCGACTTTCAACCTGATCTGCTGGTAACCTGAGTAGGCATCCAGAAAGGACAGGCGTTCGCAACCTGCAGTCAAGTCGATGATCTGGTCTATCCGCGGGAGCGGGAAGTGGTCCTTGGGGCAGCATTTGTTGACTGCAGTGAAGTCAACACACATGCGTAGTTTCTTCGTCTTCTCTTTCTCTACTAGAACCGGGTTGGCGACCCAGTCCGAGTCCTTGATCTCTCGGATGAACTTGGCATGCAGTAATCTGTCGACTTCCATGGTGATCGCGTCTCGTTTGTGTCCTGAGAAGCGTCGCATGGATTGCTTGACTGGTCTTGCGTCCTTGTGGACTTTTAGAGAGTGCTCGGCGAGTTCCCTGGGTATCCCTGGCATGTCGGAAGGTTGCCATGCAAAGATTTTCCAGTTCTCACGTAGGAACTCGACGAGCGCGCCTTCCTATGCGGGGGTCAGACTCGATGAGACCTTGACCGTCTTTCCGCTGTCAGTCGGATGGACTTGGTGGGTGACAGTGTCGTCATTCGTGTTGAACGTTGCGTCTTTGGCAGGCTTCTTGCGAGCCGGGAAGATGGTCTTGTCGTTGTCGGCTGATATGGCCTTCCTTTTTGGGAGAAGTTTCGCGGACGTAGTCCTCTCCTTCGGCCCATTGGTTGGCTGTCTTCATGAGTTCTATTGTGGTCTTCGGCTGGAGCCTACCGAATTCCTCCCGGAGGTCGCGACGAGCGACGCCTTGCATGAAGGCATCCATCACTCGATCCTCTGATACGGGTTCCATGGTATTGCGGAGGAGTGTCCACCTCTGGATGTAAGAGCGGAGCGACTCATCCTTCCCTTGCTTGCAGGCCTGCAACTCGATGTAGGTCGTCGGCCTGGCGAATGTTCCCGAGAAACTTTTGATGAAATTATCCTGGAATTCTTCCCATGTTCGGAAAGAGTCTTTGGGTTGGCTTGTGAGCCACCCGCGTGTCGAGTCTGTCAGCATGAGCTGGATGTATTGCATTGCTGTAGTCGACGTTCCGCCTTGGCAGGTGCAAGCGATGAGGTAGTCTTCGAGCCACAGCTTTGGGTCTTGCTTCCCGTCGTACTTTGGTGTGCCAGCCGTCAACTTGAAGCCTTTAGGCATGCGGGTGTCGCGGATGTTGAAGCTAAAGCATGCCGCGCCACACGGCTCGAAGTCGCGGTCAGCGTGGTCGTCCGCGTGTGCCGCGCTAGCTGAGCGCTCCTTGCGGTTGCGGTCCACCGTCTTCTGTGTCAGGACGTCGCGAAGGTCCTTGATTGGTTGTCGCTGCGCCGCTGGGATGCCTGACGTCGTTGGTTCGTGCGCTCGGTTACTTGGCCCCTTGGCCGCCAGAGCTTCCTCGATTTCCCTTATGGAGGCAATTTGTTGCTTGTGGAGAAGGGAGCGTGCATCCCCCTCCGGTTGTTGTGTGAGCCGGAGGTATGTCTCGACTGCGATCAGGGCGGCATTCGCCGTCTTTGGGACGGGTATCCCGTTTTCATCTTCGGTGACGAAGGACGAGTCGAGGTTGCGGGTGAGCCTTGTTCGATCAGCTTCTGCCATGTGGGGGACACGGGCTCTGGTTCGCCGTGCTCCTTGGTTAACCTCTGTGAAGGATGTAAAGGAGAGGGCGGCTCGCCTGGCACTCGATGCATCCGCGTCCCTTTTGCGCCTGAGCAGGTCGGCTTTTTCGGCGTGAATTCGTTCGCCTTCCTTGCGTAGCAAGTACTGGACCGCCAGGTGGTCTTCTCGAGGTGCGTTGGGTGGGGGGAACGTGCCCTCGTCCACATGCTTCATGGCTTGGATCGCCATGTCCCGCGTGATGACAAGTTTAGTCTGGTCCGGCATGTCCACCTCTAGCGGATATGCGGGTTCTTCTTCGTCGTCATGCGGTGCTGTGCCGGCCATGAAGACTTGCTTGGGATAGACTTGAGTTGGGGAGTTGGTGCTGCCGCTGCTGCTTCTGTCGCCCGCTTCTTGCTCGGGGTCAAAAATTGCTGTAACGTGGCGCGCGGCGCACTCGCTGTCGCGTCTTTTCGCGATTGTCCATGTGCTCACACTCGCCGGGGCGAGTGCGATTGGCTTGGGTTAGACCTGGGATTTCCACGAAGACGAGGGCGCGCGCGACATGGCTGTCGGACGCGGGCCCCTTGTCGCCCGTGCGGGTGCGACGGTCGAGGTGGATCTTGACTTGATCGACCGCACGACCGAGGTTGGGGTAGTAGACTCGATTCGCGCGGCCGTTGCCGAGATTGTCGATGTAGATGTCCTCTTCGCGGGTGCAGCTGACGCGACCCCTACGGGTGCGGCAGATGCGATTTTCGCAGGTTCGGCGGTCGCGATCTCTGCGGGTGCGGCAGATGCGATCTTTGCGGGTCCGGCGGTCGCGATCTCCGCGGGTGCGGCACATGCGATCTTCGCGGGTCCGGCGGTCGCGATATCCGCGGGTGCAGTAGATGCGATCTTCGCGGGTCCGGCGGTCGCGATCTCCGCGGGTGCGGCAGATGTGATCTCAGCGGGTCCGGCGGTCGCGATCTCCGCGGGTGCGGCAGATGTGATCTCAGCGGGTCCGGCGGGCGCGATGGTCGGCGATTTTGGTGACGCCGTCGCGCGTAGCGCAGTAGTCGTAGACCTGAGTATGCCACGACTATCGATGCAGCAGAATATGGAGCCAAAGGTGATGTGTATACCTTTGTCCAGATCGGCGTACACCGATTGTTGGTTACACAAATAACTTGCACCATAATTAATTGTCGGGATTTCATCCCCGCATGAATATGACCTAATCATCTCATACTATATTGCAACATCATTCGATTGCGCATTTGCTTTGTATTGATTATGTTTCCTATTGTCTGTGTTTTGCTCTTCTCTGGGTAGACGACGACGCGTCTGCTGTCGATACTTTCATCCTTGAGATTTCAGCTTTTGTGCCGGGCCACGAGCTGCCAGGCAAGCTTCTGCTAACAGTTTACACGATTGTTTGATTTTCATTCTTGCCTTTTGATCTATGCTATCCTAGTTACGATTCTTGAATTGCGATCCCATCATATGTTTATCCTGCAGCCCATACAGCTTTATCCCCACATCCTATCACCTGTTGTATGTTTATCTGTTAGCCTTGCGAGTCGTAGTGCATGCTTAAGGTTGGTTCCGCGAGTCTGTTTGTCCTATGTCATTTATGCTTAGTATGATAGATTGTCTACTTTAATAAAATGCTATCTTTTGTTGGGGTACTATAACTAAAAGATAAGGCACCGGCGGAAGGCCTTGCGAGGTGCTTTGTTCTGCTAAGTGTCGACCTAGGAACTCAGTTCTTGTTCTCGGATCCAATTTTGAGCGCATTAACCGCTTGCGGGAGGCCCTATGGAGCCCCCCGCCGCTTCGATCTAATCGGCTTCTTATCTAGGGCACCGCAAGTAGTTCGGGCTTTCCATTTGATGCATGCATTACCTAACGATCTCATGATGATGGAGTAGGCGATTCTCATATAGGGTGGCACGTTCTTAGAGTGCTATGAAGGTCGATCCCGCGGGCACTGAACCTGATTAGCCGTGCACACAATCATGCGGTTCCCTGGATGGGTTGTAGAGAAGAGATTTGCCGTGTTGAGATGCCCTACCTTCTGGCTTTGCTTTTGGGGTTGATCGAACGAGTACGGGTCCAGTAGTGCACCCCTTCAGGGTATAATCTTATCAATGAGCCGTATCCACGGTTATGGACGACTTGGTGATGATGCTGGCTAACAAGATCATAGACAACTTACGCCTAATCATTGTTAATTAACCTGACTAGTAATATAGACTTACTTTCACAATAATTGTAACTAAAATTGTTCACTTTGTGAGTAATTCCCGAATTGCTTCCTCATACTTGGTTGAGGGGGTTAATCCGAGAATGGGTTATGATTGGTGTTAGTTGTAGTTGGTTACCTTATGCGCTCTCTTATCCCTCTCTAGTTTAGACGGAAGTTGTAGCGTGTCTCTATTAGGTTGCTAGTGCTGCTGCCGCTATGTCCACTTAACCCCATACTTTGGGAGTCTTACAATTTTGTAACATGTTAGCTTAAGCTTGTTCGATACGCTTCGGTGTATGACCCGTTCGCGGGCTGTGGTTTTTCTTCAGTTGAGGATTCTCCGCACGACCAGGTTGGTGGATACTACGTGGAGTTCGACGACGAGATCTACGACGAGTAGTTAGAGTTCCCCTAGGCTTCTTCCTGGTGGACCGCGTGGATGGGCCTTCTTTTTCCATTTCGGCTTTGAGCCCTTTGCTTCTTGTCTTTACTCTGACCGGTTTGTTTCCGCTACATGATGTAATGTTGGGACATGTGCCCTCTGATTGGTGCCATTCGATATATTTTGCTCAGTGAGAGCTTTTGGATATTATTTCCTTTCTTTGTGTGTTAGGTTTATTCTCTGGTTTCAACTTGTTAAAAATCCGACTCGTATACCATGTGTGTATGGTTGAAGTATACGAGTTGGAAGACTTTTTGGATTCTTGTGTGCACAATCTTGAAACGTATGTAACGTTGGGATCGCCAAGAGCTGTTGTAACATCCCAAAACTTAGGGTCCGGAAATAGAGTGGACACAGGAGTGTGCATTGCATTCATGCATCAGAAAATCCGAATAATTTTCGCGCATTTAATTTTTGAAACACTAAGTGATTGAAGTTTCACTTGCGTGGGTGGAATTGAAGTAGATCATCAACGTGAGCGCTATAAACTTTGAGATGATCTTGGCTTACACCTTATTTTGGGGTAGAGAGATATTCGATAAGTAGCTAAACCTAAATGAAATAAAACTTGTTACATCAAATCATTACTCTAGGAGTTAATGATCAACCCAACTATTCTTAGTTATTCCCTGATCATCTATTCTTATCAAATGTGCTAGACATATTCCTAGTACATGGAAACCATGACAGTCTTGAAGACCAAACTGAATACCTAAATGTTAACCCAGATCTTCTACCTTTATCTAGACATCATATCTTTCTTATCTCCCAATCTTCTCAAAAGCATCCACAAGAGAAGATGACCAGAAAGGAGGAAATACAACAAGAAGGCTTAGAAGGAGATTCCTTAGACAGGCATAGAAGTGTTATGTCAATCTATCATGCAGATTTGGACATTCCTATATCATAATCCATTCTTTTTAATGTCCCTCGAAAAGGTGTGATATTCAAATGTTTGGGTTATGTAGAAGTAGTTTGATAACAAGCTTCGAAACCTTGTTAACAAATCATTTCCGCATGCACAAAACCATTGAGTGTCATATGCAAATGAATAAAAGGTCAGACAATCTAGTACATCAAATTCTTTAGCCACTTGAATATAGGAAGCAATCTGGTGACAAGCTTTATAACCGTGTTAACAAATTCTTCTATATGTATAAGACCATTTGATGTCATAAATAACCCTACATTCATCTATTTCCAAAATGCCCATTTCAAGAACATCTATTCTATTAGGAAGCAGTTATCAATCTTTGATCATCAGTAGGAGTGATGTAATAAAGCAAGATTACAATCACATCATTCTATTTGTTTATCTAGCCATAAGACCTGACCAAAGGCAGGTTATCTATACCTTGTACTTTCAGATGCATCTGATCATGATCTCTCATGATTTAGTTGTCAGGTCTATGAAATCAAACCAATATAGCCATGTCTTAAACTTAAACATGAAAGTGAATTATTCCTATGTGTATACTCCTTATAGGGTATAACAATGAACATTACAATTATCACTAGACAACAACTTGGTGTTGACCAAGGGATTTTAAAGCACACAATAATAAGAGTGAATAATTATATCTACCCTTGCTTTGGAGTAAACCATCAAATACATCTATAATTTAAGCATATCAAATCTCCACATGTCGGCTAGTCCTGTCCGGTGGGGCCAAGCCAGCTTAGGGTTTCCGGCTCTCCCGGCCGGAACTCTATAAAAGGCGCCATAACTGCTCCTGAGAGCAAGGGACCAACTTGAGAGCCAAAGCTATAGTTGCATTTACTCTTAGAGCATTCACTTCTCCTCACCTTGAGTACATCTAGCTCTTTGTACTCCTCCCTTGGAGAGATCTTGTAGCAAAGTTGTAGTTCTTGTACCACAGATATATAGAGAGGAAAGGCAGGAGTAGGGGTGTTACCTCCTCACGAGGGCCCTGAACCTGGGTATATCGTGTGTCTGTTGGGTGCCTTCGTGCATTTGTTCTTGTTTGTTAGATCTTCCACCTCGTTCTTTGTTCTTACTTCGTGTTCCTGGGAGATCTCGGTTTTACCGGGATCCTCCCCGTGTGAGTTCTTCAGCTCGCTATCCCTCCCCGGATCCACCAACGTCCATCGGCCCCACAAATTAGCCATCCTATGGCATCTGCCGTGACACCACCACGACAGTTGGCGCCCACCGTGGGGCTGACAGAGGCGTTGGCTGGTGTACACATCCGGACGGGCTCCCCAATTCGTTTCGACATTCGGGTTCTCTCTGGCCTAGTTGTAAGGCTAGGGGAGATGGACTTCGTCTCCGACAACGCAAGTTGCTTCCGGAACAGACCGTTTCCGGTGAACGGATGTCTCATTGACTTCGGTGGTTTCACCACCTACGTGGCCACCGAGGTTGTCTGTAGCTACCCGGACGTGGTCCTGGAGGCTGAGGACCCTCCCATGCTCTGCGCAGCTCGGGGTCTGCGTGCCGGTCGCTCCCCGAGTTCAGTCGCAGTGATGATGGTCGGAGCAACCGAGGAGGAATACCAGGACGCTGGCGGCGATACCGACGGCCTCCCCCGTTTGGCCAAACCCCCGCAGGAGAGACCTGCGGCCCGAGATGGCGATCCGCAGCCGTCCCAGCCGCGACGCCGTCCGGATCCCCTCTCGGGTCTGGTAGCCAAATTAGCTGTACCTGTGGCTGCCGAGGCGGATACCCAGGCCACTTCAGCTGAGTTAGAGGAGCAGCGGAAGTTGCTACTCGCTGAGGCAAAGGAGATCGCCGAGATCCGTCGCGAGCTCAGCGTTAGCCTCCGGGAGTACAATGCAGCTCACAGATTCACTAAGATAGACTCCCGGGAGAAGCGCATTGCAGATCTGCGCAAGAAAGGAAGAATGGTGAATGAGGAGCTGGCTGGTGGAGCTACCACTAGCAACACCGGAAGCCGGATTTCCGCGGGGAAGCCGGTGTACAGTTCACCGGCGAAAACTCTTAGGGCCGCCGAAGCCGCCATGGCCGAGTTAGTGGGGTTATCCGGTGAGGCCCTGCGCAAGCAGCAGGAGCGGGTAAACGAGTTGGTGATTGAAGCCAACCGTCAAAATCAAGCCTTCAAGAAGAAGAACCCCGGAGCAGGGTCTCAGGTGCACTTAGCCAGACCCAATAGCCAGAAGTCAGATGGAGAGGCCTCTTCCCCGCATCCGAGCAGAAGCAAGAGCAAGAGCAAGAGCCGGAGCCGGAGTCGAGGTTCCGGGAAGAACAAGCAGCTGCAGACCTATGACCCGGCCTTCGCCGGTATCCAGCAAGCAGGGCAAGCCGGACAACGTAACTCGGGACAGGCGGGAAGTACCCGTGGGGATGGTAACCTGGGTGTAGGAAACAATAACCCGGTTGGCCGTGATAATCCACCCCGGAACCCTCCTCACGTACAGGGAAACCCTCAGAGGGAGGTCGTCTCTGTCCCCCAGCAGGCCGTGATCCCTGTACAGGATAGGCTCAATGATGGCAACTCGAGGCTACAACAACTCGGGTATCAGCCAGACGAGAACCCTTTGGGATCTCGGATAGGGACCAGACAGCTGAACCCGGCAGATGTAAGATTCCGGCTTGACCGGATTCATCAATCCGAGTTAGTGGAAGAGCAAGGACCTCCGGGACCTGCCTGCTTTGGACCTCGGATTATGCGGGAACCACCTGTTCGAAACTTTCAGCTCAACAGGGGTGCCAAGACCTATGACGGCAGCAAGAAACCGGAGGACTGGCTGACCGACTATGTAACTGCAGTAAGCATAGCCGGTGGAAACAGACGATGGGCGGTACGTTACATACCGCAGATGTTGGAAGGACCTGCCCGGATCTGGTTGAACAACCTGAGAGCTGGCAGTATAGACTGCTGGTTAGATTTTGAGGAAGCATTCATCAGCAACTTCACCAGCACATACAAAAGGCCAAACAGACCTCAGCAGCTCGCCATCTGTAGGCAGAGGAGCAACGAGACTGACCGGGAGTACCTTACCCGGTGGAGCAATATTCGCAACTCTTGCGAAGGAGTGGTGGAGGCACAGGCCATCTCCTGGTTTGCGCAAGGATGCCGGCATGGCTCGATGCTGTGGCAGAAGTTGCAGAGAAAGATGCCAACAACCTTGGCAGAAACCATGCGCATCGCCGATACCTACACGCTTGGAGATCCCATGCAACCCCTGGTGGATGTCGGTGACTCCAATAGGAGGAATGCGGGACCTCAGCGTTCAGGACCGAGCATGAGCCATGATCGCCAGGAGTTCGGTCACAAGAGGAACCAGCCCGAGTATCACCATGCCGCGCAGCACGTCGCAGCAGTGACCCGGGAGAAGGAGGATGCCGGCAACAGCCAGCGTCAGAAGACAAGTGGCCCAGCTTGGGGTCAGAGTCAGGAGGTGCAAAAGACCTGGGTGGAACAAAAGAAGCCCCTGACGTATGAAGAGATGCTGAACAAGCCATGCTGCTACCACACCCTGGAAGCCAACAAGCCCGCGAATCATTCTACCCGGCAGTGCAGTTGGTATCAGCGCACGTTGCAGGAAGGCAGCTCGGGAGCTATTCGGCAGAGTGCTCCGGCATCTCGGCCTAATATCCCGAGACCCCCTCCTCCGACATTGGGGGCCAACGCTGTCCGACTTCCCCCTCCTCCGAGAGGACCCCCACCTCGCCCAGTGAATGTGGTGCACACCCAGAACGACAACGGTAACCAAGGCGGACAGCAGCAGAGTAACTACCAGGAGGCACATCAGAGCTATGTGGTCTTTGTGACCGAGCCCACTGACCGAAAGAGTGTGCGGCAGCGTGCCCTGGAGGTGAATGCTGTGATCCCGGCAGTGCCCAAGTTCTTGCACTGGTCTGAGATGGAGATCACATGGAGCCGGAAGGATCACCCCCGGGTGATGCCTAAACCGGGAGCGTATGCCTTGGTGGTGGACCCAACCTTTGTCGGACCCAACCTCAACGTCCGCTTCAGCCGGGTTCTGATCGACAATGGCAATGCCATTAACATCATGTACAAGGACACGATGCTGAAGCTGGGAGTATCCATGAACACCCTTCTGCCTACCGAGACAACCTTCCACGGCATTGTGCCCGAAGTCTCTTGCTCGCCCATGGGAAAGATCTGGGTTGAGGTGCTATTCGGAACTCGGGAGAACTGCCGAACCGAGAGCTTGGAGTTCGAGGTCGTGGACCTCGAGAGCCCATATCACGCACTGATCGGCAGACCGGCCCTCGCCAAGTTCATGATCTCGACTCACATGGGCTACCTCAAGATGAAGATGCCGGGACCTAACGGCATAATCACCATCTCGGGAGACCACAAGCGCTCCATGGAGTGTGCATCGGCGGGGTCGTGCTTAGCTGAGTCCCTGGTGATCGCGGAAGAGAAGAAGAGGATCCAGCAGGTGGTGGCGATGGCCAAGACCTCCCAACTCGGAATGCCCGGGATGGTGAACCCGGAGCAGGGTGCGTCATTCCAGCCCCCCAAAGAGACCAAGAAGGTGGGTGTAGACCCCAGCAACCCGGAGCGCCAAGTAATCATTGGCAGCAACTTGGACAACAAATAGGAAGGCGAGCTCGTCGACTTCCTCCGTGAGAATCGGGATGCCTTTGCGTGGTCGAGTGACGATCTGCAAGGCGTCCCGAGGGAGTTGGCTGAGCACTCTCTGTTTGTTCGACCGGATGCGAAGCCGGTGAAGCAACCAACTAGGCGCCTCTCGGATGAGAGAAGAGCTGCTGTCATGGAGCACCTGGCTATACTGCTGGCCGCTGGATGCATAATGGAGGTGCTGCACCCGGATTGGATATCGAATCCGGTCCTGGTAGAGAAGAAGAAAGATGATCCCCTCCTGCTTAAGGTGTGGCGCATGTGCATCGACTTCACCAATCTCAACAAAGCCTGTCCGAAGGACCCCTTTCCACTGCCCCGGATAGATCAAGTGATAGACTCCACTGCCGGGAGTGAGCTTTTGACGTTTTTAGATGCATATTCTGGTTTCCACCAGATACCTTTGAATCCGGATGATCAATTAAAAACCGCTTTTATTACCCCTTACGGGGCTTATTGCTATCGTGTCATGACTTTCGGGTTGAGGAATGCTGGTGCCACATACCAGAGATGCATGCAGAAATGTTTGCATGATCAAATAGGCCGGAATGCCGAGGTCTATGTCGATGACATAGTCATAAAGACAAAAGAAAAAGCCTCATTGATAGATGATTTGAGGGAAACATTTAAGAACCTAAGAAGATTCCGGATGAGGTTGAACCCTGATAAGTGCACATTCGGTGTACCGGCGGGGAAGTTACTCGGTTTCCTAATCTCAAGCCGGGGAATCGAGGTCAACCCGGGTAAAATTCGTGCCATCAAAAGCATGAAGTTGCCGGTACGTCTCAAAGATGTGCAGAAGTTTACCGGGTGTCTTGCATCCCTAAGTCGGTTTGTGAGTCGACTTGGGGAGAAGGCCTTGCCCCTGTACCAACTGATGAAGAAGAGCAAGACATTTGTTTGGACCCCGCAGGCGGATGCGGCGTTCAACGATTTGAAGAGAATGCTCTCAACAGCACCAGTGTTGGCATCCCCGTTACCCAAGGAACCTATGCTGTTGTATATTGCCGCAACCAACCGAGTAGTCAGTGTGGCAATGGTTGTAGAAAGGGAAGAGGGGGGCAAGCTGATACAGAGGCCGGTGTATTACCTCAGTGAGGTGATCTCGGAATCCAAGCAGAACTACCCACACTACCAGAAGATGGCATATGGGGTATACATGGCAGTAACCAAGCTCAAGCACTACTTTCAGGAACACCCGATCACAGTGGTATGCGAAGCTCCTCTCGCCGAGATCATCGGTTGCAAGGATGCTAGCGGCCGGGTAGCCAAATGGGCCATCCAGTTGTCTCCATACGCTCCGGCGTATGAGAGACGTGACGCCATCAAGTCGCAGGCGCTGCCGGACTTTTTGGTGGACTGGGCCGAGATGCAGTATGAACCTCCGATGCCGGATTACAATTTCTGGAGGATGCATTTCGATGGCTCAAAGGCTAAGATCGGATTGGGTGCCGGAGTGGTCCTCACTTCCCCAAAACAAGATGTACTGAAGTATGTGCTGCAGATTCATTTTCGGGCATCCAACAATGTCGCGGAATATGAGGCATTTGGTTCATGGACTCAATGTCGCCAAGGAGATCGGCATCCGCCGGATAGAGTGTTTCGGTGACTCCGACCTCGTAGTACAACAGGTGTCGGGGAATTGGGATGCCCTCGATGCAAACATGGCCTTATACAGGTTTCATGTGCAGAAAATATCCGGATTTTTTGAAGGATGCGAGTTCCAGCATATACCCAGAGGAGAAAACGAAGCAGCGGATGTCTTGTCCAAGCTAGGATCATCCCGGGATGCCATCCCACCCGGGATAGCCCTGGAGCATTTGAGGAAGCCATCTATTCAACCATCACCCGAGTCAGATTCTATCTTCATCCCCAAAGAGCCTGGTTCAGATGCAAGGCCCATGGAAGTAGATGTCGGGAGCATAACATCGAACCCGGGGACTGCGTCCCAGTGCTCAGAAAGGCAAAGAAAGATGATGATAGAGATGATGTCGGCAGAACCAATGGACATAGACGCTCCCGCGTTCCCGGTTTGACCTGTCCCGGGGTGGGCACAACCCATTATGGCTTACATCTTGGAGGGAACTCTCCCGGAGAATGAAGTGGAAGCCCGGCAAATACTGCGAAGATCAAAAGCATACACTGTCATCAATCAAGAGCTGTATAAGAGAAGTGTCACTGAAGTACTTCAGAGATGTGTAGAACCGGCAGAAGGGCAAGAGATGCTCTTGGAGATACATCAGGGAGAGTGTGGACATCATACATCATCCCGGGCCCTGGTGGCGAAAGTATTCCGGCATGGGTTCTACTGGCCCACAGCATTGCAGCAAGCAGAAGATATTGTCCGGAAGTGTGGAGGATGCCAAAGATTTGCTCACCGGATACACATGCCGGCATCAGCATTGAAAACGATCCCTATCACTTGGCCATTCGCAGTATGGTGTTTGGATATGGTCGGGCAATTCAAACCGGCAAGAGGCAACATGACACATATACTGGTGATAGTGGACAAGTTCACCAAGTGGATAGAGGTCAAGCCAATTCGAAAGTGCGATGGACACACCGCTGTGCAATTCCTGAAAGACATCATCTTGAGATACGGATACCCACACAGCATTATCACGGATAATGGCACCAACTTTGCTGTGGGGGAATTCGCTCGATTTTGTGCTGAGAAGGGAATCCGGCTGGATGTAGCATCAGTCGCACACCCGGAAGCAAATGGGCAAGTCGAAAGAGCAAATGCTTTAGTCTTAGCCGGTATCAAAGCTCGTTTGATTGAACCATTGTTGAGAACTCCGGGATGCTGGATAGAGGAATTACCAGCGGTGTTATGGGGTCTCCGGACTACACCGAATAGATCTACCGGCTACACGCCATTTTTCATGGTATACGGTGCTGAGGCAGTACTCCCGACCGACATATAGTATGACTCCCCGAGAGTAACATTGTTCACCGAGACCGAGGCAAAGGAGGCCCGAGAAGATGATGTGGATTTACTCGAAGAGGCAAGAGAGTTGGCACTATCTCGGTCTGCAATTTACCAGCAAAATCTTCGCCGATATCATAGCCGGAAGGTACACCCGAGGGTGTTCCGGGAAGGGGATCTGGTGCTGAGGCTCATCCAACGCACGGCCGGAATGCATAAACTATCACCTCCATGGGAGGGGCCTTTTGTGATAAGCAGGGCATTGCACAATGATTCTTATTACCTTGTAGATGCACAGGAGGCTAGGAAAGGTGTAATGGACAAATCCGGTGAGGAAACCAAGCGCCCATGGAATGTAGCTCTACTTCGACCCTTTTACACGTAAATGGCTCAATGTATGTTGCATCTCGGATTTTTATTATGAAAGTAAGGCACCCCGGGAGGAACCCGGGGACTGCCCGGTTACGTGCATGTCTTGTTATTTTTATCAAGTTCATTTACTGTTTTGTACCGGCATCCCGGGTAGGAACCCGGGGACTGCCGGATAGTTATCTTTTATATTGTGTGCATGCCGGGAAAGTTCCGAGTCCAATTCTCAAAGTCAGAGTAATGTATGTCATGTGAAATCATCTTGTGACTCGACTGACGAACGCCGAAATGGTAGTCAAGAGCAAAGAGAGGGAAGGTGGGAAACACGAAAATGGTCTCGGGGACTTGGAGCAGGAACTTGTCCGTCATGCTTGTTTTTTACTAACTTAGTTGTTTTTTATGTCGGGAATTCGGTTAGTAGGAACTCGGATTGTTTTAAGTAATGTATGCCGTATGTGGAGTTTTGTGACTCGACTGTCGAACGCCGAAATGGTAGACAAGAGCAGAAATTACCTAAGTACGGTGAACATGAAAGGCAATTCGGGAACTCAAAGCAGAGTAAATTGACATAAGTTGTTCAGGCAAATAGTTCAATGCGTAATGAAAATAATATAAGTGTACGATACATCCTGCACCCGAAATCCCGGGGATTTAACGAATCTACTCTAGTTTTTCAAGCGGTAGGGGAAGTCGGCTTCTCAACGGAGACCTCGGGAGCAGCAGCCTCAGGAGCAGCAGCAGGAGCAGCAGCGGGAGCAACTTCGGCTTCAGGTCCGGCAGCGCTGCTCGGGGCGTCGGGACGCACCTCGGTCTCGGTGGCCTCGGGTCTCGGCGAAGTCGCTGCGTCCCGGGGAACCACGCTCTCGGGCGCAGCACCGGAGGCATCATCGTCCTCTTCCGGGATCTCCTCTTCCACGTCGCCAGTTGCGCCGGTGTCTTCGGAATCCTCATAATCTGATTCAGACTCAGAGAAAACGGTGCTGGCGGTGAAGGCACGGATGTTGGCCCACTTGGCGATGCGGTGCGCCACCTCTTGTCGGCGCTGGACCCTTTCCGGATCGTTGACCCAAGGCGAAACCGTCCGCAGACGCAGGATCGCCCCCAGATCGAGACCTTCGTACCAGCTGAGTACTTGGGTCAAGACCTGGTCGGCACCAGCCCGCGCACCGGAACGCTTCCACGCGTGGATGCGACTCCCGGCACCCCGGAGTGCGCTCGAGAGCTCCGGAATCGAGAGCGTCCCGCGGATGCTCGGCCACAGTGCGCCGTGGGCGTGGATCGCGGCGCTGAGGAGCTCCGTCCCGATAGACCGGAGAGGTACTATCCGGGCCTTCAGGGCGGTGAGGTGATCCTCAATGTCCCAGGCATCCGAGAGGGGACCCTTCCCGGCGCGCTTCTCTCGGGCGGTGGCAACAGCAAGGGCGGCAGCCTCGCGGGAGTGCTCGAACTCTCCTTTAAAAAGAAGAGCTGTCAAACGACTAGGTCATAAGAAAAGCAACAGCAAATAAAGGAAGTAACAAGAGAAGAGGGGTGTCGATCCACTTACTGTTGAGATCCCGGTTCAGTACGGTGAGCTCGGTGAGCCAAGTATCAGACCGCGACCGGAGAAGAGCCAGCTCGGTCTCGGCGTTATGCGCGCGCTCCATCGACTGGTCCAAGGTCTCCTTCTGCTTCTTGGTCGCCTCGACGAAGCACTTCTTCATCTCGGACGCGGCAGTCTTGGCTTTGTCGAGCTCGCCGTTGAGGCGCGCGATCTCGGATTGCGCGGAAGCAAGGGAAGCCTTTTGGTCTACCGAGACCTGACGCGCGGCGTCCCGCTCTTCTCGGAGGCGACCTTCGCATTTCTTCGACTGACCGAGTTCAGCAAGAACCCGGTTGAAGATGTTGCGGCGTTTTTGGCTGCACTCCTGAAAGCAAGACAAAGAAGGAGAAGTCAGTATGGAAAAGATGTAAATAACCCGGTTAGGAGGATCTCGGGGACTCGGTGTCTGAGTCCTGGATTTTTCTCTAAGATTGGAACCTAGTGATCTGCTATTCGGTGGAATCTAGAGCACTAAGCACCAATCTCGGGGACTAGTGGTGATGGAGCAATTTTTGAAGCAACCTACCCGGTTGGGAGGATCTCGGGGACTCGGTGTCCGAGTCCTGGATTTTTCTCTAAGATTGGAACCTAGTGATCTGCTATTCGGTGGAATCTAGAGCACTAAGCACCAATCTCGGGGACTAGTGGTGATGGAGCAATTTTTGAAGCAACCTACCCGGTTGGGAGGATCTCGGGGACTCGGTGTCCGAGTCCTGGATTTTTCTCTAAGATTGGAACCTAGTGATCTGCTATTCGGTGGAATCTAGAGCACTAAGCACCAATCTCGGGGACTAGTGGTGGTGGAAGGAACAAGTGTGTTTTTGATGAAAGAGGAAAATCTTACCTCGCTTACTCGGGTGACATCCAGCGCGGCCACCTGGAGAGCATGCAGAGCTTGAGCGCCGCGGCTCGGGCCTGCAGCGTGCAAGTCTCCCGCAGTCTCGGAAGCGTCGGCGGCAAGCCAGGCCTTGTTGAAATCATCAACAACCCGAATGCCGGAGCCGCCGGCAGCGCGGGTGGCAGCAACGTCCCGGGATCCTGAAGATACAAAGGAGCTGACGGTTGCTCGCAACATCCGCAAGGCTGCAGTAGGGATCTCGGCAGGAGGCGGTGGTAACAATGGAAACTTACCCGTGCGCAGCACCAGCTCTTGGGCCGAGGATGTCGGAGCAGCTGCAGGCGGGGCAGAAGGTGTTTTCTGCCCAGCAGTCTTGCCGCGAGACTTGAGAGGTGGATCAGCTGGCCGGGAGGAGGCTGTGGGCTGTTTCTCCGAGATGGTCTTGGTCGCGGCTGGCCGAGAGGGGCCGCTTGCCGCGGGTTGCCGGCGAGGGCTAAGGACCTCTGCCTCAAGCCCGGGCACCCGGCGCGGACTATCCGGAAGAAGAATTTCTCCCGAGATGGTCGTGGCCTGTACCGCGATCTCGTCGATCACCGGATGTGCATCCGAGATCGCGACGGTAGCCGGTGCGGCACCGGAGGTGGCAGGCTCGCTTCTTCGAGTAGAAGGGCGAGGAGGTGAAGGAGAGGCCCGAGCCGGGCTGGGAGTCCGAGTCCCGGGAGGAGGAGGAACAGCAGGTGACGGGAGCTCGAGCGCATCCCTGAAAGGAAGTGTCTTAGTAATAGTTGTGGAGAAAGCAAAATCAGATAACATAAGGCAAGGAAAACATACCCGGAATCCACAAGGGGAGGACCCCTTTGCCGACGCCGAGCGGGCTTCTCGGTCATTTGCTTACTCGGTTTGCTCTTCTTCGGGGGGTTGCCGGGGTTATCGGCCCCCTCGGTGTCGGAAGCCGCGCGCTTCCGGCTCTCGGCACGTTTGGTCCCGGTTGTCGGTTTCGGAACCACTGCTGGGGCCCAATTCAGAGGGAGAGCGTCAATAACATCAAGAATCTGGCAGTCAATCTCATCTTCATCATCCGAAGAAATGGAAACTGTCTCTGAGGTTGAAGGGTTACCCGGGGCCTTGACAAATGGAATGGCGAGATGGTCCTCGCCGTCGGGATCCTCCCTCGGCATCTCGTCCGGTTTTGGGAAGTTCGGCACGTAATTCCCGTTGGCGTGGACAACGTCTTCTTCAATTTGACGCTCGAACAACTGTGCAAATAAATTAGGCCGTGTCGGTGTCCAGGTGAACGCATGAACGAAGGCGAATGCACGAAAGACAGATATAAGCACCTGTTTGCATGGTTTTTTCCGGGATCCCCCAATGACACCCCAAGAGTAATCCTCCGTCATCTCCGTCCGGGCAATAGCTCGAACGCGACGGACGACCTTTTCGTGATCTAGCCCAAAGATACTGGTCCTAGTGGGATCATAGTTCCCAACCATGTGGCACATCTTGTGCACTCGGTTTTGAAGGGGGCAGACACGGCGAACGATGAAGCAACGCAGGAGATCATCGCCAGTCATCTTCTCGGTTAGCGCGTTCAGAACGTCGTGCATACAGTTGACCTCGGCGTTGTCGGGAAGCTGTTTCCAGAGACGTAATTCGCGCGGAGGGCCAATAACGAACTCCGGCAGATTGATGAAATCCGGATTCGAGGATCCCGGACCATCTCCCGAGTGCTCCCGGTTCTTCACGTAGAAGAAGCTGCGCTGCCACTTCCGGCAGGACTCTAGTCCCTTGACTATGGGGAATCCGGAGTCCGTGCGAGGGATGATGGTGGCCGCCCCGCAATCGACTAAGTCCTTTATTTTCTTATCCGGATTGGGGATGGCTTGGCGGCGAAGAATGAAATACTTGGCCCAGAGATCCACAAAGGGCCATATGCCGAGGTATGCCTCCGCATAAGTGGTGAAAACCGAGAGCATCATAATGGCGTTGGCGGGAAGATGGTGAGGTTGGACGTCGTACATGTCGAGGAAGTCGCGGAAGAAGGGGCTAGCCGGAAGCCCAAACCCACGCTCGAAGTGCGATAGGAATACCACATATTCCCCGGGTTGGGGTTCCGGTGCAACCTCCTCTCCCGGGAGACGGCTCTCGACTTCCGGAGGAATCCGGTGAGTCCGATACAGCCAGTCCAGATCTGACTGCTTCGTCTCGGACCCATCCCAGCACCCCCGAGCACGTTCTTCGCCCATGTCGGAGAAGGATGCAGGGGTATTCGGGCTACTCTGCAGGCGCAGCGGCGATTAGTCGGAATTAGTCTACCGCAAACTAGGATGCCGGAGCACAAACTGCTAAACACAACCGGGTTCATAAGAAACAAGATCTACCGTGTGCTAAATAATCAAGATAAAAGGGAGGAAAAAAGGCTCGCGCTAGACTCAAGCGAGGCGCAATGCGGATGACTAATATACATTCTACCGCCACGGTGATTCATCGCCGAGCGCCTCGTGCGCGCCGCTCGAGTGTGCTCACCGGCGGCGGCGCAACCGTGCTCGTGCTATGGCACGGCCGGGGCCGGGCGGTTACTCTACCGAAGAAAAGCATCGGAGCGGAGAAGAGGAACTCACCGATGAGAGAGGAGGTCGGCGACGTGCGAGAGGGACAGCGGGGTGCGAGCTCCGGCGAACGGCGAGCGCGACGGCGTGCGGGTGACGGGCGCAGCGGCGGCGACGTGCTCGAGACGATGGTGGAAGGAGAGCGAAGGAGAAGAAGAGGAGGAGACCGTTCCGGTCCCCTATTTATGGGGGGGGGGGGGATTCCGGAGCGGTTTCCAGTTTTCCCGCCCACGATCTCCACGATCGTGGTGGGATCTGATTTGTGCAGCAGGACACGTGGCCTTACCCGGAGCGTCCGATCCGGCCACACCGAGGGCCACACGGCCCCAACGGTTGGATTCCGGATCGGCTGCGGAACCCAAGCGACGGCGTGCTCGCGCAGGCGCACTCGAGTGCGTTTCTGCTCGGACGGGACGTCGGGTGGGCCCTGGCTCACAGTCTCGAATTCATCAGGAGGCCAACGGTCAAGATTCACTGAGGATGTGTTATCCGGTCGCAGGCTTTGCCTCCCGGTAAACATAGTCTCGGTGAGAAGATCTCGGAAGAACCGACTTCGGTAGAAGGGGAAAGGCTGGTGGCATGTGTTCTCGGAAGATAGTTGTTGTTTAAAGCTGATCCCGCACATCGTCCGGGGTAGCTGTGCGGCACCAGCTTCGGGGACTAGTGTCGGGGGGCTACCCCCCGGGTAGGGGCAGATCCCGGTTTAACTCAATAAGGTACCAACAGTACCTGACCTTTGGCGAGAGCGAGAGACACCTCTTGCTGTACTGAAAGGGCAACTTGACCCTTGAGCGCTGGTAGAGGACAAAGTGCCTCCTGGCAGGCGCAAAGGTCAAGTCTAGCAACTATAAATAGACACCCCCGGCCCTCACAATGGCAGCACAGGCATGAGCGGGTGGTTCCTCTAAGAACTAGCTTCTCGAAGATGTCTTTGCTAATAGGCTAAGACATCTTCGGGAGGCTAGGCCTAGAGTTACTCATCCTGAGATGAGTTCGGACACCTCCGGAAAGGATCCCGGATCTAGGACTCCGAAGAGACTCCCGGATGGAGGTGTACTCGGTGTTACCGGATAGGTGGTCCGGGTAAGTGCTAACCGGAATATATGTGTCGATCTTGACCTTATGCAGAAGAGGCTAGTAATGACAAGCGAGGAGGTATCCGGCGAGAGGGCTCCCGGTAGGCCGTCAACGGTCCGTAGCAGGCTTTCCCGTCTGTTGCGGGGGGAGGTACCATTCCACCTGACACGGAAGCATGGTCACCTCCCGCCTGACACGGAAGGATGGTCACCTCCCGCCTGACACGGGAGCGCGTCAGCCGGTACGACCGTGGTACGACAAGACCTGACGTGACTAGCCCGGCAATCCGGAAAAGGCTATCCGGGATGGGCAAAGACATGTCTTGTCTCTGACAGGGGGACAATGATGGTGCAGGACGGCGCCTGCCGTCCTTGTCGAGATGATGACGAAGGGGCTACACCGGATAGCCCGGCGACTAGGTCGCACTAGCCGGTGACGGCATGCCGGCTAGTCCTGTCCGGTGGGGCCAAGCCAGCTTAGGGTTTCCGGCTCTCCCGGCCGGAACTCTATAAAAGGCGCCATAACTGCTCCTGAGAGCAAGGGACCAACTTGAGAGCCAAAGCTATAGTTGCATTTACTCTTAGAGCATTCACTTCTCCTCACCTTGAGTACATCTAGCTCTTTGTACTCCTCCCTTGGAGAGATCTTGTAGCAAAGTTGTAGTTCTTGTACCACAGATATATAGAGAGGAAAGGCAGGAGTAGGGGTGTTACCTCCTCACGAGGGCCCTGAACCTGGGTATATCGTGTGTCTGTTGGGTGCCTTCGTGCATTTGTTCTTGTTTGTTAGATCTTCCACCTCGTTCTTTGTTCTTACTTCGTGTTCCTGGGAGATCTCGGTTTTACCGGGATCCTCCCCGTGTGAGTTCTTCAGCTCGCTATCCCTCCCCGGATCCACCAACGTCCATCGGCCCCACAAATTAGCCATCCTATGGCATCTGCCGTGACACCACCACGACAGTATTTGTCAAAAGAGTTTCAATGTACAAATTAATAGTAATACAAAGTTTATATAAACATATAATGAAATCCTAAAGTTCCCTGGACTTCTCTGTAAAAAAAATTACTCAAGAACAGATCCAAAAACATGAACCAGGGGCCTCTATACACTGTTCCTATAGTTTCTGAGACTTCCAGGGGGTTTTCTGCAAAATCACCTTTAAACTATTTTCTTCTTCCTCCGGCCAGAAAGCATGGCAGAGCCGTGTCGCCGCCGCCGCGTTGCCGTGCTTCCTCCTCTCGCTCTCTCCCGTGGATAAGGTCGCGGAGGAGACGTCCTCATCCCTACCTCCCTCACTCGCGCCCTACCTCTTTCCTTCTCCCTGTTTCTCCCGGAGAAAACCTAACCCTAGCTCGTCGGTACGCCGCCGTGCGTCGGCGTTCTACGTCGATTCCGACCATCTCCTCCCATTCTTAGTATCTGGGAATATTCGTGGTGGCTTGGGGAACCTCCTCGTCGAGCATCTCGTGCAGAGGACATCGGCGGACCGAGGATTTCATCATCTCCGCCAACTCCGGCCGCCGCCTGCCTGAGAAGCTCGCCGCCTACTCCGACCACCCCGTGCCAAGGCGAGCAGTTCTGGAGGTTCGCCTCGTCTTTCTCATCCTCCTCGTCGAGCTGTTCATGCGGAGGAGCTCGGGAGGCCGAGTATTTCCTCGTCTTCCTCGTCTCCGGCCGCCGACGCCACGGACGAGTTCGTCGCCGTCCGACCTTCGTTCGCTGCAACGAGCCTTCCATCGCGCTCGTGGTGAGCTTCTGAACCTCCCAGTACCCTCCAATCTCGTTAATTCGTCTTCTAACCATGAGTTCATCGTGGGATGGTTTCGGCCGCCGCCGAACCTCGCCGCCGGCGATGCTCCGGTGACATTTTGGTCATTGCGCCACCACAAAATTGTCTGCCTCGATGTCCTCTATAAGATGTATACCTCAAATCAAGTTAATTTGTTCAGTATCGTCGAATTGATCTTCGTACTGGAAATTCAGTTCATCGCCGACGTCATGTGACGTCAGCAGATCAATTTAAATGATTTTCCTTTATTTTCGAATTAGTTGATTGTATGACATGTGGACCCCACAGTCAGACTTTTAATCTTTTAAGTAAATCAATTCTGTAATTATGAAGACTATGACAGGTGGGCCCAACTTCATTTAATAATTTCAGAAATTGATTTAAATCGAATAAACCTTGTAAATTCATAACTAATTCATTTTAAATCAGAAAAATATAATCTTTACACCAAAATGATCAGAAAAATTAAATCTAAATAACTATATCATTACAATTTGTATTTGAATAAAATTTAAATAGAATAAAAAATTGAAATACAAATTACTTATCCCTTAAATATGAAGTTAATTTTAAATTATATTTTAGATACAATTCAAACTTCATTTAAAATGTTTCACATGAATTACTTTAAAATTTGAATTGTGTTTTCATTATAACATGTAATATTATTATATCAATAATTGCTATTTTAATATGATATTTATTTAAGAAACAATAATAATAAAATGATATTATTTTCAAAAATCTTAAAAAAAAGTATAAGCTTATAAAGGTTGATCTACTACTATTTGGTACTCATTTCAAATAAATAAACAATCCAATAACATCTGAAAACTACTTATATCCACTTTGTATGAATGATCCACTTATTTCATGTATTACCTACTTCTTGTTTGCTTATAATTTGGTAAAGTGAAAAATCATTGACAAACACCTAATCAAATTGTTAACACTATGGTAGTTTGTAACTTGTTATGTTCCAAACATAAATCATTCATCCACAAGAAACAAATCTAAGTTTAGAGGTAAGTGCTTAACTGAAATAAAATCTTATTGTAATGTCTTGGGTAAAACACACAAAGAAGAATAATGTTACACGATCTCTATTAACCATGTGTTTTGGTATCAACAATGTTAGACATTATCTATGTTCTTCAAAAGTTATTCTTTTTGCCATCATATAATATAACACTAGGACTCTTTAATTAAAGTTCATACATGCTTTCCACCAACATAAGATGAACACAACCTAAAGCAACCATTGAGTGTTTATATGTGATTTTACTTTACTCTTATGCTTAACAGGATACATGAACATTAATGTTAAACAACAAATCTTGCTTGTGGAGTAAACTTGAATACAAAATAACTCTAAATGAAATCACCCAACACAAATAACACATAATCATCTAGAATGAGATACGGGGTACTTTGCGATGCATCTCATACATATGCATTAATCATGCTGCTTCTTTAAACATTAGTCCTTACCGGACCAATGATGTTGTTTCCAGATTTCTCGGAGTTTATATTATATCAAAGACCCTGGCTGCATAATCTTGCAGTCAAAAAGGCAAGTTCAATCCTTTTAAACACGTCCTCTTGAAAGATTTGTTACAAAACTATTTTCAAAATGCTATTATAACATGCATTACAAAAAGGACCAAAAACTTATTTTATAATGATATGACTAAGGTTACCCACCAGTGAGGTGGTAATCTCATATGGGTGGCAGATGGGACCACGGTAAGAATGTGGTGGTGGAGGTTCCATTTGCACGGGAAAGGATCATATAGGACTTAACAACAAATGTCGCCAGTGATTCTTGCGCCGAATATTACGCGCAACCATAAGATTTGGAATGGGACGGAGAAGTCAGCTGTACCCTTTTCCTCTCGTACACCAACGGGTGACTAGATCAAAGCCGGGCGGTGTGTAAATCCGCTGAGCTTGAGGTGGCCAGGATAATAACCTCACCTTCGGGTTGTGGCTTCTAGCATCTATTGAAGGTTGGCTTCGGGACTAGCTTGGGACGGTGCCCACTGGTCAGCAAGTTTTAGCATGGGACGGTGCCCACTAGCTTGCAACCGGAGTAATGGGGGGTGTGCGGGGATGGTGGAAAGGCGCAGTGATTGGCTTGGATTACTGACTGGGCCCCACACCAAGGAAGTGTGGACGGGAAAGTACGCCCGATTGTGCAACAAGGTCTTGATCTCTTATGGGTAAAGCAGCGCACCTCTGCAGAGTGTATAAATGTGACATGTTACTCCACGTTCCAGGATGGAACGACGAACGCAGCAGGAAAGGAGGCTCCTCAAAGCCCTAGCCCTGTGACTCCTGACGAGCATAGTCTTCAGAATAAAAGTAACCTTTTGAAGAAATGTTTTCGAAAACTTGTATTAGCCTACGGCAATCCATTGTCTGTGGCTGTATTTATGCATCAAACTTCCCACCTTGCATAATGAACTTGCTGGGTAACGCTGTTACTCACCCTTGCCTCCTAAACCCCTGCTAGACATGAAGAACCACAAGAAGGCATCACTTTAGGTTATGAAGACTCTGAAGACGGATAAACTCAAGATACCAAAGAAGGCAACTACATCGAGTTGAAGCAATTGAAGGAAGACGGAGGACAAATGAAGGCGTAGTGTAAAATAGGATAGATTCCTAGTCGTAGAACCTATCTCTGTAGGCGTTGCTATAGCGCAATTGCAAGCCTAGCTGTATTAGAAGAAGGCTTAGTATAGGTTAGTTCCTCCGAGATTTTCCATTTGATGTTCTTTCATTAGGGCCTTGCCTCATTGTTTCGAGGAGGTTCTAAAGATCTGTTGTTTTGGATTTTCTGTTTGTAATCTATAGTCATGCCTTGGACCTGCGATGTTTCTGTTGTACCACTCTGATGACGTAACACTGGTGGACGGTGATCCATTGGTGCTATGTCAACGACTATAGCATACTACACCATGCAGTGGTATGCTGGGTCACCACAGCTGTCGGCCGATGATCCATTCCGAGCCTGGCCTGCTTGTTTCTTGGGATTCGTAACCCCGGTATGTTCTTGGTTGTGTGGCCCAACCGATACGTTTCGTTTGTGTAGCTTGAATTCAGGGTCTGACAGTTGGTATCAGAGCTTTAACGCCCTCAGGTTCCCTTCTACTGGTCGTTGTTTGAGTCCAGAAAAATATTTTGTAGCTATCAGGAAATTCTTAAACGTGAGAGTAGGAATTATGTTCTTTTACTTCTTTCCCCACCCACCCTCCTTGTTCTTCTGGTAAGGAAGTGTTACGATGTTTCCCTTCTCACCTAAATTTTAAAAATTAGGACATCACATGTTCTGGGTTTCTGTAGTACCATAGTTGCAGGTGTCTTCAAGGTGGTGCTTTTCGCTTCAGCAGTTATCAACCTCTTCGGCTACGTTCAGTTTCACTCTTGAATCAATCAGTTGTTTCTCCTCTTTAGTGGAGTTACGTCAATCTCAATTGGTTTTCCTCGTTCTAGTGCTAGTCTTTGTTCTTACCTCTCTTTAAACCTTTCTGGAAGTAAACAAAGTGGCGTACCATGATGGATGGCCATGTCTGGTTTGTTATCTTTTCTAAGCAATCTGGAGTTTTTCCTTTAAGCGCTTACATTGGATTTTGTTTATCCGATTATGGTGTTAACGTTGTATCCTCCTCAGAATGGAGAGTGGCGAAGAAGATACTCAAATGCCATCTGAAATGAGGCAAGTGTTGTCTCAGATGACGCAAGTTTTGTGTCACATTTAGCAAAACCAAAACCAGGGCAACTGCCGTGTGACAATTGTAGAGTTCCTCCAGCTCAACCCACGCACGTTTGATGTTCCCTCTGAGCCACTTGACGCTAACGACTGGCTGCGTGAGATGAACAATGCTCTGGCTGTTTCTCATGTGTCCGATGAGGACCGTGTTCCGTTTGTGTCCTATCTTCTCCGCGGAAAATCCATGTCTTGGTGGGAGAACTTCCAACAGTTACGAGTACCAGGTGTTGTTATCACTTGGGATGAGTTCAAGGAGGCTTTCAAACGCCACCATATTCCCGAGGGGGTCATGGAAAGAAAGCGTGGTGAATTCTATGACTTGACTCAGGGAAGCATGTCTGTGCTGGACTATCAAGCTGAGTTCAACCGTCTGGCTCGCTATGCTCTAGATGAGGTATCAACTGATGCCCAGAAGCAAGCCAAATTTCGCAGAGGTCTGAGCCCAAATCTGAAGTATGCACTCACCTTGTTCAAGTGCGTTAACTTTGAAGAGCTCGTGAACACAGCTCTCCGAGAGGAATTTGGTCGTGAGATGTTTGAAGAATCTCGAAAACATGCTCTTGAAGGTGCTTCTTCTTCAGCAAACACCATGCCTCAACATAAGCGTAGGCTTTGGGTTCCATATGCATCTCCAACTCAACCCACCTATCTTCCAAGCCCTTTAGGGTTCACTCCTCTTCCTCCCTCCTTAATGTTTCCTACAAGAGGTTCTCAAGCTCAGAAAAGGCCAAGTGTTCAAATTCCGCCAAAGCCAGCGACTTCAAAAACCCGCTTCAAGTGCGGTGATCCAGGCCATATCTCTATCCATTGTCCACAAAACAAGCTTCATAAGCAACAAGCTCGTTCTTCTCCAACACAAGCTTTAGTTTGTGCTTTCCCCAGCAATTTGCCTACAGCTAGGAGTGGAAGGGTGATCCACCTCAACGCCAAAGAGGCAGAGGAAGCTCCAGAAGTTGTAATGGGCAAACTACTAGTTAACTCTTTTCCTGCTAAGGTATTGTTCGATACTGGAGCATCACATTCTTGTGTGTCAGTAACCTTCGATGAAACAACAAAGCTGCCTCTAGACCCCTTATCTATTCCACCCGTGATACATTCTCCGGGAACACAAATGCAGACTTCCAGGGTAAGCCATGGAAACCAAATTAAAATTGGAGGTCATTTGTTCCTTGCTTCCTTAATTCTTCTGGGTAACTCAGACATTGATGTCATTCTCGGCATGGATTGGTTGAAGGCCAACAAAGCTAAGATAGACTGTTCCACAAAGACTGTAACTCTTTCTCATCCTTCTGGACAGATAGTCTATTCCCCAAACCAAACCTCTTCAAATAAGCTTTTCACGCTCAATGTTCTTCCTCTCCCTGCTATGGAAGATATACCGGTGGTCCGAGACTTTCCTGAAGAATTGCCAGGCATGCCGCCTGACAGAGCCGTGGAATTCGTTATTGAACTAGAACCAGACACTCCTCCTATCTCCAAACGTCCTTACAAGATGGGCCCCAAAGAACTGGCCGAACTTAAGAGGCAGCTAGAGGAGTTGGAAAGTAAAGGTCACATCCAACCTAGTACTTCTCCTTGGGGTTGTCCTACTCTGTTTGTCAAAAAGAGTGACACAACTGAGCGACTGGTTGTTGACTACCGTCCTCTGAACAAGAAAACCATCAAGAACAAGTATCCCCTTCCTCGCATCAATGACCTGTTTGATCAACTGGCAGGCGCTAAGGTTTTCTCCAAGGGTGACTTGAGGTCAGGTTATCACCAGATCAAGATCCGCAAAGAAGACATTCCAAAGACAACTTTCACCACTCGTTATGGCCTATATGAATACACAGTCATGTCTTTCGGTCTCACAAATGCTCCGGCGACTTTCTCACGTCTCATGAACTTCGTTTTCATGGAATACCTCGATAAATTCGTGGTAGTCTATCTCGATGACATTCTTATCTATTCGAAAACCGAAGAAGAACACGGAGAACATCTACGTCTTATCCTGTTGAAACTCCGAGAACACCGTCTCTACGCCAAGTTCTCCAAGTGTGAATTCTGACTTCCTAAAGTATCCTACCTTGGTCATGGCATCTCTTCTGAAGCCATTTCTGTTGATCCGGAAAAAGTGAAGGCCATTGTTGAATGGTTGCCTCCTACATCGGTGAAACAAGTCAGGAGTTTCCTTGGCATGGCTAGCTATTGCCGTCGATTTGTTGAGAACTTCTCCCAAATCGCTAAGCCTCTCACCGATCTTACTAGGAAGGATAGAAAGTTTCTTTGGACTCCAAAGTGTGATGAGAGCTTCAATCTCTTGAAAGTTAAACTCACTTCTACTCCTATTCTAGTTGGCCCAGATACTTCCAAACCTTTCCAAATCTTCTGCGATGCATCTCTTCAAGGACTAGGTGCAGTCTCATGCAAGAACACAAAGTTGTGGCTTATGCATCTCGTCAGTTGCAGCCTCATGAGCTCAACTATCCTACACATGATCTTGAACTTGCAGCAATCATGTATGCCCTCAAGGCTTGGAGACCTTATTTGTTGGGGCACAGCTGTGAGATCTTCACTGATCACAAGAGTCTCAAATATCTCTTCACTCAACCAGATTTGAACCTCAGGCAAACAAGGTGGCTTGAGAAACTCTCAGATTACGATCTTACCATCTCTTACACTCTAGGCAAAGCTAATGTAATGGCTGATGCTCTCAGTCGCAAGTCCTATTGCAACAACCTCATGGTTGAGGACATCCAACCTCCTCTTCATGAAGACTTCAAGAAGCTCAATCTTCAAGTGATTCCTTATGGTTATCTTGCAAACTTGATTGCCACTCCTACACTTGAGGATAAGATCCATGCCGCACAGTTGCGTGATTCTGGTGTCAAGAATATCAAAGACAACATTGGCAAGGATAAGTACAAGAGTTTCTCTCTCGATGACAAGGGTACCTTGCTGTTTGAAGAACGCATTGTAGTGCCCAAGCTTGACAGCTTAAGAGAGATCATTCTCAAGGAGGCTCATGATACTCCGCTTTCTATCCACTCTGGCAGCACAAAGATGTACCAGGATCTCAAGTCAATCTATTGGTGGACCAGGATGAAGCGTGAAATTGCTCGCTATGTGTCTCAGTGTGATGTTTGTTGTCGTGTCAAGGCAGTTCATCAGAGACCACCTGGACTTCTTCAACCACTGCAAATTCCTGAGTGGAAATGGGACAAGATCGAGATGGACTTCGTTACTGGGTTTCCAAAGTCCAAGAAAGGCAACAATGCAATCTTTGTTGTCATTGATCGTCTCTCCAAAGTGGCTCACTTCTTCCCAGTCAAAGAGACAGTATCAGCTAGTCAGTTGGCAGAACTCTATATGACAAGACTGGTTCCTTTACATGGTGTTCCTTTGGCGATAAGCTCAGATCGTGGAAGTATCTTCACTTCTCGATTTTGGGATAGCTTTCAGAAAGCCTTGGGTACAAAACTTCTGTTCAACACAGATTACCATCCGCAGACAAGTGGACAAGTTGAAAGAGTGAACCAAATTCTGGAGGATATGCTCAGAGCTTGTGTTATCTCCTTTGGCATGAAATGGGAGGATTGCCTTCCATATGCTGAGTTCTCCTACAACAACAGCTTCCAAGCAAGTCTTGGCATGGCTCCCTTCGAAGCTCTCTATGGCCGCAAATGCATAACTCCTCTGAATTGGTCTCAAGCTGGTGAACGTCAATTCTTTGGTCCTGACATTATCCAAGAGGCTGAAGAAAAGGTTCGCATCATTCGTGACAATCTGAAGATTGCCCAGTCTCGGCAGAAAAGCTATTATGATAGCAAGCACATGGACATGGTCTATGCACCTGGTGATCAAGCTTACCTTCGTGTCACTCCTCTGAGAGGCACGCAACGCTTTGGCATCAAAGGCAAACTCGCTCCGTGTTATGTTGGGCCTTTCAACGTTCTATCAAGGCGTGGTGAATTGGCGTACCGTCTGGAACTTCCTCCAAACCTCTTCAAAGTGCACGATGTCTTCCACGTGTCACAACTCAAGAAGTGCTTCCAAGATCCAGGACGTGCAGTTGATCATGGGTCAATTGAACTTCGAGAAGATCTCTCTTATGTGGAACAACCGATTCGCATTCTTGACGAAGCTGAACGTCGCACCCGTAACAACACTATCAAGTTCTACAAGGTTCAATGGTCTCATCATTCTGACAAGGAAGCTACATGGGAACGTGAAGACCACCTCCGTGCCGAGTATCCCGACCTCTTCGTTGCTCCATGAAGAATCTCGGGGTGTGATTCCTTTGAGGGGGGGGGGGGGGGGGGAGGGGGAGTGTTGTAACAGCCCGTTTGTAACTTTCCAAAAATGTGGTGTTGTGTTGTAATAAAAATGATCTGCATGGTATCTTTTCTTTTTGTCTCCACAATTAATTAAATTGTTGCATTTGAATTAGATCACATTATTAAATCCAAACGCAAATTCAAATATTTTTCAAATATGATGATACAAAGTTTTTGCAAACTTTCAAACTTAGTAAATTAAATTACCTATTTTATGAATATAAAAGTTTGTCAAAAGGTGTCATCTCATATTTCTTTCCTTTTTGTTTTAAATGCAAAAACCAGAAAAGAAATAAAAAGAAAACAGAAAAACAAGAAAGAAAAAAAAAATTAGGGGAGAGGGCTCCCTGGCCGAACTGAGCCAACTCGGCCCAGCAACCCCCAGCCCGGCCCACCTTCCCTCTTCCCTTACCTCCGTACGGTCGCTCCCCTTTACAGCGAGGCAGGAGGAGCCATGGCTCGCTGCAGCGCGCCCCCACCTCCACCTGCCCCTCTTCTCCTATATACCGCATGCCGCCAAACCCTAACTCCCCTACTCCATCTCCTGTGCGCCACCGCCGCTCGCTCTCCTCTCCGCACACGCCGTCGCCTTTGCCTCCGAGCTCGGGGACCTGGTGCTACCCCTCGCCCCTGCCCCATGTTCTCGCCAAGGACTGCGCCACGAGACCCTCTGTCCTCGACGCTAGGGACTGGACACGGAAGCCACGACGAGCGCCGCGACGGACCCCTTCTTCCCGACGCCGGCCACGGAACCCCCGAGACCTCCCCGGGACCGTTCTCTCGCCTCCGTCGCCCCCGCGCCGTCCCACCTCGCCACGAGTCCCCCTCGGTGAGCACGCACCGGTCCCCTCTCTTCCCTCTCCGCTTCCCCCTCCTCTGGCGGTCCTTTTCACCGGCGCCGGAGTTGCGTCCGCCCGGCCGCGGCGGACACGCACGAGCACGCACACGGACCAGCCCTCCGAGCCTCCTTCTTTGAGTCCAAGCGCGCAATCGAGTCCCCCACATTTTCCCCACACCCACGGACACCGCGCACGCAAGCAATGTTGCCGGGAAACGGTCGTCGGCGTCGGCTTCCTCCGTCGTGCCCACTGTCCTCATAAAGTTCAGTTTCGTCAGAGTCCGCCACACCTCTCCTGTTAAAAACCAAAAGAAATCTAACCCTATCACTACCACTACCCCGACCCCGTGGCTAGCACCACCGTCTCAACCCGCACTCGGGCGCGCGCGAGTTCGAACCCTCTCTGGCACTACCCCGAACCCTATCACTACCACTACCCCGACCCCGTGGCTAGCACCACCGTCTCAACCCGCACTCGGGCGCGCGCGAGTTCGAACCCTCTCTGGCGCGTGGTAAAGCCAACCTTTTTTCGTTTATTGCGTGCCCCTGACAGCGGGTCCCACCCGTCAGTGAGAGCAGCGCTGGGAAATTTTACCCAGACCCCCTGCTCTCTGGTTCTTTCTTTTTAAGCCTCACCAATACTTTTGCTATCACCAACAGGTCCCTGCACATTTCAGAAAACCCCCTAGATTTAAAAATGCAATAACTTTATTTCTACAACTCCAAATTAAATAAACTTTATATGTTTTTATATCATAAAAATGCAATAAACATTAATGTCACATTCTTATGTCATTTTGCATCATTTATTTTAAATGCTTAGTTTAATTTAACAAATGCACTTAAATAATTAAATATGGAATATGTGGGGTAATAAATATATAATGCCCTAATTCCATTTAAGTTGCTCTTATCATTTGTATCATGTCTTGCCATGCTAATAACATTTAATCTGTTGCATAGATAAATAATTTTGCAATTAAATTCTAAATATGGAATGTGTTGGGCAGATATTTAATTATTGCGTACTCCATTTAAATTGATCAAATCACCATGCCATGCTATATATGTTAAACAACATTTAATTTGTTGGTTACACAAATAACTTGCACCATAATTAATTGCCGGGATTTCATCCCCGCATGAATATGACCTAATCATCTCATACTATATTGCAACATAATTCGATTGCGCATTTGCTTTGTATTGATTATGTTTCCTATTGTCTGTGTTTTGCTCTTCTCTGGATAGACGACGACGCGTCTGCTGTCGATACTTTCATCCTTGAGATTTCAGCTTTTGTGCCGGGCCACGAGCTGCCAGACAAGCTTCTGCTAACAGTTTACACGATTGTTTGATTTTCATTCTTGCCTTTTGATCTATGCTATCCTAGTTACGATTCTTGAATTGCGATCCCATCATATGTGTATCCTGCAGCCCATACAGCTTTATCCCCACATCCTATCACCTGTTGTATGTTTATCTGTTAGCCTTGCGAGTCGTAGTGCATGCTTAAGGTTGGTTCTGCGAGTTTGTTTGTCCTATGTCATTTATGCTTAGTATGATAGATTGTCTACTTTAATAAAATGCTATCTTTTGTTGGGGTACTATAACTAAAAGATAAGGCACCGGCGGAAGGCCTTGCGAGGTGCTTTGTTCTGCTAAGTGTCGACCTAGGAACTCAGTTCTTGTTCTCGGATCCAATTTTGAGCGCATTAACCGCTTGCGGGAGGCCCTATGGAGCCCCCCGCCGCTTCGATCTAATCCGCTTCTTATCCAGGGCACCGCAAGTAGTTCGGGCTTTCCATTTGATGCATGCATGACCTAACGATCTCATGATGATGGAGTAGTCGATTCTCATATAGGGTGGCACGTTCTTAGAGTGCTATGAAGGTCGATCCCGCGGGCACTGAACCTGATTAGCCGTGCACACAGTCATGCGGTTCCCTGGATGGGTTGTAGAGAAGAGATTTGCCGTGTTGAGATGCCCTACCTTCTGGCTTTGCTTTTGGGGTTGATCGAACGAGTACGGGTCCAGTAGTGCACCCCTTCAGGGTATAATCTTATCAATGAGCCGTATCCACGGTTATGGACGACTTGGTGATGATGCTGGCTAACAAGATTATAGACAACTTACACCTAATCATTGTTAATTAACCTGACTAGTAATATAGACTTACTTTCACAATAATTGTAACTAAAATTGTTCACTTTGTGAGTAATTCCTGAATTGCTTCCTCATACTTGGTTGAGGGGGTTAATCCGAGAATGGGTTATGATTGGTGTTAGTTGTAGTTGGTTACCTTATGCGCTCTCTTATCCCTCTCTAGCTTAGACGGAAGTTGTAGCGTGTCTCTATTAGGTTGCTAGTGCTACTGCCGCTAAGTCCACTTATGTAACAGCCCCAGGTTTAGAACCTGAAAACCACTGTAAATTTTCCACTTTTGTGTAATTGCATCATGGCATTAATATCAAATTGCTACTATTATGTCAATTGCATCCAAACACTGTGAATTGGGCATATTTGTCAAGGAAGTTCCAGGAGTTCAACATAAGATATTTGCACTTGCTAAGAACAAACTATTTTGAATAATGGCATATTTGTCAAGGAAGTTCCAAGAGTTCCAAATATTATATTTGCTTGGTCTCAAAATCATTAAAGTGACAACTTATGGAAATATCAACAAAATGCCCGTTTTAACACCTATGAACAAAAAGGCACCAAAACATTTTATTTTGAGGAGCCAATTTTTGTGGTGCCTCTACATGATATGGGGAGGCTCCCTGAATTTTCTCAGATTTTTATAAAGTGTTTAACTGCCCCAATTAAATCAAAACAGTGCACTGGTTTTAAAAATAATTAGAAAAGGACCTGTTTGTGATGGAAAATAAATTGGGCAGGGGGCTTTCTGCAAAAAGTTCTTCTTCTTCCTGTAGCGACCGAGGGCGATGAACAGAGCGCGCTCGAGCCGCGCCAGCTCGCCGTGACCGCCTCCCCCTGCCCACTGCTGCTCCTGCGAGGAGGATAAGGACCCCAAGGCCGCTCTCTCTCTCTCCCCGATATTTTTCCCCTGCCCTCTCCCGTTTTCCCCGAGCCGCCATGGCCGTGACCTAGCCGAGGTCGCCGCCGCGAATCGCCGTTGCTAGGGACCTCGCAGAGCAGATCGAAGAGCACCACGAGCTCCGCGACGTCTCCTTCTTCCTCTGCGCCGAAGGAATCGAAGAGGGACGCCGCCCATCGACCACAGCTTCCTCGTCTCCTTCCGCTCCGGCCGCCGGACTCCGGGCACGCGCGCGACCTCCTCCGACCTCCTCCGTCACCGCCGCGAGTCCCCACGCGTCGAGGGTGAGCGGGCGCACCTCCTAGACACCTCCTCCCTCTCCATCTCTCTCTGGCTCGCCGCGTAGACGTCGCCTCCGTCGGAGCCGTAGCGCGCCGCCGCCGCCGCTCGTCGCCGGAGCACCTCCCGGCGACCATTTGGTCCGTAGCCCCGCCACGAGGCTCCCCACGCTCTGGCGCGTCGAACGCGCCCCTCCGCGAGCCCCCTAGCGCCGTGAAACGCCGTGCCCGTGCACGTCGCCGCCGGCGGACGCCACGGCCGCGCGCTCCGGCGTGCGTTGACCGCCCCCGCGCTCGCGTGGCTGCCAGCGTGGCGCTGGCCCACCCGTCAGTGGCTCGGGCTAGCCTCGCGCTCGGTGAAAAACGCCCAGGGGTATTTTCTGCGAATTAATAAAAAGGACAGAAATGATTTAAACTTCAAAAATTCATAACTTTCAAAATACTTATCCAAATTTAGCAAATAATATACCAAAATGCTCAGAAAAATAAATGCTATCTAATGGATTGATGCACACTTCCATTACTGCTACTGTAATTTTCTGTTTTGCTAAAGTGAAGAAAGGGGTAGAGATAAAAGGGTATAGTTTAACTTCATAATAAATTCCTCAAATTGCTAGAATGGTACCCTCTAAGTAAAAATGATTATAAGCACTGGTTCTACACATTCAGAATAATTTCAAGCATGTACCTAAATTAAAAGTGTAGGGGAACATAAAAACAAGTAGGAAAATATATTTCCTATGTCGTTGAATAATTATTCTTAGCATCCCATTTAAATGTCATATAGTTGTGATAATAGTTCAGTGCATTAAAATGTCATACCATCATGTGTTTGCGCATTGCATATGAATTGCTTGTATTGATTGTGTTCTCTCCGGTGTTTTTAAACATCGATAGATCAAGGAACCGGGGTCCCGCCACATTACCCCGACGATCAGTATTACCCGCCTGCTGAGCAAGGCAAGCGTGATCCCCACCCTCTTGCATATCTTATCCTATTTTATGCAAAGTATTTTCTCCACTATATTATTGCATGCGGTTCCAAATGTCAATTTGATTGGATAGAGTATCCTATAGTTGCATTCAGTTCCCGAAGCCATTACCTGTTTCCCCTCCTATTATCCATAGGTTTGTGTTGATGGCCGGAATTAACTACTTTGCTAGGTTGTTGCTTAGCCATGCTTAGTTAACTGCTTAGTGGTCTGATGGATATTCATGTTGGGATCAGATGTGGAAATTCCGCGGATGATGGTGGAGAAATGGTAGTAATATTTATTAAAATGCTAAAAGGTGGGGATGAGAGGCCACATGTTATGTGGTGGGTTGTCTCGTTCTCGCCGCCTCAGTGCGAGTTCTCGCCTTCGAGCCAAGTTGAGCGTGCTACCATGCGTGGGTATATGGAACCTCGTCGACCGACTAACTCGTGTCGGACTAGCCAGGGGTCCTCTAGTTTGGCTTTCCATTTGCGCGTGTGTTGAGATGGTGGCCAAGACTGAGATGAGGATGATGGTGGTAGGAAAATGAGTGGCCGCGGGGCAGGGTGTCGGAGGCACTGAACTTGTCCTACGGTCACTGATGATCCTAGGTTAGTCCAAGCGAGGTAAAGGTCGTAGCCGCTCCCACCCAACCGGCTTTCCCCGGAAGAGAGCTAGTTGTACAGGCAATGGGCCGGACGGTACGCATGGATAAGGAGCTGGGAGGTCCCTCGGGAACCTGGCGACTTTCACATTGTACACCCCCTGCAGGGATAAATCTTTTTGAAAAGCCGTGTCCACGGTTAAGGACGACTTGGTGACGAATTCAGGGATCATAGACTAACTTTAACGAAATGATTAAAAACTGGGTACTAAAGGTACCACTCACGATTGTAAGGTTGACTTCCTCGAGGTTGATTCGGGGAGGTGCCTTTGTTAAACAGGTACAGTGGTGGAAGAGGATGAGAAAGTGAATCAAAAGAGAAAGAATTACTTCTTACCCCTCTTCGAAAATATTCTGATAGTCGATGCCTTGGAGTCATATTTTAAGAATAAATTCAGCTTTACGCAAAACAGCCATAAAACCTTGAGAGCCACTCATAGAGCAAATAGCTCAAAATCTTGTTGAGTTCGTCGAACTCACCCTTGTTTATTTTTGTTTCAGAGGAGGACTTTACCTACCTCGAAGGTGGGTTCTATGTTGACATCGACGAGTAGTCTGGGGTTCCCGGGTGGCAGCCTGGGGCAACTAGGAACCAGCTGGCACGGGATTGTTTATCTGTAGGCCTCTTAGGCCATATTTGGATCTTGTTGTTTAGAACAACTTAATTTGCTTCCGCTTGATGTACTGATGGGTCTGTGACCTTGGATTGTAATATTTGCTATCTTTCTCTACTAAGAGTTGAACTATATTTATCTTGAGTCGTAGGGTCTGTCATGTGCCAGGTGTTCCGGTGTCTTAGTCTCTTTATTATACTTGAGGGCTATGCTTTGGACATGGCATGATCGAAGGGTTGTGTTGCCGATGATCCATGCCGAGCACGCCTGCCGATGTTTACTCGGCCTGGGAGTGGTAACCCCAGTAACCTTCGATTATGTAGCATGACCACCGACACATAGCATCATTGTATAATTTATGGATTGGGGCATTACAACTTGGTATCAGAGCAGTACCGCCTGTAGGAAACCCTTACTACTGGTCGACGTTGAGTCTAGTGTTGGTAAAAATATTTTTAAACTAAAAATGAGTTGTGAAAACCATCTTAGGATTCTTTTTACTCCTTATCTGGTTACCCTCTAATCTCGGAGCCATCTTACCTCTATTTGTTTTGGGCCTTATTACGTGTCGCTTCCGCCGCGCATGGCTTATCATACAAGTGGTGTACTCTTACTCACTTTGGGTTCAGGGCGCGGGGCGACCAGCTTTTGGGGCTCCCGTCCCTCTGTTTGCTTTCAGGATCATTTTCCTTGCTGTTCCTAGTCTCTACCCGAGTTCTACTTTCATTCCTGAATCTAGAGTCTCCGGACCTGACATTTGAATTATTTTGCCACAGATGACTGGTTCGGGCTTGGTTGTTCGCCTCACTCGATGTGAGGGTGTTCGAGGGTTCCCCGCCTTGTTTGCCGCAGCTTTGGCCAGCCAGGGTTGTAGGTGGTACCCGGAGTACACGGTGTATGAGGAGTATGCACCGTACAGCCAGGCGCAGTTCTTCTGTAAGGTGCGCGTGCTCAACGACGAGGGTCGCGTTGAGAACGTAGCTGGAGGCGTGGGTATGACCGTGGAGCAGGCGGTTCAGGAGGCCGCGTATAACGGTCTCTCTATTTACCGCAGCTATTGTCCGTATCTCGCTAACCAGGCGTCGGATTTCTGCCACTTCCCAGCTGCCGACGACAGCACGTCGGGTGTTTACCAAGCTGTGTACAGCAGCGGCGAGATGGAGTCGGACAGCAGGCACCGGGCACTGATTGAGCTAGTCCGAGCGTTGGACCGTCGAGCCCGGCAGTGGTACCTCTACGCCGTCTCGGCGCGCGCTAGCCACCGTCATACTCTGATGAGTATGCGTCCGTATGTCATGGATGGGACGCTTCCTCTCACACTACTCCGCCCACCCCCGTTGGAGGAGTTGCCTACCGACGTTTGCAGTCCGGATGTTGGTGGCGTAACTCCGCCTACCGGTCCTCACCGAGACCCGAGGCTTACTGCACTCGAGTCGCCGTATGGCCACCAGCCTGCCAGTGCGCGCCGCTTCCGCACTCCCCCGGCGCCACTTGATGAGGATGTTATGGCGTACTACTAGCCATGTGTACTACCAGGAGATGCTCGAGTTATTGTGCCTTCCTGCGAGTTGTGCCAATTACTCCTTTGCTTGTATCTCTGGAGCCTGGATCAGTAGAGCTCGTTATGTAATAGACTCGTCACTGTTATCTTCCTAGTAACCATTCGGTGTAATATGTATGAGGCTTGTACCTCTCTCTCTCAGCAAACTGTGGCTGGTACTAGAACCTATATTTGTGAACTCATTTCCATCTATGCGTGCGTCTAGTGATGTGCATGTTGTTCTATCTGTTGCTACTACCAGTTTTGCTGTCCCTAGTTTTGTGTACAAGGATGACACGATGGGATTCTAACTGTGTCCTTGTCAATATCCAGAATGACGGGCCGTCGCCGCGGCGAAGATTTACCGCCACCTCCCACCATGGCGGAGGTCCTCCTGCTTATGGAGGAGGGCCGTGTGCGCAGCGACCGACTCCTCGAGCAGTTGGTGCACCAAGGGAACCGGAGGAATAACGATTGTCATACTCTCACTGAGTTCCTGCGGTCCCAGCCACCGTCCTTCTCCGATGCTAAGGAGCCCTTGGACGCAGATGACTGGCTGCGTGCGCTGGAGCGCAAGTTCGCTGCCATGCATGTTCCAGCTGTGGAACAAGTCAACTTCGCCACTTACCTGTTGGCGGGTGCAGCGGGCGCGTGGTGGGAGAGCCACCAGGCGATGTTCGCTGCTGGACATGTTTTCACCTGGGAGGAGTTTCGCACTGCCTTCCGCGCTGCCTACATTCCCAAGCCCCTCATGGACTTGAAGAGGAGGGAGTTCCTGGACTTGCATCAGGGACGGATGGACGTTCCAGTCTATGGTCATGAGTTCAGCCGTCTCTCCCGTTACGCCCCTCGGGATGTGACCAATGATGCGGACAAGCAGGAGTTGTTCCGCAAGGGGCTCAATCCGAGGCTTCGTTACGAGTTGCTGCCCTTCAAGTTCACGAGCTACCAGGAACTATACAACCAGGCTCTCACCCTGGAACAGGGAAGGAAGGAACTAGAGGCCACTAAGAGGCCACTTCAGGGGGATCATCAGAGCTCCTCGGCTGCTGACGGCAAGAAGCGTTGGGTCTTCGTTCCCTATAGCTCCGTGCCCCGTCCTCCGTTTGTGCCAAGGACCTCGGAGTACAGGCCACCTCCGCCGCGCCCTCCTACTCCAAAAGTGGGCCCGGGCGGAAGTGGTTATCGTCCTCAACTCCCTGCACCACCGACAAGCACGTGCTACAGCTGTGGCCAGCCCGGCCACTACTCCAGAGAATGCCCGAGGAAGGCGCCACCACCAGCCCCTGCCACGCCCGTAGCCAAGACGGGTACGGCTAGTCGTGGTCGCCTGAACCACGTCACTGTTGAAGACGTGGAGGACGACCCCAGTGTTCTCATGGGTACGCTTCGAATTGCTAAAGCTCTAGCTACAGTACTGTTTGATTCTGGAGCATCACATTCATTCATTTCGGTAGCATTTGCACAACGAAACAATATACCGTTTGAAGAGTTGGAAGCACCGTTATATGTCACCAGCCCGGGTACTCGTTGGCAAACCAAAAGGGTGACCCCCGAAGTTTCAATTAATATAGGCTCATTCCCCTTCCCGTTTCCGCTGATAGCCTTCAATTCAACCGGCTTTGATGCCATACTGGGCATGAACTGGCTAGGGAAATACAAGGCTAACCTCGACTGTGCTGCCAAAACCCTCACCGTGACCACCTCTTCCGGCGAAATTGTGGAGTATTGGTCTGCACAGTCCAGACCTCCATCTCCATCCGTGCCCCACTCACCGGAGCTTCTCCTTTGCCTTATGGAAGGCTTATCCCCTCCTGAAATCCAAGACATCCACGTGGTGTGTGACTTCCCGGATGTGTTCCCGGAGGAATTGCCTGGCATGCCACCTGATCGAAGTGTGGAGTTCGTCATAGAGTTGCTTCCCGGTACCGCGCCGGTTGCTAAGAAGCCCTACCGGATGCCGGTGGAGGAGCTGGCGCTGCTAAAGGAGCAAATTGATGAACTGTTAGCGAAAGAGTTCATTCGGCCTAGCAGTTCCCCTTGGGGTTGTCCCGTACTCTTCGTCAAGAAGAGGGATTCTACCGTGCCTCGTCTAGTCTCTGACTACAGGCCGTTAAATGCGGTGACAGTCAAAAACAAGTACCCTATTCCTCGCATCAATGATCTATTGGATCAACTAGCTGGAGCAACGGTATTTTCCAAGATGGACCTGAGATCAGGGTACCATCAGATCAAGATCAGAGAGCAGGATATTCCAAAGACGGCATTTGTTACTCGCTATGGCTCCTACGAGTATACCGTTATGTCCTTTGGTCTCACCAATGCTCCTGCGACATTCATGTGGCTCATGAACTCCGTCTTCATGGATTATCTCGACAAGTTTGTTGTCATCTACATCGACGACATTCTCGTCTACTCCAAAACCGATGAAGAGCATGCCGAACATCTTCGTTTGATCCTGACACGCCTTCGAGAACACCGCCTTTATGCCAAGTTCTCCAAGTGTGAGTTTTGGTTGGATAATCTTGTCTTCCTTGGGCATGTGATATCCGCAAATGGAGTGGCTGTCGTTCCCGACAAGGTTCGAACTATTATGGATTGGGTAACTCCCATGTCTGTCAAGGACATCCGAAGCTTTCTGGGATTGGCAGGTTACTACCGCCGATTCATCGAAGGGTTCTCCAAAATAGCCAAGCCTCTGACCAACCTTCTCAAGAAGGATACAAGGTTCGTATGGACGGACCAAGCTGAAGAGAGCTTCAAAACCCTGAAGGCCAAACTCACTTCTGCTCCTGTGCTTGCCCTGCCAGACGCAAGCAAGGATTTCGTGGTCTTCTGTGACGCCTCTCTGCAAGGCTTGGGCTGTGTGTTAATGCAAGATGGCCATGCAGTGGCATATGCCTCTCGCCAATTGAAGACACATGAGCAAAACTACCCAACTCATGATTTGGAGCTTGCCGCAGTGGTTTATGCTCTGAAGCAATGGAGACCATACCTGTTTGGTAACCGTTGCGAGATTTACTCGGATCACAAGAGTTTGAAATACCTTTTCACCTAGCCGGATCTAAATCTCAGGCAAAGACGTTGGTTGGAGTTAATTAAGGACTATGATGTGAGTCTGAATTACCAACCCGGCAAGGCGAACGTCGTGGCTGACGCGCTGAGTCGAAAAGCTTATAGAAACAACCTGATGGTTGAGAAGGCTCAACCTGCTCTCCATGAAGAGTTCGCCCGTTTGAACCTAGAAATTGTCCCTTCTGGCTATCTCGCAAATCTGGAAATCAAATCTACTCTGGTAGACCAGATAAAGGAGGCGCAGAAACTAGATGCTGGCGTTCTTAATATCAAGAAGAACATTGCTAGTGGAAAGGCCAAATGCTTCTCGGAGAATGAAGCGGGAATCGTGTACTTTGGTGACCGTCTGGTAGTGCCAAAGGAACAGAATCTGAAGGAGCTGATCCTCAAAGAAGCGCATGATTCCCCTCTCTCTATTCATCCCGGTAGTACTAAAATGTACCAAGACCTCCGACCACTATTCTGGTGGACTCGGATGAAAAGAGAAATCGCCAAGTATGTTTCGGAATGCGACACCTGTCGTCGTGTAAAGGCTGAACATCAAAGGCCTGCTGGCACCCTTCGCCCTATTGCGATACCAGAATGGAAGTGGGATGAGATTGGTATGGACTTTATTACGGGTCTGCCAAAGTCTCCCAAGGGCAACGATGCTATCTGGGTGATCATCGATCGACTATCCAAAGTGGCTCACTTCCTCCCAGTGCGAGTCGACATCACAGCTGCTAAGCTGGCTGACCTGTATGCCTCCCGGATCATCGTACTTCACGGTGTTCCCCAGAGGATAATCTCTGATCGTGGCAGCTTGTTCACCTCCAAGTTCTGGACGAGTTTCCAACAAGCCATGGGAACTCGCCTCAACTTCAGCACAACCTTCCATCCCCAAACTGATGGACAGACCGAAAGGGTGAACCAAGTTCTAGAGGACATGCTTCGAGCTTGTGTAATCTCTTTTGGAAAGGGGTGGGAAAAATACCTTCCCTACGCTGAGTTCTCCTACAACAATAGCTATCAAGCGAGTCTGGGTATGGCCCCATTCGAGGTTCTGTATGGAAGAAAATGCCGAACTCCGCTAAATTGGTCCGAGACCGGAGAGAGGCAACTCTTGGGTCCAGAGGTGATCAATGAAGCTGAGGAGAAGGTGAAAATCATACGAGAGAATCTGAAGATTGCCCAGTCTAGGCAGAAGAGCTACTATGATAAGCACCATCAGGAGGTCCATTATGAAATTGGTGACAAAGCCTATCTACGCGTTTCTCCTCTTCGTGGTGTTCGTCGCTTTGGAATCAAGGGAAAATTGGCCCCTCGTTTTGTTGGCCCGTTCACTATTCTGGCCAAACGAGGAGATCTATCCTACCAACTCGAACTCCCCGCCAACTTCCCGGATGTGCATGATGTGTTCCATGTATCCCAACTCCGCCGTTGCTTCAAGGATCCTATCCGTAGAGTCAGTCATGAGGAGCTGGATATCCAGGCGGATCTCACTTATCGCGAGCATCCCATACGTATCCTGGATGAAGCGGAAAGGAAGACTCGAAATAAGACTACCAAATTCTTCAAGGTTCAGTGGTCTCATCATTCCGAAGAAGAAGCTACCTGGGAAAGAGAGTCTAGTCTTCGTGAGGAGTATCCCGACTTTCTTCCGCAACCTTAGAATCTCGGGACGAGATTCCTGTAAGGGGGGTAGATTTGTAACAGCCCCAGGTTTAGAACCTGAAAACCACTGTAAATTTTCCACTTTTGTGTAATTGCATCATGGCATTAATATCAAATTGCTACTATTATGTCAATTGCATCCAAACACTGTGAATTGGGCATATTTGTCAAGGAAGTTCCAGGAGTTCAACATGAGATATTTGCACTTGCTAAGAACAAACTATTTTGAATAATGGCATATTTGTCAAGGAAGTTCCAAGAGTTCCAAATATTATATTTGCTTGGTCTCAAAATCATTAAAGTGACAACTTATGGAAATATCAACAAAATGCCCGTTTTAACACCTATGAACAAAAGTGCACCAAACCATTTTATTTTGAGGAGCCAATTTTTGTGGTGCCTCTACATGATATGGGGAGGCTCCCTGAATTTTCTCAGATTTTTATAAAGTGTTTAACTGCCCCAATTAAATCAAAACAGTGCACTGGTTTTAAAAATAATTAGAAAAGGACCTGTTTGTGATGGAAAATAAATTGGGCAGGGGGCTTTCTGCAAAAAGTTCTTCTTCTTCCTGTAGCGACCGAGGGCGACGAACAGAGCGCGCTCGAGCCGCGCCAGCTCGCCGTGACCGCCTCCCCCTGCCCACTGCTGCTCCTGCGAGGAGGATAAGGACCCCGAGGCCGCTCTCTCTCTCTCTCCCCGATATTTTTCCCCTGCCCTCTCCCGTTTTCCCCGAGCCGCCATGGCCGTGACCTAGCCGAGGTCGCCGCCGCGAATCGCCGTTGCTAGGGACCTCGCAGAGCAGATCGAAGAGCACCACGAGCTCCGCGACGTCTCCTTCTTCCTCTGCGCCGAAGGAATCGAAGAGGGACGCCGCCCATCGACCACAGCTTCCTCGTCTCCTTCCGCTCCGGCCGCCGGACTCCGGGTACGCGCGCGACCTCCTCCGACCTCCTCCGTCACCGCCGCGAGTCCCCACGCGTCGAGGGTGAGCGGGCGCACCTCCCAGACACCTCCTCCCTCTCCATCTCTCTCTGGCTCGCCGCGTAGACGTCGCCTCCGTCGGAGCCGTAGCGCGCCGCCGCTCGTCGCCGGAGCACCTCCCGGCGACCATTTGGTCCGTAGCCCCGCCACGAGGCTCCCCACGGTCTGGCGCGTCGAACGCGCACCTCCGCGAGCCCCCTAGCGCCGTGAAACGCCGTGCCCGTGCACGTCGCCGCCGGCGGACGCCACGGCCGCGCGCTCCGGCGTGCGTTGACCGCCCCCGCGCTCGCGTGGCTGCCAGCGTGGCGCTGGCCCACCCGTCAGTGGCTCGGGCTAGCCTCGCGCTCGGTGAAAAACGCCCAGGGGTATTTTCTGCGAATTAATAAAAAGGACATAAATGATTTAAACTTCAAAAATTCATAACTTTCAAAATACTTATCCAAATTTAGCAAATAATATACCAAAATGCTCAGAAAAATAAATGCTATCTAATGGATTGATGCACACTTCCATTACTGCTACTGTAATTTTCTGTTTTGCTAAAGTGAAGAAAGGGGTAGAAATAAAAGGGTATAGTTTAACTTCATAATAAATTCCTCAAATTGCTAGAATGGTACCCTCTAAGTAAAAATGATTATAAGCACTGGTTCTACACATTCAGAATAATTTCAAGCATGTACCTAAATTAAAAGTGTAGGGGAACATAAAAACAAATAGGAAAGTATATTTCCTATGTCGTTGAATAATTATTCTTAGCATCCCATTTAAATGTCATATAGTTGTGATAATAGTTCAGTGCATTAAAATGTCATACCATCATGTGTTTGCGCATTGCATATGAATTTTTTGTATTGATTGTGTTCTCTCCGGTGTTTTTAAACATCGATAGATCAAGGAACCGGGGTCCCGCCACATTACCCCGACGATCAGTATTACCCGCCTGCCGAGCAAGGCAAGCGTGATCCCCACCCTCTTGCATATCTTATCCTATTTTATGCAAAGTATTTTCTCCACTATATTATTGCATGCGGTTCCAAATGTCAATTTGATTGGATAGAGTATCCTATAGTTGCATTCAGTTCCCGAAGCCATTACCTGTTTCCCCTCCTATTATCCATAGGTTTGTGTTGATGGCCGGAATTAACTACTTTGCTAGGTTGTTGCTTAGCCATGCTTAGTTAACTGCTTAGTGGTCCGATGGATATTCATGTTGGGATCAGATGTGGAAATTCCGCGGATGATGGTGGAGAAATGGTAGTAATATTTATTAAAATGCTAAAAGGTGGGGATGAGAGGCCACATGTTATGTGGTGGGTTGTGTCGTTCTCGCCGCCTCAGTGCGAGTTCTCGCCTTCGAGCCAAGTTGAGCGTGCTACCATGCGTGGGTATATGGAACCTCGTCGACTGACTAACTCGTGTCGGACTAGCCGGGGGTCCTCTAGTTTGGCTTTCCATTTGCGCGTGTGTTGAGATGGTGGCCAAGACTGAGATGAGGATGATGGTGGTAGGAAAATGAGTGGCCGCGGGGCAGGGTGTCGGAGGCACTGAACTTGTCCTACGGTCACTGATGATCCTAGGTTAGTCCAAGCGAGGTAAAGGTCGTAGCCGCTCCCACCCAGTCGGCTTTCCCCGGAAGAGAGCTAGTTGTACAGGCAATGGGCCGGATGGTACGCATGGATAAGGAGCTGGGAGGTCCCTCGGGAACCTGGCGACTTTCACATTGTACACCCCCTGCAGGGATAAATCTTTTCGAAAAGCCGTGTCCACGGTTAAGGACGACTTGGTGACGAATTCAGGGATCATAGAATAACTTTAACGGAGTGATTAAAAACTGGGTACTAAAGGTACCACTCACGATTGTAAGGTTGACTTCCTCGAGGTTGATTCGGGGAGGTGCCTTTGTTAAACAGGTACAGTGGTGGAAGAGGATGAGAAAGTGAATCAAAAGAGAAAGAATTACTTCTTACCCCTCTTCGAAAATATTCTGATAGTCGATGCCTTGGAGTCATATTTTAAGAATAAATTCAGCTTTACGCAAAACAGCCATAAAACCTTGAGAGCCACTCATAGAGCAAATAGCTCAAAATCTTGTTGAGTTCGTCGAACTCACCCTTGTTTATTTTTGTTTCAGAGGAGGACTTTACCTACCCCGAAGGTGGGTTCTATGTTGACATCGACGAGTAGTCTGGGGTTCCCGGGTGGCAGCCTGGGGCAACTAGGAACCAGCTGGCACGGGATTGTTTATCTGTAGGCCTCTTAGGCCATATTTGGATCTTGTTGTTTAGAACAACTTAATTTGCTTCCGCTTGATGTACTGATGGGTCTGTGACCTTGGATTGTAATATTTGCTATCTTTCTCTACTAAGAGTTGAACTATATTTATCTTGAGTCGTAGGGTCTGTCATGTGCCAGGTGTTCCGGTGTCTTAGTCTCTTTATTATACTTGAGGGCTATGCTTTGGATATGGCATGATCGAAGGGTTGTGTTGCCGATGATCCATGCCGAGCACGCCTGCCGATGTTTACTCGGCCTGGGAGTGGTAACCCCAGTAACCTTCGATTATGTAGCATGACCACCGACACATAGCATCATTGTATAATTTATGGATTGGGGCATTACAACTTAACCCCATACTTTGGGAGTCTTACAGTTTTGTAACCTGTTAGCTTAAGCTTGTTCGATACGCTTCGGTGTATGACCCGTTCGCGGGCTGTAGTTTTTCTGCAGTTGAGGATTCTCCGCACGACCAGGTTGGTGGATACTACGTGGAGTTCGACGACGAGATCTACGACGAGTAGTTAGAGTTCCCCTAGGCTTCTTCCTGGTGGACCGCGTGGATGGGCCTTCTTTTTCCATTTCGGCTTTGAGCCCTTTGCTTCTTGTCTGTACTCTGACCGGTTTGTTTCCGTTGCATGATGTAATGTTGGGACATGTGCCCTCTGATTGGTGCCATTCGATATATTTTGCTCAGTGAGAGCTTTTGGATATTATTTCCTTTCTTTGTGTCTTAGGTTTATTTTGTGGTTTCAACTTGTTAAAAATCCGACTCGTATACCATGTGTGTATGGTTGAAGTATACGAGTTGGAAGACTTTTTTGGTTCTTGTGTGCACAATCTTGAAACGTATTTAACGTTGGGATCGCCAAGAGCTGTCGGCCGATGATCCATTCCGAGCCTGGCCTGCTTGTTTCTTGGGATTCGTAACCCCAGTATGTTCTTGGTTGTGTGGCCCAACCGATACGTTTCGTTTGTGTAGCTTGAATTCAGGGTCTGACAGTTGGTATCAGAGCTTTAACGCCCTCAGGTTCCCTTCTACTGGTCGTTGTTTGAGTCCAGAAAAATATTTTGTAGCTATCAGGAAATTCTTAAACGTGAGAGTAGGAATTATGTTCTTTTACTTCTTTCCCCACCCACCCTCCTTGTTCTTCTGGTAAGGAAGTGTTACGATATTTTTTTCTCACCTAAATTTTAAAATTAGGACATCACATGTTCTGGGTTTCTGTAGTACCATAGTTGCAGGTGTCTTCAAGTTGGTGCTTTTCGCTTCAGCAGTTATCAACCTCTTCGGCTACGTTCAGTTTCATTCTTGAATCAATCAGTTGTTTCTCCTCTTTGGTGGAGTTACGTCAATCTCAATTGGTTTTCCTCGTTCTAGTGCTAGTCTTTGTTCTTACCTCTCTTTAAATCTTTCTGGAAGTAAACAAAGTGGCGAACCATGATGGATGGCCATGTCTGGTTTGTTATCTTTTCTAAGCAATCTGGAGTTTTTCCTTTAAGCGCTTACATTGGATTTTGTTTATCCGATTATGGTGTTAACGTTGTATCCTCCTCAGGATGGAGAGTGGCGAAGAAGATACTCAAATGCCATCTGAAATGAGGCAGGTGTTGTCTCAGATGACGCAAGTTTTGGGTCACATTTAGCAAAACCAAAACCAGGGCAACTGCCGTGTGACAATTGTAGAGTTCCTCCAACTCAACCCACGCACGTTTGATGTTCCCTCTGAGCCACTTGATGCTGACGACTGGCTGCGTGAGATGAACAATGCTCTAGCTGTTTCTCATGTGTCCGATGAGGACCGTGTTCCGTTTGTGTCCTATCTTCTCCGCGGAAAAATCCATGTCTTGGTGGGAGAACTTCCAACAGTTACGAGTACAAGGTGTTGTTATCACTTGGGATGAGTTCAAGGAGGCTTTCAAACGCCACCATATTCCCGAGGGGGTCATGGAAAGAAAGCGTGGTGAATTCTATGACTTGACTCAGGGAAGCATGTCTGTGCTGGACTATCAAGCCGAGTTCAACCGTCTGGCTCGCTATGCTCTAGATGAGGTATCAACTGATGCCCAGAAGCAAGCCAAATTTCGCAGAGGTCTGAGCCCAAATCTGAAGTATGCACTCACCTTGTTCAAGTGCGTTAACTTTGAAGAGCTCGTGAACACAGCTCTCCGAGAGGAATTTGGTCGTGAGATGTTTGAAGAATCTCGAAAACATGCTCTTGAAGGTGCTTCTTCTTCAGCAAACACCATGCCTCAACATAAGCGTAGGCTTTGGGTTCCATATGCATCTCCAACTCAACCCACCCATCTTCCAAGCCCTTTAGGGTTCACTCCTCTTCCTCCCTCCGTAATGTTTCCTACAAGAGGTTCTCAAGCTCAGAAAAGGCCAAGTGTTCAAATTCCGCCAAAGCCAGCGACTTCAAAAACCTGCTTCAAGCCATATCTCTATCCATTTTCCACAAAACAAGCTTCATAAGCAACAAGCTCGTTCTTCTCCAACACAAGCTTTAGTTTGTGCTTTCCCCAGCAATTTGCCTACAGCTAGGAGTGGAAGGGTGAACCACCTCAACGCCAAAGAGGCAGAGGAAGCTCCAGAAGTTGTAATGGGCAAACTACTAGTTAACTCTTTTCCTGCTAAGGTATTGTTCGATACTGGAGCATCTCATTCTTGTGTGTCAGTAACCTTCGCTGAAACAACGAAGCTGCCTCTAGACCCCTTATCTATTCCACTCGTGATACATTCTCCGGGAACGCAAATGCAGACTTCCAGGGTAAGCCATGGAAACCAAATTAAAATTGGAGGTCATTTGTTCCTTGCTTCCTTAATTCTTCTGGGTAACTCAGACATTGATGTCATTCTCGGCATGGATTGGTTGAAGGCCAACAAAGCTAAGATAGATTGTTCCACAAAGACTGTAACTCTTTCTCATCCTTCTGGACAGATAGTCTATTCCCCAAACCAAACCTCTTCAGCTCAGCTTTTCGCGCTCAATGTTCTTCCTCTCCCTGCTATGGAAGATATACCGGTGGTCCGAGACTTTCCTGACGTCTTTCCTGAAGAATTGCCAGGCATGCCGCCTGACAGAGCCGTGGAATTCATTATTGAACTAGAACCAGGCACTCCTCCTATCTCCAAACGTCCTTACAAGATGGGCCCCAAAGAACTGGCCAAACTTAAGAGGCAGCTAGAGGAGTTGGAAAGTAAAGGTCACATCCAACCTAGTACTTCTCCTTGGGGTTGTCCTACTCTGTTTGTCAAAAAGAGGGACACAACTGAGCGACTGGTTGTTGACTACCGTCCTCTGAACAAGAAAACCATCAAGAACAAGTATCCCCTTCCTCGAATCAATGACCTGTTTGATCAACTGGCAGGCGCTAAGGTTTTCTCCAAGTTGGACTTGAGGTCAGGTTATCACCAGATCAAGATCCGCAAAGAAGACATTCCAAAGACAGCTTTCACCACTCGTTATGGCCTATATGAATACACAGTCATGTCTTTCGGTCTCACAAATGCTCCGGCGACTTTCTCACGTCTCATGAACTTCGTTTTCATGGAATACCTCGATAAGTTCGTGGTAGTCTATCTCGATGACATTCTTATCTATTCCAAAACCGAAGAAGAACACGGAGAACATCTACGTCTTATCCTGTTGAAACTCCGAGAACGCCGTCTCTACGCCAAGTTCTCCAAGTGTGAATTCTGGCTTCCTAAAGTATCCTACCTTGGTCATGTCATCTCTTCTGAAGGCATTTCTGTTGATCCGTAAAAAGTGAAGGCCATTGTTGAATGGTGGCCTCGTACATCGGTGAAACAAGTCAGGAGTTTCCTTGGCATGGCTAGCTATTGCCGTCGATTTGTTGAGAACTTCTCCAAAATCGCTAAGCCTCTCACCGATCTTACTAGGAAGGATAGAAAGTTTCTTTGGACTCCAAAGTGTGATGAGAGCTTCAATCTCTTGAAAGTTAAACTCACTTCTACTTCTATTCTAGTTGGCCCAGATACTTCCAAACCTTTCCAAATCTTCTGCGATGCATCTCTTCAAGGACTAGGTGCAGTCTCATGCAAGAACGCAAAGTTGTGGCTTATGCATCTCGTCAGTTGCAGCCTCATGAGCTCAACTATCCTACACATGATCTTGAACTTGCAGCAATCATGTATGCCCTCAAGGCTTGGAGACCTTATTTGTTGGGGCACAGCTGTGAGATCTTCACTGATCACAAGAGTCTCAAATATCTCTTCACTCAACCAGATTTGAACCTCAGGCAAACAAGGTGGCTTGAGAAACTCTCAGATTACGATCTTACCATCTCTTACACTCTAGGCAAAGCTAATGTAATGGCTGATGCTCTCAGTCGCAAGTCCTATTGCAACAACCTCATGGTTGAGGACATCCAACCTCCTCTTCATGAAGACTTCAAGAAGCTCAATCTTCAAGTGGTTCCTTCTGGTTATCTTGCAAACTTGATTGCCACTCCTACACTTGAGGATAAGATCCATGCCGCACAGTTGCGTGATTCTGGTGTCAAGAATATCAAAGACAACATTGGCAAGGATAAGTACAAGAGTTTCTCTCTCGATGACAAGGGTACCTTGCTGTTTGAAGAACGCATTGTAGTGCCCAAGCTTGACAGCTTAAGAGAGATCATTCTCAAGGAGGCTCATGATACTCCGCTTTCTATCCACTCTGGCAGCATAAAGATGTACCAGGATCTCAAGTCAATCTATTGGTGGACCAGGATGAAGCGTGAAATTGCTCGCTATGTGTCTCAGTGTGATGTTTGTTGTCGTGTCAAGGCAGTTCATCAGAGACCACCTGGACTTCTTCAACCACTGCAAATTCCTGAGTGGAAATGGGACAAGATCGAGATGGACTTCGTTACTGGGTTTCCAAAGTCCAAGAAAGGCAACAATGCAATCTTTGTTGTCATTGATCGTCTCTCCAAAGTGGCTCACTTCTTCCCAGTCAAAGAGACAGTATCAGCTAGTCAGTTGGCAGAACTCTATATGACAAGACTGGTTCCTTTACATGGTGTTCCTTTGGCTATAAGCTCAGATCGTGGAAGTATCTTCACTTCTCGATTTTGGGATGGCTTTCAGAAAGCCTTGGGTACAAAACTTCTGTTCAGCACAGCTTACCATCCGCAGACAAGTGGACAAGTTGAAAGAGTGAACCAAATTCTGGAGGATATGCTCATAGCTTGTGTTATCTCCTTTGGCATGAAATGGGAGGATTGCCTTCCATATGCTGAGTTCTCCTACAACAACAGCTTCCAAGCATGTCTTGGCATGGCTCCCTTTGAAGCTCTCTATGACCGCCGTGGGATCCGAAGCTGGGTAAACTCGCCGTGTTCAATCCCGTCCTCGACGACACCAACCTTCTTCCCCACAATCCATATGTAGGCTAGAGGACCCCCGTCTCCTATCAATTATGTCGATACCACGACAGTTGGCGCCCACCATGGGGCATGAGGTTCCTGGTGTCACGTTCCAGGCGGGAACACTTGGCGGCGTGGGCAAGCAGATCGCCGTCGGTCGCGTCACAAGGTATGGCGGCCATAGCTACGTCAACTCGGATGAGTCCTGGCTCCCGGCGGACGACTACCTTATCGGATGCGCAATCGTGCCGATCGGAGGGATCGACGTCTTCATCGGGTACACGCCAGAGGCGTACGGCCTACCGCGTTTCTACAACCCCACCCACCAACCCTTCGACCAAGCAGTCGACCGGCAAGATGGATCTGAATCCGCCTTCTCCCAGGAGTCGGCCGAATCTGATTTCCACTTCGTCGGAGTTGTCGGACTGGGATCCGACTCCCAGCCGGAAAACAACGATCCTGAGTCAATCCTCCCTGCTCTACAGGAGGATGCGATGTCAGATGCCGGATCCAGATCTACCATTCAAGTCAACGTAGACTCTGATTCCGATGATGATGCTAGTCTCTTCGAAGAGAAGATCAAAACCCGCTTTTCCAGTGGAAATCCGGCTCCCTCAAAGGGTACAGCGGATACAGACATGCCTGACAAGCTGGTTATGATGGTTGTTGTCGGTCACGAGACAACCCCAGTTACTTCGGAGGCGCAAAACAAGCCGGCGGAAGATGCCGGCGACACCACTGCCGGCCAACTCATTGAAAGTTCCGACAAGGTGCGCGCGAAGAAGAAAGCTGGCCTCGAGAAAGGCGGCAGCAGCAAACCCACGGATTTGCTCTCCGTCATCAAAGAAGTAGACGAGATCATGAATACTCCGGTAAACAAAAACACCCCACTCGACGAAGTGGAAGAGCTTAGGCTTAACATGCTTAAGCACTCTGACTTCCTGCGAAAAAGAGAGTAGCACGTTGAGAGCCTTGCGAAGAAGATCGAGAAAGAGCAGGAGAAGATGTCGGCCAAAACAAGCCGGCAACTCTTCGAGGAGAAAAGGTCATCAAAAGCCGCCGTGGAAAAGAGCCGCCTGCGCAAGCAACGACAGCGGCTCAAGACCTAGGGTTCGATTGGCGTACGGCACCACAGCGAGTGGACAGAAGGGGGGATGTTGTCTTCTGCACCCCTGTCCTCAACACGGCTGCCGCGTTAGACACCCTGGATGACAACACTTACACGGCGGAAGAAAAGCTGGCCAACGCAAGACACTTCGTGAGCAAGGCCCTAGAACAACAAGCTCGCGCTGATTCCTACGGCCGCATGGCGGATGCTCGCGGGGGAGACCTAGAGTCTAAGTCGGGCAAGTGCAAAGCTGCACCCGGTGCCGACCCCGAAGGCCGTCTGGCTCCAGTAGCCATGGCGACAAAAGGAAGGCAACGCCACCTCCAAAGAAGGCGCCACCGCCAAAGCCAAGGCGGGACGAGAATTCAAGGACAGGAAGCAGAGGAGACCTACCACCTCCATCTCAGCCAAAACGCGACAATGGCGGTAGCCGGAACAATAGGCCACCGCCTAGAAAAGATGCCGGCAATGACCCTCCCAGGAGAGGTCGAAGCCGATCTCCGCAGCGTAGCACTGGCAGCAAGAAGAGAGAGGAGGTAGAAGGGCCCAGGCGCAGCATAAGCCGGGCAGCGCAGGACGAGCTGGACGCAAACAGAGGCGCACGACAGCTCGATCCAAAAGACGCACGACACCGCCTACAAGACATAGCAAGAGGAAAGGAGCCGCTATACTCTGGGCCAAAGTGCTTCGGTGATGCCATCCACAGAGAGCCGTTCCCTAAGGACATGACATCAGTGTCAAAAAACTGTTCTAGGTACAACGGCCTCGTTAAGCCGGACTCATGGCTATCCGATTATGCCATGGCCATAGAGATTGCCGGCGGGAGCAGCCATATTGCCGTCCGCTACCTACCTCTCATGTTGGAAGGCACGGCAAGAGCTTGGGTCGACAACCTTCCTGAAAAGTCCATCCATAGCTGGTACGACATGGAAAAGGTTTTCTCCCAGCACTTCCAAGGAACATACAAGCGTCCAAATACCTACACGGATTTGCAACGCTGTATCCAAAAACCGGACGAAACCATGACAGATTTTGTCAGCCGTTGGATATCCGAAAAAGCCAACTGTCATGGTGTATCGGACGCACAGGCTATCCACGCTTTCTACACGGGCCTACAGAAGAAGTCCTTGCTCCGTCATAGGCTCGTCCGCGAGCAAATCACGGACCTTGGTGAGATGCTCAACCTGGCCGCCCAATACGCGGCGGCGGATGACGACGCCCGGGACGATGACCCAGACGTCAACATCATACCAAAGCGGAAGCAAGCGGCGGATGACAAAGCCGGGCCTTCCAATGAGGTAGCCGCAGCGTTCCAAGGAAACGCCGGCAAAAAGAAGTGGAAAAATAAGAAAGATAGTCGCGAAGCCGGCTCAGGGCCTAAGGCGGCGCGAATCACTTATGAACAGGCAAAGCTTTTGCCGTGTCCCATCCACGCCTCATTGGGCAAGGTCAACCATATGCTTGGAGAGTGCCGTTTCATGGACGACTTCAAAAAGGATCCCACAGTCGGCTGGAAGTCAAAGAAGTCAAAGAAGAACGACAAGAAAGACAGCAATGAGGATGAGGATGACGACGACATGTCTATCTCAAGCGAAGATGACGCAGCCGCCAAGAAAAAGAAGTCGTATCCGAAGGTCAAAGAATCTCTTGTGTGCTTTGTCGGCACGCCTTCGGCTAAAGCGGATAAGGCGGAAATGCGCGAACTCAACGCGACAATGCCGGACGTCCCTCAGTACTTGAACTGGTCGGAGGCAACAATCACTTGGGACCGGTCCGACCACCCTGATCACGTCCCTCACCCAGGCAAGTACGCCTTTGTCGTCGATCCCATTGTCGACAACTTCAGACTCACAAAGGTACTTATGGATGGCGGCAGCAGCCTCAACATCCTGTACTACGACACACTAAGCCGTATGAACCTATCAGAGGATCAGCTGGACCACAGCAACCTCACCTTTAGTGGCATAGTGCCCGACAGGCAAGCAAAGTCAATGGGAAGCATCAGGCTGAAGGTAACTTTCGGACCAAAAGAGAACTACCGCTCAGAGTTCCTCCGGTTCGAAGTTGTCCCCTTCAAAAGCGCCTATCATGCAATCTTCGGACGACCGGCTTTCGTCAAGTTCATGGCAAGGCCGTGCTACATATACAGCAAGCTTAAAATGCCGGGGGAAAACGGAACCATCACGGTTTCCGGCAACTTCAAGAAAGCCAAGGAGTGCGAGCGTGGCATGGCCGCCTTCGCAGAAGCCGTCATCCACAAAGAAGAACTCGCGCTGCTCGGGGCGGATTCAGACAACTCCATGCCAAAGCCAAAGATGGATGTCAAGAAGACTTTCGAAGCTTCAGAAGACACCAAAAAGGCGGACCTCATCCCAGGTGACAAGTCTAAGCAAGTTGTCATCGGCTCCAACCTTGACAGCAAATAGGAAGGCGCGCTCGTCGAGTTCCTCCGTGAGAATCGTGACATCTTTGCATGGTCTCCTTCCGACATGCCTGGTGTACCGAGGGAACTTGCCGAGCACTCGCTCAACGTCATAAAAGGATCCAAGCCGGTGAAGCAAGCAACAATACGCTTTGGAGATGAGAGGCGCAAGGCTATAGGAAAGGAGATAAATAGGCTGAAGGCCGCCAATTTCATAAAAGAAGTTGTACACACCGATTGGGTGGCAAATCCTGTACTTGTTCCAAAGAAGAATAAAGAGCTGAGGATGTGTATCGACTATACCGGCGTTAACAAGTGCTGCCCAAAGGATCCCTTTGCGCTGCCTAGAATCGACCAAGTCGTAGACTCCACAGCAGGCTCTGAGCTGCTTTGTTTTCTGGACGCCTACTCAGGATACCATCAAATCAAGATGAGAGAGTCAGATCAGCTGAAAACATCTTTCACCACTCCATATGGGACTTTCTGCTACATTACAATGCCTTTTGGCCTGAAGAATGCAGGGGCAACATACCAGCGCTGTAGGCAAAATTGCCTGCACGAACAGATCGGCCGCAATGTTCACGTCTATGTAGACGACATCGCGGTAATGTCAAAAAAGAAGGCAGATCTCCTAGAGGACTTGGAAGAAACTTTTCAGAATCTCCGGAGGTATCAGATGAAACTCAATCCCGCCAAGTGCATTTTCGGCGTCCCAGCCGGCAAACTGCTCGGGTTTATCGTCTTAGAACGAGGGATCGAGGTTAACCCGGAGAAGATCAAGGCCATCCAAAACATATCCAGACCTACTTGTCTGAAGGACGTGCAGCGCCTAGCCGGATCGGCAGCAGCCGTCAGTCGTTTCATAAGCCGCCTAGGGGAAAAAGCAATGCCTCTCTACCGGCTATTGAAGAAATCCGACAACTTCGAGTGGACAGCAGAGGCCGATGCCGCCTTGCAGCAACTTAAGGAGGCCCTCACATCCGCTCCAATATTGGCAGCACCTCGATCACAGGAACCAATGCTGCTGTACATCGCGGCAACAGGAGCTGTTGTCAGCGTTGTCTTGGCTGTGGAAAGAAAGGAGAACGAAGCCGCGGCGTGTGAGCAGCGACCGGTCTACTTCATCAGTGAAGTATTCTCCGCCTCCAAGCATAGGTATCCGCATTACCAAAAGCTGGCTTATGGTGTATTCTTCGCCGCCAGAAAGCTTAGGCATTACTTCCAGGAACACACAGTGACAGTAGTCAGCAAGGCACCGTTGGGAGACATAATCAACAATGCAGAGGCAACAGGTCGAGTCGCCAAATGGGGCATCGAACTTTCCGCCTTTGATATAGTCTATAAACCACGGACCGCCATTAAGTCTCAAGCGCTCGCAGATTTTGTCGCCGACTGGACAGAGGCCATGGAGGAAACGACACTCCCCGAATCAGAATATTGGGTCATGCACTTTGACGGATCAAAGATGCTCAAAGGCTCAGGGGCTGGAGTTGTCCTACGCACGCCTAAAGGCGACAAGCTTAGCTACGTGTTACAAATCCACTTCACAGCAACCAACAATGTTGCCGAGTACGAAGCCTTGCTTCATGGGTTACACGTGGCAAACGACCTAGGCGTCAAAAGAATCCTCTGTTATGGCGACTCAGATTTGGTCGCGCAGCAAGTAAGCGGAACATGGGATGCGAAAAGCGCAACAATGGCGGCTTACAGAGCCAAAGTTGACGAATTCGCAAAAAACTTCGTAGGCTACGAAGTCCGGCATGTTCCAAGAGCTGAGAATGAGGCGGCAGACACACTTGCAAGACTTGGATCGGAACGCAAAAAGGTACCAAAAGATATCTTCCTGGAGCATTTGCACAAGCCATCCATTAAAGGCGCCGATTTGATGGACCCCGACGCAGAAGAATAGGTAGAAGCGGCAAGTCTCGCTGTCTACTTAACACAGCCGGATTGGACAGTCCCATATCTCGATTTTCTAATCGAACAAAAGTTGCCGGAGGACGATGAGGTGCTAAAGAGGCAGATCATAAGGCGGGCCAAGGCATTCACGATAATAAAAGGCGAGCTATACAAGCGAAGCACTTGCGGCATCTATCAGCGGTGCATACAGACGGAAGAAGGCCGGGAAATTCTGAAGGACATACATATTGGCACCTGCGGGCATCATGCTTCCGCTAGGTCCATTGTATCCAAAGCTTTCCGCCAAGGTTTCTACTGGCTCACCGCCAAAGAAGACGCCGAGAACATCGTAAAGACATGCAAAGGTTGCCAGTTGTACGCTCGTCAACCTCATTTGCCGGCACAGGAGCTAAGGACGATCCCAATCACCCGGCCGTTCGCGGTCTGGGGCTTAGACATGGTGGGTCCCTTCAAAAAGGCGCGCGGTGTGTACACTCACCTATTGGTCGCTGTCGACAAGTTCACCAAATGGGTCGAAGCTAAACCGATCAGCAAACTTGACGCACGAACAGCCACCAATTTTCTCTGGGGAATTATCTCTCGGTTTGGAGTTCCACACAGCATTATCACCGATAATGGCAGCAATCTGTCTCAAGGCGACATAGAAGAATACTGCAGCGATCTGGGCATCCGGCTTTATTTGGCATCCGTGTCACACCCTCAATCCAATGGACAAGTAGAGCGTACAAACGGCCTAGTCTTATCAGGACTTAAGCCTCGTCTCGAAGCTCCATTACACAGGCCAGCCGGCGCTTGGGCAGATGAGTTACAGTCGGTATTATGGAGTTTGCGCACAACGCCAAACAGGTCTACCGGCTACACTCCTTTCTTCTTAGTATATGGCGCGGAGGCAGTGCTACCTACGGATATGAAGTACGATTCCCCAAGAGTTCAAGCCTACATCGAACAAGACGTAGAAGGTGCAAGATAGGATAGCCTAGACCTGCTAGACGAAGAAAGAGACGTCGCTCTCCATCGCTCCGCCTTCTACCAGCAACAACTTCGCCGCTATCATAGCCGGAGAGTGCGGAAGCGAAGCTTCAGAACAGGTGACCTGGTTCTCCGCCTAATTCAAGACAGAAAAGGCTTGCACAAGTTATCCCCGCCATGGGAAGGACCGTTTATAGTCACAAAGGCGCTGCTCAATGGCTCCTACTACCTAGCCGACATCCGCGACGAAGACGAAAAGAAAATGCGCAAGAAGACGGCAGGAAAAAGGGGAACCAAGCGCAAGAAAGGCATTGACGATCCGTTCGAGCAAACAAGACGGCCTTGGAATATTGAGCAGCTACGTCCTTTCTACACTTAGCAATTTATAATTGTAATAAGTTAAATATGATTATGAAATAAAAGTCTATGGTTCCTCATCTGTGTTGAGAAGCATGCCATCTTTTATCTTTTCTTGCAATCATATTTCCCCTATGTATCTAAGTTACCTATTTTCTAGCTCCGTGCAAAGGTTCAAACTGGTAGATACTTGCAGCTTTCGAGCCAACCCAAAGCAAAAAATAAACCTTTTTGCGCCGCCTAATTCCTTTACCTCTGATTACTTATATGTGGTTCGCCTAGTAGTATGTCTTTGACACCAACATGTTGGCTTTGGTCTCTGATTCTAAACGCATGGTTTAGCCCTGGTTGTTTCAGCTAAAGTTACCGGCTGAGGTTTCGTCAACATACAAAAAGTCAAGCATATAAGTCAGGGTAAAATTAAGGCGGGCCATATAAATAAAGAAAAAATAAAACTTGTCAGCTAGTTTCCGCTTAACAAAGCAGCAGCAAAAGTATATTTAAATATTACAAGTCAATGTTGCATTGTTTCAGGAGCCGACAAGAATGGCTAATAAGAGGCAAGGACAGAAAAGGTATGGCTCGGGGGAGCGTCTACATCAGGCTGGGGGGCTGACAACTTCAGCCCCGGAACTATCACTCCCCTTCGCCTCGGCCGCGCCGGCAGCTTCAGCTCCCTCTCCGCCAGGCACAGGATGGCGCCGGTAGAAGATTGAAGTATCGACCATGTCGGCAACACGCGTGGCGAAGCCGGCAACGCTGTCCAGAACAGCGGCCGGCTCAACCTCGCTGCCGTCTTCATATGTTGATGGCATGCCTTCAGTGACGGCTTCTATCTCCGCCTCAGGGTAGTGCGCCATGAACAACCCAAGGGCGGTCTTGGCTCCACCCCGTGCCGCCGACTTCAGCGAGCTTTTGTGCAGTTTGGTCGCCTGCTCCAAGATGGCGGGCACGTCGCTGAACTCGGTCGGTTCCTGGCTGCCGGACGAGGTGAAGAACTTGGCGGCAAACCGCTTGGACGCCGCCAAAGTCTCGGTGATCAGTTCGCCTAGACGCGCAAGGCGATCCAGGCGGGGGCTGACAACCTTGTCATCGCCTAAACCGGCGGGAACTGTATCAAAAAATAAAGCCATTAGTTTGGCTCAGGCTAAAGCAACATGGCAGCATCGAAAAGGAGTAAGAAATTACCAAGGACCGAGTTATGGAAAGCGGACAACTCAATCATATGAGTTGCCAGCGCGTCCTCCGCAGTTTGGGCGCGAGAAGTCTGCTTGGAGATTTCCTCCGCAGCCGTCTTCTCCGCCTCCGCCAACTTGTTGCGCAGGCTTTCTAGCTCACTAGTGAGCTGGCTAGATTCCTGCGCAAACTTGAGTTGCTGGGCCTCCATCTCCTTCTGATGAGCCTCCTTCAACTCCAAGTTGGCGGCCGCCAAGTCTGAAGCTTCATTCATAAGAGCTTGCATATCAGTGGACGCCTTCAGGATATCCTGGGCGTGGTCTAGCAGTTCTACAAATATGGATCCGCTAACTAAATGATTGACGGCAACATAAGTCGAAAGCATAGTTGAAGGCGAAAAAGGATCAACCCTACCTTCATCTTTTTTGCGGGCCGCCTCCAGCTCGGTAATCCGCAGGTCCTTCGCCTCACACTCCTTCTTAAGGTCGCGGCAGCGCCGGTTTATCTCAACTCGGGAGAAGACAAGCTCGACGTTGGCGGAGACAAGGCCCTGCAAGACAAAACAAAGGCATATAACATATTGTCGAATAACCACTAAGCCGGCAGTCCAAATTTCTTTTATTTTTGACTTGCCATCTAAGTGCTCGGGGGAAAGGCTATGTATATGCCGGAGTGGTAAAAACTTACGGATAGGTCGCCCTCCAAATCGGCGAAGGCCTGCGAGGCGAAGGTGGCAAAAGCCAAAGTTGACTCCCTGGCCTCCTTAAAGGTGGACCAAGGGTCCCTGACCTTGCCGCCTGTAACGCCCCGGGATTTATCCCCTTTTAGTTTTGTGTGTTTTCTTTTTTGCATCAACATGGCATCGCATTAATTTAACTTGTTGCATTAAATTTATTTTGCACAGCTAAATTCAAATGCATTTCAAATTAATTAAAAATGTGTTATTTTCAAATCTTTTAAAAATGTTAAAAACTAGTTTATTAAATTGTCTATTAAAAACTAAAAATATTTTGTAAAGGTTTCGTGTTGAAATTCCTTTTCTATTTTGTTTTAAAAATATAAAACAGGAAAATAAAAACGGGAGAGAAATTAAGGCCCAAAGCCCACCTAAGCCAAACCCTAGGTTTTGTCTCCTGAAAACTTTTCCCACCCCCTGCCTTTTGCAGCCACCCTCCTCCATTTTGCTGTTTTTGCAATAGAGTGCTCCCACCCCTTCTTTTTCCTTTCCCCCCTTCCTTTTCGTTTCTTTCTTTTTCTTTTTTTTTCTTTTTTCCTTCTCTTCCTTTCTCTCCTTCCTGCCCGAGCCCGAACGCAGCCTTCTTCTTCCCGACCCAGCCCCGTGCTCCTCCTCCCGGGCTCGTGCTCCCTGCCGCCCGGCGCCCTGCCGCCGCCGCGCCTGCCGCCCCCGCCTCCAAGCCGCCGCCGGCCGCATCTCCCCGCCGCGCCCGCGCCTGCGCCGCCACGCCCACCACCGCGCCGCCACGCCCACCACCGCGCCGGCCGCCGTGGCCACCCTCCTCCATTTTGCTGTTTTTGCAATAGAGTGCTCCCACCCCTTCTTTTTCCTTTTCCCCCTTCCTTTTCTTTTCTTTCTTTTTCTTTTTTTTTCTTTTTTCCTTCTCTTCCTTTCTCTCCTTCCTGCCCGAGCCCGCACGCAGCCTTCTTCTTCCCGACCCAGCCCCGTGCTCCTCCTCCCGGGCTCGTGCTCCCTGCCGCCCGGCGCCCCGCCGCCGCCGCGCCTGCCGCCCCCGCCTCCGAGCCGCCGCCGGCCGCATCTCCCCGCCGCGCCCGCGCCGCCACGCCCACCACCGCGCCGGCCGCCGCAGCCGCGCGTGCGCCGACCGCCGTGGCCGCGCTCCTCCTCCTCCGGCCGCGCCCGCCGCCGCGCCCTTGCACCCCGACCCCGTGCGCCGCCTCCGGCCAGCTCCTCTCCGCGCGCGCGCCGCCTCCACGCCATGGCCACCGACGGCCCGAGCTCCTCCACCTCGCCGGCGTCGCCTCCCTGCTCCGCCCCATGACGCGCCGCCGCGCCGTCCTCCGGCCTGCGCCGCGCCCCTGCTGCTGCCCGCCGTGCGCACCGCGCGCTTGCTGTCCGCGCCCCCATGCCGCAGCTCCCCCCGAGCGACCCGCCGTTGCGCTCATCCGTCTCCCGCGCCGCGCCGCCGCGCCGCCGCTCGCCGCCGCGCGCCCTCGACGTCGCCTCCTCTTCCCGGCCACGTGCACGCCTCCAACGCCCGCCAAGTGTTCGGTGAAATGCCCGCAAGACCCCGGCGTCCCTTTTTTTGTGTCCGAGTTGTCCACCCTTCGAGGTGTTGCTACATGCGCGTGCGTGTCCTCTTCCGGCGCCGCGTTGTCGTGACCACCGTGTCCGTGTCGCGGTGCCCGCCCGTGCGCGATCCTCCTTCTGGTGTCCGTTTGCCGTGTTCTACGTGCCCGCGCTTCCCCGACCACTTCCACGACACCGACAAACGACGATGTCCCGGTTCCGCGACGACTACTTCCCCGACGACGACTACTTCCTCTACGTTCCGAAGACGTCGGTTTCGGACCCTATCTCTCTCCAGATCCAACGTGCGAACCCAAACCCTAACCCTACCTATTTTATTAAATGTCATCTATATTGTGCATATCGCATCATACTTGCATGTGTTGCATCTCTTGGGTTTGGTGGTGTAGCGATTCACCTAAATAATAATTATGGAATGTGTGGGCATTTAATTACTATTGTTGCCTATTCCATTTAATTTGACTAGATCATCTTTACCATGCCTTGCCATCTTAATGGACATTTAATTTGTGGGGTAGATAAATAACTTTAACATTAATATTAATTGTCGGAATCCCGGTTCCGCTTAATTCGGATTAAGTGCATCTCGCAATGCATCATGCCATGCCATACATCATTCTCATATGATCATGCTGGATCTTTTGCCGTAGTTGTAAAATGCATCTTTTGCGCTTTCCAGTGTTTGTTGCTTCTTCGCGGATACGACGTTGAGATGTGTGAGCAACGACAAGATCTGCTTCCATGCGGGATTCCAGGCAAGCAAAGTTTGCTTGTTTACCTATACATTGTCTTTCATTCCTGCCGTTGATCTCTGCTACCCTAGTATTCGATTCTTGAACTGCGATCCCATCACATGTTTATCCTGCAGCCCATACAGCTTTACCCCCACAACCTAATACCCGTTGCATGTTTATCTGTTGGCCTTGCGAGTCGTAGCGCATGCTTCGAGTTGTTTGTGCGAGTCGTATGTTGGTCTTATGTTTCATCTGCTTAGTATGATATATTATTCTACCTTAATAAAATGTTGTATTATATTGGGGTATTATAATTAAATGATAAGGCACCAGGCGGAAGGCCTTGCGAGGTGCTTTGTTCTGCTCAGTGTCGACCTAGGAACTGAGATTTTGTCCTCGGATCCAATTTTGAGCGCACTAACCACTTGTGGGAGGCCCAATGGAGCCCCCCTCGACTTTGAACGGATCCGCAGCTCGTCCATGTGCCGCAAGTAGTTCGGGTTTTCCATTCGCTCATATGCATGTGCATGATGATGATGATCGATGAGAGGTTACTGGATACGGGGGGTCATATAGGGGTGGTGCTCATGAAGCGGACAGTTCCTACTGTGGTTTGAGCAGCATGGTGAGCAGACACAAACTAATGAGTCCGCAATTGAGATTCGGCCGGACTCCTGACGCGGGTAACAACTCATATGGGTGGCACTTGGACTTGCTGTAGTGAAGGAATGAGTCGTGTTGAGAGACCCTAACGGGTTGATCATGCGAGTATGGGTACTGTAGTGCACCCCTGCAGGGTATAATCTTATCGATGAGCCGTGTCCACGGTTATGGACGACTTTGGTGATGATGCTGGCTAACAAGATCTAGACAACTTGCACCTATTTAATGTTAATTAAATTGACTAGTAATATAGAATTACTTTTACAATAAATTATAATTAAAATTGTTTAACGTGTGAGTTTCCCGAATTGCTTCCTCATATTTGGTTGAGGGGGTTAATTCGAGAATGGGTTATGTTTGGTGTTAGTTGTAGATGTTTACTTATGCGCTCTCTTATCCCTCTCTGATTAGACGGAAGTTGTAGCGTGTCTCTTTAGGTTGCTAGTGCTGCTGCCGCTAAGTCCACCTCCCCTATATTTTGGGAGATGGTGTAGAAAGTAGGCAAGTCGGTTTTGCTTGCCAGGGAGTGCCCTGACCCTCTTTTGTGATGTGCTTTATGTGCACTTAACAGGTTTGAAGTCTGACGACGTTAGCTTGGGAATCCCTCCGGCTTGGCTGGGCAGGGATATGGCGCCATTGCTTATCTTCAGGACTCTTAGTCCAATTTGCATCTTATCCGTAGTCGGATACTATTCTGCTTCTGCTGTCATTTGAATCTTTTTATTGTATATTTGTATCTTGACTCGTTCGAGTCGCGGTTGTATTTATCTTCTGTTGTATTTGTGGATGTATCGGAACTGTTGTAATGTTATCACAATTCCACCCACATAATGCGCATGTTTCGGCGTGCACATTATGTCTGGTGGGCGACCTAAAATCGTTATTATGCGGATTTCGGCTTGATCGCTTAAATCTACATAGTACCGATTTTAGGGCGTCACAAAGTGGTATCAGAGCCTTGGTTTCGATCTCCTTGTTGTTTCGATACGAATGGTTATCGGAGCAGCGGGTCCGCAAAAGCCTGTAGGATAACCTCGCTAACGGTCGTTGTTTTTAGAGTGTCGAAAACTATTTGACTAAAAGTATTTTTGAAATGATCTCAATAGGTTTCTATTTTCTTCTTATCTCAATTCTATTTCTCCTCTTACCTTACTTGTTTTGAGTCTCTTCTCTTATCCAACTTCAAAGTTATAGGATCCTACGTGTGGGTGGACGTTTTCTTGCCTTTTATCCTATTAGGTTCGATCTTTCGGAGTCATCTTTGTCGTGAGCAACAATCACTTGTTAGTGGTGTCGAGAATTTCAAGGTGGAGCAACAATCCCTTGTTAGTAGTGTCGAGAAGTTCATCCCGGAGCGTGAAGACTCGATAGTTACCCCTCTCTTCTTGTGGTCTCGGCTTGGATCTCAGGACGCGATCCCTTGTTAGTGGTGTCGATTGTAACGCCCCGGGATTTATCCCCTTTTAGTTTTGTGTGTTTTCTTTTTTGCATCAACATGGCATCGCATTAATTTAACTTGTTGCATTAAATTTATTTTGCACAGCTAAATTCAAAAGCATTTCAAATTAATTAAAAATGTGTTATTTTCAAATCTTTTAAAAATGTTAAAAACTAGTTTATTAAATTGTCTATTAAAAACTAAAAATATTTTGTAAGGGTTTCGTGTTGAAATTCCTTTTCTATTTTGTTTTAAAAATATAAAACATGAAAATAAAAACGGGAGAGAAATTAAGGCCCAAAGCCCACCTAAGCCAAACCCTAGGTTTTGTCTCCTGAAAACTTTTCCCACCCCCTGCCTTTTGCAGCCACCCTCCTCCATTTTGCTGTTTTTGCAATAGAGTGCTCCCACCCCTTCTTTTTCCTTTTCCCCCTTCCTTTTCTTTTCTTTCTTTTTCTTTTTTTTTTCTTTTTTCCTTCTCTTCCTTTCTCTACTTCCTGCCCGAGCCCGCACGCAGCCTTCTTCTTCCCGACCCAGCCCCGTGCTCCTCCTCCCGGGCTCGTGCTCCCTGCCGCCCGGCGCCCCGCCGCCGCCTCGCCTGCCGCCCCCGCCTCCGAGCCGCCGCCGGCCGCATCTCCCCGCCGCGCCCGCGCCTGCGCCGCCACGCCCACCACCGCGCCGGCCGCCGCAGCCGCGCGTGCGCCGACCGCCGTGGCCGCGCTCCTCCTCCTCCGGCTGCGCCCGCCGCCGCGCCCTTGCACCCCGACCCCGTGCGCCGCCTCCGGCCAGCTCCTCTCCGCGCGTGCGCCGCCTCCACGCCATGGCCACCGACGGCCCGAGCTCCTCCACCTCGCCGGCGTCGCCTCCCTGCTCCGCCCCATGACGCGCCGCCGCGCCGTCCTCCGGCCTGCGCCGCGCCCCTGCTGCTGCCCGCCGTGCGCACCGCGCGCTTGCTTTCCACGCCCCCATGCCGCAGCTCCCCCCGAGCGACCCGCCGTCGCGCTCATCCGTCTCCCGCGCCGCGCCGCCGCGCGCCCTCGACGTCGCCTCCTCTTCCCGGCCACGTGCACGCCTCCGACGCCCGCCAAGTGTTCGGTGAAATGCCCGCAAGACCCCGACGTCCCTTTTTTTGTGTCCGAGTTGTCCACCCTTCGAGGTGTTGCTACATGCGCGTGCGTGTCCTTATCCGGCGCCGCGTTGTCGTGACCACCGTGTCCGTGTCGTGGTGCCCGCCCGTGCGCGATCCTCCTTCTGGTGTCCGTTTGCCGTGTTCTACGTGCCCGCGCTTCCCCGACCACTTCCACGACACCGACAAACGACGATGTCCCGGTTCCGCGACGACTACTTCCCCGACGACGACTACTTCCTCTACGTTCCGAAGACGTCGGTTTCGGACCCTATCTCTCTCCAGATCCAGCGTGCGAACCCAAACCCTAACCCTACCTATTTTATTAAATGTCATCTATATTGTGCATATCGCATCATACTTGCATGTGTTGCATCTCTTGGGTTTGGTGGTGTAGCGATTCACCTAAATAATAATTATGGAATGTGTGGGCATTTAATTACTATTGTTGCCTATTCCATTTAATTTGACTAGATCATCTTTACCATGCCTTGCCATCTTAATGGACATTTAATTTGTGGGGTAGATAAATCACTTTAACATTAATATTAATTGTCGGAATCCCGGTTCCGCTTAATTCGGATTAAGTGCATCTCGCAATGCATCATGCCATGCCATACATCATTCTCATATGATCATGCTGGATCTTTTGCCGTAGTTGTAAAATGCATCTTTTGCGCTTTCCAGTGTTTGTTGCTTCTTCGCGGATACGACGTTGAGATGTGTGAGCAACGACAAGATCTGCTTCCATGCGGGATTCCAGGCAAGCAAAGTTTGCTTGTTTACCTATACATTGTCTTTCATTCCTGCCGTTGATCTCTGCTACCCTAGTATTCGATTCTTGAACTGCGATCCCATCACATGTTTATCCTGCAGCCCATACAGCTTTACCCCCACAACCTAATACCCGTTGCATGTTTATCTGTTGGCCTTGCGAGTCGTAGCGCATGCTTCGAGTTGTTTGTGCGAGTCGTATGTTGGTCTTATGTTTCATCTGCTTAGTATGATATATTATTCTACCTTAATAAAATGTTGTATTATATTGGGGTATTATAATTAAATGATAAGGCACCAGGCGGAAGGCCTTGCGAGGTGCTTTGTTCTGCTCAGTGTCGACCTAGGAACTGAGATTTTGTCCTCGGATCCAATTTTGAGCGCACTAACCACTTGTGGGAGGCCCAATGGAGCCCCCCTCGACTTTGAACGGATCCACAGCTCGTCCATGTGCCGCAAGTAGTTCGGGTTTTCCATTCGCTCATATGCATGTGCATGATGATGATGATCGATGAGAGGTTACTGGATACGGGGGGTCATATAGGGGTGGTGCTCATGAAGCGGACAGTTCCTACTGTGGTTTGAGCCGCATGGTGAGCAGACACAAACTAATGAGTCCACAATTGAGATTCGGCCGGACTCCTGACGCGGGTAACAACTCATATGGGTGGCACTTGGACTTGCTGTAGTGAAGGAATGAGTCGTGTTGAGAGACCCTAACGGGTTGATCATGCGAGTATGGGTACTGTAGTGCACCCCTGCAGGGTATAATCTTATCGATGAGCCGTGTCCACGGTTATGGACGACTTTGGTGATGATGCTGGCTAACAAGATCTAGACAACTTGCACCTATTTAATGTTAATTAAATTGACTAGTAATATAGAATTACTTTTACAATAAATTATAATTAAAATTGTTTAACGTGTGAGTTTCCCGAATTGCTTCCTCATATTTGGTTGAGGGGGTTAATTCGAGAATGGGTTATGTTTGGTGTTAGTTGTAGATGTTTACTTATGCGCTCTCTTATCCCTCTCTGATTAGACGGAAGTTGTAGCGTGTCTCTTTAGGTTGCTAGTGCTGCTGCCGCTAAGTCCACCTCCCCTATATTTTGGGAGATGGTGTAGAAAGTAGGCAAGTCGGTTTTGCTTGCCAGGGAGTGCCCTGACCCTCTTTTGGGATGTGCTTTATGTGCAGTTAACAGGTTTGAAGTCTGACGACGTTAGCTTGGGAATCCCTCCGGCTTGGCTGGGCAGGGATATGGCGCCATTGCTTATCTTCAGGACTCTTAGTCCAATTTGCATCTTATCCGTAGTCGGATACTATTCTGCTTCTGCTGTCATTTGAATCTTTGTATTGTATATTTGTATCTTGACTCGTTCGAGTCGCGGTTGTATTTATCTTCTGTTATATTTGTGGATGTATCGGAACTGTTGTAATGTTATCACAATTCCACCCACATAATGCGCATGTTTCGGCGTGCACATTATGTCTGGTGGGCGACCTAAAATCGTTATTATGCGGATTTCGGCTTGATCGCTTAAATCTACATAGTACCGATTTTAGGGCGTCACACCGCCTCCCGCAGTCGGGGCTGCCCTCCGAGACCCGCCGACGGTCGACTCCAGCAACCCTTCATTGGCGGCGCGCGATTGAGCGGCTTCATCGGTCGTAGCCTCAGCCAACAGTAGGGGAGTCTTGGGCGCGCGGTCGGTGGAGGAGACCCTTGGCGGAGCGCCAGAAGCCGGAGCCGGGGGCTGACGACGGGCGTCGCCCATAAAGCTACCGGATTGGAGCTGAGGAGTTGGCGGCACGGTAGCCGGCGAGCTGCCTTGTGGCCGCTTACCCTTGCCAAGAAGCCTGGTCGTCAACCGGGAAGTTGCGACCCTTTCCCTGACAACAAAAAGCAAGCACAGTCAATTGGCCTGTATTGAAGAGGTTTGTCGTCTATTAAAGACAAAATTGAGTACCTTCGGGGGATGTTAATCCCCGCGTTCTCGCCAATGTTGGCGAGAGCCGGCTCGGTAGCCGACGCGATCCGTTTCTTCCTCTCGGCATTCGCCGTAGAGGAAGCAGCGCCGGACGCCTTGCGCTTCTTCGTCTTCCCGGTTTCCGACTCGTAGAAGTCGGGAGCCAGGTCATCCTCCCCCAACTCGGAGAGCTGAAAAAAGAAGACAAGTTTAATGGAACTCAATTCTAGCCGGCAAAGCTATCAAACAAGGGGCAAGGAAGAAAATATTTACCTCGAGGGGAGGGTTGTCGTGGGTGTGCATGGGCACGCCCTCTGCCGCCTTCACCAGCCCCGCCTTAACAAGGCTGCGGAGCCGGAATGCCAGGTCGGCAACCGGCAATATCTCTTCGCTCACGCGAAGAGAGGCCGTGTCAGTAGGCGAATACTGACACATCTTGTGCGGGCTGTACCGCAGAGGGAGGATCTGCCGACCGAGCCAGCAGATGACGGTGTCGACCCCATCCAGCAGAGGGGGAGCCATCGTCCTCGTGAGGAACTCAATCCGCCTTTGAATAAGGCGGAGTTACTCCGTCAACTTGGGCACCGCCTCGTCCCAGCATGGCCGAGGCATGGGTGGCGCGTTGACGAATGCCGGGATGCCGACTTGGCGGCCCGTGAAAGAACATTTCTTAATCCCTAGTGTTTTGTGTGTTAGTTAACAATACCAATGATATACTAATCCTATTGCTAAGTATTTCAGTTTGGGTGAAACTCATATCACAAATCTTAAAGCCAAATTGTAGAGAAAAAGAGTTTCTGGAATTCTTCAGGGACTCGGATATTCCGGTTCCCCAACTGGATATTCCGAGTCGACCCCAGAAATTTGGCTAAGTCAAGTTCAGAAGTGGCACTAACTTCAATCGGAAAATCAGCCCGGAAATTTCAAGGACCCGGATATTCCGGTTCACCAACCGGATATTCCGGTTCACCAACCGGATATTCCGAAGCAACCTCAGGAAAATTGGCTAAGTCAAGATTCAGAAGTGGCACTGACTTCAATCGGAAAATCAGCCCGAAAATTTCAAGGACCCGGATATTCCGGTTCACCAACCGGATATTCCGAGTCAGCCTCAAGGAAATTTGCTAAGTCAAGATTCAGAAGTGGCACTGACTCCAATCGGAAATTCAGCTCGGAAATTTCAAGGACTCGGATATTCCGAGTCAACCTCAGAAAATCGACTAAGTCAAGTTCAGAATTGGTTCTGATCTCAACCGGAAATTCAGCCCGGATATTTTCAAAGGCCCGGATATTCCGGGGCACCGGAATATCCGGTGCAACTTAAACCGGAATTTCCGGGTGACCAAGACTGCCAACGGCCAGAATTTGAGGGGGAGTATAAATACCCCCTCACTCACTCAAGAACAGTGAGCTCTCAGATTTTCTCTCTCCTACCATTCTTGAAAGCTCAAATCATCAAGATCTCCCAATCCCCCCACCCAAATTCATAGATCTTTGGAGGATTGGAGGAGAAGGCCCAGATCTACATCGTCACCGAAGGGATTTACATTTCTCCCCCATTCACTTGGGGATTTCGTGGCTAGGGTTTCCGGTGGGAAAACCTAGTTCACCATTGTTGTACTCTTGGTGTTACCTTGACCTTTTGTGGTCCTTGACCTGTTGTGGTCTTCTTGGGAGCCCCCAATTCAGTTGTGGGTGTGTGCCTCAAGCGTTTGTAAGGGATTCGATCTCCGTCCTAAAAGGGGATCAATAGTGGAAGGTGGACTCGAAACCTTTGTGGTTGAGTTCATCGGAGAAGAAGGTGAGCCTTTGTGGCGTTGCGGCTAACCTGTTGTGGTAGCGCACACCTCTCCAAACGAGACGTACACCCTTGGGTGGAACTCGGGAATAAATCTTCGTCTCCGCATGCTTCACTTGGCTCCCTTTACCCTTTACTCCCTTACTTGCTTCTTGTTATTGCTTAGATTCTCATTTAGGTAAATTCACCATAGTTGCATATCTAGAGAATTTACCTTTGAGTTGAGCCTAAATTTGAAAAGACCTAAAATTTGTAATAGCACCTATTCACCCCCCCCCCCTCTAGGTGCCGGATTCCCGTGAAAAATTAGAGGCGGAGAAGGAGGCGTTAGCTAAAGGGGCAACCATGGCCGATCTTATTGATATGAGATCGTCCTTGGAGGCCCAACTCCTCAAGATGAATGAGATGCTCATGGCACTCTTGAAGTCTAAGGAGCCCGAGGCTACTTCTCCCTCTCCTCCACCTAAGGAACATGTGGGGAACTCTAAGGAGTCATCTTCGGATGGGTCCAAAGATGTTACCTCAAGTGTTCCCGGGATGGCGGAAAAGGATGAACCACCTAGCTCCTCTAACACCCCCAAAGGAGAGGAATTTCATAATGTCAACCATAATTACTCTCCTAACCCTCCTATCCCTCACCCTCATGTAAACTTTAGAAGTGATCCTCCTAAGCTTAAACCTACTCATTTCTATCAATGGGTGTTTCTAATGAAGTCTCATCTATGTAGTGCCTCCATTGAGCTTTGGCGCATCATTGAAGAAGGATACAAGCCCCATGATCCAACCAACTTGACAAGAAGAGAGGTGGTTGATAGCCAACTCAACGCCACCGCTCTTCATCAACTCCAAATGGCCGTTGGAGAGAAGGACATGGCGCTCATTCAACAATTCTCCACCGCCAAGGAAGTTTGGAATGCTCTTTCCGACATCTTCGTTGGGAATGAGAGCATGAAGAAGAACCGGTATGATGCCTTATGCAATGAGGTGGAAGGGTTCTACAAGTTGGATGGAGAAAGCCACGAGGACATGTACCGGAGGTTGGTGTTGGTTGCCAACTCCTTCAAGAACCTCGGGGCGGAGTACATCAATGATGCTTGGATCAAGAGGAAGTTCGTGACCGCTCTCATGCCCTTTGAGGACACGGATTTGAAGACACTCCAAGGGAGACATGACTTCGCAAAGATGACATCCAATGAAGTTATGCAAGAGATGACCGCATACAAGGTGGCCTCCAAGATTGCACAAGATGCAAGAGCTAGAGCCATAGGGATGCACAAGCATGACTCAATTACTCGGAATATCCGGTGTAACTTATACCGGAATATCCGGTCTGGTAGTTTGTCCTGAAATATAAGGGCAGGCTCGGGGTGAAGGGCTCATTAGTGCCTTTCTTCCACCCCCGACCTCCCTCTCTTCCAGCCGCCGCCCCTGCTGATCCCAACTCCCTCCGGAGCACTCCGTCCGCCGGGGAACCTCGTTCTCGGCCGGATCTGCTCCTCCTCCGCCCCGGGAACTCACTCCTCCAAGCAATGGCCTCAATGGATGAGGGTAACTTCACTTTTTTTCTTCCTCATGTGCTTTGTAACGCCCCGGGATTTTTCCCCCCAATTAGAAAAATTGTTGTTTTTCTTTTGTGCATCATCATGTCATCATTTCATCATGCATTGGTCACTTCATTTAATTTATTACATTTAAATTTAAACTCCCTTTAAATTCAAATCACACAATTTGAATTCAAATGTATTTCAAATTAATTAAAATGTGTATTTTAAATCTTTCTGCAAATATTATAAAAACTAATTTATTAAATTGCCTATCTAAAATAAAGACTATTTTTATAAAGCTTCTTTATATAAATTCTTTTTCTATCTTGTTTTAGAATACAAAAACAGAAAAGGATTTAAAAGAGAAATAACATTTTCAGAAAAGAAAAACCTTACCTGGGCCGAAACCCCCACTCTGGCCCACCTTCTTTTTCTGGTCGAAGCCCACCCCGGCCCACTTCTCCTCTCCTCCTACCTCCATACGGTCAGAGAAGAAAGCAGAGGAGAAAAAGCGTACCTGACGCCATGGTGCCCCCACCTCCATGTGCTCCTGCCCCCTCCTTTAAGCTGCGGCCCCCTGCTCCCCTCAAAACCCTAGCCTCTCCTCTCCTCCTCCCTCCTCGCGCCGCCGCCACCCTCTCCTTCCCCGATCCCCTCCTCTCCTTCCTCTCCACCAAAAACTCGCCGGAGCACCCCCACCACTGCCTCGGCTCGCCATCGCCGTCGAAGGCCAGCAGATGGTCCCAGGAGTTGCGCCGGAGCGTCCTCGACCGACGGATTTGTCCCGGGAGCCTCCGGAACGATGACGCCGCCCCCTTCTTCCCCGCGGCCGGCGGTTCCCCGCCTCCGTTTCCGGCGAACCAAACCTCCCCCACACCGAGTAATCCCTCCGTCGGACCCACTGTGAGCTCATCTTCCCATTCCTCCCCTCCCCTTTCCGTTTTGTCGCCGGAGTGCTCGAGTTCGTCCTCGCCTTGCTCCGTTCCGCCATGGTTGTGTCCGACGCACAAAGCTCCGTTATTTTTCTCTTATGCTCTGGTTCCCTGCTTCCTACGCTGCACCTCACAGGAACCCCGCACGCACACCCGCCCGCCCCTGCGTGGCTCGGTTGTGGTTGCTGTTGGCAGTTTCCCGCCGCCGCAGTGCCTGTCTCCGGTCGGATACAGTTTCCGTCAGTAAACAGAGCATTAATCCACCTCTTAAGCCAACGATTTCTTTTCCGAACACATTCATCCACCTATCCTAGTGGCTAGCGCAGCCGCCCCGCTCGCTCGACGCGCGCGCGCGAGTTCGATCCCCCGCCTGGACGAATAAAACGCCCCTTTTTCTTATTTTCCTCACACCCACTGACATGCGGGCCCCGCCTGTCATCGACAGCGGAGGCCAGCGCAGCACGTACCCGCCCGCGTGGCGCCAGGGTCCCACCGGTCAGCCTCATGTGTGGATCCTCCGCACGGTGAGAAAAGACCGAGGAGGTTATCTTACGCAGCAGTTTTGCACCGAGCACCCTCTCCTTTCGGGTTTAGTGCTTTAGGCCCTGACAGTAACTTTTCCATCACAGACAAGCCCCTGACTTTTGCAGAAAAACACCCTAACCTTAAATTGCTAATAACTTTTATTATATAACTCCAATTAAAATAATCTTCATATATTTTTATATCAGAAAAATGCAATGAATATTAATATGCCATTTTTATGCCATTTTGCATATTTTATTTTAATTACTTAGTGTAATTTATTTGTTGCACCTATATAATTAAATATGGAATGTGTTGGACTTTACTTAATAATTGCCCTATTCCATTTAATTTAATTACATCACCCATGCCATGTGTTGCCATGTTAACCAACATTTAATATTGTTGAGTAAATAAATAACTTGCACCTAAATATTAATTGTCGGGGTTGCTTTCCCGCTTAATTTGGAATAATTGCATTGTTCTGCATCTTGCCATGTCATGCATCATTCTCATATGATCATGCTGGATCTTTTGCCGTAGTTGTAAAATGCATCTTTTACGCTTTCCAGTGTTTGTTACTTCTTCGCGGATAAGACGTTGAGATGTGTGAGCAACGACAAGATCTGCTTCCATGCGGGATTCCAGGCAAGCAAAGTTTGCTTGTTTACCTATACATTGTCTTTCATTCCTGCCGTTGATCTCTGCTACCCTAGTTATCGATTCTTGAACTGCGATCCCATCACATGTTTATCCTGCAGCCCATACAGCTTTATCCCCACAACCTAATACCCGCTGCATGTTTATCTGTTGGCCTTGCGAGTCGTAGCGCATGCTTAGAGTTGTTTGTGCGAGTCGTCTGTTGGTCTTATGTTTCATCTGCTTAGTATGATATATTATTCTATCTTAATAAAAATGTTGTATTATATTGGGGTATTATAATTAAAAGATAAGGCACCAGGCGGAAGGCCTTGCGAGGTGCTTTGTTCTGCTCAGTGTCGACCTAGGAACTGAGATTTTGTCCTCGGATCCAATTTTGAGCGCACTAACCACTTGTGGGAGGCCCAATGGAGCCCCCCTCGACTTTGAACGGATCCTCAGCTCGTCCATGTGCCGCAAGTAGTTCGGGTTTTCCATTTGCTCATATCCATGTGCATGATGATGATGATCGATGAGAGGTTACTTGATACGGGGGGTCATATAGGGGTGGTGCTCACGTAGCGGACAGTTCCTACTGTGGTTTGAGCCGCATGGTGAGCAGACACAAACTAATGAGTCCGCAATTGAGATTCGGCCGGACTCCTAACGCGGGTAACAACTCATATGGGTGGCACTTGGACTTGCTGTAGTGAAGGAATGGGTCGTGTTGAGAGGCCCTCACGGGTTGATCATGCGAGTATGGTACTGTAGTGCACCCCTGCAGGGTGTAATCTTATCGATGAGCCGTGTCCACGGTTATGGACGACTTTGGTGATGATGCTGGCTAACAAGATCTAGACAACTTGCACCTAATTAATGTTAATTAAATTGACTAGTAATATAGAATCACTTTCACAATAACTGGTAAATAAAACTGTTCCATGTGTGAGTTTCCCGAATTGCTTCCTCATATTTGGTTGAGGGGGTTAATTCGAGAATGGGTTATGTTTGGTGTTAGTTGTAGATGTTTACTTTATGCGCTCTCTTATCCCTCTCTAATTAGACGGAAGTTGTAGCGTGTCTCTTTAGGTTGCTAGTGCTGCTGCCGCTAAGTCCACCTCCCCTATATTTTGGGAGATGGTGTAGAAAGTAGGCAAGTCGGTTTTTCTTGCCAGGGAGTGCCCTGACCCTCTTTTGGGATGTGCTTTATGTGCAGTTAACAGGTTTGAAGTCAGGCGACGTTAGCTTGGGAATCCCTCCGGCTTGGCTGGGCAGGGATATGGCGCCATTGCTTATCTTCAGGACTCTTAGTCCAATTTGCATCCTATCCGTAGTCGGATACTTTTCTGCTTCCGCTGTCATTTGAATCTTTGTATTGTATCATTTGTATCTTGACTCGTTCGAGTCGTTGTTGTAATTATATCTTATGTTGTATTTGTGGATGTATCGGAACTGTTGTAATGTTATCACAATTCCACCCACATAATGCGCATGTTTCGGCGTGCACATTATGTCTGGTGGGCGACCTAAAATCGTTATTATGCGGATTCGGCGGGAATGCTTAAATCTACATAGTACCGATTTTAGGGCGTCACATGCTTGCACTTGGATCTTGATGTGGAGTTATTTGTTTCAATGTTGCTTGGTAGAGATTGTTCCTAGGACTATTCCCTGCCTTTACATACATTAGTTTTGCATTACATTGGATCGATCTAGTTTTAGACCGAGTCAAATCTCAGATCTGTAGTTTCTGTCTGACTCGGAATATCCGGTCCATCGTGACTCGGAATTTCCGGTCCCCCGGAATTTCCGGTCATGACTAACCCGGATATTCCGAGCCAAAGAGAGCAGTTTTAAGATTAACTCTTGTTTAACTACGTATGATCCATCGAATGCCTATCTAATGTGTGTATTACCTCCTGACTTGTGTGCACTTACCTTATGCTACCATCTATGCTCAAATTCACAGGTTCAGGTGGAAGTCCTTCCGCAGGGGGGTCAAGGCACACTGGTAGAGCACCTGTTTCCAAGCAATCAGTCAACAAAGGAAAGGGCATTGCACCTCAGAGGAAGAAATCTTCTGCCAGCAAGCCCTCATCTAAGAAGAGAAAGAGTGCCTCTAGTTCCGAACGTCCGAACTATTCCAAGATGCATGCTGTTGATTACTCTCAGCTGAGGCAGGGGGACTGGTACCTCAGCGCAAGAGACACCTCTCTCGATGATCGCAGTTTTTGGTGCCAAGCACAAGAGCATATACTTGTGGATCTATATCTCTCACTGTCGAAGCCAATTCGACCCATGCACCCGTTTGACTTTGCAACCCTACAGAAGAAACCTGCTTTTTCTGAGGCCATCCACATTGTGAAGACCATGGGTTTGGAGAGATTGGCGCTCATCCGTTGTGCCTACAACGCGCAGTTTGTTATGCAGTTCTTCGCCACCCTAGTGATCAAGGGTGACTCGAAGAAGACCATGAAATGGATGACTGGGGAAACTTACTGTGAGTCCAACTTCGAGGAGTTTGGCAAGGTACTGGGCTACAGGTTTGATGGGGACAATCCCCAAGGCGCTCGCATGCACCACCCCCACAAGCTCAACAAGAAGGAGACATCTCACTTATATGGTGTGGGAGCCACCCCTGGATTCTCTCGTAACTTGCTGCCTTTGTATGATGTTCTTGTGCGCATCCTGCGTGAGAACATTGCACCGAGTGGTGGCAACAATGACAATGTGGTTACCCCTCTCTACAACCTGCTCCTTCACGCCAACCACATTGTGGAGGACTCGGGCTCTGATACTGACTGGAGTGTAGATGTGATGGATTACATCTACAATGAGATGTATGAGGCTATGACCACCAGGGTCTCCATTCCATATGCTCCATACATCATGAAGCTCCTCCTGTTTAAGTTCCCTAACCTCAACGCCAGCAACAGTGATTTGGTGCCTCATGACTTCAAGAAGCTCTATGAGAAGAAGACTGTGGTCAAGCCCCCTCCTAGGCCTTCGACTACTTCAGCTCCAGGTGGATCTTTCATGGGTGATGCTAGGAGGGCTGCTGCTACCTCTACTCATGTTCCCACCACTCATGCGCATGTCAAGAAGCTGAACTGGTTCCAGCGCAACATCCTCTGCATGAATGTGGACATCCGCAAGGAGCAATACAATGCTTACAAGGATCGACGTCAGCAGAACTACAAGCAAGACTTGATCCTTCACCATGCTTCTGGCTCTCCTGCTCCTGCTGATCTGTCTGAGCCCCTGTCCTTTGCTCAGTGGAACGAGGGTTCCTTGGCTCCATGGACCCTGATTGACCAGGACCTAGGTGGCAGCTCGTACACCACAGGTTATGACTATGATGAGGAGGATGAGGATGAGGAGGCAGCATCTGAGGAGTATGAGGACGAGGATGATGATGATGATGAGGAGGCTGATGCTGATGATGATGATGAGGAGGACCCCTCGGACTGAAGACTTCCATGGGACGTAGCATCGCTCTTCTTCCTTTTTGGTGTTTCGATGCCAAAGGGGGAGAAGTTGCTCTACTAGGACTTCTTCGGGGATTTGCAAGGGTCGGGCACAAGCTTATGCGTTTATCATTTATTTGCGCTTGTGTCCATTTATCGTGTTTTTAGTTACTTGTGAAACTCTCTTTTTGTCATTTGTGATATCTTTGTATTGAGACAATGTTTGATGCTATCATTATATTGTGCTTGAGACTTGGAATTGATTGTGTTGGTATTCTCTTCATATTCTATATGCACAAGGTATGAAAATCTATCTAGTCAAGTGCTTCCATTATCTTACATTTTGTCTCGTCTCTCCTTTGTGATATCTTGTGGTTGTTGTTATAAAATTGCTCCTATCTTCTGTTATCTTGTGTTGCATACTTGCATTTATTTAGGGGGAGCCATTTTCTGCCAAAGACATGATATTGCTGTTTGTTTCTTTGCAAATCTTGGTATTGTCATCTAACACCAAAAAGGGGGAGATTGAAAGAACATTTCTTAATCCCTAGTGTTTTGTGTGTTAGTTAACAATACCAATGATATACTAATCCTATTGCTAAGTATTTCAGTTTGGGTGAAACTCATATCACAAATCTTAAAGCCAAATTGTAGAGAAAAAGAGTTTCTGGAATTCTTCAGGGACTCGGATATTCCGGTTCCCCAACCGGATATTCCGAGTCGACCCCAGAAATTTGGCTAAGTCAAGTTCAGAAGTGGCACTGACTTCAATCGGAAAATCAGCCCGGAAATTTCAAGGACCCGGATATTCCGGTTCACCAACCGGATATTCCGAAGCAACCTCAGGAAAATTGGCTAAGTCAAGATTCAGAAGTGGCACTGACTTCAATCGGAAAATCAGCCCGGAAATTTCAAGGACCCGGATATTCCGGTTCACCAACCGGATATTCCGAGTCAGCCTCAAGGAAATTTGCTAAGTCAAGATTCAGAAGTGGCACTGACTCCAATCGGAAATTCAGCTCGGAAATTTCAAGGACTCGGATATTCCGAGTCAACCTCAGAAAATCGACTAAGTCAAGTTCAGAATTGGTTCTGATCTCAACCGGAAATTCAGCCCGGATATTTTCAAAGGCCCGGATATTCCGGGGCACCGGAATATCCGGTGCAACTTAAACCGGAATTTCCGGGTGACCAAGACTGCCAACGGCCAGAATTTGAGGGGGAGTATAAATACCCCCTCACTCACTCAAGAACAGTGAGCTCTCAGATTTTCTCTCTCCTACCATTCTTGAAAGCTCAAATCATCAAGATCTCCCAATCCCCCCACCCAAATTCATAGATCTTTGGAGGATTGGAGGAGAAGGCCCAGATCTACATCGTCACCGAAGGGATTTACATTTCTCCCCCATTCACTTGGGGATTTCGTGGCTAGGGTTTCCGGTGGGAAAACCTAGTTCACCATTGTTGTACTCTTGGTGTTACCTTGACCGTTTGTGGTCCTTGACCTGTTGTGGTCTTCTTGGGAGCCCCCAATTCAGTTGTGGGTGTGTGCCTCAAGCGTTTGTAAGGGATTCGATCTCCGCCCTAAAAGGGGATCAATAGTGGAAGGTGGACTCAAAACCTTTGTGGTTGAGTTCATCGGAGAAGAAGGTGAGCCTTTGTGGCGTTGCGGCTAACCTGTTGTGGTAGCGCACACCTCTCCAAACGAGACGTACACCCTTGGGTGGAACTCGGGAATAAATCTTCGTCTCCGCGTGCTTCACTTGGTTCCCTTTACCCTTTACTCCCTTACTTGCTTCTTGTTATTGCTTAGATTCTCATTTAGGTAAATTCACCATAGTTGCATATCTAGAGAATTTACCTTTGAGTTGAGCCTAAATTTGAAAAGACCTAAAATTTGTAATAGCACCTATTCACCCCCCCCCCCTCTAGGTGCCGGATTCCCGTTCAGCCCGGCGCTGCCATATCTTGGCAGTAGAAGAACGTGGAGGTCCAGCCCTTGACGGACCCAAGGTATGGTATCTTAGGATACCACTGGCGGCCCTGGCGGCAGTTGAAGGTGACGCTGCCGCAGGTTGCCAGCCCGCCGTCCGGCACCGTCTGTCGCCGGCAACGGAAGCAGTATCTGAAGAAGTCTAAACTAGGCCTAATACCTAGGTAGCCTTCGAACAGAGCTGTGAAGCCGGCTAGGACTAATATACTATTGGGTGCAATGTTGTGGGGCTGGAGCCCATAGTGATCCAAAACCTCGCTAAAAAAGGCGGAAGGCGGAAGCGCCATTCCCCTAACTAGATGGGAGGTGAGGATTACCCGCTCCCCGGCTCTTGGGGCCGGGATGACGTCTCCGAAGGCGGCCCTCCACCGGCAATCTTCCCGAGTGGGGAGGTAGCCGACAGCCTCCAAATCTTGGAGGGCATCTTCGTCGACGATGGAAGGTAGCCAGTAGCGGGACCCGAGGTCCGCCGCTTCCTCTTCCTCGTCGGCGGGGGCGCCCGCCGTCGTCATCGCCGCGGTGGTTGGTGGAGGAGCCGAAGAACCCGCCGCTGGCGCGCGCGCGGTGGAAGTCCGAGGGGCGACGGTGGCGACATTGCCCGTCGCCGCCGCCCATCCCCGTCGCGGGCGTGACCTCGGTCGCCGGACCGCTCAACGCCGTGGAGAGGGTCTGACCGGTGGACATCGCCGCGAGGAGAGGTCGTCGGAGAAAAGGAGTTCGCCGTAGCTCGCTCGGAGACAAGGAGCAGGGAAGCGGAAGAGGCAAGAGCGTACGGAGAGCAAAGGCTGGGTAATGAAAATGGACCGTTTGGCTACCTATTTATAGGGCCAGGCGTTGCTCCTTGTGCAACGGCGTTTTTAGTCGGACACGTGTCCAGCATCCGTTGCAGCACACGATTGCACGATCTCCACGCCTCCTCATTTCCCGCAATTTGTGATCATGGCGAGATTCCCGCCTAGACAGTTTTCAAACTGTCGTGAGCTGGCTAGGTGGAGACCGCCAGGAAGGATGCTCGGCAAGATTGCCGAGCAGCCATCTTTTCCCATGATGGATAAAGGCGGCCGCATGTCAACCTCAAGACACGCATGCCTCGTTGATTTTCAGAATGGTTCAAGTCCTGCAGCCGCCAAACTTTGGCAGATGAAGAATCAAGAAGAAGCCGACGCCTGGAGAACTTCAACCTTTCTGGGGCTAATGTTGGGGATATATCAACTAGGGGTATAACCAACATGGATCGATCCGGCTAGTCCAGGGTGGCCCAAGGGTGGTAAGGCCGAGGCCTGCCGGGCGGCCCAGATAGCTGACATACAAGGAAGTAGGCGGACGGTCCAAGGAAGGCGGAAGGCCGAAGCCCATCAAGCCACCGAGCCCAAGACGGAAGGCGGCAACTAAGCCGGCTAGGTCTAGGACTCTGTTTACTTGCCGGACAAGTACTTACCTTGTACCCTGGGGTCTGGCCGCCTATATAAACCGGCCACCAGGGAGCCTTTAGGGCAGACAACTTCAATAGGCATCATACCCATTGTAACCTGTTCACGGCTATTGCCTCATAGTGAATTATAGCAGCACGTAGGATCTCGCCACCGCCGTGGGATCCGAAGCTGGGTAAACTCGCCGTGTTCAATCCCGTCCTCGACGACACCAACCTTCTTCCCCACAATCCATATGTAGGCTAGAGGACCCCCGTCTCCTATCAATTATGCCGATACCACGACATGGACCAGGATGAAGCGTGAAATTGCTCGCTATGTGTCTCAGTGTGATGTTTGTTGTCGTGTCAAGGCAGTTCATCAGAGACCACCTGGACTTCTTCAACCACTGCAAATTCCTGAGTGGAAATGGGACAAGATCGAGATGGACTTCGTTACTGGGTTTCCAAAGTCCAAGAAAGGCAACAATGCAATCTTTGTTGTCATTGATCGTCTCTCCAAAGTGGCTCACTTCTTCCAAGTCAAAGAGACAGTATCAGCTAGTCAGTTGGCAGAACTCTATATGACAAGACTGGTTCCTTTACATGGTGTTCCTTTGGCGATAAGCTCAGATCGTGGAAGTATCTTCACTTCTCGATTTTGGGATAGCTTTCAGAAAGCCTTGGGTACCAAACTTCTGTTCAGCACAGCTTACCATCCGCAGAAAAGTGGACAGGTTGAAAGAGTGAACCAAATTCTGGAGGATATGCTCAGAGCTTGTGTTATCTCCTTTGGCATGAAATGGGAGGATTGCCTTCCGTATGCTGAGTTCTCCTACAACAACATCTTCCAAGCAAGTCTAGGCATGGCTCCCTTCGAAGCTCTCTATGGCCGCAAATGCATAACTCCTCTGAATTGGTCTCAAGCTGGTGAACGTCAATTCTTTGGTCCTGACATTAGCCAAGAGGCTGAAGAAAAGGTTCGCATCATTCGTGACAATCTGAAGATTGCCCAGTCTCGGCAGAAAAGCTATTATGATAGCAAGCACAGGGACATGGTCTATGCACCTGGTGATCAAGCTTACTTTCGTGTCACTCCTCTGAGAGGCACGCAATGCTTTGGCATCAAAGGCAAACTCGCTCCGCGTTATGTTGGGCCTTTCAACGTTCTATCAAGGCGTGGTGAATTGGCGTACCGTCTGGAACTTCCTCCAAACCTCTCCAAAGTGCACGATGTCTTCCACGTGTCACAACTCAAGAAGTGCTTCCAAGATCCAGGACGTGCAGTTGATCATGGGTCAACTGAACTTCGAGAAGATCTCTCTTATGTGGAACAACCGATTCGCATTCTTGACGAAGCTGAACGTCGCACCCGTAACAACACTGTCAAGTTCTACAAGGTTCAATGGTCTCATCATTCTGACAATGAAGCTACATGGGAACGTGAAGACCACCTCTGTGCCGAGTATCCCGACCTCTTCGTTGCTCCATGAAGAATCTCGGGGCGTGATTCCTTTGAGGGGGGGGGGGGGGGAGTGTTGTAACAGCCCGTTTGTAACTTTCCAAAAATGTGGTGTTGTGTTGTAATAAAAATGATCTGCATGGTATCTTTTCTTTTTGAAGGGGATCGTGTGCAGAAAACAAAAAAAATTCCTAGCAACGATATCCTTAAACTAGCCAAGATCTACACTATGCAGATATAGAAGTACGGCGGAGATCGGAATACATACCCTCGTAGACCGAATACGGGGATTACGCTCCCGCACAAGCGTTGACGACGACGAGACGACGTAGCCGACCTCTAGGTCGCGGAGAACTCGGCGCGACGAAGACGACGATGATGACCCCGAGGTCGGGTGGAGGAAGTAGGCCTCCGAGTACCGCTAGCGCAGCACCTCGCAGGGCGTCACACACATACGGTGGAGACGACGGCCTCCGAAGCTCCAGTCCAGGACGAGCAGCGGAAGACTTGGACCGGAACACCAGCAGCGCGGCAGCGGGCTATGGTGGAAGAGATCCCCCTCCTCTACTCGGCGCGGCTCCGACAAGGGAACCACGAGATCGAGAGAGAAATTGGGAATTAATTGGTGAATTAAAAGGCCAGGGGTGCCCCTTCTTATATAGGCTCCTAGGGGGAGCCAACCTTGCCAGCCAGGCAATGTGGACTATCCCCCATTGCCTGGTGCGGCCACACATGGTGCGCCGGCCCCTGGTGGGCCCTATTTGGCCCACCTGGGTCGGCCCCATGGCTCCCACCGAATTACCCTAGGGAATTTCCCCCCTCTTGGGCCTTCTTTCGACCAGAAGGCCCATTTAGGGAAATCAGCCTAAATAAATTCGAAAATAAATATATAAAATCATATTTGCATATTAATTACACTAATTAATATCAAACACAATATATATAATTTTTCCTAGCTCCGAAAACTCTTTTGGCGCTGCCCGATCTCCATCGGACCCCTCCCGGGACATTCCCGGTGATCTCTTTCCTTTCCGGTTGTCTTGTCGAAACCCCCTAAGTGTGTTATCCGAGCGGTTCGATATAATAACAGGTATGATCAAGACTCCTCTATGATCAACGACTAACTCGTAGGCCTGGACCCCATGGATTAATCCCTGTGATATAACGAATGACTTTCATCTATCAAACCTGGACGTATAGTCTTAAACCCTTTGTCATGGCGATACTTAGCGCGTCCGAGCATCATTCTCAGATATCTCCATACCTAGCATGATCTCGTTACCGACATCGCTATCTTCTACTCGTCTATGATATTATGTCAGCTGGTGACCTAGTCACATGTTTGCAAACTCATTTGACATAATCTCACCGAGTGGGCCCTAGAGTATCTATCCGGCTATGCGGACTGACAAATCCCGCTGTTGACCCCTCGTCTCAACTACCCCCTTTCGATACCCAAAAGTATCACCTATCATTGTCACACTATATAAGATATGACGTTTGGTGCGATCAAAGTATCTTCCAGGGATAACAATAAGAGTTGATCTCACGGTCTTAAGGTGTAATGACTATGTCCTACAAATACTGGGTACGTCCATCACATCGTTACACCTAACGATATGACTTCCATTGCCGACCAGCGCCATGCCCTATGATCGGAAAACCTCGATCATCAATCGCGCAACGAAACTAGTCTTAGTAGAGGCTACTAGGGACCTGGTTGTTTATCTACCACACCTGTATTAATGTTTCCGCTTAATACAGTTATAGCATGGTATAAAACATATAATGAATAACTGGGATATTGCCAATAAACTATATTTATTAAGTGCTTCTAGGGCATATTCCCTTCAGTCTCCCACTTGCACTAGAGTAACACTTAATCTAGTTTACAACTTGGTAAAAGCTCAACACCCATAGCATCTTGGTGCCTGCTCGCCTCGTGGAAGAGGAATACAGTCAATAGATCTCACACATTGAGACCTATATGTGCTTTGCAACACTTCTATGTCACCTAGTTTGACATAATCCCGTATCTTACGATGACGGTGAAATATATCCCAGTGGATGGAGTGAGACTCGAGCATTCGCGTAGCATGCGCCTTAAAAGTCTAAGAGATCTATTAAGGGGCCACCTACGCTCGAAAAACTGCTCAGTCCAATCACACTTGCTACTTCTAAAGTCGCGATATATTTCTATACCTATGTAGATTGTGCGACAATGCATTCATATGCGACTTCGCAAACTAACCATGTCTATCTTCAAAATAAAGGACATCTCCTATATGAGATTTCTAGTCGTATGGGTCAGTGTAATAACTTGCATCATCGTAACCGATTTTCGGCAAGTTGCCATTCCACTCTTACCCGTTACTAGAAAACCTATCTTCAGTTCTCATAGACACTGAAGAATAAACTTAACGTTTGTTCATTGATCCATACAAGGATCACTCTAGAACCTGTTCTTCAACCAAGAACTCGGGTCACACCAACTCGAGCTTTCAGCCTGATAGACTCTATGTGTGATACATAGAGAATGTCGAACATCATTTTCTATCACTGAAAATACCAAGATAAACTTAATATTTTACCTAGTCATACAAGCTAGAACTTCTTTCTTCGCTTGTCCTATTCTGAAACACTTCAGAATCTTGACTTAGGAAATATTCCGACTTAATGTTATTAAGCCCCTCTCGATCTATATAATCATAAATCGGATGCCTAATACTCCTAACTTCATTTCATAGAAAATTTAATCACTTAAATAATCCTTTACACTATACTAGAGGATCTGTGTCATTCAATATGTCGTTACATACAGAATCACAAATGACACCTAGCTCCCACTCAAATATGCCTTCCGCATATAAGATCAAGGAAAAGCTACTTAGCTCCCACTCAAATATGCCTTACGCATACAAGATCAAGGAAAGCTACTTTGCTCCCACTCACTTCTTTGCAAATGTAGGTTTCTTCAACTATTTTGGACAACTCCAAAATCCTTTGATCACATTATCAAAGTGAAGATTCCAGCTCCGATATGCTTGCTTCAGCCCATGAATGGACCACTGAAGTTTGCATACATGTTTAGCATCCTCAGGATTACAAACCATTCTTAATGACACTATTAAGAACCATGGTTTTCTCATCCATCTGTCAATTTCTCATTCGAAATTATAGTAATTGCTAAACGACCCAGAATAGATTTAGGCTTCGCCACTTGAGACAAACTCTCATGTGGTCAACTTTTGAATCTGTCGGAACTGTTTCACGACAAATCGATCCTTCTCAATGTCTATTCTCTCATAAAATTCCATATACTATTAACATCCTAGATGCCATCAAGAAGATCTCCCAAGTCATTACCTGGTAATCGTATATGGATTTTATTTTGGATCATAAATGACTCATAGCCATTTCTCGGACTTAGGTCCACCATCTCTTCTTCGTAGTTCGTAGGTCTATCATATTCCATTAATATGACCTTCATAACAAGATTGTCGTAACACACAGTGTGGAACACAACCTCGTATGCCTACGCTCTTAGTATGAGCTCAGAACATCATGATCTTGAATCATCAGCTTTTTCAAGCTGTGGAGCCTGACACCGAAAACACTTTCGGTTGCGCCACTCTGATGTCTGGAGAAGAAGTTCACCAACTTCATCTTGCTCTACTTTCTTTCTCACTTATACCCTCGGACAAGAAACTATTTCTTTCGCAAGGTATATCCCGGCAATGGTTTTGCCTATGTCGTGAGACATGTACCCAACTAACTCTTTAGGTAGGGTATACTACAAAGATTAATCCACTTTAGGTTCGATTACATCGAAACACTAAATTGCTGAAACGACAATCCAGGCTAAAAGCCATGCCATCACTCGTATGGTATTGTCTCCATGGATTCAAATGGTTTCCCTATTTGCTAACATGAGTGTTTACGTTTCTACCATATGACTCTAATGATCACAATAATTCGGTAAGAGATTTATTTACCACACACTATCCGATAGGGTATAATTACGACGTCCTATCACACCATGACACTATGGTGTTCCATGCGACGTAATTTGTAGAACTCTTCTCACAAGTCTTCCAATGATGTGCCAACTAACTCAAATCTTTATTCCTCGATATGCATCACGGGAATTTGATTTTCTTGTTAAGTTTATTTCCTACTTCATTCTGGACTTGTTTGATTGAATCAAAATTTCCAGGCCAACATTCCCCGAGTGGATATCCATATATCTATTCGAATGTTCATGAAGTATATGAAATAAATACTTCCACTACACGTTAAAGTACTTCATTGATTCACATACACCCATATGCATGATTCTCAACAAGCTATACTCAAAACGTGAAGTTAACGAAATAAAGGTCTCCACGACCCGTCAATTACTTTATTGAACCACATACATCTCCATGTATCACTATCAATAAGTTATATGCCCGTTTTCCGAAAACGGTGTCACAGTTATTTTGCAAGTGTCAAAAGATCAAATCTTAGGACTTGTAGGTCCATCCAGTGTGGAGCTAATGCATATAACATTGACATGACTAAACGGTAGTGCCACACATATGTGGTGTCTTTATTAAGTTTGTATCCTTTGGCATTAATATTATGAATGTGGGAGCTTCTACCATCTAAATTCAAATCGGCATATGATCATTACTTCATAAATATAGGACACCAATTTGTCACTATCATGTATGAACAAGTGTCTCGCTAGAGGAGACACACTTGTAACGATCATACTAACAGGCGATCATAAAGAATTTACCCAAATGGTAGATCTAGAGGGAGTGTGTCTATGGCCATCACAACAACTTGATTGCCATTATCAACACGCAATGTCGCCTCATCCTTTCAAGCTACTCAAGCAGTAAACCTGGTTTTTCACAAAACATGACTAGTTCAAAACTTAGTCACTACTGCGAGTACTTGCTTAGCTAAAACATTCATAACATGTATATCATATATACACCATCATCATTGATGACTTCCGGCGATCTGTTTCATTTTCTTGATACTTCCACCGTAATCAAGACCATGAAGGTGAACGATTCCCCTTGCATGACATAGTCTATGACAGAGGATTTGCACTTGGCAACGATGTCTGTCATCGAGTAATTGAGCTGAGCGAGGCGTCTCAGTGTTCATTAATCATGAACATATGTCATTAAGTATGACCGCCACGTGCTCCCTCAATGTGTGTATTCTCTTCCATCTTGGTTGAGAAGACAACCAGTCAACGTACTGATAAACTTCATCAACCCAACGTTTGGGGTACCCCGAGTTTAGCGACCATATCATATGTTCGCGATCTAAAAACTCGTACCCACCGTTGGTTCTCTATGGCAGAGATCATAGCATACACTGGACTATGATGATATCATCCGCACAAAATCTGATAATCCAAATTATCTTTTGTCAGCGGAATCTCCGGGGTTATCTCCTAGAGGGTATTGTAACATAAAGAGCTAACGGTTTAAACAAGGAGTATCCTCAAGCTAAAGTATTAAACTATGAAGTTTGGACCCAACCTTTTAAGTTTCTCAAACGCAGGAATGCGCCTAATTTGAAAAAATGTTACCACAATGGTTAATATCTACAAAGGTTTGCAAAACAGACTATGTTCATTATATTCTGAGTTCTAGTATTTTAGAAAATAACTATCCGAACTCCCACTCAAACGAACATCCCTCCTGGTCGTTTAAGCGATTACACGGACCCCATCCATTGCACCACCCCTCATCATCAGAGCCGGCGACACAACTTCAAGAGTAGACAATTGTCCGCCACACCAATTTTGCGACTCGTGCTCGACCTTTCGGTCTCCCTGTTCCGAGGCCATATTTCTGAATATGCTAGGCTCGACACCAAAAACCTCCACGCTGACGCTTGTGCAACATGGCTTACACCCACCGTATGCGAACGAAGATATGTATGACACCCGATCATCACGGCCTGCCTCATAACGTAGAACTTTCTTGGTGGTGCGCGTTGGAGGGAGAATACTAGTGGTATTTTGAAGGGATCACCTTATATAGCTACCGCCGTGCAACTAATATATATACTATATATACAATCACACAATATAAGATGCACACAAAACATCAAATGTGATGCAATGTGATATAGTCCATTGCGCCATGGTCTTCTTGGCGCCCACAGTTTATAAACAATTTAATAAACCTACCTTGACCATATCACATAGCCCCTGCAAAATAAAGTTAGACGCTTCTACTTTATCTTTTGCATATTTTACGTGGCTTGGGGCTTTCGTAAATAGAACTGCTTCATATCTATGAACCTTATGACCACAACAACGATCCAATAATTGCATGTTTAAGCATCCCTTTCGGGCCCTCCATTGAAAATGCAAATCCAACTAAAGAGAGAGAAACAGGCACCGGCAGCCACAGATACGGTACAAGCCGTATGTCAGTAGTGGAACCAGTCTCGCGTAAGCGTACACGTAAAGTCGGTCCGGGCCGCTTCATCAACTCGATGCCGCTGGAATCACAAGTGCACGCTAGAGGGTAGCAAATAACAGGAACGGTGCCCCCGTGCAGAACACGGGTTCTAACAGCGTACAGCTATATCTACGATAGATCGGCTCTGATACCACTGAAGGAGATCGTGTGCAGAAAACAAAAAAAATCCTAGCAACGATATCCTTAAACTAGCCAAGATCTACACTATGCAGATATAGAAGTACGGCGGAGATCGGAATACATACCCTCGTAGACCGAATAGCGGGGATTACGCTCCCGCACAAGCGTTGACGACGAAGACGACGTAGCCGACCTCTAGGTCGCTGAGAACTCGGCGCGACGAAGACGACGATGATGACCCCGAGGTCGGGTGGAGGAAGTAGGCCTCTGAGTACCGCTAGCGCAGCACCTCGCAGGGCGTCACACACATACGGTGGAGACGACGGCCTCCGAAGCTCCAGTCCAGGACGAGCAGCGGAAGACTTGGACCGGAACACCAGCAGCGCGGCAGCGGGCTATAGTGGAAGAGATCCTCCTCCTCTACTCGGCGCGGCTCCGACAAGGGAACCACGAGATCGAGAGAAAAATTGGTAATTAATTGGTGAATTAAAAGGCCAGGGGTGCCCCTTCTTATATAGGCTCTCAGGGGGAGCCAACCTTGCCAGCCAGGCAATGTGGGACTATCCCCCATTGCCTGGTGCGGCCACACATGGTGCGCCGGCCCCTGGTGGGCCCCATTTGGCCCACCCGGGTCGGCCCCATGGCTCCCACCGAATTCCCCTAGGGAATTTCCCCCCTCTTGGGCCTTCTTTCGACCAGAAGGCCCATTTAGGGAAATCAACCTAAATAAATTCGAAAATATATATATATAATCATATATGCATATTAATTACACTAATTAATATCAAACACAATATATATAATTTTTCCTAACTCCGAAAACTCTTTTGGCGCTGCCTGATCTCCATCGGACCCCTCCCGGGACATTCCCGGTGATCTCTTTCCTTTCCGGTTGTCTTGTCGAAACCCGTTAAGTGTGTTACCCTAGCGGTTCGATATAATAACAGGTATGATCAAGACTCCTCTATGATCAACGACTAACTCGTAGGCCTGGACCCCATGAATTAATCCGTGTGATATAACGAATGACTTTCATCTATCAAACCTGGACGTATAGTCTTAAACCCTTTGTCATGGCGATACTTAGCGCGTCCGAGCATCATTCTCAGATATCTCCATACCTAGCATGATCTCGTTACCGACATCGCTATCTTCTACTCGTCTATGATATTATGTCAGCTGGTGACCTAGTCACATGTTTGCAAACTCATTTGACATAATCTCACCGAGTGGGCCCTGGAGTATCTATCCGGCTATGCGGACTGACAAATCCCGCTGTTGACCCCTCGTCTCAACTACCCCCTTCCGATACCCAAAAGTATCACCTATCATTGTCACACTATATAAGATATGACGTTTGGTGCGATCAAAGTATCTTCCAGGGATAACAATAAGAGTTGATCTCACGGTTTTAAGGTGTAATGACTATGTCCTACAAATACTGGATATGTCCATCACATCGTTACACCTAACGATATGACTTCCATTGCCGACCGGCGCCATGCCCTATGATCGGAAAACCTCGATCATCAATCGCGCAACGAAACTAGTCTTAATAGAGGCTACTAGGGACCTGGTTGTTTATCTACCACACCTGTATTAATGTTTGAGCTTAATACAGTTATAGCATGGTATAAAACATATAATGAACAACTGGGATAATGCCAATAAACTATATTTATTAAGTGCCTCTAGGGCATATTCCCTTCACTTTTTGTCTCCACAATTAATTAAATTGTTGCATTTAAATTAGATCACATTATTAAATCCAAACGCAAATTCAAATATTTTTCAAATATGATGATACAAAGTTTTTGCAAACTTTCAAACTTAGTAAATTAAATTACCAATTTTATGAATATAAAAGTTTGTCAAAAGGTGTCATCTCATATTTCTTTCCTTTTTGTTTTAAATGCAAAAACCAGAAAAGAAATAAAAAGAAAACAGAAAAACAAGAAAGAAAAAAAATTAGGGGAGAGGGCTCCCTGGCCAAACTGGGCCAACTCGGCCCAGCAACCCCCAGCCCGGCCCACCTTCCCTCTTCCCTTACCTCCGTACGGTCGCTCCCCTTTACAGCGAGGCAGGAGGAGCCATGGCTCGCTGCAGCGCGCCCCCACCTCCACCTGCCCTGCCCCTCTTCTCCTATATATCGCACTCCGCCAAACCCTAACTCCCCTACTCCATCTCCTGTGCGCCGCCGCCGCTCGCTCTCCTCTTCGTACACGCCGTCGCCTTTGCCTCCGAGCTCGGGCACCTGGTGCTACCCCTTGCCCCCTGCCCCATGTTCTCGCCAAGGACTGCGCCACGAGACCCTCTGTCCTCGACGCTAGGGACTGGACACGGAAGCCACGACGAGCGCCGCGACGGACCCCTTATTCCCGACGCCGGCCACGGACCCCGCGACCTCCCCGGCACCGTTCTCTCGCCTCCGTCGCCCCCGTGCCGTTCCACCTTGCCACGAGCCCCCTCGGTGAGCATGCACCGGTCCCCTCTCTTCCCTCTCCGCTTCCCCCTCCTCTGGCGGTCCTTTTCACCGGCGCCGGAGTTGCGTCCGCCCGGCCGCTGCGGACACGCACGAGCACACACACGGACCAGCCCTCTGAGCCTCCTTCTTCGAGTCCGAGCGCGCAATCGAGTCCGCCACGTTTTCCCCACACCCACGGACACCGCGCACGCAAGCAATGTTGCCGGAAACGGTCGCCGGCGTCGGCTTCCTCCGCTGTGCCCACTGTCCTCGTAAAGTTCAGTTTCGTCAGAGTCCGCCACACCTCTCCTGTTAAAAACCAAAAGAAATCTAACCCTATCACTACCACTACCCCGACCCCTTGGCTAGCACCACCGTCTCAACCCGCACTCGGGCGCGCGCGAGTTCGAACCCTCTCTGGCGCGTGGTAAAGCCAACCTTTTTTCGTTTATTGCGTGCCCCTGACAGCGGGTCCCACCCGTCAGTGAGAGCAGCGCTGGGAAATTTTACCCAGACCCCCCTGCTCTCTGGTTCTTTCTTGTTAAGCCTCACAAATACTTTTGCTATCACCAACAGGTCCCTGCACATTTCAGAAAACCCCTAGATTTAAAAACGCAATAACTTTATTTCTACAACTCCAAATTAAAAAAACTTTATATATTTTTATATCAGAAAAATGCAATAAACATTAATGTCACATTCTTATGTCATTTTGCATCAATTATTTTAAATGCTTAGTTTAATTTAACAAATGCACTTAAATAATTAAATATGGAATATGTGGGGTAATAAATATATAATGCCCTAATTCCATTTAAGTTGCTCTTATCATTTGTATCATGTCTTGCCATGCTAATAACATTTAATCTGTTGCATAGGTAAATAATTTTGCAATTAAATTCTAAATATGGAATGTGTTGGGCAGATATTTAATTATTGCCTACTCCATTTAAATTGATCAAATCACCATGCCATGCTATATATGTTAAACAACATTTAATTTGTTGGTTACACAAATAACTTGCATCATAATTAATTGCCGGGATTTCATCCCCGCATGAATATGACCTAATCATCTCATACTATATTGCAACATCATTTGATTACGCATTTGCTTTGTATTGATTATGTTTCCTATTGTCTGTGTTTTGCTCTTCTCTGGGTAGACGACGACGCGTCTGTTGTCGATACTTTCATCCATGAGATTTCAGCTTTTGTGCCGGGCCACGAGCTGCCAGGCAAGATTCTGCTAACAGTTTACACGATTGTTTGATTTTCATTCTTGCCTTTTGATCTATGCTATCCTAGTTACGATTCTTGAATTGCGATCCCATCATATGTTTATCCTGCAGCCCATACAGCTTTATCCCCACATCCTACACCGGTTGTATGTTTATCTGTTAGCCTTGCGAGTCGTAGTGCATGCTTAAGGTTGGTTCTGCGAGTCTATTTGTCATATGTCATTTATGCTTAGTATGATAGATTGTCTACTTTAATAAAATGCTATCTTTTGTTGGGGTATTATAACTAAAAGATAAGACACCGGCGGAAGGCCTTACGAGGTGCTTTGTTCTGCTAAGTGTCGACCTACGAACTCAGTTCTTTTCCTCGGATCCAATTTTGAGCGCACTAACCGCTTGTGGGAGGCCCTATGGAGCCCCCTGCGGCTTCGATCTAATCCGCTTCTTATCTAGGGCGCCGCAAGTAGTTCGGGCTTTCTATTTGATGCATGCATATGTTATCTAACGATTTCATGATGATGGAGTATCGATTCTCATATAGGGTGGCACGTTCTTAGAGTGCTATGAAGGTCGATCATGCGGGCACTGGACCTGATTAGCCGTGCACACAATCATGCGGTTCCCTGTATGGGTTGTAGAGAAGAGATTTGCCGTGTTGAGATGCCCTACCTTCTGGCTTTGCTTTTGGGGTTGATCGAACGAGTACGAGTACTTTGGGAGTCTTACAGTTTTGTAACATGTTAGCTTAAGCTTATTCGATACGCTTCGGTGTATTGACCCGTTCACGGGCTGTGGTTTTTCTGCAGTTGAGGATTCTCCGCACGACCAGGTTGGTGGATACTACGTGGAGTTCGACGATGAGATCTACGACGAGTAGTTAGAGTTCCCCTGGGCTTCTTCCTGGTGGACCGCGTGGATGGGCCTTCTTTTTCCGTTTCGGCTTTGAGCCCTTTGCTTCTTGTCTGTACTCTGACCGGTTTGTTTCCGTTGCATGATGTAATGTTGGGACATGTGCCCTCTGATTGGTGCCATTCGATACATTTTGCTCAGTGAGAGCTTTTGGATATTATTTCCTTTCTTTGTGTCTTAGGTTTATTCTGTGGTTTCAACTTGTTAAAAATCCGACTCGTATAACATGTGTGTATGGTTGAAGTATACGAGTTGGAAGACTTTTTGGGTTCTTGCGTGCACAATCTGAAACGTATGTGACGTTGGGATCGCCAAGAGCTGTCGGCCGATGATCCATTCCGAGCCTGGCCTGCTTGTTTCCTGGGATTGGTAACCCCAGTATGTTCTTGGTTGTGTGGCCCAACCGATACGTTTCGTTTGTGTAGCTTGAATTCAGGGTCTGACAGTGCTCAATCACCTCCCTCGGTACACCAGACATATCTGACGGTGTTTAGGCGAACATGTCAGAGTTTGCCTGGAGGAAGGCGACGAGTGCGCTTTCCTATTTGGGAGGCAGCGCGGTGCCAATGGTGACGCTAGCCCCCAAGCTGCTCGAGGTCAGAGAGATTTTCTTTGTAGCAGCTGCCTCCTGGGAGAACAACTGCTTCTTCTTCTTGGGTCTCTCGAGAGGCTCTAGGTCCTCCTCTCTGGGGAAAGCCATGGCGGCGGTCTTGTAGGCCGTCTCAACAGCGCGCGTAGCGTCCAGAACATGCCCATGGATGGTGATCGTGCCAGCGCGGCCGGGGATCTTGACCATGTTGTAGGCATGGTGCGTGACGCCCATGAACTTTGCGAGCGCGGGGTAGCCGAGGATGGCATTGTACGGCAGGCCGATGTGTGCGACATCGAAATCGATGTGCTCAGTGCGGTAATTTTCCTTGCTCCCGAAGGTGACGGCAAGCCTGACCTGGCCTAGAGGTTCGATCGAGCCGCTGGTGACCCCCGTGAAGGGCCTCGAGGGCATGAGCCGCTCGTAGGGCACTTAAAGTGCTTCGAACGTATCTATGGAGATAACGTATAGGCCTGCTCCACCATCGATGAGAGTCTTTGAGACAGCCACGTTGTCGATGGTGGGGCTGCAGACCAACGGGAGGGTTCCAACAGTCTTGGTGGACCTGGGGTGGTCCTGAGCGTCGAAGGCAATGGTGTACTACGACCACTTGAGGGGCCTGGAGGTTTCCGTGCTTGGGAGGACAGCGTTGAGCTCGCGGTCGAACTGCTTGAACTGGTTGTTCGACTTCGGCGCCTCCCCCCCCCCCCCCCCCCACCCCGAGGATGCAGGCAATGGCGCCTCTCGGGGCTTGGTAGCCGCCATCTTCCTCGTCAGGGAGGTTGCCGTTCTTTTCCGTGGCGTTGGCCTGATTTTCAGATGGTTTCTGGTAGCCGCTCTTGCGTCCGCTCCCGCGGTAGCCACGGCCTCGGCTGCGGCTACCACTGCCCTCTACTTGCTCGCGCTCCTTGCTCAACCTTTTGAGGTCGAAGCAGGACTCTGTATAGTGGCCGCGCCTGTTGTGGTAGATGCAGAAAGGGCGGTGGTCATCTCTTCTCTCTCCAGGCTCGGGGGAGTCCCTGCGGGTTCCTTTCGCGTCAGGCTCTGTCGCGAGAACCGCGGTGGACTTGCGCTTGGGCTCCTCTTTCTTCTTTTGTCTCTTGGACCCCTCGGCGGGATCATCCCCTCTCGAGGACATCTTGACAAAGAGGAGTCCCTCTTCAGCCTTGGCGCACTTGTCCGCCAGGTCGAACAGCTTTACCATAGAGGTGAGCTTGTCGTGGATGCCCAGCTTCTCGAGCATCCTTTTGTTAGTGACGCCCTCGCGGAACGCGGCGATGACTTGGGTGTCAGAGATGTTCGGAATCTTGTTGCGCACTTGGCTGAAGCGCTGGAAGTACTTGCGGAGCGTCTCAACCTTCTTCTGCACTACAGCGCGTAGGTCGTTGTGGGTGAGGGCGCGCTCGTATGTCCCCTTGAAGTTGGACACGAACTGCTTGCAGAGCTCCTCCCAGGAGTTCACGGAGTCTTCAGGGAGGTTCAAGAGCCACGACAGCGCAGAATCGCGAAGCGCGTGGGAGAACCAATTGGCCATGACCTTGTCATCTCCACCCGCAGCTTGGATGGAGGTGGTGTAGAGCTGTAGGAACTCGATGGGGTTGCTCGAGCCGTCGTAGCCCTTGGGGAGAGCCGGCCTGAACTTTGGGGGCCAGACCACGCGACGCAGAGAACGGGTGAACGCCATGCAGCCTGAGGCATATGTGGCGACCCCGTGCTACAGTGCGATGCGGTTATGCTGACCCGCCTAGCCGATCTCCTCCACGAGCCTGTTATGGCGGTTTTGCTGGAGCTCCATCCCCACGCGAGCGTCGGGCGCAGTGCGCTGCACGATCAAGCAATCATGCGGCGAGGACGCGTGCGAAGCAGCCCTCTGCGCTGCAGCCGGTGCAGGTCCCGGAGGTGGCGGAGGCGCGTTTGTCGCGACCGTGCCCGCGAGAGAGGGGTGCAGGTTGGACTGCGACGGAGCAGGGCGCGTCGTGGCGATGCCGACGAGGTGGTTGAGGCGTTGGAGTCACTGCTCGTGGGCCTCTGCGGTGGGCTGGTATCGGAGAAGCTCCTGCGCCATGAGCAGCGCGGTGTGGGGCGCAGGGTCTGTCCTCCCCGGGCCCGAACCCCTCGGGTGTTGCGTCGGGTGCGACGACTGTGTGTCCTGCTGATGCTCGGAGTCGCGTTCCGGTGCCTCGGTCTGAGGGCCGGAAGGGACGCGCTCTTCGTGATTGGGTCGTCCCCGTCGTGCGTGGGTGTTCGCGGTGCCCGGTGGCGCGCGCTCCTTCAGGCGCGCGCCGGTTGACGCGGGCGATGCTGGCGGCGCGGGTGTTCACCATGGTACGGAGACGAACTCGAAGGTTGCTGACGCGCCTCAACCCCCTACCTGGCGTGCCAAATGTCGGGTTATGACTCCCAAAAATCGGGGGTAGTCACTTCCTGAAGAGTAGTTTGTAAAGGGGGTTGAACACGCAGGTCAAGACCCTCAAGGGGCTCCGCGACGTTGCTCGCCGGACCCGAAGACGACACGCCCACGACAGAGATAGACACCAACCTTTACCCAGGTTCACGGCCCTCGTGAGGAGGTAAGACCGCTACTCCTGCTTGTCTGTATTAGATGATGGAGTTTACAATATAGTGGAGTTTGCCGGAGGTCCCCTTGAGGCAGTTCTTGCCTAGGGAGGAAAGCGATGGTCTTCTTCCTCCTCCGGCTCAAGGCTATCCTAACAAGAGTTGCTAGGGTTTACAAGGGTTGTAGCACGCCAAGAGCCGACCCATGCTACGATGGATGTCTTGCCTCTTTTATAGGCCCCTCTGGCGCTCTCCTTCGGCTTGGCCTTCAGGGTAGCTCCAACACGGCAGAGGCACGACGGAGTTGGAGTCCACCGCCGTCCCTTTGTCCATGAACACGGTCCATTGCTGATAAAGGTGGGCGCGGTAGCCGACAGGCGGCCGACCGCGATGTACTGCCCGCAGAGGGGGCAATCTCTGAGGTGGAGCCTGCGGTGACGTTCTCTGTTGGAGGGTTGCGCCGTCCACCTGCTTTATCGTCAGAGTAGAAGGTCCTGGAAGTTGCGCGGCAGGCGAAGCCGCTTTATTGAACCCTTTATCACAAAAACGGCAACTGGGGTGCTTGCGTCACCATGTGGGCGTGGCAGGGGCCATGTGCGTCTTTCCGTACTTCCTTGGCCGTGACGTTTCCCTTCAGGCGCACGGAGGCCTGAGGGGAGTTTCCAGCGGGACTCCCTCGAGGCGCGTTGGCGCCTCGGGAGGGTCCCCTGAGGCGAGGGGATCCCTTGAGGGCAACGCTTCCACTTTAGGCCCTCGAGGGGAGTTGCCTCTCGAGGGTCCCGTCAGGCGGTGACGCCTGGTCCTTAGCCGTTTCGTCTGACCGGCCAGTGTGCGAGGCCTGAGGGGGAATGGGCTCTCGCCATACCCCAGTTCCCACTGGGCCGACACTCACCAATGACTGTCAGGAATACCTGGATATATATGACGGCCCATGTGCATTCTACGAATATCGTCGTTGAACCATAAATATGATATTCATTCCCTTTGTTTCTGCGATACTACCTTGTCCGAGATATGATCATAGACATCCGATGTCTTTGTTGTATCTCGTTACCGACAAAGGTTATTAACTCGTCTGTGCTATTACATCTCCATGACCTAGTCATAAGCTGCGCAGTTATATAGATGTAATCTCACCGAGTGGGCCCAGAGTATCTTTCCATCACAAGAATGAACAAATCCCGCTCTTGATCCTGACGTCTCGATACTCTTTCGGGATACCCAAGATGGACACCGTTATTGTCATGCTATATAAGACACAACGTTTAATGCTCTCAAAATACCCTACGAAGCATCAATAAGTACGGCCTCACGGTCTAAGGAATAAGCTATCATATTTTTATCTATTGCAATTAACAAACATCGTAATACGATCTTATTGCAATACTTTGCGTATGTCCATCACCTTATTCAACTAATAAGATGACCCCATTGTCAACCGACGTCATTGTCCTTGATCGCGAATCTCGATCAATTGTTGCCCAATGGACTAGTTCATATAGAGGCTTACTAGGGACCTTGTTGTCTATGTATCACACGTGTATTAATAATTCCGATTAATACAGTTATAGTAAATACACAAACCTATTATAAACTTATGAGATAATGCAATAAATACTACTTATTTATATGCCTCTAGTGCATATCTCCTTCAGTATCCCACTTGCACTAGAGTACAAATAAACTAGCTGCATTTTACTTTATCAAAATCCCTTATCAAATAAGCGTCATATGATAATGCTTGCTTGCGGAAGAATGTTACTCTGACAATCTGTACAATACATAATTGTGCGTACTTTTGCGATTCATTGATATCAACTTGCATGATATCACCATGTTATCCAATAACATATATGCAAATACCGCAACTAAGTGAGACTTCTGTTTCCTAGCGCTTACTCTGATTATGCTAACCAGATAACTGCCTTAAAAACACACTCAGTCATAGAGAGCCCCTTATAACAATTACAAACTCGCGATATCTACATACTTTCACACCTATGTAGAAAACTGGACATTCCAATGTCAATCTAATAACTAATGCACTTCAACTTCCAGTAAATTTTAAATTTACTTTTATAATTTTTCTTCTTCTAAGAACATCGGTTGTATTTTTTCGAGCAGATAATATGGTTTCTGTAGGATGTCTAATATTACATAATAGACCAACATGTCATACAACCATTACTACCGTGTATCAATACTCTTAATGATCAATTGGATTTCCAAGGACCATCCCTTTTGATTATATTCTGACTCCTCAGATAATCCAAAACAACTCGACTAACTATTTAAAATTCCCGTTCTATTCCAAATAGACACTAACTTTCAAATAGTTTCACAACTTCATCCTTCTCATCTATTCTACTGGTACAATTTCACAATGTGTCATTTACACAAGATGAATTCGGCTCCCACCCAAATTATGTCTCCACATATTTGAGAACAAGAGCTCCCACTCAAAAAATGTCTCCACACATTTGAGGTTCTAAGCTCCCACTCAAAAATATGTCCTTTACATATTCTACCCGAATGAACTAACTTTGACTCCCACTTAAAATCAAAATTTTGGTCAAACCAAAACCATTGATCTCTTATCAATTCAAATTCAATACAAACTACAGTATTACATTAATACAAATCCCTCAGACTTCAAGCATGTCTACATAAATGTAGTCAATAAATTTGATCTTGTCCAAGACACACTTCTTGACAAAACATGCTTCCACGTCTTTCTTATAGTCACATTTCTCATATAACACTTTATATGATGATTAAACAATCTTATTCCTCTAATAAGAATTGTAGCACCAATTACTATTTTAATCCTCTCAAATGTAACTTGGATTTCCCGGCTGAAAAAGCCTTTGTTCGTATTCTGATATTTTCTCAACTTTCTTTGTATTCATAAAGTGCACCTTGATCTGTCAACAAGATCTGAAACACTTAATATTGTGTTGTGACCTGACAGCAATATTAAATATAACAACACTTTATCCAGAAGCTTCTTTCATGAAAATATTATGATCTTTATGAAGAGGATTGCAAACAGAAAACAATTTTCAAGTCTCCCTCACTCTTAATCACCAAATTTTCATTTGTAGACATATACTCTTTGGAACACCTCCAAATATTCTACTTTTATGAATATAGGTATGACACCTTATTTCAAGCTCCTAATTCCAATCCATAAACCATAATTCGAAAAATCATATTTTTCTCGGAATTACATAGACAACAAACTAAGTTTTGTTTCTATTTGGCTTTGGAGTACACTTGTAACATCCGAAATTTTGCAAAAATTTAAAACTTTGCATCCATGCATCATTCATCCATAAATATAAAGCTACATCACAAAATTACTAAATAAAACATCAAATTATAAGAATAAATAACCTACAATTCCAGAAAGTGTTATTAAACTCCTTTAAATAAATATTATTTTTATCAATTTATTTATGGGCAAGTATAATGTCAAAAGTTTCCATTTTTAATAACCTTTCCAAAACATATTTTTATGATTTTTTCTGAAATGTCCTGAATAGGTTTAAAAATCTTTTTTGAAATCAGTATTTAAAAACAGATATCAATTTCATTAAAAAGAAAAGGATTTCGGGCCGGCCCGTTAGCTATCTACCGCGCGCGCGCGTCCGAACGTGGCCCAGCCAGCCCGCGCAGCCCAACCCCCCCTCCTCTCGCTGACAGGTGGGACCCACCTATCAGCTTCGTCTTCCTCCCCGCCGGAGATCGCGCCCGATTCGAAATCAGCGACCGGCCGTGATTCTGGAGCGGAATCAGCGCGAGGCTTGCTCCCCGCGCCACCCTATTTAACCCCCACCTCCGCCGCACCTCCCCGCACCCAAACCCTAAATTTTACCGCCGCCGGGTAGCTCGCGAGCGAGCTCGGACCTCCGCCGCCGAAAAGCACGCCGTACGGAGTACTCCGACCACCCCCGAGCTCGCCTTTGCCCCTCCTCGATTCCCCTCCTCGTTGCGCATGTTTTTGACTTTGTCCCACGGGTTTTTTTGCAGCCGAACGTCGTATTCGTCCACGCCAGAGGGAGACCGCCGCCGCAAGCAACTCCGGCGAGCTGCACGAGGAGGAGAAGATCACGTCGACGACCACCACCGCGCCATCGACTCCGCCCCGATGTCCGCTACGCCTCGGTAAGCCCCGTTCGTTCCGTAGCCCCGTAGGACGCGAGAACGAGCAAAGCCGGCCGTGGCGCCGCCGCGGTCGGGCGAACTCCGGCGGCTGCGCCGCCCGATTTTGGTCAACGGATCGTGGACCGTTGGATCTAGATCCAGTGGATCTAGATTGATTAGATCCCGCGCGTCCATTTTAATTTAGATCGGACGGCTCTCGCAGCCGATCCGCGTCGAAGCGGTACCGACCAATAAGATCGCGCCACGTAGCCCCTGTTATTTCTTTTTCGCAGGAATTTTTATAAATAAAACAGAAAATGTGCAAAACTTAGAAAATTCATAACTTTTGATCTACAAGTTCAAATTTAATAAACTTTATATCCACGGATAGCCCTGCTCATGAAGTTTATTTCTACATCATTTGTTTTTCCTTTTTACAAATTATAATTTGTATAATTATCAGAGGAGTATTTCGGCTATTAAAATAATAACTTAAATAATAAAAATGATTTAGAAATAAATTTAATATTTTCAGGTTTGTATTAATTCCCTATGTCCAGCAATATTAATGAATGTCTTAATTGAAAACTTTCATAAAACAATAAAAGATTAATTATAGAAATCAAAGTTTTACTATATTATTAAAATTATTTAATTGATAAATTAAATAAGAAATACCTAGAAATTATATTTCATTCATTTAATGACAGAAGATAAAAATTATTAATAAGGGGTGACCTATCATCATCATAGCATATCATTCATGCATACATGATTATGTTTGGTGTTGTGATGATATTGTGTTAGTATTTATTTTATTCATTGCTTGTGCTAGATTGTGAAGAAGAGGAAGGATCTGCTTGTGATTGTTATTCTTGTTGTGCTTGTTCCTCCTGTTACCAAGGCAAGTGACATTCATATTCTACCCAATCTTTAATATATGCATATGTAGTATATTTTGAGTAGTGTGCATGATAGGGATTTTTGATTTATTTTATAATGCTAAGTTAGTTTGTATTTTACAAATATCCTAGTAGTGTGTAGCCACCCTTTCTCCTAAGCAGCCATGAAAAGTTTTATTAGTTGCTTAGCTATGCTATTAAAATGTTTGCCATGTTATAGAAATGTTTCTAAGTGTTAAAAATCTAAAATACACTTCTGGGTGGAATTGGTTGTTATGGTTTATGTTGAGTGGATTTTGGGACTATGCTTGTGGTTGTCGTCGCCTAGGATGAATTTCTATTCTACTTAGGGTCATGATCATGGTGGTTGGTACCCAGAAGTGCACTTGTGGACGGCCACCCAGGAACGAAGAGATTACCAAGTCCCTCCAAGTTTAGAAGCTTCCCGTGCAGCCTTTTGACAATGGGCTCTGTCTAGAATAACTAAGTTGTGAGGGTGCAACCTGTCAGCTTGACAAGCAGATGTAGAGTTGGTAGGTGGAACGGGTCTTGCTAGTATGCTTGCATTCTTCTTCTGAAAGTTCTTGTCTCAATTCTCTCCTTTCCTTAATACACTCTGCATGTATAGGATGTTTGGGTTAATTGAGTCTAAAGGTGAAAGTGCACAACCTCTGCAGAGTCGACAATCTTAGTACTCAGCCGTGTCCCCGGAAATGGACTACTTCGAGCAGCTGGACAAGGATGGGCGGAAGAATCTCAACACTGTTTTCAAAAAGTAAAATTTGACTAAGGAAAGAATTGTTGGTGCACTTGGGCTTTATCCCTTGGTGCCAAGTCCTTGAGAAACAAAATTGTTTTACAAAAGATAGGAGAAAACTTGCTTTCTGCAAAATAGCCTACAACTCCACCAAGCCAAAAATGCATATAGAATTAGACTTGTCATAAATTATCCACCATAGTCACTTGCCAATACTTCATTGTATTGACCTCCTTCGGGGGCTGCATATTCAAATGTGCAGGTAATTCTGATGAGGAGTGAATTTGGACCCAACATGTCTGCCTGTGGCGCATGCTTGAAGATGAGGCTCATTTGTTATTTGTTTTCGTTGTGAACTTTGAACTTTAGCTAGCCTTCATGGCTATGCAATTTGTAATAAAGCCATACTTGGCTATTATTTTTGGATCGCGTTGTAATAATTTAATACTTATGCAATGATACTTTATATTTTGTATAGTGGTGCTAGCAGTGATCCAGGAACTAGCATATAACACAGGTGTTCCATCTTTATATAAAAGATGGGGCGCTACAAAATGGTATCAGAGCAAAGTGTTGCATGTAGGTTCGAGCCCCTAGGATTGGTTAAGCCCTTTTTGGTCATAATGTTACCATCTTTGAAGTATGTTGGATTCTAGCGGCATAGTGGGATGAAGCGGACCGGGACAAACCTTACATGTTCGCGTACATGAGACCTGTGTTATGTGCTAGTCCATGGATCACTGCCAGCACCACAGTACAAAATATAAAGTATCATTGCATAAGTATTAAATTGCTACAACGAGATCCAAAAATAATAGCCAATATGGCTTTATTACAAATTGCATAGCCATGAAGGCTAGCTAAAGTTCAAAGTTCACAGCGAAAGCAAAATAACATTGAGCCTCATCTTCAAGCATGCGCCACAGGCAGTCATGTTGGGTGTAGACTCGAGCCAATCATTCAGCCTCTGAATTTCCTGCACATTGGAATATGCAGCCCCCGAAGGAGGTCAATACAATGATGTATTGGCAAGTGACTATGGTGGATAAATATACTGGCAAGTCTAACATCTATATGCATAATTGGGCTTGGTGGGGTTGAAGGCCATTTGCAGAAAGCAAGTTTTCTCCTATCATTTTGTAAAACACTTTTATTTCTCGAAGACTTGGCACAGAGGGACAAAGCCCAAGTGCACCCAAAATTCTTTCCTTAGTCAAATTTTACTTTATGAAAACAGTGTTGAGATTCTTCTGCCCATCCTTGTCCAGTTGCTCGAAGTAGTCCATTTCCGGGGACACGGCTGAGATCTCAGATTGTCGACTCTGCAGAGGTTGTGGACTTTCACCTTTAGACTCAATTTGTCCGAGAAATCCTATACACGCGGAGTGTATTATGGAAAGGAGAGAATTGAGACAAGAACTTTCAGAAGAAGAATGCAACCATACTAGCAAGACCCGTTCCACCTATCAACTCTACATCTGCTTGTCAAACCGACAGGTTGCACTCCCCAACTTAATCATTCTAGACAGAGCCCATTGTCAAAAGGTTGCACGGGAAGCTTCTAAACTTTGAGGGACTTGGTAATCTTTTCGTTCCTGGGTGGCCATCCACAAGTGTACTTCTGGGTAACCACCACCATACTCATGGCCCTAAGTAGAATAGACATTCATCCTAGGCGAAGACAACCACAAGCATAGTCCCAAAAGCCACTCAACATAAACCATATCAACCAATTCCACCCAGATGTGTACTTTAGAAATTTTAATACTTAGAAACATTTCCATAACATGGCAACATTTTTATAGCATGGCTAAGCAACTAATAAAATCTTTTCATGGCTGCTTAGGTGAAAGGGTGGCTACACACTAGTAGGATATTTGTAAAATACCAACTAACTTAGCATTATAAAATAAATCACAATCCCTATCATGCACACTACTCAAAACATACTACTTATGCATATAGAAAATATGGGATATTGTATGAATGTCACTTGCCTTGGTAACAGGAGGAACAAGCACAGCAAGAATAACAATCACAAGCAAGTCCTTCCTCTTCTTCACAATCTAGCACAAACAATGAATAACATAAATACCAACACTATATCATCACAACATTAACAAAATCATATATGCATGAATGATATGCTATGATGATCAGACACACTTATTAATAATTCTTATTTTCTGTCATTAATAAATGAAATATAATGTTTAGGTATTTCTTATTTTATTTATTAATTAAATAATTTGAAATAATATAGTAAAACTTTGATTTCTATAATTACAACTTTTATTGTTTTTATGACATCTTGAAATTGGACATTTATTAATATTTCTGGACAGAGGGAAATTATATAATCTTAAAACAGTTACATTTATTTCTAAATAATTTTTATTATTTAAGTTATTATTTTAATGGCCGAAATACTCCTCTGATAATTATTCAATTTATAATTTGTCAAAGGGAAAAACAAATGATGTAGAATTCAACTACATGAGCAGAGCTTTCCAATGACATAAAGTTTATTAAATTTGGACTTACAGATCAAAAGTTATGAATTTTGCAAGTTTTATCTATTTTCTGTTTTATTTATAAAATTTCCTCCGAAGAAGAAATTAAAGGGGCTACGTGGCGCAATCTGATTGGTCGGTACCGCTTCGGCGCGGATCGGCTGCGAGAGCCGTCCGATCTAAATTAAAATGGACGCGCGAGATCTAATCGATCTAGATCCATTGGATCTAGATCTAACGGTCCACGATTCGTTGACCAAAAACGGGCGGCGCGGTCACCGGAGTTGCACGGTGCGCGGCGGAGCCATGGCCGGCGTTTGCGCCTGAGGCGTGCTACGATGCTAGGAGGAAACGGAGCTCACCAGGAGACGCGCGACGTCGTGGGGAGGGCGATGGCGCGGTAGGGATGACCGGAGCGTCCTCGTCTTCCCGGAAGAGCTCGCCGGAGTTGCGCACGGCGTCGGTTTCTCTCGGTCGTGGACGGAGGCGGGGTTTTGCTGCAAAAACACACACTCCACCATGTCAACAAGATGCGCACGGCTCACAGGGAGCGAAGGAAGGTGGAAAGGAGGTCCGAGGTGGCCGGGGTTGCTCGGGCGGCGGAGTTCTTACCGACGGCGACGGCGGGGTTGCGCGAGCTCGTGCGGGCAGCCTATGGGCTCTCGGAAGGTGAGGTTTGGGGCAATCGGACGAGCACGGAGAGGGGTATTAGTAGGGGGAGGAGGCGAGGTAAGGGGAGCAGTAAATCGCTCGTAATCGTGCAATCTAATCCGCCGTTTCCTGTCGGGGTCGGGGGCGTGATTTGGGGAAGAACGTTTCTGCGGGGGTGATGACAGGTGGGTCCCACCTGTCAGCGACTGCGAGCGAGCGCGCGGGGTGCTGGGCCGCTGGCGGGCTGCTCGTCTACGCGCGCGCGGCAGATAGCTACGGGCCACGGCCCACTCGACTCAGAAATTCGATTATTTTTATTTAAATCCTTTTCTGTTTTTAAATACTGATTTCAAATATGATTTTTAAACTTATTCAAAACATTTCAGAAAAAATCATAAAAATATGTTTTGGAAAGGTTGTTAAAAATGGAACTTTTTAACATTATTCTTGCCCATATATAAATTGGTAAAATTTTATTTATTAAAGGAGTTTTAAATAAACACTTTATGGAATTTGTAAATTATTTATATTTAAAATTTGAAGTTTTATTTAATATTTTTGTGATGTATTCTTATGCTCAATGATGCATGATGCTTGAATGCAAGTTTTTAAATTTTTGCAAAATTTGGGATGTTACAGACTAAGCCCCTTAAGAGGAAGCTCGCCCTCGAGCTTCGGAAGGATCAGCAAATAGGTGTGGATGGTCTTCTCGGAGGTCGTCCTCTCGTTCCCAGGTGGCTTCTTCCTCAGTGTGATGGTTCCATTGGACTTTACATAAATTGATGGTTTTGGTACGGGTGACTCTTTCTGTGGTCTGCAATATTTTGATGGGTTTCTCCTCGTAGGTCAAGTCACTTTTCAATTGTACTTCTTCGAGGGGTACAGTATCCTTTAAAGGAACTCCCATCATTTCGGGGTGACATTTCTTCAGTTGACTGACATGGAACACATTATGAACCGCAGATAGAGCTTCTGGTAGTTCTAACTCATATGCCACCTCACCCTTACGAGACAGAATTTTAAAAGGTCCAATAAACCGAGGTGCTAATTTTCCTTTAATTCCAAACCTCTTCACACCCCTGAGTGGCGACACTCTAAGATAGGTTCTATCACCCACCTCGTAGGTGACTTCCCTACGTTTAGAATCCGCATAGCTTTTCTGGCGGGACTGTGCTACCTTCAATCTATCTTTAATTAATCTTACTTTCTCTTCAGCCTCTTGGATTATATCAGGTCCAAAGAAACTTCGTTCTCCTACACCACTCCACAACAATGGGGTTGTGCATTTCTTCCCATATAAGGCCTCAAATGGTGCCATCTCGATGCTAGCTTGATAACTGTTATTGTAAGAGAACTCGGCATAGGGTAGGTTGTCATCCCAACTAGACCCATAATCGAGCGCACATGCTCTTAACATATCTTCTAGAATCTGGTTTACTCTTTCGGTCTGACCATCCGTTTGCGGATGAAATGTTGTACTGAACTCCAATCTAGTTCCCAGTGACTCATGCAACTGCTTCCAAAAATGGGAAGTGAATTGGGTCCCTCTATCGGACACGATACTCTTGGGGACGCCGTGTAAGCACACAATCCTCTTCATGTAAATATCAGCTAGCTTTGCGCTGGTATAGGTGGTCTTCACGGGTATAAAGTGAGCTATTTTGGTTAAGCGACAAACAATAACCCAAATAGAATCATACCCTGATCTGGTCCTTGGTAACCCGGTGATGAAATCCATCCCAATAGAATCCCACTTCCAGTCCGGTACCTTCAAAGGTTGCAAAAGTCCTGCTGGTTTCTGATGCTCAGCCTTTACTCGACTGCATACATCGCATTTAGCTATATATTCTGCTATTTCTCTTTTCAGATTATTCCACCAAAATCTCCCCTTCACATCCATATACATTTTGGTATTTCCTGGATGAATGGAGTAAGGTGTTTCATGGGCTTCTTGCAGAATTAACTTCCTAAGATCAGGATCATTTGCCACACATACACGTTTTTCAAACCACAAGGTTCCTTGCTCATCTTCATGAAACCCCTTGGCTTTTCCTGCTCTCAAATTGGCTTTGATTTCTTCAATATCCTTGTCTCCCTTCTGAGCTTCACGTATATTGTCCATCAAATTCGGTTGTACTACCAACGAAGCTACAAAACCATCTGGTACCACTTCCAATCGGAGGTCCTTGAATGCCTTGCATAAATCCTCAGGTATGTCTCCTGCCGTGAGGCCATTCAAGTAAACCTTACGACTCAAGGCATCAGCTACTACATTAGCCTTTCCAGGATGATATTGAAGACTTAGGTCATAATCCTTGATAAGTTCTAACCATCTTCTCTGCCTCATGTTCAATTCTTTCTGTGTGAAAATATACTTCAAACTTTTGTGGTCAGTGAACACTTCACATCCTTTTCCCATTAGGTAGGGTCTCCAAGTTTTTAGGGCATGTACTAATGAGGCTAACTCGAGATCATGAGTGGGATAATTTGTTTCATGCTTCTTGAGCTGTCTAGAGGCATAAGACGCCACTCTGCCTTCTTGCATCAGCACACTTCCCAGACCTTGGCGTGAAGCATCACAGTAAACTTGGAATTCTTTCTCTAAATCAGGTAAACACAGAACTGGGGCTGAAACTAATCGTTTCTTTAGTTCCTGAAAACTGGCTTCGCACGCGTCAGTCCATTCAAATTTCTTCTCCTTCTTTAATAATTCTGTCAGTGCCTTGGCGATTTTGGAAAAGTTTTCTATAAACCTTCGGTAGTATCCTGCTAGACCAAGAAAACTTCGTAATTCTCCAACATTCTTTGGTGGTTCCCAATTGGTTATAGCTGAGACCTTTTCAGGGTCCACTGCTATACCCTCCTTGGACACTATGTGTCCTAGAAATGCGACTTGTTCCAACCAAAATTCACACTTGCTGAATTTGGCATATAACTTATGTTCACGTAGTCTCTGCAATACTAGGCGCAAATGCTCTTCATGATCTTTGTGACTCTCGGAGTAGATCAGAATGTCATCTATGAACACTACCACAAACTTGTCCAGAAAATCCATGAACACTTTATTCATCAGATTCATGAAATAAGCTGGAGCATTGGTTAAACCAAATGGCATTACGGTATACTCATAAGAGCCATATCTTGTAACAAACGCTATTTTTGGTATATCCATCTCTCTAACTTTCATTTGGAGATATCCTGATCGAAGATCAATCTTGGAGAACACACATGCACCTTTCAATTGATCAAATAATTCATTTATCTTGGGTAACGGATACTTGTTCTTGATGGTGTGTTCATTTATATCTCTGTAGTCCGTGACTAATCTCTGGGTTTGATCTTTCTTTTTGACAAAAAGGACTGGCGCTCCCCAGGGCGAAGAACTTGGACGGATAAATCCTTTCAGAAGGTGTTCCTCCAGTTGCTTCTTGAGTTCTTTCAGTTCATCGACGGCCATTGGGTAAGGTCTCTTGGCTATTGGTCCGGTACCCGGTTTTAGTTCAGTGAGAAATTCCACATCTCTATCAGGTGGCATTCTCGGTAATTCTTCTGGGAATACATCTGGGTACTCTTGGACAATCATCACATCACCAAGGCTAACCCCCTTAAGAGAATTTAGCCTAACTTTCTTAAGTTCGAAAGTTGATCTGAATTTAACCTTTTGTTTTTCGGGGGTGGTGAGGGTGATAGCTCTGTTTGCACAGTCTATGATTCCTTCAAAACGGGTCATCCAATCTATTCCGATAATAACATCCAAACCTTGGGTTTCTAGGATGACTAAGTCTGCTGGAAAAAGGTATTTTCCAATTCTTAATTCTAACTGTCTACAGCCTGAATTTACTGTCATCTCACCCCCAGGTGAACTCACTCTAATAGGTTTTCCTAAGCTTTCCTCGGCTAGCCCATGTTTGTTTACAAAAGCTCTTGATATGAATGAATGCGATGCTCCGGTATCAAATAAGACCAATGCTGGAAAAGAATTTAGCAGGAACTTACCAATCACAGCGTCAGGTTCATCATGAACTTCTTCCACGTTGAGGTGATTTACTTGTCCCTTCTGGAAAGGATTAGGCTTGGAATTTTCATCGGCCTTTCTCTCTGGGCAATCAGTAGCATAGTGTCCCGTCTTCTTGCACTTGAAGCAAGTCACATTAGACAGGTCTTTCTTCCCTTCAGTGTTAGGACGAGGATTTCCATTTCCATGATTATGGCCATGGTGATGGTTTCCCTTGAACCCACCATTATTTCCTTTATACCCTCCATTGTGGTTATGACCATGATACTTTTGGCCACTACCATTGTTGGAGTAGTTCCAGGGTTTATGGCCACTGACTTCTGAGGTGTGTGGTTTCTTGTGAGCCACTTCAGTGTTACCCTTACTTGCACCAAACTTCCTCTTCCTATTCTCTTCCTTTCTGATGTTATTGTCCAGGGTGATTGCCTGATCTAACAGAATCTGATAGTTAGGAGCATATGCCACAGACAGAGGTATCTTTAGTTCTCCCCGAAGTCCATTTAGGAATTTGTCCTTCCTTTTTGCATCAGTGTCGATGTCTTCTGGTGCGTACCTTGATAGCGTACAGAAGTCATCTATATACTCCTTCAGAGTTCTACCTCCCTGTCTCAAGCTACGAAACTCCTCCTTCTTCAGGTTCATTATGCCAGAGGAGATGTGAGCATTGCGGAAACCATCCTTGAACGCATCCCAAGTCATGCCATCCAAGGGATGGGTCACTTGATAGGTCTCCCACCACATGGCAGCAGGTCCTTCCAATAGGTGAGCAGTGAACCTCACCTTTTCTGCCTCAGAACACTCACAGGTTACTAAGTCCTTGTTGACGGAACGGAGCCAGTCATCCGCCACTATGGGTTCAGTAGCAGAGGAGAACTTATTAGGTCTAAGCCTGAGAAATCTTGCAAGTCTGTCCACCGGAGGTGGGGGTGGTGGTGGATGGTTGTTATTGTTGTTGTTGTTGTTGTTGGTTGCTGCAATGAACTGGGTCATCATGGTCATCAGTTGGGCTTGAGCTACCATCAGCTGTTGCATAGTTTCGCTATTGTCGGGATCACGACGTGGAGGCATCTGTGGGGTTTTTGCATGGATAAGTAAAAGATAGATAGATCTATAAGGAGGAACCTTACTCATGCTCAAACAATCCAGTCAAGCAAACCATCAATCAACACACCACTCATAAAACAATCAGCAAACAATTCAAAACCTTTGGTTTAAGGAATACGATATAAAAATTTGGAAAATAAACTCGCGAGGTTCCGAGGATACAAGGGAAGGTACTGCCTTACCACAAGTTGGTAGGTCAATACAAGATCAAGACAAAGTGGTGTATGATAAATGGTAGTCTCACTAACTAGCTACTCGACCATATCCTCTTCCTCCTCTTCAATTTCCTGTATCTCAATTCCTTCATTGGCGAGTACATCCTTGAGCTCCTTTACTTCTTTCTCCAGGGCAAGATTCTTTTCTTGCAGCTCTCTCTTCTCAGTACGAAGCCTTTTGATCAAGTCACTATCAGCCTCGAACTCGACTTCATTGCTCTCGAGTTCTGCCTTTTGTTCCCTGATGATCTTGTTCTTCTCTTGAACTCATTTCTCTTGTCTCCTGTACTTCTCCTCTTGTGCAGCGAATCTCTCTTCCTGTGCCTTAGTCACTTCCTCCTGAACCTTCACCTTCTCTTCGTTCTCCTTAAGTAAGGCACATAACTCATCGTTCTTCAGGAGCTCGGTGCGTCGATCTTCATATAGTTCGGTGACAAGGATTTCCAGCTCCTGGAAATAAAGGCTAAGGGGTTTTGCCTTGCCTCTTTCCCCGACATCATACAGGTAAGGTTCTCCATCTTCGTTTCTTCTTCCAAAGTAAATGGAGTAGTGGCCCCTCAACTCTAGGCTGTAGCGTCCGCAGAGGCGCCCAATCAAATCTTGCATGACTAGATTGAGCCCTTTGTCTTTGGAGTCACTAACCATTTTGATCTCCAGTGGGGGCTCCTCTCCACGTCCTGGTTGTGTTGCTTTTATTCCCCAGCAACCCTCTTTGTTAAACTTCTTCAGAATGAAGCCCTTTATTTGGGGTAGTGGTAACCCTATCTTCTCGCCGATGTCGAGGAGGTAACAGCCAAAACGGGTGTTCTCGAAGTCCTCCGCAGTGGTGAAGTGAAAGCTCGTCATCCTTTAAGTAGGAAAGAAGGGAAATTAGAACAAGAATTGCATAAGATAAGGAAGTACTAGTTATGGAGTGTATTATTACTTTAGGGAGAAAACTAAGTCAAAATCCTAAGGTGATCAACAGATATTAACAACTCTTCGTAAATTGGATTTTTCACTATAGTGAGAGAGACAGACACCCGGCCAGCCACTTATATTGTGGAACAGGTCTCATGTACGTGGACATGTAAAGTTTGTCCCGGGCCGCTTCATCCCACCATGCCGTTAGAATCCAACATACTTCAAAGATGGTAACATTATGACCAAAAAGGGCTTAACCAATCCTAGGGGCTCGAACCTACAGGCAACACTTTGCTCTGATACCATTTTGTAGCACCCCAACTTTTATTAAAGTTGGAACACCTGTGTTATGTGCTAGTCCCTGGATCACTGCCAGCACCACAGTACAAAATATAAAGTATCATTGCATAAGTATTAAATTGCTACAACGAGATCCAAAAATAATAGCCAATATGGCTTTATTACAAACTGCATAGCCATGAAGGCTAGCTAAAGTTCAAAGTTCACAGCGAAAGCAAAATAACATTGAGCCTCATCTTCAAGCATGCGCCACATGCAGTCATGTTGGGTGTAGACTCGAGCCAATCATTCAGCCTCTGAATTTCCTGCACATTGGAATATGCAGCCCCCGAAGGAGGTCAATACAATGATGTATTGGCAAGTGACTATGGTGGATAAATATACTGGCAAGTCTAACATCTATATGCATAATTGGGCTTGGTGGGGTTGAAGGCCATTTGCAGAAAGCAAGTTTTCTCCTATCATTTTGTAAAACACTTTTATTTCTCGAAGACTTGGCACAGAGGGACAAAGCCCAAGTGCACCCAACATTTCCATAACATGGCAACATTTTTATAGCATGGCTAAGCAACTAATAAAATCTTTTCATGGCTGCTTAGGTAAAAGGGTGGCTACACACTAGTAGGATATTTGTAAAATACCAACTAACTTAGCATTATAAAATAAATCACAATCCCTATCATGCACACTACTCAAAACATACTACTTATGCATATAGAAAATATGGGATATTGTATGAATGTCACTTGCCTTGGTAACAGGAGGAACAAGCACAGCAAGAATAACAATCACAAGCAAGTCCTTCCTCTTCTTCACAATCTAGCACAAACAATGAATAACATAAATACCAACACCATATCATCAAAACATTAACAAAATCATATATGCATGAATGATATGCTATGATGATCAGACACACTTATTAATAATTCTTATTTTCTGTCATTAATAAATGAAATATAATGTTTACGTATTTCTTATTTTATTTATTAATTAAATAATTTGAAATAATAGAGTAAAACTTTGATTTCTATAATTACAACTTTTATTGTTTTTATGACATCTTCAAATTGGACATTTATTAATATTGCTGGACAGAGGGAAATTATACAATCTTAAAACAGTTACATTTATTTCTAAATAATTTTTATTATTTAAGTTATTATTTTAATGGCCGAAATACTCCTCTGATAATTATTCAATTTATAATTTGTCAAAGGGAAAAACAAATAATGTAGAATTAAACTACATGAGCAGAGCTTTCCAATGACATAAAGTTTATTAAATTTGGACTTACAGATCAAAAGTTATGAATTTTGCAAGTTTTATCTATTTTCTGTTTTATTTATAAAATTTCCTGCGAAGAAGAAATTAAAGGGGCTACGTGGCGCAATCTGATTGGTCGGTACCGCTTCGGCGCGGATCGGCTGCGAGAGCCGTCCGATCTAAATAAAAATGGACGCGCGAGATCTAATCGATCTAGATCCATTGGATCTAGATCTAACGGTCCACGATTCGTTTACCAAAAACGGGCGGCGCCGTCACCGGAGACGCGCGGTGCGCGGCGGAGCCATGGCCGGCGTTTGCGCCCGAGGCGTGCTACGATGCTAGGAGGAAACGGAGCTCACCAGGAGACGCGCGACGTCGTGGGGAGGGCGATGGCGCGGTAGGGATGACCGGAGCGTCCTCGTCTTCCCGGAAGAGCTCGTCGGAGTTGCGCACGGCGTCGGTTTCTCTCGGTCGTGGACGGAGGCGGGGTTTTGCTGCAAAAACACACGCTCCACCATGTCAACAAGATGCGCACGGCTCACAGGGAGCGAAGGAAGGTGGAAAGGAGGTCCGAGGTGGCCGGGGTTGCTCGGGCGGCGGAGTTCTTACCGACGGCGACGGCGGGGTTGCGCGAGCTCGTGCGGGCAGCCTATGGGCTCTCGGGAGGTGAGGTTTGGGGCAATCGGACGAGCACGGAGAGGGGTATTAGTAGGGGGAGGAGGCGAGGTAAGGGGAGCAGTAAATCGCTCGTAATCGTGCGAATCAAATGCGCCGTTTCCTGTCGGGGTCGGGGGCGTGATTTGGGGAAGAACGTTTCCGCGGGGCTGATGACAGGTGGGTTCCACCTGTCAGCGACTGCGAGCCAGCGCGCGGGGTGCTGGGCCGCTGGCGGGCTGCTCGTCTACGCGCGCGCGGCAGATAGCTACGGGCCACGGCCCACTCGACTCAGAAATTCGATTATTTTTATTTAAATCCTTTTCTGTTTTTAAATACTGATTTCAAATATGATTTTTAAACTTATTCAAAACATTTCAGAAAAATTCATAAAAATATGTTTTGGAAAGGTTGTTAAAAATGGAACTTTTTAACATTATTCTTGCCCATATATAAATTGGTAAAATTTTATTTATTAAAGGATTTTTAAATAAACACTTTATGGAATTTGTAAATTATTTATATTTAAAATTTGAAGTTTTATTTAATATGTTTGTGATGTATTCTTATGCTCAATGATGCATGATGCTTGAATGCAAGTTTTTAATTTTTTGCAAAATTTGGGATGTTACAACGAGCTTCCACTTCACCACCGCGGAGGACTTCGAGAACACCCGTTTTGGATGCTACCTCCTAGACATCGGCGAAAAGATAGGGTTACCACTACCCCAGGTCAAGGGTTTCATGTTGAAGAAGTTTAACAAAGAAGGTTGCTGAGGAATAAAAGCAACACAGCCAGGACGTGGAGAAGAGCCCCCACTGGAGATTAAAATGGTTAGCAACTCCAAAGATAAAGGACTCAATCTAGTCATGCAGGATCTGATTGGGCGCCTCTGCGGACGCTACAGCACAGAGTTGAGGGGCCACTACTCCATTTTCTTTGGAAGGAGAAACGAAGATGGAGAACCTTACCTTTACGATGTTGGAGAAAGAGGCAAGGCAAAACCCCTTAGTCTTTATTTTCAGGAGCTGGAAATCCTTGTCATGGAGTTGTATGAAGATCGGCGCACGGAGCTCCTGAAGAACGATGAGCTATGTGCTCTACTTAAGGAGAACGAAGAGAAGATGAAGGCGCAAGAGGAAGTGACTAAGGCACAAGAAGAGAGGTTTGCTGCACAAGAGGAGAGATACAAGAGGCAGGAGAAAAGAGTTCAAGAGAAGAACAAGACTATCAGAGAACAAAAGGCAGAACTCGAGAGCAATGAAGTCGAGTTCGAGGCCGATAGTGACTTGATCAAAAGGCTTCGTGCTGAGAAGAGGGAGCTGCAAGAAAAGAACTCTGCCCTAGAGAAGTAAGTAAAGGAACTCAAGGATGTACTCACCAATTAAGGAATCAAGATTCAGGAAATTGAAGAGGAAGAAGAAGACATGGTCGAGTAGTTCGTTAGTGAGACTACCATTTATCATACACCTCATTATCTTAGTCTTGTATTGACCTACCAACTTGTGGTAAGGCAGTACCTTCCCTTGTATCCCCGGAACCCCGCGAGTTTATTTTCCAAACTTTTATACCATTTTCCCTAAACCGAAGGTTTTGTTTTGTGTGTTGGTTGTTTTATAAGTTGCTTGTTGATTGATTGCTAGACTTGTTTGTTTTGTGCATGGGTAGGATTTCTCTTTATAGTTCTATCAATCCTTTACTCATCCATGCTAAAACCCCACAGATGCGTCCACGTCGTGATTCCGACAACAACGAGGCTATGCAACAGATGATGGCAGCTCAAGCCCAACTGATGACTATGATGACTCAGTTCATTGCAGCAACCAACAACAACAACAACAACAACAACAACAACAACAACAACAACAACAACAATAACAATAACAACCCACCACCACCTCCGGTGGACAGACTTGCAAGATTTCTATGCTCAGGCCTAATAAGTTTTCCTCTGCTACTGAACCAATAGTGGCGGATGACTGGCTCCATTCAGTCAACAAGGACTTAGTAACTTGTGAGTGTTCTGAAGCAGAAAAGGTGAGGTTCACTGCACACCTACTGGAAGGACCTGCCGCCATGTGGTGGGAGACCTATCAAGTGACTCATCCCTTGGATGGCATGACTTGGGATGCGTTCAACGAAGGTTTCCGCAATGCCCACATTTCCTCTGGCATAATGAACCTGAAGAAAGAGGAATTTCGTAGCTTGAGGCAGGGAGGTAGGACTCTGAAGGAGTATATGGATCACTTATGTATGTTATCAAGGTATGCACCAGAGGACATCGACACTGACGCTAAAAGGAAGGACAAATTCCTTAATGGACTTAGGGGAGAATTGAAGATACCCTTGTATGTGGCTTATGCTCCTAACTACCAAGTTCTGCTGGATCAAGCAATTACCCTGGACAATAACATAAGAAAGGAAGAGAATAGGAAGAGGAAGTTCGGTGCAAGTAAGGGTAACTCTGAAGGAGCACACAAGAACACACACACATCTGAGGTCAGTAGCCATAAACCCTGGAACTATTCCAACAGTGGAAGTGACCAAAAGCAACATGGCCATAACCACAGTGGAGGATACAAAGGAAACAATGGAGGGTACAAAGGAAATAATGGTGGGTTCAAGGGAAACCATCACCATGGCCATAATCATGGGAATGGAAATCCCCGTCCTAACCCTGAAGGAAAGAAGGACTTGTCTAATGTGACCTGCTTCAAGTGCAAGAAGACAGGACATTATGCTACTGACTGCCCAGAGAGGAAGGCTGATCAAAATTCCAAGCCCAACCCTTTTCAAAAGGGGCAAGTAAACCACATCAACGTGGAAGAAGTTCATGATGAACCGGATGCTGTGATTGGTAAGTTCTTGCTAAATTCTTTTCCAGCATTAGTCTTATTTGATACTGGAGCATCGCATTCATTCATATCAAGAGCTTTTGTAAACAAACATGGGCTAGCCGAGGAAAGCTTAGGAAAACCTATAAGAGTGAGTTCACCTGGGGGTGAGATGATAGTAAATTCTGGATGAAGGCAATTAGAGTTAAAGATTGGAAAATATCTTTTTCCAACAGACTTAGTCATCCTAGAAACCCAAGGTTTGGATGTTATCATTGGAATGGATTGGATGACCCATTTTGAAGGAATCATAGACTGTGCAAACAGGGCTATCACCCTTACCACCCCAGAGAAACAGAAGATTAAATTCAGATCAACTTTTGAACTTAAGAAAGTTAGGCTAAGTTCTCTTAAGGGGGTTAGCCTTGGAGATGTGCTGATTGTCCAGGAGTACCCCGATGTTTTCCCAGAAGAACTACCGGGAATGCCACCCGATAGAGATGTGGAGTTCCTCATTGAACTAAAACCGGGTACCGGACCAATAGCTAAGAGACCCTATCCTATGGCCGTCGATGAACTAAAAGAGCTCAAGAAGCAACTGGAGGAACACCTTCTGAAAGGATTTATCCGCCCAAGTTCTTCTCCCTGGGGAGCGCCAGTTCTATTTGTTAATAAGAAAGATCAAACCCAGAGACTAGTCACGGACTACAGGGATATAAATGAACACACCATCAAGAACAAGTATCCGTTACCAAAGACAAATGAACTATTTGATCAACTAAAAGGTGCTTGTGTCTTCTCCAAGATTGATCTTCGATCAGGTTATCTCCAGATGAAGGTTAGAGAGATGGATATACCAAAGACAACATTTGTTACAAGATATGGCTCATATGAGTACACCGTAATGCCATTTGGATTAACAAATGCTTCAGCTTATTTCATGAATATGATGAATAAAGTGTTCATGGATTTTCTGGACAAGTTTGTGGTAGTTTTCATAGATGATATTCTAGTCTACTCCAAGAGTCACAATGAACATGAAGAGCATCTACGCCTAGTATTGCAGAGACTACATGAACATAAGTTATATGCCAAATTCAGCAAGTGTGAATTTTGGTTGGAACAAGTCGCATTCCTAGGTCACATAGTATCCAAAGAGGGTATAGCAGTGGATCCTGAAAAGGTTTCAGCTGTAACCAATTGGGAGCCACCAAAGAATGTTGGAGAATTACGGAGTTTCCCTGGCCTAGCAGGATACTACCGAAGATTTATAGAAAACTTTTCCAAAATTGCCAAGGCATTGACGGAATTATTAAAGAAGGAGAAGAAATATGAGTGGACTGAAGCATGCGAGGCCAGTTTTCAGGAATTGAAGAAACGTCTAGTTTCAGCCCCAGTTCTATGCTTACCTGATTTGGAGAAGGAATTTCAAGTGTACTGTGATGCTTCACGCCAAGGTCTGGGAAGTGTGTTGATGCAAGAAGGCAGGGTGGCCTCTTACGCCTCTAGACAACTCAAGAAACATGAAGCAAATTACCCAACTCATGATCTCGAGTTAGCATCAGTGGTACATGCCCTAAAAACTTGGAGACCCTACCTGATGGGGAAAAGATGTGAGGTATTCACGGACCACAAAAGTTTGAAGTACATATTTACTCAGAAAGAATTGAACATGAGACAAATAAGGTGGTTGGAACTTATCAAGGATTATGATCTAAGTCTCCAATATCACCCGGGAAAGGCAAACGTGGTAGCAGATGCCCTGAGTCGTAAGGCTTATGTGAATGGCCTCACAGCAGAAGAATTACCCGAAGATTTATGCAAGGCATTCAAGGACCTCAGATTGGAAATAGTACCAGAAGGTTTTGTAGCCTCATTGGTAGTACAACCTACCTTGATGGACAAGATACGTGAAGCTCAGAAAGGAGATAAGGAAATAGAAGAAATCAAAGTCAATCTGGAAGCAGGGAAAGCTAAAGGATTTCATGAGGATGAGCAAGGGACTCTGTGGTTTGAGAAACGTATATGTGTGGCCAATGATCCTGATATTAGAAAGTTAATTCTGCAAGAAGCTCATGAGACACCTTATTTCATTCATTCGGGAAATAACAAGATGTATATGGATGTGAAGGAGATATTTTGGTGGAACAATTTGAAAAGAGAAATAGCAGAATATATCGCTAAGTGCGATGTGTGCAGTCGAGTAAAAGCTGAACATCAGAAACCAGCAGGACTTTTGCAACCTTTGAAGGTACCGGACTGGAAGTGGGATTCTATTGGGATGGATTTCATCACCGGGTTACCAAGGACCAGATCAGGATATGATTCTATTTCGGTTATTGTTTGTCGTTTAACCAAAATAGCTCACTTTATACCCGTGAAGACCACCTATACCAGCGCAAAGCTAGCTGATATTTACAGGAAGAGAATTGTGTGCCTACACGGGGTCCCCAAGAGTATCGTGTCCGATAGAGGGACCCAGTTCACTTCTCATTTCTGGAAGCAGTTGCATGAATCCTTGGGAACTAGATTGGAATTCAGTATGGCATTTCACCCGCAAACGGATGGTCAGACTGAAAGAGTAAATCAGGTTTTAGAAGATATGTTAAGAGCTTGTGCGCTTGATTATGGATCTAGTTGGGATGACAATCTACCTTATGCTGAGTTCTCCTACAATAACAGTTACCAAGCTAGCATTGAGATGGCACCATTTGAGGCTTTATATGGGAAGAAATGCACAACCCCATTGTTGTGGAGTGGTGTAGGAGAACGAAGTTTCTTTGGACCTGATATAATCCAAGAGGCTGAAGAGAAGGTCAGATTGATTAAGGATAGATTGAAGATAGCACAATCACGCCAGAAAAGCTACGCGGATTCTAAACGTAGAGAAGTCGCCTACGAGGTGGGTGATAGAACCTATCTTAGAGTGTCACCACTCAGGGGTGTAAAGAGGTTTGGAATTAAAGGAAAATTAGCACCTCGATTTATTGGACCATTTAAAATTTTGTCTCGCAAGGGTGAAGTGGCATATGTGTTAGAACTACCAGAAGCTCTGTCTGCGGTTCATAATGTGTTCCATGTCAGTCAGTTGAAGAAATGTCACCCCGAGATGATGGGAGTTCCTTTAAAGGATATTGTACCTCTTGAAGAAGTTCAATTGGAGACCTGACCTACGAAGAGAAACCCATCAAGATATTGCAGACCGCAGAAAGAGTCACTCGTACCAAAACCATCAAGTTTTGCAAAGTCCAGTGGAATCATCACTCCGAGGAAGAAGCCACCTGGGAACGAGACGATGATCTCCGAGAAGACCATCCACACCTATTTGCTGACCTTTCCGAAGCTCGAGGGCGAGCTTCCTCTTAAGGGGGTTAGTCTGTAACATCCCAAATTTTGCAAAAATTTAAAACTTTGAATCCATGCATCATTCATCCATAAATATAAAGCTACATCACAAAATTACTAAATAAAACATCAAATTATAAGAATAAATAACCTACAATTCCAGAAAGTGTTACTAAACTCCTTTAAATAAATATTATTTTTATCAATTTATTTATGGGCAAGTATAATGTCAAAAGTTTCCATTTTTAATAACCTTTCCAAAACATATTTTTATGATTTTTTCTGAAATGTTCTGAATAGGTTTAAAAATCATTTTTGAAATCAGTATTTAAAAACAGATATCAATTTCATTAAAAAGAAAAGGATTTCGGGCCGGCCCGTTAGCTATCTACCGCGCGCGCGCGTCCGAACGTGGACCAGCCAGCCCGCGCAGCCCACCCCCCCCCCCCCCCCCCCCCTCTCGCTGACAGGTGGGACCCACCAATCAGCTTCGTCTTCCTCCCCGCCGGAGATCGCGCCCGATTCGAAATCGGCGACCGGCCGTGATTCTTGAGCGGAATCAGCGCGAGGCTAGCTCCCCGCGCCACCCTATTTAACCCCCACCTCCGCCGCACCTCCCCGCACCCAAACCCTAAATTTTCCGCCGCCGGGTAGCTCGCGAGCGAGCTCGGACCTCCGCCGCCGAAAAGCACGCCGTACGGAGTACTCCGACCACCCCCGAGCTCGCCTTTGCCCCTCCTCGATTCCCCTCCTCGTTGAGCACGTTTTTGACTTTGTCCCGCGGGTTGTTTTGCAGCCGAACGTCGTATTCGTCCACGCCCGAGGGAGACCGCCGCCGCAAGCAACTCCGGCGAGCTGCACGAGGAGGAGAAGACCACGCCGACGACCACCACCGCGCCATCGACTCCGCCCCGATGTCCGCTACGCCTCGGTAAGACCCATTCGTTCCGTAGCCCCGTAGGACGCGAGAACGAGCAGAGCCGGCCGTGGCGCCGCCGCGGTCGGGCGAACTCCGGCGGCTGCGCCACCCGTTTTTGGTCAACGCATCGTGGACCGTTAGATCTAGATCCAATGGATCTAGATCGATTAGATCCCGCGTGTCCATTTTAATTTAGATCGGACGGCTCTCGCAGACGATCCGCGTCGAAGCGGTACCGACCAATAAGATCGCGCCACGTAGCCCCTGTTATTTCTTTTTCGCAGGAATTTTTATAAATAAAACAGAAAATGTGCAAAACTTAGAAAATTCATAACTTTTGATCTATAAGTTCAAATTTGATAAACTTTATATCCACGGATAGCACTGCTCATGAAGTTTATTTCTACATCATTTGTTTTTCCTTTTTACAAATTATAATTTGTATAATTATCAGAGGAGTATTTCAGCTATTAAAATAATAACTTAAATAATAAAAATGATTTAGAAATAAATTTAATATTTTCAGGATTGTATTAATTCCCTCTGTCCAGCAGTATTAATGAATGTCTTAATTGAAAACTTTCATAAAACAATAAAAGATTAAATTATAGAAATCAAAGTTTTACTATATTATTCAAATTATTTAATTGATAAATTAAATAAGAAATACCTAGAAATTATATTTCATTCATTTAATGACAGAACATAAAAATTATTAATAAGGGGTGACCTATCATCATAGCATATCATTCATGCATACATGATTATGTTTGGTGTTGTGATGATATTGTGTTAGTATTTATTTTATTCAGTGCTTGTGCTAGATTGTGAAGAAGAGGAAGGATCTGCTTGTGATTGTTATTCTTGTTGTGCTTGTTCCTCCTGTTACCAAGGCAAGTGACATTCATATTCTACCCAATCTTTTATATATGCATATGTAGTATATTTTGAGTAGTGTGCATGATAGGGATTTTTGATTTATTTATAATGCTAAGTTAGTTTGTATTTTACAAATATCCTAGTAGTGTGTAGCCACCCTTTCTCCTAAGCAGCCATGAAAAGTTTTATTAGTTGGTTAGCTATGCTATTAAAATGTTTTCCATGTTATAGAAATGTTTCTAAGTGTTAAAAATCTAAAATACACTTCTGGGTGGAATTGGTTGTTATGGTTTATGTTGAGTGGCTTTTGGGACTATGCTGGTGGTTGTCGTCGTCTAGGATCAATGTCTATTCTACTTAGTGCCATGAGCATGGTGGTTGTTACTCAGAAGTGCACTTGTGGACAACCACCCAGGAACGAAGAGATTACCAAGTCCCTCCAAGTTTAGAAGCTTGCCGTGCAGCCTTTTGACAATGGGCTCTGTCTAGAATAACTAAGTTGTGAGGGTGCAACCTGTCAGCTTGACAAGCAGATGTAGAGTTGGTAGGTGGAACGGGTCTTGCTAGTATGGTTGCATTCTTCTTCTGAAAGTTCTTATCTCAATTCTCTCCTTTCCTTAATACACTCCGCGTGTATAGGATGTTTGGGTTAATTGAGTCTAAAGGTGAAAGTGCACAACCTCTGCAGAGTCGACAATCTGAGTACTCAGCCGTGTCCCCGGAAATGGACTACTTCGAGCAGCTGGACAAGGATGGGCGGAAGAATCTCAACACTGTTTTCAAAAAGTAAAATTTGACAAGATAGGAGAAAACTTGCTTTCTGCAAAATAGCCTACAACTCCACCAAGCCAAATATGCATATAGAATTAGACTTGTCATAAATTATCCACCATAGTCACTTGCCAATACTTCATTGTATTGACCTCCTTCGGGGGCTGCATATTCAAATTTGAAGGTAATTCTGATGAGGAATGAGTTTGGACTCGAGTCTACACCCAACATGTCTGCCTGTGGCGCATGCTTGAAGATGAGGGTCATTTGTTATTTGTTTTCGTTGTGAACTCTGAACTTTAGCTAGCCTTCATGGCTATGCAATTTGTAATAAAGCCATACTTGGCTATTATTTTTGGATCGCGTTGTAGTAATTTAATACTTATGCAATGATACTTTATATTTTATACTGTGGTGCTAGCAGTGATCCAGGGACTAGCACATAACACAGGTGTTCCATCTTTATATAAAAGATGGGGCGCTACAACACTCCCATCCAATGCGAGCAATCTACAAAGAACTATTCATGTATATTCTGAATTATCGTATAATCATATACATGACGAAACTATTGTCGATCATATGAATTCTCGTTGAGAGAAATATCTATTTTCTAAAATGGACATCGACTATAATGTTTCGAACATATTAAGAGATTCTAAGACAGATTCTGACAGACCACACTTTATTTAAAATAGACTATGATTATAATACCTCACATATCATCATATATGATATTATAATATTGTGAAACGAATTTCGACAAGTCTTTTGTGTTGAAACCATAATTTAAAAATATTGTCCTTTGATCGAATCTTGTGAATACAATATTCACTAATCTTTCTTCTAAAAAAACCCATTTGATCTCTTATCAAATTAATTTCAGACTCATGATTTATTATGCAAATACACTTATTCACCAATAATCATAGAAGAATTTGGATCAAGTAAAGTACCCCATTTAATCTTTCGTATTGACACTTCAATACTACATTTCAAACTTAATCAATTTGGCACTCGAAATACTTAAATGGACCAAAAACATCCATTACTTCTTTCATTGCCTTTATGACTAAATTCGATGGTGTTTGTTCAAGTAACAAAACTTTTATTCTTTGGACACATAATTTTATCATTCCCGCTATTATAAATGTATATCATACGCATAATGTAATTGAGATGTGCTGCAAATTTCTCATAATATGAAACAACTGATTTGTTTCATAACATAAAACAACTGATTTGTTCTATATGAATAACTATGTCTTGTAACATTCAAGACACCAAACTAGATCACACTCTCACTATTACAAAATGTCTTATAAAAACTATTGATGATAATAATATGATATCTCGAGGGCGTGAGCACTACTGGCCATTAACTTGCCATCACTTGTGCACTGTCACGTCACCCATCGCCGCATACTTGTGATAATCAGGGACTGTTTCATAAACAGAACAAGTATCAAATACTTTTCATCAAGTATGAGAAGAATACATTTATATCTTCGTATATCAAATATACCCGTAGCGTCGAAGAACTCTTCTTGGATGGAATCAACTTTTAGAGATTTGATTGTTCACGAACGTGAAGAAGCTCATCGTGTCTCTATAGCATATTCACGCACATGCTATTCACAGCTAGGAGGCAAAGTGCAATCTCTATTGCACTGGAGTTCGCTATATAGAAATCGTAGATGTTCGTAAGCCTGAAGTAGATGTCATACAACTTCTTCAATTGAGTCTCCAGACAGGTATGCTCCCCATGTGAATGGTCCGGAACTTTCTAAGCTGTCTTAACTGCTCAAGACTCAACTCATCTTTCAAGTGTCCTTTGATCGCATCAATCACGACATATGGCTCCATGTGTTGAAACAACTTTCAACTCTGGTGCTAGGCATATGCTCATGACGACCTTCACTTCCATGAAAATATCATGATGCTTACGGAACTCATCATCTTGCTCCTTGCTAGCAGAATCATCTGGTCTAACTCCTAACTAATGTTCTAGGACATATAGAATGTTTGTTGTGTTGGAGAATGTTTCTAAAACCAATCTACCAGCTGATGAAGTTGGACCCGTCGGCTTCTAAGGTAGAATCCAGGCTCTTGAGGAAGTAACTGAAGTGTAGTTCCGTAGTCTCCAGATGTGATCGCAAAAGAGGTAAGGTAAAGTTTATAATATATAGGTGAGTTTTAGTTTATAATCATATTATCAAAACACACCCCACCAAAATTATTATCCCTAAAATAATAATGGCGATTACACGAACCTCATCCACCATACCACCCCTGATCATCACGGCCGGCAACACAACTTCAAAGGTGGACATAAAATGTCGATCACAACAACTCTGTGACTCATGCTCGATCTTTCGATCTTCCCGTGTTCCGAGGCCATATCTGCACATGCTAGGCTCGCCAATCAAATCTCGAAGACCCTGCGCGTGCAACATGGCTTACACCCACTGTATGCGAACGACGATATGTCTGACACCCGATCGTCACGGCCTGCCTCATAACGTAGAACTTTATTGGTGGTGCGCAACGAGGGAGAACACAATTTTGGTATTTGTTAGGGATCATCCTATTCATGATGCTACCGTTGTATATCTAGCATATAAGCAATCAATAGGATGCACACACAATATCACACAATCAAATGATGCAATGAAGTGCGATGTGACATGGTCGATGCGCCTGGACCTTCATGGCGCCATGTGCTTGGCCCCCAGCGCCCCGGCATGGCTCCGAGTCTACGGAACCCTCCAATGCCTCCGATAGTACAAGTAATATCAAACTTACCGTAACCATGTCACATAAAATAACGCCTCTGCAAAACAAATTTAGACGCCTCTAGCTTTATTTAGTTTTGCAAGTTTTACGTGGCATATAACCTTATTCGTAAGAGAATCGCTTCCCTACCTACGAACTTTGTACCACAACGTCGATCGTATAATTGCATGTTTAAGCATCCCTTTCGGGCCCTCCATTGAAAATGCTTTGTCGACTAGAGAGAGAGAAACAGACACCCGCCAACCACAAATATGGTGCAAGCCGTATGTCAGTAGTGGAACCAGTCTCGCGTAAGCGTACGCGTAAAGTCGGTCCGAGCCGCTTCATCAACTCAATACCGAAGGCATCGCAAGTGCACGCTAGAGGGTAGCAAATATAAGAAAGACGTCCTCATTCAACATGAGTTCTAACTGTACCAGCAGAACTAATAGATCGGCTCTGATACCACTGAAGGGGTTTCGGTGCAGAAAACAATAATTTTCCTAGCCTATGAAACCCTAACTAGCCAGGATCTATCTATCTAGTACATGTGATAACGGTGGTGGAACGGGTTACATTACCTCCATGTAGACCGATAGCGGGGATTACGCTCCCGCACAAGCGTTGACGATGAAGTCATACGTACCCGACCTCGAGGTCGTGGAGAAGTTGCCGTGATGACATAGACGATGACGTCGGGGTGTCGACGATGACCTGCGTCGACGGGCGTCGGGCGGAAGATGGCGTGGCGCCGGAGACCAGGGGGTGCATCAGCGGCAGGGGGGAGGCGCAGCGGCTGGGCTGCAGGTGGGCGAGACGATGTCGCCCAGGCTCCTCAAAAGAGTCGCCTCCGAGCACTCGCAAACATACAAAGCTTAACAACAACCCCCGGTCATTCAGATCCAGCTGAAATCGTAGGGGTAGAATTTTTCTGGAATCCCGCAGGGCAACGGCGTCCGGCGGTATAGCTTAGGTGGAGAAAGTAGGCAAAACGGGCGGAGAAGCAACTCGGCCGGCGTGCTATACAATTAATTATATTTTTCTGTAATTAATCCAATTAATATGCCTTGCTATATAAAGGGGGGAGGGGGTGTGCAAACACCTTGCCTCCCCATGTGGGACTAAAGGAGAGGGAGGGGGTGGCCGGCCGCACCATGCATGGTGCATGGTAGCCATGGGCCCCACCCCATGATGGTTCGGCCCCCACATGGGCCCCTCTTGGCCCATTAAGTGGGCTTCCCCCTTTTTCTCCTTTTTAATTAATAATTAAATTAATATAAAATATAATTAATTAATAATTAATATATTTACATATAATTTAGTATCCCGTGACTCTGAAACATTTTCCGGACCACCCGAACAACTTTCGGAGATCCCTGGAACCATTCTAGACCTTCCCGGAACTCCTTCCGGACCACCGGAACTCTTTCCGGATCATTTCTCTCTCTCCAACAAAATCCTATATTATTCCAGAACCTATATCCTGGTGTCGTTAAGACCTTAAGTTTGTTCCGCTACGGTTCGAGAACATTCTAGACATGGTCGAGACACTCCGCTCACCAATAATCGCCAGGGATACCTTGATGTATATGACGGCACCTGTGCATTCTACGAATATCGTCGTTGAACCATAAATATGATATTCATTCCCTTTGTTTCTGCGATACTACCTTGTCCGAGATATGATCGTAGACATCCGATGTCTTTGTTGTATCTCGTTACCGACAAAGGTTATTATCTCGTCTGTGCTATTACATCTCCATGACCTAGTCATAAGCTGCGCAGCTATATAGATGTAATCTCACCGAGTGGGCACAGAGTATCTTTCCTTTACAAGAATGAACAAATCCCGCTCTTGATCCTTACGTCTCGATACTCTTTCGGGATACCCAAGATGGACACCGTTATTGCCATGCTATATAAGACACAACGTTTGATGCTCTCAAAATACCCCTACGAAGCATCAATAAGTACGGTCTCACGGTCTAAGGAATAAGCTATCATATTCTTATCTATTGCAATTAACAAACATCGTAATACGATCTTATTGCAATACTTTGCGTATGTCCATCACCTTATTCAACTAATAAGATGACCCCATTGTCAACCGACGTCATTGTCCTTGATCGGGAATCTCGATCAACTGTTGCCCAATGGACTAGTTCATATAGAGACTTATTAGGGACTTGGTTGTCTATGTATCACACGTGTATTAATAATTCCGATTAATACAGTTATAGCATAATACACAAACCTATTATAAACTTATGAGATAATGCAATAAATATTACTTATTTATTTGCCTCTAGCGAATATCTCGTTCAGTACTCGTGCAATTTTATTTTTTCAATATTAATGATATAACCAGAAAAGATCTCATGTTTCTTCGATTCTTATTGTTATGTTCACAACCAGGGAAGTCGCTTACCTTGAACTGCAACCAATTAAGCAACTTATTGTTGAACATGCAATTGTGTGTACATATTTACACACTTACTGTATTGGAGAGAAAAATACTGTACCATCGTCACTTCTTGCAAGGCGTATATCTCTCTCCCCTTGTAGGGTTGTGCTTCACTGCAATAATTCAGTTTACAAAGCAACAACCTTCTGAGAACTATATATGACTCCTGATATTTGGAAGTAAACATCTATTTGTTATTTGCAAACAGGGAATTGTTACAGAACAGATGAGATGAGATCATGGGAAATTTGAAGAACTGCTACATATGTTGATGCAGTATACTAACTTAGTGCTGACATTTTTGTGGTCCGCCGGTTCCGTGGTCTTCCCGCGCCGACATGTGGGCCTACACCTAGATTGGATTTTTTCTGCCGCTCCAGTCGATTCGATTTGCCTTCCCCTCCCGCGACGAATGGCTAGGGTTACGGATTCAGCCACGACCATCGCTAGAGCTTGTCATTCACACGCACTGTGCTTGCAAACCATCGACGAGATGTCGAGGTCCCTGCATACGGCTGCTGGTCACGGTTGACGTGCCTTGTAGCACTCCAGCAAATCTTAGAGCATCCCCACCCTCTCACGTTTGGGAGCAACAAATCTTAGAGCATCCCCACCCTCTCACGTTTGGGGGCGACAGGGACAATGGCGACGCTGGACCCGTTTTTTGCATCCCGCCTCCCCCACACCCGGAGCATCGGCGGCCGCGACGAAGAGATGGAGGAGTTCGCGTTGCAGGGTCATATGTTGACGCAGAGGGCCGTGACGAAGAGATGGAGGAGTTCACGTTGCGGGGTCATATGTTGACGCAGAGGGGCCGAGCTCAGAGGACAAGGCGGGGGCCATGGCCTGAATATTATACTGGTGTGATATATGAAGATGTGTAGGAAGGGTGCCACACAGGTTTGCATTTTTTTATATACACTCCGCCTCACCTCTTACCTTGTTAACACAATGCAATCATATTCATTTTACTATGGACCACTGAGACACTGAGTTATGTTTCAATGTTCTCATTATTCAATGTTCTACATGGTCATTGCTTGATACCCTGGATTTTGAGATCTACCATCATCATATTTATACCTGAAAGCACATTCTATGTTTTCCTTATCGGCCTTTTCTAATTGTATACTGTAATTGATCTGTTGTACATGCATTTATTATTCCTAAATTTGTCAATTAATTTATCATTCAAGTCACACGACATATCATTTTTCGAACACACAGAAGAGTTGTTCATTTAGTTCATGTTATGCTAATAAGTCTATTTCCCCATAGGCCGGCTCCATTGTGGCTGGTGGCCAGTATGACGATCGTGTAGGTAAAATCGTTACCGGCAAGAAAGTCCTAGCTGTTTGCGTCAGCCTTGGAATAGAAAGACTTTTGGAGATCATGGAGCAACATGCATAAGAGAAGGAATCATTGTTATTGTCCCCTCTAAGGAATCAGTATGATATGGATATCTTAATGTATATTTGTTCCTATTACAGGAAAAGATGCATGTGTAAGAGGACTAGCCGAACTAATAATTGTGCTTCCACTAATGAGTGAATATTCAATTGTGACCACGGTTGTGGCGGATAGGGCACCAGATAACTTCCTACGGGCCAATTTTAGAGTAACCATCTTAGAGAGAAACTTTGATACCTAAAGTGAGGAATGAATTAGTGAACTCAATTTCTTATCTTCACCAGCAGGAAGGGAAATCAGGAGCACTCTTGATATTGTATTTTATCCTGGATCACTCTTTGTTCCATCAAATCTATTTTTTCGCAAAAGATCAACCACTGTAATTTACATTTCTTTTCTCTCCAATGATATCACATAATTTACATTCATCTTTTTCACAATGATCAACATTCATGTTAGTATTTTTTTTACAACGATCAATGCTCATTACTTACATTCATTTTTTAAACAATGATAGAGATCAATCACAGCAATTTAAATTTGTTTTGATAAAATGATTATCATCCGTAGCAATGCACGGTCATTCAACTATACCTTTTAACGTCACACACGTTTATAGTCGGATCGTCAACGTCGATCTCCACCTAAATCAAGAGTTATCCATCTCATCGAAAGATCAGGGACCTTTACCCTATCAAGAGTAGCATGTTTACTTCGTCGAAAAGAGAATAAACACGAAAAAATCTCACGATATCGAAAAACTTTGATAAAACTCACATGCGATCACTCCCCCCCCCCCCCCCCCCCCCCCCTCCCATTTTTCCACACATTATTTTTAAAACGGAGCCACATACATAGTTCTTTGCTAAGGTTCACAAACTATTCATGTTTGTTCTTTTGTTTAGAATCTTCCAGTTTGTTATTGTAAAGCAAATCAAAACCATGCGATTTGTGCGGCGTGGATTCTCTGACTTAGAATAACCTGACTTAGTGTTATTGACAGGTGGGGCCGTATCCGGTAGGCCCCACAAATCAATGACTCAAAGTTAGGTAAAAGAAGAGTAAAGTCAGAAAATCCGTGACGCAATTTGTGGCCAGAGGCGCGTCTCCGATTTTCCATTGGCGGTAGGCAAAAGGATGCTTACCAGATTTGATTTAGCAGAATAAACCGCGCCACCCTTTGGTGGCCCACCAAGAGACGACCGTTGGGAGCGCCGGCCCGGTCCACTTTAAAAGCCACCACCATCACATCCACTTCCAAGAGAACCCGAGTTCCCAAATCCCCCGTAGAAGCGCAGCCGCCGGCCGGAGCAATTTGTCCGTTGCTCTCCCATCTCCGTCCATTCCCCGAGACCCAACTCCTCGCACGCAGCCGGAGAGAGAGGGAGAAGAGAGAAAGCCAGGAGAAGGAGGCGCCGCCGAGAGGAGCAGCAGCAGCAGCAGAGATGGCGTCGAGGACGGCGTCCAAGGACATCATCACGCTCAAGGGCTCCGCCGCCATCGTCAGCGAGTTCTTCGGTACGCACTCACCCACCCACCCGCCGCCATCCCATCCCCCCTCTCCAGTTCGCTCTCCCGCGCGTGTCTGATTGACGTGATTCCGTGGTGGCAGGTTACGCGGCGAACAGGTACGCGAACGGCCGCCGGGGAACAGCGGCGTTGTCTCTGACGGACGATGCTCTGATTCGTTTGGGTCAACTGTGTGGCAAGCGAAATATTTCGGATTTTGCGGCTGATTCGTGGTGTTTTTCTTTTTCTGCTGGCTGCAGCATCCTGTACAACCGCGCGGTGTACCCGGAGGATAGCTTCGAGAGGGTGAAGAAGTACGGCCTCCCGATGCTGCTCACCAAGGACGCCGCCGTCAAGGCCTTCCTCACCAGCCTCACCTCCCAGCTCTCCGGTCCGTGGTTTCCCCCAATCCAGACCCCACTCTCGCGAACTTGCGGATTACTAGCAACCGTTTCCGTTTTGCTGATAATCTGTATGTATGTTGCTGTCTGCAGAGTGGCTGGAGGCGGGGCAGCTGCAGAGGATCGTGCTGGTCATCATGAGCAAGGCCACCGGCGAGGTGCTCGAGCGCTGGAACTTCAACATTGTCACTGACGTCGAAGTCGTCGAGAAGGGGTATGTTTATGCTCATTAGATTTCTCCCCTTCTTCCGGTATGATGATTTTGTTCGATCCTGACTTCTTCTGATGGACGGCGCGTTGTCAGGGTGATCAAGGAGAAGAGCGACAAGGAGATCATGAGGGAGATCCAGGCCATCATGCGGCAGGTCAACTCCTGCATCTCCTTCCTCCCCTGCCTCGAAGAGCCATGTAAGGAGATGAAGCAAAGCCACCAATCCCTGAGCAGAGAACACCTTTTTTAATTTACAAGTACTGAGCAGAGGACACCACCTTCGTGCTCAATTGACACACAATTTTTTGACTCTCGGCTCCATGGATTTGAGCAGGCATATTCGACGTGCTCGCCTACACCGACACAGAGACCACCGTGCCCTTCACCTGGGTCGAGAGCGACGCCAAGCTTATCGACAACCCGCAGATGGTGAAGCTGCATTCCTTTGACACCAAGGTAAGTAACAGTTTGTCCCTCCAGGGGATCATCCATTGGTGATTGATATGTGCTTGATGAAATGCTGACCTTGGTGCGTTCTTCTTTGGGACGGCAGATCCACAAGGTGGACACGATGGTGTCCTACAAGATCGACGACCTGGACGATTAGTAACCTATGGTGGCCTTGAGCGTCCAGGCATGGCATATCCCAGCTTGCGTGAAGTGACCTGTGTGAATCGTTCATTCACGTCTGGGCGTCCTACTACTGTTGTTAAACCCCACTGCTGGAGAAATCCTCTTTTGTGTTCCCCAAAACCTGCACTGAAGTTATCCACATTTACGTATTGGATTGTAATATTGCTTCGCAGCTCTCACAAGTTTTGAGGCGTGATATTATCAGTTCATGTGACAGAAGCACCAAGCATAAGTAATTATATGTTTGTATCAAATTGGGAAAGCGAGATAATTGTTGGCAATATGTTGTCACGGTTCCGATAACAAAAGCAGTAAGCAATCGAATCTCAAAAAGACAAAAACAACCTGGTCATAGTTCCTGTGACAACAGCAGCACCAAGAGTAGCAATTCTAAAAAAAAATTGTACTGAACTGGGAAAACAAGATAATTGTTGGTTGGTTGTGAAAACAAAAGCAGCAAGCAATCGAATTTCAAAAACAACCTGGTCATAGTTCCTGTGGCAACAGCAGCACCAAGCATAAGTAATTCCACTTTCAGATCAAACTGGGAAAACAAGCAGCAAGCAATCGAATTTCAAAAACAACCTGGTCATAGTTCCTGTGGCAACAGCAGCACCAAGCATAAGTAATTCCACTTTCAGATCAAACTGGGAAAACAAGATGCAAGCAATCAAATTTCAGAAACAACCTGGTCATAGTTCCTGTGGCAACAGCAGCACCAAGCATAAGCAATTCCAATTTCGGATCAAACTGGGAAAACAAGATGCAAGCAATTCCAATTTCGGATCAAACTGAGAAAACAAGATAATTGCTGCCATGGATTTCCTGTCACAGCAGCAAGCAAATTGGAACTCAGGTTGCTGAATGAATTTGTTTGCAAGGTTCCTCGATAGCCAGTCATGGTTCCAGTTTTGGATCCAAATGGGAAAACAAGATAATTGTTGTTGGCACACTATCACGATCCTATAATAAAAGCAGCAATCAATCGAATCTAAACAATCCGGTCATAGCAACAAAAGCACCAAACAGATTGGATTGCTGAATGAATTTGTTTATAAGGCTATATTTACCTCGACAGCCACTTCTATATATAATACAGGAATACATTTACATATGTGGTTGGGGACCCCCAAGAGTTGCTTGCTTGGGTTTCGACTAGGTTAAACTGTATAGTCCACTTCTACCGTGGTCATAAGTTAGATGCTTTTTGTGAGGCAAATGATGCAAAATTAACCAACATGCAGGATCAATCTGCAAGCGAGCGCATCCCCTGATAAACCACACCAGGGCGAAGATCGTCCAGATTGTCAACGACTCTATACCCACTATACTCCCTGAGGAGTGTCCAACCACGCCGTGACAGGAAATCTCTGAAGTCATCTTCGGTGTAGAATGTTCTATCTTCTGTCCGGACTGTCATGCGTTCTGCATCATCGAATGCGCAGATTTTGACTGTTATCCCTGAAATGAATATACAGCAGGTATGAGCTTGGATCGACGGCCTTCTTGGATTAACATCTTCAGCAATGGATTTTTAGAACTTCAATAGTGATGATGAAACTAATAAATTTTTGGTTTATAAATAATGAAGTCAATTTCCACAAGGATGTGTACAGATCATATCGGTCACAGAATAGGTTCATTTGAGTAAGGGCACCATGATCATAACTGGAAGCATTAAAAAAAATGAATGCCCATGAACATGCATAGCAAATTACTCCAAGATGACCGCAAAGGTTTTCACAAAATAAAAAAGATAATGTAAAGGTTTCGTAAACCACAAAACCAATTAACGACCACATTATGCAAGATAAATGCAAAATTCATCAAGTTGGGGAGGGAAAATGAACAACATATTATATTAATGATCCATACAACTATACTAATGACATTTTTGGTTTTAAGAAAGTAACCCATCTTATCCTTGGAAGATAATTCATTTTATAATTACCGTTATCAAGGTGAAGAGCATATATTCCAACTGGCATATCCCTGTCTAAGGAACGAACAACCTCATCCTCATCTTCAAGCCAAAATGCTCGCCTTGTTCTTAATCCAAATGCAGATTTGATGGCCTCTTTAATTGCTTCAGCGGTACCATCTATCCCTATTCTTTTAGTGTAGTCACCCCACTTGACTAAAATGACTCTCCCACCATAGGTACCTTGATTATCTCCACCTGTAAGAGGTTTATGCAGTTTTCTTAATTGATGCAACAGATTAAGAAAAGGAGCCGAAGTAATTGAGTTCACCTGAGAATATAATTGAATTAACTGACGGTAAATTGTGTTGCTATAAGAGTTGGGTTTTTGTACGAACCTATAAGTTCAGGCACCTTAAAATATAATAAATTGTGTAGGCTATCTATCAAGTAGAAATAAATTGAAACCAATACTATCCAGTGAGAGACAAAATTCAATTCATCAACTAAACAGTTGGACAGCAGCATTCCCAATCAAGTCCAGTTTCTTGGTGGCGAAAATCCATGAGATCTTGAAATGTATCTAGGTTGCATTCTGTATGAGTGTATGGGTTCGTACCATTAGTTGAGGTGTCTCTCCAATTCCACGGGTTCACACCATTTGTTGCAACTGCATCAGCCGTCGTTAAGGCAAGTGGATGCCTGTCAGCCTCCAGATGATCGTCAACACTCAGCAATGGCCTACCACTTGCTACAAACAGAAACATGCAAAGCAAACCAACATTGATCTTGTCTTCAGAAATCACAACTGCTGTATGCAAACGTTGATGATCGAAGTTGGATTACCAAACTACGTGAATCGATAATAAAATGATGAAGTGCAACTTTACTTTATAGTTGGTACCAAACTGGTCAAAATATCAGGTTTACGCATGGCCCGTATGACCTTTTAATTACTGAGCTATTTGGTTTAGCTGTCAGGTCCTAAAAGCATATGTAGGGTGTCAAATTAGTCATACTAGTATGAAAACAAGTATCTGAGTCCCGAATAGCCGTGCTCCCTCCAAACAGATAATGCATGTCATCCCGTAAGGTGATTTCCATAAGACCATCCCGTCAGCAGTTGGCTATATGAAACTGCCATGTCATCAAAATTAGCATTATAGCCAACTCATACAATAGAGTTGGCTATAAGATTGTCTATTAGGTTAGTGGTTTTTCTTACTTTGTGTCTTTATCCCTCCTTTCATTTAATGTGTTTACCTAGGAGCACGTGTAGAGGTTGGCTCTTGCATGAGAGCCCACTCCTCCACCTTTTTCTTGTCTCTCTCCTCCACGTAGACAAAAGTGCCATGTAAGCGGGCCTATAGCGGTATATCCTACTATTGGACTTGCTCTCATGCCAGGGTATTAGCCTAGTATTATGCGACCCTAGCCTCCTCCCTGGTAAAGAATGTCACTTCTTCGCTCGCTGGAACTTCAGCCATGTTGCACGCCTCCGCCTTTCAAATTGCCCCAGGATATTGCACACTTTTCAGCTAGCCTACGTGCAGTGGCGGAGCCAACATGTAACGAACCCAACGGATTTCTAGTACTCAAGCCTAAATTATGCTTATTACCTTGTATCACTTACTTTAACCCTATAGTTTTGAATAGATGAACCCAATGCTTATTTTGTGTAGCTTCGCCCCTGCCTACGTGGATTCTTAGCCTACATGGCAGTGGTCGATCCACCACACATGCAGGTCAACGCTGATTGACCTGCAGTGACTCAGTTGTTGCACTACTGGGAGTCAGATATGCAGCGTGATACTATCAGGAGTCAGGACTAACGTTGCACCTCGGGTATACCTGTAGGACTTCCGATACAATTTACTCGTTGTCAAATTATACATTGATATAAATGTGCTTTTCAATCCAGAATAATCTGTTTCACTGTATTTCATGGTCAATTTTCCTTTTTAGAATTTCTAATCTCCTTGTTTCAGTCTAAAGCAGTTAAATTATAAACCTTTACCATCAGGTTAAAAGAAGATTATAAACCAGATTTCCTTTTTAGAGTGGAGTACATAACTAGTGAGTAAACAGCGAAAACTGTTTAACAAGGCTATAAAAAAAGGGCACAAAATAACTCACTATTTTTAGAGCACTTTATTTTATGTTCAGCCATAATAACAACTGGTCCACAAATGACATTATCTCAAGCTTGGTATGTTAACCTCTAGTCCTCTAGGCAAGTACGTAGGCACAACTTTTTCTGACAGAACTGAACCAAGTAAGTAGAAGACCATACATATAAATATGGAACATGCTGATAAAATGAGGAGCAGAAAGAAATAGGTTGGAAGTATTGCAGATGACGAATATATTATTACCTTCAAGAGGGCCAAATGGAATGTTAGCATCTTCAAAACCTAGATTGAAGGCCATGAACATGAGTTTATCAGCAAACAGAAAATTAACCAATCATAAATCAAAATATAAGCAAAAAATACAAATGTTTGGTTACTAAACATGATATATTAAGTAAGAAGATGCACAAGACATATAATCCAACCGTATGTCCAACAGTGCCATCTTATATGCACACACCGACACACAACATACCCGAACTGGAGACCCAAACCAATTGCAATGAATACTTAGATTAGCAAATAGACTTGTGATAACTATTAAGTATCATCACATCATGTAGAAAAGTAAGCTTGAAAAGAGAACTAACTTGATGCTAGAGAATTTTGTGCCGGTTATCAGTCAATGAACTAGACAGAAGGCAGGAGAGCGAGGCTGACGCGATCGTAAAACCCATCTAGGGTTCCGGCCCCCTCGCCGGCAGTGCCGCTGGTCCGCTCCGTCTACGGTGGCCTTATGGCCTTGGGGGCGTGGCAGATCACGGCCTCTCGCCCGGCTGGAGGGTTTCCGTCATTTGTTTAGATTTTCTCAGTGTCTTCTTCAAGATGGTGAGGCGGCGGCTACTTCTTGAAGTCAGAATAAGGTCCCTCCGTCCTATCCTCGCTCCGGTGGTGTCTAGCGCTAATGTTGGGCGTGTGAAGGCGTGTTTCCGGCGAATCCCCGGGGATCTAGTTCGTTTTCGTGTTCCTCTGTGTGGTTGGAGGTTCAGCTCTTCTGATCTACGGTTCTCATCATTGGCGATGGACAATGGTTACTGCTATGGACCTATGGTGCGCTGGTCTCTCGGAACCTTAGCACGACGACTTCTTGTCTGTCTACTACAACAAGCTCTACTATGACAAGCTTTACCCGGCTCCGGTAAGGGAGGGGTGAGAACAGCTGCGCGCCTTCAGCTCGCTTCAGTGTTTGTAGTCTTCGCTGGGTGGTCGGAAGACCTATTTGTAATTTGTATTGATTTTAGAATTCTTTGTACCGTTGTTGATGATCAATAGATTGGTTGGCCTTTTCAGACACACACAAAAACCAAGACAGAAGATAATCCCGTAATATCTGAATTTCTGGATTACGGTACTTGAAACAGCTTAAGTTGCTAATCATTGGCGCTGCACAGACGGATAGTTCTACACAGATGTATGCCTAATTCGGTGCTCTATGACCAAAATCCGAAGTTGTCAAATACTAGTACTACTGTAGTACTGAGATGAGGAATTGAGATGCCTGTATTTCATTTCATTTCATTTCATGGAGCAAACTAGCATATCCGTGTGTTAATCTAATCAGGACAACTGAGGAGGGCAGGAGAAGAAGCATGCTTATTAATTCGTAGTACGTACCCTTATCCGCGAACTGCAGGAATGAGTCGATCTTGGATGCGGGCGGCGTGGCGGTGCTCTTGGCGGCCTTGACTCGTCGCTTGAGCATGTCGTCGATCTCCTTGTAGTACGCCATCTTGGCTGAGCCGGAGCCGTTCCCTCCGGCGGCGGCGGCCGCGGCGCTGCTGCGCGCGTGGCTGCGCGCCTTCTTGAACTCCTTGAAGAGGTTCCGCCACTTGTCGGTGCACATGGTCGGGGAGCGGTCGAAGCCCTGCTCGCGCATCTTGGCGGAGATGGCCTCCCAGAGGTGCCTGTTGGACTTGGAGGTGTTGAAGTGGTCGTCCATCTCCCTGCGCAGCGCGATGAGGCTGAGCGTCTCGTCCTGGACCCACGTCTCGGCGCGCTTCTTCGGGGCGCCGGCGGAGGCGCGCGAGGAGGAGTCGAGGTCGGGGTCGTGGCCGCCGTCCTCGCCGCTGCTCTCCGGGAGGAGAAGCGACGGGGTGGGCGGCTGTGGCCCCGAGAGCAGCATCGCCGGCCGGCCGCGGCGGAGGAGGCGGTCGGGGTTGGGAGCAGGACTGTGGAGAGGAGAGCGGTGGTGGGGAAGAGTGGAGACTCACTGGAGAGCAGCGGCCGGGCCCCCTTTTCCGACGAGGGGTTGTCGGGGACGAGGGGAACTTGCCAAACTCGGCCTGGCCCAGCCCGGCCCGGCGATGACTCGTATGGCGTCGCGAGCTAGTCCAGCCCAGTAGTTTCCAGGTATCCATTGGTTCCATCTTCATCCCCCCGCCTCAACTATTATCCTATCAACTCGATCTAACCTACCTCTCAATCCCTACCTCGATCCACCTTGAAGGTTTTTTAGAAAGACGCAGACCCTCACAAACACACACGTACAGACACCCGTATGAACGGACGCACGCATACCCTACCCCTATGAGCACCTCCGAGAGACTGGTCCGGCATATCTTAAGGTTGACGAAGTCACCACAGGCGCCTCACGGTTGACGGGTACGTCACCTACCACTGAAAGCATAGCGCCGGTTAATTACTGGAAAATCCAGAAAAGTGTGACCACGCATATCAAGTCTAGGACTTGAATCTGGGTGGGTTGGTTCCACCACAAGGAATCAACCAGTTGAGGTAGGCTCACTCCACTCCCCCTTGAAGGCTTGAACACAAAGAGCTTGGCGCTGACAGCATCTCAAGCGAGGGATCCATGTACGGGACGTCCTCACAAGATTCTTCTGCGTACCGCCACCCCGGGGTACGACCATCCATCCCGAGGTGATGATCCTCCTTGGGAAAATCGCCACCAGGGTACGACGATTATTTGAACCGAGGTGATGATCCTCCTTGCGCATATCGCCGACGCGGGGGGTACGACCACCGAGATCATGGCTACCGGGGGTACTTCCATCCATCCAGAGGTGATGATCGTCCTTGGGAATATCGCCGCCGGGGGTACGAGTACGACCACCGAGTTGGTGACTCTGCCGCATACCGCTGTCATTCAGACCGAGATGATTATCGTTGGGCATACGGCGCCTCGCAGTTCTATGGCTCCCGGCAGCACTACGGTTCGTCGTCCCGACATGATCCTTACGATGCATATGGCTACCGCCGGCAGTACTACCTACCATCCATCCCGATATGATCCTCGGTCAGGACGTGGCTTCCGCCCGTTCTTCCGAGACCAAGCAAGGTCTGAGTCTAACAGCAGCGATGGATCGGCCTCGGCGGACGACGTCCATGAGGAGGACGAAGAGCTTGGCGGCAATGGGTCTCAAAGTGAAGGGGAGTCATCGACGAATGACGACGGCGATGATGCGGCAGACATCCTACCCCTGAATCCTCCTCTGCACGGCTACCCCGACGGCAACGACAACGTCTCGAGACCAGAGTCCGTCCTCCTGGAGCCGTAAGCCTACTTCGCCGACCGCGCCAACGCCACAACGGTCTGCTGCGAGACGAGCGGCCTCGGTGCCCGGGGCACCATCAAGGTCACCTTATGCGCCGCCCGCCCGCCGCTCGTCTCCTACCTCTGCGTCCACGCCACCGCGTTCGACCACACCAAGTTCGCCGTCGAGCCCCAGGTCATCCCACGGAGACCGACGGCGGCCTCGTCCTTCTCCGCCTCGTCCTCTGCAAGCGCAACCGTCCGTCCCACATCAGGCGACGATAGTACTTGGTCTGCGAGTCCCACGCCCGCGGCCCCTCGCTCAGGCGACGATAGTACTTGGTCTGCGAGTCCCACGCCCGCGGCCCCTCGCTCAGGCACCCCGGCAAACACCTCGAGTTCAACGAGCACTCATTCGCCATCGTGCGCAGCAGGTGCGGCCACGACTCCGGCGACTACATCATCGCCGTGCAGCGTCGTGGGGCCTTCGGAGACGAGGGTACCTCTTCATTCTGCCTGTACCGCTCTGACACCAACACCTGGGGCGAGCAAACGGTGGCGGCGGTGAAGAAATACCAGTCCCATCGCCATGTCACATCCAAGACGATGACCATCGGAGGAGACGGAGGCACGGTGGCCCGGGTGCACCTCTCGTGTAACATGCTCCTGTGCAACGTGCTCGAGGAGGAATGCCCCAAGCTTCGCGTCGTTCCCCTGCCACGGCGGAGCGTGCACCTAGGCAGCAGCCGGCCTGACATTGATCCAAGCTGTATCCGGGACATAGCCTCCGTTGGTGGCTTCGTCAGGTACTTCGAGATGGAGTCTCGCGAGACGGACATCGCCAGCAGCATCAAGTATAGCTGGAATGCAGCCATACAAGAGCGTCGGCACCATGTCAATCAGGATCACAGGAGGAACCACGGTCGGCGCAACCAGGGCCGTCTCCAGAAATTGAGGGCCCCGGTGCGAAGTATAGAAGTGGGGCCCTAAAATTTGAATGTTTTGCGGGACACATATGTATTGATGATGAGGTTTTCCATATCAATGGCCTTTTTGGTTTCTTATGCATTTAGAAGAAAAATGTGTGGGAAATACAGCAAATACGTATCTGCTATAATATATATAGTGAAAGATAAGAGAGGCAAATATAATGAATGGAAATATGAGAACCATGTGCATCTTCGAATTGAGGAACTAGGGATATTATAACTGAGTCAAATAGGAGCTCCCTCAGGCCACCTCACTTTTAGACCGTTAGATTCGGCTCAGCTCACAATCCTGACCATTCAATTTCTGTGTGCAGACTAAGTGGACCAAATGTCCCGGAGGGACGCTGCTCTGGGCGTCAAAACGGAATTTTCTGATTCGTTGTAGCCCGTTAAACGAAAAGCCCACGCACGTCACGTAAAACAAAACCTTCTCCTTTTCCTCAAGCCGAGCGCACGAAAGTAGACTCCTCGCTCCACCGCGTCTTGCCTTCCCGTCGATCTCTCCCCTCGATCCACCACGCCCGCGCCGCCCCGCCCATCGCCGCCTGGCCCGCAAGGCCCGTCCGCTCAGCCTTCCTCCCCTGCCTCTAGATGCAGCACTCGCCTCCATTCCGCGTCACCCGACATAGAGAAAGCTCTCCCCAGTAGCTTCTCTCTGCCGCCGATCCATCCGTCACGAGCGCCAAGCGAGCCGGCCTCACGCCGCCCACCCAGCCGGACGCGCTCCATGCCACCTGCTCTAGATCCGATCAAAGGCAAGCAGACGTGCCTCATGCCACTTGCTCTAGATCCGATTGAAGGCAAGCAGATGCGCAGCTGCGATCCATCTGCCGCGAGCGCTGAGCGGCCCAGCCACACACGATCCATGGTAGCAGCGGTAGTGCAGGTCCTATTCAGACCTCCATTTAGTGCAGTTGGAAAAAGTGAAGGGGATCGTGTGCAGAAAACAAAAAAATTCCTAGCAACGATATCCTTAAACTAGCCAAGATCTATTCTATGCAGATATAGTAGTACGAACGGATATCGGAATACGTACCCTTGTAGACCGAAAGCAGGATTACGTTCCCGCACAAACGTTGTCGATGAAGACCGACGTAGCCGATCTCAAGGTCGTGTAGAGGAAGCAGGCCTCCGAGTACCGCTAGCGCAGCACCTCGCAGGGAGTCGCACACGTACGGTGGAGACGACGCCTCCGAAGCTCCAGTCCAGGACGAGCAGCGGAAGACTTGGACCGGAACACCAGTAGCGCAGCAGCGGGCTATGGTGGAGGAGATCCCCGACTCCTCTTGCTCGGCGCGGCTCCAACTTGGGAACCACGAGATCGAGAGAGAAATCAGGAATTAATTGGTGAATTAAAAGGCTGGGGGTGCCCCTTCTTATATAGGCTCCCAAGGGGAGCCAACCTTGCCAGCCAGGCAATGTGGGACTAACCCCCCACAGCCTGGTTCGGCCAAGGGGGTGCGCCGGCCCCCTGGTGGGCCCCTTGTGGCCCACCTAGGCCGGCCCCTAGGCTCCCACCGAATCCCCAAGGGGGTTCCCCCCCCCCCCCCCCTCTTGGGCCTTCTTTCGTCCGGAAGGCCCATTTAGGGAAATATGCCTTAATAAATTCGAAAATAAATATATAAAATCATATTTGCATATTAATAACACTAATTAATATCAAACATAATATATATAATTTTTCCTAGCTCCGAAAACTCTTTCGGCGCTGCCCGATCTCCATCGGACCTCTCCCGGGACGCTCCCGGAGATCTCCTTCCTTTCCGGTTGTCTTGTCGAAACCCCTTAAGTGTGTTACCCTAGCGGTTCGATATAATATCAGGTATGATCAAGACTCCTCAATGATCAACGACTAACCCGTAGGCCTGGACCCCATGAATTAATCCCTGAGATATAACGAATGACTTTCATCTATCAAACCTGAACGTAAAGTCTTAGACCCTTTGCCATAGCGATACTTAGCATGTCCGAGCGTCGTTCCATAGATATCTCCATACCTAATCCCGACCTCGTTACCGACGACGCTATCTTCTACTCGTTCATGATCTCATGTCTCCGTGACCTAGTCACATGCTTGCAAGCTCATTAGACATGATCTCACCGAGTGGGCCCGAGAGTATCTATCCTGCTATGCGGACTGGCAAATCCCGCTCTTGACCCCTCGTCTTAATACTCCCTTCCAATACCCAAAAGTATCACCGTTATTGTCATACTAAATAAGATACGACGTTTGGTGCAATCAAAGTATCTTCCGGAAATATCAATACGAGTTGATCTCACGGTCAAAGGTGTAACGACTATGTTCTCCAAATCTGGGTATGTCCATCACATCGCTCTCCATCGATATGACTCTCATTGCCGACCGGCGCCATGCCCCATGACCGGGAAACCTCGATCATCAATCGCGCAACGAAACTAGTCTTAGTAGAGGCTACTAGGGACCTGGTTGTTTACGTATCACACCCGCATTAATGTTTCCGCTTAATACGGTTCTAGCATGATACAAAAACCTATTATGAACAAACGAGATATGATAAAAAATACACTTTATTAATTGCCTCTAGGGCATATCTCCTTCAGTCTCCCACTTGCACTAGAGTACAATTTAATCTAGATTACAACTTGGTAAAAGCCTAACACCCATAGCTAACTGGTGCTGTTCATGCTTATCAAGCGGAAGAGGCTTCGTCAGCGGATCTGCCACATTCAGATCCGTATGCACTTTGCAAATCTTCACATCGCCTCCTTGTACGTACTGACGTATCACGTGGAAGCGTCGGAGAATGTGTTTGGCGGTGGAGTGAGACCTTGGCTCCTTGGCGTTCGCAATGGCACCCGTATTGTCGCAGAAGAGGATCACGGGGTCTTGCACGCTCGGGAACACACCAAGTTCGATGACGAACTTCCTCAGCCACACAGCTTCATTCGCGGCCTCGCAGGCAGCAATGTACTCCGACTCCATTGTAGATTGTGCGACTATGGGTTGCTTCCCACTTCTCCAGCACACGGCGCCTCCATTCACCTTGAACACGTAACCTGTCTGTGACTTACAGTCATCGGGGTCTAAGCAGAAACTTGCATCTACGTAACCCGTTACGCCAAGTTCCTCATCGCAGCCACCATACACAAGGAACATTTCCTTTGTCTTATTGAGATACTTAAGAATGCTCTTAACAGTCACCCAATGCGGCATTCCAGGATTACTCTGGAACCGACTTGTCAAACTTAGAGCTAATGCCACATCCGGTCTAGTACTCAACATTGCATACATGATCGATCCTATGGCTGAAGCATAAGGATGTTTCGTCATTTCGGCCTTACCCAGTTCCATCACCGGACACTGCGCCTTACGCAATATCTTATTCTTGATAACCGGCAGAGAACCCTTCTTTGCCTTCTCCATTTGAAAACGCTTCAATATTTTATCAAGATAAGTACTCTGACTTAGTGCTAATAGGCGCCTTGATCTATCGCGATAGATTTTTATGCCTAAAACATACGCAGCTTCTCCTAAGTCCTTCATGGAAAACTTACTGTTTAAATATTCCTTCACGCTATTCAGAAGTTCCACATCATTCCCTATTAGCAATATGTCGTCAACATACAGTGCTAAGAACACGACCGAGCTCCCACTCATTTTCTTGTAAATACAGGTCTCTTCCACATTCTGGATAAATCCAAAACCTTTGATTACCTCATCAAAGCGAAGATTCCAGCTCCGAGATGCCTGCTTCAATCCATAGATGGATCGCTGAAACTTGCACACCTTGTTAGCACTTCCTGGATCGACAAAACCTTCCGGCTGTACCATGTACAACTCTTCCTCAATGTTTCCATTCAGGAAGGCCGTTTTGACGTCTATCTGCCAGATTTCATAATCATAGTAGGCAGCTACCGCTAACAAAATCCGAATAGACTTAAGCATCGCTACCGGTGAAAAAGTTTCATCGTAGTCAATTCCATGAACTTGTCGGAAACCCTTTGCGACAAGCCGAGCTTTATAGACGGTCACATTACCATCAGCATCAGTCTTCTTCTTAAAGATCCACTTATTCTCGACGGCCTTGCGCCCTTCGGGAATATCCACCAAAGTCCACACTTTGTTATCATACATGGATCCTATTTCGGATTTCATGGCTTCAAGCCATTTCTCGGACTCTAGACTCTCCATCGCCTCCTTGTAGTTCGTAGGTTCGTCCTGCTCAACTAGCATGACGGTGCAAACCATATTGCCATACCATTCTGGTGCGATCCGAGATCTACCAGACCTACGAGGTAGAACATCTTCCTCGACAGTTTCTCCCACTCCTTCCACGGAGGACGTTTCCGGAATTGCTTCCGTTGCGCCACTCGGAATCTCGAGTTCAGGATCAACGATTTCATCGAGGTCTACCTTCCTCCCACTTACTCCTTTCGCGAGAAACTCCTTCTCTAGAAAGGTACCGGTCTTCGCGACAAAAGTTTTTCCCTCAGCTTGGTTGTAGAAGGTGTACCCAACGGTTTCCCGCGGATATCCTACAAAGACGACTTTCTCCGACTTCGGTTCGAGTTTGTTGGGCTGTAGTTTCTTAACGTACGCCTCACAACCCCAAACCTTCAGAAACGATAACTTAGGCTTATGGCCAAACCATAATTCATACGGTGTCGTTTCAACGGACTTGGACGGAGCCCTATTTAAAATGAATGCGGCTGTTTCTAACGCATAACCCCAGAAGGACACTGGCAGATCGGTAAGAGACATCATAGATCGGACACTATCCAGTAGAGTACGATTACGTCGCTCGGACACACCGTTACGCTGCGGCGTTCCGGCGGGCGTAAGTTGGGGCACTATGCCACAACTCTTCAGATGTGTGCCAAACTCAAAACTCAAGTACTCTCCACCGCGATCGGACCGGAGATGCTTGATTTTTCTATTAAGCTGATTCTCAACTTCACTCTGGAATTCTTTGAACTTTTCAAACGTTTCAGACTTGTGTTTCATCAAATAGATATAACCGTATCTACTCAAGTCATCAGTGAAGGTGACGAAGTAACGATAACCATTGCGTGTCGAAACGCTCATTGGTCCACATACGTCTGTATGTATGATCCCCAACAAATCCGACGCCCGTTCAACGAAACCTTTGAACGGTGTCCTGGTCATTTTGCCCATGAGGCATGGTTCACATGTATCGAGGGATCCGAAATCCAACGAGTCCAAGAGTCCATCGGAGTGGAGTCGCTTCATGCGCTTTATACCAATATGACCAAGACGGCAATGCCACAAAAACATGGCGGTATCGTCACTACACTTAATCCGTTTGGCTTCTATGTTATGGATGTGAGTACTACGATCGAGATTCAACAAGAATAAACCATTACTCTCGGGAGCATCAACATAAAAGATATCATTCATATAAATAGCACAATTGCTTGACACTGATTTAAATGAATAACCGTCTTGTAACAGGCAAGACCCACTTATAATGTTTACACTCAAGGATGGCACAAAATAACATTTATTTAAAACCAAAACTAATCCCGATGGTAGATGCAGAGGGAGCGTGCCGACAGCCACCACGTCGACTCTCGATCCGTTGCCGACGCGCATCGTCACCTCATCCTTCGCCAGCCGCCTTCTATTCCGTAACTCCTCCTGAGAGTTACATATATGAGCAACAGAACCAGTATCAAATACCCACGTATTGCTCCGGGCGGATGTAAGGTACACATCTATAACATGTATATCAAATATACCTTGCTCTTTGTCGACCGTCTTGCCAGACTTCCTATCCTCCAGATACTTGGGGCAGTTGCGCTCAGGTGATCCGATGGTCACTTCCATCTTCTTCAGCTTGATTTCTAATTCGGCCACTTCGAGCATCTTCAGGATTTCCGACAGGGGTTTTGACGTCCCTTTCATGCCGTAGTCCACTATGGCGTTCTTATAGCTAGGGGGCAGCGCCCTATCAATCACCAACTCTTCTGGGATCACACTTCCCAGATCACTCAGAAGTCGAGCGCAGCCAAACAACTTGGCCAAGTGCTCACTGATATTGCCGTGCTCTTCCATCTGGGCTGAGAAGAAAAGCACAATTGCCTCGTAGGTCTCAGCCTTGACTTGTCGTGCAAAAACGACCATGAGTTCAGTGATTATTTCATAAGCACCCTTGTTCATGAAGCGGTTTTGCAGGTCAGCCTCCATGGCAAAGAGCATGCCACTCTGGACATAAGAAGAAATCTCCGCCTTTACCCCATGGACAATCCTTTTGATTTCCGGGGCAGTGCTGGGAAGATCACCTAAGGGGGTATCAAGGATGTAGGCCACCTTGTGGGTTTCAAGGATGGACTTCAGATCGCGGAACCAGGACACGAAGTTAGACCCATCGGTCTTAAGCTTCTCTTTCTCAATGAACAGGTTCAGGTTAAAGGAGGGGTGAGACATCTACAATGGAATTTGCAACAACATAAGACTTTGTTCATAATAATTTTGAGTTATAGTATTTTAGAAAATAACTAACATAACTCCCACTCAAACGAACATCCCTCCTGGTCGTTTAAGCGATTACACGACCCCCATCCATTGCACCACCCCTCATCATCAAAGCCGGCGGCACAACTTCAGGAGTAGACAAAATCGTCCGCCACACCAATTTTGTGACTCGTGCTCGACCTTTCGGTCTTCCTGTTCCGAGGCCATACCTCTGAGTATGCTAGGCTCGCCACCAAAGACCTCCACGCTGACGCTTGTGCAACATGCCTTACACCCACCGTATGCGAACGAAGATATGTATGACACCCGATCATCACGGCCTGCCTCATAACGTAGAACTTTATTGGTGGTGCGCGTTGGAGGGAAAACACTAGTGGTATTTTGAAGGGATCATCTTATTCAGCTACCGCCGTGTAACACACAATCACACAAAAATAAGATGCACACAAAACATCAAATGTAATGCAATGTGATACAGTCCATCGCGCCATGGTCTTCTTGGCGCCCGCAGTTTATAAACAAATTAATAAACCTACCTTGACCATATCACATAGCCCCTGCAAAATAAAGTTAGACGCTTCTACTTTATCTTTTGCATATTTTACGTGGCTCGGGGCTTTCGTAAATAGAACCGCTTCATACCTACGAATCTTATGACCACAACAACGATCCAATAATTGCATGTTTAAGCATCCCTTTCGGGCCCTCCATTGAAAATGCGAAGACCAACTAAAGAGAGAGAAACTGTCACCCGCCAGCCACATATACGGTACAAGCCGTATGTCAGTAGTGGAACCAGTCTCGCGTAAGCGTACGCGTAAAGTCGGTCCGGGCCGCTTCATCAACTCAATGCCGCTGGTATACACAAGTGCACGCTAGAGGGTAGCAAATAACAGGAACGGTGCCCCCGTGCAGAGCACGGGTTCTAACAGCGTACAGCTATATCTACGATAGATCGGCTCTGATACCACTGAAGGGGATCGTGTGCAGAAAACAAAAAAATTCCTAGCAACGATATCCTTAAACTAGCCAAGATCTATTCTATGCAGATATAGTAGTACGAACGGAGATCGGAATACGTACCCTTGTAGACCGAAAGCGGGATTACGTTCCCGCACAAACGTTGTCGATGAAGACCGACGTAGCCGACCTCAAGGTCGTGTAGAGGAAGCAGGCCTCCGAGTACCGCTAGCGCAGCACCTCGCAGGGAGTCGCACACGTACGGTGGAGACGACGCCTCCGAAGCTCCAGTCCAGGACGAGCAGCGGAAGACTTGGACCGGAACATCAGCAGCGCGGCAGCGGGCTATGGTGGAGGAGATCCCCGACTCCTCTTGCTCGGCGCGGCTCCAACTTGGGAACCACGAGATCGAGAGAGAAATCAGGAATTAATTGGTGAATTAAAAGGTTGGGGGTGCCCCTTCTTATATAGGCTCCCAAGGGGAACCAACCTTGCCAGCCAGGCAATGTGGGACTAACCCCCCACAGCCTGGTTCGGCCAAGGGGGTGCGCCGGCCCCCTGGTGGGCCCCTTGTGGCCCACCTAGGCCGGCCCCTAGGCTCCCACCGAATCCCCAAGGGGGTTCCCCCCCCCCTCTTGGGCCTTCTTTCGTCCGGAAGGCCCATTTAGGGAAATCTGTCTTAATAAATTCGAAAATAAATATATAAAATCATATTTGCATATTAATAACACTAATTAATATCAAACATAATATATATAATTTTTCCTAGCTCCGAAAACTCTTTCGGCGCTGCCCGATCTCCATCGGACCTCTCCCGGGACGCTCCCGGAGATCTCCTTCCTTTCCGGTTGTCTTGTCGAAACCCCTTAAGTGTGTTACCCTAGCGGTTCGATATAATATCAGGTATGATCAAGACTCCTCAATGATCAACGACTAACCCGTAGGCCTGGACCCCATGAATTAATCCCTGAGATATAACGAATGACTTTCATCTATCAAACCTGAACGTAAAGTCTTAGACCCTTTGCCATAGCGATACTTAGCATGTCCGAGCGTCGTTCCATAGATATCTCCATACCTAATCCCGACCTCGTTACCGACGACGCTATCTTCTACTCGTTCATGATGTCATGTCTCTGTGACCTAGTCACATGCTTGCAAGCTCATTAGACATGATCTCACCGAGTGGGCCCGAGAGTATCTATCCTGCTATGCGGACTGGCAAATCCCGCTCTTGACCCCTCGTCTTAATACTCCCTTCCAATACCCAAAAGTATCACCGTTATTGTCATACTAAATAAGATACGACGTTTGGTGCAATCAAAGTATCTTCCGGAAATATCAATAAGAGTTGATCTCACGGTCAAAGGTGTAACGACTATGTTCTCCAAATCTGGGTATGTCCATCACATCGCTCTCCATCGATATGACTCTCATTGCCGACCGGCGCCATGCCCCATGACCGGGAAACCTCGATCATCAATCGCGCAACGAAACTAGTCTTAGTAGAGGCTACTAGGGACCTGGTTGTTTACGTATCACACCCGCATTAATGTTTCCGCTTAATACGGTTCTAGCATGATACAAAAACCTATTATGAACAAACGAGATATGATAAAGAATACACTTTATTAATTGCCTCTAGGGCATATCTCCTTCAAAAAGGTCACGAGCCCCAACTCCGTTCTCTCACCAATCTCTTTCTATTTGACCTCTGAATATCTCCAGCTATCAAGTTTCAACATTGACAAAAAAAACTTTCAAGTTTTAACCAGGACCAACTCTTTTCCATGAATTAGAATTAGTGAACTGGTCTAGCGATTGGTAGCATAGCTCCAGCGAGGTTGTTGACTGTAGAAACTACAACATATTTGCAACGTCTATCCTCATCACACAACCACGCAGTATGATTGATCTGATCTCTAACCTTTTTTTTGGTAGGGCACATGTGTATCTACCCACCTTGATATATGATCGATATACTGCAGGGAGATAGGAGGCAATCATTGTTGAGTGGTTTGCATTGCCTCCAACAACACCAAAGGATGTTTGGAAGTGTGGCCTCGTTTTGTTTTCAGAGGAGGCTTAATTTGTTCATCTTTACTGATAACAGGAGGCTTAATCTTAATCAACTGAATTTGTTGATTTTAATTTTTTGTGTGTAGAGAAAGTGAGGTACGATTCCTAAACTTATTTATGTTTCGGCATATAACTCTTCCTCAATGTTTCCATTTAGAAGGTTGTTTTGACGTCTATCTGCCAGATTTCATAATCGTAATAGGCAGGAACTGCTAACAAAATCCGAATAGACTTAAGCATCGCTACCTGTGAAAAAGTTTCATCGTAGTCAATCTCATGAACTTGTTGGAAACCTTTGGCGACAAGCCGAGCTTTATAGACGGTCACATTACCATCAACATCAGTCTTCTTCTTAAAGATCTATTTATTCTCGACGGCCTTGCGCCCTTCGGGAATATCCATCAAAGTCCACACTTTGTTATCATACATGGATCCTATTTCGGATTTCATGGCTTCTAGCCATTTCTCGGACTCTAGACTCGTCATCGCCTCCTTGTAGTTCGTAGGTTCGTCTTGTTCAATTAACATGACGGTGCAAATCATATTGCCATACCATTCTGGTGCGATCCGAGATCTACCAGACTTACGAGGTAGAATACTTTCCTCGATAGTTTCTCCCACTCCATCCATGGAGGACGTTTCCGGAATTGCTTCCGTTGCGCAACTCAGAATCTCGAATTCAGGATCAACGATCTCATCGAGGTCTACCTCCTCCCACTTACTCCTTTCGCGAGAATCTCCTTCTCTAGAAAGGTACCGGTCTTTGCGACAAACGTTTTGCCCTCAGCTTGGTTGTAGAAGGTGGATGTATCGGAACAATTGTAATGTTATCACAATTCCACCCACATAATGCGCATGTTTCGGCGTGCACATTATGTCTGGTGGGCTACCTAAAATCGTTATTATGTGGATTTTGGCGGGATCGCTTAAATCTACATAGTACCGATTTTCGGGCGTCACAGGCGTAAGTTGGGGTACGATGCCACAACTCTTCAGGTGTGTGCCAAAGTCAAAACTCAAATACTCGCCACCACGATCGGATCAGAGGTGCTTGATTTTCTTGTTAAGCTGATTCTCAATTTCACTTTGAAATTCTTTAAACTTTTCAAAAGTTTCAGACTTGTGTTTCATCAAATAGATATAACCGTATCTACTCAAGTCATCAGTGAAGGTGACGAAGTAACGATAACCATTGCGTATCGAAACGGTCATTGGTCCATACACATTTGTATGTATGATCCCCAATAATTCCGACGCCCGTTCAACGAAACCTTTGAACGGTGTCCTGGTCATTTTGCCCATAAGGCATGGTTCGCATGTATCGAGGGATCCAAAATCCAACGAGTCCAAAAGTCCATCGGAGTGGGGTTTCTTCTTGCGCTTTATACCAATATGACCGAGACGGAAATGCCACATATACATGGCGGTATCATCACTACACTTAATCTGTTTGGCTTCTATGTTATGGATGTGAGTACTAGGATCGAGATTCAACAAGAATAAACCATTATTCTCGGGAGCACCAACATAAAAGATATCATTCATATAAATAGCACAATTGCTTGATACTGATTTAAATGAATAACCGTCTTGTAACAGGCAAGACCCACTTATAATGTTTAAACTCAAGGATGGTACAAAATAACACTTATTTAAAACCAAAACTAATCCCGATGGTAGATGTAGAGGGAGCGTGCCGCTAGCCACCACGTCGACTCTCGATCCGTTGCCGACGCGCATCGTCACCTCGTCCTTAGCCAGCCGCCGTTTATTCTGTAACTCCTCCTGAGAGTTACATATATGAGCAACGGAACCAGTATCAAATACCCACGTGTTGCTCCGGGCGGATGTAAGGTACACATCTATAACATGTATATCAAATATACCTTTCTCTTTGTCGACTGTCTTGCCAAACTTCCTATCCTCCAGGTACTTGGGGCAGTAGCGCTTCCGGTGACCTTTTCCCTTGCAGTAGAAGCACTCCACGCTAGCTCTAGGACCATATATGTTAGTCTTGGGCTTGGCAATCAGTTTGCCCTCCCTCCTGGACTTCCAGCTCTGCTTTCCCTTGCCACCGGATTTCTTAAAATCGATGGTCTTGTGACCATCAACAGTGTGTGCTCCTTCTTAATCTCCACCTCAACAGTCTTGAGCATCACAAACACTTCACCCAGGGACTTAGCCATGCCCTGCATGTTGTAGTTCATGATGAAGCCTTTATAGCTAGGGGGCAACGATTGCAGCACCCTGTCAATCGCCAGCTCATCGGGAATCTTGCATTCCAGAGCATTCAGACGTTGAACGTAGCCAGACATCTTGACCACATGCTCGCTCACACTGCTATTGTCCTCCATCTTGGCCGAGAAGAAAACCTCAGAAGCTCCATATCTCTCAGCCTTAGCCTGCGGCGCTAAGACAGCCTTGAGATCAGAAATAATCTCAAAGGCGCTCATCTTCTCGAAGCGCTTTTGCAGGTCGGCTTCCATGGCATAGAGCATGCCACTCTAGATAAAGGCAGAATCATCCGATCTGGTCTGGAAGACCTTCTTCTCATCCTCAGAGGCTTCATATGCGGAAGGGTCACCTATGGCGGCCTCAATGACGTAGGCCACCCTATGGGGAGTGAGGAGGATCCTCAGGTTGCGGAATCAGGCCATGAAATTTGTGAAGGAGATATGCCCTTGAGGAAAATAAATAAGTAGTATTTATTGCATTATCACATAAGTTTATAATAGGTTTGTGTATTATGCTACAACTGTATTAATCAGAATTATTAATACACGTGTGATACATAGACAACCAGGGTCCCTAGTAAGCCTCTATATGAACTAGTCCATTGGGCAACAGTTGATCGAGATTCCCGATCAAGGACAATGACGTCGGTTGACAATGGGGTCATCTTATTAGTTGAATAAGGTGATGGACATACGCAAAGTTTCCAATAAGATCGTATCGAAGGAGATATGCCCTAGAGGCAAATAAATAAGTAGTATTTATTGCATTATCTCATAAGTTTATAATAGGTTTGTGTATTATTGTATAACTGTATTAATCGGAATTATTGATACACGTGTGATACATAGACAACCAGGTCCCTAGCAAGCCTCTATATGAGCTAGTCCATTGGGCAACAGTTGATCGAGATTCCCGATCAAGGACAATGACGTCGGTTGATAGTGGGGTCATCTTGTTAGTTGAATAAGATGATGGACATACGCAAAGTATTGCAATAAGATCGTATTACGATGTTTGTCATTTGCAATAGATAAGATTATGATAGCTTATTCCTTAGACCATGAGACCGTACTTATTGATGCTTCGTAGGGGTGCTTTGAGAGCATCAAACGTTGTGTCTTATATAGCATGACAATAACGGTGTCCATCTTGGGTACTCCGAAAGAGCATCGAGACGTAAGGATCAAGAGCGGGATTTTTTCATTCTTGTAATGGAAAGATACTCTGGGCCCACTCGGTGATATTGCATCTATATCGTTGCGCAGCTTATGACTAGGTCATGGAGATGTAATATCACAGACGAGTTAATAACCTTCGTCGGTAACGAGATACAACAAAGACATCGGTGTGTCTACGATCATATCTCGGACAAGGTAGTATCGCAGAGACAAAGGGAATAAATATCATATTCATGTTTCAACGACGATATTCGTAGAATGCACAGGGGCCGTCATATACATCCAGGTATCCCTGACGGTCATTGGTGAGTGGAGTGTCTCGACCATGTCTGGAGTGTTCTCGAACCGTAGCGTAACAAACTTAAGGTCTTAGCGACACCAGGAGATAGGTTCTGGAATAATATAGGATTTTGTTGGAGAGAGAGAAATGATCCGGAAAGAGTTTCTTGTGGTCCGGAAGGAGTTCCGGTAGGTCTGGAATGGTTCCAGGAATGTCCGAAAGTTGTTCGGGTGGTTCCGAAATTGTTTCGGAGTCACGGGATATTGAATTATATATAAATATATTAATTATGAATTATTGGGATTTTTATATTCATTTAATGTTAATTAAATAAAAGAAAAAGGGGGCTCCCACCTACATGGGCCCTAAGAGGGCCCAAGAGGGGGAGCCGCACCACCAAGGGGGGTGGGCCCCATGGCTGGTTCGGCCAGCCCATGTGGGGGCCGAACCCCCCCCCCCCTTCTCCTTTGTTTAGTCCCACATGGGGGAGCTAGGGAGTTTGCACACCCCCTCCCCCCTTTATATAGCAAGGCATATTAATTGGATTAATTCATTGGAAAATACAATTAATTGTATTGCAGGCCGGCCGAGCTGTTTCTCCGCCCGTTTTGCCCCCTCTCTCCACCTAAGCTATACCGCCGGGCACCGTTGCCCTGCGGGATTCCAGATAAGATCTACCCCCTGCGATTTCAGCTGGATCTGAATGACCGGGTGTTGTCGCTAAGCTCCGTATGTTTGTGAGTGCTCGGAGGTAACTCTTTTGAGGAGCCTGGGTGACGTCATCTCCCCCCCTTGCAGCCGCCGCGCCGCCCCCCCTGCCGCCGGCGCACCACCCCTGGTGCCGGCGCCCCGCCTTCTTCCGCCCGACGCCCGTCGACGCAGATCATCGTCGACACCCCGGCGTCATCGTCTTCGTCATCGCAGCAAGTTCTCCGTGACCTCGAGGTCGGCTACGTACGACTTCATCGTCAACGCTTGTGCGGAAGCGTAATCCCCGCTATCGGTCTACATGGAGGTAATGTAACCCGTTCCGCCACCGTTATCACATGTACTAGATAGATAGATCCTGGCTAGTTAGGGTTTCGTACGCTAGAAAAATTATTGTTTTCTGCACCGTAACCCCTTCAGTGGTATCAGAGCCGATCTATGCATAGTACTGCTGGTACGGTTAGAACAGATGTTGAATGAGGGCGTCTTTCTTATATTTGCTACCCTCTAGCGTGCACTTGCGATGCCTTCGGTATTGAGTTGATGAAGCGGCCCGGTCCGACTTTACGCGTGCGCTTACGCGAGAATGGTTCCACTACTGACATACGGCTTGCACCGTATCTGTGGCTGACGGGTGGATGTCTCTCTCTCTCTCTAGTCGGCAAAGCATTTTCAATGGAGGGCCCGAAAGGGATGCTTAAACATGCAATTATACGATCGACGTTGTGGTACAAAGTTCGTAGGTAGGGAAGCGATTCTCTTACGAATAAGCCTATTTGCCACGTAAAACTTGCAAAACTAAATAAAGCTAGAGGCGTCAAACTTTTTTTTGCATAGGCGTTATTTTATGTGACATGGTTACGGTAAGTTTTGATATTACTCGTACCGTCGGAGGCAATGGAGGGCTCTGTAGACTCGGAGCCATGCCGGGCGCCGGGGGCCAGGCACATGGCGCCATGAAGGTCCAGGCGCATCCACCATGTCACATTGCACTTCATTGCATCATTATTGTGTGCTGTTGTGTGTGCATCCTATTGATTGCTTATATGCTAGATATACAACGGTAGCATCATAAATAGGATGATCCCTAACAAATACCAAAATTGTGTTCTCCCTCGTTGCGCACCACCAAGAAAGTTCTACGTTATGAGGCAGGCCGTGATGATCGGGTGTCACACATCTCGTCGTTCGCATACAGTGGGTGTAAGCCATGTTGCACGCGCAGGGTCTTCGAGGTTTGATTGGCGAGCCTAGCATATCCAGAAATATGGCCTCGGAACACGGGAAGATCGAAAGATCGAGCACGAGTCACGGAGTTGTTGTGATCAACATTTTATGTCCACTTTTGAAGCTATGCTGCCGGCCGTGATGATCGGGGGTGGTGTGGTGGATGAGGGTCGTGTAATCACCATTATTATTTTAGGGATAATAATCTTGGTGTGGTGTGTTTTTGGTAATGAGATTATAGAACTAAAACTCACCTATATATTATAAACTTTACCTTACCTCTTTTGCGATTACATCTGGAGACTACGGAACTACACTTCGGTTGCTTCCTCAAGAGCTCGGATTCTACCTTAGAAGCCGACGGGTCCAACTTCATCAGCTGGTTCATTGGTTTTAGAAACATTCTCCAAACACAACAAACATCCTATATGTCCTAGAACATTAGTTAGGAGTTAGACCAGATGATTCTGATAGCAAGGAGCAAGATGATGAGTTCCGTAAGCATCATGATATTTTCATGGAAGTGAAGGTCGTCATGAGCGTATCCCTAGCACCTGAGTTGAAAGTTGTTTCAACACATGGAGCCATATGTCGTGATTGATGCGATCAGAGGTCACTTCAAAGATGAATTGAGCAGTTCAGACAGCTTAGAAAGTTCCGGACCATTCACATGGGGAGCATACCTGTCTGGAGACTCAGTTGAAGAAGTTGTGTGACATCTACTTCAGGCTTACGAATATCTACGATTTCTAGATAGCAAACTCTAGTGCAATAGAGATTGTGCTTTACCTCCTAGCTGTGAATAACATGTGCGTGAACATGCTATAGAGACTTGATGAGCTTCTTCACATTTGTGAACAAGTTAAAATCTCTAAAAGTTGATTCCATCGAAGAAGAGTTCTTCGACGCTACGGGTATATTTGATATACGAAGATATAAATGTATTCTTCTCATACTTGGTGAAAAGTATTTAATACTTGTTCTGTTTATGAAACAGTACCTGATTATCACAAGTGTGCGGCGAAGGGTGACGTGACTGTGCACAAGTGATGGCAAGTTCATGGCCAGTAGTGCTCACGCCCTCGAGATATCATATTAGTTATCATCAGTAGTTTTTGATAAGACATTTTGTAATAGTGAGAATGTGATCTAGTTTGGTGTCTTGAATGTTGCAAGACATAATTATTCATATAGAACAAATCAGTTGTTTTATGTTATGAAACAAAGCAGTGTTTCATGTTATGAGTAATTTGCATCACATCTCAATTACATTATGCGTATGATATACATTTATTATAGCGGGAATGATAAAATTATGTGTCCAAAGAACAAACACCATCGAATTTAGTCATAAAGGCAATGAAAGAAGTAATGGATAATTTTGGTCCATTTAAGTATTTCGAGTGCCAAAAATTGATTAAGTTTGAAATGCAGTATTGAAGTTGCAATACTAGAGGAAATTGATTGAGAGTCATTTTTAATGATTAATCAATGGTGTTATTGCATGATCCGAATTCTTCCATGATTTTGGTAAATAGGAGTATTTGCCCGATAAATTATGGAGTCTGAAATTAATTTGATAATAGATCAAATGGGGTTTTTCAGAAGAAAGATTAGTGAATATTGTATTCACAAAATTCGATCAAAGGACAATATTTTTGAATTATGGTTTCAACAGAAAAGACGTGTGGAAATTTGTTTCATAATATTATAATGTCATATATAGTGATATGTGGGGAATTATAATCATGCTCTATTTTATATAAAGTGTGGTCTGTCAGAATCTGTCTTAGAATCTCCTAATATGTTCGAGACATTATAATCGATGTCCACTTTAGAAAATGAATATTTTCCTCAACGAGAATTCGTAGGATCGACAGTAGTGTCAACTTGTATATGATTATACGATAATTCAGAATATACATGAGTAGTTCTTTGTAGATTACTCGCATTGGATGAGAGTGTATTCCGAAACCAAATAGAAACAAAACTTAGTTTGTTGTCTATGTAATTCCGAGGAAAATATGATTTTTCGAATTATGGTTTATGGATTGGAATTAGAAGCTTGAAATAAAGTGTCAGACCTATGTTGGAAGGTGTTCCAAAGAGTATATGTCTGCCAATGAAAATTTGGTGATTAAGAGTGAGGGAGACTAGAAAATTGTTTTCTGCTTGCAATCCTCTTCATAAAGATCATAATATTTTCATGAAAGAAACTTCTAAATAAAGTGCTGTTATATTTAATATTGCTGTCAGGTCACAGCACTGTATTAAGTGTTTCAGATCTTGTTGACAGATCAAGGTGCACTATATGACTACAAAGAAAGTTGAGAAAATATCAGAGTACGAACAAAGGCTTTTTGAGCCTGGAAATCCAAGTTACATTTGAAAGGATTAAGAGAGTAATTGTTGCTGCAATTCTTATTAGAGGAATAAGATTGTTTAATCGTCATATAAAGTGTAATTTGAGAAATGTGACTATAAGAAAGACGCGGTAGCATGTCTCGTCAAGAAATGTGTCTTGGACAAGATCAAATTTATTGACTACATTTATGTAGACATGCTTGAAGTCTGAGGGATGTGTATTAGTGTAATACTATAGTTTGTATTAAATTCGAGTTGATAGTAGATCAATGATTTTGGTTTGACCAAAATGTCGATTTAAGTGGGAGTCAATGTTAGTTTACTCAGGTGGAATATGTAAAGAGCATATTTTTGAGTGGGAGCTCAGGAACTCAAATATATGGATGACACGTTTTTGAGTGGGAGCCGAGTTCACCTTGTGTAATTAACACATTGGGAAATTGTACCAATAGAATAGGATGAAGTTGTGAAACTATTTGAAAGTTAGTGTCTATTTTGAAATAGAACGGGAATTTTAAATAGTTAGTCGAGTTGTTTTGGATTATATCTGAGGAGTCTGAATAGAATCAAAAGGATGGTCCTTTGAAATCCAATTGATCATTAAGAGTAATGATGCATGAAAGTAATGGTTGTATGACATGTGAGTCTATTATGTAATATTAGACATCATACAGAAACCATATTATCTGCTCGATGAAATATAGCCGATGTTCTTGGAAGAAGAGCAGTTATAAAAGTAAATTTAGAATTTACTAGAAGTAGAGGTGTGTTAGTTGTTGGATTGACATTAGAGTGTCAAGTTTTCTACATTGGTGTGAAAGTGTGTAGATATCGCGAGTTTGTAATTGTTACAAGGGGCTCTCTATGGCTGAGTGTGTTTTTCAGGGCAGTTATCTGGTTAGTATAATCAGAGTAAGCGCTGGGAAACAGAAGTCTCACTTAGTTACGGTATTTGCATATATGTTGTTGGACAACATGGTGATATCAAGCAAGTTGATGTCAGTGGATCTCAAAAACATGTACAATCATGGATTGTGCAGTAACACTCTTCCACAAGCAAGCATTATCAAATGATTCTTATTTGATAAGGGATTCTGATAAAGTAAAATGCAGCTAGTTTATTTGTACTCTAGTGCAAGTGGGAGACTGAAGGAGATATGTCCTAGAGGCAAATAAATAAGTAGTATTTATTACATTATCTCATAAGTTTATAATAGGTTTGTGTATTATGCTCTAACTGTATTAATCGGAATTATTGATACACGTGTGATACATAGACAACCAGGTCCCTAGCAAGCCTCTATATGAGCTAGTCCATTGGGCAATAGTTGATCGAGATTCCCGATCAAGGACAATGACGTCGGTTGACAGTGGGGTCATCTTGTTAGTTGAATAAGATGATGGACATACGCAAAGTATTGCAATAAGATCGTATTACGATGTTTGTCATTTGCAATAGATAAGATTATGATAGCTTATTCCTTAGACCGTGAGACCATACTTATTGATGCTTCGTAGGGGTGCTTTGAGAGCATCAAACGTTGTGTCTTATATAGCATGACAATAACGGTGTCCATCTTGGGTACTCCGAAAGAGCATCGAGACGTAAGGATCAAGAGCGGGATTTGTCCATTCTTGTAATGGAAAGATACTCTGGGCCCACTCGGTGATATTGCATCTATATAGCTGCGCAGCTTATGACTAGGTCATGGAGATGTAATATCGCAAACGAGTTAATAACCTTCGTCGGTGACGAGATACAACAAAGACATCGGTGTGTCTACGATCATATCTCGGACAAGGTAGTATCGCAGAGACAAAGGGAATGAATATCATATTCATGGTTCAACGACGATATTCGTAGAATGCACAGGGGCCGTCATATACATCCAGGTATCCCTGACGGTCATTGGTGAGCGGAGTGTCTCGACCATGTCTGGAGTGTTCTCGAACCGTAGCGTAACAAACTTAAGGTCTTAGCGACACCAGGAGATAGGTTCTGGAATAATATAGGATTTTGTTGGAGAGAGAGAAATGATCCGGAAAGAGTTCCGGTGGTCCGGAAGGAGTTCCGGGTAGGTCTGGAATGGTTCCAGGAATGTCCGAAAGTTGTTTGGGTGGTTCCGAAATTGTTTCAGAGTCACGGGATATTGAATTATATAGAAAATATATTAATTATGAATTAATGGGATTTTTATATTAATTTAATATTAATTAAATAAAGGAAAAATGGGGCTCCCACCTACATGGGCCCTAAGAGGGCCCAAGAGGGGGAGCCGCACCACCAAGAGGGGGTGGGCCCCATGGCTGGTTCGGCCAGCCCATGAGGGGGCTGAACCCCCCCCCTTCTCCTTTGTTTAGTCCCACATGGGGGAGCTAGGGAGTTTGCACACCCCCTCCCCCCTTTATATAGCAAGACATATTAATTGGATTAATTCATTGGAAAATACAATTAATTGTATTGCAGGCCGGCCGAGCTGTTTCTCCGCCCGTTTTGCCCCCTCTCTCCACCTAAGCTATACCGCCGGGCATCGTTGCCCTGCGGGATTCCAGATAAGATCTACCCCCTGCGATTTCAGCTGGATCTGAATGACCGGGGTTGTTGCTAAGCTCCGTATGTTTGTGAGTGCTCGGAGGTAACTCTTTTGAGGAGCCTGGGCGACGTCGTCTCCCCCCTTGCAGCCGCCGCGCCGCCCCCCCCCCCCTCTGCCGCCGGCGCACCACCCCTGGTGCCGGCGCCCCGCCTTCTTCCGCCCGACGCCCGTCGACGCAGATCATCGTCGACACCCCGGCGTCATCGTCTTCGTCATCGCAGCAAGTTCTCCGCGACCTCGAGGTCGGCTACGTACGACTTCATCGTCAACGCTTGTGCGGGAGCGTAATCCCCGCTATCGGTCTACATGGAGGTAATGTAACCCGTTCCGCCACTGTTATCACATGTACTAGATAGATAGATCGTGGCTAGTTAGGGTTTCGTACGCTAGAAAAATTATTGTTTTCTGCACCGTAACCCCTTCACGTATTACGATGTTTGTCATTTGCAATAGGTAAGAATGTGATAGCTTATTCCTTAGACCGTGAGACCATACTTATTGATGCTTCGTAGGGGTACTTTTAGAGCATCAAACGTTGTGTCTTATCTAGCATGACACTAACGGTGTCCATCTTGGGTATCTCGAAAGAGTATTGAGACGTAAGGATGAAGAACGGGATTTGTTCATTCTTGTAATGGAAAGATACTCTAGGCCCACTCGGTGAGATTACATCTATATAGCTGCGCAGCTTGTGACTAGGTCATGGAGATGTAATATCACAGACGAGTTAATAACCTTGTCAGTAACGATATACAACAAAGACATCGGATGTCTACGATCATATCACGGACAAGGTAGTATCGTAAAAACAAAGGGAATGAATATCATATTTATGGTTCAACGACGATATCATGCACAGGGGCCGTCATATACATCCAGGTATCCCTGACGGTCACTAGTGAGTGGAGTGTCTCGACCATGTCTGGAGTGTTCTCGAACCGTAGCGTAACAAACTTAAGATCTTAACGACACCAGGAGATAGGTTCTGGAATAATATAGGATTTTGTTGGAGAGAGAGAAATGATCTGAAAAGAGTTTCGGTGGTCCGGAAGGAGTTCCGGGAAGGTCTGGAATGGTTTCAGGGATGTCCGAAAGTTGTTCGGGTGGTTCGGAAAATATTTCGGTGTCACGGGATATCAAATAGTATTTAAAGATATTAATTATGAATTAATTATATTTTATATTAATTTAATTATTAGATAATAAAGGAAAAAGGGGGCAGCCCACCTAAGTGGGCCAATTGTGGCCCACTAAGGTGAGCCGCACCAAGCAAGGAAAGGGGGGCCTTGGGCCCCTAGTCCGAATTGGACTAGGAGGGTTCGGCCGGCTCCGCCCTCCCTCTCCTTTAGTCCCACATGGTGGAGGCAAGGTGTCTACACACCCCTTCCCCTTTATATAGCAAGGCATATTAATTGGATTAATTACAGAAAAATATAATTAATTGTATAGCAGGCCGGCCGAGTTGCTTCTCCGCCCGTTTTGCCCCTCTCTCCACCTAAGCTATACCGTCGGGCGCCGTTGCCTTGCGGGATTCCAGAAAAGTTCTACCCCTGCGATTTCAGCTGGATCTGAATGATCGAGGGTTGTCGTTAAGCTCCGTATGTTTGCGAGTGCTCGGAGGCACCAATTTTGAGGAGCCTGGACGACGTCGTCTCGCCCACCTGCAGCCCAGCCGCTGCTCCCCCCCTTGCCGCCGGCGCACCCCCCCAGCCGCCGGCGCCTCGCCATCTTCCGCCCGACGCCCCGTCGACGCAAGTCATCGTCGACACCCCGGCGTCATCGTCTATATCATCGCGGCAAGTTCTCCGCGACCTCGAGGTCGGCTACGTACGACTTCATCGTCAACGCTTGTGCGGGAGCGTAATCCCCGCTATCGGTCTACATGGAGGTAATGTAACCCGTTCCGCCATCGTTATCACATGTACTAGATAGATAGATCATGGCTAGTTAGGGTTTCATACGCTAGAAAAATTATTGTTTTCTGCACCGGAACCCCTTAAGTGGTATCAGAGCCGATCTATGCGTAGTACTGCTGGTACGGTTAGAATTCATGTTGAATGAGGACGTCTTTCTTATATTTGCTACCCTCTAGCGTGCACTTGCGATGCCTTCGGTATTAGGTGGATGAAGCGGCCCGGACCAACTTTACGCGTACGCTTACTCGAGACTGGTTCCACTACTGACATACGACTTGCACCGTATATGTGGCTGGCGGGTGTCTGTTTCTCTCTCTCTAGTCGGCAAAGCATTTTCAATGGAGGGCCCGAAAGGGATGCTTAAACATGCAATTTTACGATCGACGTTGTCGTACAAAGTTCGTAGGTAGGGAAGCGATTCTCTTACGAATAAGACTATATGCCACGTAAAACTTGCAAAACTAAATAAAGCTAGATGCGTCTAACTTTGTTTTGCAGAGGCGTTATTTTATGTGACATGGTTACGGTAAGTTTGATAGTACTCGTACGGTCGGAGGCAATGGAGTGTTCCGTAGACTCGAAGCCATGCCGGGCGCCGGGGGCCAGGCACATGACGCCATGAAGGTCCAGGCGCATCGACCATGTCACATCGCAGTTCATTGCATCATTTGATTGTGTGCTGTTGTGTGTGCATCCTATTGATTGCTTATATGCTAGATATACAACGGTAGCATCATGAATAGGATGATCCTTAACAAATACCAAAATTGTGTTCTCCCTCGTTGCGCACCACCAAGAAAGTTCTATGTTATGAGGCAGGCCATGACGATCGGGTGTCAGACATATCGTCGTTCGTATATAGTGGGTGTAAGCCATGTTGCACGCACATGGTCTTCGAGGTTTGATTGGCGAGCCTAGTATATGCAGATATGGCCTCGGAACACGGGAAGACCGAAAGATCGAGCATGAGTCACGGAGTTGTTGTGATCGACATTTTATGTCCACTTTTGAAGCTGTGCCGCCGACCGTGACGATCGGGGGTGGTATGATGGATGAGGGTTGTGTAATCGCCATTATTATTTTAGGGATAATAATTTTGGTGGGGTGTGTTTGATAATATGATTATGAACTAAAACTCACCTATATTATAAACTTTACCTTACCTCTTTTGCGATCACATCTGTATACTACGCAACTATACTTCGGTTACTTCCTCAAGAGCCTGGATTCTACCTTAGAAGCCGATGGGTCCAACTTCATCAGCTGGTACAAGGGTTTTAGAAACATCCTCGAACACAACAACATCTTGTATGTTCTCGATGAAGTGTTAGGAGAAAGACCAAGAGATTCTGCAAGCGAGGAGGAGGAAGATGATTTCCATAGGCGTCGAGACATATTCATCGAAGTGGAAATCACCATGACCGTATGCCTAGCACCTGAGTTGAAAGAGTTGTTTCGACGCAAGGAGCCATGTGTCATGATTGATGCGATAAAGACACACTTCTGAGATGAATTGAAGCGTGGGCAATTCAGGCAGTTTAGAATGTTCTAGACCATTGATATGGAGGAGCATACCTGTCTCGAAACTCATTTGAAGAGATTGTATGACATCTACTTCCAGCTGACGATGGTCTTCGATTACTGGATGGCAGATTGTTGTGTCATTCAGACTGTCCGGATATCTCTGCAACAAGCTATGAGAAGCATGTGCGCAAGTACATTTTGAAGGCCGACAATATGAACTTCTACAAGTTCATATATGAATTCAAGTCTCTGAAAGTTGATTCCATCGAAAGAGAAATCTTCGATGCTAAAGGTATATATTTGATATATAGAGAATTATGAATTTGCCTCTTGATATATGAGCCTGGGCGACGTCGTCTCGCCCACCTGCAGCCCAGCCGCTGCTCCCCCCCTTGCCGCCGGCGCACCCCCCCAGCCGTCGGCGCCTCGCCATCTTCCGCCCGACACCCCGTCGACGCAAGTCATCATCGACACCCCAGCGTCATCGTCTACATCATCGCGGCAAGTTCTCCGTGACCTCGAGGTCGGCTACGTACGACTTCATCGTCAACGCTTGTGCGGGAGCGTAATCCCCGCTATCGGTCTACATGGAGGTAATGTAACCCGTTCCGCCACCGTTATCACATGTACTAGATAGATAGATAGTGGCTAGTTAGGGTTTCATACTCTAGAAAAATTATTGTTTTCTGCAACGGAACCCCTTCAGTTTGACCCATTGGTCTTAAGATTTTCTTTCTCAAGGAACAGACCTAGGTTAAACGAGGGGCGAGACATCTACAATGGAATTTGCAACAACATACGACTTTGTTCGTAATTATTTTTAGTTATAGTATTTTCAGAAAATAACTAACATAACACCCACTCAAACGAACATCCCTCCTGGTCGTTTAAACGATTACACGACCCGCGTCCATTACACCACCCCTTGTAGCGTACCTGCACTTTAAAAATATGGCAGGTACCTGTGTATAGTGCAAATCCCTGGATCGATTCATTTGCACACACAGTTTACGATGAATATCACAACATTGTATCAATATTACACGAATAATCCAGACTTGGCAAAATAAATAGTTCGATACATCTTTGCATAGCTTAAAGCTAGCTCAAAACACTAAAGCAGCGGAAATAAATCTTCAATGAGCCTCCATCTTCATGATACGCCACAGGCGAAAACATGTTTGTGCAGACTCGAAACCCAAAACGTATTCCTTACTCTTCGTCAGATATTTCTGCAACAAATAATGATTTGCAACAGAGTGGGTCAGATTCCATTAAAATGGAGTCTGGCAAGTGACACTATGGTGGACACTCAATGGAAATAACTCTAAATCCTGTATGCATATTTGGCCGGTGGAGTTCAAGGCTATTTTGCATAAAGCAAATTTTATCCTATCACTTTATAAAAACAATTTCAACATCATAGTTGGCAACACTGGCAAGTTCCAGTGGACCAAAAGATATCTCGTCCTTAGGTGCACTCTCAGGTGAAAACCCCCACATTCAATGGTCCTAAGTATAGTAGAAACTATCTTAGGTGAAAAACCCCATGAACATGGTCCTGAGTAGCCCACTGTTGTTTACTTATCAAAATTTTATTAAGAAATTAGAATGTTGGGATTCCTCCATGTTCCTTGATCAGCTGTAGTCTTTACTTGGAATACTCTCCTTGCGTCCTTCACAAGCTTCTCCATTTATTCCTCACATCCCTTTGTTCCTGGGTGGCCTTCAACAAGTGTGCTCTCAGGTGAAAACCCCCACGTTCATGATCCTAAGTATAGTAGAAACTATCTTAGGTGAAAACCCTCATGGACATGGTCCTGAGTAGCCACTCAACATAAACCAAACAACCAATCCACCCAGATGATTCATTAAATTAGTGATGTGCACTCCCAGGTGAAAACCCCCACATACTATGATCCTAAGTATAGTAAAGACTATCTCAGGTGAAAACCCTCATAGACATGGTCCTGAGTAGCCACTGAAGATTTTGTAAAACCTTTCATCAATTGCATAGCATCAAAATTCTACTAAGTCATCTCATAGGTACCTAGACACAATGGAATAGGGAATTCTAAAGTCTTGCATAGCAAATCTACTAAGCTCTACTCATGCATTGGAAAATAACTAAGTTATGCATAGAAAATACTTAGGAACTTTATGAGGTGTGCCACTTGCCTTGGCAACAAGAAGAATAGCAACTGCAGCTGCAACCGTTGTCGTTTCCCTCCAAAATTTCTAACACATCAAACAAAACACACATAAACATACAAACCAAAATAACAATACAAAAATATACTATGCATGATGTGCAAAATGCTTAGAGAAAATACTAAGTCTATTCTTTAGGGTGATCGACAATTATCAACAGCTCTTTGTAAATTGGATATTCACTATAGTGAGAGAGACAGACACCCGGCCAACCACTTAAGTTGTGGAACAGGTCTCATGTACGTGGACATGTAAGGTTAGTTTCCAGGCCGCTTCATCTCACTATGCCGCTAGGATCCAACAAACTTCAAGATGGTAATAACATGATCAAAAATTGTTTTAAGTCAAGATTAGGAAACATAGAAGAAAATGATGTAGATTATCTTCCAGGCTTCATCTCCAGACTTGTAGTATTCTCCTTAGTGATGTCTTGATTGAATTCTTGGTAGACTTGAATAATCTTCAGACTTGTTGATTTTTGTATCACTTGGGCTGGTCTTGGATTTAATTAGTCTTCATGAAGTCTCAGAGAAGAAGAAAGGACAGAGAGAAAGGCTTAGAGAATAGAAGGGAGGTTGGCCTTCTTGAACTTCTTCTCACTTTTCTTCTAAGTGCTGGACATCCTGTGATGCTTACAGAGTCTGTTTTCTTCTAAGTCCTTCATGGGTCTTCTGGCTTCATGTTGAAAATCCTAAGTGTCTAGTGCATAGCACTTTTACCAAAATACTAAGTTCGAAATAATCCTAACTTAGAGAAAATGGGGAAGGAGTTTTCTTATGGAAATATAATTACAAATTAAAATATGCTATGCATGAAATGCAATTTTAAATCACAAGGAACATAGTATTAATTTTTGTGATATTTATAAAGTATGCATAAAGTTATACTTGCAATTTAATTAATTTCTATTTTCAAAAAATATAATCAAGAAATAAATATAAGATTAAAGTTTTATGTGATTTAAATGTTTATAACAAATTTTTATAATTAGTATTAAATAACAGAGGGGATTTAAATAAATTCATAGCAATTGGATTTATTCAAGAATAATGTTTATATTAGAAGTTATGTTGAAAATATTCAAACTATTCAATTTAAATATAAAACCATGAATTTATTCAAATATTACTCGAAAATATTTTATAACAGTGGCATCAATTTGCAATTATTCCAAAGTCTCTAAAACAATTTTATTTGCAATTTTTGAATTTACAGGTTTAAAGTTATTACAAAAATACTCAAATCTACCATTTGAAATTTGAATATTTTAAACTTAGTCAAATTTGAATTTTGGCAGATCTACAATATTCTACATGTTGAGGGCTTTCCAAAAATATAAAGTTTGTTAAATTTGGATGAGTGGTTAAAAAGTTATGACAGATCTAAGTGGTAGGGGCTTTTCTGCAAAACTGCCAAATAATCTAATTAAAAAAAATTATTTTCTGACGTGGCAGCTGACTGGGATGCTGACTGTGCAGGCCACGTCAGCGCTGACGTGGTTAAGTGGATGAATCTGGATCGTTAGATCCAGATCTGACGGACGACAGTGAATCATACCGGTTCGTTAAAATTTTCTAATCGTGGCCGCTGAGATCGGGACGGCCAGGATGAAATTACCATACCGTGGCGGCACTCCGGTGGCCGGCGATGGAGGGGACGGCGGCGCTGCGTTCGGGCGTGGACGGAGGCGACGATGCGGCGCTCCCCCGAACGAACTGAGGCGACGGTGGTGTGTAGATCGTCATGGCGATGTGGATGGTGGCGACGGCGTCGTGTCGCTCTTCCTGGCGCGGCCGGCAGCGGCGGAAGGAGTGCGGCGGCGCTCCGGTGAGATCCGGTCGAGCACGGGGCGCTCGACTCACTGCATGAAATAACCGAACGCGGGGCTTAGCAGGTGCGCACGAAGACGACAAGATAGAGGACAGGGCCAGGGCATCGGGAACGAAGGGGGGCTCACCGGATTTGACGAAAAGGACGGCGGCGACCGAAGCACCTCCGGCGAGCTCCCGCGGCAGCCTGGGGGCATAATAGGTTAGGGTTTTTGAGTGAATGGAGGCGGCGGTGGCTGGGGATTTATATGGTGCAGGAGAGGGAACAAATCCCGTAGAAATCGCTCGGTTTTGGAAGGAAGAATCGCCGGCGGATTTTTGGTGCGTAATCTTCGCCGGAGGTTGAAGACGATCGTGACGTCATTGCTGACGTCAGCATTTTTCTTTTTCTGTTTTTCCATTTAATTCATATCTTTTGATTTATAACTCCAAATGAAGTCAAATCAATTTCTTAAAATTTGTAATATCCATACCTATGTTTTAAAACATTAGTGGGCATGTTTTGAAAACTTTTTAAATTAATAATTTTGAAATATTGGTTTAATACAAATTTGACACATTATGATGAATTTGAAAAATAGGGTTTAAATGATTTTATTTTTGGCTAAATAAATTTATGAAATACTCACATTCACATTATGTTTGAAATTAAGTTATTTTACACTCATTTATCAATAACCAATCATATTTTATTTTGGTATAATAGTAGAATAATAGAATATAAATATTTTTAGAGCAATATGAAATACAATGGATTTTTAAATTAAACCCTTGTGGTTTAATAAGATGATGAATGATGAGATGGATGTATGTATGAATGTAACTCCTAAATTTTCTTTTCCAAAGCAAAATACTTAAATGTTTTCAAAAATTTTAAATTTTTGTGATTTTTGAACATTCCAAAATATTGGGATGTTACACCCCTCATCGTCAGAGACGGCGGCACAACTTCAAGACTAGACAAATGTCCGTCACACCAATTTTGTGACTCGTGCTCGACCTTTCGGCCTCCGTGTTCCGAGGCCATATCTGCATATGCTAGGCTCGTCACTATAACCTCTACACTAACGCTTGTGCAACATGGCTTACACCCACCGTATGCGAACGACGATATGTCTGACACCCGATCGTCACGACCTGCCCTATAACGTAGAACTTTCTTGGTGGTGTGCGTTGGAGGAAGAACACTAGTGGTATTTTTGAAGGGATCATCTTATATAATTACCGCCGCGTAACTAATATATACTAATATATATAATCACACAATATAAGATGCACACAAAACATCAAATGTAATGCAATGTGATGAAGGGGTTCGTGTGCAGAAAACAAAAACTTTCCTAGAAACGATATCCCTAAAACATGCCAAGATCTATTCTATGCAGATATAGTAGTACGAACGGAGATCGGGATACATACCCTTGTAGACCGAAAGCGAGGATTACGTTCCCGCACAAACGTTGCCGATGAAGACCGACGAAGCCGACTTCAAGGTTGTGTAGAGGAAGCAGACCTCCGAGTACTGCTAGCGCAGCACCTCGCAGGGCGTCACACACGTACGGTGGAAACGACGGCCTCCGAAGCTCCAGTCCAGGACGAGCAGCGGAAGACTTGGACCGGAACACCAGCTGCGCAGCAGCGGGCTATGGTGGAAGAGATCCCCCTCTCAACTCGGCGCAACTCCAAAAAAGGGAATCACGAAATCGAGAGAGAATTGGGGAATTAATTGGTGAATTAAAAGGCCAGGGGTGCCCCTCTATATAAAGGCTCCTGGGGGGAGCCAACCTTGCCAGCCAGGCAATGTGGGACTATCCCCCATTGCCTGGTGCGGCTGCACATGGTGCGCCGGCCCCTGGTGGGCCCCTTTTGGCCCACCAGGGTCGGCCCCATGGCTCCCACCAAATTCCCCTAGGGAATTTTCCCCCTCTTGGGCCTTCTTTCGACCAGAAGGCCCATTTAGGGAAATCAGCCTAAATAAATACGAAAATAAATATATGAAATCATATTTGCACATTAATTACACTAATTAATATCAAACATATTATATATAATTTATTCTAGCTCCGAAAACTCTTTCGTCGCTGCCCGATCTCCATCAGACCTCTCCCGGGACGTTCCCGATGATCTCTTTCCTTTCCGGTTGTCTTGTCGAAACCCCTTAAGTGTGTTGCCCTAGCGGTTCGATATAATAACAGATATGATCAAGACTCCTCTATGATCAACGACTAACTCGTAGGCCTGGACCCCATAAATTAATCCCTGTGATATAACGAATGACTTTCATCTATCAAACCTGAACGCAAAGTTTTACACCTTTTGCCATGACGATACTTAGCGTGTTCGAGCGTCATTCCATAGATATCTCCATACCTAGCTTAACCTCGTTACCGACAACGCTATCTTCTACTCGTCTATGATTTCATGTCTCCGTGACCTAGTCACATGCTTGCAAGCTCATTAGACATGATCTCACCGAGTGGGCCCTAGAATATCTATCCTGCTATGTGGACTGGCCAATCCCGCTCTTGACCCCTCGTCTCAACTACTCCTTTCCGTTATCACCGTTATTGTCATACTAAATAAGATACGACGTTTGGTGCGATCAAAGTATCTTCCAGGAATAACAATAAGAGTTGATCTCACGGTCAAAGGCGTAACGACTACGTCCTCCAAATCCAGGTATGTCCATCACATCGTTCTCCAACGATATGACTTCCATTGCCGACCGGCGCCATGCCCTATGATCGGGAAACCTCGATCATCAATCGCGCAACGAAACTAGTCTTAGTAGAGGCTAATAGGGACCTGGTTGTTTACGCATCACACCCGTATTAATGTTTCCGCTTAACACGGTTATAGCATGACACAAAAACCTATTATGAACAAACGAGATATGATAAAGAATACACTTTATTAATTGCCTCTAGGGCATATCTCCTTCAGTCTCCCACTTGCACTAGAGTATAATATAATCTAGATTACAACTTCGTAAAAGCTTAACACCCATAGCTAACTGGTGTTTTTCATGCTTGTCAAGCGGGAGAGGCTTCGTCAGCGGATCTGCCACATTCAGATCCGTACGCACTTTGCAAATCTTCACATCGCCTCCTTGTACGTACTGACGTATCACATGGAAGCGTCTGAGAATGTGTTTGGCGGTGGAGTGAGACCTTGGCTCCTTGGCGTTAGCAATGGCACTTGTATTGTCACAGAAGAGGATCACGGGGTCTTGCATGCTCGGGAACACTCCAAGTTCAATGACGAACTTCCTTAGCCACACAACTTCATTCGCGACTTTGCAAACAGCAATGTAATCCGACTCCATTGTAGATTGTGTGACAATGGTTTGCTTCCCACTTCTCCAGCACACGGCGCCCCCATTCACCTTGAACACATAACCTGTCTATGACTTAGAGACATCCGGGTCTGAGCAGAAACTTGCTTCCACGTAAGCTGTTACGCCAAGTTCTTCTTCGCAGCCACCATAGACAAGGAACATTTCCTTTGTCTTATTGAGATACTTAAGAATGCTCTTAACAGCGATCCAATGCGCCATTACAGGATTACTCTGGAACCGGCTTGTCAACTCAGAGCTAATGCCACATCAGGTCTATTACTTAACATTGCATACATAATCGATCCTATGGCTGAAGCATCAGGATGTTTAGTCATATCGGCCTTATCCAGTTCCGTTACCGGACACTGTGCCTTCTGCAATGTTTTATTCTTGATAACCGACAGAGAACCCTTCTTTGCCTTATCCATACCAAAACGCTTCAGTATTTTATCAAGATAAGTACTCTGACGCAACGCTAACAGGCGCCTTGATCTATCATGATAGATTTTTATGCCTAAGACGTATGCAGCTTCTCCTAAGTACTTCATGGAAAATTTACTGTTTAAATATTCCTTCACGCTATTCAGAAATTCCACATCATTCCCAATCAGCAATATGTCATCTACATATAGTTCTAAGAACACAACCGAGCTCCCACTCATTTTCTTATAAATGCAGGTCTCTTCCAAATTTTGGACAAATCCAATACCTTTAATTACCTCATCAAAGTGAAGATTCCAGCTCCGAGATGCTTGCTTCAATCCATAGATGGATCGCTGAAGCTTGCATACCTTGTTAGCATTTCCCTGATCGACAAAACCTTCCGGTTGTACCATATACAACTCTTTCTCAATGTTTCCATTTAGGAAGACTGTTTTGACGTGCATCTGCCAGATTTCATAATCGTAATAGGCAGAAACTGCTAACAAAATCCGAATAGACTTAAGCATCGCTACCAGTGAAAAAGTTTCATCGTAGTCAATCCCATGAACTTGTCGGAAACCTTTTTGCGACAAGCCGAGCTTTATAGACGGTCACATTACCGTCAGCATCAGTCTTCTTCTTAAAGATCCATTTATTCTTGACGGCCTTGCGCCCTTCGGGAATATCCATCAAAGTTCACACTTTGTTATCATACATGGATCCTATTTCGGATTTCATGGCTTCAAGCCATTTCTCGGATTCTAGACTCGCCATCGCCTCCTTGTAGTTCGTAGGTTCGTCTTGTTCAACTAATATGACGGTGCAAACCATATTGCCATACCATTCTGGTGCGATCCGAGATCTACCAGACTTACGAGGTAGAATACTTTCCTCGACAGTTTCTCCCACTCCATCCACGGAGGATGTTTCCGGAATTCCTTCCATTGCGCCACTCGGAATCTCGAGTTCAGGATCAACGATCTCATCGAGGTCTACCTTCCTCCCACTTACTCCTTTCGCGAGAAACTCCTTCTCTAGAAAGGTACCGGTCTTCGCGACAAAAGTTTTTCCCTCAACTTGGTTGTAGAAGGTGTACCCAATGGTTTCCCGCGGATATCCTACAAAGACGACTTTCTCCGACTTTGGTTCGAGTTTGTCGGGCTTTAGGCTTCATGCCATACCATAATTCTTATGGTGTCGTTTCAACGGATTTGGACGGAGCCCTATTTAAAATGAATGCGGTTGTTTCTAACGCATAACCCTAGAAGGACACGGGAAAATCGGTACTCCCTCCGTTTCGAAATAGTTTGCATTCTGAGCAAATAACGGATACCAATGTAGGCATGGAATGAGCTAAATTGGAGTTTAGATGGACGCATGTGCCCCTGGTGAAATCACTCTCGGCGAGCTGCTACTTAATGCATGCATGTCCTCGTCGCCTCGCATCCGCTGTGATTTAAAGCACCTGCATGGCCGTTGTACTCCTCTCTCTCTTTCAACTTTTCAAGCCCGCGTAGAACTCCCGCTTCTGTTGTTCAGCGCGCCATTTTTCTCTGCTTCAAAACCAATTAGCTCAAAACCAATTTAGCTGCGAAAATGAAAACGTTGAGCGCCATTTTTTCGTCCAAATTTTTGAGCGAAATTTCAGAGCGCCATTTGCTCCTCTAATCATCTCTATAAAGCACTCCCGTGGAGAGACGAGAGACAGTGGAGCCAGTGTCTCATCTTTTGTCTCCTCTCTCCTCTCATGCTTGCATTCCATGGACAATAATGAACAAATGAGTTTGGAAGACATCGATCACAATGAACCGATCAACTGGGACGAGATCAATGAAGAATACAATGGGGAGGTTTTTGGCCTCAAATATGTCTACGTCTTTGAAGAGAACGATGATGGTAAGCTGAAGCTGTACTCCCGTGATTCTGGTTTTAGTTTTCTGTTACTCCTAGATTTTAATGAGCTGAAACTTGTTTGATAAATGCAGAGGCACACAACGAGCATGCCAATGGCGACACCGGCCATGACCAGAACAATGGTGATGCGGATGCGGACGGGCATGAGCAGAACAATGGTGATGCGGATGCGGACGGCCATTCTGACGGAGGTGAGGGCGGGCGCGGGCGCCTTGGACTCACAGGACGCGGCGGCGGCCATGCCAGTCGAGGCGCAGCCGGCCGAGGTGTAGGTAGCCATGACATTCCCGGACAAGGCGTGTCTGGGCGAGGAGCTGCAGCTGGTCGAGGACGACGGAGGTTGGGCCTCGCCGGACGCGGCCGTGTGGCACACGTGTGGATTACTAAGTGGAACGCCGTCAGCGGTGACGGACACGCCGAGGTGCCGTACGGAGCACCGAACCGGGCTGGGCGTGGGCGCGGACGAGGCAATGGAGGTTTAGACTTGAACATGCCTAGCGACCATGGCAGCGACGATCAGCATGCACGTAGAGATGGTTAGGACATCTCCTACGGGGCTGCTCAAATCCGGACCGATTAGGTCCGGATTTTGTCCGTTTGAGCAGCCGTCCGCGGGCGTGTCCGCGCGGACTGGAGCCATGCGCCCTACGGGGCTGCCCAGATTGTGAGAGTTTTCAAAGTGCACATATTGGCAAATACGAAAATGCCCTGGAAAAACCAAAAAACCAAAATTGGCACATGCAAAAGGAGGCCACGGTTCAGGCCATGCCGACCACGATCAGGCCATGCCGGCCACGAACCTCTTTTGGATGGAGAGCTCGGTCCGTGTGGTGGCCATGGAGTACGGCTGGAGGAGGGCCCGTTCATGGTAGTTCCTGAACATCCTCGCCCAGTACGCGGTGCCCTTCATCTCTGCCCCGATAATGGTGTTTTGTCCCACCTCCATCCATGTGTCGCAGAGACACTCATCCTCCTTCTCGGTGAAGTCGGCGCCCCGCTTGACGTTCCTCCTCGCCGCCTTGGCCTGCTGGGTGAGCTCGTCCATGAACAACGGCATGTCGGTGATGTGGTGTTCATCCGCTCCGTCCGCTCCGTCCTCCTCCAGCTCGTCCCCGGCGTCGATGTAGCTCGCACGGCCATTCTCGTTGATGAAGTCGTTCATGTACGCGTCGCCTTCCTCAAACGTCAGTCCCGGAGTCGCCTGAGTCGACGGGACCGGCGTTTCGTCGAACAGGTTGCGGGGCACGGGAAGAACGCCCGGCGGAACGCGGATGCAACTTTTGCGGGGCGCGGACAGCCCAGAGCCCGGCGCGGTGTTCAGATCGATCGAGCCCACGGCGGGGCCGCGGAGCGGCGACGAATCTTCCACTTCAATCGAGTAGAAGGGCTGCGGCGTCGGGTCACGGCCGGGCAAGTACCCGTACGTCGGCGCGGGGGATGCGTCGGCGTCGGGGGAGAAGCGCGACCGGGCCGCAGACGTGTTGGAGCTGGCAGCCTGCGAGGGAGGCACGTACGTCGTGGTCGTGGTCGCCGGACGCATGCCCAGCACGCTCATCACCGCTTCCGCCGCCGCCTGGGCGATCCTGGTACGCTCGTCGTCCATCGGCGACAGCTTCTCCTCCTTCGCTCTCCTCCTCCGCCCCGCCCTCTTGGCCGACTGCTCCCTCCTCTCTTCGTCCGTGAGCACCTTCGGCTTTTGCATCGGCTTTGGCGGCGGGGCGGCGGGTTCGGCCGGCGGGGCAGGGCGGGACATGGATAGTGTTTTTGGCGGGCGGAGGCTGGGGGTGGGAGAGGAAAGGGCAAAATGTGTGCCTCTTTTTGGCGGGCCAGGGCGCCAAGTAGTGGACACGATTGTGTCCAGAGTTGTCCGGGAGGCTGCTCAATTGTGGACCAAATTTGATCCAGATTTGAGCAGCCGCGGACCAAAAAACGGACAGCAGTCCGTTTGGGCAGCCCCGCAGGGCCTTGGTTTTGTCCGGGGTTGCTCAAATCCGGACTGTCCGGGGCAATTGAGCAGCCCCGTAGGAGATGTCCTTAGTTTCTGCATGCCGTTGTTTCTGCATGACCAATCAGTGCATGGCGTTGTTTCTGCATGACCAATCACACTCATCTATTTTTTCTTATGCATGCAGTTGGTAGCGGCGAGGAGAATGAGGGAGGAGCAGGTGGAACTGGCTGCAGCGGCAGAAATAGTGTCTCTTCTGCCTCCCCGAGGTCGCGGACGCCGACGAGCTCCGATCTGCTGAGGGACACGACCATCCTGCGCCATGTTGTCACCGACGGATGCGCAGAGCACAAGGACGGACGCCTCAACGTCGTAAAGGGAGTCTGGTTCTTGGCTCTCCCCTGCCAAGCACCAAGGCTCGTCGTCCTGGTCGGACTCGTAGTTGCTGACGCCATTGCCGGCGTTGCTCTCCGCATGGGTGTCCATCAAGCTCAAAGCAGCCAAGCGCTTCTGAAAACTTTATTCCACGCGGGGGAGACGAGGAAGCGGAAGCTGAGCTGTGGAGAAAATTTAATGCATGGCGTGACCAGGGAAGAGGGCATATTTGTAACATCCTGTGATTTGAAAAATCAGAAAAATTTAAAACTTTTAAATTTTTCTTTGTATGTTGCTTTGAAAGGAAAATTCAAGCGTTGCATTCATGCATCAACATCATTTCATATTGTTGCTTGAATTAAATAAGGGTTTGAATTTAAGAGTTTATTTATATGTTTGTTTTGAAAATTATTCCATAAACATGTTGTTTGTACTTTTTATAATTTCCCTTTTATTTAATTTTATTTTTGGGCAAGAATACTACCAAAAAGCTCTGAATTTGATAAGATTTTCAAAACATATTTTTATGAATTTTTCTGAAAAGATTTGGTTAAGTTTAAAAATCAAATTTGCATTAAAAGTTTGAAAACAGAAAACGATTTGTCAAAAAAAGAGAGAAGAACAGCCCGACCCAATCTGGGCCTAGCCCATCTTCTCTCTCTCTCTCGCAGCAGCCCTGCAACCAGCCCAGCAGAAGCCCACCTTCCTCCTCTCCCACTGACGCGCGGACCCCACCTATCATCTCCCTCCTCCCGTATCTCAACCAAACAGCTCTTGAACTGGAAGAGATCGATCCGAAACGATCGATTACGCCACGATTCTTGCGGGATAAGTTCTCCTGATGCCCCCCATATAAACCCCATCTCCACCGCCCTCCCCCGCACCCGAAAACCCTAGTTTCATCGCCTCCAGGCTGCCCGCAGTCCTCCGCCTCCGTCCGCCATTGCCGCCGGCAAGAACTTCCGATTCCGGTGAGTCTGCAGCTCCTCGAGCGTTCCCTCTCCCTCCTCTAGCTTCGTATCCAATGTGCGCAACTCATGGACATTTTTCCCCCCTGTTGGCGCCCCAGAACGAGCTAACCGTCCACGGCCGAAGCTTCCCGCCGCTGTCTCCAACTCCGACGAAGATTTCAGGGCGAACCAAGGAGACCCGGGCTGCGCCGCCTCGCCACCGACATCGCCAAACCTCCTCTAGCTTCGGGTATGCTCTACTCTTCTCGGGAACCCGTAGATGATCTCGAACACGCGTTCCGGCCATGGCACCGCCGCATCGGAGCAACTCCGGCGACCTAGCGCCGCTCGGTTCTGGTCAAAGCAATCTAGGCCGTTAGATCGTGATCCTACGGTTTTCTTTTAATCACTTATCCGAACCGGTATCGGCGAATAAGAGGACACCACGTCGACGCTCCGTCAGCAGCACAGTCAGCGCCAGATCAGCGCCACGTCAGATTTGATTTTTCTGCGATTTTCTTAAATAGATTAAAACTGGCAGTTTTGTAGAAAAGCCCTTGTATCTTAATTCTATTATAACTTTTTATTGGTTTGGCCAAATTTAACAAACTGTATATTTTTGAAAATCTCTCGACATGTAGAATATTTTAGAACTGTTATTTTTCTGTTTTGCGTTTGTTTAAAATTATTCAAATTTCAAATTAAGAGTTTGAGTAAATTTGACTTAGATGTAAATCCATAAGTCCAAAAATTTAAATAAAATTATTTTAAAAACCTTAGAGTTTGTGTTATTTGATTTCACTGTTAGAAAATATTTTTCATTATTATTTGGATTATTTCAAAATCATAATTTTAAAATTGAATAAACTTTGAGTAATTTTGACATAACTTTTGACAGAAATATTATTTTTGAGTAAATCCAATTACTATAAATTTGAATGACTAAGTATTTGCAGTAGGATTTTTCTACTAATTTTTGTAGAATAATTTTCTGTTTATTTTGTAAATAAAATTGATTTAATACTTTTAAATGATATTTTAATGAATAAAATTAATTAAAAATATATAAAAAATTAATTTCATCATCTTTTCGAAATAATAAATGACTTAGTCATATTTTGACCACTTTGGTCACAAAAAGTACTTAGAAATATTTGGCCTTCTTAAACAAAGTAAATTTCTCTCTTAGGAAATATTTGATAAATATTGACAATACTTTTCCTTAGAAAAATTTCAACACCTTAGAAATGCTAAATCTTTCCCTTAGAGAAATTTAGCATCTACAAAACTTAGTAGTTTTATTTTGATAAGTGTGGTCCTTAGAAATAAATTGCATTGCATGCATAGCATATGGTATTGTATAGTTATACTCCTCTTAGGAAAACTTCTTCCTTATTTTCTCTGAGTTAGGATTATTTTGAGCATAGTGTTTTGGTAAAGTGCTACAATATGAAGACTAGAAGGCCAACAAAGACTTAGAAGAAAAAAAACTCTAGAAGCAGCTCCAAGAAGTAGAAGCACTTAGAAGAAAATCAAGAGGAACTGCAAGAAGACTATTCCCTTTTATTTCTCTAAGTCTTTCTCTCTCTTCTGTTCTTCTCTCTTAGACCTCGTGGTGGCTAAGTTATATCCAAGACCAGCCCTGGTGATATACAAATCATCAAGTCTGAACCATCAAGTCTACATGATTCAATGAAGACATCACCAAGGAGAAATTACAAGTCTGGAGATGAAGCCCGGGAAATCAACTCTATCTTCTCTGTATCTTTTTCTGCCTTCCTATTCTTCTTCCACTTTGGACATAAACCAAATCCTTAGTGATGTTGACCAAGTCCTTAGAGTGCTAATTGAAGATGAAGGAAACTACAAAGGAGTTGAAGAATTCAAGATCAAACATGATGAAGACTAGGAGCAGTCTTACAACCTTGGTCCTTAGTCATATTCGACTAACACACTTGCCTTGCATTAACTTGGAATAATTTCTTGACATGGCATGCATCTCTAGTAGAAATATTTTGCACATCAAGCATAACATATTTTTGTATGGTTATTTTGTTTGTATGTTTATTCGTGTCTTGTTTGATGTGTTAGAAATTTCGGAGGGAAACGACAACTGTTGCAGCTGCTGTTGCTATTCTTCTTGTTGCCAAGGCAAGTGGCACACCTTCATAAATTTCCTAAGTATCTTCTATGCATTACTTAGTGTGTTTCTTATATGCATGTGTTGGATAGTATTGCTATGCTGAAACTACTATATCCCTTACACTAGTTGTGTTTAGTATCCTATGGGTAACTTGGTAGAAATATTGACGCTATGCTAAAGTTGTTTTGTGGAAAGTAAATTTCTACTAAGTTAAAGAAACTTCTGGGTGGATGTGGCAAGAGAATGGAGGTTAGAGTTGAGTGGCTGCTTAGGCTCATTTAGGTGGGTGCACCTGGCTAAGACCCAGGCTCATTTAGATGAGTGAAACTGAGTACGTACACTTGAGGATGGCCACCCAGGAACAAAGGGACCAAAGTTTTCTCCAAGTGAAGATGCTTCCCGTGCAACCACGTGGTATAATGGCTCTGCCTTGACTTTTCCCCAAAGGTCTCGTCTCAGGCTTCTCCTTTCCTTTTCACTACATGAGGGTCAAGGACAGAAGGGTTGTTTGAGTCTCGTGGTGAAAGTGCACAACCTCTGTAGAGTGTAAAACTAAGTACTTAGCCGTGTCCCCGGTTACGGACAATCTGAGCAGCTGATCAAGGATTCAACGGAGGCTCCCAACATTCCAATTTCTAAGTTAAAAGTTGATGGGTGATCAAGGAAAGATGAGATTATGGTTTTCATGCCATACTTGTCCTGATTTCAAGAAAAGTGTTTTCAAAAGAGTAGGAAAAATTGGCTTTATGCAAATTAGCCTTGAACTCCACCAGCCAAATATGCATGTAGGCTATAGAGTTATTCCATTAAGTGTCCACCATAGTGTCACTTGCCAGATTCCATTTTTAATGGAATCTGACCCACTCTGTTGCAAATTATTATTTGTTGCAGAAATTTCTGACGAAGAGTAAAGACTACCTTTGGGTTTTGAGTCTGCACCAACATGTTTTCGCCTGTGGCGTATCATGAAGTTGGAGGCTCATTGAAGATTTATTTTCGTTGCTTTATTGTTTTGAGCTAGCTTTAAGCTATGCAAAGATGTATCGAAATGGTTATTTTTGTAAGTCTGGATCATCGATGTAATAAAATTGATACTTTGTTGTGATAATACATCGTAAACTGTGTGTGCAAACGAATCGATACAGGGGTTTGCACTATACACAGGTACCTGCCATATTTTTAAGTGCATGTACGTTACAATATTGGGAACTCAATCTCACAACGCAAACTAAAATGGAAAATCCTAGAAAAGCTAGAACGCAAACTACTTAGAAACGGAGGGAGTAAGAGACATCATATATCAGACACTATCCAGTAGAGTACGATTCCGGCTGGCGTAAGTTAAGGTACTATGCCACAACTCTTCAGATGTGTGCCAAACTCAAAACTCAAATACTCGCCACCACAATCGGATCAGAGGTGCTTGATTTTCTTGTTAAGCTGATTCTCAACTTCACTTTGTAATTCTTTGAACTTTCAAAAGTTTCAGACTTGTGTTTCATCAAGTAGATATAACCGTATCTACTCAAGTCATCAGTGAAGGTGACGAAATAACGATAACCATTGCGTGTCGAAACGCTTATTGGTCCACACACATCTGTATGTATGATCCCCAATAAATCTGACGCCCGTTCAACGAAACCTTTGAACGGTGTCTTGATCATTTTCCCCATAAGGCATGGTTCGCATGTATCGAGTGATCCGAAATCCAACGAGTCCAAAAGTCCATCGGAGTGGAGTTTCTTCATGCGCTTTACACCAATATGACCAAGACGGCAATGCCACATATACATGACGGTATCATCACTACACTTAATTCGTTTGGCTTCTATGTTATGGATGTGAGTACTACGATCGAGATTCAACAAGAATAAACCATTATTCTCGGGAGCATCAATATAAAAGATATCATTCATATAAATAGCACAACTGCTTGATACTGATTTAAATGAATAATCGTCTTGTAACAGGCAAGACCCACTTATAATGTTTACACTCAAGGATGGTAAAAAATAACACTTATTTAAAACCAAAACTAATCCCGATGGTAGATGTAGAGGGAGCGTGCCGACAGCCACCACGTCGACTCTCGATCCGTTGCCGACGCGCATCGTCACCTCATCCTTAGCCAGCCGCCATCTATTCCGTAACTCCTCCTGAGAGTTACATATATGAGCAACATAACCAGTATCAAATACCCACGTGTTGCTCTGGGCGGATGTAAGGTACACATCTATAACATGTATATCAAATATACCTTGCTCTTTGTCGACTGTCTTGCCAGACTTCCTATCCTCCAGGTACTTGGGGCAGCTGCGCTTCCAGTGACCTTTTCCCTTGCAGTAGAAGCACTCCACGCTAGCTCTGGGACCAGATCTGTTAGTCTTGGGCTTGGCAATCATCTTGCCCACCCTCCTGGTGTAACATCCCAACATTTTATAATGTTCAAAAATCACTAAAATTTAAAACTTTTCTTCTTATTAAAATAAAATAATTAAATGCATAAGAAAACCAACTATGAAAGACTTCAAACTTAATGAAAGAGTTTAATATTTCAAATGTCACAGTTTAAACATTTTATTATCTACTGTATTTCAAAAACCTTAATATGTAATTTGACAAATATTTTACAAACTACAATCCATTTTATTTTAAGTAAATAGTACTTATAAGTAATTGAATTTAACCACTTAGCCTTAGCTATAAATAAATTAAAATAATAATTACAAGTGTATTTTAAACTATTGAAAACATTGTCTAATTGCCAAAAGATTATTATTCATTTACCTGAGTACAAAATATAGTTTGGAAATTATAAGCCTATAGTTTATAACCTTAAAACTTCATAAATTAAAATTAATGAATTATCAAAATAAACATTTCATTTGCTTACATAAATTTAATTTATTTCAAAGCATGAAATGATTAATATATATTCTAAATAAGAAATGAATTAAACAAAAATCTGTCCCAAAGTTGTTATGAAGTTCAATTGAAATATCATAATATAAAATATAATGGTGCACAAACTGTTTCAATTAAAAATGAATACCTTATATTTCACATTTCATTAAAATTATTTATATTTAGTTCTTTAATATTATGTCAAAATAAAGATGAATGATTTCAGCAAAACAAGTTTAAATAACTTAAATTCAAACATATTTGAATATGGGTATTTCATAGAATTTATTTTAGCCAAAATTAAAATTAATTAAACCCTAGTTTTTAAATTAAACATAAAGTGTCAATTTTTCATTTAATCAATAATTCGATTTTTTTTGAAAAGTGTTGAAAACATACCCACAACTGGTTTAACACAAAGATATTGTTTTTACAAACTTTTAGAAAGTAATTTGACATCATTTGGACTTTTAAATCAAAGGATATGAATTAAACAAGAAAACAGAAAAATGTTTGTCAAAAAAAAGGAGAGAAGAGGCAACCAGTCGGGCCAGCCCACCTCCGGCCCATCCCTTACCCTCTCGCGCGAGCAGCCTAGGAACAGCCCAGCAGAAGCCCACTCCCTCTCCTCTCTCGCTGACGTGCGGGACCCGCCTGTCATCTCCTTCCTCTAATCGTGCTACGAACAAACTCGAAACTATACACAATCGGGACCAAAAATCTTGCCGATTCTCGCGGGATACGTTCCCTCGCCCCCCCCCCCCCCCCATATAAACTCCCATCGCCGCCGCTCCTTTTCCCTCGAACCCTAAACGGAAGTCGCCACTAGGCTGCTCGAATTTCTCCGTGTCGCTGCCATTGCCGCCACCGCCCGATTCTTCCTTTCCGGCGAGGTGAGCAACCGCCCGAGCCCGAGAACCTCCCCCACTTCCTTTCTCGAGTCCGTGTGCATCTTTTTGACTTTGCCGTTTGTCCTCTCCTACGCCAGATCGACGAGTCCGTGCGCGACCGAAGTACGCCGCCACCAACGGCAACTCCGGCGAGCGAGTCACGGAGGAGAAGGGCACGTCGAAGCCGTCCGCCTCGCCAGCGTCTCCGCCGCAACCTTCCGCACGCTCTGGTAACTTCAGTTCGTCCCCGTAGCCTTTAGTGCGTCGGGAGCGCTCGATGCCGAGGTGTCGCCGCCGCGGGCGCAATCTCCGGCGAGGACTCCGGCGACCTAGCGCCGCTGGCCTCTGGTAGATTAGATCTCCACCGTCGGATCTCGATCGGACGGATCGGTTTTTATTATTTTAACCGAACCGGTACGTTGTGTTCTCATCTGTTAGATCTAAAACGTGCGGATCAGATCTGATCACTTATCCAGCTCAGCGCCTAGTCATCAGCCACGTCACTGCCCAGTCAGCTGCCACGTGAGAAATGATTTTCTTATTTAAATTTAATTTGGCAGTTTTACAGAAACACCCCTGCCACTTAGATTTGTCACAACTTTTTAACCACAACTCCAAATTTAATAATTTTTATATATTTGGAAAGCTCTTGACATGTAGAATATTTTAGAACTGCCAAAATTCAAATTTATCTTAGTTTAAAATATTCAAATTTCAAATGGTGAATTTGACTATTTTTGTCATAACTTTAAATCTGTAAATCCAAAAATTGCTAATAAAATTGTTTTAGAGGCCTTGGAATATTTGTAAATTAATGTCACTGCTATAAAATATTTTTGAGTAATATTTGAATGAAATCATAGTTATATATTTAATTTGAATAGTTTGAGTATTTTCAACATAACTATTAATAGAAATATTATTTTTGATTAAATTAAATTGCTATAAATGTAATTAAATGCCCTCTGTCTATTAACACTAATTATAAATTTTTTTTATAAAAATCTAATCATAGGAAACTTTAATCTTATAATTATTCCTTTTATTATATTTCCAAAATTAGAAATTAATTAAATTGCATTTATAAATTCATGCATATTTATAAAGAAATCACAAAAGTTATTTTGATGCTTCTTGTGATTAAAAATTTCATTTCATGCAGAAAATATTTTATTATATAATTATATCCCTCATAGGAAAACCTCTTCATTATTTTTCTCTAAGTTAGAAGTATTCTCAACTTAGCATTTTGGTAAAGTGTTATACACTTAGACACTTAGTAATTTTCAAGATGGAGCTAGAAGGCCATTGAAGGACTTAGCCAAAACAAGACTTCAGAAGTATCTTCAAGGAGAAGAAGCACTTAGAAGAAAATCAAGAAGAAGTTCATGAAGGACTTAGAAGAAAACAGACTCTAGAAGCATCCCAAAGATGTCAAGCACTTGGAAGAAAAGTGAGAAGAAGTTCAAGAAGGCCAACCCCCTTTTATTCTCTAAGTCTTTCTCTCTGTCTTTTCTTCTCCTCTCAGACTTCATGAAGACTAAGTAAATCCAAGAGCAGCCTCGAGGATACAAGAATCATCAAGTCTGAAGATTCATCAAGACTACCAAGAGCTCAATCAAGACATCATCCAGAAGAAAGTTACAAGTCTGGAGATGAAGCCTGGAGGACAACTACATCTTTCTTTCTATCTTTTCCCTCCTTTCTAATCTTGTCTTTCACACTTGACTTAATTTTTTTTTGATCATGTTGTTATCATCTTGAAGTTGTTGGATCCTAGCGGCATAGTGAGATGAAGCGGTCTGGAGACAAACCTTACATGTCCACGTACATGAGACCTGTCCCACAACTTAAGTGGCTGGCTGGGTGTCTGTCTCTCTCACTATAGTGAATATCCAATTTACAAAGAGTTGATAATAATTGTTGATCATCTTGAAGAAATGACTTATATTTTCTCTAGATATTTCTATCCATCAAGACTAAGCCATTAGAGGGCTTATTCAAGATGAGATAAAACAAAATATTTTATTCAACTTATGACTTTAGTCCTTAGTCATTTTTTACCAACACATTTCCTTGCATTAAGTTAAAAGATTTTCATGGCATGACATGCATTTCTAGTCCTTAGAAATAAATTGCATATCATGCATGACATGTTTTCCTTAGAAGTTTTACAAAACTTGTTTGTTCACTAGATATGAGCATGTATGTTTGATGATTGTTGTTTGTTTATTGTTGTATTGTTGTTTTCTTATATTGTTTAGATTAAACGGAGAGCAAACGTTTGTTGTTGAAAAGAGTTTGTGAACAACGACAACATTCAAAGGCAAGTGGCACACCTCATAAACTTCCTATTATTTCTATATGCATTACTTAGTGTATTTTTATATGCATGTGTAGGATAGTATTGCTATGCTAAACCTGTGTAGAATTCCTTATTCCTGTGTCTAGGTTCCTATGCAATACTTAGTAGAATTATTGATGCTATGCAAATGTTGTTTTGTGAAAATCTAAATTCTACTAAGTTAAGAATGAAACACCTGGGTGGTAAGTGGTTGTATGGTTTATGTTGAGTGGCTACTCAGGTCCATGTCTATGGTTCCTGGAGTATGTACACTTGTGAATGGCCACCCAGGAACAGAGGAATCTGAAGAACTCCGAGTGACGATTGCTTCCAGTGCAGCCATTGCCATATGGGCTCTGGCTTGATCAATTATGTTGCGTGGACTCTCTCCGGCTTGACAAGCAGATGTAGGGGGATGTTAGGTGGAACGGGTCAAGCCAGAGTGGGAGGGAAAACGCTTCTGAAAGATCTCGTCTCATTCTTCTCCTTTCCTATTCACAAATGGTGTGTAAAGGATAGTTTGGGTTGAATGGGTACAATGGTGAAAGTGCACAACCTCTGCAGAGTGTAAAACTAAGTACTTAGCCGTGTCCCCGGTATGGACAATTTGAGCAGCTGATCACGGACGTCAACGGAGGATTCCATCATTCCAACTTCAGAAATAAAACTTGATGGGTGAACAAGGGAAGATGAGATTTATGGTTTTCATGCCATACTTGTCTTGATTTGAAGAAAGTGTTTTACAAAAAGATAGGAAAAATTGGCTTTATGCAAAATAGCCTTGAACTCCACCAGCCAAATATGCATATAGGCTATAGAGTTATTCCATTAAGTGTCCACCATAGTGTCACTTGACAGACTCCATTTTTAATGGAATCTGACCCACTCTGTTGCAAAATTTTATTTGTTACAGATTATTCGAATGACGAGTGAGGTTTCGTTAAGGGATTTCGAGTCTGCAACCAACATGTTTTCGCCTGTGGCAACATGAAGTTGTTGGAGGCCCACTGCTATTGTATTTCCGCTGTGTACTTTTTCAATGCTAGCTTTATGCTATGCAACTTGTATCGAATGTTTTGTAATTCTGGATCATCGATGTAATAAAATTGACGCTTTGTTGTGATATTACATCGTAAACTGTGTGTGCAAATGAATCGATCCATGATTTGCACTATACACAGGTATCTGCCTTATTTAAAGAGCAGGTACGCTACACCTGGACTTCCAGCTCTTCTTTCCCTTGCCACCGGATTTCTTAAAATCGACGGTCTTGTTGACCATTAACATCGTGTGCTCCTTCTTAATCTCCACCTCAGCAGTCTTGAGCATCACGAACACTTCACCCAGGGACTTAGCCATGCCCTGCATGTTGTAGTTCATGACGAAGCCTTTATAGATAGGGGGCAACGATTGCAACACCCTGTCAATCGCCAGCTCATCGGGAATCTTGCATTCCAGAGCATTCAGGCGTTGAACGTAGCCACACATCTTGACCACATGCTCGCTCACACTGCTATGCCCTTCCATCTTGGCCGAGAAGAAAAGCTCAGAAGCTTCATATCTCTCAGCCTTAGCCTGCGGCGCGAAGACAGCCTTAAGATCAGACATAATCTCAAAGGCGCTCATCTTCTCGAAGCGCTTCTGTAGGTCGGCTTCCATGGCGTATAGCATGCCACTCTGGACAAAAGCAGAATCCTACGATCTGGTCTAGAAGACCTTCTTCTCATCCTCACAGGCTTCATCTGCGGGAGGGTCACCTATGGCGTCCTTAATGACGTAGGCCACCCTATGGGGAGTGAGGAGGATCCTCAGGTTACGGAACCAGGCCATGAAGTTTGACCCATTGGTCTTAAGCTTTTCTTTCTCAAGGAACAGGACTAGGTTAAACGAGGGGCGAGACATCTACAATGGAATTTGCAACAACATAAGACTTTGTTCATAATAATTTTGAGTTGTAGTATTTTTAGAAAATAACAAACATAACTCCCACTTAAACGAACATCCCTCCTGGTCGTTTAAGCGACTACACGACCCACATCCATTGCACCACCCCTCATCATCAGAGCCGGCGGCACAACTTCAAGAGTAGACAACTGTCTGCCACACCAATTTTGTGACTCGTGCTCGACCTTTCGGTCTCCTTGTTCCGAGGCCATATCTGCATATGCTAGGCTCGCCACCATAACCTCCACGCTGACGCTTGTGCAACATGGCTTACACCCACTGTATGCGAATAACGATATGTCTGACACCCGATCATCACGGCCTGCCTCATAACGTAGAACTTTCTTGGTGGTGCGCGTTGGAGGGAGAACACTAGTGGTATTTTGAAGGGATCATCTTATATAATTACCGCCGCGTAACTAATATATACTATATATATAATTACACAATATAAGATGCACACAAAACATCAAATGTAATGCAATGTGATATAGTCCATTGCACCATGGTCTTCTTGGCGCCCGCAGTTTATAAAAAATTTAATAAACCTATCTTGACCATATCACATAGCCCCTGCAAAATAAAGTTAGACGCTTCTACTTTATCTTTTGCATATTTTACGTGGCTTGGGGCTTTCGTAAATAGAACCGCTTCATACCTACGAACCTTATGACCACAACAACGATCCAATAATTGCATATTTAAGCATCCCTTTTGGGCACTCCATTGAAAATGCGAAGACCAACTAAAGAGAGAGAAACAGACACCCGCCAGCCACAGATACGGTACAAGCCGTATGTCAGTAGTGGAACCAGTCTCGCGTAAGCGTACGCGTAAAGTCGCTTCATCAACTCGATGCCGCTGGAATCACAAGTGCACGTTAGAGGGTAGCAAATAACAGGAACGGTGCCCCCGTGCAGAACACATGTTCTAACAGCGTACAACTAAATCTACGATAGATCGGCTCTGATACCACTGTAGGGGTTCGTGTGCAGAAAACAAAAAAAATCCTAGCAACGATATCCCTAAAACATGCCAAGATCTATTCTATGCAGATATAGTAGTACGAACGGAGATCGGAATACATACCCTTGTAGACCGAAAGCGGGGATTACGTTCCCGCACAAACGTTGTCGATGAAGACCGACGAAGCCGACCTCAAGGTTGTGTAGAGGAAGCAGACCTCCGAGTATCGCTAGCGCAGCATCTCGCAGGGCGTCACACACGTACGGTGGAAACGACGGCCTCCGAAGCTCCAGTCCAGGACGAGCAGCGGAAGACTTGGACCGGAACACCAGCTGCGCAGTAGCGGGCTATGGTGGAAGAGATCCCCCTCTCAACTCGGCGCAACTCCAACAAAGGGAATCACGAAATCGAGAGAGAATTGGGAAATTAATTGGTGAATTAAAAGGCCAGGGGTGCCCCTCTATATAAAGGCTCCTGGGGGAGCCAACCTTGCCTGCCAGGCAATGTGGGACTATCCCCCATTGCCTGGTGCGGCTGCACATGGTGCGCCGGCCCCTGGTGGGCCCCTTTTGGCCCACCTGGGTCGGCCCCATGGCTCCCACCGAATTCCCCTAGGGAATTTCCCCCCTCTTGGGCCTTCTTTCGACCAGAAGGCCCATTTAGAGAAATCAGTCTAAATAAATTCGAAAATAAATATATAAATCATATTTGCACATTAATTACACTAATTAATATCAAACATATTATTATTCTAACTCCGAAAACTCTTTCGTCGCTGCCCGATCTCCATCGGACCTCTCCTGGGACATTCCCGGTGATATCTTTCCTTTCCGGTTGTCTTGTCGAAACCCCTTAAGTGTGTTACCCTAGCGGTTTGATATAATAACAGGTATGATCAAGACTCCTCTATGATCAACGACTAACTCGTAGGCCTGGACCCCATGAATTAATCCCTGTGATATAACGAATGACTTTCATATATCAAACATGAACGCAAAGTTTTAAACATTTTGCCATAGCGATACTTAGCATGTCCGAGCGTCGTTCCATAGATATCTCCATACCTAGCTTGACCTCGTTACCGACAACCCTATCTTCTACTCGCCTATGATTTCATGTTTCTGTGACCTAGTCACATGCTTGCAAGCTCATTAGACATGATCTCACCGAGTGGGCCCTAGAGTATCTATCCTGCTATGCGGTCTGGTAAATCCCGCTCTTGACCCCACGTCTCAACTACTCCTTTCCGATACCCAAAAGTATCACCGTTATTGTCATACTAAATAAGATACGACGTTTGGTGCGATCAAAGTATCTTCCATGAATAACAATAAGAGTTGATCTCACGGTCAAAGGGGTGTCCTCCAAATCTGGGTATGTCGTCCACATCGTTCTCCAACGATATGACTTCCATTGCCGACCGGCGCCATGCCGTATGATCGGGAAACCTCGATCATCAATCGCGCAACGAAACTAGTCTTAGTAGAGGCTACTAGGGACCTGGTTGTTTACGCATCACACCCGTATTAATGTTTCCGCTTAATACGGTTATAGCTGACACAAAAACCTATTATGAACAAACGAGATATGATAAAGAATACACTTTATTAATTGCCTCTAGGGCATATCTCTTTTAGATTATTGGCTTTGTGGTAGTTATTTCACGAATTCATATAAACCCAGCAATGTAAGGTTGTGTCATCTTCCATTTTGGAGTTTTTACTTATCATATTTATTATCCCTATTTTGTATTTACATGTGTCTCATGTGAACATCCAAGTCTTTAAATTGCAATACATTCTTCCAACACATCAGTTACAGCTCTAAGTTCATAACCCTTTTTCAAATTCTTTACAAAAAACTATAATTTTTTATAAATCTACATTCATAATGGACGGGCGCTGCAAAGCGCGCCTACATGATCTAGTCAACAAACAAAAGTTGGGTTGTTTCGCGCATTTGTGCTCTCCAGTAAATCTTATTATAACAAAACAAAGCAACATTAGCCATACAATATGTACAGGATTTGAATTAGAATTACATAGTACTAATTACTTACCTATGGGTTGTGGCCACAAATAGCAATCGTCTAAAAAAAGAGAAATATATAACTCCAATCACCACCTATCAAGCTGTACCCAAAGAATTAACATCGGATCAGGTCTCTCTCCATGCCCGATGCCCTGATCGGCTGATCCCAAAACAAACTAGATCTTACCAATGTTGGACTCATCTGATCTTGTGTACTAGCAAGTGGCAACAGACCGGAATGGCCGTTTTCCAGTTCTCACGCGGGCACCTGGCTTGTACTCCCTCCGTTCCATATTAGATGACTCTCTTTTGTCAAAAAGTGGATGTATCTAGACTCACAACATATCTAGATACATCTACTTTTTGACAAAAGAGAGTCATCTAATTTAGAACGGAGGGAGTACAAAGTAGCCTTCCGGCCGCCGGCGGCGTTGATGATGAGAAGAACACCGACTACAGCGACACCACATTGGCTTTAATTTGTTTCCGTCAGGTTCTCTGTGCTACAAGGGGTGGGACGCAAGTCGTATCAGTTGGGTGGGTCGCATCACTTACCGCTTCGGTGGTCCACGGCTCAGGTTCATCTTCTTCCTCACATCGCATCTTCTCCCAAATACGCACGACGGCACGAACAACTCAGTTCAGAACTTAGATCCACAAGTTTCTCAAAAAAAAACTTAGATCCACATCGATGCAAGCTATGTACGTAGGATTTGGGCCCCCCTGAATTTTAGGGGCCCTGTGCGGTCGACCACCTCGCACACCCTCATCGACGGCCCTGGACGCAACCATCCCTCGGACGAACATCACGTGTAGCAACACCATCGAAAGGCAAAGAAGCACCATCCAACCTAACAGAAGCTACTACACAAAAAGAACATAAAAAAGAATCAGGCAGCCAACCATCACAACAACAAAAATCAGAAAACGCAATGAACCAAGAGAAAATACCGGGCCGCTTACACCCTTGACAAGGGCACGCACCTCCGGACGACTGCATCTAACCCGACGAAACCACCACCAAAACAACAGAAAACCTGAACCAAAGAAAACCCAAAAAAGAAAGCTGCGATACAGCCACAGAACAAAGAAGCCACAGAGCAATGTACAAACAAAAAGCAATCAACAAAGCAACCCCGACCCCCAAAAATGGTGTCAACATCGAAAGAAATCACAAACAAGAAACACCCAACATCAGCAAGCCAGAGGGGGGAAAACACAATCGCAAACAAAAAAAACTAAACAAGGAAAATGAAAACATGAACGCTTAAGAAGGGAAATGTAAACAAAAACAACCAAACACAATCGAAGAAGACGAACAGGAAGAAAAACTGTAAACTAAAGACGAAGCAAACAGAAAAAATAACAACCTACGGCCAAGCCCAGACGCGGAAGAGACGAAAAGCGAACAACACCGGCCGCCGCGTAACAAGACGGCAGCGGCACGGTGAAATCCCCATATCCCACACCTCCAGATCCAATGCGCAAAGGAACCGATCTATAAAAGGGCAAAACCACCTGAAACTGAAAGAAATCGAAAGCATAGGAAGAAATAAGTAAGGAACGAAGCTGCAACTCATCGGCGTGTAGACGGAGACTACAAAGATCCACCACGGACAAGACAACCACGAGGAAGAGAGAAGAAAGCAGACGCTGAGAAGCGAGAAGAACACACGAGTCCACCAACCGATCTCCACAACACCGCCTACATGAACGAGCACCAGCTCAGAGGCTCACGGAGAAACAGACACATGAGCCTAATCACAAGGAGCAGCAAGGCCCACGCAAAACACACACAACAACCATGACAGGCGGGACCAAACCAGCAACGCACCACATGCCTCTATATCCAGGGAGGTTAGATTTGGGAGTGATGGAGCACCAAGACCTGGAGCCAGTCTCGGTGGCACAAGGATTGCGAGCTCGAATCCCTCTGATGTATATGAACCACTGTGGATTACACCTCAGCCGACCTTGTTGACTCTCAACATAACCATGCCCAAACTGAGCCTGCAAGACGATGCCGTTGTTTACTTCCATGCCAAGAATGCCTGCCGCGACAAGGACCACGCAACTTGGGTGATTGCTGTAGACACTAGAAGGATATGGCGCGCTTTGCCGCGCCCATTAGGTTCTCATTACGTGTTAATATTTGTCAACATCTAGCCAATTTTCAATTCACTTTTGGTCGATTTTCATCCCTAGTATCACGTTAAGGCAAACATATATATATTTCCTTTTATAATGAAAGCCATCTGAGTTCTATAGGATGACTCTGATTGGTTGACGAAGTAGTACAAGATATATTAATCAATAGGTTACGGTAATATGTGCTTGTCGGGGTTCCGAGACCAATCAAAAACTGTTGCATTTCGTTGGTAGAACCCACGCCAATATAATATCATATTGACTCTCTCTTGTCCAATAAGAGTTTTTGAGAGTTACTTTAATCAAACTCTCTCCTTTTCAAAGCTCCACAAGGGGGTAAATAAGGGGGAAGAGGATTTGTCACTATATAAAAGATAAATGACTATAAGGAACCAACGATTCTCTCTTCTTAAACAACCTATATATTCTTAAACAAACCCACGAGCGAATACCAAAAGAAATCTTCGTCATCGTTATCGCTCAAATAAGACCTTAGAAATACCCTATTGGGGGTAAGTCTAATTAGCATTATATTGAGGGAGTGTGTAGCAAGTGATGATGTGGAATTTTTTCTGGGCATGTATTCTTTTTCTAGGTTCACTAGGATTCTTTTCAGTTGGGGCTTCCAGTTATCTTGGTAAGAATATTATCTCTATACTTCCATCTCAACAAATTCTTTTCTTTCCACAGGGGTCGTTATGTCTTTCTACGGAATCGCGGGCCTATTCATTAGCTCCTACTTGTGGTGTACTATTTTGTGGAATGTAGGTAGTGGTTATGACCGATTCGATAGAAAAGAGGGAATAGTGTGCATTTTTCGTTGGGGATTCCCTGGAATAAAACGTCGTGTCTTCCTTCAATTCCTTATGCGGGATATCCAATCAATTAGAATTCAGGTTAAAGAGGGTCTTTCTCCTCGTCGTATCCTTTATATAGAAATCCGGGGTCGGGGGTCATTCCCTTGACTCGTACTGATGAGAAGTTTTTTACTCCACGAGATAATGACTTTGTGTCGGTTTGCTAGAGTCTATAAATTGGACTGGTACTGTCATGGATACGGCTTTTGAACATCATTTCTGAAGACATCTTTCTTATGAACATCACTTACTCAATCATATCATGAATTCCATTTCCAAAGAAAATACAAAAACGGACCAAGGTTTTTCATTTTTTTTTCTTCTAAATATTGCTCATCAACATTATACTCACAATACACAAATAGTTTTTATAATATTGAAATTACCCTAAAGAATTATACTCATTTATTTGCTGTCATGAAGGACTCAGCTGGTATTGTTTGCTTTCCTTAAAATAGCACCTTTTCTATTAAAATAAGAATAGCATGGTTTGCAACAAGATCACAAGCTCATACACATTGCTATTTCTCAGTAAGAATACCATATTCCAATTTGGTCTGAACAACTTGGAAGCCGTCATGCATTTGTGCAAAGAGCAAGCCTTTCAGTACAATCCCACAAGACCAGAAACTCAGCTTCATCATTTGTGCAAATACAAAATCGTCAATTACAGAAATCCAATCAGATTAAAGTGAATCACTAAACGACATGCATAATATCCGTGTATACGTCATCCAACAATGTAGAAAATACCACGATGGGATAAAAACTTTAGGAATCAAACTCACAACATACACATATCAGGTACTATGCTACTCCGTGTCTCTGTATTTATATTGGATGATGGTGTGCGGCATCTAGCAATTACACAATGTGCACAACTAAAGAACTCCCTAATGAACTCCGTACATGAAACCTGACGGAACTGAACCTGAAACTTAACTGTACTATGAATGACGCTATACAGAATATGTATTGCTATTCTAACACATGGCACGGCGACGCTGAGGTCGAATTCGAGTTGTGCATGAGCCGCTCTTGCTGCTGCTTCACTGATTCCCTCCGCACCTGCCTAAAATGATTATATGTTTTACCATTACCTTGTTGTAATCAGCAGAGCTGGCACAAAGAAAATTCCACAGACAATGAAATAATTTAAATTAGAAACATTTGCATGGCTAATAAATGATCCATATAGTATGTGATACATAGACATTTACACGTTACCATGTAATACAGCGTGCAAAATAAATGGCATTTTTTTTTTTGATAATTGACAGCGGCCATAGAACTGTGAGTAGTGCAAAGGCTTATACTCAAGTTATTGCTTAAAAATTAAGTGTAGGTCGAAACACTGTATTCCGAACATAAAGCCAATTACTTGCAATTTACAGCAGAGCTGTAATTTGCCTTCCCTCTTCTTAATATCCAAAGAAGACTTTATCACCTATAAGCATAAAGCAGAGGTTCAACAAGAGAGGTATGAAGCTAATGCTGACCACCTTCAGCTCTATCTAAAGTGAACTCCTTAGAGTTCGGAGAGCCATGATAAAACTAAATCAGTTAACAGGAACTGGATTGAGTAAATAAATTTGTGCATAAATCATACGTGAGAGAATGAAATTGTGGAAATGAAATAAAATGCAGATGATTCTGCACTAATGAAGTAATGAGTAATAGCTGCATTCTGCAGACCGACCTTAGGAGCAGGGTACACCAGTGATGCATGGATGCAAAAACTTTATACTCTCTTACCAATAGCTCACAGGGAAAAAGTATTGGTTTAATGTGAACCTTAGATATCAGCCTTCAACTGTTCGGTTTGGTATGAATTATTTTGCATTAGCATAGCAGTATATAAATCCTAATTAAGAAATTGCATCTTGCAAGACATAATGTGTGAACTGCATGTTAAACTAAAATCACACATTAAATTATTCATGTAAGTTGTAAGGAACAAAGAGCATCTCATGTTTTACCACTTGGGCATTATGTCAAATACAAGTAATGCACATGCAGATAGCAATACATATAATTAATTTCCACAAACATCCCTCACCTATGAATCCCAGCCTGGTTAGATTACTCCTTTCAAGGATAAGTTTGCTTTCGAACATCAAATATGGAGAATTTTTTAGAAGATTTTCTATCTGTTAACAATGCCCTAAAGCATCTTACGGCGGAGGCGTGTTTTGCATTTTCCGAGAGTGGTTAATTGCTTCTGATAAAATCAAAATGTCTAGAAACTAAAGGAGTAGGCAAAAGTTCAAAATATCCGGTTAGCTGAAGCACAGAGATGGATAAGGATACTAAGAAATCGGCTAGCTTCCCATCCCGTTAGTTCCAAAAGTCACCCAGTGTATAGATATCAGTAGGAATTCTTATAATTTGTGTCAATACTGACCTACAGAATACGAACCACTCGCAGAACCATCGACATTGAGTCGATAGTTTTAAAAATACTGCAGGCTGAAGCTAGTCATCATCACTTCCTCATGCACATTGTCATAGTATACAATTAGCCCAAACCAATCAGCCTATAATTCATGAACCATCTAAATCCGTCATGATGTTTTCACCAAATAATACAGTGTGCCCAGTACAATGTCTAATGTATTCACCGAGAAAAGATGCATCTTTTAAGTACCTCCGTTCATTTGGCTGTGGAGGGCGGCGGCCATGGAAACCGACCAGCAGATGAAGACCTTCCGGAGGTGGGGATGGAGGAGGAACACCGGAGCTGGAGGAAGCCACACGGGGATGGAGATGCAACGACCCAGCGAGGCGGAAGATAAGGAATAGCAGCGGTAGGGTCTGTCGATGCCACGCTACGGGGCTGACGCTGGACGGCGACCGGCAAAGAATCCAGGAGGAGCTACGGTTGCTGACTTGCTGGGGCGGAGGCACGGGTGTCGGGGAGCTGGCGGCGGCGGCGGTATTCTCGACGAGCTCCGCACCCTTGCACGCCTCGTGCGGCGGCGGCGGCGCAGGCTTGGTCGGAGGCTGCCGTGTTGATGAAGGAGGTCGACGAAGGGGGCGCCTCGTGCAGAGGCGTGCGCCGAGCGGGCGCGTCGGGCGGCGGCGTGCAGAGGAGTGAAGGGCGGCGAGCAGCGGCGCCATGGGAAGGAGAGAAAGGAGGTGGGGCGGAGGCGAGCGGGGAGGAGCCGCTGCCGGCGGCGGCTAACCCTAGAGCAACGGGTAAAGTGAGGGGAATTGGATCGTAGGGTCTTGGGCTGGTATATTATATAAAAGGACTGATTCGTAAATTGTGAAACACGCACGGACTCTTTTACAAAAAGGCCACGTGGACCGTCGGATCCGCGACCGACGGCGCGGAGGCGGGCGCTGCTCGAACAAGCGTGTTTCAACACGTGTATTGGCTCGATATAACCAGGGAGGTTAGGTTTTGGAAGGATGAGGAGCAAGACTGTGCAGACGATGGATGAGTTTAGGCTCTCGAGAAGTGATGATTTAGCTAAGGGCTACGATGCAAGTAGGATCTCCAAGTATCTCAAATCTGCTCCAGTCTAGTACGACGCAAAAACCAGAGTTTTTGTTTTTGTTGCTGAGATCCACATAGAATTGTTTTACCTCAAGAGCTGCGAGAAGCATCATCAATGGGCCTCAATAATTGTAGTACAATTCCTATAAGAAAAAAAAATCCTTCGCTGCAATCAAAGTGACTTCCCTGTTCTCATAGGATTCAAATGGATATGACATTCTAATCATATAAATGTCCTATTACTATGCATTTCATATTCTAAGAATCAAATGAGCCCTATGTGAGTTGTAGGTTTAATTAGCACCTTTCACGAATTATTATCATGTCACATAACGAATATTATTTTTTTCTTCTATTTTGGAGAGGAGGATATCCCTGAGAAAAAAGTTATCTTAGAGCTCGATAATAATATTATTATGATTTATTTGAAACCTAATCTCATAAAACATGACGCCCTATTTTCCTGGATATTTCTTTTGCACCATTAAGGTAACGTGCGGTCTTGAAAAGTTTAAGTCCAATAAAAATAGTGATCTTAGATATTTGTTCCCGGGTCAAAGCTCACCAATGCAGTGCACCACACATGAAAACTAACAAATTGTCACCACCTGCCAGCCCAGTATCTAGATATGTCAAGCAACGACACATGCAAAACACAGAACCTACTATAAACGTTTTCTTCTGAGAAAAAATGACCGAACCCACCACTTTGCCCACTCCTTGCGACCTGTGAATTGCTTCACTTGCGAGTAGTATGTTGTGATATTATTATTATTTTGTTTCGTGTCCACTTTTTGAAGACATAATTTGAATAGAACGAAAAGACTAAAATACAGCCAGCGCGTGTGCAGTGTGCTGCTCCGGCAGCGGTCACGATCGCACAGAAGTAGTAGGACCGGAAGGTTTCGTGGCCGCCAAGCCGTGACACGCGCAACGTGCCGTGCCATGCGACATCCGCATGTAAGCGCTGACAGGGAACTAGTAGGTCGGTCGTCTCTAGGTAGCTAGTGAAAAGGGATTGGATTCGTTTACCCGATGGAGGGCGACCGGTGCTTCGCCGCCAAGGAGTCTGTCTACGCTACGCGTATACAAGTGGAGAAAGGTCGGGAAGCAGGAAGGAACATGTCCTAGTCACGCTCACGCCGGATTGTGTTGTGTTCCATCCTGTGCTTTTTTTTCCCTTCTGAAATAACAAACCGGAGACAATTGCTCAACATATTTTCCCCGATAAAGCTCAACAAATCACATCGCGCCACACAACTGAATCAAACCACTTACGCTACTTATACCACGCACATAACATGAGGTTCGTGCTTGATCACTCGGCGGGGTATTCCTTCTTTATATGTTTGGCTGTGTGCAATACTACGGTCTCAACTCAACCGGTTCTTCATGCGAGAATATTGATGATAATGTTTCTGATTCAGCTGTAATATTGTTCAGTGTACGGCGACGTTCCCATCAATACTATGTTCTGCAAAAAAAAAAACTGGTTTTTAATATTTTGTTGATACAAAAACTGGATGTACATTTTATCTCCTTGATACCTCATGCTTCTTATCTATTTTCGCCATAATAGTACGCAAATCATATATGCACCCTCAACTTGTCTTGGTCAACGAATTTTTCAGAAAAGTATCCATAAAAAACTGAAATCCCCAAATCTCAACCAACCTTTTGCTCTTTATTATTTTCTCACATTTCTCTGCGGGGAAAATCAGATCCGTCCGTTTTTTATGCATGCATGCATGGACCTTATCTCAACGTCCGGTGAGCTGTGGACGTAAGTCCCGCCGAATCAGACGCTCAACCGCTCAACCATCCAACGATGCGATCGTATCGTATCCAAGCCCGATGGCGCTCCGCGGAGCCTGTAGTCCACCACGCACGCCTATCTCTACGCGCACGCCGCGCCGCTCTGTCAGCGTCACGCAGGCAGGAGCACCACGTGTACACGCACTGTAGTAGGCTAGCAGCAGCTAAGCTAACAACCTCCATCCGTCCGTCCATCAATGCTCGCCTCGCTCTACCGGGTCTCCGTCGTCGATCGAAATACAGTACTACATGGCTTTGGACGTTACGTGCACGGGACAGACCAGGTTGCATCAGCCTGATTGGACCCACTTGCCATTGAACTGATGTGAAGTGCGAGACACGTGTTATGTGTTGGACCCTTATGCCAGTCGAGAAGACACGTGACCAACCAAGTGGAGTATGTGTTGATTTTTTTAAAAAAAGTGGAGTACGTGTTGGCACAAAAACACACACACAATCAAAATCGCGTTAACTAGGAGAACTTGCCTGTGGCAAGATGGTTAGGAGGATGGTTGCATCCCCAGCCCATCAGAGTTCAAACCACAGGTTTGCCGCTGGTGTTTCTCATTTAGGTGGAATATTCTTTCAGTGGGAGGCGACGTTCCCGTCGACAGCGAGGCGCCTGTGGTGACTTCGTCAATCTCAAGACCCGTCGGCTCAGTCGCTCGGAGATGCTCATAGCGGTAGGGTGTGCGTGCGTGCGTTCATAGGGATGAGTGTGTGTGCGTGTATATGAGCGCTTGCGTTGTACTGTGTTTCTCCAAAAAAAAATCGCGTTAACTAGAGAATGTTTTGTAAGTGTACTAATAAACTAAAAAATGTTTTTTAACATGAAAACGGTAATGCTTTCAAACTCTTCTATATATCGGTACCGCTTGAATTAAAGCATATCATAATACCATATACTTATCTAATATGGAACAGAGAAAAGTAATTCGTAATAAGTAAAAGAAAATGTTCCGACAGAGAATTGAATCAAATTAATGAGCAAATGGTGGTTTGGGAACCCTTACATATACAACACGGACGCTCACATCTAAAGAGAGGCCCATACACGTGCGGGAAAAGCAGGGATTATACTGTAATTAATGTTGAGTTAATATTCGTAACAAAAGTTGAACCACGTGTTGATATTCTTAAAGGTGTAAGGTTAAGAATGAGTCTACCATAACTCAAATGGTAATAATTTATCTGTTTTTTTAGCTTCACATAGTAATTTCTTGTATTTTTCATAACGAATCGAGAACTATGGAAAGATAAACAAAGATCATCCACTTGAAAATGTTGTATAGTAGAGGCAAGCCCATGGCTAAGGCGGTGATGGCGCGACCCTAGACTGATGACCAAATGCCTAATAAAATTTACGATAAAAGCAAAATTTCAACAAGTAGAAGATTCTTATCATCTTAACCATGGTCTTGCATTGGTCCAAATCTGAGTCCGCCATGTTAGATTGATCTCACGTGCGAGCCCAACGGCCTGCACGATCCCCTTGATTGCGCTCTGATCGGGGGCCCTCTTAATGGACGGTGGGTCCCTGTGACCTGCGCTATATAAAGAGGTGAGGGGCCGGGCACACGGTACGAGGTTCACCGCGCCGCCAGTCACCCCACCGACATCCCCTCCGATCTAGGGTTAGCGCAGTGCTCACGGGAAGCACCACTGCGCCGCCACTGCTCCGTCACCACCACCGTCGACAACCATGGCCTCCGACTCGAGCTCCTCGAGCCAGAGCCAAGGTATGCCTCTCTGATCCTCGCTCTCCCTCTCTGTTTTCTCTCTGTTATCTTGACGAACTCGATGCAATAGTACTGCTATCGAAAGGATCTAATCCTAACAGATAAATAGGATCTAACAATGGTATCAGAGCACGAAAAGATCCTAGTTTTTTGTTTCGGTAGTGATTCAAAGTTGAAAAGAAAACCAAAGAAAAGAACACCGGGATGCCCTCGGGCTCACCGGCAAAGTGTGTCGCCGATCTGGCCGCACCATTCCTCTCGATCCAGATGCGCACCGCAAGGGGCATCTGGACGAAGAACACACCCCTCGAGGGCAAAGAACAGATCCTAGCCCAACCCGAAAAGAAAAGCAAAAGAAAATAAAACCCTAACCCTAATCAGAAAAGAGGGGAGGGGAAAAAGAAATCACCGGCTCGTCGCCGGAAAAAGGGCACCGCCGCCTGCGCCATTGACGGTGATGCGCTCACCCTCGGGTGCACGCACACGCCGGCAAGGGGGCAGGGGAGGCGCCGCTCATCTTCTCCGTTCGTCGATGGCCTTCGGGTTTTTGGTTTCTCGGTGGATGGGAAGAAGAAAACAGAGAGGGGGATGAGCTAGCCGTGGCCTAGTGCCGCGGCGGCGCCGCTCCTCGCCGGGCTGAGCGCCATGGGCGCGTCGCCGGGCTGCAGCCGCCGTCGAGCGAGCTCAGGAGAGGAAGAAAGAAGGGCAAGAGAGGGGGAGGAGCTCGTCGCGGCGTGGCGCGGCGATGCACTCACCCTCGCCGGCGTGCTGCCGGCCACGGACTCTCTACCGCCGCCACGGCCCTCGCCCCACCGCCGTTTCGAGAGAAAGAGAGAAAGAAGCACGGGGTGGGGAAAGAACGAAATGCGGCTAGGGTTAGGGCACGGTTCGGCCGGTCGTTGTTTTGATCTGCCGAAAATAGCGCGCGACCGTCGGATTGAAACGGACGGCTGCGATGCAAAACCTAACTCGCCAGGGGCTTCTGGGCCGAAAGAAAAAAAAAGGGTCGTGGGCCGCGACCATGCGACCGCACCGCTGCGAGCGGCAGTTAGCGCGCTGCGCGCGCTGAGAGGCTGGTCGTGGGACACGCCGCCGTGCAGGCCTTTTTTCTGTAATTTTCACAGTTTTATTTTTTACAGAAGCAGTTTTTCACTGTTTTTGTTCATTGTTTGAGCAAATTTCATCCAGTTTTATCCTATTCAAATTATTCCAACGAAAATTTGTTTAGGAAATATAAAAGTATACAGAAAGCTTCTGAAAAGTATAAAGTTTATAAATTTTATTCATAATTTCCGCTGCAAGTAGTTTAAAAGTGTTTCTTAAATTCTAAATAGAATTAAAAGCATGATAAAGTGATATTAAAGATGATTATGATTCTGTTATTATATGACCAACGTTGTTAATAGCATTATCATGATTCATTTATTATGCGTTAAATGGTGCATTTATTTCTTTTATTACCCAACGGTGATATTGTTTTAATTGCACAACAGTATCATGGAGGTACACATGGATTAAATAGAATCATGGAGGTACACATGGATTAAAACAGTATCATGGAGGTACACATGGATTAAATAGAATTAAAAGCATCATGGAATTAAAAGTTGTTTTTTGTTATCTCACATCCTTGCGATTTCAGGAAGTTTTTCACCTGATGAGCTGCCTGAAGGATGTTCCTACGCTCAGAGGTGACAACTACTCTGAGTGGTGGAAGAAAGTCGAACTGGCCTTTGTCTGTGTTGAGGTCGACTGGGTTGTGACTACTCCACAGCCAGTCAAGCCAGCAAAGCCAGTGAGAGCATCTGATGATGATGATTCTGCTTGGCAGAAAAAAAGCTGGACTATGCTCCAGTAGAGATGGGCTACACCCTAGAGAACCAAAAGTGGTTGAACGCCAATAAAAAGTGCATGACATTCATAAAGAACACAGTTGAGACCGCTATTGTGGTCTCAATTGAAGAGTGTGCCTCTGTAGGAGAATATCTCCAAAAGATAAAGAGTCAGTTTACTGGTTCTTCAAAGACATATGCTACCCAGCTGCTCAGACAGCTGGTGACAGAAAAGTATCATGGAGGTACACATGGTATAAGGGAGCACATTCTCAGAATGAGCAACATGGCTGCTAAGATTAAGTCCATGGAAGCTGATCTGGAGCTCAAGCCTGCACTTATAGTTCACTTGGTGATGGTTTCACTGCCACCACAATTTGAAAATTTCATCATCAACTACAATGTGTCGCCTGAAAAATGGGACATTGAAAAGACAATTGCGATGTTGTCGCAAGAAGAGGAAAGGCTGAAGTCCAAGAATGGGGGCTCCTTGAACTACGTGAAGGACAACCAGAACAGGAGCTACAATGGTTCTCCTTCAAAGCCGTATGGCAAAGATCCTCATCAGTATAAGCAACATGGCAAAGGGCATCAGAAGTATGAGAACCAGCTTCCAGTGGACAAAGACACATGCCTCCACTGCAAGAAGAAAGGGCATTACAAGAAAGATTGCCCTGATTGGCTCAAGAGCATAATGGCAAAGAAAGGTATTGATACAGTTTCTTTTGTAAATGAATCCCTGTATACACAGTTTTCAAAATCTACTTGGTGGATTGACTCAGGTGCAACTGTTCATGTTGCAAATTCTTTACAGGGATTCCATTCGACAAGGACTTTGCAAAGAAGCGAAAGACACATTGAAGTCGCGAATGGAGTTCAAGCAGAAGTTGAGGCTGTTGGCGACGTCTCCTTGGAGCTAGCTGATGGTTTTAATATTATGCTTAGAGATGTGTTATTTGTTCCTTCCATTCACAGAAATTTAATAAGTGTATCGTGCTTGGATAAAGACAATTTTGAATGTTATTTTGGTCATGGCAAGTGTGCCATCTGGATTAAAGATGCTTGTGTGGGTATTGCTTTACTTCATGATAAGCTTTATTTGTTATCCTTGCGTGAAAAAGTGCATTCTGTTTGCAATGTGAATGAACAAATTCCCTTGTCTTGAACAAAGAACAAAAGAAAAGAAAGCGAACTCATGACTCATCGAAGTTATGGCACTGTCGACTAGGCCATATTTCGAGGGGAAGAATAGAAAGCCTCGTTAAAAATGATATTCTTCCTCCGTTAGAGTTCTCAGATATCGAATAATGCATAGATTGCATAAAAGGAAAATACGTAAAGAAAATTAAAAGGGTGCAAACCGAAGCACAGCAACACTAGAAATTATTCACACCGATATATGTGGACCATTTCCGGTGAAAAGTGTGGATGGCTATGACTCGTTCATAACATTCACAGATGATTATTTCCGATATGGTTATATTTATCCAATTAAAGAAAGATATGAGGCATTGGATAAATTTAAGATATTCAAAGCTGAAGTTGAAAATCAGCATGATAAAAGAATTAAAATAGTCAGGTCCGACCGTGGGGGGGAGTAGTACGGTCGGCACACTCCATATGATCAAGTACCTGGACCTTTTGCAAGGTTTTTACAGGAAAATGGAATAGTCACCCAATATTCTATGCCGGGCGAACCACAACAAAATGGAGTAGCTGAAAGGCGTAACCGTACTCTCATGGATATGGTGCGCAGTATGATGAGCTATTCCACACTGCCATTGGGATTATGGATGGAGGCGTTAAAAACCGCCATTCACATTCTCAACAGAGTACCAAGTAAATCGGTGCCCAAAACACCGTACGAGTTGTGGACAGGCAGAGTTCCTTCTCTAAGCCACTTGAAAGTCTGGGGGAGCCCAGCTGAGGCAACCGTTTTTAATCCACATATTGCAAAGTTAGACACCAAAACAGTGACTTGCCATTTCATTGGTTATCCTGATAGATCAAAATGTTATCGTTTCTACTGTTCAGACAGACACACAAAGTTTGTAGAAACGAGACACGCGGTCTTCTTAGAAGACGAAATGATGAGGGGGAGCATGGTAGGCCGGAAAATTGATCTTGAGGAGAAGAGGGTGTGTGCACCTTTTCCGATGATCCATGAGCCATTTTTCGCCCTACTTGTTGTACCTGCACCGACAATTCCAGAGGTTGTGATGCAAGCACCTGTTGTAACTCCACCAGTGACTTCAACGCGGCAAGATTCGGAACCTGTCCGTCAGGAGCCGACTCAACCCGTTGTTGAGCATGAAAGGGAGCGGCGACAACCACAAATAGAAGAAGAGTCGCATATTGAGACACATAATGTGCCAGAGAATGAGACTCTTAGAAGGTCTACAAGAGCTAGGAAATCAGCTATTTCTACTGATTATAAAGTTTATAACACAAAAACAGTTCATGTGTAAGGAGATCCCACTTCATATGAAGAAGCCATGAGTAGCGTTCACTCTTCGAAATGGCTGGAGGCCATGGAAGATGAGATGAACTCAATGATTTCTAACAATGTTTGGGACTTAGAGTAAATTCCTAAAGGAGCTAAAACAGTAGGCTGCAAATGGGTCTACAAAATAAAGTATGACTCCAATGGGAAAGTAGATAAGTATAAAGCAAGACTTGTGGCAAAAAGATTTACGCAAAGAGAAGGAGTAGATTACAATGAGACTTTTTCTCCGGTCTCATGTATGGATTCTTTCAGAATCATCATGTCACTAGTTGCTCATTTTGATTTAGAGTTACATCAAATGGATGTAAAGACGGCATTTCTAAATGGAGATTTAGAAGAGAATGTTTACATGAAACAACCGAATGGTTTTTTCATGGAGGGGAAGGAACATATGGGATGCCGTCTAAAGAATTCCATTTATGGGTTAAAACAAGCCTCTAAACAGTGGTATTTAAAGTTTAACAATATAATTAAAAGTTTTGGTTTTAAAGAAAATGTTGAGGACAACTGCATTTATGCAAAGTTCAAAAGTGGGAAATATATTTTCCTAATTCTGTATGTGGATGATATTCTGCTTGCGAGCAATGATGTCAGTCTACTACTAGAAACAAAGAAATTCTTGTCCTCGAATTTTGATATGAAAGATCTTGGTGAAGCTTCTTATGTTTTGGGCATAGAAATTCACCGGGATAGAAATAATGAAGTGATAGGACTATCACAAAAGGCATATTTAGAAAAGGTTCTAAAGAAGTATAATATGCACAAAAGTAGTACTTCACCTGCTCCTATAGTCAAGGGCGACAGTTTTGGGAAATTTCAATGTCCCAAAAACCAATATGAGATCGATCGAATGAAAGCAGTACCATATGCTTCGGCTGTTGGAAGCTTACAGTATGCACAAGTGTGCACTCGCCCTGACTTAGCTTTTATCACCGGGGTACTCGGTAGATATCAAGAAAATCCAGGCCAAGAGCACTGGAATATGGTAAAGAAAGCTTTGCCTTATGTGCAAGGCGCAAAAGACCTCATGCTAACATATAGAAGATCTGATTCCCTAGAAATAAGAGGGTATTCAGACGCAGATTTTGCGGGAGATAAGGATGATAGAAAGTCCACGTCAGGATACGTGTTCACTCTCGCAAGAGGGGCTATTTCGTGGAAAAGCTCCAAACAGTCATTAGTTGCATCGTCCACGATGTATGCAGAGTTTATAGCATGAGGCCACGGGGCAGGCAGTATGGTTAAAGAAATTTATACCCGACTTGAAAGTGGTAGACTGTATTGACAAACCACTAAAGATGTACTGTGACAACCAGCCCGCGGTATTCTATGCTCACAACAACAAGTCAAGTAATGCTACAAAGGCAATAGATATAAAGTATTATGTTGTGAAAGATAAAATCCAGGATCAAACTATAAGTCTTGAGCATATAAGGACAAAGGATATGCTTGCGGATCCGCTAACGAAAGGCTTACCACCCAGTGTGTTCCAGGAACACACAGCCGGCATGAGTTTAATGGAAAGCCTATGATTTCTGGATTAAAGAGGCCCAAAAGTAACAGGATTTGTTTCAACACAGAAAAGTATATAGTGGTTGTCTGATTCCATCGGCAATTGAGCCGTGACGATGAAACATGCTCTATGTATTAATCCGTGCTGAAATGAGTAAAGTGAAAGGTAAAAGTAAAAGTTGAGATCAAGGGGGAGAATGTTAGATTGATCTCGCGTGCGAGCCCAACGGCCCGCACGATCCCCTTGATTGCGCTCTGATCAGGGGCGTCCGTTCCCTCTTAATGGACGGTGGGCCCCTGTGACCTGCGCTATATAAAGAGGTGAGGGGCGGGGCACACGGTACGAGGTTCACCGCGCCGCCAGTCACCCCACCGACATCCCCTCCGATCTAGGGTTAGCGCAGTGCTCTCGGGAAGCACCACCGCGCCGCCACTGCTCCGTCACCGCCACCGTCGACAACCATGGCCTCCGACTCGAGCTCCTCGAGCCAGAGCCAAGGTATGCCTCTCTGATCCTCCCTCTCCCTCTCTGTTTTCTCTCTGTTATCTTGACGAACTAAATGCAATAGTACTGCTACCGAAAGGATATAATCCTAACAGATAAATAGGATCTAACACGCCATTCTGCCCTCTTTACACCTATGAATATCCAAACATAGTAGTCGATCTTGATATACACATACATGTAAAAGCAGTTTCCTAGTACGTGTGATGTTCGTTTGTCGCGTATAATACGTGCACACCTTCCCATAGACTAAACAAACTCACTTATACATGGAAATGAATTGTTCAAAAGGCAAGTCATTCGAGCTCGCCCAAAAAAAGGCAAGTCATTCCGTGTATGTTGATATGGTATGCGTTGGAAGTTGATAAAATACCTTCCTCTTTTTGTTCCGGGCAAGTTTAATTTCACACCCCTCGTGTGCACTGGCACAATTCCAAATCACAAAAGAGATAGTTACTAAGAATTTTTAAACCGTAAAACTAGCCATGAAAAAACCTAGTCCTACTCGTACACAGACACGGTCGTACCCAAAGCCCAGGCGGCGGGAAACTCTCGCGGCCGGTGCAGAAGAAAACCCGGGAAGGAAAGGAAAGCAGGGAAGGAGGGAGCTGGAGAAGTGAAACGAAAAACCGAAGGGAGCCGCCCCCGGCCCGCCCCAAGAGTAGAAAAGAAAAACAGATCGGCTCCACCGAGAGGCAGAGGCAGAGGCAGAGCAGGAGCAGCAGGCCACGCGCCCCCCCGTCGCCTCTCCTCCTCCCGTTCCCTCGCGCGCCGCGCGGAAGGCCAAGCGGGAGAAGCAGATTTTCCCGGAACCCCCACACCCGTCTCCCCCCTCCCTCCTTCCTCCTCCTCCTCCTACTCCGGGGGGCTCACCACCACCACCACCACCACCACCACCCGTCGCCGCAGGCTCCAGTCCCCCCACCGCCGCCGCATTCCAAGGCGTCGCTTCTCTCCCCACCCCTCCTCTGTCCTCCACAGAGCCGCCAATCACCCCCACCCCTTCGCCGCTCCCTGCGGATCTCGGCTTGCCGCCGTGCCGGTGGGGATTGATTGATTGATTTCGGGGAGTGAGTTCCCCAGCTGCCGTGCCTGCCTGCCACGGTGAATTGAATCCCCCTCCTTCCCATGGGGCCGCTGGCGCTCCGCTCTGGGGATTGATTCTCCCCCGAGGCTGTTCTTTTATGTATGGAGCCGCTGCTTCCTCTGCTCTTGCTGCTGGATTGATTGATTGGTTGGTTGGTTCGGGATCCGCGATCGAGATTGCTCCGTGAAGTTTCTGGTCCTAGGGATTATTTTTTCATTCGCCCGGATCAGGAATTGAGGGTTCCTTCGTCTCTTCTCTTGTTGGGAGATCTAGGGTTGCGTCGTCTCCCATCGTTCTGTCGTTGCATATTCCGTAGAAAAAAACCCAAAAAAAGAGAGGAGGAGGAGGATTAGGAGGAGGGGATTTTGTTGTTGGAAGGAAGGAAGGCTGTATAACATCCATCCATGGCGCTGAATTACCCGTCCTGCTCGTTCCTGGTGAGCGACAACGACTGCGGCTCCGCGATGATGCGGGGGTGCGGCTGCTGGTCCGAGGAGGCCTCGCCGCTGTCCTCGTCCTCCCTGGGGCTCAGCTCCCACTGGTGGGACGACATGGAGCTGTGGGACGAGTTCGACCTGGGGCTGGAGGAGGAGTTCGACCCCGTCGACCTCCTGCCCACGGACCCCTTCGGGATGAACCTCGAGACCGTCACCGCCGCGCTCGCCAGCTGCATCGGGGACTTCACCGCCATGCAGTCTGGTTTTGGAAACGGCGATGCTGCTGTTTGTGCCGACCTCAGTTATTACCTCAACCAGGCCCTCGCGCTCTCGAGGGAGCCGCCGCTCACTGGTGGCGGCTGCAGGAGCGCTTTCGAGGGGCCCTTTGGGATTGGCCGTGGAGGACCTGCTGACTGCTCTCAAGGACTGCCTCCACTTGCATCCTGCGGCTCTCAAGGACTGCCTCCCCTTGCAGCATCCTGCTCAGAGTCGGTTTTATCCGGGGAGGGCTCTGGCGATGCTGCATTGGCGTGCCGTGATACGGTCGGTGCTGAGGGAAGCGCGCCGCATGATGGAGTGGTGTTTGCGATTCGTTATCTTGGGCTTCGCGACCTCCTAGCAGTGGAGATGGTGTGCAAGTCTCTGCATTCTGCTGTCCGCGGTGATGACTCGTTGTGGAAGTGTATCCATGTTGAACCGGTCTTGAGCGGCAAGATGTCTGATCCTGATCTTCTGCGGCTCACACACAAGTTACCTGGTGTTTTGCGGTGTCTAAATATCGATGACTGCATGAATATCACCGATAAGGGTTTGAATGCTGTTCTCGAAAGCAATCCTATGTTGACAAAGGTTAGTGTTATCACAGTCCTCTTAGCAGTTTTGTCTAAGATTAATTTCATTCCTTGAAGGCCTGGAATCATTTGGCAATATCTTTATATGTTCGTAGTTGCACCAATGTACTTTCCTATCTTATTAGCATACTCTGATAGAAAAATACAATAGGCACTCACATTCTAGCTGAATACAACTCAACCTAGGTGGTGGGGATTTACGGACCAATTGAGCTAGAGCCAGTTCTGTAGGATGCTCTCATTAGTCCAACATAAATGTTACATGGAGCACAATATGTTTTGCTAGCTCTTGCTACTGTCACGATTATTTTCACTATGGGTTGTTGGTTATATTGATACTTAATCCGGTTTGATGCTTATATGCTTTCCTGGTTTCTATGGTTACATAAGCCCCTAACCAAAATAACTTTGATTTCACATTGTTTCTGTTGTATTTAGCTAAGTAACTTGTCCGTGTATCTGCTTGATCTCGGTCTCTAGAGAAAATTACTTAGGTCAGGCCACTGCATTGTCCACAAGAGCTGTGATAGTTGGTAGCAAAAGCAGGAAAATAGTGGATGAAATGTTCTTCCCACAGTAGTAATTTACCATACGATTTTCAAAGAGTACCATCCAGAATCTTTGACTGAGATCACTTCTCAAAGAATCATACATGTTTATAATTTCTTGCAATAGCTTAAAGTTGAAACATCATGATAACAACATGCCCTATCAAATTCTAGAGACAACTATTTCTATACTCATGCTTATGTTCTACATAATCAGTCTGACTGAACATTTTGGTTTATCATCTGTTCTAACTTTTTCTTTCTTGCACAGTTGAGCATTGCGCGCTGCCCGCGGTTAACTTTGGATGGTCTTATTGCCAATCTCAAGTCATTTAATATGAAGGAGAAATCTGGCATTAAGAGCCTCAGGATTGATAAAAACTTCAATTTACCAAAAGAGGATTATGAGGAGTTACTATCCTTGTTGAACATCGACAAGATGCAGGAGTTGCACAACCGGGCTCCACGATTCCGTCATGCTAACCATTTTTTATCAGGTTGCAAAGACGGATACGCTCTTGATATTGAGATGTGTCCTATATGTCAGAGCCACAAACTTGTTTTTGACTGCCCTGAAGAGGAGTGCAGTGACAGAAGATCTGGAAAGTGCAGAGCATGTGAGGTGTGTATCAAGAGATGCAGGCAGTGTGGAAGGTGTCTAGAACGCAATGAGAAGTTTGAAGAGAAATTTGATCTGGTCTACCTTTGCTACAAGTGTCGAGGGGATCCAGCTTCATCTTTTGCTGTGGAAAAGGATCTGGTCTCCATTTTATCAAGTGGAAGAATACCTTCTCCTTGACCACAGAGGAGCAACAGTCGATTTCCAACTAGTCAGCCATCTTAGTATAGTTTCTACTGATGGAAGAAAATACAAAAAAAAGGGTTTGCTAGAAGTGTCGACGGGATCCAGCTTCATCTCTCGCTGTGGAAAAGGATCTGGTCTCCATTTTATCAATTGGAAGAATACCTTCTCCTTGACCACAGAGGAGAAACAGTCGATTTCCAACCAGTCAGCTATCTTAGTATAGCTTCTACTGATGGAAGAAAATCCAAATTTTTTTTTGCTATATATCCATGAAGGTGTGGCCGTCTAACATATGCTACTTCGCAAGAAAACAAAAAAAAGTTACTAATTCGAGCAAATAGAAAGGGTGGTTCTTCTGTTTGCGACAAAATGAGGTGAGTGTTGCTTTATTTTTTGGTTGGTTCTTTTCCTGATCAGGTGCTCTCATTTTGATAACATGATATCTCTCCCTGGAACTTGCAGTTTTGACGTGTAAAAAGTACAGTGTGACAAGGGTGGGTCAGTGGGTTGCTTGATGCTGCAGCTTCATAGGAAGATCGCTTACAACTTCGCTTCCCCAGAAATAAGACCTTTATAGTATTATTACTTATATCTGTATACGTGTGGCACTGTAATATGCGTACTGGAGTCAGTTGTGGTGTCATGTTGCTTGATAACTACTTCCAAATAAATAAATTAACGTGACTTTTAACCAGATTATCAGTATCTTAACTAAGTTTGCTCCCTTGGCTGTGGTTAGCTGAAATTTTCTAAGTATGTGGTCATATTTATATCCTGTTATTCAAAATATACGCTTCGTGCAAGTTCTTGGTAGCAACTATGAAGGCAGTGTTGCAGATGATCTATAATAAACGTTGCGTGTTCTTCCCTCATGTGCCAGTGTAGCGGCACTGACCTTACTGGTACAGGTCAAATGGCGTGTGATCTGGACAGGTCATGCACCAAATGTGAGCTCCGCTGGTTTTGGAATCATGTCGACTCAAACTAGCGCTTGCTTGTCCCACATGCAAGGCCAAGCAAGGATTCGGGATAGCCTGGAAGCGGCCAGCAGCAGATGGATTCTGACTTTCGAGAGTAGCTATCCATTTTGTCATCCCTCAGGAATCCATATCCCGGAAGCAAGCAGCACCTGTCGCCTTGGGTTTCTTGCTTTCGTACCTTGTGTAGTTGCGTACAAGGAAACGACAAGCGGCCAGTGAAGCAAGGAAGCTCCTTGCTGCTAGGAAACCAGAGTTCATGAAACCGGATAAGCAAGTTATCTACGTTATCAAGAACGTATCTGGTGCACCTGGACTGAGCCTACAGATTCATGATAAAGTTTGACAAAATTCTGAAAAAAAACTGAGATATGCACAACAGACGTCTACATTGTAACAAAATTTTCAGTTCAATTTCGACCTTACGCGATGATAATAAACGCAGTTTGGACTGTCAGTTTGTCTTTATTTACTTTTTGTGGATCGGAGGGAGTACATGTTAAGCAGAAAGTTAAATTGTCCATAACTGGCTGGTTGGTAAAGGAGTGAAAACTGAAGCCCACACGCTAGAGAAAATAAGATACTGCATGCTCACGTTCCATATGTATTTTCGCCATTCATTATGTTCCATGTTTAAGATGCAATATGGTCTGGCTGAACCCCACCTTATTCACTGCTACCTGTTTTGTACTTTCAGTAGTTTTAAGTAAATCTCAAGAACATGAGAAGCATCATAGGAGACAGCTTACACTATTTTAACCATAATAAAAACAAGGCGTGCGAAGAATGTGAGTAATTCGTGATTTCATTTCAAGAATAATCAGAATACAGTGTACATCCATTGACAGAATTACTCACGGGAAGAATTCTACAAGGCCACCAACATCCCTACACAACAACTTGGCTTCAGAAGCCATTTTCCTGCTCCTATATAGCACTAGGTTTGTGAGCCGGTGCTTGGGCTGCGGCTCGAATGATCTTGCCTCGGCGTCCTTCCCGAGCAGTAGGAGCTCCCGCGCGGGCATCACATTGCCCCACCAGAACTCACGCAGGACTTCGTGGATGAGCTCCCAGTATGCGCGGTCCCGAGGCACCCGGAAGAGGCTGCTCCCGTTGGGGGTCCAACAGTAGAGATCAACCCAGTCTCTGCCCATGATTTCCATCAGGCCTTGCACCTGTGGCATGTAGTAGTAGGGCACGATACGCCATGGAAGAGCAATCTCAGGCTTACCCTTGTTGTACGGACACTTGACTTCCAGGATCCCGCCGTCGGGGTCACACCCAAGAATGCCATCAGGTGAAGCTCCGAGCCACCCAGAATTGGCCTCGGTGTGAACGGCAAAACCAAGGGAACCCACCGACCGTCCTGTGATGGTCGTGTACTGCTCTACGGCCATGCTTTCATGATTTGTCCCCCAGGCCATGGCAGACTTGGCTGAATCCGCCAACTTGACGTCGCTTGGTCCGAAGACCTTCTCACTCCACAGCTCCGACCGTCTGTTGCCGGCCCAGAAACCCAAAGCGGTGCTGAAGGTGCTTGTGGTGAGCTTGTCCTTGCGTAGAGCAAACCATTCCTCCGACCGCTGGGTCACGTCTGAAGAGGGAAGCTGGGCGGACACCATGAGGGCCGAAGATGACGTGAGAGATAGCAATGAAGACCGTGTATAAATCTGCAAAGATGAACCCGAGCAGCTGCGAGGAATATAGCCTTCAAAGTTTCTTCTCGACGGCAAGGATGCGGACGGAGTTAAACGCACACGAGTCGTTGAGCAAAATGCCGTTGGGATTGGCAGGAGTGTCCTGAACAAATAAGAAACTGCTCAATGGTTAGAAAGCATGTTCAATTCCGACACAGTTTGCAGTAATTACGGAATAGCTGGGATATCATACATAGGAGGTGCTCCACAAGAATGGCCAACCGTCTGAAATGTGCGTGTAACACATGACAGAGTTTATGTTATGCTTCTCTTATACGAAGAGATCGCCTCACTTGTTGAATAAAGCATGGAAGAATTTTGCAAGCAACTTGCTACCAAGGGTTTATTCCTTGCCTTGTTTGGTTTCAGGAAGCACACATGCTTGGGGCAAGTAAACGTTTCAACAGGAAGCACGCATGCTTGGGACAAGCAAACATTTCTGACAGGCGAGCAACGTATGCTACAGCGAAATAGCTGCCTGAAAGTAACATCCTCAATCCTGTATTTGTTAATCTAACCGGGAGATTTGAGCCTTGTACGGGTGCAACTTGCAGTACTGAATCGGTTGCAGTCAAATTAGAAACAACATAAGCTAGCTAGTAGTAGTAGCTACGACTGACCAATCCATAGACGATCCCAAACTAAACCGGACTTGAGCAAGCATTTCTCAAACAAATTTCGCATTTGGAAACGGGCTGCGTCATTCAGTCAGTCTCTTCGGTTACAGTGCTCTCAAAGTTCTGTAGGAGGGCGAGGCCGGGAGAGTGACAGACTGACAGTGAAGTGAAGGCGAAAGCAATAGAGAGTAGGCTGGGGGTGGGTAGCTCGCTCACCTGCGCGGTGCGGGAGGGCGAGCGACGAGGCCGGCCTACCGGAGCGGAGCCCCGGCCTCGGCGGCGCGGCCCCTCGGCTGAGCGCGTGACGGCCGGCGGCCGCCGCGTGCGGAGAGGCTGCCATGGCTAGGTCTCCGCTTGTGGATGGGCCGCTGCTTCCCTCCGTATGGGTTCGGTTCGGGACAGACAAGCGGAAGGTCTCGGTCCGGCTCGAACACGACCTGCCTTCGTTCGGCGCAGGGGCAAAAGCGTCATTACAGACCAGAATGCGTAGCAGGCTGAAGAATTTATCCAGCAGTCAGTCTCGCGACCGGCCGCCGCAGCGGCGAGGGCGAAGCGACCGGAGGTAATGGAGGATGGCGGCGACGTCCCGGAGAACGCCAACGAGCGTAATGCCAACAGTTTTTCTTGCGGGTCGATTTTACTGTGTCAGAGGGTTCTTCTACGATTCGTTTCTGATCGATTTCTGGGTTTTCGCCGCCGCAGATTGCCCCGGGACGCAGTCGGAAGCGGCGGGCAAGGCGGAGTCGTGCGCCGGGTGCCCCAACCAGAAGATCTGCGCCACCGCGCCCAAGGGCCCTGACCCCGGTAAAACCCTGCTCCTTGCCCCACTGCCCTGACCCCGTTTCCCCAAGTCTGATACGGAGTACTTGTGTGACGTCAGTATGTTTGCTTGCTGTTGCTGGCATGTTGCGGCGATGCTGGTTGTGGTCAGGTGTTTGTTGCAGCTGAGTGCGACTGTACGAGATTAGTACAGGGCGTATGGTCTGCACTTGTGTGAGCATGCTTTGCAATTGTCTTAGCTCTCGTGCAGAAGATTTTACAGTTGTCTTGAGCAAATTTTGCATGCTTTCATGCGTACAAGTTGTGTTAGTATGTCTGACCATGTATTCCATGGTGTTGAAGAAGTTAAGATGGTATAAACTGTGAAACAATGGTCTGGTATGCACTAGGAAAATATATGAGATGCCTGATTCTACTGTTTGTTCATTGATGATTGGTTCTCTGGTACTGTTTGTATTACCGTATAACGGTGTCTTTGTACATGTGTCCAAATTTTAGTTGATTCTTGGAGTAGTCACCCCCACACAGTTTGATCACTGGAAAGTTGGACGATTAAGTAATTGAACAACCTACCATTGTGTTAAGCTTCTCATACATTTACACGCAAACTAAAGCATTGGCTCTGTTATTTGTGTATGTGTGCTGCCCTTCATGGATGCTATTACTGCTGCTTTATATTGACCTGGCTATAAGAACTACGGAGTACGACCTAAGGTTCTACAAGCACACATAAAGCCACATTACCTTTTAACTTTTTTTTCTCGAGTGAGCATCCTATCATATGTACCCTTTAGCATGATTATGCTTGTACAAGGTATGCCCTATGTGATTATTTGTGTATCATATTCATACCATCTTAATGTTCTCCGATCTATATTATATCTGTTCTTGGGGGAGGCAATGCTAAATTGATTCATTTTATTTCCAGACCTGCTTGCCATCATTGAGCGAATGAATACCGTGAAACATAAGATACTGGTGTTGTCTGGCAAGGGTGGTGTCGGGAAGAGTACATTTTCAGCACAACTCTCATTTGCCCTTGCTGAGATGGACTATCAGGTTGGCCTTCTTGACATAGACATATGTGGACCTAGCATCCCAAAAATGTTAGGCCTTGAAGGCCAGGATATTCATCAGAGTAATATTGGTTGGTCGCCTGTGTATGTTGAATCCAACCTTGGTGTCATGTCAATTGGCTTTATGCTGCCCAACCCAGATGATGCTGTCATATGGAGAGGCCCTCGCAAGAATGGGCTCATCAAACAGTTTCTAAAAGATGTTGATTGGGGTGAGATCGACTACCTCGTGGTGGATGCTCCTCCAGGTACCTCAGATGAACATATTACAATTGTGCAGTACCTCCAGATCGCAGGAATCGATGGTGCCATCATCGTTACCACCCCACAGCAAGTTTCTCTTATTGACGTGAGGAAGGAGATAAATTTCTGCAAAAAGGTTAGGGTTCCTGTTCTGGGTGTTGTCGAGAACATGAGTGGCTTGAGGCAGACACTTCCAGATATGAAATTTGTGAAGCCAAGTGCGACAGGGGAGATAGATGCCACAGAATGGGCACTGGAGTACATCAAGGACAAGGCTCCTGAACTTCTATCGCTCGTTGCATGCAGCGAGGTGTTCGATAGCAGCACAGGTGGCGCTGAGAAGATGTGTCATGAGATGGAGGTCCCTTTCCTTGGAAAGGTGCCCATGGATCCGCAGCTGGGGAAGGCGGCTGAGGAGGGGAGATCATGCTTCTCGGATCAGAAGTGCACTGCAAGTGCCACAGCTCTTAAAAGCATAATCAAGAAGCTGATCAAGACACAGTAAATATAGTGTCGACATGTAGCCATGAAAATGACACCACCTGTATATTATTACATTTTGTGGCACTCTTAGCTTTGCAGAAAACATTATGTTGTCACGTGCAAATTCGGTAAGATTTTGCGTTGGTCTGTCTTAATGCAGTTGGAAGGAAAGGACGAAGAACGACTTGTAGAAATTATGAGATGTCCTACAAACAGAATCCTCAGCGTAATGTCATTGCCTTCCTGACCCATTTTTATTTGTGTTTAGAGGGCTCTTCATTTATTTTGGGCTAATTTTGTGTGTGAACCTAGTTATGATAGAAAAATTGGCGATTGTTTGGCTCACAGTTTACCTCCCGTGATCAGATTATACCACGGTCTGGTGTACTTACTCATCGAGCAATTTAACATGATGTTCTGATCAGGACTGGTTCTGATTGATCCCAAGGTGTAGATTTATGTTAGAGATCGAGATGGCAGGCAAGGGGAATGGGTCGAGACTATATGGATCCGCTTCCATGTGTCGGACTCATCGCCAGCGAGCTGGATCTGGCGAATTCCATGCTCCGCAGAACCTTAGTTTTTGTGATTGCTGGACCAAGCCGTCTTCGACATTACATTTGCATGTTATTGGACGGCATAGAAAGTTTCCACTGACCGGAAAACCTCTATTCCTGCTCTTTTCAAAAGGTGAACCTCAACAAACGTCTACATCAAACGCTCCAAAAAGCTTCAAAATGAGTAAGGTTTATTGTAACTAACGATTTCTCAGAATATATTTTTTCCTATTAAGTAAAATTGATATATAGAACATCAAACTGGGTGTGGCCCACATCGTGTGGAAATCACTGTTAGCAGTGAAGTGAACAACGACTGAAACACTGCATTTCTTTTATTTCACAACGTAGTGGGGTATATTTATCCAAGCAGATCAGTTATTACAACGCCAGGTAATTGACGGCACAGTGAAAGCTCGCAACACTTGTATCCGTGAAAGTTTCAGTCTTCCTATCTAAGCGATACCTACGATGATTGATGGGGTCACTCTATGCAAGGGTGGGCGGTATCCATATGTAACCGTGGGTCTGCATATACCCAACCTTCTCGCTCAGTTCATCAGCTTCCTTGGGGCCTCGGCTGCCAGGCTCATATGAAACGGCCTTCAGCTTGCCCGCGTCGATGTCATGCAACAAGGGAGTGAAGATCTGCCATGCAGCCTGAAAACACCCAATACAATGTCAGGGAGAGAATGTGAAATAGAAGAGTACGATTAGGAAAAAAAGAAATACAAGGGTCCAAGGGTCCCTTCAAAGAAATTATGTATGGTGGAACAGGACCTTCAGCTCATCTCGACGCACAAAGTGCTGCTGGTCTCCTCTTATTCTGTGGAAACATGGATACCCGTCAGTTCGAATTACTACTACTATAATGTGATAGTATAACATGAGAAGGAATATGTGTAACTGCATGGATGTTTTACTGATTTTAGGGCTGAATAAATCTCTTTCAAGAAGAGGTGTTAATGTAGGAAGAATGTTACATACGTATCCAAAATGAGGCGCTCGTATGCCTCCGGAATTTTGACATTTTGGTACCGCATCCCATATGACAGATCAAGTTCACTCTGTTCAGTAGCCATTTCTAATCCAGGTTTCTTCACCTGCATAAATTTATGTAATGTAAGTAAATTATATCAGCATTTATGTTCTGCTCAAATGTCAGAAGATTTTGCTGGAGAAAAAAGGCATTAGAAATTACATAAGTAGCTGGACTTACAGTTAGTTTCATGTACATGGCTTCTGATGGCTGGAGGCGTATGACAAACTCATTTCTTCCTTGCTTCTTACCTTCAACATGTTAAATTTTGAAGAGTCATTACATCTCAAATTTTAACTTGCACGTACAATAGAATAACAAATATAGCACACTAGTACTGGTAGCAAAAATATGTCAACAAGACAGGCATCCAACTAGGCTGAAACGTGAGGGGATTTTCATCTTAATTTAACACCCTGACGAATCTACTAACATGCCACAATAGGATAAGGCAGGCTTACAAAATATGATATATGGTGTAATCAGTGAAACCTGACGATCTCTGTGCATGGATAGTTTTGCTCATTGTGTACTGTCAGTGAAACCTGACCTATACTTTTGCGTCTCAAATCTCACGGTATCAAACTTATGAAAGTGCTTATAGTTTTCTACTGCCTTGTTAATAATGTAAGGGCACTTCATTAGTATTTTTTAGAACAGGTACTGATAAACACACTTGATTAAGTAGTGACATTGTATGACGCAGAATTGACTACACCGTGAAAATTAACTTCAGAGCACATACATCTGAAAATGTCACCAGGAACATCCTTGAACTGCACACGAATTTCTGCTTTCCTTGAGTTTAATGCTTTACCAGCTTTAAGAATGAAAGGAACACCTGTCCGGTATGAATATATGGGAGTTAAGAGAAAAGATGAAGATGCTATGATCCAGAGAGGCCATCCCAAATAAAAGAATAAATACTGGCTGTTAGACATACCTTCCCATCTTTCATTGTGTACCCGAAGCACAATAGATGCAAACGTTGGGGTATTGGAGTCATCTGGCACTGTAGGATCATCCTTGTAGCCCTGATATTGTCCAAGGACTACCTCTTCGTCCTTTATCGGGTTCACAGATTGCAGAACCTGCCATTAACGCGGAAAACTGATTATGCTTAGCAGTAAACCAACAGGACAAACAAAAGATGCATACTCTCCTACATTTTACAGAGGAAATCAAGTTACATCAAACAAAGAAAGATGCACTATGGTAGTAGCACATGGAGAGTAGAGGGAGGTAAGAACCTTGACTTTCTCATCTCTAATGTGCTCAGGCTTAAGAGATACAGGCTTTTCCATTGCAACCAAACAGAAAACCTGCACAAGGTAGCGATGTTATTATTGAACATTTGAACTGTTTAACTCATATCTAGAAAAAGTTACTGCATTTATTAGTTAAGTCATATATAAACCTGCATGAAAACTGTGCCCCTCCATATTACACGGATAACATTAATATAAAAACAAGCGTTAACTGTGTCAAGTCGCTAAAAGACAAAATATAATATGGAGTATTAAAATTTTATTAATTTTTACCTGCAATAAATGGTTCTGGATGATATCACGGATGATTCTGCAATTACAAGAGGGAGGTTAGGCACTTTGGGTGATAGTTTTGGTTAATATAAGCTGTGAGTTTTACTAGAATTCATTATTGAGTGTTTCAGTTGCTATAAAATTGTTGTTATAATATTTTTCAATGGTGAAATTTCCAAAACATGGCAAATAGAGCTATATACACAATGTCGCATGTTCAAATACAAAATGAACATACTGATCAACAAGGACCAACGAGGACCAAAGACATATCTAAAATATGTGATACCTTACCCTTGCTTGCCAGAGGCATTGCAAGATTAATATTCTTTGCTTTTAGGGCCATGATTTTACAATAGAACTATATAAGGGTATATTAGATAACTTGTTAATAATGTAATGCTTCTACATACCCATATTGATCAAAATATCCTCCACGTCCATCAGTTCCGAAGTCCTCCCTGAACACAATCTGCAGGGTTGAATTCATTAAATACCAAAGCTATTATAAATTCCTACTCTGTAGCTGGGGCACAAGTTATTTATCTGGGAGCCAATCAGTTGTACTAGCTTCAATTTAGTTCACCTCAACAAATATAAAAATAAATCTTAAGTAGCAAAACTTATGCAATAACCTACAAACACATTCTTGCATGGTGTAGTAACTGCAGGTTACGGATTTATTGCATCAACATTTGTAATTCTGTAAGTTACCTACTGCTGAGTGCTCACTAATAAAGAGAGATAAGCATACCTGTATATTATCAACGTTGTCACGATTCCAAAGAGGCAAAAACAAACGGTTCGCAAAACGAAGCACAAGCTGCAAAATGTGGTTGGTTCAAAAGGAATTAGCTCAATGTTAGGAGAATAAAAAACATCTGAACAGAGTTATAAAAATATTACCAAGTTTTGGACCAACTCTTTTCCCAAGTAATGGTCAATCCTGTAGAGCTGATCTTCCTCGAATAGCTCCCCAAGTTGAGAACTTAGTTCTTCTGCTGAGTCCAAGTCCTTTCCAAATGGCTTCTCAACAATTACTCTAGTCCATCCAGTGCGAGAACCTGCATGCACATCATTAATGATTGTCCTAAAATTAGACAACATAACAATGCAATTTACTATGGTAGTGTGCAGTTCCGGGTTTTTCTTTTCTGAGCTGGAGTGAACATTGGGTAGGAACTAAGATCATCAAATGATCATGTCTAATTACTACTGCACAGCTGGAAGTGCAGGAATAAAAATGTATGCATTTATTGCCTTATAAACTAAGGTAATGGGAAAATGTCCTGATGAAGGCTTCTGAAAATTATAGGAAAGAACCTTACTTGGATTCATGCAATATGTTCGGATCATTTTGCAAACTGAAGGGTAGACAGATGGAGGCAATGCCAAATAAAAGAGCCTGCGAGAGATTCCCGAGTTGTTTGACATCTCATACTCTGATATTTCCTTATTCAATTTACCAAATCCTTCTCCGCTGTCATAGGAACCACTGACATATTTTATCTGCAATACAAATTTACCATGATGAAATGCATGTTACATAAGTAATATGAGTATAGTTATACACAACAACTTACCAATTGCAAGAATTCTGAAAGATGTTCCTCTGAGGCTCCTTTGAGATATCTGTAAAAAACAATTAAGCCAACAATACAATCAAAACATGCTAACTTGATGATTGAAGTTCAGTAAGTATAGGCACATGCTCTTTCAGTTTCGGTAAACCACTATCTCAGTCCATATAGCAAATCGCAGATCAACAGTGTCTGTGCTTAAAGGATTGAAGTCTGATTTGGCAGACATCCATCCGAGTATGCAGAGTCCCGGTAGATAGAGATGCAACCATGCTTATACGAGTCTACAAGAGTCTAAATGCAACAGCGAGATGGAAGAACCTAGAGTCATTTTTCCAAGAACACAATAGAGCATTGTTCTAAATAATATTTAAGTACGGAAGAAAATAATGTCATTTTTCCAAGTACACAACAGCGAGGTTCTTTGCACGCTGAACGTAAATTCTGTGTTACGCTACCATAAACTTCTTTCAGCCATCAGAGACTTACCCACGGATGCGTTCTCTCAGCCCATCATCAGACATATTTGATCTCGCATACCCAAATATATGCACTTCACCAGATTGTATGAACCCCTGCAATACGTAGCAATAAAGTAAGCAAATTTATCAGATAGTGGATAGTATAATAGACACTACACAGAAATAGCATGCCAGTAAATAGTACGTTAATGCTAAGCTACCAGTCCTTTGATCTGACTCCGAAAGCATTAATTTAAATCCAGAAAGAAACATGGTTACAGATGTTTGCGCTTATACTTGTGATAAGGTTATTTCAAGAAAATGAATACGGATTATTTACTCTGGAATGCCTCAACTGAATGTACATTCCCTTTCACACTAAAGAGTTTGTAAATTTCATAAGAAAGGACTAGTTAATGTCCAATTACCTGCTCAAAAAGGTGGTAGAGTGCAGGGAAGGTTTTCTTCTTGGCAAGGTCTCCAGAAGCCCCAAGTACAATGATAGAGAGGCATCCTTGCTCCACAGGAAGTTCTAGGTCTTTTGCTAAAGAATTAAAACTGCTCTGTCTGGATGACGCCGAAGAATCAGTTCCCGCCATCACAAATAGGATGAATCTCTTGCTCCTTCAGCAGTATACCTAACCAAGTGAGTAAGACATAATTAAATGGCAAAGATTATCAGAACTTAGTCTATGATTGTCATGCCACTAATTGAAATGGAAGATCCAGTATCAGACAAAATTAGCTAGCAGACGGTGTGAATAGTATGCTTGGTTTGGTTTGTTCCGTGTATATCCATTTTATACACAAGGCAAGGCATGCTACTATTTCCCCTGAAAGCTGGAAATATATTTTAAAAAAGATACATGACTAGATTTAAAACCACACTGCTTGCTGTACCTCATTCTTCTTATGACAACGTGATCTCACCAACTGCCAAGAACACTACCGGCACTATATACACCGGAGATCACCATAACAATATTTGACAAACACATGCCATTCAGGATAACTCTGATCGCAAACCTGACAACACTGAATTCAGATACAACACTACACGAGACACGACCCAGTTCCAATTTGCACAGCCTTTCACGAAAACAAGCCCGTACTTCAGGCCGGATTTTGACCTTGCGAGACTTCACTTACGGTGAAAGTAGCAGTAGAGCAATTCTAGTAGTAGCAGAAGTAGAACTGAAAACAAGCCCAAACCCAATTTGGACAACCTTTCAGGAAAACAAGGCCGTACTTCAATCCGGAGTCTGACCTTGCGAGACTGACTTATTACGGTGAAAAGTAGAAGTAGAGTAGTAATTCTAGTAGTAGCAGTAGTAGAACTGAAGAAAGGAAGGACTCAAAAGGACCAAAACAACATTCCTAGTACTCCGTAGTAATTCTCATCAACAAACGAAACCGCTCCTCCCGGGCGGAACGAGCGACCGCACGAGACGAAACACCCGGCGGAGACCAGATTCCCCGGAATGGGGAAAACGTGCAGCCCCAAAACCCTACTAGGCTGAAAAGCTTTAACCGCAATTCGTGGCATTTAATGGGGAGGGATCCTCGAATCTGGGAGCGGGACGGACGAACATCTCCATCCCCCCACCCCCGGTAGGGCGTCAACCACGGCTCGAGATCCGTGCCGCACGGCCTCGCAGAGCAGGGCGCGGTCGAGGATGGAAATCTATCTAGAGGAAGAAGAAAAAGCGCGCAACGAACGCGACTCACTCTCCGAAATCAAACAAAAAAAAACCCCGGAAAAAACTTTGCCGGAACAAGCAGGACAGAAGCAGAGCAGATTGCGACGATCGAGGAACCTCGGGCCTGCCTACTCCGCTGGCGGAAGCGGAACGAGAGCGACTCTCCACGAACGACACACTCGCTAGAGAAGAGAACCTCTATAGCAGTAATCAGCCGGGGGTGGCGGGGTGGGTCGGAGACGGATCACTGACCAGTGGTGGCGATCGAGATTCGCTCGCGCGCGGGCGGGCGAGCGAGGTCGGCCGCCGCGTTGATGGCTGCTGCTGCTGCGCGGGGCGGGGCGGGGCGGACGGGAATGGCTCCTTCGGTCCGTGCTTCTATGGTGGGATTGGGAGGCCCGCCATTTATACGGCGACGGCGTGAGTGAGTCACAGTCGCCGCCTCGGCTGCCCGATTTCGCCTCACCTGTCCGCCACCTACCTGTCTTTCTCTCTTCGTGTGGCTGCGTGCTCCGTGTTGCGCCACCAACCGCAGAGCGTACGTGGAGCATCGAACAATTGGGAAAGGTAAGGAATTCAGGGGCTTTTATGTGAAAAGTTGTCGATTGTTTTTTTCCCCACATTTTATTTATTTATTATTCCACAATTAGTTTATGGGAAAGGAGAGATTATGCTCATGTTTCCTTTGGAGATTTGAATAGTGTTACAAGGGTCCCATTCTACTCCCTCCGTTTTACAATATAATAATGTATGTTTTAGATTTTTTTTCACATGCATATAACTGAACTTATATTTAGATACATTTTAGTGTATGTACACACTTATTTCGATATGAATCTAGACCAAAACATCTTATATTATGCCTTATGAAACAGAGGGAGTACGTACGTGGAAAGAAATGGATTTTCCATATGCCCAAATATACTCAGAGCAACAAGCATAGATGTGTTGTTTGGGCATGATCGCAACAATGCAGCTTTTTCGTTTTTCTTTTGTTTCTGATCAGCCCTCTAAGGAGTAGTGAGGATCTACTAATTCTTGAAACAGGATTTCGTCTCGCTATATAAATATAGCAACCAACCGATACAAATGGTGGAGCCACAACACAGTCAAAAGACCAAACGAGAAACACAAGAGAGAGAAAAAGGAAAGAATGTCGATAACAGCAGATCAGCAAAACTAAGATGACATGCATCCGATGCACCCACCGAAAAAGACCCATCACGTTCTGAAAGCTCCGGACCATCGCGTACCAAGCACCACCTTTAAGAAGGACTGCGCCGACGACGACACTGATGCCCGGACATGTCCTAGGGTTTCCCCGTATGCAAGGGTGAGCGGGGGAGGGTTGACACGACATCCTTGAAGAAGGAATGACAGCCCCGTAGGAGTCGTCATGTCGATCGTAAGATTCGCATGTATTTACATTTGTTAGACTCGAGGATCTAAAAGTCCTCAGAGAAGGATGATTCGTTAGATAGCGTGTATTTACATCGATTTTGAATTTAAGAACTTTGTGAATGATATAATTTCAATCCAACTATGCCTTTCCTCGTTGAGAATGAATACGCGGGACTCATATTCTCATACGTTACGTGCACAACAGTACACTCCCTTTCATCGCGTACGATTGCCTGGGTCTGGACACAAGTTCGTTGTTCATCACGAAGACGAGTAATGGCGAGACCAACCATGCATTAATGCTCGATCGGAGCCTTGGTGATTTGACTAGTACTCCCTTTATTTTTTGTTTAGTACCAATTCAAACATTTTAAATATTTGATCAATTTATAAAAAAGCACAACATGTTCTCTCCCTTCTAAATTTAAGACGTTTTAACAATTTTTCACATTCATATATGTACACACATCTATCTAGATATGTTTTAGTGTACTCATTTTAGTATGAGTGGATAATATGTGTTCCTCTTAAAACATCTTATATTGTGAAACCGAGGGAGTATACGATATAACAATAACATTCGTATACTTTGAAACTTCATTTAAGATGAATCTAGTGAGACTAATTTACTGATGAAAATAGAGAAATAGACCAGGCAATCATTAAAAAAGATAAAATCTGGTTGAATGAAAGGAACTATGATAATAAAAAAATGCCAAACGCAGCCTAAATCTCATGACGTTGAAAGTTTGGCCATTCTTGGTAGAAAACGTACATTGTCCTTTTTATGGAGAGGGGGTATTAATCATACCAAGATGTTATTGTCATCGTGCGGTACTGATGTTTGAAACGGCGTAGCGCTTGAGACAGCATTTCCATTCGATTGTTTGTTTCTACAATCCACTTGGATGTGACAATCAGTACTTGTTTGTGACGCTCTATTGGCACATGTCGTCGTGTTATTGGGAGCGACTCACTAAACATGTCCTTTTCAGTGAACGCTCTCAATACAATTTTACTCAATTTTCTTCTCAGAAAAAGAGAATTAAATTGAATTGTCTAGACTAAAATCATGTTACATAGTTTTGAACAAATAAAATTGTTCATGAAATAAATCAAATAATTTAAACAAATATTTATATAAAAATAAATTGCACGGCAGTTAGGAGAGCTGGCTGGCTTGTCCTTTGAGTACCCACGTATGTGTAACTAAACTAATTTGTAACTGCTCGTGAGTTTTTTTTTGTCTCGGATTTTGACGATTATTGTGAGGAAAGTGGAAAATTCTTTAGGCAAATCATGATTAATCTGGGTAAGAGGAGCCTGATAATAGTATGGGTGCTCATCATGCTTTGGAGGATCAATACGGCTCTCAATGATAATGGTGTGCAAGATCACACAAGTCTACTACATAAATCGTCATCGACATCTTCCTATAGCACATCTTCATTTTCAAGATATGGACCAAAGCATTAGCATTGTCAGGCGTATCTTCGCGAATTGTTCCCCAAATGAAAGCGAGAGGACGTGCCTGCTTTGCTCCCTTTGACTTTCAAAACATAAACCCGGAGAGAAAAAAACAGAAAATAGTGGTATGTGGTAGAAGAACTGGATGGAGGAATCCTTTCTTTGACTAGGTGGTCGAATTTTTAGGTGTTGTGGTCGGCGTCAGGTGTAAATTCGAGGAGGCGGTCAGCTGTGTAGTAGTATCCGGCCGGCTGCTATCATCCCAGATTTTTTTGTTTTTCATCCTAGACTAGATCCACCACACGAACCAACCAACTGCTCGTGCAAACTGGGAAGCTTGTTTCATACTACTTCGAAACAAGCCAAGAAACCGTGGAGCCAGTGCTGCCATGGAAACTAGCAGTAGCAGCAATCTTCCAAGGTTCAGACCTCGTTTCGACGACGCCCTTTTCATTTCGCTGTGAAACTCCACGATGTCAGCAGCTGCCGATCGAGGACTTTCAGGCTGATCTCCTCATGTCGTGGACACGTGAGACCTCGTGTGTTTCTTTTTTCCTTCAGCTAGTGGTTCAGAGGTGCTCCAAACTGAATTTAGCTTGCTAGCCTGCTGGTGGTTGGATGTTCAAACAGTTGGAGCATCTAGCTGATCTGTGGACACGCACCACAGAACACCGCGTATCAGATCGGATCACGCCAATCTCAATGTGCCACTTGGACTTCGGCAGTACACCTTGTATACTTGAATGTATTGATGATCGAAGTTAGTACGGTAGGACTAGGACATGGTGTTTCGGGTCGTAGGTCGGGACGCACCCGTCATGAAAATGTCAAATTTCAAACTAAATTATCGAATATGCACCCCGCATTTTCTAAATACGCACAAAAAGTTACGTTAAAAACAACAGTTTTTTATGGCCGTGATAAAAAGGAAAAAATATTTCGTAAAAAATCTTTTCGAGCACCTGGATTTGTCCTTTTTACGTGCCACAAGCAATGTTATTTTCTCATGAATTTTTTTGTGTGAACATAGAATATGCAGATACATCGTTTTTTCGTTTTTTTGTGACATTTTGAAATGCTATTTTTCGCATAGTGGATGCATCTACAGGTGTGAGCAGATGGTATCTCATACTGTAGAGCAATACTGTAGAGCAAATAACCATAGTGCAAGAATAAAACTGCAAAAAACATCCAATGGTAGAGACATCCTCGCGTCAGCTTCCGGGTCACTGAAAGTTTAGCAGCCTCGTCCGGCCGTCCCGATGCAGATGTTATAAGCAGAGCCGTAGCAGTCTCAGTCTAAACTAAGCGTGTGAGGTTGTGATCATGAAGATTTTATAGTATCAAACGGAGACTTTCTTATCCAAAGAAAGCATCTAGTACTCAGCACGATCATTCTTGCTGGCCCACGGACAATACCTGTTGAAAGTGCATCCCACTTTGCGACTTATCATCGCTGAAAAACAAAAATAATACTTACTAGTTGCCCATGAGAACATAAGAAATTGCTGCAGAAGGGAAAAAAGAAGCAACAACATCATGTAGAAACATGATAATGGGTTAATGCATGTAGGACAAGTATGAAGCCAACTTGCTTTATTGGTAAATCTCCGGTCAGCTCAAGCGTCGACCTTCTGATCAATATGCCAGGTTGCAAGGCCATGAAAAAAACCATGCAGCACAGGTTGCAAGGACATGAAAACAACCATGCAGCAAAGTCATCATCCTCTGTTTCTGTGGCTGTGGGGTCTTTTACACATTTCTAAAGGTGGGTTAAGCACCACGAACCCACAACACGTTTGACACATCAAATTTACATGCATGCTGCCACCAGAAAAATATGGGATCTAGTTCTGATGGTTCGACAATTGCAACGGGCAGATGATTGAATTCTCATACTACGGCAATGCACACACAGTCTTTTTCCAAACTGAAGTCCTTGAACCATGGAAGTTGATGAATCATGGGTGTCAGTGTTGAAAGGCATAACCAATTGTTACTGTGCTGGTGGTGCACTCTTGATGTTCTGCTGGTCTCACCTGCAAAGCATTCGAATATGTAAACTGTCACTATCTTGCACAAGTTACAAAAACATGTGGAAAGAACGGATGCTCCAGCAGGCAAGAAAGTACAGTCTGGCAACAGTATTATACAAGTATAATTTTCAGACATCTTGCGTCAACAGATATGCCTTGTGAAAATGCATGCATCAAAATGAAACTGCAACTTGGCTACTTAACATGTATCAGCAAGCAAATGGCCACTTGAGAACCGTAATTCTGCAGGTGATTCAGTAAGCTCGTAAAATTAGGCTCATTGCTCATTGGCCCTAGAACAGGGGTTGACATTACTGGACAACCATCACAAATAGTCTGCTGTTGGAATGTTATCTTAGTCTACATGGATAAAAAATAGTTTTACAAAACATAGGATAAGTTCAAATGCACTTTCCTTGCATTAAGGTACTAACAGAAGTTATACCTTTTGAACCACTTTGGTGTGGCTGATTTCTTATTTGGTGGTGGTGCAGAATCAGATCGGGGTGCATCATATTGATAAGCTGAATCAGAATTTTTCTTAGAAACATCAGACTGAACAGAAGGTTCCGAGATAAGTGACAGTCCATCCAAAGCTCGAATTTCTTCACGGAGATATGGTCCTGATTTTACACCATCAGTATTTAACTCCGACCCTGCAAGCCCAAAACAAAACAAAAAACATGTGAATATCTGAATGTCCAGTAACAACACTGGTTTAACATTGACAAGAATGCAGTACATCAATGAATGCCCAATTGAAGCTCATGCATATCACAAGAGCCAAATGCTGAAAAAGAGTAACAACACTGGTTTAACATTGACAAGAATGCAGTACATCAATGAATGCCCAACTGAAGCTCATGCATATCACAAGAGCCAAATGCTGAAAAAGAATCAGTAATCGTGCTCGTGTACATGTGTTCAAACTTCAAATGCACCACAAATACAACTTTACATAAATGGAAATGTGATTTTTTCAAGGCGCATGGAAAAAAATAACTTCAAGTTAAGAAGCAAGCATTTCTTATTTCTCAAATGACACAGTACTAGTTTTTAGATAATACATACCTACTGGTAGATCATAAGAAAAGAAGACGTTAGCCCCAGGGACAAAGCCAATTGTGTAGAAGTCCTGAGAGGTGTCCAGTATTCGCCTCTTTGGAGGAACTGTATCTGTTGTGAAATCAATGAATCAGACATTAAGAAGTTGTAACAGGTACATATGTAATGCACGGCTATGGAAGATCTATGGAAATCCCATTTAACTGAAAATTGCAACGGATGATTCTAGAAGATCCAAAAATTCTACAAGTTCTAGCGAAGGAACATATATGGCATATGGGTTCTGCGGTACATATTGCATCTATAATATGCAGCATCATAGCTATAATCAGACTGTATCAATTTGGACAATAGTGATATCCACAGGAAGTGCACAAGAGAAATAAGCATGATCCATTGGTGGCACAAAGCTACTGAGAAGACAACACAATGAAAACAGTAGGAACATTTGTGTTACATAAGTGCTAATCAAATTAGTGTTGTGAATCGCTGTACTGTAACCAAATTGTTTTTAATTAATTTATAGCACTTCATATTGGCTCGTTAAAAAATGGCCTAAAAAATTGGTTGTAAACCCTTTGCTAAGAATGATACACTAAAATTGTGTTCACAAGCAGTAAGTATAAGAGCATAGAAATTTTTAGTACATGTTGCTTCCCTGCTGTTGATGGTTGTCAACATATTTGCTTGTTAACAGTACAATGTTTATCATATACTAGTATAATATTATGCCCATCATAACCAGCATTATATTACCCATGGTGAAATAAAAGGAATTGATGAGTAGGAAACACGGAAAGGGTAACCATTACTTGTCAAACTCTAAAGCAGTCATCTCAAAAGAGCAGCAGAACTTACAAAGATAGAATGGCAGATCTGGTCTAGCAATTACTTTCATGAGAAGATCCACAAGACTATGTACCGCCGCTGATGGATGAAATTCAGCCTCAAGAATGTAACCATCAGGGAATCGGACCCTCATTGTTGCCTACACAGTTAAGGGGATCAGCAACAGAATGGGCGTTGCCCTGAAACTAGATCCAGAAAGAGACGGGGAAAAATAAACTAACCAAATGAGCATAATACGTCTCTATCTGAGAATTCCTAGACTAAAATAATAAGAAAAGGAAAAAAACGAATTTCTGGAAGTAACCAGCCTACAGTTAAAGGAATAGCAACTAAAGGGACTTTGCCCTGAAACTATATCCAGAGAGAGACGGAAGATACAAGCAAAATAAATGAGCATAAGATACATCTGAGAATTTCAAGACAAATTAATAAGAAAAGGAAAAAAAACACTGTAAGTGTTCAAAATCATGTGTATCAGCAATACGTAATTCTTCGCATTTTCCTACAAAAATATAATTGTCCTTAGAAGATACCTAAAGGTACTGTTAATATAAGGCTAGATACAAGAAAACTGTAAAAACAATCAACTAGAAGTAGAAAAGGCGTACCGGTACTGCGGTAACTAAATAGTAAGTAGTATGGTGTACTTTCCTACCTTTGTTAGCCTTGCTCTTTGAGCAGCAAGTTCTGCTTCCCGTATTTTACGAGTCTTCAGAATTTTCGACTGCTCTGCCAGGTGTCGCATTTAAACATGGTTACAGATAAGAAATTATAAAGCACCTATGATTTAAACAATGCCAGGTGGATGTTACAGTGATAAATCATATATGTGAATGTTTTCAGACAGTATCAAGAGTGCATACCTGCCATCCTGTTTGAAAACAACTTATAATAATCAGCAGGCTGGAGCTCATAGAAGTCATCGTCTTCCTCCTCTGCATGAGTCATGCCTTCGTGTCAAAACACAACTACCATAAAGACATAGAGCAGACAGTAGAAAAGAAAACGCATATAAATGTGTGTACCCTGATCTGCCTTGGGCAGATTGCTGGTCATTGACTCAAATGTTGTGCTTGAAAATATCCGGATCTCATGGCCAAGCTCTTGCGCCACTGCTTTCAGCTTGTTCTGTGATTTACAAAGAAAACACAGTTATTAGACTGCATTTACGTTTATTTTTCTATTTGTGGGAAGTCGTAATACAGAAGTTTGTCCAAAAAGAACATTCTTTGATGGGCACATAAATAAATAAAGAAAAAGATCTGCAAAATGCTGTGACTGACTATTTTCAATACATATAATTGTTGAGCCTATCAATGATTTACAAAGAAAACACAGTTATTAGACTGCATTTACTTTTATTTTTCTATTTGTGGGAAGTCGTAATACAGAAGTTTGTCCAAAAAGAACATTCTTTGATGGGCACATAAATAAATAAAGAAAAACATCTGCAAAATACTATGGCTGACTGATTTTCAATATGCATAATTTTTTAGCCTATCAATGATTTCGACACAAATTCGAAACCAATGGACTGAGCACAAAAGGCTAATCATGTGTGGTTCATTGGAAAAAAGAAACAATACAAGAAAGATGCCATAAAGGTCTTTCTGAAGTTCACAGCAAATCGTCACATTGAACATCGGAACAATGATGAACAGCCCATCATCTTTGAGAGGGCAAAGAAATGGTGTTAATAACAAGTGGATGCCATTACACTGTTTTGCGGAGCGCCTGGTTCCCTCCCTCCAAACTCTTCCCAAGATACAGTACTACCATTTTTCTGCCAACCAACTGATAACCATGCACGGCTAGCGTGAACAAGACGCTGCAATGTAGTAATAAATAGCTGTGTGCAAAAGAAGCTTCCGATGGCACCTAATAAACTCCTTCTAATGGTCATCAAAGTTGGTCCCGACAGAATTTCTCTCGAATGCAAACCATGGAGGCTACAGCATGCGGTGCTAAAAAATGCTAATTCCTTCACTTCCAACGGCAAGAAATCTACACACAGAGGAACGACAGCAGCAGGCTCTCAATTTGCAGGGGCTACGAACTCTCTGGTCCTAACAAACTGCCCAACCAAACCAATGGATTCCGTGCAAAGCTCTCGTGCTGCTGAGATATAACAGGAGCCCTGATTGGAATGAATCCACGGACTAAAACCTAGGTCAAAGAACTCCTCTTATGCAAGTGCAAGGCACGCGGCCAGGCGGATTCATTCCCCAATCACCCACACGATCATGCCGTGCGTGCGGGTGTTGCAAGTAAAGAATCGCTCTTCCACACACGAGGTTGGCAAGTAAAACACACATCAAGAACCGCAGATTTCTTGTAGACCGCATCAATGCGATCCATCTCCGCGACCTTTAATTCCAGCCAAGAACCAACCCCCCACGCAAAGAATCCGGGAGAGAGCGCGCCAACGGCGGCACAAAATCCTCACTTAATTCCACTCTACCAAATCCCGCCGCCAAGAACCCCGTCCGCCCCACCCACCCAAGATCGCGCGCCGCCGGGGAGACCAAACCGCATCCGCGCCAAGAAACAGTGCGAGGCGGCGCGAGGAGGTGGAGGAGAGAGAGGGAGACGTACCGGGACCGGGGCCGCCTGCTCCGGGGCGTCGAGATCCATGGAGAGCAGCAGCGCGAGCCCTCCGCCTTGGTCGTCCGCCTCCCTCTTCCGGCGCCTGGGGTTTATTTGGTGCGTGCAGGAGGAGGAGGAGGAGTAGGAGGAGTACTCTGCTTCCATCGCGAACCGGAGAAGGGAACGGGACGGATACGGGTTTCGTCAGAGAGAGAGAGAGAGAGAGGGAGGAACAGCTTCGGTGGGGCCTGCAGTGCTGGCTGGGTCGGTGAGATGCGTACGGGGTGCGTGGCCGTAGCCTCCTTTTATACCGGTCTCGCACTAGTAGGAGTACCAAGGAAGCTACCGAACCGAGATTGAGCGTTCAGCGTGTGTACTGTGTTTTTTAAAAAGGGCTGACATCAGGCCCACGGATAGATAAGAAATCAAGAGACAACAAATTTTAGCTTAAAATAGGTTTTTAAAAAACCCTGAAAACCTGTATAAAAACATGAACCCATCTCCGACCGTGTTCACCGTGAATGTGCAGCCTTCTAACAATTGTCACGTGCGGAGAGTTTCGATTAACCCGGAGTTTGCTGCCAAGAGTGACATAGTGGCATGCATCGTCTACATCCCACACGTTAAGCGCCGCTCCGACGGGTTCATGTTTTCCTTACCATCGGTAAAGCCCTACAGTGAGTCGTCATCGTCGGTTTTTCTGTTTTAGTTCGACACTCTCGTCACACCCAGATCCACACGTGGCTAACGCGCTGCGCTCACGGTCATGCCCCCACCAAAGAGATTCAGGACCGTCCTCCTGATTTCCGAGCTCCCCTCCCGAGCATGTCGTAGTCCAGGGGTCGTTGTCTAGGTGGGCTTTACCCGTTAGGTTCATCGATTGATAGTGGAGGAGAGACGAGGGGCTAAGGGTCCGCCCCTAGCTAGGCGTGATGAAGATATTACTTGTTTGTTCAAACCATCATCCAACAATTGATGATTTGTTAGCAAAAAAATCTCAAATTGGCCTCGGATGGGGAAAATCAAACTTGATTTGTGGTGTCTGGGAAAAACAAATCTATGTCTTTTTTTAAAAAAAATGTCAACATGCTATTATAATTGACCATTGCTTATTATTTATATAGAATACAATTCAACCCGTCAAAAAAAAAAAGAATACAAATCAATACAAAACAACTCACGCAGTGACAAGTTGTACCTGTCAGTGCTGGTGGATCATCTACCACTACCAGCATGGTTTTCTGTCTAAGGGCATCTCAAGTCGTTCGGCTCTCCGGCGCTTATAAGCGCTACGCCGACGCTAACTAAAACCTAGGGGGGCGATTTCACCATCCGTTCGGCGCGCCCAGTAAATGGATGGAATATATATTTAAAAGTTCTTCTTCCCGCCCCAAAAAACAGCCCGAGTGAACGAACATTTCTTAATCCCTAGTGTTTTGAGTGTTAGTTAACAATACCAATGATGTACTAATACTATTGGTAAGTATTTCAGTTTATGTGAGTTGCATATCACTTACTCCCAAGCCAAAATGTAGAGAAAAAGAGTTCCTGAATTCTTCCCAGAACCGGAATATTGGAGCCGGAAATTTTCAGGATTGGAAATTCCGGGTCTCCTATTTCTACCAGAAAAGTGGCTAAGGAAAAGAGAAAGTGGTTCTGACTTCAACCGGAAAATCAACTCGGAAATTTCATCAGCTCGGAATTTCCGAGTCACCCGGAAAACCACTCCAGAATTTGGCTAAGGAAAGAAGAGAAAGTGGTTATGACTTCAACCGGAAAATCAACTCGGAAATTTCATCAGCTCGGAATTTCCGAGTCACCCAGAAAACCACTCCAGAATTTGGCTAAGGAAAGAAGAGGAAGACGTTCTGACTCCAACCAGAAAATCAACTCGGAAATTTCACTGACTCGGAATTTCCGGGCAACCCTCAGAAACTTGAAGAAATTTGCCTAAGTCAAGATGTCGAAGACGTTATGATCTCAACTGGAAATTCAGCTCGGATATTTCATAGCACCGGATATTCCGGGTTACACGGAATTTCCGGGAGTCACTTATACCGGAATTTCCGGGTCATCGAGACAGCCAACGGCCAGATTTTGGGAGGGGGTATAAATACCCCCTCACTCACTCAAGAACAGTTAGCTCTCAGATTTTCTCTCTCCTACTATTCTTGAAAGCTCAAATCATCAAGATCTCCCAATCCCTCCACCCAAATTCGTTGATCTTTGGAGGATTGGAGGAGAAGGCCCGGATCTACATCTTCACCGAAGGGATTTGCATTTCCTCCCCATTCACTTGGGGACTTCGTGGCTAGGGTTTCCGGTGGGAAAACCTAGTTCACCATTGTTGTAATCTTGGTGTTGCCTTGACCTTTTGTGGTCCTTGACCTTCTGTGGTCATCTTGAGAGCCCCCAATTAAGTTGTGGGTGCGTGCCTCAAGCGTTTGTAAGGGATTCGATCTCCGCCCTAAAAGGGGATCAATAGTGGAAGGTGAACTCGCAACCTTTGTGGTTGAGTTCATCGGAGAAGAAGGTGAGCCTTTGTGGCGTTGCGGCTAACCTGTTGTGGTAGCGCACACCTCTCCAAACGAGACGTACACCCTTGGGTGGAACTCAGGTTTACATCTTCGTCTCCGCGTGCTTCACTCGGTTCCCCTTATCCTTACTCCCTTACTTTCTTGTCTTGTTAGCTTATTTATCTTGTTATTGCTTCGGTTGTCATTTAGGTAAATTCACCATAGTTGCATATCTAGAGAATTTACCTTTGTGTTGAGACTAAATTTGAAAATAACTAAAATTTGTAATAGCACCTATTCACCCCCCCACCCCCTCTAGGTGTCGGATTCCCGTTCAATTGGTATCAGAGCCTTGTTCACTTTTAAGGGCTTAACCGCCTAAGTGCAACGATGACGGAATCCGATGCCGAGAGGGCCGCCCGTGAGAAATTAGAGGCGGAGAAGGAGGCGTTAGCCAAAGGGTGAAAGAACATTTCTTAATCCCTAGTGTTTTGTGTGTTAGTTAACAATACCAATGATACTAATCCTATTGCTAAGTATTTCAGTTTGGGTGAAACTCATATCACAAATCATAAAGCCAAATTGTAGAGAAAAAGAGTTTCTGGAATTCTTCAGGGACTCGGATATTCCGGTTCCCCAACCGGATATTCCGAGTCGACCTCAGGAAAATTGGCTAAGTCAAGATTCAGAAGTGGTACTGACTTCAATCGGAAAATCAGCTCGGAAATTTCAAGGACCCGGATATTCCGGTTCACCAACCGGATATTCCGAGTCAACCTCAGAAAAATTGGCTAAGTCCAGATTCAGAAGTGGTACTGACTTCCATCGGAAAATCAGCTCGGAAATTTCAAGGACTCGGATATTCCGAGTCAACCTCAGAAAATCGACTAAGTCAAGTTCAGAATTGGCTCTGATCTCAACCGGAAATTCAGCTCGGATATTTTCAAAGGCCCGGATATTCCGGGTGACCGGAATTTCCGGTGTAACTTAAACCGGAATTTCCGGGTGACCAAGACAGCCAACGGCCAGATTTTGAGGGGGAGTATAAATACCCCCTCATGAAGGAGATATGCCCTAGAGGCAAATAAATAAGTAGTATTTATTGCATTATCTCATAAGTTTATAATAGGTTTGTGTATTATGCTATAACTGTATTAATCGGAATTATTAATACACGTGTGATACATAGACAACCAGGTCCCTAGCAAGCCTCTATATGAGCTAGTCCATTGGGCAACAGTTGATCGAGATTCCCGATCAAGGACAATGACGTCGGTTGACAATGGGGTCATCTTGTTAGTTGAATAAGGTGATGGACATACGCAAAGTATTGCAATAAGATCGTATTACGATGTTTGTCATTTGCAATAGATAAGAGTGTGATAGCTTATTCCTTAGACCGTGAGACCGTACTTATTGCTGCTTCGTAGGAGTGCTTTGAGAGCATCAAACGTTGTGTCTTATATAGCATGACAATAACGGTGTCCATCTTGGGTATTCCGAAAGAGCATCAAGACTTAAGGATCAAGAGCGGGATTTGTTCATTCTTGTAATGGAAAGATACTCTGGGCCCACTCGGTGAGATTACATCTATATAGCTGCGCAGCTTATGACTAGGTCATGAAGATGTAATATCGCAGACGAGTTAATAACCTTCGTCGGTAAGGAGATACAACAAAGGCATCGGTGTGTCTACGATCATATCTCGGACAAGGTAGTATCGCAGAGACAAAGGGAATGAATATCATACTTATGGTTCAACGACGATATTCGTGGAATGCACAGGGGTCGTCATATATTTCCAGGTATCCCTGACGATCATTGGTGAGCGGAGTGTCTCGACCATGTCTGGAGTGTTCCCGAACCGTAGCGTAACAAACTTAAGGTCTTAGCGACGCTAGGAGATAGGTTCTGGAATTTTATAGGTTTTTATTGGAGAGAGAGAAATGATCCGGAAAGAGTTCCGGTGGTCCGGAAGGAGTTCCGGTGAGCTATGGAATGGTTCCGAGAATGTCCGAAAGTTGTTCGGGTGGTTCCGAAATAGTTTCGGAGTCATGGGATATTGAATTATATATAAATATATTAATTATGAATTAATGGAATTTTTATATTAATTTAATATTAATTAAATAAAGGAAAAGGGGGGGCTCCCACCTACATGGGCCCTAAGAGGGCCCAAGAGGGGGGAGCCGCACCCCACAAGGGGGGTGGGCCCCATGGGATGTTCGGCCGGCCCATGGTGGGGGGCACCACCCCCCTCTCCTCCTTTAGTCCCACATGGGGAGCCAAGGGGGTTGGCACACCCCCTTCCCCCTTTATATGCCCCATGGGATGTTCGGCCGGCCCATGGCGGGGCGCACCACCCCCCTCTCCTCCTTTAGTCCCACATGGGGGAGCCAAGGGGGTTGGCACACCCCCTTCCCCCTTTATATAGCAAGGCATATTAATTGATTTAATATATAGGAAAATCCAATTAATTCCCGATTTCTCTCTCGATCTCGTGGTTCCCAAGTCGGAGCCGCGCCGAGCTGAGGAAGGAGGTCTCTATCCACCTAAGCCATACCGCAGAGCGCCGTTGCTCTGCGGGATTCCAGATAAGATCTACTCCTGTGATTTCAGCTGGATCTGAATGACCGGGAGTTGTCGCTAAGCTCTGCATGTTTGCGAGTGCTCGGAGGCTACTCTACTGAGGAGCTTGGGCGACGTCGTCTCGCCCCCTGCAGCCGCCGCGCCACCCCCCTCTGCTGCCGGCGCCCCAGCCCCGGTGCTGGCGCTCTGCCTTCTTCCGCCCGACGCCCGTCGACGCAGATCATCGTCGACACCCCGGCGTCATCGACTTCGACATCGCGGCAAGATCTTCGCGACCTCGAGGTCGGCTACGTACGACTTCATCGTCAACGCTTGTGCGGGAGCGTAATCCCCGCTATCGGTCTACATGGAGGTAATGTAACCCGTTCCGCCACCGTTATCACATGTACTAGATAGATAGATCCTGGCTAGTTAGGGTTTCGTACGCTAGAATTGCGTAATGGCTGGAGCAGTGGAGATAGCATCTATCGTAACGACCCGAAGGGCCCAGCAAGAGGAATTGAATCTAAGCGGGTATCTCTTGTAGCGGAGGGAAGAGGCAAGCGTTCCCTTCTGCCCCGTAACCCCTTCAGTGGTATCAGAGCCGATCTATGCGTAGTACTGCTGGTACGGTTAGAACTCATGTTTTATGAGGGCGTCTTTCTTATATTTGCTACCCTCTAGCGTGCACTTGCGATGCCTTCGGTATTGAGTTGATGAAGCGGCCCGGACCGAATTTACGCGTACGCTTACGCGAGACTGGTTCCACTACTGACATACGGCTTGCACCGTATCTGTGGCTGGCGGGTGTCTGTTTCTCTCTCTCTAGTCGGCAAAGCATTTTCAATGGAGGGCCCGAAAGGGATGCTTAAACATGCAATTATACGATCGACGTTGTGGTACAAAGTTCGTAGGTAGGGAAGCGGTTCTCTTACGAATAAGCCTATATGCCACGTAAAACTTGCAAAACTAAATAAAGCTAGAGGCATCTAACTTTGTTTTGCAGAGGCGTTATTTAATGTGACATGGTTACGGTAAGTTTTGATATTACTCGTACTGTCGAAGGCATTGGAGGGTTCCGTAGACTCGGAGCCATGCCGGGGCGCCAGGGGCCAGGCACATGGCGCCATGAAGGTCCAGGCGCATCGACCATGTCACATCGCACTTCAGTGCATCATTATTGTGTGCTGTTGTGTGTGCATCCTGTTGATTGCTTATATGCTAGGTATACAACGGTAGCATCATAAATAGGATGATCCCTAACAGATACCAAAATTGTGTTCTCCCTCGTTGCGCACCACCAAGAAAGTTCAACGTTATGAGGCAGGCCGTGATGATCGGGTGTCACACATCTCGTCGTTCGCATACAGTGGGTGTAAGCCATGTTGCACGCGCAGGCTCTTCGAGGTTTGATTGGCGATCCTAGCATACTCAGAGGTATGGCCTCGGAACATGGGAAGATCGAAAGATCGAGCACGAGTCATAGAGTTGTTATGATCGACATTTTATGTCCACCTTTGAAGCTGTGCTGCCGGCCGTGATGATCGGGGGTGGTGGAGTGGATGAGGGTCGTGTCATCGCCATTATTATTTTAGGGATAATAATCTTGGTGTGGTGTGTTTTTGATAATGAGATTATAGGACTAAAACTCACCTACATATTATAAACTTAACCTTACCTCTTTTGCGATCACATCTGTAGACTACGCAACTATACTTCGGTTACTTCTTCAAGAGCTCGGATTCTACCTTGGAAGCCGATGGGTCCAACTTCATCAGCTGGTGCATTGGTTTTAGAAACATTCTCCAAACACAACAAACATCCTATATGTGCTAGAACATTAGTTAGGAGTTAGACCAGATGATTCTGATAGCAAGGAGCAAGATGATGAGTTCCGTAAGCATCATGACATGTTCATGGAAGTGACGATCGTCATGAGCGTATGCCTAGCACCTGAGTTGAAAGTTGTTTCAACACATGGAGCCATATGTCGTGATTGATGCGATCAGAGGTCACTTCAAAGATGAATTGAGTCTTGAGCAGTTCAGACAGCTTAGAAAGTTCCAGACCATTCACATGGGGAGCATACCTGTCTGGAGACTCAGTTGAAGAAGTTGTGTGACATCTACTTCAGGCTTACGAATATCTACGATTTCTAGATAGCGAACTCCAGTGCAATGGAGATTGTGCTTTACCTCCTAGCTGTGAATAGCATGTGCGTGAATATGCTATAGAGACACGGTGAGCTTCTTCACGTTCGTGAACAAGTTCAAATCTCTAAAAGTTGATTCATCGAAGAAGAGTTCTTCGACGCTATGATGAAAAGTGTTTGATAATTGTTCTGTTTGTGAAACAGTCCCTGATTATCACAAGTATGTGGCGAAGGGTGACGTGACAGTGCACAAGTGATGGCAAGTTAATGGCCAGTAGTGCTCACGCCCTCGAGATATCATATTAGTTATCATCAATAGTTTTTGATAAGACATTTTGTAATAGTGAGAGTGTGATCTAGTTTGGTGTCTTGAATGTTGCAAGACATAATTATTCATATAGAACACATCAGTTGTTTTGTGTTATGAAGCAAAGCAGTTGTTTCATATTATGAGTAATTTGCATCACATCTCAATTACATTATGCGTATGATATACATTTATAGCGGGAATGATAAAATTATGTGTCCAAAGAACAAACACCATCGAATTTAGTCATAAAGGCAGTGAAAGAAGTAATGGATAATTTTTGGTCCATTTAAGTATTTCGAGTGCCAAAATTGATTAAGTTTGAAATGCAGTATTAAAGTTGCAATACTAGAGAAAATTGATTGAGAGTCATTTTTTAATGATTAATCAATGGTGTTTTGCTTGATCCGAATTCTTCTATGATTTTGGTAAATAGGAGTATTTGCCCGATAAATTATGGAGTCTGAAATTAATTTGATAATAGATCAAATGGGGTTTTTCAGAAGAAAGATTAGTGAATATTGTATTCACAAGATTCGATCAAAGGACAATATTTTTGAATTATGGTTTCAACACAAAAGACTTGTGGAAATTCGTTTCACAATATTATAATGTCATATATAGTGATATGTGGGGAATTATAATCATGCTCTATTTTAAATAAAGTGTGGTCGCCAGAATCAGTCTTAGAATCTCCTAATATGTTCGAAACATTATAGTCGATGTCCACTTTAGAAAATGGATATTTTTCTCAACGAGAATTCGTAGGATCGACAGTAGTGTCGACATGTATATGATTATGCGATAATTCGGAATATACATAAATGGTTCTTGGTAGATTGCTCGCATTGGATGAGAGTGTATTCCAAATTCAATTAGAAACAAAGTTCAGTTTGTTGTCTGTGTAATTCCGAGGAAAAGATGATTTCCGAATTACGGTTTATGGATTGGAATTAGAAAGTTTGGAGTGTCAGACCTATGTTGGAAAGTGTTCCAAAGAGTATATGTCTGCTAATGAAAGTTTAGTGATTAAGAGTGAGGGAGACTAGAAAATTGTTTTCTACTTGCAATCCTCTTCATAAAGATCATAATATTTTCATGAAAGAAACTTCTAAATAAAGTGTTGTTATATTTTAATATTGCTGTCGGGTCACAGCACTGTATTAAGTATTACAGATCTTGTTGATAGATCAAGGTGCACTTTATGAATACAAAGAAAGTTGAGAGAGTGTCGGAATACGAACAAAGGCTTCTCAGCCTGGAAATCCAAGTTACGTTTAAAAGGATTAAGAGAGTAATTGTTGCTGCAATTCTTATTAGAGGAATAAGATTGTTTAATCGTCATATAAAGTGTTGTATGAAAAATGTGACTATAAGAAAGACGCGGTAGCATGTCTTGTCAAGAAATGTGTCTTGGACAAGATCAAATTTGTTGACTACATTTATGTAGACATGCTTGAAGTCTGAAGGATTTGTATTAATGTAATACTGTAGTTTGTATTAAATTCGAATTGATAGTAGATCAATGATTTTGGTTTGACCGAAATGTCGATTTAAGTGGGAGTCATAGTTAGTTCACTCAGGAGAAATATGTGAAGAACATATTTTTGAGTGGGAGCTCAGGAACTCAAATATGTGGATGACACGTTTTTGAGTGGGAGCTCGTGTTATCAAATATGTGGAGACATAATTTGAGTGGGAGTCGAATTCATCTTGTGTAGTTAACACATTGTGAAACTATACCAATAGAATAGGATGAAGTTGTGAAACTATTTGAAAGATAGTGTCTATTTTGAAATAGAACGGGAATTTTAAATAGTTAGTCGAGTTGTTTTGGATTATATCTGAGGAGTCAGATTAGAATCAATAGGATGGTCCTTTGAAATCCAATTGATCATTAAGAGTAATGATGCATAAAAGTAATGGTTGTATGACATGTGGGTCTATTATGTAATATTAGACATCATACAGAGACCATATTATCTGCTCGATGAAATATAACCGATGTTTTTGGAATAAGAGCAGTTATGAAAGTAAATTTGGAATTTGCTGGAAGTAGAAGTGCGTTAGTTGATGGATTGACATCAGAATGTCAAGTTTTCTACATTTGTGTGAAAGTATGTAGATATCGCGAGTGTAATTGTTACAAGGGGCTCTGCATGGCTGAGTGTGTTTTTCAGAGCAGTTATCTGGTTAGTATAATCAGAGTAAACGCTGGGAAGCAGAAGTCTCACTTAGTTATGGTATTTGCATATATGTTGTTAGACGACGTGATGATATCAAGCGAGTTGATACCGGTGAATCGCAAAAGCGTGTACAATCATGGATTGTGTAGTAACACTTTTCCGCAAGCAAGCATTATCAAATGATTCTTATTTGATAAGGGATTCTGATAAAGTAAAATGCAGCTAGTTTATTTGTACTCTAGTGCAAGTGGGAGACTGAAGGAGATATGCCCTAGAGGCAAATAAATAAGTATTATTTATTGCATTATCTCATAAGTTTATAATAGGTTTGTGTATTATGCTATAACTGTATTAATCGGAATTATTAATACACGTGTGATACATAGACAACCAGGTCCCTAGCAAGCCTCTATATGAGCTAGTCCATTGGGCAACAGTTGATCGAGATTTCCGATCAAGGACAATGACGTCGGTTGACAATGGGGTCATCTTGTTAGTTGAATAAGGTGATGGACATACGCAAAGTATTGCAATAAGATCGTATTACGATGTTTGTCATTTGCAATAGATAAGAGTGTGATAGCTTATTCCTTAGACCGTGAGACCGTACTTATTGCTGCTTCGTAGGAGTGCTTTGAGAGCATCAAACGTTGTGTCTTATATAGCATGACAATAACGGTGTCCATCTTGGGTATTCCGAAAGAGCATCAAGACGTAAGGATCAAGAGCGGGATTTGTTCATTCTTGTAATGGAAAGATACTCTGGGCCCACTCGGTGAGATTACATCTATATAGCTGCGCAGCTTATGACTAGGTCATGGAGATGTAATATCGCAGACGAGTTAATAACCTTCGTCGGTAACGAGATACAACAAAGGCATCGGTGTGTCTACGATCATATCTCGGACAAGGTAGTATCGCAGAGACAAAGGGAATGAATATCATACTTATGGTTCAACGACGATATTCGTGGAATGCACAGGGGTCGTCATATATTTCCAGGTATCCCTGACGATCATTGGTGAGCGGAGTGTCTCGACCATGTCTGGAGTGTTCCCGAACCGTAGCGTAACAAACTTAAGGTCTTAGCAACGCTAGGAGATAGGTTCTGGAATTTTATAGGTTTTTATTGGAGAGAGAGAAATGATCCGGAAAGAGTTCCGGTGGTCCGGAAGGAGTTCCGGTGAGCTATGGAATGGTTCCGAGAATGTCCGAAAGTTGTTCGGGTGGTTCCGAAATAGTTTCGGAGTCATGGGATATTGAATTATATATAAATATATTAATTATGAATTAATGGGATTTTTATATTAATTTAATATTAATTAAATAAAGGAAAAGGGGGGCTCCCACCTACATGGGCCCTAAGAGGGCCCAAGAGGGGGGAGCCGCACCCCACAAGGGGGGTGGGCCCCATGGGATGTTCGGCCGGCCCATGGTGGGGCGCACCACCCCCCTCTCCTCCTTTAGTCCCACATGGGGGAGCCAAGGGGGTTGGCACACCCCCTTCCCCCTTTATATGCCCCATGGGATGTTCGGCCGACCCATGGTGGGGCGCACCACCCCCCTCTCCTCCTTTAGTCCCACATGGGGGAGCCAAGGGGGTTGGCACACCCCCTTCCCCCTTTATATAGCAAGGCATATTAATTGATTTAATATATAGGAAAATCCAATTAATTCCCGATTTCTCTCTCGATCTCGTGGTTCCCAAGTCGGAGCCGCGCCGAGCTGAGGAAGGAGGTCTCTCTCCACCTAAGCCATACCGCAGAGCGCCGTTGCTCTGCGGGATTCCAGATAAGATCTACTCCTGCGATTTCAGCTGGATCTGAATGACCGGGAGTTGTCGCTAAGCTCCGCATGTTTGCGAGTGCTCGGAGGCTACTCTACTGAGGAGCTTGGGCGACGTCGTCTCGCCCCCTGCAGTCGCCGCGCCACCCCCCTCTGCTGCCGGCGCCCCAGCCCCGGTGCTGGCGCTCTGTCTTCTTCCGCCCGACGCCCGTCGACGCAGATCATCGTCGACACCCCGGCGTCATCGACTTCGACATCGCGGCAAGATCTTCGCGACCTCGAGGTCGGCTACGTACGACTTCATCGTCAACGCTTGTGCGGGAGCGTAATCCCCGCTATCGGTCTACATGGAGGTAATGTAACCCGTTCCGCCACCGTTATCACATGTACTAGATAGATAGATCCTGGCTAGTTAGGGTTTCGTACGCTAGAAAATTATTGTTTTCTGCCCCGTAACCCCTTCACCTCACTCACTCAAGAACATATAGCTCTCAGATTTTCTCTCTCCTACCATTCTTGAAAGCTCAAATCATCAAGATCTCCCAATCCCCCCACCCAAATTCATAGATCTTTGGAGGATTGGAGGAGAAGGCCCAGATCTACATCTTCACCGAAGGGATTTGCATTTCTCCCCCATTCATTTGGGGATTTCGTGGCTAGGGTTTCCGGTGGGAAAACCTAGTTCACCATTGTTGTACTCTTGGTGTTACCTTGACCTTTTGTGGTCCTTGACCTGTTGTGGTCTTCTTGGGAGCCCCCAATTCAGTTGTGGGTGTGTGCCTCAAGCGTTTGTAAGGGATTCGATCTCCGCCCTAAAAGGGGATCAATAGTGGAAGGTGGACTCGAAACCTTTGTGGTTGAGTTCATCGGAGAAGAAGGTGAGCCTTTGTGGCGTTGCGGCTAACCTGTTGTGGTAGCGCACACCTCTCCAAACGAGACGTACACCCTTGGGTGGAACTCGGGAATACATCTTCGTCTCCGCGTGCTTCACTTGGTTCCCTTTACCCTTTGCTCCCTTACTTGCTTCTTGTTATTGGTTAGATTCTCATTTAGGTAAATTCATCGTAGTTGCATATCTAGAGAATTTACCTTTGTGTTGAGCCTAAATTTGAAAAGACCTAAAATTTGTAATAGCACCTATTCACCCCCCCCCCTCTAGGTGCCGGATTCTCGTTCAAAGGGGCAACCATGGCCGATCTTATAGATATGAGATCGTCCTCGGAGGCCCAACTCCTCAAGATGAATGAGATGCTCATGGCACTCTTGAAGTCTAAGGAACACGAGGCTACTTCTCCCTCTCCTCCTCCTAAGGAGCTTGGTGAGAACTCTAAGGAGTCATCTTCGGATGGGTCCAAAGATGTTCCTCCAAGTGTTTCCCTCGGGAAGACGGAAAACGATGAATCACCTAGCTCCTCTAACACCCCCAAAGGAGAGGAATTTCATAATGTCAACCATAATTACTCTCCTAACCCTCCTATCCCTCACCCTCATGTAAACTTTAGAAGTGATCCTCCTAAGCTCAAACCTACGCATTTCTCTCAATGGCAATTTCTAATGAAAGTCTCATATATGTAGTGCCTCCATTGAGCTATGGCGCATCATTGAAGAAGGATTCAAGTCCCATGATCCAACCAACTTGACAAGAAGAGAGGTGGTTGATAGCCAACTCAACGCCACCGCTCTTCATCAACTCCAAATGGCCGTTGGAGAGAAGGACATGCCGCTCATTCAACGATTCTCCACCGCCAAAGAAGTTTGGAATGCTGTTTCCGACATCTTCGTCGAGAATGAGAGCATGAAGAAGAACCGGTATGATGCCTTATGCAATGAGGTGGAAGGGTTCTACAAGTTGGATGGAGAAAGTCACGAGGAAATGTACCGGAGGTTGGTGTTGGTTGCTAACACCTTCAAGAACCTCGGGGCGGTCTACATTGATGACGCTTGGATCAAGAGGAAGTTCGTGACCGCTCTCTTGCCCTTTGAGGAAACGGACTTGAAGACACTCCAAGGGAGACATGACTTCGCGAAGATGACATCCAATGAATTCATGCAAGAGATGACCGCGTACAAGGTGGCCTCCAAGATTGCACAAGATGCAAGAGCTAGAGCCATAGGGATGCACAAGCATGCCTCAATTGCCTTGAAGGCCACCGTTGAAGAAGAGGATGAAGAGGAGTATGATGATCAAGTCGAGCTATCTAGTGAGACTCTCTCAAGTACTCTTACTCAACACATGGGTCTTGCGGTAAGAACGTTTTGGAAGAATCCCGGAAGGGCCAAAGCGAGGATTGACAAGAAGTTCCCCTCCAATGGAGGAAAGCCAAGCAACAAGGTAAGGATTTGCTATAATTGTGATGACAAAGGCCACTTTGTTACAGATTGCCCATGGGAAAGAAGAGAGGATCATGGTGGGAGGCTCGTGGCCAAGACGAAGGGCAAGGGGCCCATGCCCATGAAGAAGCCCTACTTTAAGAAGAACCAAAAGATTGTCTTGGTAACTCAAGAGCAATATCCAACAGATGATGAAGATAGTGACAAGGAGGATACCCCAACGCAAGTGGCCGCACTAGCCATTTTGTCCACACCTCCGTCACTCTTCTCCTCACCAAACGAGAGCCCCATCATCAAGAATGCAACCTGTCTTATGGCAAAGACATCCGAGGTAAAAATTTCCCCTACCTCCATATCCCATGAAATTGATGATGATATGAGTCTAGAAGTAAGGAAGAAATTATTGCTTTTGATAAATTCATGACTAACTTGCAAGGAGAAGGAAAGAAACACTTTGGCTCAATTATGAGTCGTATAGGTGAGCTTGAGGATGAGCTTGAATTAAAAGGTGAGATTGAGAGAGAGGATGCACACACTAAGGTGTCCCTCCAATCCTCTCTTGAAGATGAACCAGAAGCTCATGCTCTCCTCAAGGAGCAACTTGCTAAGATCACTAAGGATCGTGATCTTTACTTTGCTAAATGTAAAATTGTGCAAAATGAAAAGTCCGAGCTTGTAGTTGCTCATGCTAGACTTTGCGAAGACTTCGAGTCACTTGAAAATACTCACATGGTATTGACAAGTGTGAAGGAGATATGCCCTAGAGGCAATTAATAAAGTGTATTCTTTATCATATCTCGTTTGTTCATAATAGGTTTTTGTGTCATGCTAGAACCGTATTAAGCGGAAACATTAATGCGGGTGTGATACGTAAACAACCAGGTCCCTAGTAGCCTCTACTAAGACTAGTTTCGTTGCGCGATTGATGATCGAGGTTTCCCGGTCATGGGGCATGGCGCCGGTTGGCAATGGGAGTCATATCGCTGGAGAACGATGTGATGGACATACCCAGATTTGGAGAACGTAGTCGTTACGCCTTTGACCGTGAGATCAACTCTTATTGATATTCCCGGAAGATACTTTGATTGCACCAAACGTCGTATCTTATTTAGTATGACAATAACGGTGATACTTTTGGGTATCGGAAAGGAGTAGTTGAGACGAGGGGTCAAGAGCGGGATTTGCCAGTCCGCATAGCAGGATAGATACTCTCGGGCACACTCGGTGAGATCATGTCTAATGAGCTTGCAAGCATGTGACTAGGTCACGGAGACATGAGATCATGGACGAGTAGAAGATAGCGTCTTCGGTAACGAGGTCGGGATTAGGTATGGAGATATCTATGGAACGATGCTCGGACGTGCTAAGTATCGCTATGGCAAAAGGTCTAAGACTGCACGTTCAGGTTTGATAGATGAAAGTCATTCGTTATATCTCAGGGATTAATTCATGGGGTCCAGGCCTACGAGTTAGTCGTTGATCATTGAGGAGTCTTGGTCATACCTGATATTATATCGAACCGCTAGGGTAACACACTTAAGGGGTTTCGACAAGACAACCGGAAAGGAAGGAGATCACCGGGAGCGTCCCGGGAGGGGTCCGATGGAGATCGGGCAGCGCCGAAAGAGTTTTCGGAGCTAGGAAAAATTATATATATTATGTTTGATATTAATTAGTGTTATTAATATGCGAATATGATTTTATATATTTATTTTCGAATTTATTAAGGCAGATTTCCCTAAATGGGCCTTCCGGACGAAAGAAGGCCCAAGAAGGGGGGGAACCCCCTTGGGAATTCGGTGGGGGCTTGGAGGCTGGCCTAGGTGGGCCAGATGGGGCCCACCAAGGGGCCGGCGCACTCCCTTGGCCGAACCAGGCTATGTGGGGATAGTCCCACATTGCCTGGCTGGCAAGGTAGGCTCCCCCTGGGAGCCTATATAAGAAGGGGCACCCCCAGCCTTTTAATTCACCAATTAATTCCCGATTTCTCTCTCGATCTCGTGGTTCCCAAGTTGGAGCCGCGCCGAGCTGAGGAAGAGGAGATCTCCTCCACCATAGCCCGCTGCCGCGCTGCTGGTGTTCCGGTCCAAGTCTTCCGCTGTGTACGACTCCCTGCGAGGTGTTGCGCTAGCGGTACTCGGAGGCCTGCTTCCTCTACACGACCTTGAGGTCGGCTTCGTCGGTCTGCATCGACAACGTTTGTGCGGGAACGTAATCCCCGCTTTCGGTCTACAAGGGTACGTATTCCGATCTCCGTTCGTACTACTATATCTGCATAGAATAGATCTTGGCATGCTTTTAGGATATCGTCGGTAGGAAAATTTTTGTTTTCTGCACACGATCCCCTTCAGTGGTATCAGAGCCGATCTATCGTAGATATAGCTGTACGCTGTTAGAACCCGTGCTCTGCACGGGGGCACCGTTCCTGTTATTTGCTACCCTCTAGCGTGCACTTGTGTATTCCAGCGGCATTGAGTTGATGAAGCGGCCCGGACCAACTTTACGCGTACGCTTACGCGAGACTGGTTCCACTACTGACATACGGCTTGTACCGTATATGTGGCTGGCGGGTGTCAGTTTCTCTCTCTTTAGTAGGTCTTCGCATTTTACATGGAGGGCCCGAAAGGGATGCTTAAACACGAAATTATTGGATCGTTGTTGTGGTCATAAGATTCGTAGGTATGAAGCGGTTCTATTTACGAAAGCCCCAAGCCACGTAAAATATGCAAAAGATAAAGTAGAAGCGTCTAACTTTATTTTGCAGGGGCTATGTGATATGGTCAAGGTAGGTTTATTAAATTGTTTATAAACTGCGGGCGCCAAGAAGACCATGGCGCAATGGACTATATCACATTGCATTACATTTGATGTTTTGTGTGCATCTTATTTTTGTGTGATTGTGTGTTACACGGCGGTAGCTGAATAAGATGATCCCTTCAAAATACCACTAGTGTTCTCCCTCCAACGCGCACCACCAAGAAAGTTCTACGTTATGAGGCAGGCCGTGATGATCGGGTGTCATACATCTCGTCGTTCACATACAGTGGGTGTAAGCCATGTTGCACAAGCGTCAGCGTGGAGGTCTTTGGTGGCGAGCCTAGCATACTCAGGGGTATGGCCTCGGAACAGGAAGACCGAAAGGTCGAGCACGAGTCACAAAATTGGTGTGGCGGACGATTTTGTCTACTCTTGAAGTTGTGCCGCCGGCTTTGATGATGAGGTGTGGTGCAATGGATGGGGGTCGTGTAATCGCTTAAACGACCAGGAGGGATGTTCGTTTGAGTGGGAGTTATGTTATTTATTTTCTAAAATACTATAACTCAAAATTATTATGAACAAAGTCTTATGTTGTTGCAAATTCCATTGTAGATGTCTCGTCCCTCGTTTAACCTAGGTCTGTTCCTTGAGAAAGAAAAGCTTAAGACCAATGGGTCAAACTTCATGGCCTGGTTCCGCAACCTGAGGATCCTCCTCACTCCCCATAGGGTGGCCTACGTCATTGAGGCTGCCATAGGTGACCCTCCTGCAGATGATGCCTCTGAGGATGAGAAGAAGGTCTTCCAGACCCGATCGGAGGATTCTGCCTTTGTCCAGAGTGGCATGCTCTACGCCATGGAAGCCGACCTGCAGAAGCGCTTTGAGAAGATGAGCGCCTTTTAGATCATTTCGGATCTTAAGGCTGTCTTCGCGCCGCAGGCTAAGGCTGAGAGATATGAGGCTTCTGAGCTTTTCTTCTCAGCCAAGATGGAAGAGCATAGCAGTGTGAGCGAGCATGTAGTCAAGATGTCTGGCTACGTTCAACGCCTGAATGCTCTGGAGTGCAAGATTCCCGATGAGCTGGCGATTGACAGGGTGTTGCAATCGTTGCCACCAAGCTACAAAGGCTTCGTCATGAACTACAACATGCAGGGCATGGCTAAGTCCCTGGGTGAAGTGTTCGTGATGCTCAAGACTGCTGAGGTAGAGATTAAGAAGGAGCACACGCTGTTGATGGTCAACAAGACCGTTGATTTCAAGAAGTCCGGTGGCAAGGGAAAGCAGAGCTGGAAGTCTCGGAGGGAGGCAAAGTTGGCTGCCAAGCCCAGGACTAACAAGTCTGGTCCCAGAGCTAGCGTGGAGTGCTTCTACTGCAAGGGGAAGGGTCACTGGAAGCGCAACTGCCCCAAGTATCTGGAGGATAGGAAGTCTAGCAAGACGGTCGACAAAGAGCAAGGTATATTTGATATACATGTTATAGATGTGTACCTTACATCCGCCCGGAGCAATACGTGGGTATTTGATACTGGTTCTGTTGCTCATATATGTAACTCTCAGGAGGAGTTACGGAATAGAAGGCGGCTGGCGAAGGATGAGGTGACGATGCGCGTCGGCAACGGATCGAGAGTCGACGTGGTGGCTGTCGGCACGCTCCCTCTACATCTACCATCGGGATTAGTTTTGGTTTTAAATAAATGTTATTTTGTGCCATCCTTGATTGTAAACATCATAAGTGGGTCTTGCCTGTTACAAGACGGTTATTCATTTAAATCAGTGTCAAGCAATTGTGCTATTTATATGAATGATATCTTTTATGTTGATGCTCCCGAGAATAACGGTTTATTCTTGTTGAATCTCGATCGTAGTACTCACATCCATAACATAGAAGCCAAACGGATTAAGTGTAGTGACGATACCGCCATGTTTTTGTGGCATTGCCGTCTTGGTCATATTGGTATAAAGCGCATGAAGCGACTCCACTCCGATGGACTCTTGGACTCGTTCGATTTCGGATCCCTCGATACATGCGAACCATGCCTCATGGGCAAAATGACCAGGACACCGTTCAAAGGTTTCGTTGAACGGGCGTCGGATTTGTTGGGGATCATACATACAGATGTGTGTGGACCAATGAGCGTTTCGACACGCAATGGTTATCGTTACTTCGTCACCTTCACTGATGACTTGAGTAGATACGGTTATATCTATTTGATGAAACACAAGTCTGAAACGTTTGAAAAGTTCAAAGAATTCCAGAGTGAAGTTGAGAATCAGCTTAATAGGAAAATCAAGCATCTCTGATCCGATCGCGGTGGAAAATACTTGAGTTTTGAGTTTGGCACACATCTGAAGAGTTGTGGCATAGTACCCCAACTTACGCCAGCCGGAACACCGCAGCGTAACGGCGTGTCCGAGTGACGTAATCGTACTCTACTAGATAGTGTTCGATCTATGATGTCTCTTACCGATCTGCCAGTGTCCTTCTGGGGTTATGCGTTAGAAACAGCCGCATTCATTTTAAATAGGGCTCCGTCCAAGTCCATTGAAACGACGCCGTATGAATTATGGCATGGCCAAAAGCCTAAGTTATTGTTTCTGAAGGTTTGGGGTTGTGAGGCGTACGTTAAGAAACTACAGCCCGACAAACTCGAACCGAAGTCGGAGAAAGTCGTCTTTGTAGGATATCCACGGGAAACCGTTGGGTACACCTTCTACAACCAAGCTGAGGGCAAAACTTTTGTCACGAAGACCGGTACCTTTCTAGAGAAGGAGTTTCTCGCGAAAGGAGTAAGTGGGAGGAAGGTAGACCTCGATGAAATCGTTGATCCTGAACTCGAGATTCCGAGTGGCGCAACGGAAGCAATTCCAGAAACGTCCTCCGTGGAAGGAGTGGGAGAAACTGTCGAGGAAGATGTTCTACCTCGTAGGTCTGGTAGATCTCGGATCGCACCAGAATGGTATGGCAACATGGTTTGCACCGTCATGCTAGTCGAGCAAGACGAGCCTACGAACTACAAGGAGGCGATGGCGAGTCTAGAGTCCGAGAAATGGCTTGAAGCCATGAAATCCGAAATAGGATCCATGTATGATAACAAAGTGTGGACTTTGATGGATATTCCCGAAGGGCGCAAGGCCGTCGAGAATAAATGGATCTTTAAGAAGAAGACTGATGCTGATGGTAATGTGAGTGTCTATAAAGCTCGGCTTGTCGCAAAGGGTTTCCGACAAGTTCATGGAATTGACTACGATGAAACTTTTTCACCGGTAGCGATGCTTAAGTCTATTCGGATTTTTTTAGCGGTAGCTGCCTACTATGATTATGAAATCTGGCAGATGGACGTCAAAACGGCCTTCCTAAATGGAAACATTGAGGAAGAGGTACAGCCGGAAGTTTTTGTCGATCCAGGAAATGCTAATAAGGTGTGCAAGCTTCAGCGATCCATCTATGGATTGAAGCAGGCATCTCGGAGCTGGAATCTTCGCTTTGATGAGGTAATCAAAGGTTTTGGATTTATCCAAAATGTGGAAGAGACCTGCATTTACAAGAAAATGAGTGGGAGCTCGGTTGTGTTCTTAGCACTGTATGTTGACGACATATTGTTGATTGGGAATGATGTGAAACTTCTGAATAGCGTGAAGGAATATTTAAACAGTAAATTTTCCATGAAGGACTTAGGAGAAGCTGCGTATGTTTTAGGCATAAAAATCTATCGCGATAGATCAAGGCGCCTATTAGCACCGAGTGAGAGTACTTATCTTGACAAAATACTGAAGCGTTTCTGTATGGAGAAGGCAAAGAAGGGTTCTCTGCCGGTTATCAAGAATAAGATATTGCGGAAGGCACAGTGTCCGGTGACGGAACTGGGTAAGGCCGAAATGACGAAACATCCTTATGCTTCAGCCAGAGGATCGATCATGTATGCAATGTTGAGTACTAGACCGGATGTGGCATTAGCTCTAAGTTTGACAAGCCGGTTCCAGAGTAATCCTGGAATGCCGCATTGGGTAGTTGTTAAGAGCATTCTTAAGTATCTCAATAAGACAAAGGAAATGTTCCTTGTGTATGGTGGCTGCGATGAAGAACTTGGCGTAACGGGTTACGTAGATGCAAGTTTCTGCTCAGACCCCGATGACTGTAAGTCACAGACAGGTTACGTGTTCAAGGTGAATGGAGGCGTCGTGTGCTGGAGAAGTGGGAAGCAACCCATAGTCGCACAATCTACAATGGAGTCGGAGTATATCGCTGCTTGCGAAGCCGCGAATGAAGCTGTGTGGATGAGGAAGTTCGTCATCGAACTTGGAGTGTTCCCAAGCGTGCAAGACCCCGTGATCCTCTTCTGCGACAATACGGGTGCCATTGCGAACGCCAAGGAGCCAAGGTCTCACTCCACCGCCAAACACATTCTCCGACGCTTCCATGTGATACGTCAGTACGTACAAGGAGGCGATGTGAAGATTTGCAAAGTGCATACGGATCTGAATGTGGCAGATCCGCTGACGAAGCCTCTTCCGCTTGATAAGCATGAAAAGCACCAGTTAGCTATGGGTGTTAAGCTTTTACCAAGTTGTTTTTACTCTAGTGCAAGTGGGAGACTGAAGGAGATATGCCCTAGGGGCAATTAATAAAGTGTATTCTTTATCATATCTCGTTTGTTCATAATAGGTTTTTGTGTCATGCTAGAACCGTATTAAGCGGAAACATTAATGCGGGTGTGATACGTAAACAACCAGGTCCCTAGTAGCCTCTACTAAGACTAGTTTTGTTGCGCGATTGATGATCGAGGTTTCCCGGTCATGGGGCAGGGTGCCGGTCGGCAATGGGAGTCATATCGCTGGAGAACGATGTGATGGACATACCCAGATTTGGAGAACGTAGTCGTTACGCCTTTGACCGTGAGATCAACTCTTATTGTTATTCCTGGAAGATACTTTGATTGCACCAAACGTCGTATCTTATTTAGTATGACAATAACGGTGATACTTTTGGGTATCGGAAAGGAGTAGTTGAGACGAGGGGTCAAGAGCGGGATTTGCCAGTCCGCATAGCAGGATAGATAATCTCGGGCCCACTCGGTGAGATCATGTCTAATGAGCTTGCAAGCATATGACTAGGTCACGGAGACATGAGATCATGAACGAGTAGAAGATAGCGTCGTCGGTAACGAGGTCGGGATTAGGTATGGAGATATCTATGGAACGACGCTCGGACGTGCTAAGTATCGCTATGGCAAAAGGTTTAAGACTTTGCGTTCAGGTTTGATAGATGAAAGTCATTCGTTATATCACAGAGATTAATTCATGGGGTCCAGGCCTACGAGTTAGTCGTTGATCATAGAGGAGTCTTGGTCATACCTGTTATTATATCGAACCGCTAGGGTAACACACTTAAGGGGTTTCGACAAGACAACCGGAAAGGAAAGAGATCACCGGGAACGTCTTGGGAGGGGTCCGATGGAGATCGGGCAGCGACGAAAGAGTTTTCGGAGCTAGGAAAAATTATATATATTATGTTTGATATTATTAAGGCTGATTTCCCTAAATGGGCCTTCTGGTCGAAAGAAGGCCCAAGAGGGGGGAAAATCCCTAGGGGATTCGGTGGGGGCCAAGGTGGCCGGCCTGGATGGGCCAAGGGGCCCACCAGGGGGCCGGCGCACCAAGGCTAGCCGCACCAGGCATGTGGGATTAGTCCCACATTGCCTGGCTGGCAAGGTTGGCTCCCCCTGGGAGCCTATATAAGAAAGGGCACCCCTGGCCTTTTAATTCACCAATTAATTCCCGATTTCTCTCTCGATCTCGTGGTTCCCAAGTCGGAGCCGCGCCGAGCTGAGGAGGGGGGTCTCTTCCACCATAGCCCGCTGCCGCGCTGCTGGTGTTCCGGTCCAAGTCTTCCGCTGCTCGTCCTGGACTGGAGCTTCGGAGGCCGTCGTCTCCACCGTACGTGTGCGACTCCCTGCGAGGTGCTGCGCTTGCGGTACTCGGAGGTCTGCTTCCTCTACACGACCTTGAGGTTGGCTTCGTCGGTCTTCATCGACAACGTTTGTGCGGGAACGTAATCCCCGCTTTCGGTCTACAAGGGTACGTATTCCGATCTCCGTTTGTACTACTATATCTGCATAGAATAGATCTTGGCATGCTTTTAGGATATCGTTGGTAGAATTTTTTTTGTTTTCTGCACATGATCCCCTTGAAAGTGATCACGAACATCTCCTCAAGTCTCGTGATCAACTCCAAACTCGGATATCTATTCTTGAGAAACCTAGTACTTCTACTCCTTTGAATACTAATGCAAATGTTGTCAAGGATAAAGGTAGGGTCTTGTTTGTTCCCTCCATGGCAACCGAGCCCAAGACCTCCCTTGATAAAGGCAAGGGGACACTCACTACTCCTCTTAATGAGCGAGTGACCCACAAGGGTAAGGAAGGTCTAGGCTATGTTGCTAAGTAGAAGAAGAAGATGATCAAGAAGAAGACCAAGCCCGCACAAGACAAGAAAGATGATATAGCAAGTGGAAATGCCACAAGGGGCACTCCCACTTGTGATGACTTTGCGGGCATATCTAACCCCAATTATGCTTTATATGTTGAGTATTATGGAGATGTCTATGCTAGATACATTGGTTCTTTTGATGGTTACATTGAATATGCTATTTGGGTCCCAAAGACCCTTGTTGCTAACCAAAAGGCACCCATTGCAAAATGGGTACCTAAATCAAAGAATTGATTGTGTGTAGGGCCTTGCTTTCGGAGGATCGAAATGGATAATTGATAGTGGGTGCACTAGTCATATGACCGGAAGTAAGGAAATTGTAACGGAGTTGAAGCCCAATGATGATCAAATGACCGTTACATATGGTGACAATTCAACGTCTAAAGTGATAGGGCTCGGCAAGGTGGTAGTGGCACCGGACATCACACTTGTGAATGTTTTACTTGTCGAGTCCCTAGGTTTCAACTTGATCTCCGTCCATTCTTTAACTTGTTTGGGTTATACCGTTGTCTTCGAAAAGGAGATGGTTATCCTCATGCGGAGCAAGTCTCTCAATGTGTCTTTCGTTGGGTACATTGAGAATGGGCTCTATGTGGTTGACTTCTCCGGAGTCACCACTTCCCATACAATGTGCCTATTCGCTATGGCGGACTTGAGTTGGCTATGGCATCGCCGACTAGCCTATGTCAACATGAGGACTTTGCAAAGTCTCCACAAGGGTGGCCATATCCTAGGACTAAAAGACCATGTTTCTTTCTCGAAGGATCGAATGTGTAGGGCTTGTGTTAAAGGAAAAATGCATGACATTCACCATCCAAGCAAGACCATCATTTCTTCAACAAGGGTTTTGGAGCTTCTCCATGTTGACCTCTTTGGTCCCATTCCGGAAGCTAGTCTTGGTGGCAAGAAATATTGTTTGGTGATTGTTGATGACTATTCAAGATACACATGGGTTTTATTCTTCAAGTCAAAGGTGGAGACTCAACAAACTATCATCGACTTCTCCAATGAAGCTCAACGTCAACAGAATGTCTATATCTTGGTGATAAGAAGTGACAATGGTTCCGAGTTCAAGAACTACACCTTGAACGAGTTCCTTAGTGAAGAAGGGATTCGTCATCAATATTCCGCTCCTTATACTCCCCAACAAAATGGTGTAGCCGAAAGGAAGAATCGCACTCTTATTGAGATGGCAAGGTCGATGATGGCCGAGTTCAAGTCCCCTCACAACTTTTGGGCCGAAGCCGTCAACACCGCTTGCCATTCATCCAACCGGTTTTTCTTTCGCAAAGGACTCATGAAGACCCCTTATGAAGTGCTTACCAGGAACAAGCCCAATATCTCTTACTTTCGAGTTTTTGGTTGTAAGTGTTTCTATCTCATCAAAGGTGTTCGTTTGGGCAAGTTTGAATCTAAATCTCTTGAGGGACATTTGTGGGCTACGGGTCCGAATCCCATACTTATAAAGTCTATGATAAGGCCTCGCGCATTATCATAGAAACTTGTAGTGTGGTGTTCGAGGAGAATGACGGCTCCCTTGTGGAGCAAAGTGGTATTTCCGTTGTAGGTGATGATCAACCTCAAGATGCTATCCGAAGAATGGGGTTGGGAGTCCACCGCCCCGTTGAAGTCTATTATGAGGAGACTCAACAAGGATCAAACTCTTCTCAAGTGGTGGACACTCCAACACAAGAAACACCCAACAAGAACTTCGTGCTCAACACGCCCAGCCAAGAAGAAGCACAAGATCCTCCTGCTGCTCCTGGAATTTCCGGAGGGCCGGAATATCCGGATCAAACTGGAGTCGGAAATTCCGGTGACCCGGAATTTCCGGTCCATACTGAACCCGGAATATCCGGACCTGCTGACATTCCCGGTGGCAGCTCGCAGCAAGGCCAAGATCAACCCTCTCCCCCACCTCTGGACGTCACTCCAATGGTTGATCAAGGCCATCCATTCAGTCAAGGCGGAGACATGAATGATCAAGATGATAAAGCGATCCCTCCCACCACTCGGAGGGAAATCGAGATCCGCCGCTTCAATAGGGTTGGCACCTCACAAGAATTAAGAGCTATATCTCTTGAAAAGGTGTTTGGTGATGTGAGAAGCAAGATCTCTACCCGAAGACAACTTGCAAGCTTTAGTGAACATCAAGTTCACATCTCCATGGTGGAACCCAAGAAGGTCTTTGAAGCTCTTGAGGATAAAGATTGGCTTGATGCTATGCATGAAGAGCTCAACAACTTCGAGCGCAACAAGGTGTGGAAGTTGGTGGAAAGACCCAAAGATTGCCGCAATGTTATCGACACCTAGTGGATTTTCAAGAACAAGCAGGATGAACATAACATGGTGGTGAGGAACAAGGCAAGATTGGTGGCTCAAGGTTACTCGCCCGTGGCTCGACTTGAGTCAATTCGTATTCTTCTTGAAGGCATTGACTTTGGAGAAACCTACGCGCCCGTGGCTCGACTTGAGTCAATTCGTATTCTTCTTGCCTATGCCTCTCATCATAACTTTAAGTTGCAAAAAATGGATGTTAAATCCGTTTTTCTAAATGGTCCACTAAATGAACTTGTTTATGTTAAGCAACCACCGGGGTTTGAAGACCTCAAGTATCCGAACCATGTCTACAAGTTAGATAAGGCACTCTATGGCCTTAAACAAGCCCCACGAGCGTGGTACGAGCACCTTAGAGAACTACTTGTAGACCGTGGATTCCAAGTTGGGGAAATCGACCCCACACTTTTCACTAAGAAAGTAAATGGAGAGATTTTCATCTGTCAATTATATGTGGATGACATTATATTTGGATCTACTAACAAAGCATTTAACGAAGAATTCTCCAAGCGTATGACTGACATGTTTGAGATGTCTATGATGGGTGAGATGAAGTTCTTCCTAGGATTTGAGATCAAACAATTGAAGGAAGGAACGTTCATCAACCAAGCAAAGTACATTCAAGACATGCTCAAGAAGTACGGGTTGCTTGAGCTCAAGGGTGCCTCTACCCCAATGCAAACCAAATGCCACCTTGAGCTCAACCCCAAGGGTAAGGATGTGGATCAAAAGGTATACCGCTCCATGATTGGATCTCTTCTTTACCTTTGTGCATCTAGACCGGATATAGTGCTAGCCGTAGGAGTGTGTGCAAGATATCAATCGGCTCCTAAAGAAAGCCATGATATGGCGGTCAAGAGGATCTTTAGATATTTGGCTTATACCGCAACCTTTGGATTATGGTACCCCAAGAATGCACATTTCTCGTTATGTGGGTACACGGATTCCGATTGGGCTGGAGATCAAGATGATAGGAAGTCAACCTCCGGCGCTTTTCAATTTATTGGGAGGTCCTTGGTAAGTTGGTCTTCTAAGAAGAAAAATTGTATATCTCTCCACCGCCGAAGCCGAGTATGTTGCCGCCGCAAGTTGTTGCACTCAGTTACTATGGATGAGGCAAACTTTAAAGGAGTACGAAGTCGATTGCGACAAAGTGCCTCTTCTATGTGACAATGAAAGTGCCATCAAGATTGCTTACAACCCGGTGCAACATTCAAGAACCAAGCATATTGAAATCCGCCATCATTTCATAAGAGATCATGTGGCCCGAGGAGACATTGACTTATCATATGTGGGCACAAGGGATCAATTGGCGGATATCTTCACGAAGCCCCTTGAGGAAGGAAGGTTTTGCTTTTTGAGTAATGAGCTCAATATCATTGATTCGAGGTCCTTAGCTTGATCGCTTGCACACTCACCTAGGACGTAATTGCATCTTATCTTGTTTAGATGTAGGCATGGAAATAGGGGGAGTGCGGTCCTAATACATTGGACCATCCCTCCCCCCATTATGTCGATAGCAAGTGTTCTTTTATCTCTATATTCATTCTTATGACTAATGAGCTAAAACGACGAGTATTGGTTATGTACCCAAGATACATCTTCGCGGTGACATGCCATACACTCCTACATGGTGTCCTCGGCCACCGACCTCTTCTCTTTGAAGAGTTGGTTTTATTTGGAGCTTATTGTTGCTATTTGCCCTCTTGTTCATGCATGTGGGAAAACCTTCTCAACTTGGCGCTTTATGTTTCGTTTTGGTATTTGTGAGTTGAGTATGGTATACCAATGACAGTTTGGAAATATATCCCAAGCCTACTTCTCCCTGAAAACATTTCACTCTATTGCACACAAGTCATCCATTTAAAAACTGGGATTTTAGTTCAGCAGGTCGGAATATATGGTTCATTTATGAATCGGAATATCCGGTGACTCGGAATTTCCGGTGTAAGTTACACCCAAAAATTCCGGTCGGGCGGTTTGTCTAAAAAATATAAGGGCAGGCTCGGGGTGAAGGGCTCATTCGTGCCCTTCTTCCACCCCCGACCTCCCTCTCCTCCAACCGCCGCCCATGCTGCTCCAAGATCTCTCCAGAGCACTCCGACCGCCGGGGAACCTCTTTCTCGGCCGGATCTGCTCCTCCTCTGCCCCGGGAACTCACTCCTCCAAGCAATGTCCTCAATGGATGAGGGTAACTTCACTTTTCCCTATCCCTAAGTGCTCGCACTAGGATCTTGGTGTGGAGTTATTTGTTTCAAAATTGCTTGGTAGAGATTGTTTCTAGCTTCATTCCCTACCATCTACATACATTACTTTTGCATTGTGTTAGATCGATCTAGTTTTAGACCGAGTCAATCTTAGATCTGCACTGTTTCGGTCCAGGTCGGAATTTCCGACTCGACTTGAATCGGAATTTCCGGTCTTGCGGAATTTCCGGTTAGGTCTGAATCGGAATTTCCGAGCTGAACACTTCAGTTTTCAGATCCACTCATGTTTAACTACATATGATTCATCAAATGCCTACCTAATGTGTGTATCATCTCCTGACTTGTGTGTACTTACCTTGTGCTACCCTCCATGCTCAAATTCACAGGTTCTAGTGGGAGTCCTTCCCTCGCAGAGGCAACAAGGAACACCTCAAGGGCACCTGTTCACAAGACCCCTGTCGACAAGGGTAAGGGTTCTGCCTCCTCAAGCAACCCAACTGTTCCAAGGAAGAAGAAAGCACTTGCTAGCAGGCCTCCGTACAAGAAAAAGAAAAATGCCCTGGTTCCTCAACGACAGAACTATGCAAAGATGAACTCTGTTGACTACTCTCAGCTCCGACAAGGGGATTGGTACCTTAGGCCAAGGGACAACACTCTGGATGATCGCAGCTTTTGGTGTCAAGAGCAAGAGTTCATACTCAAGGACCTCTACTACTCTCTGTCGAAGCCCATTCGGCCTATGCATCCGTTTAACCTTGCAGCTCTGCAGCAGAAAGCCTCTTTTGTTGAAGCTATACATCTTGTCAATACTATGGGCTTGGAGAGGCTTGTGATCACTCGTTGTCCATACAACTCTCAGCTCGTGATGCAGTTCTTTGCCACTCTTGTGATGAAGGGTGACTCAAAGAAGACAATTAAGTGGATGACTGGTGACACTTTTTGTGAGTCCAACTTTGAAGAGTTTTCCAAGGTTTTGGGCTACAAGTTTGATGGTGACAACGCTCAAGGCTATCGCATGCACCACCCTTTCAAGCTCAACAAGAAGCAGACTGTGCACTTATATGGTGAGGGAGGCATACCCACAATGCTCGAGATTTGCTTCCTCTTTATGATGTCCTTGTGCGCATCCTCCGTGAGAACATTACACCAAGTGGTGGAAACAATGACAATGTGGTGACCCCTCTGTGCAACTTGCTCCTTCATGCCAACCATATTGTGGAGAACCCTGACAGTGATGAAGACTCGAGTGTGGATGTTATGGATTACATCCACAATGAGATGCATGAAGCCATGACCACCAAGGTCACTATCCCCTATGCTCCTTACATCATGAAACTCATCAAGTTCAAGTTTCCTGACCATACCTTCAGTGATGATGAGCTGGAGGCGCATGACTTCAAGAAATTATATGAGAAGAAGATAGTGGTCAAGCCTCCTCCTGTGCCTTCTTCTAGCTCAGCTCAGGGTGGATCTTTTATGGGTGATGCTAGGAGGGCTGATGCTCCTACTTATGTCTCGGCCACTCATGCGAAGGTGAAGAAACTGAATTGGTTCCAACGCAACATCCTGTGCATGAATGTGGACATCCGCAAGGAGCAATACACCGCCTACAAGGATCGTCGTCAGCTTGCCTACAATCAAGACTTGATTCTTCATCATGTGTCTGGCTCTCCTGCTCCTGCAGATCTCTCTGATCCCCTGACCTTTGCTTAGTGGAACCATGATTCTTTGGCTCCTTGGGCACATATTGATCATGACCTTGGCGGCAGCTCGTACACCACTGGACATGCTTATGAGAACACTTCAGATGATGATGATGATGAGGAGGAGGCTCCCTCGGACTGAAGACCTTCACGGGACGTAGCATCGCTCCTCTTCCTTTTTGGCGTTTAGATGTCAAAGGGGGAGAAGTTTCTCTAGTAGGACTTCGGGGATTTGCAGGGGTTCGGGCACAAGCATATGCGTTTACCATTTCTTTGCGCTTGTGTCCATTTATCTTATTTGTGGCTGTTTGTTAAACTCTTTTATTATATGTGTATTGAGACAATGTTATGCTATCATTATCCTATGGTTGAGACTTCAAATTTATTGTGTTGGTATTCTCTTCATATTCTATATACACAAGGTATGAAACTCTATCTAGTCTCAAATGCTACCATAACCTTACATTTTGTCTCCTTACTCCTTTGTGTTATCTTGTGTTTGTTATTATAAAATTGCTCCTATCCTTTGTCATCTTGTGTTTCATACATGCACTTGTTTAGGGGGAGCTATTTTCTGTTAAAAACATGATATTGCATTTCGTTTCATTGCAAATCTTGGTATTGTCATCTAACGCCAAAAAGGAGGAGATTGAAAGAACATTTCTTAATCCCTAGTGTTTTGAGTGTTAGTTAACAATACCCATGATGTACAAATCCTATTGCTAAGTATTTCAGTTTATATGAGTTGCATATCACTTACTCCAAAGCCAAAATGTAGAGAAAAAGAGTTCATGGAATTCTTCCCAGAACCGGAACATTGGAGCCGGAAATTTACAGGATCGGAAATTCCGGGTCTCCTATTTCTACCAGAAAAGTGGCTAAGGAAAAGAGAAAGTGGTTCTGACTTCAACCGGAAAATCAACTCGGAAATTTCACCAGCTCGGAATTTCCGAGTCACCCGGAAAACCACTCCAGAATTTGGCTAAGGAAAGAAGAGAAAGTGGTTCTGACTTCAACCGAAAAATCAACTCGGAAATTTCATCAGCTCGGAATTTCCGAGTCACCCAGAAAACCACTCCAGAATTTGGCTAAGGAAAGAAGAGGAAGACGTTCTGACTCCAACCAGAAAATCAACTCAGAAATTTCACTGACTCGGAATTTCCGGGTAACCCTCAGAAACTTGAAGAAATTTGCCTAAGTCAAGATGTCGAAGACGTTCTGATCTCAACCGGAAATTCAGCTCGGATATTTCATAGCACCGGATATTCCGGGTTACTCGGAATTTCCGGGAGTCACTTATACCGGAATTTCCGGGTCATCGAGACAGCCAACGGCCAGATTTTGGGACAATTAGCTCTCAGAACAGTTAGCTCTCAGATTTTCTCTCTCCTACTATTCTTGAAAGCTCAAATCATCAAGATCTCCCAATCCCTCCACCCAAATTCGTTGATGTTTGGAGGATTGGAGGAGAAGGCCCGGATCTACATCTTCACCGAAGGGATTTGCATTTCCTCCCCATTTACTTGGGGACTTCGTGGCTAGGGTTTCCGGTGGGAAAACCTAGTTCACCATTGTTGTAATCTTGGTGTTGCCTTGACCTTTTGTGGTCCTTGACCTTTTGTGGTCATCTTGAGAGCCCCCAATTAAGTTGTGGGTGCGTGCCTCAAGCGTTTATAAGGGATTCGATCTCCGCCCTAAAAGGGGATCAATAGTGGAAGGTGAACTCGCAACCTTTGTGGTTGAGTTCATCGGAGAAGAAGGTGAGCCTTTGTGGCGTTGCGGCTAACATGTTGTGGTAGCGCACACCTCTCCAAACGAGACGTACACCCTTGGGTGAAACTCGGGTTTACATCTTCGTCTCCGCGTGCTTCACTCGGTTGCCCTTATCCTTACTCCCTTACTTGCTTGTCTTGTTAGCTTATTTATCTTTTTATTGCTTTGGTTGTCATTTAGGTAAATTCACCATAGTTGCATACCTAGAAAATTTACATTTGTGTTGAGCCTAAATTTGAAAAGACCTAAAATTTGTAATATCACCTATTCACCCCCCCTCTAGGTGCCGGATTCCCGTTCACCGAGTTCGGCGATCATCGGCCACAGTTGTCGATCATACAAAAAACGCCACAGATGGGCGAGCGATCATACAAAAAAGACGCCACGTTGGGCGATATGGCCGCAATCGGCAGTCAGGCAGAGGCCGGCGCGGCGTCGACGTCGTAGATGGGCGCGGCGGTCGGAGCAACATCTTCGGGGACGGCATCCTCCAGGTCGATGGCCGTCGCAGCAGTTGTGGCGTCCTCTCCCCGGCCTCGAGGTCGACGACAGGCGTCGCAGCAGTGGGCGTCGCCGAGTTTGACGGGCTGTTGGCCAGCCGGCTGATGTCGCTGAGGATGAGGCGGCGCTGCGCCAGAAACCATTCCCTCACCTCGGGGTCCATCGCGTCCGGATCGCCGCCGCCCACGAGGAAGACGAGGTTGTGGTTCCTCTTCTTCGCCACGACGCCGGTCCTGAGGAGGTCGAGCTTGACCTTCGAGTTGTCCATGACCGCCGCCCACCACGCCTTGGAGGTCTCCTCCCTTTTCACGGTGTGGGCCTGGGTGTTGGCGATGCAGGTCTCGATCGACGCATGTAGCTTCGCCGCAGCCAACGCGGCGTCCCTCGCAGCTCTGGCCTTCTTGTTGCCTATTGGGGGACGGCCATCCGAAGCACCTGCAACCGGCCCGTCCGGGACATACTCCTTGCCGGCCTTCGCCAGCGATCGGCGCGTTTCGGTCCACTTCTCACATTTTTTGACGACGACGAAGACGTGAAAGTACTTGAAGACCGTCTTCTCGTCGGCCTTGTACGCCTCTAGCATCCGGGCGATCTCCATCTCCACGTTCGCCCCACTCTTCGGCCTGTGCTTGACCTCCTCGACTATGTCGTGCCACTTGTTGCAGGCGGTCTGCATCAACGACAAATGGTTGGCCATCGCCTTCTGGCCGCGTTCCGTCGTGCACATGGCGAAATCGGCGTCGATCATGCGGCGCTCATCGTACGCCGACTTGACGCGCTTCCAGTAGTTCTCCATGGTCTGGTTCGAGTCGTGGATAGTGTCTTGGGTCGTCACCTTCCATGCCTCGGCGAGGAGGGTGTCCTCCCGGCTCGCCCACTTGATGCGCGGCTCGGCGGGTGGCTTTCGTTGCGCGAGCGGCTTCTTGGGACGACGGCCGCCCGTGCCGCCTTCCTTGGCCGGCCCTTCCTCACCCCCGGCCGCCTGCAATTCATCACCTTCTCCGTGTCGGTGCCGCCGCCGTAATCGATGTCACCCGTGGAAAAATCCTCTCCCGGCGCTGACAGGAAGCTCAGGGATGCCGCTGCCGCCGCCGAGCTCGTGGTGATGATGTCGTCCATCTCGGCGCTCATCCAGAGCATGGACTGCGTCCCGAAAGTGGGGGAGCGTCGCAACGGCGGCGAAGGTACGTAGCCCGGCGAGCCGGCGTACATCATGGTCGTGTGGTGGGGGAAGGTGACGTTGGGGTCGAAGCCGCCATGGAGCTCGCCGTCGGCGTAGGAAGGCGAGTAGTGCAGCGACGCGCACCAGCGCGGCGAAGGCGATGGCGACGCAGATTGGCCCCAGCCGGCAAACTGGGGGTAGAGGTGAGGATGAGGGGCCATGCCGGTCCTGCGCTGGGCCGGCGGCGCCGCAGAAATGGCCGAAGTTGGTGGCTCCACATCTTGAACTTCCTCCTCATCCTCCTCCTCACCCTGCTCTTCTTTCACGGCGGCAGCTTCGCTCGCGGCATTCAGCTTCTCGTCCAGCTCCCTTTGCAGCTACTTGAGCTCCCTCCCCCGGCGCTGGAGGTTCTCCGCCCTCCGGCGATCCTGCTCAGCGATCCAATCTTTGTTGGTCATGCCCGGCGGCCTTTGCTTCGGCGGTCTCGGCTTGCGCGGCTTTTTGACGTGGAGAGCGGCGAGGGCGGCGGCGGCGTTGGTCGATGCGGCTCGCGGGCCGGCGAATTTGGCGGGAGGCATGACAAGCTCGAGTGAAGAACTGAAGGAAATGGCGGGATCGGGCGACGGTCGAGCTATTTGGGCGGCAAAAGGGAGGGAAGCTCAAAATTATGGAGGGAAATCGTCCAGTCTCGCCGACAGGTCTGGCTTGCTTTTTGTCCCCCGAGGCGGTTCCCAGGAACCTGGGATCGGCCTGAGATCACCGGCGCGAAACGGCGCAAAAAAGGCGCTAAATCGATTTCTGGAGGGGGACGACTAGTAGATTTTTTTTTTCCGCCGACGCAAAAAAAGCCTCTTGGGGACGTTGGGGGATGACTGGAGATGTCCTAAGCGAGAGATTATCATCATGCTCGTGGATCATGTTGTGCGGCCATGAGCTGGTGGCGTGGTCCATGCCGGCACGGCCTGCCCACCCAGTTACGGTGGCGCCGCCGCCCGGTCCATGCATCGATCGCCTGCAGGACAGACACGGGCATGCTCCCGCTCACGTTGCGCACGCAGCCCTCCCTTTTCCCGGGACACGTTGTACGCTCCTCCTCAAAAAAAGAAATGCTAGTAGATCCACCGGCGTGTGCAGTAGCGAGCAAGCTCCCCTAACTAAGCCGACTAGTTTAACTGAGTTGTGTTTAGAGGTAGGGGGAGGTTGTAAGCGTCTAGAACATAAAATAATTTTAGACAGTATGAAGAAAGACAAATCTGATACAATCATAACCACAGAATATGAAAATGTGTGGGCGGACGACATTTGAAAATGAGACTGAATCTACCTTTTCAGTTTCATATGTCATCACCCCACTTATGATATGTTTGAAACACATGAAGTAAAAACGTAAAAATAGAAATTACATAAATTTTGAGATAGTCATGTTTTGTGAATTCCTACATGTACTAAAACCACATAGTTTTTTTCAAAATATCGTTTGGATGCCATGCAGGAAAAGCAGCACATTAGTTACATGAGGTGAGACCTCATATGTGTTTTTCTCTAAATTCTTATGAAATAGCATATCCCGTAGAAATTTCAAAAGAATCTGACTTTTCTATTTTTTTTTTCTAAACATAACCATAGGAAAGTTTCCTATAAGATTCATATCCTCATTTTTTTATATAATCTTTTGTTCCAAACATGCCTTATGGTATGATTGCGGATGAGTTAGTACAACACAAATAGTGATAGACACAGCAAGCTCCTGATGCGAGAGTCAAGTTTAGAACAAAAAAAACAAAGTGCAAGCGGTATTGGAAATTAGTATATCATACTGATATTCCTCAAAGCTAAGGTAAAAAATATATGAATCTGAATTGACATCCGTGAGGACATGAATGGAACGGTGAAAATATACTTCGTCCATTCCTGTGAAGACGCCTACTAACATGTAACTTCACTCATACTCTATATATTAAAGTTGGACAGATTCACGCCCAGAACAGCTATCCACGTCGCTCTTTTTCCTCCAGCCGTTGGATCGGCGCATCCGACGGTCAGGATGCGCTCAAAACAACCCCAAATGCACACTATTATAGCACGGCCCTCTAGACCAATCCCGTTGCGCCACGTCGCCCGGTCGTCCGTCGCTAACGTGTGGAGGGACCTTTCTGCAATAGGGGAAAAAGTCAAGGACTTTTCCGCAAAGCAAACACGCCACAATCTCCCCTCCCCTTCCCTCTCCCGCGAGCCGTGCTCACGCGCGCCACCGCCGCCGCAACCCTTCTCTCTCAAATCCAAGGTCACGAAGAGGTCCGCCGTGCTCTCCGCTACCTTCTCCACAGAGGATTCGCGACCGGACGCCCGGGGTCGCCGTCACTGCGCCGGAGTTCGCCGTCGGGCATTTTGGTGTCCGCCGCCGCGGAAACGGCCGCCGACGGCGATTCCGACCACCATTTGGTGCTCCGCGCCGCCAGAAAGACGCGCGTTGATGCGTTCCACCGAAGTCGCGCCTCCATGGGTCCAGGCCGAGCGGTGTTGCGCCGCCGCTAGCCGAGCGCCGCCACCTGCGTCCGCCGCACGCTGGCGTCCAGGGCTGACGTCAGCCGTGTCTGGCTGACGCATGGGGCCCACTTTTTTTCACAGAAACCAGACAAAATTTGGAAAAATCATATCTGTTCATCCACAGTTCAGAAAAATACAAATAAAATACCAAAAATTATACAAGAAAACGTCTTTACAACTAACACATTTCCATGCATGTTTAGGCAATTTTTTGAAATAAATAATTGCAGAAAACACCTTTCCATATTTATTGCAAAATTTATATAAAATCATATCCCATATTAATATTATATCTTCCTATATTCATTATACGGCACATGCAAAATCGTATCGGAAATTCCGAGCCACAGGGATAAGCAAATTTTAATTCAGTTACACAAACAATTGAAACAACTAATATAACTTTTAGTTACAGCTCACTACTAATTCTAAATAGCTACATTCTATCTTCTTATGCATGTTCAAACTACTTTTAAAACAAATTGCACGGACAATTAAAACAACTAATTTTAATTCAATTGCACCTCAAACTACTTTTTACAAAAAAAATGGTTACAATAAACATTTTATTTTATTATGTTACCTACACGGCTTACAGAAAAACAGTTCAGAACCATTGACTATTATGATAAATAAAAAGCAACAAATTTTAATACAATACAAACAATAAATACAAGCACTAATATAATTTGGTATTACACAGTAAATATTCAAATAAACAGACAATAACAAATTCTAATATAGATAAAATATATTCTTATGCATGTTCAAACTACTTTTAAAAAATTGCACGAACAATTAAAATAACTAATTTTAATTCAATTGCATGCTCAAACTACCTTTTACAAAAAAATCTGGTTTCAATACAATAAACATTTTATTTTATTATGTTGCCTATACGTCTTACAGAAAAACAGTTCAGAACCGTAGACTATTATGATAATTAAAAAACAGCAAATTTTAATACAGTACATACAATAAATACAAGCACTAATATAACTTGACGCTACACAGTAAATATTCAAACAAACAGACAATAATGAATTCTAATACAGATAAAATAGATTTACAGTTAATACATACATAAACTAACATAACTCACCGCTCCCCAGCTTCAACAATTTACAGAATCTAAACAATTTCCAAACATGAACTCGTTTGAATTTCACCCATCTTTAAACCTAAATAATAATTAGATTTGCACGTTACCAAATTTAAATTCTATTTACTCCACGGGCGCGGCATTACCGTGCTAAGTTGCCTAGTTTGATTTCATAGAGTCATATTAAAATACTATCTTATAATTATGATTTGTGAACATAGGGAATGCCACATTCTTGCTAAGCAAGGTGCACACGGTTTCATCGACCCCGGATTTATTTTTTAAAAATTTCATGTATATTAAACCAACAAAGAGTACACGATTATATCGATTATAGAAACAATGCTAAAATAGATTAGCAAATCTATGAGATCTTCAAGCCCTTTCTTCATCCATGACATAATCTTTTACCTTTCTGAGGGCAGCCAACAACGTCAAAACCACCAAACCACACACCTGTGAATACCACCAAAGTTTATTCCTTTTTAAAATTTTGACCCGCAATGCCAAGGCTTTATGCACACACGCAACCATTAAATTAATCAAGCAACATCGGCAAGAGCACCATCATTGATATTCCGGGGACAAATAACCGGGCCACTTTGTCGATTATGCTGGGAGCAGAGAGAACGAATCACCATTGCCGAATACGTAGGGATAGGTAACGCGAGGACAAACCTTCTCGCGGCAATCATGAGGAACAATTCAAGATTGATCTGACGAAGCAAGATCTGGAGAACCATACCTAAACAAATTTAATCTTCCAAATCCATCATTAACGTCGAGAAGGAGATCTCGTCGATGATCAAAACGCGTAAGATCACCTATTACAAACGGCGCCATCTCCATTGACAAAGAAGACAACAATCAAAATCAAGCTCTAACATTAAGGACCCTGTGCAGGTCCGATGTCCCCACCCCTCATAGTGCCAGAGTAACACCTAGAGGAGGTGAGAACCTGTCAATTTTTAGATGAAGGCGACGATGGAGTTGCAGATGACGCCGATGGCGACGACTAGGGTTGAAACCCTAGCCGCCGCCTCTCTTTTCCGTGAGAGGTTTTTGATCGACCCTGGACTTGGCATCTCTCGAAATGTGATTCGTTGTCTAGCTCGTGCTGTGCAATGTCTATACCCCCTACAATAATGCCTAGTCACTCCATTTCTAAATACATGTTACATTAAAACAAATCTAAATACATATGTAAATGTGTAAAACAGTAAAAGGGCTATATGAGAACAGAGGAAGTAAATTATAGAAACAATACGGACTCAGATTTTATAATTAAGAAAAGGAAGAAACAGGGGATTCGGTCTACTCTTGCACCAGCACCCATGAAAGTTCCCACTTCCCGGCGAGAGCAAAAACAAGAGAGCCGGAGCAATTGATTGCACTCACCGAGAGGTGCCAGATGCGGTAAAAAATACTCTCTCCCCCTCTCCCTTGGCTGCCTTCTCCTTGTTCTACGACTACGGCAGCCGCTCTCCGGCCCGGCGCTGCACAAACTTTCACTCCTACTCCTCCGCCCCCCTCTTTCGGGGAGGCCGCCTCTCAAATCCAGAGGAAAAAGGTGGGCAGCTCCCCTCTCCGTCCAGCCCAAGAAAAGGTTTCCCTTCCACCTCCCCCCCTCCCCCACCTCCTCAATCTCGCCATTTTCCCACCCCGCGAGGCTGCTTCCTGGATCCTAGATTTGGCTGCACGGGGAAAGATTGGATTTTTATTTGTGTCGCGTAAGGAGGGGGATGGTGTCGTCGCCTGATCTGTCGAGGTCCGGCTGGTCGAGTGCCTCCTGGACAGAAGCCTGATCCGTGTTGGTTCCAGTGATCCGGGCGTCTTTGCCTGCTTCTGCTCGTGGTGGAGCCAGGGCTTGTTGCTTGGCGGCGGGTTCGAGATCTTGTGTGGCTGGGGCAGTTCAGGGGCTGAGGAGTTGCGTAGATCCCTCTTCGTGTTCCTGCTGCTGATTTGTGGAGGTGGGATATATATATTGCTAGGGTTTTGGCTGTGGCAAGAACAGGATGATTAAGCAGATCCTCGGCAGGCTGCCGAAGAAGACAGGCAAGGCTGGCGAGGTTGCTACGGGCAATGGCAACGAGCCGTCCAACTCCTACAGCGTTGCGAGGAGCGTGGAGCCCGCAGGCAATAATAGGAGGGCAGGGAATGGGGAACACCTGGCGTCAGCTGGTTCGGGCTCCGTCCCGGCGGTGAATGGGTCTGTGGTGTATCACTCCAATGAGCCGCTGCCAGCGTTCAAGGACGTGCCGGTCTCGGAGAAGCAGAACTTGTTTGTCAGGAAGGCCACTCTCTGCTGTGCCGTGTACGACTTTGCGGATCCGACAAAGAACCTCAAGGAGAAAGAGATGAAGCGGCAGACGCTTATGGAGCTCGTTGATTACATCACCTCTGCAAATGGCAAGTTCTCTGAAGTCATCATGTTGGAGATCAGCAAGGTGGCGGCCATTAACTTGTTCCGGAGCTCCAACCCCACCCCTCGTGAGAACAAGGCCATCGAAGGGGCTGATCTTGAGGAGGAGGAGCCTCTCATGGACCCGGCATGGTCACACTTGCAGATCGTTTATGAGGTTTTCTTGAGGTTTGTGGCGTCCCAGGAGACGGACGCAAAGCTTGCCAAGAGATACATTGACCACTCCTTCATTCTCAAGCTGCTAGATCTTTTTGACTCCGAAGATCCCAGGGAAAGGGACTACTTGAAGACAATACTCCACCGAATATATGGCAAATTCATGGTGCATCGCCCTTTCATCAGGAAAGCAATCAACAACATCTTCTACAGGTTTATATTTGAAACAGAAAAACATAATGGTGTTGCGGAGTTGCTGGAGATCTTGGGCAGTATAATCAATGGTTTTGCCCTGCCACTTAAAGAAGAGCACAAGTTGTTTCTTCTTCGTGCCCTCATCCCACTTCATAAGCCAAAGTGTGTAGGCACGTACCATCAGCAGCTATCATATTGCATCACACAGTTTGTGGAGAAGGACTGCAAACTTGCTGACACTGTCATCAGGGGTTTGCTCAAGTATTGGCCTATAACAAACAGTTCAAAGGAGGTGATGTTCTTGGGTGAGCTAGAAGAGGTTTTAGAGGCAACGCAGCTTGCAGAGTTCCAGAGATGCATGGTTCCGCTCTTCCGTCAGATTGCCCATAGCATGAACAGCTCGCACTTCCAGGTTAAATCCCACTAGGCATACACTCAAGTTTTGAATGCATGTGATCTTTATTTGTTCTCATCGTAGTTCATTCTATTTATGTATGCTCTTTCCTGCCTTAAGCTACTTATTATTTCGTTGGCTTATTGTTCATCAGTGGACCAACTATGAAACTGTCACAGATTAAGGTAGCAATAGTTCTGTTCCCTTAGTATGAAAAAGATTGACATTGGTGGACTTTGCACTCTTCGCTGTTTGCTACCCTTTCTATGCATCATGTTTTTTACCATGTAAATGAATTTTCAGTTATTTTGTCATATGGTTAATCTTTAGTTCTGTATAGCAAAGAAATGCTGACAATCTTTCTATGAGATCTACTTTTGAGCATTTGCCTATAGGAAGTAAGAACATTTTGTTAGGTGACGCTATCAACTTCTTATCTTAGAGGACACCACACTAATTGGTTCATTTTCTTTTTAACATGACTGCAACTGTTGTTCTCTTGCATTTGCATGAAACCCTCATATAAAAGTGATCTGAATATCTGATACATCTGTGGTAATCAGACTAGTACTACAAAAAAAATGAGCCTATTTCTGTGTGCACTTCATGTAGCAGTCCTTCAGTTAATTGCAAGACAGCCATTCCAATTTGGGCAGAACTTGAGATTGCAACTCATTTATTTACTTTTTTTGTTTGATTTATCAGTTTCTATTATTTTTGTCGAAAGCACTGCCTTTACAAAAAGTTCGCATGCTGCTTTTAGGTAAACATGATGTCTTGTGAAATTACTATTTTGATGGAAAACACTATTCATCATTTTCGGATAGTTAAAACCTGTATATTTGCTTACTAGAAATCCTTTTGCAAGCCATGTCTGAAACAGGTCGTACAGGTTTGTAAGTTCGGATTTAGGATTTGCTTTCCGCTTGCTAATAATGCTGTGAATTCTTCAGTGGTGTGCTACAGTGTTCCTAATAGCACTAACCACCATCCACCAGAATAACATTACGTTTTAACTGTCCCTGTTAATCTGGTGGGTTTTCACGATTGTGTTTACTGGAGTAATTTGTAGCTTACTGAACTTTCCCTGTAGCTACATGCAACTTGGTGTATTTGTAAACTGAACTTGTTTGTTAAGATGTTCCACATGAAACAGTGTAAATAATATTCAGTGAAAGTATATAACATGAATTTCGACATTTTCTCCTTGTCTGTTGTTAGGTGGCAGAGCGGGCACTGTTTCTATGGAACAACGACCACATCGAGAACTTGATTAAGCAGAATTACAAGGTGATACTACCCATCATCTTTCCCGCGCTCGAGAGAAATGCCCGTGGTCACTGGAACCAAGCTGTTCGGAGCCTGACATTGAATGTACGCAAGATATTCTCTGATCATGATTCTGCATTCTTTGGAGAGTGCATGCAGAAGTTCGACGACGATGAGCTCAGGCAGGAGGAGTCTACTTTGAAGCGAGAAGCCCTCTGGAAGCGCCTGGAGGAAATGGGGGGTATACCCAACGGCAAATCTAGCCAATAGAATACCCATAGGAAACCCTAATCGTGCAATTCTTTGAACCATGCGCGATTCTCTGGAACTTGGGCTGTGGTTGTAGTGTTGGAAATCTTCTTTTCTTTTGGTTGGTGACCTGGCTTCCCCCTGTTCTAGGCGGGTAGGGTGTATTTGCTTTCGTGAAGACGAAAAAGGTAACATACAGGAGAATTTCTGTGAGGTTTGGCATATGTGTAGTGTGTCATGAATCGGGATTTATCGTATAGACCAATAAACAGTGTCGGTTTTATTGAGGATATGCTCTTGGGGTGGTTTACTTGAATGACAATGATCCTTTTGTTGTCCTCAAATGAGCAAGAAGTGTCTTGTTAATCATGCGATTTTGGGTTCTACACTTCTGCCGATGTAGTTTTATTTGGAAACACAGAGCATGTCATTTCTAGTACAGATACTCCCTCCGGTTCAGATTAAGTGTGACTTCAACGCTAAACGTGCAACAATACTTTTGGTCCGGGGGGGAGTAACAAAAGTACTTTCTCAGATTATTCTTGTTCTCTGGGAATAAAGAATAGTATAACACACTGATCACAAACTGAAAAAATGGATGGATTCATTATATAAAAGCAACCGTCTACAAGAAATGGTCTGTAGTTATCTATATCCAAGTTACAAGTCAAATTCTCAGACTAAAAAGATAATATTTTGCTAACCCCCTTCCCTTGTGAGTTGTGACCCCTTTGAAATGCAAGATGAAATATTGCTGGTGCTCTCGAGGACCTAAAGCAAATAGTCTTGCAGGGGAGCTTGAGCAGGATTCTGGAATGGAGATGCTCCAAGATAAAGAAAGCTTGTGGAAACTGGAAAGCCTACAGGTCAATGACTCGTGATAGCTTCTGGATGCGGTTCAGCAAGAAGTCTCCTTGCTTGATGGTTGACTGGTAGAAGGCGTTCCGTGCATCAGGTCGGTTCGTCTCCAGGACACCGGCAACTTTATCAATCTTGCAGTGAAGCTTCCCAGCAGCAATGAAGCGAGACAATTCCCTGCATCAGAGGCAGAGGTTTAGCCGCATAAATGGTCATGGATGATATTAGCACCAGGACTTGACATTGGCAGGAATAACATCAACATAAATTCTTACTGGTCAATGAAATCAACTGTAACACCAAATGAGAAGGCCATTGCTTCCATCGTCACACTCTTGTATGACTCGAGAAATTGCGAATAGACGACAGTGCGCACTTCACGCATGAAGTAGCGGAAATGAGGTTGCAAGTAACGGTCTAACTTGATCTGCTCCGTCAGGCCAGCTGAAAACGAATATCAAGCAGATATGAGAAATCTGAGGAACTGAACCCACCAGAAAAGCTAAACGAGCAGTATTGTTGATCATTATAAATGCAATCATATGAGAGAATACAATGATTAGTCACTTACAGAATGCCACAAAAAATGACTTGTACTGACAATTGTACAGGGAATTGAGAAACTCGGTTAGGTGAGGTACTTTGCCAATTACAGCTAGGATCTCAGGTGCATCCACAACCTGTCAAAAATCCTTGTCAAATGGGAATTCTATCCACATCCAAGCTAACAAAGAAGACTTTAAGGGGAAAAGATGAACAGCTACCTTTTGTTTTAGAGATACACGGTCCAATGTGATAACACTTGTAAGGACCGTGTAAAATATGAATGTATCATAGGGGAACAACTCATAGGTCGTGAAAGTAGAAATGGAATCTAAAAATAAGCTAGTAGCCTTCTTGAAATTTCTAGTGGCCATGCAGTACAAGCCTTCATACACTTTCAATCTGTTCTTCCTCTCCCAGTCACCACCCTCCTCAAACAAGCTTCAATCAGGAAAATAAGCTGCTCAGTATCGTAACTCAAAATGCAAAACAAGCAGAATAGCAAATAGCTAGATTACAGAACTTCATACTTACATTTTAGCCTTGTCAATGGACTTTGAGATGAGATCAAAGTCCATATGGAAAAGGCCAATCTGTAAAGCGTAGAAAACAAGATCCATCTTTTGCCCAACAGCTACAGTCTTCCCTTCAGTAATCTTAAGCTGCTCCAGTGCCTTTACCTGAAATTTTCAATGTTTAGGTTAGACTGAAATGTTTAAAACATATATTGACTACCTAACACGCTGCAGAAGCCAGTAGGCTATACCTTCTCGCCAACCCTAATGAAATACAAAGATTTAGCTAGATGGGCTTCACGAACTTCGCTCTCACCCAAGTTCTCTTCAGCATCAGCGGTCCTTTATGCATAAATAAATGAAGAAAAACTAAGAGTCAACCACATCACATTGGAAAATCAAATGACACAGAGTAAGGCAGGAAAAAAGAAGCACTACACTTGAGAGTCTAGACACCAAGGGCACAATTTTTCACTTAGACTGAAATGAACAATGTTTCCAGTAAAATTTCTGACTGCTTGAACTGCAGCCCTTTTCTCGAGAGAAGTGATTCAACCGTCCATAACTTTCTCCAATCTCTTAAAAAGACTCAATTCTATATTTACTAGTATTAGCCACTGTTTCAGTACTGATCAAGGTGGTTGTACGCAATAACTTAAACAAGCACAGTTTAGTAATCCATTGGTATTGGTCAAGATCAACAACATAGGAATGTGAGTTTGCTACTACTATTAGAAGCTCGAAAAGCTAGTTACGACAATTATGTTCAGAAACAACAGGAGCAAGAAAAAAAAACAAATGGAACTCCACTATTTGATTCTAGACCGTGGGTTCTCAAGGCCGAGTTATCGCAGAATCTATCTGTAGTGGTCAAATTACGAGCTGTAAGGCCAACATATTAGATAGATGCATCAACGCCCACGAATCACTGAAACCTAGTAGAAACTAGCCTAAAATTCGAGCAGGAAAAGGGCAAGCCAGCGAGATCTGCTCACTTCTCGTCAAACTTCCGGGCCTCCTCCTCGATCCTGCCGCGCATCCCCGCGAGCACCGCCGGGTCCGTCTCCAGCACGCCGTCGGCCCCCAGTGACTCGTAGAGCGCCGCCATGTCTGGAAACAAGCACGTCGCATCAAATCAAACCCGCTAAATCACGGCTGAAGAGGCAGATTTGGAGGAGGGCGGTTTCGCTAGTACCATCGGATTTCACCGCGGCGAGGACGTCGTCGCGGAGGCCGACCTTGGCGAGGTCGTCCACGTCCGGCTGCGAGAGGAGAAACAGCTTGTGCGCCAGCACCAGGTGCGGGTGCTGCTTCCCTTCCTCGCCGCCGCCGCCGTCCATCTCGCCGCCGCAGACTCGCCGCGCTTTGCTTCTGCCGCAAGAGATGGGGAGAGAGGCAGAGCAGAGGAGGAGGAAAGCTTTTTTCGAGAGGTGAGGAATTTAATTACTGGTGGGAAAAATACTCCAGATTCGAACCACTAGCTTTTACATTCTGGTTCCACGTGTATCTATCTGGACCGTTCATTCGGCGATCTGATGGCTGTACATGACTGAGATACGTAAGCAGAGAGAAGGCCAAGGCCAAACCCAAACACCGACCGAGCCAGACTCCACGGACCAAAACCCCCCTCCGCTGAAACCCTTCCCGATGGCCGCCGCCGTAGCCGCCGACCAGCCGCGCCGGCGGAAGCCGACGCCGGGGCGCGGGGGCGTGGTCCTGCCCGCGGGGCTCTCCGAGGAGGAGGCCAGGGTGCGGGCCATCGCGGAGATCGTGTCGGAGATGGGCGAGCTCTCGCGCCGCGGGGAGGACGTGGACCTCAACGCGCTCAAGTCGGCGGCGTGCAGGCGGTACGGGCTCGCCCGCGCGCCCAAGCTGGTGGAGATGATCGCCGCGGTCCCGGAGGCCGACCGCGCGGCGCTGCTGCCCAGGCTGCGCGCCAAGCCCGTGCGCACGGCGTCGGGGATCGCGGTGGTCGCCGTCATGTCCAAGCCGCACCGCTGCCCCCACATCGCCACCACGGGGAACATCTGCGTCTACTGCCCCGGAGGCCCCGACTCGGACTTCGAGTACAGCACCCAGTCCTACACTGGGTATGAGCCCACCAGCATGCGAGCCATCCGTGCAAGGTGATTTACTACCTACCCATGCTGCTAATGCTGTACATTGTTAGAAATAAAGAAGGCATGGTTCAGTTTGCATTTTCATTGAAAATTATGTACCAGCGAAAATAACAACTGAAAATCATGTGATTGTGAGATGAGTGAGGGGTAAAGGTCTCATAGGACGGTTAATTAGTGCAAACAAGGTTCTCTAGTTGTTGATTTGTGATCTATTTCATCTCTTGACTTGAAAATATAAAAGCCACAGGGTTGTATTGATTGATGTATCCATACAAGTATTATTATCATTTTGACTGCTTTGTAGATATGCTTTTGAGAATATACTGATCTGAATTTGCAATATGATGGGGAAAAGCAGGAGGTCTGCTTTTGCATTTAGAGAGGGAAACAAGTACAGAGATAGTTACAGTTTAGGAGACCAGGGCATCAAATCCCTTATACACTTCTTATCCAGCAATCAGCCCCAAAGAAACACACACCAACCATCCCCTCTCGCCTGCTCGAGCAGGCCAAAATTCAAAAAATGTAGGTCATAGGCAGTCTTTGCCGCACTGGCGGAGCTTCGGCTGGGCCAACCCAAAAAATTCAAAAAATATAACTTAACGATTACGTAGTACTAATTTCTGAAAAATGGCCTATTCTATCTCGGTCCGACAGCTATAATCCTGTCTTTAGTGGCCTCACATGCGCTTCACTAGCCTTTGCATGTGAATTTCTTACATGCCGTCTCTCTCCAAGCGACGTAGCACTAGGTAACATATAGGGTTTGTCTAGTAGCTTGCCTATAAACAAGTCCAAAGAGCTGATTTCACGTACAAATCTATTTTAGTGTGTATTTTTGGCCTAATTTTTTCACATAGCATTTAAATAACCATATTTTTTTTGGAATATACGTGGGTCATTGACTTTGCCCACCCTCAGTTTTTGTTCAAGCTCCGCCACTGCTTTGCCGAGTGAATCCCATTAGCCGTTAGGATTCCAGAATATGCTTTCCGGGAGTCGGAAAGATGAACTTGTTGAATTTTATTCCAGACGCATAAGAACTGGTGTAGCTCTCTCATCAACCTGAGATTAGGCAACGTCTTATTGACAGCGATTGAGTTTCTCTGGACAAATTTCATCAGCAGAGGGGCAGTCTCATCCTGTGCCACCTCATTTAATCCATCTGAATTTGCAATCGTAGGTACAATCCATATGTGCAGGCCAGAAGCAGGATAGATCAGCTCAAAAGGCTCGGACATAGTGCGGATAAGGTTTGTTCCTACTTCCTAGCCCAAGAAAGTATTTTTTCCTTGATTTGAGCGATTTTATGCACAGTCCAGTTATGTTGGATGCTTACAAGTGCAAAGTAATTCAGATATACTCTTCTACAGGTCGAGTTCATTTTGATGGGTGGAACTTTCATGTCATTACCGGCCGACTATCGTGATTATTTTATCAGAAATCTTCATGATGCTTTATCGGGGCATACTTCTGCTAATGTTGAGGAGGCGGTTTGTTATTCAGAACATAGTGCTGTGAAATGTATCGGTATGACAATTGAGACGTAAGGGCCATTCAATATCTGTTCATGCTTCTTTGTTGAATTTGAAAATTCACTGTGATTTTCCCGTAAAACATCTGATTAGTCTCTTTGTTTCAGGAGACCTGATTATTGCCTGGGGCCTCATTTGCGGCAAATGCTAATTTATGGATGTACTCGCTTAGAAATTGGTGTTCAGAGTACATATGAGGATGTTGCACGTGACACTAACAGAGGCCACACAGTAGCTGCTGTTGCTGATTGTTTCTCTTTAGCAAAAGATGCTGGTTTTAAGGTTATTGCTCACTAGCCCACTACTTCCTTCCTGCTTTACCAATAGCTCCCGTTAGGCTGTCCTCTAGCTTTGAGTTATGATTTGTGCAGTCATCCTAATGCATAATGTGTTAACCTTTGGTAGGTGGTTGCGCACATGATGCCAGATTTACCTAATGTTGGAGTTGAAAGAGATATGGAAAGTTTCCGAGAATTTTTCGAAAATCCAGCATTCCGAGCAGATGGTCTAAAGATCTATCCTACTCTTGTGATTCGTGGTACTGGTCTTTATGAGCTGTGGAAAACTGGAAGGTACTATATTATCTAGTGTTTGAAACTCTGTTTCTGGCTTGATCTTATGTTCAGTTTTAGACTTAGAGTTGAGAACTGATATACTGGTGACATTTGCTATGTTTCAGGTATAGAAACTATCCACCTGAGCTTCTAGTGGATATTGTAGCGAGGATTCTGTCGATGGTACCACCATGGACACGAATCTATCGGGTCCAGAGAGATATCCCTATGCCTCTTGTTACTTCTGGTGTTGAGAAAGGTAACCTACGTGAGCTGGCCTTGGCTCGAATGGAAGATTTGGGCTTGAAATGCCGAGATGTCAGAACCCGTGAGGCTGGAATTCAGGTAAATACAGGGTTCCTTGAAGTCACTGCCCCGTTTTTATAGTTAATCAAGGATGTATCATCATCATTATTGTTGTGCATCTCCATGTAGGACATCCATCACAAGATCAGACCTGATGAAGTAGAGCTTGTCAGGCGTGATTATGCGGCAAATGATGGCTGGGAGACCTTCCTCTCGTATGAGGATACACGACAGGTATTTATAGCCTGGCAGCCAATTCATTTCACTGCAGTGATGTGAAGATATGTTATGGCTTATGCTGCCTTCCTGAATAGGCATGTCTTTTCCAATTTACTTATGCTCAATGCCTTTTTTATATGGGTAGGATCATTTGAACTTATCCGCTTAGTTATTTTGCCTTGTATGTTTCACTTATACCAACAATTTTCTAAGCTGTTTTGCTTGTGAATGTGCTCATAAGATGGCTACTAGTGCATAGAGTTAATCCCTGGGTCTCCTATTCGTCCAATCTTATGTAGCATTACTCACAATGTCTTTTTTGTGAATTCTACAGGATATCCTTATTGGCTTGTTGCGTTTGCGTAAATGTGGTCGCAATGTTACATGCCCTGAACTCGTAGGGAGGTGTTCAATTGTCCGTGAACTTCATGTCTACGGAACGGCAGTCCCTGTGCATGGTCGTGATGCGGAGAAACTGCAACACCAGGTGAGTCTCTTACGCAAATAATGTTTGGTTGTAGTTGTCTTCAAATGATCATACTTGGAATGTATGATGTGCACAAAAATAGTAAAAAACAGGGGCCCGTCAAGTGGTGTGTAGTCGCTGAATACTTGCTAAACATGAGGCTACCCCACCCCTCATCAATTAATTGTTCAGATATTTATGATGGTTCTGCTGTTAGATTGTCTCAGCTGGATAACATTTGCTTTATTTATGATCATTTTCAGGGGTATGGGACTCTCCTGATGGAAGAAGCAGAAAGAATCGCTCATAAGGAGCATCGGTCGAAGAAACTGGCTGTCATCTCAGGAGTTGGGACCCGCCACTACTACCGCAAGCTGGGTTACGAACTCGAGGGGCCTTACATGGTCAAATGTCTGGCGTAGTTTTATTTTCAGAATATCCAACTGTGCTTGTATTGCAACTACAGAAATCAATGTGCTCATGCTGTCAGTGTAATGTATTTGTAACCATAGTAGTTCTTTTAAATTTTTGTGATTGCCATCATGCCAGCTAGCGCGTTCTACCTCCTAGCTGAATGGTGCCATGCATTGCATGCAATGAGACTGCTTTACCCATATAGCCCTTCAGAGTGCATTGCGCATCGTAGCAGAATAGTGTTATCCATGCATTGAAACTGCTTCACCAAAATTTTCCTTTAGAACACTTGCTGAAAAAGGAAACCTGGGGACTAAGTAAAGAGATAAGAGTCCACTGAAATTTTGGAATGAGAAAATTTTGGCTAGAAGAAATGTTAGGACCTTTGATCCCCAATGTTCCACAGGGCATCCAAGGAATTTGAGTTTTACGTTCTCTATCCCAAATTAATTAATGCAGATTTAGTGGCTGACAACAATGTTTTTGAAAGAACAGAGAAAAATACCTGATGGCCGTATGCTGCTTATACGGCAATGCCAATATCAAACCTACTACTAAGATTAACGATTTGTGAGACATTTTACAACTACATATTTAGCGATTTATATGCTAATGATATCAGCATGAGGTGCAAGTTTCTAGATGGTCTTATATCATCTATCTAACGGGAAAAACAATCGTTTGAAATATCCATTGAAAACTAACTTTGCACCTCTGTGCTAGTTACAGTTTTCGTAATATCCACAAAGATATACTTCTATTTCAGCATCAAGAGCCCGAATTACAAACGGTAAATATTCAATTTTTTAAAACGAACCAAGGACGACCCGCGGGAAACTAGGCGACAACAAAGATGACAGATACATGGTACAAGCAATGCATCACATACGGAACAAGCTCGACCGGCGTATACGAATAAGTGTAGCTACGTGCGTGCTGCGTGCATGAGGTAGGTAGTATCACTTGCTGAAATCGATGGTGCCAGTGGAGAGGATATTGTCCCCGGTGGTGGGGTGCGCCGCCGGCACGTCGTTCACCACCGAGCTTCCCTGCTGCCAGACGTGGTTGAACTTGCTCCCCTTCCCGGCCGGCAGCGCCACCGTCGCGTACACCACCATCTCCTTGCCCTTCTTCACGTACTCCGCCGCCACGTCCGACACCGGGAACCCCAGCTCCGCGGCGTCGGCGGGCGCCATGGACGGCGCGTAGCTGTCGAGCAGCGTCGGGTACGCGACGAGGCTGCCGTTGGAGTGCCGGAACGCCACGACGGCCTGCGTGCCGACCATGCCGGTGCCGTTGGGGTTGAGCCCCCACGCCACCCACCCGGCGCCGCCCTTGCTCGGCGCTCGGAACGCGACGGCCACCGTGTTGCCGGCGGCCGTGTAGTTGTAGTGCAGCGTGGTGCCCAGGCGCGGCAGGGCGGCGCACGACGCGTAGAGCTCGTTGCCGGAGAAGGTGTGGCTCGCGCACGACGACGACGACGCGGTGGCGGAAGTCGACAAGGACGAGGCGGCGATGGTTGCGAGTAGGAAGAGGGAGAGAGACACGCTAGTGCTAGTGGAGTGATGGGCTGAAGGTGCTGCCATTTCTTGCGAGAAGATGATCTCGGTTCTTGTTTGTGTGTGCACTGGAACAATGAGATGGAACGTGATTAGCTACTGTGGTAGGGTAAGATCAGGAACGTGATTAGTGGGCTTTTATAGGGCTGTGGTTTGGTGGGGGAGATGAGAGTTGCTTGGAAGAAATGTACGTAACACAATAGAATCATGTCTGAACATTGATCAACTGGGTAGGTGACCTAGAATTGGATCACCGGCCATGAAATTATCAGTGATGCTCATGAAACATAGTTGATGTCATGCTGGGGTGTACTATAGGTTTATCCCGCGCCGTTGTGCTAAAATCTTTTTAACATGCATGAAGTTGTTTACGGATGTTCAGATATTCAGTTGGTCGCACTAATCAAGAGACCAAATTAACTGAGTGAAATGGTTGTATATTTGACCAATTAAAATCCATCAAGCTATAGGGATGTCTTGAGCAGATACAGAAGAACACGTAATATAAAATAACACTTTAGATGATTTTTATCATTAAAAACAATAGATTTTTTTGGTCAGCTGAAACGATTAATGGCGAAACTATTTGTGTATTTGACCAAGAGGACGGCACCTGTTTTTTGCAGGCTAGTGAAATGGTGAATACGGAAACCCTCTACCTGCTTTATTTAACTGATGTCCATTTTGTTGAGAAGTTATCGTGTGGTGGATTACATGTCTATTTAAGGCAGTTGCCACCTTCCAAACACTCAGTAGAAACGAGTCTATTGAACAGCAGCGAAGTATAACACGGTTCCGAAGAGTTTGGGTTCTGGCACAAGAAATAATCAAATATATTAGGATCAGAATGATTATGACGAAACAGATTACATCTTGGTTTGACTACCTATCCTCCTCTGTCTACACAAGGTGCTAATCTAAATAGCAGCTACTTCTTTAGCAAGTACAATCCATCTCTCATTTCAAGCTTCTCATCTGATATTAGACCAGAAAGAAAACTCTGCAACTGCTGCAGCGATTTATCATATGATGGCTCAGCACAGAACATCTGGAACAAGTAATATTAGGAAAAAACAGTGAGTAGAAGAAGTGTTTATAGCTGAATGGGAAGTGGATGAGATAATAAACGTTGTCTACCTTTAAAGTGTTATGTATCTTGTCTAGTGTCATATTGCCGAAATTGGTTAACATTCCTATGATGAATTTCTGCAGTGCATCCAGATGAGTAAAATGATTGGTTAAGTGGCAGAGAACTAATGGGGAGTGAAGAAAAAGGTATGTTGCGAATATTAAGAAAAACAATCTCAAAGAGTCAAACCTCATAGACCGTCATTTCTTTCTTAAGTTGTTCCTCAACAGAGGTAACAGAGCTTTCACCTTCGTCCTCATTCATTTGAAACGCTTCACTGCTCTCATTCACGATGCTGTTCTTGTTGACATCAGACATGCTATCAACAACTGTGAAGATGTGATCATCCACATCAGGCCCTACTGATTCAGTCAAGACCCCCTGAAATATATAGTATGAAATGCTTAGATGTTCTTCTGAAGCAGGTCACATTTAAGAACTTATGCTTTTTGATTTGCTTGTAGAGTCATGTATCACAGGTCATGTTTAGAGTATCATATTGGTTCTATTCCAATACATGAAACAAGAGCTATATAGTCTGTGCAGATCTCTGATGGCAAATACCTCAACCATCTAGTCTATCTTACTGAAGTGTAATCGTTCAAAGACCATAGTAAAATGATTAAGAGTACCATTTCATCTATTTTTTAGCAATGCCGAGAATCCCAATGTTAATCGTGTTTTTAGCGTAAAACTATGTTAATACTGATATCGATAATTGGCTATACGAAAATTCAAAAAGTATACGTTTGTGCCCGACCTTGCTTGTCCAGAAACCTATTCTTCTGTTGAGAGAATCTACAGGTATGCCGATTTCTGTAGCAAGTGTCTTTGAAGTCCAACTGAAAAGTTATGATGATTTTAGTTGGCTGAGTACAGAAAAGATATGCAGAAAGGTAGTTGATATTACCTTGGTTTCTCTTGAAACCGCATTATGATTGCAGCGTGAACAGGTACTACAGTAAACTGCATACTTCTGTCCTCAAACTGCAATTCCAACTGGAAACGAAAAGAATAACTCATAAGAGATATTTCTCCAATCCTCCCAACATATACCCATTAACATCCAAGTTTGAAATCTAACCTTGACCGTTCCAAGATTTTTCTTCCACAATAGCTTTCGTGGAGTTTTTATCTGATGGAATCTTTTTGCAAAATCAGACAGCAATTGATCAACTGAAGCGGGAACTGCAAGGTCTTCTGTCTACATTTGTCGCAGATAGGGGTTTAGTGAATCAAGAAAGAATACACCAAACAGAGAATACTCACGGTTTGATCCTTCAGTATGCAAACCATGATTCGTATGAGGCATATTATTTGATCAACTACGAATTATTTTGCCAAAAAAATATTAACTACGAACTGACCGCATGCAATGGTAAGGTATCCATCTTCAAAAACTTTATGCTACCTCACAGCAAAAAGGAGAGAGGTTTTGATGTTGCAAATTATGTATATAAAATTTAAAACATTTGAAAAATGTTGTGATAGAATTGAATATAAATTGTTTGTATGAACAGCATAACAAGGATTGAAGATAAAACTGGCAGAAAATTGGTACCAAGATTTGATGATATAATCATATAAGCAGTTCTGACAACTATTTAGTTATTGTTGTGGTGTATATCTGTTAGTACAATTCAACACAGACCGCATCTTCCATTTTACAATTCCAAAGCTCAACTCTGTATCATAATTGATGTACCATCTTATTTATATTAAAATGCTCGAGTCATTAGCAATAACTCATACACAACATGAAATAGAGGGGAGGGGTTACCGCCATGATTTAGATAAAAGCTTACTAGCATACCTGAATTGGTGGCCAAAAGTTGGACGAAATTATTGTTGCATCAAGAACATCGTGAGACATTTCTGCCTCCTCTTGTCCGGCAACTATCATAAAAAAAGGGTTCAAATACAGGTGCAGTAATAGTTAAAATTTTGGTTTCTGAAGGAATATGCAGTATCTCAATGGTACCAGTTTCCAATGTCCTTGATAACGATGTTTTAATATTTGAGTTGGTTCTCTTCGAGTCAATCAAATCATTAAGCATAATCTCACATTTCTGCATACTGCTCTCACCAAAATGAATCTGCCAAAACAACATAATCTTTAAAAAGATGAAGGCTACCACGAAGGCATAACACATCAGTGCAGCCAATCAGATGTCTTCAAAACATAACTAAGCATGGGCTAATACGATAGTTAGTCTTAACCTTAAGAAGTTCCAGCGTGCGGATATCGGAATCTATATCAAAATCAGATTTGCTGAGCAACTTTTCTGCCAGCATTACACGATATTCGTTGACCAATTGGTCTTTTGAGCCAATTATACTGACCATCAGTCCAAGTATATCAATTTTCCTCCTATTCCTGCTGCCTTTCAATGGATCTGCTTCCACGGGATCAGGTTCCCAGCTGTAAAAGTTGGAACCACAGTTCTCGATCTTAGAAAAGCAAACTTTCCTTTGGGCTCAGGGAATAAGATGCATTATGTTGAATATAAAGAATAAATCATACCTTTCAGAGTTCAACCATGCTTGCTTCTCATCAACGTTTGCATGATCATCATAGTCAGCATTTTCCTGGTTTTCAGCATCCCTATTCAATTCTTCAAGAAGATTATCACCAGCATTTCCTGTCCCGCTCGTGTTCCCTCCAGATCCGTCAGTTAGCATTGTCACTATGCATTTAATAGTGTCTTTTCTACCCCTCAGATAATCCCTAATTGGTTCACCAACTGCTTCCAAGAATACACCAGTGGGGTCAATCGACCGTAGTGCCTTGATGGTGGAAACATACTGGTGCAATATGTCATTAGTTGAGGCACCAGCAGTAAGCAAGCGATATCTCAGTGATGAGATAAATGAGTCAACAAGCTTAGAGTGCTGACCCGTGTACTCCAAACACTGCTTTAGGTCTTCAATAGCAGGAGAACTTCATCAATACCACAAAAAATATCCAGATGTTAAAACATTGCACAAGTTAAGAAAGCATGCAAAGTAGCAAGAGCATGGAATCAATGTAACAGGAAAGGAACTCATAAGAAAGCTCAGGTGTTTGAGATGACCGTGTGAACAAACTTGGTTAAGACCTAAGCATGCAAGCAAAGAGAGAAAAAGGATAGTACGACACATAAAAGGAAATTAAGATCCTTGATTCAATGTGGATAAAACAGATCATCAAATACACACTAGCCAAGCGATAACCACGTGAACTACACCATGATATATAGGCTCCGACCATATTGCACCTCAATTAAATTAGGATGGACTGCAAGAATACAGGGCCATAGCCATGATAGATATGAATACATCGCAAAGTCGGATATATCAAGTAACCAAAAACTAGAATACTTACAGAAGTGAGAAAAATACCAAGCATATTAAAAGGCACAAGCAAAAATTTATTAGAAAGAAGAGATATAGGGGCAGCACTAGAAGTACTCAAGCATATACAACAATATTGAGATCATAATGCTATTTATTGTTTACCACCGCCATACAGAGAAAATTGACTAACCTCTCAGGGTAATCTACTATAATTTCAAAAAGTTTGCCAATTCTCAGGTCCTGCAAGGTTTCATAAGCAAAATACTCAAGGCGCATGTGCCACCTCAGAAGGGCTTCTGAAGGAACACCGATTCCTGGGAAGGAAGAAGGGCGTGAGGCTAAGGGTGATTTCAGACCAGATGACTCACTTTCATAGTCAACAGAGTCCCCCAGATATGTCAAAAGAGCATGCAAGAACTGAAGAGGAACAGCCTGACAAGACCAAAAAGTTTGTCAGCACAAACGGAAGAGCTAAGAATCTAGTAGAGGGGTATATAAACTGAAGACAGAACAGCCTGACAAGACCCAAAAGTTCGGTTAGCAAACATGGTTATGGGTATAAACTGAAGAGGTAAGTATCATATGCCGGCATCAGCATCTATGGAGAATATATAACCGTAAGATAGTATCATATACAATTAGACCAAAAAAGTTATGGTGTAAATAATAAGATCTTATCTGTTAATCCAACATGCTGAAAAACTGGTATATAAACAGATATCAAACAGCTGGAAGACATTGGCAAATATATTCTGAAGGGCATTCTGGACCATGACAGGTTCACTGCAGTGAAAGCTCTGTTACATAAACAGTGTATTCCTGTTCCAGTCTGAGGATTGGGCATAAAAGACTAAGCGTGCAAAAAATGAATTTAACCTCAGCAAGCTCAGTTACTTAAGTGGGGTGGGCATAATACAAAGGCCTGTGAATTCAAAAGAGCAGTCGTGTATTTAACAGATAAACTTTGCAGAATGGTGATATGGACGGTACCTGGATCCAGTCCTTGACACACCCAAGGACAGGGATTCTGTAATCATCACCAGCTAGTTCGTTAACTTTAGACTGCAGATGATAATGAGTTAACATAAGGTTACTGCCAAAAATTTCAGGGCATCTGTGCCAAAATATGAGATGGAGTAGGTGTTAGGCACAGAAGGGCGGATGGACCTTTAAAAGCCAGATTATTGCAGAGGAATACGAATCTTCAGACATTGATGTAAAACCAAGACATCTAAGATCGCGAACAACTTTTCCAATGTTCTTAACCAAATTACAACTTTCTGAAATAACTGTTTCTTGACTATCAATGTCCATTTTAGAATCCCAAGCCGAGACATTGCTCCTTCCAGAAAATCCATGCCTAGCAAGTTGGTCATTCTCACCAGATCCATCTATCATGGTATTTAGTTCTTCCAGTTTCTTCTTGAAATAGACATTTAGAATCTCTGTAAATTGACCAAAATTAGTGAACATAACTTTTGCTGGTCAAAAGCACATTGGTAGACCAATAATGCCATCAAAGGAACTGAAGGTGCCAGTACTAGACCTCGACAACAAACAGAAAATACAATACTCTATGTGTACTGTTAATTCCCATTGCAAAACGTGACTAAATGAAACAACAACCCACACCCTAAGGTTCATTAACGGAAACAACTGTATCCAACAAGAACACGGATTCATGTCAAACAGAAGACTAATACTTTTCTTCTGATAGGACAGAGAAGGAAAGGATGCTCACCAGGAAAGCTCAAGGACAGTGTAGTCAGAAGGACAGATGATACCATTAATTGGTACCTAGGCATTAAGCTGGAACTAGACTCAACTGCTTTGAGCTTGCTGTTCCGTGTCTTTTCCTCGTATGATTGTAAAGCGTGAACTAGAACTAGGACACATTTTTCCTGGTAACTCTTTTCCAAGCATACATCCTCCAATGATGTACTTAAGACATCCTCAGGCCAGCTTTCTTGAACCTGGAATACATTATTTGAGAGATCAGGTTACTGGAAAATACTAAAGAAACAAGACCAAGTATTGGGAGATCATGTCTGAAGTTTCTTTAGCCAAATAAAGCTAGGTGCTTAAATGAAGCATACTGATGATATTTTGATTGATATTCACACATCAAGGTTTGGTACATTATCCATGTTCAAACTACAGTAATGTAATCTGATGTAAAAGGTACACACGCAATTTCAATCACATCATTCCATAACCTATCAATTTTATGACTAGTATGTAGTAAATATGTTCACTTCTGAACATGTCCGGTGAGTATTTGCACACTAAGCGTCAAGTATAACCTATATATCTTCGTTCTTGATTTGGCACGTGTAAGATAAGACATCCTGGTTACATAAGGATATTAATGCAAAATTAGAAACAGATAAGGGCTCCAATTCTGTAAGGAAAATGAGATAAACATCATTCACATTGAAGACAAATGCTTACAAAAGTAATTAGGTTCTCCATAACTTACACAGAATTTAATTCTCTCTACTGCAGAGGAATTGCTATAAGGATGAAATTTCTGCCAGAACGTCTTGACTGCATTGTTTTTAAATGTTTCCTGCATACCACAGGTTGACAAGGAAAGTTGGATTAAAGAATACATATCATCCAAAATAATGTACTCATGCAAGGTGAGAAATTCAGCAAAGCTAACAGACTAACATCAGGTCATCAACTAATATAGCATATCAAGATTAGGTGTCTGCTAGTCAACAAGAACTGAAGGAACAAGAGGTAAATACAGAACATGCCATTACACTAGCAGATCCATCTTGCATTCTCTTACTACTGATTCTGGAAAATAGTTAGCCAAACAAAGATCTCCTGGTCAGTTTGCCAGAATTACCCTTAACCTACAGAGACATTCTATCATACAACCTACCTGACACGTGTATTTTCGCTATCTCTTTCACTTTTTAGACACCTTATGGACAGATGGAAGATGGACAGACGACAGAAGGAAAGTCAGATAAGGAGCAGCGAGTATTCACAAATATTACTGGAAGCAAGTGCTGGTCTGAGTAGCCGTCCATCTTGCATTACTGTATAATATGGTGTAGATCAAGCTTCAAGGATTATGGCCTGCCTGACTATAGCTCATTAGGATAGATGAGCCCGTTCATGTGCATTTACCAACTAATGGAAGAAGAACTAAAAAACTTCAGAAAGCCAAAGAAAAAGATTGCATATCAAATCATCCACTGCAGCATGGCTACTCAGCTACTCCAATTGTGCACATGATTACTCCTCTTATGATACATCGAGGGTCAAAAAATAATGGAAATGGCACCGACAGTTCTCAAAGACATCCTAGATTAGCAATATAGAGCTAGGACAGAGTTTTCATTTAAAAGAGTTGGTCATTTCAGTAAGCTGACGTTCATGTTTAATTGTGATTCCAGATCAAACATCTGGGATCTCATCTAACAGTTGAGCCGAACCCCAACTCTCTTCACTACAAGTGCAGTTGATTATGCTGAAGAATGGGCTTACAACGCAAAGAGCAGCAAACACCATTCTCATACTTGTAGCAAAACCGGAGGCAAAAAGAGCAGCAAACACAATGCAGGCTGACAGATCATAAATCCTGCATTGCAACGCTTGACTACACTCCAGATTTTCACTGGGGCATTTTCACAAACACAGGCGGGGGCCCTTGATCTCGAGCCATGTACTCCCACGCTACGCCCTCTGCGATGCGGTGCAGGCATTCTCGCAAACACCCAGCACGCAACGCGATCCGTACCGCAAGTTCCCGCCCCGTGGGGCGAGTAGCAGCGCAATGAAAATAGAGGATTGGGGTGTGAGGGGGAGAGAAACGCGGGCCGCGGACCTCGAGGTTGTGGAGGAAGTAGTCGCGGACGAGCGTGGCGAGGCCGCGGGCGCAGAGGTCGGCCACGAGGGGCGCGAGGCGCGGGCCGACGGAGAGGTCGCCGGCGCCGCCGACGAGCTCCCCGGCGAGAGAGCAGAAGCGGGCCCACGAGTCGAGGGCGCCGTCGGAGTCGTCCAGCTGCATCGCCTCGCGGCCCCGGCCGAGAGAGAAGCGCGCGGGAAAGCTCCAAAGGGGAAAGTGCGCGCAGCGGCGAACCGAAACGGGGGAGGGAGAAGAACGCGGCTCTCGGTTTGCGCCGTATGGAACTCTTTTTTTTAAAATGTGTTTGATTCATAGGATTGTAGTTTTTTTCATAGTAACTTTCTAGTGTATTTTTGCACGAAAACAAACATGAACTCAGACATCGTGGAAAAAATCATATGTCTTGTTCCTATGTGTAGAGGACATCACTGGGCAACACAACTCAATCCTACACAATTCATATTCATTTAGTTTTCCTACCCTGTGCCTTAATGTTTTCTTAAGCCAGCTAGCCAAGCATGGACAAACTAATCAATTTTTTTTGCGATGAAATAGAGCAGGCGGGCCGTCCTACGCCTTTGTAGTACATTGTTGTGTAGGGGGATACATCACATGCAGAATCCAACTCCATTAACAAAGCCCATACCCTATATATGAAAGTTGGATGGATTCACGCTCCATTCAGCCATCCACGTCGTCCTTTTCTTCTGGACCGTACGATCCGCGCAACAAACAAACGGACGAGATTGCAAGTTTTGGGGGCAAAACGCGCGTTACCTAGCTCCGTCCTCTCCACCAATCAGGTCACGACACGTCGTCCGGTCAACATCCGGCCGAGCCGGTTCCCACCGGTCACCGTGGCTACTTTACACAAAAACGCCTGGCAAATCAGAACGCCGCCCCGCAGTCCACATTCCAAAACAGGGAGGTACCTCTTTGCAATACTAGTAATCTTGCACGCGCATTGCGTGTAAATTGATGAAAATTTGAAATTCCCTCCGCTTCAGTGAAAGTGGAGCCTCAAATATTTCTTGTGAATCAAGGCTTAGGGTCTAAAGAATGACATTGTGCGCATCCGCAGTTCACTCCTTCATTTCATATCTATCTAATTAAATCCCCATATGCAACTCCTTCAGGAGGAGAGAGATGTTGCCGCATGTTACTGCTCTAACACCAGTTGTGGCCACGCTTGAAATTAAATTCCTGGGGACGCAAAACTTGAAAATCACTTTGCTTTAATCGGATGAACCACTTGTTTGGGGAATTTCGTCTGGGGTCCCATGAGTATTTCAAATCTAGACAAGTATTGGATGAAAAATCGTGGAAACCGTATGAGTGTTCTTTTACATTTTCCAATATGCAAAGGTGAATAATTAATTAGGAAAAAATGGTCTCGCCACCTCTTAATTAGTACGTTTAATAAGTAAGGAGAAGAAAGAACATACCGGCCACCAAATTATGGAGAAAATTTTCTCCCGTAACATGAGCTTCTCTATTGGAAAATGGAAATATAATTAAGGTGAGACAATTATGGCTATTAATTAATTTGCCGTGAAATTAAATGATTTGATTTAGATTGATCCTTCTTATTTTCCATGCGTATAATTTACAAACAAAGAGAGTACATCATTGGGCTAACATTGATCGTCAGATCTACATGATCAGCGGTTATCATTAGAGGGTTGCGATACATCATGGGAGAGTTTTAGAACGTTAGATGCAGTTGATCGTAGGGCCAACGTTATTTGGATCAGCCACCCTTTGTGTCTTTTTAGATTAGTTTAGATTTAGATTTAGATGGGAAAACCCCGCATACTTTTCTGCAAAACGACCCAGCAGTTGCCCCCTTCTCCTTCCTCTCTCTCGCGATGGTGATATCGCCGCCGCCGCCACTGCAAGGCTCCCCGGTCAAATCAAAGGTCCGGGGAGGTGCGCCGCCGTGCCCGCTTCAACCTTTGTGAGCCCACGGCACCGGCCCAGCCTAACCACCTTCTACTCCGGCGGGCGAGCGATCGACGCCGGCGTCGCCGGCACGAGGGAGCTCTCACCGCCTGTCCCGTTCGATTCCCCTTATCCCCTACCTCCTCGTCACTTTTTCCCACTTGGATTGCCGCGGCCGGGCAGCGCGTGCAGGAACGGCTCGCAGCGCCGCCGCCTTTGGTCCCCACAATCGTGACCTCCGGCGAATCCGGCGCTGGACCGCTCTCCCGACTCCTGCTGGCCTCCGTCACAAGCGCTCCTGTGCACTGCTTTCCCGCTGCCACCAGCCGCCGCACCACACCCCTCTTCTTCCTCGCCGCCGGCAGGCCCACACGCTGCTCGGCCTTCCCCGCCACCAGGAGGCCCTGCTCAGCCGCCGGCCTCACCTTCCACACCGCCGGCAGGAGACCGTGCTACCCTTCCGTGGTTCTCTAGCGTTGCCTTCTTCCATGGCGGGAACAGGAGCTGGTGCTTGGCACCGTGACGAGGGAAGACGGCCAAGTCGGCTCCAAGCATCCGCCGCCGCTTGCCGCGAAGCGGCCGTTCATGGCGTCCACACCAAATAGGGGAAGCCACAGATTGTTGTTGCCCATCGCAGCCTTGAAAACTGCAGCCACGCATAGATGTCTGGCTATGTAGACAGCAGTCTGAATCAGATCATTTAGGCACTGTTCTTTCCAAGATTACAAGTTCAGTTCCCTTGGATAAGGATTCGATATTTGTTGTTCATCGATTGCATCTCCTGGAGAACCATGGCATTTTTCTAGAAGAGCCGCACGGCCTGCCGCTGCTTGTTCCATGCAGGCAGTACAAGTCCCTATGCGAGGCAGTACAACAAGATCCTTAGACGAGGTAGTACGATCGTTAATTGTCGTCGGAGAACAACCGCCGGACGCCGTTTGTGTCCGATCCTCTAGCGCTCCTCCCTGTCATTTCCCCATCTCTTATTAACAATTTGTACTGCCTGTTTTGTTGCATGTGATATTTTCTTTTACAGTACGGGACAGAGAGAAAATCAGGCACCGGGAAATACTATGATTAGCTACAGTATGCAGGCAGTACATTGTTAATTCCTTCAAAGTGCAGTTCTTAAGCAAGGCGAAGTATAAATTCTCATTGTGAAAACAGGAGCATGTTTCACCGTTCGTGGCAGGCTGGCATCGGCAGTACACTAGCAGCAATATAGTCTAGAATTTGTCTTTTTGATCGGCAGTACAAATAGGTTCAGAAAAAAGTTCAATCAGGTTGAAAACAGCAAGTGAGTTTAGTTCACAGATTATTGTTCATGTTTCTGTGATGGTTCCTCACCGGAGGAATGATGCCCAGACGGCCGGAGACGTCGCTGCTCCACCGGAGTTTGCCGCCGGCATTTTTCCTTTTCGGCGCCGCGGTAATGGTCGCCGGCGGCGGCTCGGACCACCGTTTTGCGCGTCGCGCCTCCGGTTAGATGCGCCTCACCGTCCTCCACCCGAGCCGAACTCCCAGGAGTCGACATCGCCCGCCGTTGCGTCGCCGAGGGCCGACCGCCGCCGCCCATGTTCGCCGCCCACTGACGTCTAGGGCTGACGTCACCGGTGTCTGGTTGACGAGCGGGCCCCGCCCATCGGATTTTTTTACAATAACAGAAAAATGCTAAATTCAAAAAAAATCGTAACTTCTTATCTACAGCTCAAAAAAAATGCAAAAAAAAACTAAAATTCCTAGAAAAAGAAAATCTTCACAACCAACACATTTACATGCATGTGTACATAATTTTTTTTTTAAAGATTACCAAAGATTATATAGTTCTTGATCCATTAATAATGACTTCTAATCCACAACTCAGGAAAATGCAAAAAAAAAATACTACGTTTCTAGAAAAAGATTCTTCACAGCCAACACATTTGTATGCATGTGTACACAATTTTGAGAATAATTCTTACCAAATAATATATAGTTATGTGTATATTAAATAATGAGTTGACGATAAAAATATATTCTAAAATGCCAAAAGAAAACCGGAGAATCAAAAAAACTGAAAATCAATAATATTTACAACCAACACATGTGCGTGCATGTTCCTACAATTTGAAAATAATAATTGTAAGAACTAATACAGCTTTATACAGCATTATTCAAAAAATTACAACGAGAAAATCAAGTTTCTCACACAAAAAAATATAAACCAGACAACACATCTTCGCATATATTTTTAGAATTCCAAAACAAATAATTACAACATATTTTGCATTCCTCTTAATAATGGAACCCTTTGTCTTAAAAACATAAGCAATGCTCCTCTTAATAATGGAATCATTTGTCTTAAAAACACAACCAATGATCCAATTGATTAAATTTCAGATTTTTTATAATTCAAAATATTAAATACCGTAAAAAAGTAAAAACACATAAAATTACAAACATTACAACTATCATATTCGAAATTACTTTACTACACGGGCGCGCCATGTCCGCGCCAACTCCACTTTTACTTTCACTTTTTCTCTTATTCTCATTTACTTCTACTTCTCGCATGCTTACCTCTACACATAAAAAAATAACGCCTTTTTCCAAAAAAAAGGATTTCAAAAAAATTCAATGTTTTAGTAACGTTACGTTCTACTTACAATCATCATATATACAACCCACGGGTGCGGCGTATCGCCGCGCCGTATTGCCTAGTAATCATAATCAAGACCGGTAACTTTGCATCGTATCAGTGATAGAGAGATATAGAGAACAACTACTAGCACATACCCTTATTTAGTCCTAAGGGAGGACTATTATACTTCCTTACAAGTTGTTGGGAGATCCAAGTGGAAGCATGATGTAGTTTTAGTAGCAACATTTTTTGTCCGTTGAGAGCCAAGGTTTATCGAACAATAAGAGATACCAATACGCTAACAAAGTTAATTGTATTTCCATGCAAACACAAACTATGTTTGTCAAGAACGTGTTAAGAAGGTTGTCAAGCTTCCCATCCTGTTAGTTACAAGATTTAAATGTATATTGAGGTGATGAATAACAACAAATGAAAATTGGATAATATAAAAGAAAGTGTAACAAGAGTATAAACAATATAAAGAGATGGATTAGGGCTATAATTTCACTAGCTAGAGACATCTCCCCAAATAATCATAGCATTGTAGAGTGATTTTTTTTTTTACAATTGGACTCTATTAGATTGTAATTATCGTTATTTTTATGATTATGATTATTCATGACAGTATCGTATATACGCATCATGTCCAAAATATATAGACAACCAATGGAATGACATATTTAACTAACACTACTGTTCGAGACCGCTTCTATACTTGCATCTCTAGGTTTAAACAAACATATTGTTGCCTACATAATGTAAGCAGTAAAGAGACGATGCAAAATGACGCTAGAGCATAGCAAAGTGTCCATTCGATTCGAACCATCGCTCGAACGCTCACTGGCTTTGTAGTTGCTATGTCACCAGGTCGCGTGATGTCACGACCAAAATTTGCTACTCGTTTTTTTCATCTTACCGGAATTCTTCAACTTCCAGCATCCAAAATTCGCTATTCCACAAGGCAAGGAAAATAATAATCATAACTGCTTAAAGTATTTATCCAACCTATTTCTTACTCCGTGAAGGCGTGAAGTAGAACAAACGACGATCTCTTGGGTAGACGATTGCATTGCATGCCTTGGTGATGCACAAAGGAAGCGTATCTGCGTATGTAATCCGCTTTCACCGGCGATAGAATCGCTACAAGAAAACAATGTAATTTATTGGTTTTTGTGTCTAACTCGACACCGAAATGAAGCTGGGTGTATGGGGCTTTTTTTTCTGCCTTTCACTCCACATTTGCACCTTTATTTTTTTTTACACTTGCATGACCTAAGCTGCGGTTAACATCCTTGTTAAGTCCACTAATCGTTTTTTTTTGCTAAGAAGGATCAAGGCCTTTCTGTACTTTTTCTCCCTTGGTCTCCACACAGCAGGATCGTGAATTCGTGAGGGCTGCAACAACGTGCGGCATGCGTAGGGTGTGTTGGTAGGTTGTATCATCCCATCAAAACTTTTCCAAGTGAGACATTCTTATATGGACCAGGTTGGGCTGCGATTTTCTGCTCTGTTTGGTAGCCCGTATAAGCCGAGACAAGCTGGAGCGAGATGCTGTTTCGTAGCCTGTATGGACGGTACGGGCTGAGAGTAGGTCAAGGAATTGAAATTATACATAGGTCCAAAATTTTACAAAAAAGACCTTAAACACAAAATAATAAAAGCAATCAAGTCCTAGGAATTCCCCAATCGATTTGGGTCACGGTGGTGCACGTCTCCGGCGGTGATGGTCGTCTCCGGCGCTCCGAATCCTCCATGGCTGTGCAAGGAGGCGGCGGAGGTGTTCCCCCGTGCCCGCGCGACTCCGGGCGGACTGAGGCGACTCCGGTCAAAGGTAGTTGGTGCCGGCGGAGCTTGACAGGAGCACAAGGTCCATTGACGCACCGAGCTGAGCACGCGCCGCCGGTGAGAGCATCCACGACGGCCGACGCGCGAGGTGAACTCCTTCTCCATGCGCCGCCAGGGAGGCCGAGCTTCTCCTCCTTGCGCCGCCGCTAGGAGGCCGACCTCCTTCTCCGTGCATCGCCAGGGAGGTCGAGCTTCTCCTTCTGTGTGCGCCGCCGCGCCAGCCTGCAACTTCTATTCACCGGCGCAAGCAGAAGGGGCGAGCAGGAGGGAGCATAGGAGCTGGGCGGAGCGAGTCGCCGGCGCAGGGCGGTGCGAGGAAAGCTGGCAGGACGAGAGAGATGGGAGCCAGGCTTGGAGGGAGCGATGAGAGAGATGGGGGAAAATGACTGACGGGGTGGAGGTCTCGCGACGTGACGCACGCGTGGGGTCCACTCGTGGGTTTTTTTGGGTATGAGCTCGGCCCGGCTGAGTTGTGAAGCTCGATCTGAGCTTCTCTACTCAGCCTGGCCGAGGAACTTTTTTGTACAAGGTGGGCATGACCCAGAGCACTACCCAGGCTACCAAACAGCCAAAAATTGTATGGAGAGAGATTATCTGAGTTGGAACAGTCTACCCAATACACCCGTAGTGTACGAGTAGAACCATCCCACCGTCGGTCCGGACCGCGCGGTAAGTAACCTGCAAGTGCGCGCAGGACAGGAGATTGACCGGGTCCGGGTGGCGTCAGCGAAACCATGCACCAACTAACGCTACCTGTTGCGACTTGCGAGTGCAAGTTGCTTGCGCATCCGTGTACGGTGTATCGGTATACCAATTCTGCTTACTTCGAATATCATTGACCCATCTCATTAGCATCTACTCCCTTCATTTTTAAATGGCGACGTGTCCGGTGAAAACGAGTAATCAGTAAAAATCTGAAAACTTCCCTCGTGGACCATCGGATCAAAAAGGAACGGCACATACTGGAGGTGGGATTGCAATCAGCCACTTAACACCTATTAGCAGATAACCCCCTCACTTTATCCCCATCTAGATTACTCCTTGAATCCCTCACGCACCCAATCTCCCCACGATGATATGGCGACGGCGCTCCACCATGTGACGTTGTCCCGCCGGTGGCCGCGGAGCTCTACCACAAAACTGCATCCAAGCTGCCAGCGGCGCTGCCCCCGCGCGACGGAGACCCGGCCTGGCCCACGCGACGGAGTTCTGGCGGCCGCGCTGCCCCGATGCGATGGCGATTGGCGACCCGGCGGCTTCGGCTGCGGGCCTACCCTGACAAGAGGACGACCCGGTAGGCTCAGTGTTGCTCGATCTAATGGCGAACTTGCAGCCTAGCCTCTAGTAGTCTAATGGATCGTTGAAGCTGACTCAATGTTGCAAGGTCCTTCTGTAGTGACTGAAACTGGCGATGGTGTTGTATTAGATGCAGAGTAGCAGAGACTGAAGATTGGGTTCAGAGTTGTTCTTTATACCTTATCTGAAGATTTGGTTCTTGTACTGTTGTACAGTCTGATGTAATTTATAGATGTAAATTCTGACTTGGTGGTGATCTGATGAATCAAAGTGGTGATCTATTCAAACAATTTGGCAATCTACTATGTGAAAGTGTAGCACATGACATGGTCTACTAAGTGACTTTTTGATAGTAGTTTCCTCAAGACTCGGACACTGGTATACAGTTTGAGTCTAGTCCTCTGCACATACAGTTTGAACGAGCAGGCACCATCATGGCGAATAGAAACTGGACATAACGACCCGGTTTGAATGAGCTGATAGGTTGGATTACAAACACAGGGACAAAAGAAAGATAATTACCCAGTTTCAAAAAGACAATCTGGAGGATAACACTGTTTGGACTACAAACAAAGCGACAAAAGAAGCAAAATATTCAGTTTCACAAAGACATTCTGGATTACAGCAGCGAATAGTTTGACAAAAGAAATTACTAGACTAGACTGTAGTTTAAAGTAACAGAGCAATATTCTGCCTCAACAAAACCTGGAGATTTGGTTCTTAATTGTTGTTAGGGCAATTACGACTATCATGGAACCCAACTTGCTTACACTTCTTGCACGTTCTAGGCACTTTCTTTTTTTGTCCACCGACAGTTTTGTTCCCCTCTCCATCCTTATCTTTCTTCGCTTCTCCATCCTTATTTTTGTGACCACTTTTGTCTAAGTGTCCCTTAATTCTTTTGCATCTCCCTTTTGTACGGATATCAGTTGGTGGATGAATATCAACTTGATCAGGCATACTGCAACCAATGTATGTCTCAAACTCATCTTGTCTACTAGGATAATTGGCAGCAACCCTATGAGTCACATTTTTTTCATGTCAAGGAGAACGTTTCTTAATGCTTCCAATTCTTCAGGTGATTGTTCAGCCAACCTAATTGTGTCATCCAATGTTTGATGTATCTCGGAAACCATTTTCTGCTTCGCCAAGTCTAAGGAACTTCTTTCATTCTCTTCAAGCAAGTTGCCGTAACTATCATACAATATCCTCCTATTAACCGTTTTCTTCCACCTATCAAGAATAAAATGGATAGGTAGCTCATTCATCCTTGCACCTCTCAAAACCACGATGATATGTCGATAGACAATTCCGCGTGTCTCAAATAACATGCAAGATTAGTGAGCATTCATGGATGTTGTGCTGAACTGAACTTCTCGAGACTTGGACGAACGGTCACCACCTATAACCGTGGTTTTCATATCACCATTATTTGATATATGTTCAATCAAGCAATGATCTCTAGCTGCACGTACCTCCTTTTGAAAAGATTTGAAAACCTCATGGGTGAACAAGAGACTTGCATGCTTCTCGATCTCCCAAGATGTAATCAAGGAAGGCGTAGAACTGAGGCATTCATGGTCATCCTTAAGTTCATTTTGACGTTGTTCTTTTAGGGCTGTACCAATCCTAATCCAAAACACCACCAAAGCATGTTTGTAACCAATAAAGTGGTTAAAAAAGAGTTTGCACTCTCTGACCTTGAAGTGGTTCTTAGAATCTCACCCAAGAATACGCCTCTGAAGTAGGACGGTATCCATGATTCACGAATTTCATATCTCTTGGCAAACCATGTGTTGTCCTCTAGACCAAATTCAGAAATCATGGAAGACCATTTTGCTTCAAATTCAGCTGGGTTTTCAGAGCCCCATACACAGGAGTTAATTGTATTGTAGAAATGCTCATCCTCTCTAAGTGGAGGTCCAACCTTTTCTGGAAGCTTTCTCATTATGTGCCACATGCATAACCTATGGATAGTGTTCCGCAAAATTTCTTCAATTGCAATCTTCATGCTTTGATCTTCATCGGTTACTATAATCCTTGGTGCTACTCCATCCATTGCTTTCAAGAATATTTCAAACATCCATTTATATGACTCTATCTTCTCATCAGCGATCAAGGCGGCACCGTAAAAAACATATCTCATGTGGTGGTTTACTCCTGTGAATGGGCAAAATATCATTTTGTACTGGTTGGTGCTATACGTAGAGTCGAAAGAGACCATTTCTCCGAACAAAGCATAGTTCTTTCTACAAAAAGCGTCAGCCCAAAATACATGTGTCAGCCGCTTTTCATCATCAAGAACATACTCAAAGAAGAACCCTGGGTTGATTTCTTTTATCTTCTTGAGGTTGTTAATGAACATTTGAGCATCTGAATCCTTGAAAGTACTTCTCATGTCACGATGATAATTTTGTAGATCTTTCTTTGTGCACCCCACAAATTCAAATCCACCCTCACCAACACGAAGCAACCGAAATGCCCCAGATGTGCCAATGCTAGCTGCATGACACGTGAATAGTGTGCTCTTTGCCTTCTCGCTGACTTGTCTATTAGACTTGATTAAATGCTGCTTTCGAGGTGTGACAAAATCATGAGTGTGTTCTTCATGAAAATATGATATCGAGTATTTTCCATCCTTCGTACGCTTCACAGTTATCATGGCCTCACAACCACATCTAGTGATCTTTCTTGCATGTGTTCTTTTCTTCTCTCCATTCAAATTCGTCTTGATTTCCTCCTTTGATCTGAAACCTGATTTGCCACAAAGAAAACGCCTCCATACTACCACATCATCTACAATCTTCTTCTGTCCAATCCGAACTGAAAATCCAACTTTGTGTGCATAAGCCTTGTAAAATTCCTCTACAGCTTACATACTATCAAATGTCACACCTACAGCTGGTTTTATGCTGTCATCGCATTCAGGTGTACATGATGAACCCTAAAAGATATAGAACACACATACAAATTAGTAGCCGTGTCAAGGAAATTTGACTGAAATTGTGGTGTATGACACTCACACAAACTGGTCCGGTTGTAGCTCTTTTCTGGGGTGTGCTGAAGCTAGCCATATTGATCGGGGAGGCTGTATTTCCGTATCATGACTTCCTCCCTCATTTCAATCTTGGGCAATATCATGGCCAAGCTACAAGAAAGAATAAAATGGTGTTATGATCGGACAAGCCCCAACAATGGAGAAACAAAAAACCTGGACCGTGCTTTACCTGTACGGTGCTTCCGGGAGGCAGGTCCATTGTAGGGGACAAAAGATTAGTGAAGTTGATTCTTACGAGGGGCAGCAAAGACACGTCTGAAGGATGAGTCGTGATGGCTGGAGGGCACGGACTACGACTACCGTTCGAGGCAAGAGACGTGCGGGCGATCGTGGACGGCTTAGGGATCATGGACGTCGGAGGAGGAGGGAGACGGCTCATGGCAGGGCCCTGTGGACTGGTAGCGTCGACGGCAATCAGCTCGGGACAAGTCTCCATGGCGGCACAAATTAGATCGTGGATGGCTAGTTTGATTGTGGGCTGTTTTGGCTGATGATTTTGCAACTAGGTAACTAGAGGGGGTTATTAGAAAAAGTGCGTTTAAGTCGTTGGTGACTTTCCCACTTTTAATCTGATTCGTCTACTGTAGATCTGACGGGGAGAAAAAGAAGTTTTCAGATTTTCACTGAATCACGGTTTTCACCGGATACTTCGCCTTTTTAAATATATAAAATGTTTTAGGTACTTCACGTCTAGTCGTCTAGACACGTATAAAAATGAATAAACACATGTAAAATATGTCTAGATATATTTATATACGTTTAAATATGGATAAAAACTAAAGCATCTTATATTTAAAAACCGAGTAAGTACAATACCAGTGAGAATAGTTTCTAAAGTGAGCACCAAAACTAATTATGTCGTGTTTGAGTCCCAACTTGCCGCCTAGAAGTTTCCCGTGTGCCACCGACTGCGACCGAGCCGAGCGACCCTTGCATCACTGGGCGTTGACGACACGGCTTCACCACTTTTAATACTTATGTGAGAAATTTGAATAAATACATATTTATTTGACTTTGCAATGTCACGGTTAATACATATATGAGAAGCATATCATTGTATTACTTGAAGTATTACAAAATTAACTATTTAAGTCATTTTACTTTTGGAGTACCACTTTTAATACTTATGTGAGAAACATCTCATCATAATTTGCAAAGTTTTAATTACAACATAATTAATTGCCTTTATGAGAAAGTATACCAAGTATCTCTACTATATAATATTGCTTGGGGATTCCGGTCGTACGTCGTGGTCATTTTGCACAAAAGCCCCTAAGTAATTCGGAAATCAACCCGCAGTCCACCAACCGTCCCCCTCCCGCACCTTCTCTCTCCTCCCGACGACGCCCCCCATCCCAGTTGCTGCATCTCCTTGTCGACCGTGACCTCGACCGCGCCGCCGTTGGTGTGGATCCTGCCCCCCATCCCGGCCTCTAGGCCTCCTGGTTGACGGAGGCGAGCGAGGCGCGGATGGCGGAGCGGCCGGGACGGCGGGCTTGTCCTCAAAGCGAGCGTCGAAGTGGCGCAACAGGTCGGCCGCGGCGCCGCAGAGCTTCGGGTCGGCGGCGGAGAGGCAGGGGCACAGGGTGGCCGAGCGGGGCCGCCTCGGAGGGCGTGAAAGTGCAGGGGCGCGGCCGCCTTGTAGAGGAGCGCGACGGCCGTAGACGCGGACGACGTCGTCGTTGACCTCAAGGGCCTCGCCGTCGGGGTCGGCGGAGACGGAGACGGAGGGGATCTGGCGAGCGCGTAGAGGTAACAATGCAGTTGGTGCGATTGGTGTGTAGAGCGCTCGTACAGTCGTACGACATCGATCTTGGTCGCTCCTAGCTTCGCCAGCCCAAGCGGAGCTGTGCCGTCGGACGCCGGCCACCAGTCATCCCGAGCCAAGCTCCGCCGCTGCCCAGCTCGAGGCCAGCTCTGCCGCGGCCCAGACGGGGCGACCGCGGCCGTCCAGCCCAAGAAGAGCTCATAGTTCCCGCGCCTCTCCCGCAACGGCTTGGCGGAAGGCTGCCGGTGGAGAGGAATCGTACCTGCGTCCGTCGCTGTATCCCAGTGATCTTTTCCTGTAGGCCGCCCTCTATGCTCTGAACTGAAGCTGCGCCTTATTATTCAGTTTCGTCAGAAACAACACTTACAACTCAAATTAGGTCCGACATGTTAGTTGACAACAAACATCTATGAATTCACCCTCAATTTGATGATGTCAACTGCGCTGCTACAAGCTGAGATTTTTTACTTCTGTCTCATTTGGATTTTAATTAGAATAACAAATATGCTGCTAACAACTCTATGTGAAATTAACGCAAGCGAACTCATCTTCAGTTTAGCACCGTTCCAGCATACTACTTCATTATTACTTGCTATATGGTATACCTGACAATTGAGATTGGTACCTCATTCGGTAAATAATAATCACCGTAATCAGCAATTGGAATTAACTAATAATCACCGTAATCAACAATTGGATTTAACCGTCACATGGCAATTAAGAGGGGGCATTATTATCCATAAAAATATTCAAACTTGTGGAGCAAGACCGGATTAATTATTTCCTACAACTACTATTTCTACTATAAATATTATGAGAAACAACTTGCTCGCTACATCAGTTGCTAGAAATCAGGGTTGGTCGGCATCCATACGACGCCTGCTAGCAGTGAGGGGGCCACGTCCTTCTCGAGTTCGTGCAACCATTTACCAGAACACCCACCAAAATGATGGCATCAAGTTTCTCGGCCTAAAACAATTAAGAGTTACACACTACAAAGTATACCGAGTTACGAAGGGTGTGGGATATACAAAAGTATAGTCGACTACAGGGTGGGTGCCAAGCAGGAAACTTGCCTTGCTCGACCCGCTCACGAATAAAACCAATCACACGACAAGTTTCTCAGCATAACCAAACCTGGTTCATGACAGCTTCCGTAGCGAAGCACATGCTTTGCGCAAACCGGCCCAGAAGCGACCATGGAAGCGACAACATACTACCTTACCTCTATATTTTTCTAAATATATTATTTGGAAACTTATAAATATTAAGCTAATACAGATATATCCATATGATGTTCATATATTAACGTTGGTGTTGTCGTTTTTCCTAAAAGATTATTCAAACTTTACATTATTTGATTTTCAGAAATATATCCACTATGGATCGTGCTGAATTTTTTTTATAGAAAATTGGGTTTTCTGCCCATTGCAACGCACGGATATTTTACTAGTTTCTCTTAATACCAGTGGCTAAATTAATTTAGCACATGAGAAAACATTCTGATTTTATGCACCATCCATGGCAATGTGATTGGGCGCCAAATCATAAATATGATATGATCTCTATCCATTCTATTTTCTCACTAGTTATTACAATGGTCCATTTCTCTCGCAGAATATCAACGCCATGCACTTTTGAAACAAATTGCTTTGTCTCATAATTCTTAATTCGAAAACTGTTTTAGACTTTCTTATAGCACATTCATCATAATCATGTTTATTAAATTTCTCAATCTATGTTACAAACAATAATTTCAATAAGACATTTTCTGATACATTTATATAAAACACCTTTTAAATCATTATAAGATTTTTCTCTTCCAATTTGTCCCAGTCTAATTAGAAGAATAGAAGATCATATACAGCCTTCAGTTTATATAATGAAAAGAACTAATTCTTGTTTCATTAATATGACTGACTTAACACTTTTTTTAAGCGCAGACTGACTTAAAACTCATATCGCAATTTTTAAGATTAAGCATGCACTACGAATATAATTACTTTTAGCAATAACTTTTGCTACTTTGGATCCTCTTACAGCATCAAGCAATTGATATGAATTTTTTTTCAACTTATCACTATAATATTTTCGTCCATGATAAAAGAATTTTAATCAAGACTAGTTTTATGAATATTACATATTCATGTATGGTCTTGTTTATGAAGTATCGATGCCCAGTGTTTTCACACCACACCGAACTAATCTTAAGATAAAACCTTTGAGTTACATGTATATCTTCTTATTGTGGATTACGACTTTTACCGTCATTTATGAGTATTCCTTCCGGTTTGTTATGTTTTGCATTTATTGATCATAATGTTAGAATTTTGATGACTCTGTCACTAAGTGAATATAACATCAAATTTCTCACATGATCCTTTTTATAACACTTAGTTCAAATTTTATGCATCTCATGCAGAAATTCCCGGATAAGGTAATGATAGGGAAAATTGTGCATGTTGCCCTTTTCATTAAACCTTATTCAGAAGATTATGAACCTTAGCTCTGTATTATTTTCACCTCAAATATTCGAGAAGATACTTTTCTCCAATTCCAATGTCGCCAGACACTTGGAGTTGGAATGGAATTTAATTACCAATAACTATACTGGTTGTGTGCAAAACCTTTCAGTCAATATGCATATAACTTGAGCATTATTGATTATCTCAAGAGTTCTAGTATTGATGACGATTTTGAATTCCTTGGTTTGCAATTTGGATTATCTCAAAGTTTCTTAGTAAGACCAAAAATTTAAAATCATGCAACCTCATATCGCACATATTTGAAATGTCAACATCCTCTCCATCACCATCACAATCTTGATCATTTGTCTCGATATTTTCAGGGCCTAGAATCTGGTTCTCACAGTGTGACATCTCCTTATCAAGGTCCGCCCTCTTATTATCCTTATCTGCCATCTTACAAACTTGGTTGTCTTAAGTCATGATAGGTATTTCACAGTTCTAGTCCAACATGTCCATCCTTCGTTTATGATGCATCTAATGGTATTGATTTGGTATTGTACATATTAATTATTATTTTTCTATAAACTTGGCGAAACTTTACAGTGTTTGACTTCTGAGAAAAATTACAGGTCTTACTTTGAGGCACCGAGGAAGTAGAATTTTTTTCTACTCTTCATTTTTTGGACAGAATAAGCCATATTACAAAATAACTTATTTATAGAAAATTAGAAGTGGTAGGGATATGGTGGAAGGAGGGCGATGTACAGAAGAGTTGCGGTTAACGCGGTTCATAGCGATAATGGCGCTAATCACGGTAGTGGGGAGGGACGAAATGAAGCGGACGGAAGGCCCACATGTCGGCGCGAAGAATTTGATGGACGAAGCGGACCGCTGGAGGCAGGATACGGAACAAATAGGAGAGATTAGGAGTGGTAGGGATATCGTGCACGTCATTAATCAAAAATTTCGACTGGTTCATCCCTTCGTGACGCCGGTCGTGCATAGAACTGTATAATTTTGATAGGACACTGCCTGCCTTCATTGATTCCCTTTCGTACCAAGTCTCTCGCTATCTTGGTCTCGGGATAGCTTGTTGATGGACAAAATCCGCATCTGTGGCAGAATTCGTCATAAAGAGAGATCTCTTCCAAATTCACAGCTGCTTCCGTGATCCTTTGTATATACCGAATGAAAAATTCCCCGGGATGGAAACCCTCGATGGTGAGCAGGGCCAACTTATATCGCTTGAAATCAGATGGTTCCCACTCGATGTAGGTTTTGTTGCAAACAAATTGTTCCCTTGTCTCACCCGTCAAGGGTACGCAGTGGTGGTTTGATACCTGCACAAACGAGAGGCGCGGTAAATTATGATCATAACACATAGAGTAATTGATAGTATAGCACAGCGAGGTGGGGAAAACATTTCAGTTTCTATGAACAAATTACTTCATGCATGCTATTAACCTTAATGTGGAGCTCCTCCAAGAGAGGGGCGGCCTCTAGCAGGAAGAATGTCCATGTGATGCCACATTCTTCAGGAATGTTTTGGAGATGCAAAATCCTTAAGTTGCTAAATCGAGGAGCCAGTTGCCTGCCCTCCGGCTGAATCCAGAGCTGCAGAGATAAACCAAAGAAAGACGATGAATATATAGTGAGCTACAACGATTGCTCTTATACCAATGGAAAAGGAAAAACGTATTCTTACCCTCTCGGCGTCGAAGTCCATGATTAGTTCACGGATGTTAGCATTGTCAAGTAATGTGCTCAACCTGAGTATTCTTTGGTTGCTCGTGCAGTTATTCGCGAGGAGTAGCTTCCGAAGCAGCGGGAGATGACCGAACAAGAGCGGATCCCGACTCGGCGAAGCATGCCAGCTCTGGCACACCACCTTGGCTAGCTTCGGGAGCCACTTGAGCTCGATTGTGTCGCACCAGCAGGAAACGAGCTCAAGCATGGTGATCTGCGGGTGCTGGATCACCAGTGCCTTCTCGCGGTCGCGGCCGGAGTCGCAGCTGAGCAGGGAGAGGGTCTTCAGCCTGCCGCAGGTGGCGAGCAGGTTGTCGATGTCCGACTGCGGCAGCTTGACGCTCTCTAGGTGCAGCTTGGTGAGGGCCGCGAAGGCGAGGGGGCTGGCGTCGAAGAAGGACAGGAAGCGCACGGTGTGCGCGGCGTGGTCCTCGGGCGTGCACTTGAAGTCGATCTTTTCGGCCACGATGATGAACGTCGCCGTGGTGATGCTGCAGCCGCGCGCGACGGCGTCGTCGACGGCGCGGACGATGCCTATGGACTCGTCTCTCAGGTAGAACCGCAGGAAGAGGCGACGGACGCCCTGCTCCTGGCCCCTGCGTGCCAGCAGGCTCCTTGCTGCTGCTGCAACGGCCATGTTGGTCTGAGCCTTCTTCTCGGATCGACTCGACTTGAGACCGTCGCCGTCTTCTTGAAGCTCATAACGCTTGACGTCTAAGCTGATAGTCCGGATCGCGTCAGGGAGATGCCTCCAACGTCTGCTTAGGACGCCGCTTCTTACGGCTCCTCGTAAGCCGACATGATCTAGAACCAAGAGAAGGATGTCGTCCGGCAGCCTACTGATCCTGTCTTCCAGCTGCTCGACTTCCTGGATGCGGCCGATGTTACTCGCCGCCGACATGGATGCTCTCAGCTCTCGGCCCTGGTCACAAACCTTTCAGCAAGACGGAGCTGGAACAAATACGAGTACCACCGGAAGAAACTGCGGCTAAAGGAGAACAACCGTCTAATTTATCGAGCTGGGCTTGTTTTCCCGACTACGCTCCGGATTCATCAGAGCACAAACGCCTCAGTTCGACTACAATACGTGTTGTGTTATTAACGTAACCTAAACCTAGTTAGCCAGCTGCCTAGACATACGAATACGAACGGCCCATCCTCGCGGCACACGCGTCCTACGTACTAGAAACGCAGTTTAACCACAAACCGTTGATTTTTTTCCATCTAATAAACGATACTACTATTTTTACTACAGTAATTGATTGTTGATAAAACAAAAATATGTTAATGCGTGGTTTTAATTTTTTTCCTTTAATGAACAGAAATTTCTTGTTAGTACATGAATCTACAAAATAAATTACATAATCCAGAAATTATTAATAATATATGTGAAGATTTATTAAAAATTATGCACGGACCGTAAAGCATTTGGAAGTCTAAAATTTAGCGGGGGGATTCTCCTAGTTATCGAGTTGCATTTTTCTAGCTACTCACCAGAGTGTTTTGGGGACATCAGTGCCTGCTAAAAAAAATTCATCATACTCCTAAAATACAAGATGTGATCCTAAAATACATACAATTTGATGGTTTGTGTGATTCAAACTAGATTCACAAGCAAAGGCACATACAGATACAGTGATATATAAGATGTTTTTCCCTCGTGCGTTTGCACCACGCGATCTAGAGAAGGCAATAAAGTGTTGCATAAGATAGGTCATTTAATTTTATCATTAATGTTCATATACATAAGAGAATATGTGATGTTTGAAACTCGTTGAAAATAGGTGGTAGAAAGATGACGTCAAGTACAACAAAGAGAGTTATCTTCGTTAGGACATCTCCTTAACCCTTAGCTCCTTATCTGCCTCCTTATTCTTAACTTCTTATAATTTGAGAAGTTAAAGGGTGGCGGTTCCTAACCCAACCCATATTTTTTCCCAATTGCTTAAACCCTTGTCACACACACTTTAAACAATTGCACCATATTTTATCAACCATTCTAATGATCCAAATTCAACAAACGAAACAACTAAATAATAGTGAACGAATAATTCTTACTAAAATATGCATAGAGTTCATGCAAAATCAACCATTATCAATCAAGTTTGATAAAAAATAACCACAAGATAGTATGTCTTCTGTCATGGACCAAATCCCTACCAAATGAACTACACAAGCTCAAGCACCAATTCCTATGGTTGATCTGTGCCACCGAGGCATCAAGTGAAACATTCAACCAAGCATGGCACAAAGTAATATCTTCTCTAACAAAATAATTTTGGATTTGACATCTTTTGGTGCTTCCTTGTGTGTATCATAGATGCCAACGGGATCATCGACCTCCTCCACTTCAACAACCTCCTCATCCTTGGGCACCTTCATCGCATCCATTGCATCATATTTGAGATCATCGAGGCCAATGGTGTGTGAATGATCCAAGTGAGTCAATAAATCGGCCACCTCCATCGTAGCCGCACTACATTCAACAAGAACAAGAAGTCACCACCGCATGCCATCACCAATTCATCGGGCGCAAAAAAAGAGCAAAATTCGTATCTCTCTGGCATTTGATCTAGCACTTGCTTGGCCATGGTGATTGGCAACGGCTACGATAGCCAAACACATCACACGCTGAGGTGTGGGTTTGGCCCTAGACAGGACAGAGAAACAAGAAGAGAAGAGATATTGGTGTCAACGTTGTCACATTCCTTCTCTTCTTCATGGCCTCCGTCTCTTTGAGCGCCTTCATGGCCTCCGTCGTCTTCCTCGCCCACTTGGCGCCGACCGTGCAATGGGAGAGCGACCTGCCATCATCAAGGCTTCCCTTGCCAACCTTGGTAGGCGATGCACCATCAGGCAGTACCATGCTTTTGTCCCCAGACCTTTTTCTTGGTGCAGTGGGGGCTGCATGGATCAATTTTGGCAGGGTCGCATCAGCAAGAGTGACCAGCGGGGTCAAGGAAGAGAGATTTTGTTCCATTCCAACCGGAATTGGGGCAATCAGCCCCGACATTGTCAAGATTTGGCGGCGGTGGTAGAAACTGGTGCTACTCAGGGCGCGAGAAAAGTTATTCTCTAGGAGGCAACGGTCGTGTGTATTTGAGAGAGTATGACCACCTTTGGGGGTCGTCCCAAATTTAGTCCTCTAAACTTCTTAAGAGACCGGCTAGGCGCGGAGTAACACGATTGTTTTTACTCCTCTAACAGGGGATCGACTGAAGATGTCCTTATCTTCCAATAGAAGAGATCTTCTCGAAGCTAAGAGAAGTAAATGTATTTCTTTTTTATTTCTTGGTCCAAAATATTCAGGACGTGTTTGGTAATTTGCCGATGCTTCAACCAGGCCATGTGGGTGCAAAAACTGGGTTTTTACCTGGCTGAGCCAACACTTGTGCACGTAGCCGTGATCCTCATAGCAGCCCAAACTTGGCCCTGGAGGAATTTCTATTCCCATGGAGTTAACTTTGTAGGAGCCAAAAAGAGGGTCGCGTTGGCATGCGCGGCGAAGGTAGTGGAAGCAACATTTATTTGGGAACTCGCATATAAATCCCCTCACCGTCCACTCACCCCTCATTCCTCTTCCTGTCACTCGCTCGAGTTCCTCTCCTTCCTTTGTCGGTGATAGATCTTCCATCGACACATCAAGATAACCTTTAACATGGAAGAAAAAGGTTGGTGACCTCCTCTCCCTCTCGACAGGCAGGTTGTTCATCAGCACCGATGAGCTCATGTCATCGACCTCGAGGACTTTGTATGTGGCACTATAACTTATGGCCCTCTTACAACAGTCGGATGGACGTAGATATGTAGACCGGATCTAATTCTTTGCTTAGTCATCACATGCTATGTAGATCAACACGTTTTAGGGTTAAATGTGTGTCCATCGGTTCAATCATTTGGTTGTGGTCATTGATTTAGTCATCCGTAGGTGTGCAAGAAGTTTGATATGGGGATGTTGTTCGGTTGGGATTTAATGCCCAGCTAATTTGGGGATTTCGCTAGGTTAGGAGGTACCTTTCTTTCCAGCCCCATGAACAGATGCCATGGTACATGTGTCATGGGGCTAATTTGAATAGTACGTACACATGTTTTGTGCATGATGCTCGGTACGGTTGCACCACCTCTATGAACTTGTTGTGCCTACGTTAGTTGAGGCTCACTTTTAAGAATTTATCTGTTTGTTGCATGTGTTGATGATTAAAGTGTGTACGTGTTGTAGGGTGTACAAACAAATTGCTTATGCATTCACTTTGGTACAGTATAATCATCGGTTCGACTATTTAACCTTGCAATGTTCTTAAGAGGTTTGTCTATATGCATTTATTATTATGTACTGATTAATATTAAACTGTGACACCTTATGTGAAATGGATGGTCCTACATTATGAATGAGGAATGATTCAACAAACAAATCAATAGAAAATCTGGCTTGCGTTAAATGACATAAAATTGAGACCTGATAAAGCAAAATATCGTAGGACAACTCGGGCACAACAGGAAATTTCCAAATATAATACAATAATTATCAGCACACCCAGGTTTCGTTAGAAGTGTAGACTAGAGAACATCTTATATTCTTGTAAGGAAGTAAATTGGAATTTCTTTCTAAAAATACTAACAAGGGAACAACTATTCAACAACATATCACAAGCGTCAGCGTAAGGATTATAATTGTTATTTACTTTCAGGGATAACTTATTAGGCTATAGTTTTGGGGAGATCCAAATATGTAAATCAGCATTTCGTATGTCCCCTTTTAGTGTTTTTGATGTAAATAGTTGAAACCGATGATTTTACTGTCAAAGCAGGCCATAATGTACATAGTTGAAACCGATGTAAATAGTTGAAGTCAGCATTATGAAGGACAAAGGAGGCCATAATGTACATCAAAGATTTCATTCTAAGAAATAAAATTTTCATAGGTCACGATATTTTGGTTCTATCCGGATATGTTCACATAAAAAATGATAAAATGCATGCAAAAACTATGGTGCATATGAGACATAATATTAGCACATTTACTTTTCTTCTACGGGCTTCATCTCCTCAAGAAGTTCGTTGGGCTTCTCCTCGCTTCACAATTGTTGTTCTGAGGTTTTCTCTCCTGATCTTGTAACTTTCTTACTCCATTCAGCTACAAAGGCGCCCTCCTCGCGGGCCTAGTTGACAAGGACCTTGGTGTGGCAATGCAAGAGACAACCGACAACCAAGCATAGATCAAGCTCAAGAAGGCAGAGGAGTACAATACAACACAACCATGCACATTCTATCTGAAGGTATAAATAGCAAGCATGTGAACTATCGAGCAACTACTTAGCTAGTTATTTCTGACCTTTGTCTCAGATCATTACTAAATTTCTTACCTTGCTCATGCTATTCTAACTCTGACTTTTGTCTTTGATTTCACATAGCGCAAAACACGCAAGGCTGCTGAAGAATATGACGAGGAACTCGATGTCTATGCTACGGAGATCGTGAGGAAGATGAGAGGGACATGGCCGCAATCATCCATGGAGGGTACTACGACCTCAAGGATGCCTCCATGGCCCCCATTCAACACTGATTCTTTCGAGTCTTGGCTTAGAAGTGTACCCAAGTCAAAGTTAACGTTTAGTCCTTCGATGCTTATCTTACACACCACTAATCAATTACGAGTAATAGTTTATTATTTTTATGTAGTTCGCGAAATAAAGTCAGTCGTTTTGGTACTCCATAGGCCAGAGGCCAGACAAACATGGCGATCGCCCAGGCCCCAAGCGAAGGAGGGTCATCCATAGGCCGGACAAACATGACAACCACATAATGCTGATTTACAAATTTTTGATCTCCCCAAAACTATGTACGGTCATCTATAAAGAACATTTGATGGTAAAGAACATTTGTAAGTTTGTACGGAACTCTTATACCATTATTTTTCACGCAGAAGATATTGATTATTTATAAAATAGAGAGATGACCGTACTTTACATCACGCTGATGTAATGTACTACCACCCAAGAACGAACTAATTAGATCTCGGTAACAAGTTTTTTTGTGTTAGTTAAATGTTTTGCCAAATACATTTCCAATGTTATATTTCAGTATAACTTATTGTTTGAAACTAACACGAGCATTTGTATACACCATGTGAAAAATGAATTTTATGTCTGCAAAAGTAGTAGAACCCATATACTTTATATTTATCGGTGATTAGTATATGCAATGCTACAAGTATAAATCTTCAACATAATATCAAATTATTACCGGATCCATTATAGCCGGTAGGAGACATTTGATTACGCAAAAATACCACGCCAACTGTTCAATTTGTACTTTGTATATATTTTCCTACATAACCATACACTACACTCATCTATTAAGATATTTGTCAGCTTGATTATGCTTGCAATCTCTATTAATATATTTAAACATATTTGTAGGGGAGAATTGGATTTCTAATGCAAAACTAGGGTCAAGGGCTGAGGTCTAGCCTAGCATCACCTTGTGCGAACGAATAAGGATAAGGGAATATAAGGCAATTCAATAATCTCTACTACTATATAATATGTCTTGGGGACTCCGGTCGTACGTCAATTTTTATCCTGTTTTTACCCCTGTGGTTTTTGAGATATTACCCATCACTGCCACCGGTAAGTGAAGAAAAAACGATTCGGGTAGAGACTGCCCGTCCCCCGCGGCAAGCGCAGCGACGGTGAGCAGGTGCCGTCGCCGTCATCCCGTGGTCGTGGCACATAGGAGGAAGAGGACGGCAAGCGCAGCGGCGGTGAGCAGGCGGCAAGCACAGCGACGGTGAACAGGTGCCGTGGCCGTCGTCCCGTGGTCGTGGCGCATAGGAGGAAGAGGACGGCAAGCGCAGCGGCGGTGAGCAGGGGCCGTCACCGTCGCCGTCGTGGTCGCGGCGCATAGGAGGAAGAGGACGGCAAACGCAGAGGAGGTGAGCTTCAGAGACACCATGGATGGATCTTGAACCTAGAGGTGTCGGCACTGTGTCAGGTTGCTCACGACGTGCTTGTAGAAATGCCAAGCTTGGTGAGCATGGTTGGTTGGCACCTAAGGTGCTGGCATAAATGCCATATTTTGTTGCACATCTGATCATATTATCATTTTCCTCTTCTCCAGTACACTGGTAGCAATTGCATACAGCAGCAAGTCATCTGTTGGAGGGGCTCCTAGCTGAAGTTTCCCCCAAGATGATCTTGCGATCCCAGCCCGGCTTGCTGCCTGATCAGCCCACATCACCTCCCACAAACTGAGAGTCTTCTCAAAGGTAAGCTCCCTGCGAAACATTACAACCACCATTCTGTATACAAAAAAGCAGTCTGCAGCTTCGAGCATCTCCAAGTGCCTGTAAAGACTAAAGTACTTGTTTTTTTATTATCTTGGAGACCATGTTGAGTTTCCTGCGAATACCCACTTCATCAAGTCTGAAGTTGTGGCGGGCTTTCCTCATGAAACCAGCAAAGCACCAAGAGGCTTCATCGTCTTCCTCCAGCACAGCCAGGAGAGGTGCCAGGAGGTCACTCATGCCCTGCCAATACCGATTTCTGGGTCATAGGTTGCATATGCCTCAAGTATTGCAACAAGACGTGACGCATGATGGATCCTATGCGGTTTCAAGTGCTCATAGTCCTTGAGAGAAACAACTTGAGCAGATTCAATTGCCTTCTCCTTGGTAACTGCAGCTTGGGATGGAGTGTATGAAGCTCAGTCATTGTTCGCCCAAACTGCATCAAAACGAATAATCCTTTGCCATGTCTCGGAATCCTCAACAGTCCGTGCAGAATTCACGGGACGTGCAGCCTTAGACAACTCAGCTTCAGTTTCCATATTTCCTCCCGGGGTTGAATATCTGGGTAACTTGGTGGAGGCTGCACTGGGTGTTGTCGCACTTTTTACAGTCCCAACATTCTTCCGGGCACTGATGCTATACAATGGGAGGAGGGCATTGGCCAAGGAGGGCAAGGTTGTGTTGTGCCAGCGCCAGTTGGGGCTCCTTGGGTTAAAAACCACAGGTCCAGACGGAGCTGCCATGGGTTAGCAAGCCAAGAAGCTTCCCAAGGCAAAGCGATCAACACCCTCAGTTCCTATGAGGAGATCTTCGTTTAGCTACACAATGTCTCGGGGGTAACCAAGGATTGGCTCCAGCCATTTGAGCCCTGGTGGTGAGAGACTGAACACATCGCCTCCAAGGATGTCTCCTGGCTAGCATCAGAAGTACAACACATCTCCAAAGGGTGAGGGTGAGTTTCCGCCTCCGATGTCCTTGGAGCAGGCACTGGATGCCTTTGAAAATCAGGGTGTCTATCTTGAGATCAAGCAGTGGCGACACAGTTTCAGGCAAGGGTTTTCTTCAGATCTGATGAACCCGCTTGTCCAAAAGATTGCTCATTAGTTGGCATTATTTTTACAGGAGTCTATAGAGGACTGGGTGAGAGTAAAATTTAGTGAACAAATCCCACTAACCAAACTGAAGATTTTTTAATTCTAAGAAGCAATAATAAATCCTAAATATTTCACAGAGAAATAATGTAGCTGGTCATCATGGATTCACACACGGCAATCATTCTCCGTATTTTTGGTTTAGGTTGGATATAATTGATTATGCAGTGTAACTATGTAGATATTTAATTGAATGGTAAAATAAATGTTGACGTAAATCTTAGTTGAGGTGAAATGAAAAATCATCTGGCTGATGATTAGAGAGCAGCAGCGTCAAATTTAGCGGATGTAGTATATGGTGGAACAAATAAATGAACAAAATATGAAGTGAAAACTGTAACAAACCTCAAATGATATAAAAGAGGAATTAAAGTTTCAGCGGTAGTCATTATATGTTGTTTTCTAATTTCTGATGGCACAGTGATTTATTTTATACCCATTGCAATGGTCCTTTTTATGACAAAACTCAAATTTTATACCCGTTGCAGTGTTGGTAATTACGGAGAGGAGAAACTTGCCCACTAGGAAATGGTATCTTATATTTATGTTCATGGTAGTAAGGTTTTGGGCTGGACAGATTTTTTAGCCACATGTTTAAGAGGTCGGGAAAATCATGTTTCAATGCTACGGTTATGTCTTGGATTTCAACTATATTTGAAAAATGTTAAACCTTCAACCATTCGCATATATCATGCGGAATTATCAGTAACGTTTGATATTTTTTCTGCCCATTGCAACGCACGGGCATTTTACTAGTTATTTCTACAATATAATATGGCCTAAGGTGTCCCCTACGTCGTGGTTGTTTTGTAAAAAACACCCTAAAAAATATTAGAATCAACCCACAGTCCAACATTAAGTTCCAAAGTTTGCTTTTGAGCCCCCGATACCGCTTCGACAACAGACCCCGACCTCACCTCCAGGGCCCCGTCCCCGTTCTCCCTCCCCAAGCGCGGCGGCAACGTCCAGCACCGGAGCCCCCTTCCCACACGGGGGTGAGGCCAGGAATCCCAGCCATCTAGCAGATCCCAATCCCCCACGTATTCTGGCTAGTGTATCGGGACCGCGGCGAACCCAATCCTCCCGCCCCCGAGCTCTGTCTCCGTTCTCCCCACCACAACAGCCAGCACCAATAATGTTCGTCTCTGTTCTTGGTCAAGTATATGAGGAAGAAGAGACATGCGTTGACCAACAAGATCCTACGGAGCTCCCTCATCCGGCACCTTCAATCTTACAAGAGTTTCCGCTGGACATCTCAGATCTGAAGAGCCCGTGTTGGTCCTATCCTGTGGGGGTGTTGTGCCATGTCGCGGTCGTCCTCAATCTGCTCCTAGTGGTGTTGGACGTCAAGGGTGCGGCTGCCAACTCCTCAGTTCTCCACTCCACCGCGTCGCCGACCGGCGCTTGCTTATGGCCCTGGCGATGATTTGGGCTTCCGGCGCCCAAGCACTCTATTGGGTTCGGCTCCGGTGCCACCAGGAGGTTGGCCGCCGGGCCGGACAGGTCACTCGGTTCTGCTGGACCTTCTAGCTCGGCTGACAACATATCGGAATTTCAAAAACCCAATACTGTCGCTGCCAAAGATGACGGTGAGGAGGAGAGCAGCGATCAGGACGGCACCCCTGATCCGGTGCAGCAGCAAGAACATGACTTGATGCTGGAGCTGGAGACCAACAACAGCAGGCTTATAATGCCAGAGATGGGAGCGCAGCAATAAACAGGTTGAGCTTCTCATTCTGTTTGTTTCATTTTGAGATATAAAATTTTGTACACATTTTAATTCGAGTACCTGGGATCACTTGACCAAAAATCTGTCATTTTCATGCATGCATGTCTTTCCATGACAACGGATACCTTGGTTTCAGATGTCAATGAAGTGGGAATCCCGGCCACAAACAATACTTTTCATAACCAAACTGAACTCCAACTCAGTTCGTGTTCTTTGTGCTGAAATGGTCAGGTGCGCTATCTTCTGTATTGCAGCACTTGCTCATCTGACTTCCATATCTGTGTCAACCTTATCACTGAACATATTCAAGAGGAATATATTTTCCATTGTTTTGAACTGCGAGATTATGTTTTATGTAGTCACCAGTACAGGAAGCACTCCAGTATTTGTGAATAGCTGAAGTGGAAGGGCTATAGATCTCTCCAGTATTAGTTCTTATGTGTGTTGCTGCTTCCAAATTGAAAGTTTTACTACACTTTTTTTGAAAGCCAACCTACATGATAGGTATTTCTTTGTTGGTTTAGATATTAGATATTTGAGTTTCATATTTATGTGACATTTTGTTTGAGAAAAAATATATTTTGCGAGCTATTTTAAGTATTGGCATGGTCTGGCCGAACAAATTGGTCTGCTAAGAATAACTAATTATTTGCCATATTTTTGTTTTAATTTGTAACTCCAATACTTCATGTAAGACTAATTTGGTAGAATTCCGTTGGACCACTGCTGGAAGTATGAAACTGAATTTGTCTAATCTGATGTGAGTTACAGTGTGAGAGGACAAATATAAATATTTTATATTACTCCGATTTGAAGTGAGTTAATTTGGGAAAAGAAAGCCAATATTTAGCTAGCTCACAAGCTTGGATTGATTAATTCGTTTCCGTTCTTTTTGAGATGATAGACCAATTATTCAGCTAGCTCAGCGTATGCTTTTCTCATGTATGAAGCAAACAACATGAGAATCTTCAGAGACGCGGGAGAAGAGTACTACAAGCTAGATTCAATGCCTACATGTGATTTTTTTAAAGGAGACATCCGAGCATACAACGATTTTAAAAAGGAGAGACTAAGCAGTCAATTACAATGCGTTTAGTTCCATATGAAAATACTTGACATATGTTCTAATTTCAGTTCATGTGTTATTTTCAAGGGGTGGACGCTACAGACGAATAGCTGCTTTTGTTCATAAGAGCTCTCCCTTCTCACAGTGGGCATGCACTGGATGCAGATGCGTATGCCTACAAATATCTGACGACTTGATCCTGTATCAGTTCATGATTTCATGTATTAGATTACCAGACATTTAAGCATCTCGTAGGGCATATGTTTTCATGATCATCTTCAGTCAATTATTTTTTTAACTCTTTGATGTTTGCCATTGGGTTATATGCGAATTTACACATTGCGTCTGAAACCATGAAAACCAATAGCTAGCACATTTTACTACCTATTGTCTTAAATATGTAAGTTCTAATAATTTGGATTGATATTGGGCAAAATTTTGATAGTGCTGGCATTTTCATATAAAAGTTGGTTTTCCTTTCCCGTTGCAACGCACGGGTATTTTGCTAGTCTTTTTATATCCACCTCAATCCTACGACTTGCCAGTACCCAAGCATCAAAGATCGATACAAGAAGGATATATGAGAAGGGGACTTTAGAAGACTACGCGTAAACCCCGCGATAGTAAGGGGAGTACATATAGCAATTATCTATGGAGAAATGCTGGTATCATAACTTTGGTTTTACCTTAATAACCGAAGCAACCCAGGTAATAAGCACTACGGGACCGTCGGGCTCATAGCTAGCTACGCCGACGGCAATGCCGTCGGGCTCATAGATGGCTCTACCAAAAAAAATTCAAAATTATTTTTTTTCAACTTTTTTATTATTATTTTAAATCCAATTTAGTCATATATTTAATCTCATATCAAACACTTAATCATAATCTTAGCTCAAACTATCCACTCACACACTTAATCATAATCTTACCTCAAACTATTCACCCTTAGTCAAACTTCCCAGACGGTCACCCATCCTTAGAGTGCTCTAGGCCAATCACGCTTAACTATTGAGTTCTATTTAAATGAGATTCCAGTTGAGATGTCATACCTTGTTGCTATTAGTATGATAGCAATCATATTAACCCTCATCTGAGATATTAGTATGAAAATCGCTTCGATGACGTTGTTTCCCATACCATGACACACATATGTGCTGAATATGGGCACTTTATCACAAACTATGACATGATAATTGTCATACATTGCTCATTTGTCTTAAAACCTATGCATGTTTATAGATGTTTGACATTTTTGTGAAGTTTCATTTTGAAAAAGTTTGCCAAAAATCAAGTTTATCATTTTTTCTATTAACTAGTACACGTAAAAGGACTCCATGTTAAATGGTTTCTTTTTTTGAGTACTTTTTCATATTTTTCCATTTCTTAAAAAAAGTCAAAATGGAGAGCATGGCTATTCATCAAAAGTGGTCGAATTTTTCAAAACTATTGACGGTTCTATGTTATAACCACTACTTGTGTAGCTTAAAATTATTTTTATAAGAACTTCAGAGCAAACTATCACACAGTTGTAGTTCAAATTTGAATTACTTCCGAAAAATTGACATAAAGTTAATTAAAAAGGCGAATTTATATAGAAAGTAAAAAAAATTCTCATATTCAGATATTATCCATAAAATTTGTTCTACTCTTTGTGAAAATTAAATGGGTGTCATTTTGGACCATATTTTATGTACTTGCTTCACAAAAAAAGTCATTTTTTCACACTTAAAAAATGGAAAATGATATTTCTAAAAAGAATTTTGAAAATCGCTTCGACGACGTTGTTTTAAATACCATGACACACATATGTGCTGATTATGAGCACTTTATCACAAACTATGACATGATAATGGTCACACATATGTGTTAAAACTATTGCATATTTGTATATGATTGATATTTTTTGTAAAGTTTTGTTTTGAAAAGTTGCCAAAAACTTAAGTTTATCATTTGTCTAAAAACTAGTACACGTCAAAAGACTTCATGCCAAAGGGTTTTCTTTTTTAGTATTTTTTCATATTTTTTTGAATGTAATCTAATTTTTTGAGAAAAACTGAAAAACTGTATAGTGAGCCCGACGGTATTACCGTCGGGCTCACAATGTGATTAGATGGACGCTGACGGCACTGTAAGACCGACGGTGGCCGTCGGGCTCACTAAATAAACGCCGACGGCACTGCGAGCCCGACGGTGGCCGTCGGCGTTACAACTAGGACGCCGACGGCAAAACGACGCCGACGGTTTTTTCGTTTCGTCGGTTTCACGGTGTGACGCCGACGGCCCCGTCGGCGTTGAAATGGCCGTCGGGCTGAGCTGTGTTTCAAAGTTGGACAATCCAATCCATGGTGCAGCAACAGTTTGGTCATGGTGTCACAAGGATGCATCACTCGCTCATATCTTTGTCAAGCATAAAAAAATGATAAAAAAGCGAGCAAAAATTATGGTGCATATGAGACATAAGACTAGCACACTTACTTTTCACCTACGGGCTTCATCTCCTCAAGAAGTTCACTTTAGCTTCTCCTCGCTTTGCCACATCTCTTCATCCAATGGCTGCACCCAGTCGGATTCTTCGAGAAACATGAGCATTGGAGCGCAAAAGCAATCTCCCTCAGATTCTTCATTATGCCTGTGTTCGTTCGTTTTTCTTGTGGCCATCTTTATCTTATGAGCTGCCTCCCTGTTTGCTTTGCGCTGGAGTTTATGTTCCTTTCTCATCTCCAGATTATGCTTCCTCCTTTCTTCCTCCTCCAATCTGAGCTCCAACTCATCTTGTTGGCTCATCGTGTCCTGGCTCTCTTGAGGATCTTGTTGATCAAGCATCATATTCCTATCTCGCTCCTCCTGCTCATACATGTTGTAAAGCTTTTTGATCAGATTCTCTATGTGGACGGTAATGTCTATGAAATGAACCCCAGGAACAGCATACAACGTCTCCTCGGTGAACTTGGAGGAGATGTAGAAAGACCGTTCGGTGAAGCTCAAGGCGACTGTCCAACCCCTGTGTAACACGAACAGAAATTCGCCAATCTTAACACCAAGTCCATTCACATAGGACATGATCGAAATCCCATCACTGTTGGGCAACCTCCTGATGATGGCGACCTCGTTGAGCGGGCTGAGCCAGCCGTCCGTGAGGACGCTCTCTTCTCTGGGAAGTGACCACGTGACTCTGTCCTCACGGCGAGAGAGGGCGCCTGGCTGGCCGTCCTCACCGGCCTCCTCCAGACGAGACGACCCATCTCTGCCGACGACGACTCGAGCCACGCGCAGAACGCCGGTGTACCCTGCCCGCTCCGGCGGGAAGTGAGCGTACTCCTTCCGCCACCACGTGACCTTGGCGTTCTTGGCGGACGCCTTGATCTTGAAGAGAAGAAATGGGGTCGCCTCGAGAGTACCTTTCTTCCTCCTCTCATCGACGAAGCAACCGAGTCTCTTCCACTGAGAGAGCTCGCGATCAAACCGTCGCCTGTCGAAGGATCCAAGGAGCTGAGCGTGTAGATCTCTGAACACAATCTTGTACATGGTTAGGAAGTTGTTGGCCAGGGAGACGGTGTCCTCGTCCTTGAGCCCGCTCTTGACGGCGAGAGAGTGGATATCTTGGTCCGTCATATTGGACAAGACAGCCACTTGGAGGAACTTCCTCACCTCCTCAGCCATGAGCCCGCTCCGGACGGCTCGGGAGAGAGCCTCCTCCAAGTCCGCCGCCTCCGGTTGCCATTCCTGGACGGCTTTCCCCTTCTTCTCCGGCTTCTCCAGTCCACCTTCTTCCGGTGGCTGAACGATATGGCCTCCTCAATATCGAGCGGTGCCATTCCCTTGACGATCTTGATCGGCTTCCAGTTCTGAGACTCGGTAAGGGCGGCGAGCGAGAGAGCCTCCTCCAGGTCCTTCAACTCCTTGGACAGAACGGAATCAATCTTCTCCGGAAGTTTCACCTTCTTCCGGGCAACGAAGGGGAGGGACTCCTCCAGCCCCTCGGCCGTCTTCCGTCCCCTGGCTTCACTCGTGTGGACGGGATCGAGCTCCATCTCCATCTCCGGCTAGCCGCGACGGCGAGGTTAGGGTTCTGTCTAGTACCTTTCTTTCCTTTCCTCGACGAGAGCCTAGGCACCCAAAGAAAGGTTTGCTACGTTATGGACTGCTAGGCCGGAAGTTTTGGAAAATACTGTAGGAAGTTAGCCCACGAAGACGAAGGCCCAGTTGTAGTTGTAGTGGCGGCGACACCCTAGTTCTCCTTCCTCCTCCTCCCTTCTCCCCGCAAGGTTTTAGCTCCGCCTCCGCCTCCGCCACCGCCACCGCATCAGAGAAGTGAAGTACTCCGCAGAGAGGGAGAAGGAGAGCACGAGAAGCCGCGAAGATGGGGAAGAAGCAGAAGAAACCGGGGAAGGGCAAGGAGAAGACGGAGCGGAAGACGGCCAAGGGGGAGGAGAAGCGCGCCCGCCGCGACGCCGGCAAGGTCGGCGAGGAGGACGACATCGACGCCATACTTGTCAGTACTCTCTCCCCCTCCGCTCCCCTCTCCTCTCCGTATCACCTCGTTCCCGCCCGTCTAGTTCGATCAGCTCACTTTCGGGGTGCTTGCTGCTGCTCTGCATCTGCTAATGGAGTCTGTCAACTGAAAGTCCGCCGTGCTTGTTTTAGTAGTATACGCGTTGCTGCACTTCATCGTGCTGCCACTGTGCGATCAATTTCGCATTTGTTCTGCTCAGTTTGTTATATGTAGGCAGGATATTGCCGTCCATCCTCTTTTGCTTATTTTTTCCCCACTGGGTTTTTATTTTTGCTGCAGAAAAACATTCAGAAGGAGGAGGCGAAGAAGAAGGAGGTCCATGTCGATGAAAATGTCCCTGCGCCGTCTCCCCGGTCCAATGGCTCGGTAAGGCCTTGCACAGATTCAACTGATGGTTACTGCTTGGCTTTCCATATGTGCTAGTTTTGTCGTTGAAACAAACCGGGTAACATTAATTTGATATGACCGTGAATGTTGTTTAGGTGCTTAGAAAATAGACAGCTCCTTGTATATGAGTAACATCTGCAAATCTGTATGAGCTATTGGGAATTTTACTGGAGTTATTTGATTAAAAATGACTAGAGAGTTATTTGACGAAAAATGATGATCATCGGGTAATACATGAATGAACCTGCCATTTTCCCCAAGCACTGTTTAGGTCTTTCCATTAGGGAATGGGGTATGCCAAATAAATGTTCTTTATATATTGAGTGCTACTTACATGTTTTTTATTTATAAAGTATGATAATTAATTAGTGTTACTTATATTTTCTGTAATGCTGCACAGCAGATATGCACATGAGTTTTCAGCCGAGCAAATAAATTTTATGAAGATTAAGTTGCGAAATTTGATGTGATTCCTTTTCAATGCAGCTTACGATCAATCCATCGAAAGATTCAGAGTTGATTCTGTATGGGGGAGAGTTCTACAATGGTAGCAAGGTGGAGAACATATCTTCTGTGATTTTGACTGTTCGTCTTATGTGATATGAAGATGTAATTTCAAAAAAAAGATGTAATTAATGTATTTCAAAGTTTTTTCCATGCTCATTCATGAGCTTTTCTGGTGTTCCTTTTATAGACTATTTTATTTGCTTTTATTGCACTTCCACAGTAACACGATAGTCACTTAGTCTTTTTCTTTGACCTTTTTACTAGTTCCTTCTTCAAGGTAAATATCCAGTAGTGCTGACTATTGACTGTGTTTTTCTGTAGACCTTCGTTTACGGTGATCTTTATCGTTACGATGTAGAAAAAAATGAGTGGAAGTTGGTATCTAGTCCTAACAGTCCACCTCCAAGAAGTGCTCACCAGACGGTTGCCTGGAAGAATAACGTATACATGTTTGGTAATATAACTTTACACTCATGAAGACATTTTCTGAGTAAAGATGCTTTTTCAGTCTTCTGTATTTATTTTTTCTTTTGATGTTTCAGGTGGGGAATTTACTTCACCGAACCAAGAACGTTTTCATCATTACAAGGTAGAATAATAATTATGTTTGTCTAATTTTTTATTGCTGTTTTGGGAATGCAATCTTGGCATTAAGCACTGCATTTCACATCTCTGCAATGATAGACTGTGGCAATAGGTCTGGCCTTCAAGGACGACTTACAGTTAGTTTGTTTTTCAAATTTGAACCAAGAGAAATGCTACCTAACATCACTGGATAAATATCTGGCCGTTGCTATGCATCCCAAAATCAGCAATCAGAAATATGGTACATCTCTTATCCCTTGGCTTGTTTTCTACTACAGGACTTTTGGACGCTGGATCTCAAAACAAATCAATGGGAACAAGTTCTTGCTAAGGGATGCCCAAGTGCACGTTCAGGACACAGAATGGTTAATATCTTTATGTCAAAATTACTTGTTAACTGCTATGGTCTCTTCCGCCTCCACGTTTTCTGCATTATGAGCACTAGGCTGCCAGCATATGATGTGTTTCCATTGTTGGTAGTTTACCAGTTTGGTGGCTGCTGTGCTATCTATTTCAAACATTGTATTATCAGTTTCTACTAAATTGGTGATGCAAAAAAAAAGCATAGATGAGTATAAATGGAAAGAAGTAAATAATTATTCTACCCATACAAACAAACAACACAGTTAACAACAATCAAACAAGAAAAACAAACTTTTTGATAAAAACGATCTAGTCGATTGGAAGGCAAAACACAAAAGACGTATTGGCATACCACAAATTGGTAGGTCAATTCGAAAACGTTAAATAGCATTGCGGTGAAAGAAAATGGTGGTCTCACTAACTACCCTATCACTCAACCATGGCATCCTCATCTTCTTTCACTATCTCAATCTCGATTCCCTCCTTGTCAACCGCCATCTTGAGCTCCTTCAACTCCTTCTCTAGAGCGGAGTTCTTCTCCTGCAGTTCTCTCTTCCATGCACGAAGTAGTTTGATTAAATCGTGGTTAGCCTCAAACTCTACTTCATTACTTTCAAGCTCCATCTTCAGCTCTCTTATCTTGTTCTTCTCTTGGTTTCTCTTCTCTTGGTTTTTGAACTTCTTCTTCTGTGCGCCTCGCACTTCTCCTCTTGAGCCTTGGTCTCTTCCTTTTGTGCTTTGAACTTCTCCTCATTGTGCACACTTCCAAACTTATGATGAATGATGAATTGTGTGCCCTACTCAAGGAGAATGAGGAGAAGGTCAAAGGAGAAGTGCGAGGCGCAGGAGAAAAAGTTCAAGAGCTAAGAGAAGAGAAACCAAGAGAAGAACAAGAAGATAAGAGAGCTGAGGATGGAGCTTGAAAGTAATGAAGTGGAGTTTGAGGCTGACCGCGATTTAATCAAGCTACTTCGTGCAGAGAAGAGAGAACTGGAGAAGAACTCCACTCTAGAGAAGGAGTTGAAGGAGCTCAAGATGGCGGTTGACAAGAACTTAGTGTCTCAATACAAGAAAAAGACATTTGATTAGTCCATCTAGGGAGTGATATAAGTGAACTAAATATAATCGGCCCATATGATGAATTTTATTATTAATAATTTTTCTCGGTAGTCATTTGTAAGCTGGTCTGTGTTCCTTTCTACAGGTCCTTTACAAGCACAAGATTGTGCTATTTGGCGGCTTTTATGACACTCTTAGGGAAGTGAGGTTAGTACAGTCAACTTGTATGTCATGTGTTTAGCTTGTGCCTTGTGGCCAAGTTACTTGAGTCATGTTTAATTATGGATATTGCTCTAGAAGTAGTAAAATTTATGTCCTAGTTATGACCTATATGCATCACTTGAGTAATAATATAGCATTCTCACTGCTGGTCATCCACAAGTAAACACAGAAAGAACTAGTGGCGTTGAGGATGTTCTAAATAGTTAATAATATGATATGAATTTGCTTGTTAACCATATGCTTCTGCAGGTACTACAATGATCTGCATGTCTTTGATTTGGATAATTTTAAGGTGAGTAAGACCATGTTTTTCATTCAGTACTGCTAGTAACATCAAGTATGGCTGGGTAACATAAAAATCCATTACTGATGATGTTGGTATTTTAGTGGGAAGAAATTAAGCCTCGTCCTGGGTGCCTGTGGCCAAGTCCAAGAAGTGGCTTTCAACTTCTTGTTTACCAAGATCAGGCAAGCATCTGTTCTTTTACCTGGACGCAGCATGTGTTCAACAGTAATCAAAATTCTGCTCTGATCAACCAGTTCTGTAATCTTTAATTGTTTGTGTCTATAGATATTCAATAAGTATGGCATAAAACTGTTATGCTGTGTCCTTTAGTAATTTATAATATGCAAGTATAATGTTTTTTTTCTGTAGATATATATGTATGGTGGATATTTTAAAGAAGTTTCTTCTGACAAAACTGCATCAGAAAAAGGGACAGTTCATGCAGATATGTGGTCTCTTGATCCTCGTACTTGGGAGTGGAATAAGGTCAATTCTTGCATTTCTCTTTATATTTTATATCTACTGAGTTCTGTACCCCATGTCATGATGTACTTAAGCCATCTTGACAATTTTTTAAGTTTTTCTTCAAGATCTGCATATCGTAGCTGAATGTTTTGCAATATTTAATTCTTTCCGACTTGATTTTTGATAGGTTAAGAAAACTGGGATGCCACCTGGCCCCAGAGCTGGGTTTTCTATGTGTGTTCACAAGAAAAGGGCTGTCCTTTTCGGTGGCGTTGTGGATATGGAAGTTGAAGGTTACTTGAATTGAACTTTGCTCTATGCTTAATTACTTAGGTTCTTCTGCTTTATATTTGAAATATCATGTGCCCTTTGTTTCCTCTTTATGTTGACTGAGTCATATCCACAAACCAAAAGAGATGCTCCACGTTTTCAAGCTCAAGGGGCATTTCCATATGTTGTGAAGCCTCTGCTAATTCTCTTCCAAATTTCTGTGTATGTAGCTGATGTCCTTATGAGCATGTTCATGAATGAGCTGTATGGATTCCAGTTGGACAATCACCGCTGGTACACACTATTTTAGCATCATTTCTGCAACTTTTGTATTTCATTTATTTTTCAAGTAAGCTAGTTAATTACAAAAAAACTCGACCAACCAGGCACCCGCATCCGGTGGTATTTTTAAGAACGACTGCGGAATAAATTCAAATTAAGTTAGTTGTAGTCCTGTTTATTTGTCTGTTCCTATTTTGGCTACTGTGAGCATTTTTGTTAAAAATTGGACACATCAGCTTGGTCGAACAAACTTCTGCAGTTGCTACATCTAACAAAATATGACAGTTTTAGCAACATTGCACAGTCGAGCAATCATATTTTTTACTTTTGCCAACTTATAATATCATTAAATTGAAATAGGTAAACTATTATTGTCTTGGATTGAACTGAACATTGTAATGTTCTTGCGGTTATCTTGATTCTACATAACTTAACATTCTGAAAATTAGATACTTCCTAGTACTCTTGGGCCGCTTTTAATTACCCAAGCATATGCTTTTCTTTTGAAGAATTATGCAGTGATGTTGGATGTAATTGGCAGTTTGAAAGGTTCTTTATAATTTTGTTTTTGCATTGGATGTCTCAGGTATCCTTTAGAGCTCAGGAAAGACAAGCCTGCTAAAAATAAGGTGATTCCTAAAATTGATGTAATATTGTGCCATGTCTCTGTTTATTGTTGATAATCTTTAGAACTGAGGCACAAAGCTACTGTACTCTGTAGAAATGTGTTTAGTCATGCAAGTAATTTTGTGGTTTGAAGTATAGCTTTTTTTAAAAGTAGGTTTGAAGTATACATGATTACATTTTCCTTTTTTAACTTAATATTCAACATTTTTTTGAATATTTGCTTACCAAGTCACACACTTAGTTGTCCTGAATGCTTACTAGTTTACGCTGACGGCTGTTTACCATGTATAGACGAAGGATACCAAAAGAAAAGAAACAGTCAATGATTCAGAAATTAATATTGGGAATGATGGTGATGATATCATGGACGACTCAGAGATGGCTACTGATGGTCAATCTGAAGTCCGTGGAGTTTCTAATCACTTGACCAAGAGTCTAACATTGACAAAAGTTGGCTCAAGCGAAAATGCTGATGTCATCTCTGATTCAACAACAGAAGAAGCAACCCCAGAGGTTATTTCCTATCTTGGACGAATATTTGTAAACCATTTCTATGTTAATATCCTATTGATACTTCTGTTGCTCACTTAATTTCTTGTTACTGACAGGCAATTAAGCCCATTGGCCGTATCAATGCATCAATGGCTGTAGGGAAAGATATTCTATACTTATATGGAGGAATGATGGAAGTGAAAGATAGAGAAATTACTCTTGATGATTTATATTCACTTAACCTTAGTAAACTAGATGAGTGGAAGTGTATCATACCGGTCAGTTCCATATTGCATTTGTCTTGATATCGTTCTTTTTGTTGGAGTACACAACAAAATGTCTGCTAGTCATTTCATAATTATTCTCCAAAAAATTGGCGCTCATCCTGGCTCTCCGTTTATTTTGCAGGCATCTGAATCTGAATGGTTAGAAATTTCTGACGATGACGAGGATGATGAGGATGAGGACGATGAAAATGATAGTGCTGATGATGCTATGCAGACCGATGAAGAGGATGAAGAGGTATGCACTAGGACTTAAGGTTGCTACACATATGTTCAGGAGAACAGTATTACCTACTTTGTTTCCCCTGCTTCCTGCTAGTCATAGTGATATTATATAAAATTTTGCCAAGTTAAGATGGGTTGTGAGTTGTGACTTATTTATCTGATTTTGATTAGTTCTACATTTTCATGATACATGGATTTGTTTTACAAGAATGTTGTTTGGAAAACGAGGAAAATGATTTTAGGTCATATTTATCACGATCATTGTCAAAAACCAGATAACCTGCTATTTTCACCCTGTTTCGTTTCAAGAATTTAAGTTGAGTATAGGAGTTAGGCTAAAATACTGCATAATGCCATAATAGATGAGCCAGTGAAAAAAAAAGGGTACACCAACACTTTCCACTTGAGAAATATTAACGGAAGTCTTTGAGCGCCATAGCCATATGTTTTCTCCCTAGAGCCGATACTATAGTACTTTGTCGCTTTAATATTTCGAACTAGGAATGCTCCAATGTTACTTTATTGGTATGTCTTCTCATTCATGAACACTGTTGAGTTTAGCTGTGGGTAAAGGGCTCATTTTGTTATATTGGTTACTGCAATTAGGGATACTGAAGATACCCTGCGTAGTTTGGCATGCTTTCCTGAGTGGTCAACTTGAGCTGCCAGCTTAATTGTTTTATTATTGTTGTAGCTTTTGGTTGGTACAGTAGTTACCTGAAATTGTAAGTCATTGACAATGTCAGAGAGCTCTGGTTTTTTATGAATTAACCTAGTTGGACGGTAGCAAAGAAGTAAGGATGCTTTGACTAACACGGTTAATCCGTTGGCTGATTTTTAGATTTATACTGATGTTTATCCTTTTTTTCCTTACTAACTGTTGTTTACAATAATTTGTGTGGTTATAAATTGGATTCCTTTATATGCCTGTGCAGTCCGATGAAGAGGCTGAGAAGACTGTAGATATGTCTGGTGCCGTGTCTCTACTGAAGGGTGAACGTAAGAAACTGCGCAGAAAAGAGAAGCGTGCCCGGATAGAACAAATCAGGGTTATCCTCGGTCTTTCAGATTCTCAAAGAACCCCAACGGTAACAATATAACTTATTTGGATTGTGTTATCTTTGCTGTTCTTTGTTGATTCTCAAAGGACAACAAAGGTCATCCTTGGGATATTAATCTTAGAGGGTCTACTGTTTGTGTCTGAAAACCAATTTTTTTTGGCTAACTTCCATTTGTTTATTTTGAAGCCTGGAGAATCACTGAGAGATTTCTACAAGAGAACAAACATGTACTGGCAAATGGCTGCCTACGAGCACACTGAACACACCGGAAAGGTTACTTTCACGTTGCTTCTCTTATATCCCGCTGTAGCTGTAGGTTGCAGGTTGTATGCTGTATTTATTAATCTTGCACACCCAATGGCAGGAGCTCCGCAAAGATGGTTTTGATCTTGCCGAAACTAGATTCAAGGAGCTGAAACCCATACTGGACGAGGTGATTTTTCTGTGCTACTGCTACTACCTTGGCTTGAAAGGAAATTCAAAATATCCAGGAAAAAATAATATCTGGTACTTGTGAATCAACTCACTTGTTCGCATTTTCAGCTGGCTGTGCTGGAGGCTGAACAGAAGGCAGAGGAAGAAGCCAGCGGGTCAACCAGTTCCAAGAAAGACACGAAGAAAGGCAAGCAGAAGAGATAGTGGTGGCAATCAAGCATGTCCGGACAACATGATTTATGGACCAAATTTTCCAAGGTGTTTGTAATCTGTGTAACATTTTTGGTTCCTTCTCTTCGGAACTTAGTATACATGCTATGCTAGTGTTAGAAGGTCCTCTTGTAGTGGTGTGGCGTGGACGTGTAGTGGTGTTTTTCACGCTGTTTTACGGCTGCGATGGGCCGATGGCGACGAACTCGTGGCATGAGGCCTCTCTTTATAACCAAGTGTCTTGTGGGAGAGATGGTGAACGTGCCTACGTGAGTTGACGGTGCAAGATCTTCGTATGTAAGCTGGCTTCGGCGGTTTACCTACTGGTTTGGTTGATAAGTACGCACCTACTACTTGGTACTCCTGTAACATGAGCTTCATTCTGACACGAAAAAACTCACCATGCAAATATTTTGATGCATCACTTGTCTGCCCCAAAGCAGGCGGCTTAAGTATGGCAACAATTTTAAAATTCGAACATTTTTAAAAATAAAACAATTTTCGAATCTAAAAGTTTTTTAAATCTTACCGTTTTAAAAAATTAAAAAGGAAAATTGAAAAGGAGAAAATCAGATAAATAAAGGAAAAAATAAAAAATAATCATTCCAAAGTTCCCGAGACCGTCAAAGCATGGAATTGAGCCGGCCCATCTAGGGTACGCTACGCACGATACCCAGGTCCCCACTACTACTCCATATATATATATATTTTTTGATCTTGATCTTTAAGTTACAGATTGCTGATAGAGCCGATTTATCATTGCAGATCGAGGTATTTCTCCCACCACATCAACGTGTTGATGGGAGATTGGAACTGTATCATTTGAATTATAATATTGCTGTCATCAGCGTTGACAAGCATTTATATGATGCTCGTCCAGAAAACATCTTCTCTTCAGCGCAAAAAACCATAATAAAATGTTGTTGTTGTCGGGCGTGAAGTTACAGGGGGATTGTTATTGGCTACGATGGGCGTAGTGAGTGACAAGCCTCACACGGAGGCTAGGGCACTTGATTGCACGGATCTTCAGTTGTCCACATGTAAAATTAAGAAGGTACACTGAAGAATTTTTTTCTTGCATTTGGTCAGAGCAGCTGGAATAGACATGCAGAGCAGCTGGAATAGACATGCATTAAATTCTATCTGGTTTTTCTTTTGATTTATGAAACTGCTTTGTACAAGATATCACAACATTTACATATAACCACGCTGGGTATTGTATTTCCATACTAGGTTGGGATTGGAGGCCCCCTTATTAATTCTGACAATGGAAGTTTTGTTGGCATGAACTTTTATGATGAATCTGTCAGAACTCCTTTCCTGCCAAGGAGTATAATTGTTGATGTCTTAAAATGGGTTGATCTTCTGTCACAAAGGTATTCTTTTCTACTATATGTCTCATTTATAACTTGGTTGATCACCTATGTTAAGCAACAAACTTACACTGGAAAGATACGTTGGATTGGCAGTGGATTAAACTACCCGGTGTATATGATGGATGTCATAGCAGCAAAGAAAAATTGGTATTTTTTCTGTTTCTAGGTGGCAATTGTTCTGCGAAACACATTAATTGTTTTCTGTGTGGAATACGCTACTTGTTTGACTGTGAACTTATATGGGGATTTTTTTTTTGACAATAGGTGGCCTGTTCCAGAGCCATATTGGTATCATCCTCTTCTTGATGAAGATTTGAGTCCATTTCGCCCCCTTGTCAGAAGGGTCCTTCAGTAGACTTGATCGTGTTGTTGAAGTTTATGGTTGTCGTCCTGGTGGGTCCTCGAGTAGTCCTAGTGGCTCCTCCAGCAGCAGCAACTATTTTAATGAACTCGTAGTCTGTTTTATTCTATAATATATGTTACTTAGACCATTGATTTTGGATTTTACTACTCACTTGTACTAAATCTGCGACAATTAATATGGATCGGAGGGAGTAGGAGCTTTTCTGTACATCATGCCTGCCGGAGAACATTCCAATGCACATGTTTACGCTAGTGTTTGACTCCACTGACATGTGAGTACTTGTTTAAACAAGTCTTATCTCATATAAGCCTCGAGATTAACATCGGTGTATTTATTTTTGTTGCGGGTAACAATGGTTTACACGATTGTCCTGGGTGGGATAAGCGAAGTGGTTGTGTTATTTGCAACGCTGGCTCAGTTTGCCGTGAGCTAACCCAGAGTCCCACACTAAGGCCTAGTTCTTGTGCCAGTTTATAAAATAAGCTGCCTCCTCCCTAGTTTCTCCTATAAGCTGGCCAGCTTATTAGTGGAGACTTCCAATTTAGTTATGACAATAAGCTGGTTAGTTTACGGAAAAACTGAGTAGAGGGTACCTTATTTTTTAAGCTGGCGAAAGAACCAGAGCTAAAGCTATGGTCTCGATCTGCGACATTGAATGTGGGTAAATGGAGCTTGTCACCGTGAGCATTGCTTTGCCCCGGGAACATAGGATCAGCTAGGCATAGTTAGAGCATCCACAATGTTGCCAAAAGCCAAATATGCCACATAAGAAATATGGCATTTATGCTAAATTGTCAAATTTTTCACAATGTATAGATTGCCAAAATTTTAGGCCAAGGGCCCACAATAGATTCTCTCTCATCTCAAAAGGTATAGATTCCACTCACTCTTCTCATATTTTATTGATTTGTAAGAAAATGGAGCTAGCTCTTCTAGTTGCTCCCAATGCCAAATTTATTTGGCTTTGGCACTTTCCACAATGTAGGGAACCGGCTCCCGTAGCCAAATTCTCTATTTGGCAACCAAATTTGGCACACATTGTGGATGCCCTTAAAGCCATGTTCGGAACAATGGGTTATAGGTTATAAAACAAAGGAATGGGAAATGGCGGAGGAATAGGGTGGACTACAAACTGAAAACCTATAGACTTTTCTGTGGTTTCTCTTTTGGTCTGGGTCAATGTTAACACATGAAGTAAAAACGTAAGAATAGAAAAAAACGCAGGAATTGAGTTGTCATGTTTTCTGAATTTCTATAGGAATCAAAACCACGGGAAATTTTTCTAAAGTATTGTTTGGATGTCACGCAGAAAAAACAAAGGAATTGTAGACATGGGAAGATTGAAACATGAGTGCATGTTTGTTTTACTCAAAACTTCATATGGAATAGGATATCCCATAGGAATTTCAAAGAAATCCAAGTTTTGTATTCCTTTATTCCAAACGGTATCATAGAAAAATTTCAAAATTCTTACTGTGGTTTGTGCAGCGGGACCCATCTTTACCAGAAGAACTCAGCTATTCTTGCATGCCCTTTACTGTTGCAAATCTGGTAGTGGGAGAGGTTCCCTATTGCCCGACCTGACATGCGTGCAGACGAGTCTTTTAGTCTATATTTTTGACACTGAACGCATAGACATGCGTACTTTCGGTCACGACGCTAACCAATGTAGCGGACACAAGATGTTCCCAAGAAATTAGTGAAACATACCGTCACTCATGAGAACGGTTGAATTTATTTTATTCAGCCTTTGAGCTCTCTATATAGAAGAAATGCACATGCTGTTTTGCTTACTTGTAAGGTGTATTTGTTTTGTGCTGAATTTTCATTAGAAGGTACGTTGACATATGTTTGATCATCGTTTTTATTCGACAACCATGCAACCTAGAAAGAGAATCCATCAGTTGTGAGCGATGTTACGGACTAATGATTCGATGATCGATTTCTGCAACACGTACGGGTCAAGCTCGTGTTCTCAAAAACTACCAATAGCAGTAAATCATGATTTCATATGTGCCTAGAATATATGCAATATAGTGTCACTAGATCAAAATATTAGTTATTACTTTATCTATGATCGATCGTAATGGTGACACCTCAAATCGAAGATTCCCATCATGTATCATTGAGAACCATTATCAGTTTATCACTCCAGTGAAAAGATATGTATATAATACTTTCAATCTACTTATGTACAGTACACTAATGCAGCAATGCTGCAACTAACTTATGTTTTTCTACAGTCTATGCTCGTAATCAGAGGCTTCGGCGGCATGTTTACCTACTGGTTTGGTTGGTAAATACGCACCTACTACTTGGATATCTGTAATCCTTCCCCATTGTGGCCACCTGTAACATGAGCTTCATTCCGACACGAAGGACTTCAGCATGCAAAGAGCGTGATGCATCATTTCTGTGGCCCAAAGCAGGGGGTTCAAGTATTTATGCCAGCCATCCGTGAGACTTTGACTACAAATTTTTATTACTCACTCTGTTCAGAATTAGTTGACGTATATCTCACAAATATGGGTCGAATAATTCAGAATGAAGGGAGTACTTCAGCCAGCCTCCTCAACTTTCAACGCCCACACACACAAGTACACAACTCGCATGCAAGTCAGCATGTGCGTGCTCGCATTTTTCTGAATTTTTCATGATTTAACTGACGCTATGCTTTCAGTGGTACGTGACGTGTCCGTCAACAGCGAGACGCCCGTGGTGACTTCGTCAACCTCAAGATATGTCGGACCAGTATCTCGGAGGTGCTCATAGGGGTAGGGTTTACGTGTGTGCGGTCATAGGGGTGTGTCCCAGCAAACCTGCATGGGCAATCAGTTTTGATCAAATCATAGTTCTTCATAATCCGTACATAAATTCATTAGTTTCTACTGTATTACTTTTCAGAGGATTTCTGAAAATCATGCAAGTTTTCCTACAAAATTCATGTAAGCATCCAAGCATATTATTTTTCTTTGCATCGAAAAGACGAGGCTCCGACCCCACTAAACTCCCCAGCGACCAGCCAGGCAGCCACCATCCTGTCCCCGGCCGGGGCTCTATATATACAGCCGCCGATCACAGTCGGTTCCAGCTTCACCTACAGCTTCCTTCCCTCCCGTCGAATGGCCGCTGCAATCAGCCAGCAGCCCGCGTGGGCGCAGGCGCTGGCGGCGGCGGGCCTCCTCGTCGCGTCCCGCTCCGCTGTGCGCCTCGCGCTGTGGCTCTACGCGGCCTTCCTCCGCCCCGCCAAGCCGCTGCGCCGTCGCTACGGCGCCTGGGCCGTCGTCACGGGCGCCACGGACGGCATCGGCCGCGCGCTCGCCCTCGAGTTCGCCGCCGCGGGCCTCGGCGTCGTCCTCGTCGGCCGCAGCCCCGACAAGCTCGCCACGGTCGCCGCGGAGGTGGCGGCCAGGCGCCCCGGCGCCGAGACGCGCGCCTTCGTCATCGACTTCGCCGCCGACGGGCTCGCCGCGAACGTGGCCGCGCTCGCGGACTCCCTCCGGGGCCTCGACGTCGGCGTGCTCGTCAACAGCGCAGGCCTGTGCTACCCGTACGCGCGCTACTTCCACGAGGTGGACGACGCGCTCGCCAGGGACCTCATACGCCTCAACGTCGAGGCCGTCACGCGGGTCACGCACGCCGTGCTCCCCGGCATGGTGCAGCGCAAGCGGGGCGCCGTCGTGAACATCGGATCCGGCGCCGCCACCATCCTGCCCTCCGACCCGCTCTACACCGTCTACGCTGCCACTAAAGCGTCAGTATACACCTTTCTAAGCCGAAAAGTCCTTCGGTTCCCGGGCTCACTCGAGCCTTTTTTCTTCTTCAAAATATTCAAAAACCACATTATAAATAAATTCTCAACAAAAAAAGGTTACATGTACATGCATATACTATATACGAAGTTTTATCAAAATATAGTATCATCCATGTTGTACAAAAAAAGACAAAGGTAGGGATCAAAATTGTTTTTTTTCTAGCAGAATTTTCTTAGTAACCTAATATGCCTTCCCTTAAATTATGAGCCCTCATAATGTTTCAAAAAATCAAACATAATATATAGATGACATTTTTAATGTTACACTATGCATTCCCGACATATTCAAATTAGTCGGTTTCACTTTGATTACTCTTGATCAAGCGTTTGACCTGATTAATTTTCTTCACAAATTCAAAGAGTAACTTGTTCTAGTTTGAAGTTAAAAGTTCAGGTTTTAAATTTCAAATATTATAAGAAGTTTTAGATACTTCATGTAAAGTTGTCCTGGTCGGTCAAAAACGAACTTCAGTTTGGAGTGAGGGATATATATATATATATATATATATATAGAGAGAGAGAGAGAGAGAGAGAGAGATGTTTAACAACTTACTAGCACGAAACTAGAGTCAAAACCGGTTAATTGAGTAGGATGGCGTATTATAAATGGTTTTTCAGAGTTTGTGGTTGCAAACCGAACTAAAGAAAAGTTGAACGTGCATAATAAACTACACTCATTTGTATCAACAAGGTGATACTATGGTACCAAAGCTAAACTCTAATGACGAGTTGATGACATTATATCTTATTCCTCTCAATAGTTATGAGTTTCTTATTTGTACTCTATTTTTTTAGAAGTAACACTAAAACTTTTTTGTCTTCATTTTCTTAGGTATGTCGATCAATTCTCGAGAAGCCTTTATGTCGAGTACAAGAACAAAGGCATTGATGTGCAATGTCAGGTACTAGCAAAACATTCTTCGTGATTAACACGTTGGACCTATTTTCTTATTTGCCCCCTTTTATTCAAGTTTACGTTTTTATACAACCTAATTGAACAAACTTTTGAATATTCCCTTCTGCTCCATCCTATAAATGTAATACGTCCTTGATTTTTATTGATTAGCAACTTACAACTTTGAATATGATTTTTACTTACAATATGTCCAGAGAATTAGTATACAGATACATGAAATAAAAAATTACAAAGAAAAATACCCTAAAACCATTTTTATATTCTCAATACATATAATTTGGTATATACTACCTCCGTTCAAATTAGATGTATAAGACATCTAATTTGGAATGGAGTGACTATAAGTGTTCAAAGTCGTGCAAAAGAAACACGCCTCACAAGTAGTTTTTGTATGGAGGGAGTAGCATCATTTTAGGATTTTCTTCCCCACTTCGCTACTCAATGAATGACTTCCACGGTCCTCCCTCCCTCACCAGCAGAAAACATGATTTTCTCATGCATGATGTCCTAACTCCTGAGTCCACAAACAAAATATGAACACTTGTGTTGGATCGTGCATTAGATAGACACTGACAGCCAGTGGATGTTTGATGACCATGACACATGAGCTTCCAACGAGAAACTGGATTCAAGCCATGTTGGAAACAGTAGGTGCACTTAATTAGCTTGCCAGTTCACTTGTTGCTTTGGGCGAAGGCGTTTAAACGCAACCAGTTTCGTTTTTGTTGTAACACGTTTAAAATCTGTCTGAAAGTGATATACCACCCACTGACTGAATGCCCTCTCTGGTAAAAATTTGCGCAGGCGCCCATGTACGTGGCGACGAAGATGGCGTCGATCAGGGAGGCGTCCCTGTTCGCGCCGTCGCCGGAGACGTACGCCCGCGCCGCCGTGCGGTACATCGGGTACGAGCCCCGGTGCACGCCGCACTGGGCGCACGCACTCCTCTGGTTCCTCTTCTCCGCCGTCCCGGAGCCGCTCGCCGACAGGTACCTGCTCGGCATGTCCCTCGGCATCCGCGACAAGGGCCGCGCCAAGGACGCCAGGAAGAAAGCGTTGTGATGTACTGATGTGTGACATGATGCTCGATCAGTGAGACCCCTACATGCATCAGAACTTCACAAGAGATTCAGATAAAGCTCTATCAATGTTACCAATTGTAATGTAATAACAAGATTTATCTGGTGTATTTTGTTTGAGTAATGATTAAACTTGCAACTCTGGAGCTTCGTCATTTTGCAGATGAGCTCTGCAGGACTTCGTCATTAACTTGCAGCTCTGGAGCTGATCTTCATTGAGGAAACTCGTAAAGCGGATGATAGAAAGGACCGCCTTGTAAAGTCTGACAAAATGTTATGTCGAGATCTGGCCTCTCCCCCTACGTGAATTTCAGACAAACATTCGTACTAACAAAGCTAGATACAAAATAATAATACCTGCAAAAGAATTCGAAGTAGTGCCGCCTCTTTCTTCGTATGCCTCACCTTTCAAATCCTCCTAGCCACTATCCTACTGCAATAATTCTCGCTAAGAAGAATGTCTATGTTGTGGCAATTCCACCTAGATAAAAACGGATACACCCAATACATCGAAACTCATTGCCCAAGGGTAGAGAAAGACAGTTTCCATATCAAAAACAACAAAAACTAGCACAAACATGTAATAGCGTGTGTTTCTCGTTTATGTCTCCTAAGTTGGTTGCTGCTGCTATGCCCCGAGGTGTTTTTTTAAAAAAAAATCAAGGCAAATTTGTTGCATTATATGTTGACTGAATAGAAGCAAATAGAGAGTGGCATGGTCCATTAAAAAAAGACCAACCTATAATTTTTTCCACACCGGCGAAGATCCTGTTCTTACTATGTCTTTAATCTTTTGTATAAGAGCAAATGACATTAAGGAGCCGTTTTAGACCCGCGCATTCCTTTCCTTCCAAATCTTCCAGGATATATATAGTGCGACTACGACTAGGACCTAAAGGTGAAGATGAAGGTGTGGCGGCCAAGGCCTGCCAGTAATGTAGCACCTTCGGTCTACTAGAAACGAGGTGGGTCAGTAGGTTTGGGCAAGAGAGCCAAGAGGCCGCCGCCGTCTAGAAGTTGTCTAGCAGACTCCGGTTGACATCTTCATAACTGACATTTAACCTGGTGGGGCGAAACACAAAGAACAAATTGGTAAGAGGTCTAAAGTTTGTTATAAACAACAAGCTAGACGAAGAAATGGTAATTTGGCGGGCATGGTTCTTCCGGACGATGTTCTGGAACGAGGCGAGCGAAGGGATTCAACAGGGACGTCGACCACATAACCATGTTTGGTTGGTTTAATGATGCCCAATGAAATCGGATCCCTCAGAATCAAGGTCTCTTGTGGTGGTTTATGTCAGTGCTTAGTAGCATGCGTCAGTTCGGAGGACATGTATGGACTCAATGTTTCTCTTTATTCCATGTACCCACCTTGTAGCATTTTTATTGTGGTTGTTTGTTTTCCCTTATAACCCCGTGTATTTCCACATGTATATGGTTGTAAGAACATGACTCTATGGGTTCATTTGAGCTACTATCTCCGTTGTATATTTTCTAAAAGTCAATCAATTTTAATTTTGGTGAACACTATATAATAAGACTATCTAAAATTCTAAAACTACGTAGAGATAATATTAATGTAAATTTCATGAAACAAATAATGATGAAGCATTCGGGTTTGACATTTTAGATATTTTTAAATGTCATTTTTAGCAGAATCTTAATAGTTTGTCTGGCCAATAAATAACGCACCCTCAGAGCCCCCCCTCCCCGCAAGGGCCAAACCCTTTTCCCCTCCCCTCTCTGCTGGTGGCGGCTGCACACCCCAGCAATGGCCGCCTCGCCGTCGCCGCCGCCGCCGTCTAGAGCGCTCTCCCACGGCGGAGGCGCCAACATATGCCTATTCCTCGACACGGACCTTAACACTCACCTCGCCCTAAACGTCGCCGCGGACTCTACCATCCGCGACCTCAAGTGTACGCCCTCTCCTCTCGTCTCCTCCTTTGAGACCGACAGAATTTTATCCGACGCTCGTTTTTTTTTCGCCCTCCGCGCAGCGCAGGTGACGGTGGAGCACGCTGCCGCCTTCCCCGACCTCGGCCCCGTCGCCGTGAAGTCCGTTCAGGTTCTGATTTAGGCCTCTGATCGTTTTCACACTTTACAGAATTTGTCATCTGAATGCAACAGGCTACTCATTGTCGCTTTGTTTTCAAGTATAGTTTGAAATAGAGTTTTTCTTTTGTGTGGATGTTCTAGTGTAGGTTTTCTCCAGCGTTTTGTTAGGTTAAAAACAGTTCGATTGTTTAGCCCGTGGGTAGGTTTTATTGAATTGATCCGTGGTCAGCAGCACACATAGCGCCTCCGAAATCCTGAAAGCTACATAAACCTTGCCATCAAACTTATAAATTTTGGGTTGTTTTAAGTTTTAACATGTAGTCTTCTCTCTGCATTGATGTTTTATTTCCACTCCATTTTGTTAATTTCGGAATGTATGAGATGTCAATATCTTTGAGTGCAATGCGACGCTGCTGCCGACAAGTGTAAATTATGTTGCATTGTGTCGTATGGGCTGTCTCAACTAGTCCAATCGGTGTAGTTAAGTTAAATTTCTAAGTGATGTTGCGGAAATTACTAACTCGGCTTCAATGTTTACTTACATTTCTTTCAAAAAAATTCAAAGACATGTTTCAATGCATATGGGTTCTTGAAACACCTAATGGAGATTAAGTTTAGTAAAAGTGTAAAGCAATCATGATTTCTTTGATGTTCTGATAGATGGTCATAGAATTTACGAACTTAACTGAAAATATACATGGGCTGTGATTATTGAAAGATGTTTATCTTGAGTCTGATGGTCTGGGCATTCATTTCCCCCTCATGGGTGGATTGAATTACATCCTGTTTCAGAACTCCATATGATTAGCATGTGCAATAAGGAGACTCTTTCTAAATGTGCTATTATTTCCTCCAGGTGCTACGGAAGGGGACAATGTATCACCTCTCTGATTCGATGGTAGTGAGGAGTGCATTTGCCACAGTTAAGGCTGGGTACTTTCTGCATGTCAAGATGGCAGCAGCGGAGACGAACACACACTACTGCAGGGATGAGGACAGAGGGAAATCAAGCGAAAGGTTACTAGAGCTTCATGCATTGGATGGTATCTCCCAGGAAAAGGATTGCAAAAAGGTTAGAGTAACTGGTTCTTTTGACACGTCATCTGTAGATCTTATTAGAGAAACTAATGATTCTAAAACCAGAGATGTGATTGATAAGCTTCCGCTGGAAATTAGCACTAATTCTTGTGAGGTGCTCTCAAACACTTTTCAGCAGGAAGTGTATGGAAACATAAAAGATGATTCAATCCAACTAGAAAATCCAATTCTTACTGGAAAGAATAAGAAAAGGAAAAAGAATCGGTTAGTCTCCAAAGATGTTTCTGCTTCAGAAATGACAGAACCATCAACTGGAGCCGTGGAGGTACCAAAAGCCATAGGTGAAAATCTGATTCATGAGAACCAAGGGCTACAAGGTAATAGTACACCTCGATTCTTGTACAATACAATTTTATTTTATCTACTGGTGTCTGTTTGGAACTTAGCTCATGTGAGTGCGGCATCCTCTTTGTTCTTGAATTTGTCATGACAATTTCAAGAATTTCCTAGAGTTTTAATTACGTGTTTTGTGTTTAAACTATGTCTTTGGTCCATGTTCTGGGCAAATGCAAAACTGGAGTATTAGAAATACATGCATTTGTCGGTATTTAAAAGTTTCCTTAGAATTCTAAGAACTATAAATCCAGTTTCTTGTTTCTCTAGCTAGCCATGTATTTGTAAAGTCTATTTCGATTGCCTTTGTACCGGATAATTATTTTCCTTTTTCATAACCTAGGTGATGGTGCATCTGAAGTCGAAATGACTAGCAGAGACAAAGCAAAGGTCATGCCACCTGACATGCTTCTTTCGTCATCACAACTAGATAGTGGAAGCCAAGTGACCAAGGATGTTCAATTGGGGACTGATACTCAGGCAACTAGGGATCTAGCCGCTGACCAAAGTAATATCAATCGTGTACATGAATGGTACAGAAATCCTATCGTTAGAGACATCAGTATTTCCACATGCAAAGTTGTACCTGGTAAAGAAAAATCTGCTGAAGGAACCAATGATGGGGATCATGATGAAAATGCAATTGATGCAAGCAACATGGAGAAAATCAGCAAAAGCGGGGATGTCTTGGAGATACTAGATAGTATTTCTCAAGAGAAAATCTCCAATCTATCAAAGAAGGTTAGCTCTGTTGGCCTAACTTCCATGGATGCTGCTGAAGCAAAAGACCAGTGTGGGTATGGCGAGAAAGCAGGAAAATCTGATATTATTTCTACTCAGCAGGATATTGTAAATGATCCTTTTAAACGACAGACCAGCAATGTGCAACAAGGGATAGAAAATCCAAATGATGCTGTAAAGCGGAAGAAAAAGAGAAAGCAGCACTCAGAGTCTTCAATGGATGATCCTGCTCCAGATGCGGCAAAATCATCTGGATTCATTATGAATGCAAGCTCAACAGAGAACACTAGTTCCCGCTATCCAGATGCAAATCAAGTAACACTAGGCAATGTGGGAGAAGAAACAGCTGATGAACAAGATCAGTGCAGGCGTGACAAGGTGGCCGAATCGGTTGTTTCTACTCAGGGGGTGAGTGTAAATGAACCAAGAAATGTGCAGCAAGGGGATGCTGATGTAATAAAGAATCCAAATGATGATGGGAAGCGAAAAAAGAAGAAACGCCGCCACTTGGAGGCTTCAAACGATGATCCTACTCAAGATGTGACAAAATCATCTGGATTGATTACAAATGGGAGCTCAGTAAAATATAGAAGTGCTGATCTTCTAAATGCAGATCAAACAACACCAGGCACTTTAGGAGAAGGAACAGTTAGTGACTGCAAGAAGGTTGATGAAACTGTAGATGTTGCAGCAACGAATGTGATTAATGAGGTATTGTCAGATTTAAGGTGCACAGACAACTTAAGTAATGTTTTGAATGCAGATCAAGGTGGTGCTAGTGCAGCATTGCTCCCCTTATCTATTCATAAGTCTGAAGGAAAACCAGTAAAAACACCGTCAACTGTAGTTGACCCTTCTCATTCTTCTGTTGGTGTACCTGCCGATACTGCTTCCACAGAATTAAGAGAATCTGATTCTTTGATGTGTTCAGATAAACTCCATGATCTTGAGGGTGTTTTGACTGAGAATACAGTAGTGATAGCTGATAGCAGAACCAATAAGGTTTCCTTAAAGCATGTATCTACTGATAGTGGTAAAGCTATTCAGTCTCCGGGTGAGCAAGTCGGACATGTTCCTGCAGAGGACTTGAAAGGAGAAAATTGTACCAAAGCAGAATTGTTTCAAGGAGCTTCTGATCCTTCAGTTACAGGTCAAATATTACAGAAGAAAAGCAAAAGGTCTTCAAAGGCCCGGGCTTCTAAAATAGATGAGGTTGATCATTCCACTCATGGACATGAGAATCAGTTGGCGAAAGATAACCAGGACAAATATGTAACTGATATTGGTGGGACCTGTAATAACGAAAATACAGTGGGAGCTCTAGCAGAATCATCTGTAGTTCATAAAGATGATACAACTGTCACATGTGACAAGCCCAATGCTCGAAAGGGAAGGAAGAAATCTGCCAGGGCTGAACTTCAGAGGCAGGAACATGGTTCTGATGCAGATTTGATCAACTCCGGGGCTCAACAGGGAGCAGATGCTGAAGCTGTTGTACCAAATGATTATGTGCCGGTTCAGCCTGATAGTGACAAAATCAATTTCATTGACCATTTTAGCCCTGGGGCGACGAATGACCCATCTGTTTCTGTAAAAAACAGTGATGAAACTTTGAAGGAAGTAAAGGGCAAAAAGAAAAGCAAAAGAAAAGCAGATTCACAGTCTCAACTTGCTGGTAGTATTGAACCAAATGATCTGCCAGAATCTCATGTGCATACTGATAAAACTAGCTTAGCTGATCATTTTGGTACTGGCAATGTGGGTGTGAATTCTGTTTTAGAAGATGGCAGTGTGAAGAAAGCCAAGGGAAAAAAGAAGAGCAAACTGAAACAGGATTCAATCAAACCCCAGTGTCTAAATCCTAATGGTGATAACCAGGAGACGGTTAATCGCGCACAAGAATTGATGAATTCTGATGTGCAGAAGGGAAGAATGGGACACAGCAATGCAAAAGAGAGCAACGGTAAAGCTATTCAGAATGATAGTATGCTGCAACAGGAGAAAGAAGATGCCACACGTGATAGCACTCTTGAAAAGAAGGCCCCCCAAAACATGGTTGGTGTTGATAGTCTGACTAATTTGCCCATCAAGAAGGACCATGCACGCATGAGCAAAGAACTAAGGAACTCAACATCTCAGACAAAGCCTCATGCCAAGAGTAGTAAACATGATGGGTCTATTGGTGGAAGGACAAGTACAAATCCTAAGGGCAACCTTGTTCAGAGCTTTTCGATGACCACACAAGCATCAAATGAAAGCGGTTACCGCACGCCAGCTGCTAAACGAGTTAGAGTAGCAGTTCAGAAAGTTCCAACAAAAATGTCTGAACAGGACAAACCCAAAAAGGATATTACTAAGAGAGGCAATGGTGCAATTTTTGGTGACACCTTGAGTGAAAGCTCTGATGAAGTATTGAACACAATGAGTGAAACGGCGGCCAGGGCAAACTCATCATCCACATCTGCGGACTCAGGTACGAACATGTAAAGTATCACATGGAATAGCTGAATAGGTATTAGCTGGTCAACTTTCTGCTGGATTGCATTTGCAATTGATTATGCATTCATCTACTTTAATTGAAAACAACTGCTTCTTTTTCTCACAAAGAAGACAAGCGTTTCTGATCTTTTATGTGTTTATTATCTGTCTGACAAATTAGTAGTGAAGGCTTGGTATCAAAACTGACCAGCCAACAACTGCTGAGAAGGTTATATTCTTATGTTCATTTGGAAATTCTACTTTGATAAATTCCTTTTTCAGCAATTCTTTTTTTAGAGAGAAAGCAATTCTTATTAGTGTATCCCAGAATGGCATGTAATATTATATTATTGTGTCTGATTTTGAGGTCCTGTTGGTTGATAGACGCCAATCTACAGTTTGTCTTGTGTTTGTTATCCAGTGTGTTCATGAACTGTTATCTCTGACTTTGCATATGATAGGCTGCTCCACTTATGGAAATTGACCAACTGATGTTCATCTGACAGGCATTTCATCTGCCGCCTGGGATGAGAGCGATGTGCCTGATGATGACGTCATTGCATCATTGTAAGTTCTCAAAACTATGAAAGGAAACTAGTTTAGCAGTTTGCATTGTAAGCGATCAGGTGTTAATGTTGCGTGGTACACATTAAGGAGAGGATAATGCAGAACTGGAGATACATCTGACATAGAACAGTAGTAGCCATCTTCTATCCCCACTAGGGAGTAACTGCACATTAACATTTGGCCTTCATTCCATTTGTTCAGATCACAGAAGAGTGACCTTAATTCCGTCCTCCGAGGCTCCACTAGCTACAAGAAGGCAAGGCTGAAGCCAGTCGAGCTGTTAGACGACACAGAGGTGCCCGATAGCCAGCCACCTAATGCTTAAATGACACGAGCTCCACGCAATTGTCAAAGCTTGTGCGTTTTGAATTTTGTTGTAGCTGCACCAATCTGGCTATCATGTCTCTGTGTTTTTGGTTGGTGACGGTCCTAAAAAACTTGTGGAATTTTTCTTGTTTACCGTGTCCGCTGTCAGACAGTCTGTCTTGTATTGTTGCGGAGTATGAATCGATGGAAGTTTGACATATTAGTTGCACATCCTCAGATTAATTCCAGTTTCTCGTTGTAGTCTAGTCAGAGGTCGCATAATTTCATGAATTTGGAAAAAAAAACTCGGAACCATGCTCTATGAAAACCAATTACCACAAACCACACATCAAAACCTGAAACGCTTCAAGCTACGCTGAAGCACGTTCATAACTAATAGCTGCTTCATCTAAACAATTTTACAGAGTTGAAAATTACAGGTAAATCCTTCTCCTAGATTGCTACCTACACACTGCATCATCAAAGATTCAAAGTGCTCATGGAGTACGAGCATTCCTTGTTATTTGAGCTTCTGGATCTTCATCCATGATGTTTGCGGTCTTCCCAATTGATTTCTGGCTAAGCATTCTGGCAATGCCGCCTCTCAACCTTAGCGCTTGGGATCCATTGGCAGGTAGGCTACCGCCCATCGTCCTCTCCAGCTCTAACATGAGTGCCTTTACAAGAACATCAAACCGGCGCTTGGATGTAGGGTATCTTGATATTGACTTTGTGATTCCTTGCAATCTTGACACAAAGTAGGAGCAGATGTTTTTACATAAATAATAAGTAAAAAAGCAGTAGGAATTAGAATGAACAGTGCAGTAGCAATTAATGCGAGAATATTGACTTCCATAACCTCTTTATTTTTTATTTTCACAATAATTCGGGATGTAATCCCATGGAGAGGAAAAAGGGGTATCCTGTAAATTCAAGGGTAGGGCTTGCATTCTGATAATACTGAATCAATTCATAGTTGAGAGTGGAATAGTATAACATAGGAAGATCCTCTATCCATACTAAGACCAAAAATGTTTTTATAAAAGGCTCAGCAAATGCAACAATTGTATCCATCAAAATAAAAAAGTGTGGAAGGCCCCTGCAAAAAAGAGAGTGAAAGGCAGTACCTTCGAGCAAATGCGTCAATTTCTGCTCTTTTTCGCTCATTTAATGATGGCACATGCGGAAGAGTACCCTTGAGGTTACTGGGCTCACCAACCATCAGAACTCGCATTTTGAGGTATTCTTCCTCTTCTTCTGTAAAATTCTCGGCTTTGATTTGTTCTTTGATGACCATAAGAGGGTCGAAGAACCAATCAAAGAGAGTACTTTTAGGCCTATTTTCAGATGTAATCTCAACCCCATCACCTGTATATATTCCAAATCAGGTCAGGTTGAATAACATCCCTTCTGGTGAAAGAAAGTCGTTTTTTATGTGAACTTACTTAAGATTAGGCCATCAGAATTAGCCTTTGCAGATCGAATGAGTGCGTTAAGCATTACATATGCTGGTAAGCCAACGTTAAGAACACCCCTGCCAACTTTGCCTGACTTTGTTTCTTGGATGTCTTTCATTGTTATAACTCCTTCATTCACCAAAACCTCTCCCTGGCGCTTGCATTCATCAAATAAGTGGTCTAACATCTGCACAACAGCTCCCACCAGTTATATGCCCAGATTCCACAAATTCAAAATGAAATTACAAGATTGAATAGCCTACTCTCAGCATATGCTATTTTCATAGTGTGAGCAAAAGTGAAGCTGTGCCAGGAAATTGCAGTACCATTGAAGCAACCATGTTGCAGTTTACCAATGTATTAACAAGAAAATATCACCTTGAATGGATTGAACTCGTCCATGCTGTTCTTAAATGACGTAACCCGTGCTAGAGGTTTCTTTCCTTCCTGTTTCTCCTTATCGAATGAGCCTGGCTTAGATAGGTGACCACCATGTGAAGAATCTTCGGTTTTCCGATATTTCAACCTTTGAGAGCTCAGATTTTCAGTACTGGAAACCTTAAATTATTTAAAATCTGATCCAAAAGCTTGAAATATGGTTTGCGGTTATACCTTGGAAAGCAAGATCCGGGTGCCATGTCAAGCACGTCATTCGTGTATTCATCAAAGATGGACACAGATGAAACAACATAAGAGAGTCCCATGACAACGGAGGATTCCTGAAAATACAAAAGGAGCAAGTATTGTGACTTTAACAATAAATAAGTCATATCAGCTAATATTTGTCACTAGATGATAACTTGTTGAAGTTAGATGTCATACCTGATAAGCTACAACTGCACCATACAAGCCTAAAGGAATACTAGATAGGATGGATGCAAGCATAGCTCCCAGTACCGCAAATGGCCAGAGAAGAATAGCAAGACCTGCAAATGGCACACACGCTGTCTCCAGAAAAGGTCCTTCTCTCCCAATCAAATCCTGAATCAGTCGTTGCCACCCTTTGAAAAGCATCACAGGGCACTTGTAGATGGTAATTAGTGTGAACATTATTCCATCCAGTATGAGTCCGCAAGCAGCAGATAACAATGCTCCAGGAATATGTAGCAATCTGCAGGATAGACTCACTACTCAGCATTTCAATTCATAATTCTTCAAGAAAGAAACATAAGAAATATGCTGCCTTAAGATAGAGCATTTGCATCCAGGGCTTGTTTCTCTCAACTAACAGGTCATGCATAAAACGTTCTAATTTGCATATGTGATGAAGGCGCTACATATGCTAGAAGGACCAAAGTGGAATCGCAAAACAGAAAAGTTCTGTGATCTTGAGGAACTAAGGTAAAGAACTAATGGACACAAACATGAGCCAGACCTTATCTCATATGGCTTCCCATTAGGAGGTGCCTGGAAACGAAGGTCATCCATTATTGAAAAATAGGAGTGGAAAAGCAAGTCTTTCAAATCTCTGACAACAGTACAGCTTCCAGTGATAGTACTCCATGTCCCATCCTGCAGTTTTGAGATAATAATTAGCATGTAAAATATGTTTGACAAAGCAAGAATGGCATAAACACACAGAAAATAGCACACATCATCACAATAAAATGTACCACAAAGCAATGAACAAATGGCTTTTCTTTGCCTTCTCCAACTGCATCGAACGTTGCCATTATTGGTGCCAGAAAGCCATAGAGCAATCCAGCAAAAGCGCTTCCCGGGATGCCAATTATCAACCATAAGATCAAGATTACAGTGGCAGCAATAAGAAGTAGAAGCTTCACTACAGGTCCCACCATTCTGGTTCTGCCTTGGAGAAAGAGAGGAAGCACAATATGAGTATTTAGACGCGTATTAATGAGCTTGCGAAGAGTGGAACGGCAGAAGATACACACTGTACCTGACAATGCAGTAGTATGTCCAGATCAGATGCATCGGCCATAACCCGAGAATTAGTGCAGATATTCCAATCGCCATAATAAGGCATGCCCAAGGGCATAGCAGCACACCTGTTAGACGAAATTATATGAGATGAGGATATACGAAGTAAGTTCAAAATATGATGAAGTACCAACTCAAACAGAAGTGTTTAAGCAGACGACAACATTGCACTTTCATATCGTACATACATCGATCCCACGACATCCTGTCATTCTTTTATAAAATCAATTGCTGATTAAGCATTCACACACACCAACAGTCTCCAAATTGATGCTAGTTCTGAGCAAATCAACCGCAGGTTTTTTCATTTTAAATCATATGCAAAAGCCCATGTAGCCTTGTGGGTGAGTGTGCATGTACAGAGACGGTTTTTTTGGTATTTAAAACATGGGTCGACATAGTAATAGTTCAAGGGAGGTCAAAGCAATCTGGTCATGTCATGACTAATAAACTAAACCTGAAACAACATAGCAATCGTTTGAACTGAGTCCAATTAAATGCTCCAAGAAATGAGAGCAATCAGGTAGTAATAGTATATACACAGGAATCTGAGAAATCAAGAGGTTCTGCCGCACAACGGCACAAGGCAAGAATATGCACAAGCAGGCACATATGGGCTTTCCAATTTAACAGACTTATATACATGCCAAACGAATCGAGATTCGAGAGAGTGAGTGAATGGAGCATCACGTTACCTTTAATGAGCCCGAGGAGGAAGAGTCCGACGAAGAAAGGCAGGAACTTGATGAAGTACCAGAGAGAAGCCCAGAACCTGCTAGGCGGCTCCATTGGCAACTTGTTCCGCCGAGACCTGAGCAGAACCGTAGGAAGGACAATACTCCAGCCAAGCCAAACCTGGCAGCCAAGCCAAACAGCAGGAAAGGTGTGGAGGGAAAAAAAAATCAAGAACCGTGAACCTGACTGCAGATTGGATACCCCGGAACGATGTAAGTAGGAACTGCGAAACGACAGGAGCGAGCGAGCGGGGGGCCTGCACTCCGGTACGGTGACAGACAGCCCGTGCCGTTGGCAGAGGAAGAGGAGGAGTAGAGCCTTGCGTCGGAAAAAGCGCGGGGAGGGAAGATGGACAGATGGCCCGGGGCGGCGGGGTGGTTACACCAGAAAATGGGCAGCGGGAGGGGGAAACCGCCGGTGCGTGGTGGTGGTGGGGGCAATGGGGGCGATTGGCCGGATTGAGAAACCGCCCCGGGAGGGCCAAGGATCTGATGCTACAGCAGAGAGGCCGGGGAAAGGAGAAGGTGTGGTGGTGTGGTGGGGGCGCGGATTCTTGCTTCTTTTGGCCTGGGTGGGCGGAGGAAGAAGAGGGATTGCGCTGTGAAAGTGAAGCTCTGTGTGCTTTTGTTTTGTTTACTGGGAGCCGGGTGGGAGCGAGCGAGGTGTCCACCGGCGGCGGTTTGCAGTGCACGGCGCAGGTGGAGGGGGAAGTGGGAGCAACGGCAACGGCCGGCCGCGGAGGTCGTGGGATGGACGAACGGACGGACGACGAACGCCGACCGTTTACCTCAGTGACACGGATCGATCAAGGTCAGGTGGTGATGAAATCTGACTGCTCTGAGCTCTCTGTTTTTTCATCTCTCGGTGACGACGACGTGTGGACTCGGGTCCCCTCTGCTGGGTCCCCCCGCCTGCAGTGCAAAACACGGCTTCCTTCTGTAACAATTCTTAGGTAGGAATTTACATTTGTCGGCGCGAAATTTATTACTGTCTTATAATCAGTTGCCAAAAATAGGCAGTATACACTCAAAAAACAGAAAGAAACAGAACACACAAATATATTTTTTGTAAATGAAGGCAAAAGATGTACCTTATCCCATCATTAAATAAGGAGTTCACAGAAGAGCTCTTCTCAGAAGTAACCCCTATGTGCGACACCAAAACAACAAAGAGAACTACAATCCCGGAATAATAGATTCTAAGTGCTCGGCACCCCCCATCCACTTTCAGATCTAATCCGAGTAACAATCACAGTTGGCATGGTAGAGACATGACGAAAAACACGTGTGATGTGTTCATTCCAAATCTCCAACAATTGAGCATGATGAGTGAAACCAAGGATTTTCGCGATGACGGACCTCCACAACTCTCCAATGGACGAAAAGGAGGGCCATTGGGTGGTGTCTACCGAAGCAAGGCTAAGACAGTCGAACACCATGTTCCACACCCGCATGGTGTAGCGGCACTTAAAGAAGAGGTGCACCGGTGTTTCGTCCTCTCTCTCTCTTACAAAGTTGACAAAGACCGCAATATGGCCATCCACGACGTTGGAGACGATCAGATGTCCATATCCGGTTTTGGAGGAGAAGCCACGCGAAAAGTTTGCATTTAGGAGGGTCCCAATTCTTCCAACCCATCTCCGGCGTGGTGGAATTTATCAAACCTTCGAATTGTGCTTTGCAGGCGAAAAGCCGCCGTGTACACTCCAGAAGATGTGAACTTCCACAAGATGTTATTGGGCGTGTTCTCCACAAGATGAATCTCATTCACTTTGGTCGAAAGGTTCACGAACTCAATGATGTGTTGAATAGTAACCCCATCGGCCAAGTTGATGTTGGTGATCCAAAAATCATTTGTCATCCCTTTATTGGCGGTGAAATTCTTCCTAGAGGATAAGGCAAAGATAGACTGGGCCACCGAATTTGGCTTGATCCCATGGAGCCACATAGAGTACCAAAAGTTAGCGGTATGGCCAGAACCAATGGTAATCACGGTGGCCGCATAGAAAAAATCCATGTCCTCCTTGTTGCAAGGGTTTTCCTTGCCAATCCAAGCCTTGGAGGGGTCCTTCCAATGAATCCACGACCACCTAAGATGGAGGGCCCTCGCGAACTTATCAAGGTCTATGATGCTCAACCCTTCTTATTTTTTTGTCCTACAAACAAGTTTCAAGTTGACCTTGCATTGTCCACTGGTCCGCCGCCCAAAAGAAAGCTCTCTCCAACTTATTGATCGATTGCAAGATGACCGGGGGGGGGGGGGGGGTGCCTCTCTGGGTAGTGGCAATGTGATTTCCGTGCCACATAACAAGTTTGGCCGCCACTTTATCCACAAGGGGATGCACATCAATTGCTATGAGACGTCTATAGGGGAGCGGTAGACCCAAGTATTTGATATAGAAGTTGCAACCTTGAACCGGAAAGGGCTGCATGATATCTCGTCTTCAAGGTCCCAAAAGTGAACATCAAATTGGTACTGTTTTTTCTTTTTTTTATGTAGAAAAGGGTGAACGGGAATCCGGCACCTAGAGGGGGGGGGGGGGGTGAATAGGTGCTATTACAAATTTTAGGTCTTTTAAAATTTAGGCTCAACACAAAGGTAAATTCTCTAGATATGCAACTACGGTGAATTTATCTAAATGATAATCTAAGCAATAACAAGATAAACAAGCTAACAAGACAAGCAAGTAAGGGAGCAAAGATAAAGGGAACCGAGTGAAGCACGCGGAGACGAAGATGTAATCCCGAGTTCCACTCAAGGGTGTACGTCTCGTTTGGATAGGTGTGCGCTACCACAACAGGTTAGCCGCAACGCCACAAAGGCTCACCTCTTCTCCGATGAACTCAACCACAAAGGTTTCGAGTCCACCTTCCACTATTGATCCCCTTTTAGGGCGGAGATAGAATCCCTTACAAACGCTTGAGGCACACACCCACAACTGAATTGGGGGCTCCCAAGAAGACCACAAAAGATAAAGGACCACAAAAGGTCAAGGTAACACCAAGAGTACAACAATGGTGAACTAGGTTTTCCCACCGGAAACCCTAGCCACGAAATCCCCAAGTGAATGGGGGAGAAATGCAAATCCCTTCGGTGAAGATGTAGATCCGGGCCTTCTCCTTCAATCCTCCAAAGATCAATGAATTTGGGTGGGGGGATTGGGAGATCTTGATGATTTGAGCTTTCAAGAATGGTAGGAGAGAGAAAATCTGAGAGCTAACTGTTCTTGAGTGAGTGAGGGGGTATTTATACTCCCCCTCAAAATCTGGCCGTTGGCTGTCTCGGGCACCCGGAAATTCCGGTTTAAGTAACACCGGAAATTCCGGTCACCCGGAATATCCGGGTCTTTGAAAATATCCGAGATGAATTTCCGGTTGAGATCAGAACCAATTCTGAACTTGACTTAGCCGATTTTCTGAGGGTGACTCGGAATATCCGAGTCCTTGAAATTTCCGAGCTGAATTTCCGATTGAGATCAGAACCACTTTCTGAACTTGACTTAGCCAATTTTCTGGGGTTGACTCGGAAATCCGAGTCCTTGAAATTTCCGAGCTGAATTTCCGATTGGAGTCAGTACCACTTCTGAACTTGACTTAGCCAATTTTCTGGGGTTGACTCGGAATATCCGAGTTGGGGAACCGGAATATCCGAGTCCTTGAAATTTCCGAGCTGAATTTCCGATTGGAGTCAGTACCACTTCTGAACTTGACTTGGCCAATTTTCTGGGGTTGACTCGGAATATCCGAGTTGGGGAACCAGAATATCCGAGTCTAGGAAGAATTCCAGAAACTCTTTTTCTCTACAATTTGGCTTTAGGATTTGTGATATGAGTTTCACCCAAACTGAAATACTTAGCAATAGGATTAGTATATCATTGGTATTGTTAACTAACACACAAAACACTAGGGATTAAGAAATGTTCTTTCAATCTCCCCCTTTTTGGTGTTAGATGACAATACCAAGATTTGCATAGAAACAAAAAAACAATATCATGTTTTTGGCAGAAAATGGCTCCCCCTAAATAAATGGAAGTAAGCAACACACTATGACAAAGGATAGGAGCAATTTTATAACAACAACCACAAGATATCACAAAGGAGAAACGAGACAAAATGTAAGATTATGGTAGCAATTGAGACTAGATAGATTTTCATACCTTGTGTATATAGAATATGAAGAGAATACCAACACAATCAATTCGAAGTCTCAACCATAAGATAATGATAGCATCAAACCATTGTCTCAATACATAGTTATCACAAAATGAAATAAAAAGAGTTCACAAATAACTAAAAACACGATAAAAGGACACAAGCGCAAATAAATGGTAAACGCATAAGCTTGTGCCCGACCCTTTGCAAATCCCCGAAGAAGTCCTAGTAGAGCAACTTCTCCCCCTTTGGCATCGAAACGCCAAAAAGGAAGAAGAGCGATGCTACGTCCCATGGAAGTCTTCAGTCCGAGGGGTTCTCCTCATCATCATCATCATCACCATCCTCCTCCTCCTCATCATCATCATCCTCTTCATACTCCTCAGACTCTGCCTCCTCATCATCATCTTCCTCCTCATCATCATAGTCATAGCCAGTGGTGTAAGAGCTGCCGCCAAGGTCCTGGTCAATCAGTGTCCACGGAGCCAAGGAACCATGGTTCCACTGAGCAAAGGTCAGGGGATCAGACAGAGCAGCAGGAGCAGGAGAGCCAGAAGCATGGTGAAGGATCAAGTCTTGCTTGTATTCCAGCTGACAGCGATCCTTGTAGGCATTGTATTGCTCTTTGCGGATGTCCACATTCATGCAAAGGATGTTGCGCTGGAACCAGTTCAGCTTCTTGACATGCGCATGAGTGGCAGGAACATGAGTAGGGGCAGCAGCAACCCTCCTAGCATCACCCATGAAAGATCCACCTGGAGCTGAGGTAGTAGAAGGCCTAGGAGGGAGCTTGACCACAGTCTTCTTCACATAAAGCTTCTTGAAGTCATGTGGCACCAAATCACCATTGCTGAAGTTGTGGTCAGGGAACTTAAACTTGAGGAGCTTCATTATGTAATGAGCATAAGGAATAGAGACCCTGGTGGTCATAGCTTCATACATCTCATTGTAGATGTAATCCATCACATCTACACTCCAGTCAGCATCAGAACTCGAGTCCTCCACAATGCGGTTGGCGTGAAGGAGCAGGTTGCAGAGAGGGGTAACCACATTGTCGTTGTTGCCACCACTTGGTGCAATGTTCTCACGCAGGATGCGCACAAGAACATCATACAGTGGAAGCAAGTCACGAGAGTATCCAGGGGTGGCTCCCACACCATATAAGTGCGCAGTTTCCTTCTTGTTGAGCTTGTAGGGGGTGTGCATGCGAAAGCCTTGGGGATTGTCACCATCAAACCTGTAGCCCAGTACCTTGGCAAACTCCTCGAAGTTGGACTCACAGTATAATTCCCCAGTCATCCACTTCATAGTCTTCTTCGAGTCACCCTTGATCACTAGGGTGGCGAAGAACTGCATCACAAGCTGGGCGTCGTAGGGACAACGGGTGAGCACCAACCTCTCCAAGCCCATGGTCTTGACAATGTGGATAGTCTCAGCAAATGCGGCTTTCTTCTGCAGAGATGCAAAATCAAACGGGTGCATGGGTCAAATGGGCTTCGACAGAGAGAGATAGAGATCCACAAATATGTGCTCTTGCGCTTGGCACCAATAGCTGCGATCAGCGAGAGAGTCGTCTCTTGAGCTGAGGTACCAGTCCCCCTATCTCAGCTGAGAATAATCCACTGAGTTCATCTTGGAGTAGTCCTGACGTTGGGGACTAGGGGCATTCTTCCTCTTCTTGGATGAAGGCTTGCTGACAACAGCTTTCTTCTGCCTTTGAATTGCAGGACCCTTTCCCTTGTTGACTGGATGCTTGTGGACAGGTGCTCTACCTGTGTTTCTTGATGCCCCAGCGGACGGACTCCCACCTGAACCTGTGAATTTGAGCATAGAGGGTAGCATAAGGTAAGTGCACACAAGTCAGGAGATAATACACACATTAGATAGGCATTTGATGAATCATATGTAGTTAAACATGAGTTAATCTTAAAACTGCAGTGTTTGACTCGGAAATTCCGGTTCAGACATGACCGGAAATTCCGGGGGACCGGAAATTCCGAGTCAGTCTGATTCGGAAATTCCGAGTCAGACAGAAACAGTGCAGATCTGAGATTGACTCGGTCTAAAACTAGATCGATCCAACATAATGCAAAACTAATGTATGTAGATGACAGGGAATAGTGCTAGGAACAATCTCTACCAAGCAATGTTGAAACAAATAACTCCACATCAAGATCCAAGTGCAAGCACATGAGGAAGAAGAAAAGTGAAGTTACCCTCATCCATTGAGGCCGTTGCTTGGAGGAGTGAGTTCCCGGGGCGGAGGAGGAGCAGATCCGGCCGAGAAAGAGGTTGAAAGAACATTTCTTAATCCCTAGTGTTTTGTGTGTTAGTTAACAATACCAATGATATACTAATCCTATTGCTAAGTATTTCAGTTTGGGTGAAACTCATATCACAAATCTTAAAGCCAAACTGTAGAGAAAAAGAGTTTCTGGAATTCTTCAGGGACTCGGATATTCCGGTCCCCCAACCGGATATTCCGAGTCGACCCCAGAATTTTGGCTAAGTCCAGTTCAGAAGTGGCACTGACCTCAATCGGAAAATCAGCCCGGAAATTTCAATGACCCGGATATTCCGGTTCACCAACCGGATATTCCGGTTCACCAACCGGATATTCCGATGCAACCTCAAGAAAATTGGCTAAGTCAAGATTCAGAAGTGGCACTGACTTCAATCGGAAAATCAGCCCGGAAATTTCAAGGACCCGGATATTCCGGTTCACCAACCGGATATTCCGAGTCAACCTCAGGAAAATTGGCTAAGTCAAGAATCAGAAGTGGCACTGACTCCAACCGGAAATTCAGCTCGGAAATTTCAAGGACTCGGATATTCCGAGTCAACCGAAGAAAATCGACTAAGTCAAGTTCAGAATTGGTTCTGATCTCAACCGGAAATTCAGCTCGGATTTTTTCAAAGGCCCGGATATTCCGGGGCACCGGAATTTCCGGTGCAACTTATACCGGAATTTCCGGGTGACCAAGACAGCCAACGGCCAGATTTTGAGGGGGAGTATAAATACCCCCTCACTCACTCAAGAACATTCTAGCTCTCAGATTTTCTCTCTCCTACTATTCTTGAAAGCTCAATTCATCAAGATCTCCCAATCCCCCCACCCAAATTCATAGATCTTTGGAGGATTGGAGGAGAAGGCCCAGATCTACATCGTCACCGAAGGGATTCGCATTTCTCCCCCATTCATTTGGGGATTTCGTGGCTAGGGTTTCCGGTGGGAAAACCTAGTTCACCATTGTTGTACTCTTGGTGTTACCTTGACCTTTTGTGGTCCTTGACCTGTTGTGGTCCTTCTTGGGAGCCCCCAATTCAGTTGTGGGTGTGTGCCTCAAGCGTTTGTAAGGGATCCGATCTCCGCCCTAAAAGGGGATCAATAGTGGAAGGTGGACTCGAAACCTTTGTGGTTGAGTTCATCGGAGAAGAAGGTGAGCCTTTGTGGCGTTGCGGCTAACCTGTTGTGGTAGCGCACACCTCTCCAAACGAGACGTACACCCTTGGGTGGAACTCGGGATTACATCTTCGTCTCCGCGTGCTTCACTTGGTTCCCTTTACCCTTTACTCCCTTACTTGCTTCTTGTTATTGCTTAGATTCTCATTTAGGTAAATTCACCGTAGTTGCATATCTAGAGAATTTACCTTTGAGTTGAGCCTAAATTTGAAAAGACCTAAAATTTGTAATAGCACCTATTCACCCCCCCTCTAGGTGCCGGATTCCCGTTCAATTGGTATCAGAGCCAGGTTCACTTTTAAGGGCTTAACCGCCTAAGTGCAACGATGACGGAATCCGATGCCGAGAGGGCCGCCCGTGAAAAATTAGAGGCGGAGAAGGAGGCGTTAGCCAAAGGGGCAACCATGGCCGATCTTATTGATATGAGATCGTCCTTGGAGGCCCAACTCCTCAAGATGAATGAGATGCTCATGGCACTCTTGAAGTCTAAGGAGCCCGAGGCTACTTCTCCCTCTCCTCCTCCTAAGGAACATGCGGGGAACTCTAAGGAGTCATCTTCGGATGGGTCCAAAGATGTTACCTCAAGTGTTCCCGGGATGGCGGAAAAGGATGAACCACCTAGCTCCTCTAACACCCTCAAAGGAGAGGAATTTCATAATGTCAACCATAATTACTCTCCTAACCCTCCTATCCCTCACCCTCATGTAAACTTTAGAAGTGACCCTCCTAAGCTTAAACCTACTCATTTCTCTCAATGGGTGTTTCTAATGAAGTCTCATCTATGTAGTGCGTCCATTGAGCTTTGGCGCATCATTTAAGAAGGATACAAGCCCCATGATCCAACCAACTTGACAAGAAGAGAGGTGGTTGATAGCCAACTCAACGCCACCGCTCTTCATCAACTCCAAATGACCGTTTGAGAGAAGGACATGGCGCTCATTCAACAATTCTCCACCGCCAAGGAAGTTTGGAATGCTCTTTCCGACATCTTCGTTGGGAATGAGAGCATGAAGAAGAACCGGTATGATGCCTTATGCAATGAGGTGGAAGGGTTCTACAAGTTGGATGGAGAAAGCCACGAGGACATGTACCAGAGGTTGGTGTTGGTCGCCAACTCCTTCAAGAACCTCGGGGCGGAGTACATCAATGATGCTTGGATCAAGAGGAAGTTTGTGACCGCTCTCATGCCCTTTGAGGACACGAACTTGAAGACACTCCAAGGGAGACATGACTTTGCAAAGATGACATCCAATGAAGTTATGCAAGAAATGACCGCATACAAGGTGGACTCCAAGATTGCACAAGATGTAAGAGCTAGAGCCATAGGGATGCACAAGCATGCCTCAATTGCTTTAAAGGCCACCGTTGAAGAGGAGGATGAAGAGGAGTGTGATGATCAAGTCGAGCTATCTAGTGAAGCTCTCTCAAGCACTCTCACTCAACACATGGGTCTTGCGGCAAGAACCTTTTGGAAGAACCCCGGAAGGGCCAAAGCAAGGATTGACAAGAAGTTTCCCTCCAACGGAGGAAAGCCATTCAACAAAGTGAGCCTTTGCTATAACTGCGATGACAAGAGCCACTTTGTTGCCGAATGCCCATGGGAGAGAAGAGAGGATCATGGTGGGAGGCTCGTGGCCAAGACGAAGGGCAAGGGGCCCATGCCCATGAAGAAGCCTTTCTTCAAGAAGAACCAAAAGATTGTCTTGGTGACTCAAGAGCAATATCCCACCGATGATGAAGATAGTGACAAGGAGGATACTCCAACGCAAGTGGCCGCACTAGCCATGTCTTCCACAACTCCATCACTCTTCTCCTCGCCAAACGAGAGCCCCATCATCAAGAATGGAAGATGTCTTATGGCAAAGACATCCGAGGTACAACTATCCCCCAACTCCATATCACATGACATTGATGATGCTATGAGCCTAGAAGTCAAGGAAGAAATCATTGCTTTTGATAAATCATGACTAACTTGCAAGGAGAAGGAAAGAAACACTTTGGCTCAATCATGAGTCGTATAGGTGAGCTTGAGGATGAGCTTGAACTAAAAGGTGAGATTGAGAGAGAGGATGCACACGCTAAGGTGTCTCTCCAATCCTCTCTCGAAGATGAACAAGAAGCTCATGCTCTCCTTGAGGAGCAACTTGCTAAGATCACTAAGGATCGTGATCTCTACTTTGCTAAATGTAAAATTGTGCAAAATGAAAAGTCCGAGCTTTTAGTTGCTCATGCTAGACTTTACGAAGACTTCGAGTCACTTGACAATGCTCACAAGGTGTTGACAAGTGATCACGAACGTCTTCTCAAGTCTCGTGATCAACTCCAATCTCCGATATCTACTCTTGAGAAACCTAGCACCTCTACTCCTTTGAATGCTAATGCAAATGTTGTGAAGGGTATTGCTAGGGTTTTGTTTGTTCCTTCTATGGCAACCAAGCCCAAGACATCTCTTGATAAAGGTAAGGGGACACTCACTACTCCTCCTCATGAGAGAGTGCCCCACAAGGGTAAGGAAGGTCTAGGCTATGTTGCTAAGGAGAAGAAGGAGATCAAGAAGAAGACCAAGTCCGCACAAGCCAAGAAGGTTGACATTGCGAGTGGAAATGCCACAAGGGGCACTCCCACTCGTAATGACTTTGCGGGCATATCTAACCCCAACTATGCTTTATATGTTGATTATTATGGGGATGTCTATGCTAGATACATTGGTCCTTTTGATGGCTATATTGAATATGCTATTTGGGTACCAAAGACCCTTGTTGCTAACCAAAAGGCACCCATTGCAAAATGGGTACCTAAATCCAAGAATTGATTGTGTGTAGGGCCTTGCTTCCGGAGGATCGAAATGGATAATTGATAGTGGGTGCACTAGTCATATGACCGGAAGCAAGGATATTGTAACGGAGTTGAAGCCCAATGATGATCAAATGACCGTTACATATGGTGATAATTCTAAGTCTAAGGTAATAGGGCTCGGCAAGGTGGTAGTGGCACCGGACATCACTCTTGTGAATGTCTTGCTTGTCGAGTCCCTAGGTTTCAACTTGATCTCCGTCCATTCCTTAACTTGTTTGGGTTATACCGTTGTCTTCGAAAAGGAAATGGTCATTCTCTTGCGGAGCAAGTCTCTCAATGTGTCTTTCGTTGGGTACATTGAGAATGGGCTCTACGTGGTTGACTTCTCCGGAGTCACCACTTCCCATACAATGTGCCTATTCGCAAAGGCGGACTTGGGTTGGCTATGGCATCGCCGACTAGCCCATGTCAACATGAGGACTTTGCAAAGTCTCCAAAAGGGTGGCCATATCCTAGGACTAAAAGACCATGTTTCATTCTCGAAGGATCGAATGTGTAGGGCTTGTGTTGAAGGAAAAATGCATGACATCTACCATCCAAGCAAGACCATCATTTCGTCAAAGAGGGTTTTGGAGCTTCTCCATGTTGACCTCTTTGATCCCATTCCGGAAGCTAGTCTTGGTGGCAAGAAATATTGTTTGGTGATTGTTGATGACTATTCAAGATACACATGGGTTTTCTTCTTCAAGACGAAGATGGAGACTCAACAAACTATCATCGACTTCTCCAATAAAGCTCAACGTCAACACAATGTCCCTATCTTGGTGATACGAAGTGACAATGGGTCCGAGTTCAAGAACTGCACCTTAAACGAGTTCCTTAGTGAAGAAGGGATTCGTCATCAGTATTCCGCTGCTTATACTCCCCAATAAAATGGTGTAGCCGAAAGGAAGAACCGCACTCTTATTGAGATGGCAAGATCGATGATGGCCGAGTTCAAGTCCCCTCACAACTTTTGGGCCGAAGCCGTCAACACCGCTTGCCATTCATCCAACTGGCTCTTCTTTCGCAAAGGACTCATGAAGACACCTTATGAAGTGCTCACCGGGAACAAGCCCAATATCTCCTACTTCCGAGTATTTGGTTGTAAGTGCTTTTATCTCATCAAAGGTGTTCGTTTGGGCAAGTTTGATTCTAAGTCTCTTGAAGGGACATTTGTGGGCTACGGATCTGAATCCCACACTTATAGAGTCTATGATAAGGCCTCGCGCATAATCATATAAACTTGTAGTGTGGTATTCGAGGAGAATGACGGCTCCCTCGTGGAGCAAAGTGGTGTTTCCGATGTAGGTGATGATGAACCTCAAGATGCTATCCGAAGAATGGGGTTGGGAGTCCACCGCCCCGTTGAACTCTATTATGAGGTTGATCAACAAGGACCAAGCTCTTCACAAGTGGTGACCACCCCAACACAAGAAACACCCATCGACAACACCGTGCCCAATGCCCCCTGCCTAGAAGAAGAACAAGATTCTACAGCTGCTCCTGGAATTTCCGGAGGACTGGAATATCCGGGTCAAGATGGACTCGGAAATTCCGGTGTCCCGGAATTTCCGGTTCCTGAACCCGGAATATCCGGTCCTGCTGACATTCCCGGTGGCAGTTCGCAAGGCCAAGATCAACCCTCTCCCTCACCAATGGACACCACTCCAATGGTTGATCAAGGCCATCAAATCAGTCAAGGCGGAGACATGAATGATCAAGATGATCAAGCGATTCCTCCCACCACTCGGAGGGAAATCGAGATCCGCCGCTTGAATATGGTTGGCACCTCACAAGAATTAAGAGCTCTATCTCTTGACAAGGTGCTTGGTGATGTGAGAAGCAAGGTCTCTACCCGAAGACAACTCGCAAGCTTTAGTGAACATCAAGCTCACATCTCCATGGTGGAACCCAAGAAGGTCTTTGAAGCTCTTGAAGATAAAGATTGGCTTGATGCCATGCATGAAGAGCTCAACAACTTCGAGCGCAACAAAGTGTGGAAGTTGGTGGAAAGACCCAAAGATTGCCGCAATGTTATCGGCACCAAGTGGATATTCAAGAACAAGCAAGATGAACATGGCATGGTAATAAGGAACAAGGCAAGATTGGTGGCTCAAGGTTACTCACAAATTGAAGGAATTGACTTTGGAGAAACCTACGCGCCCGTGGCTCGTCTTGAGTCAATCCGTATTCTTCTTGCCTATGCCTCTCACCATAACTTTAAGTTGCAACAAATGGATGTTAAATCCGCTTTTCTAAATGGTCCACTAAATGAACTTGTTTATGTTAAGCAACCACCGGGGTTCGAGGACCTCAAGTATCCGAACCATGTCTACAAGTTGGATAAGGCCCTCTATGGCCTTAAACAAGCCCCACGAGCATGGTACGAGCACCTTAGAGAACTACTTGTAGACCGTGGATTCCAAGTTGGGGAAATCGACCCCACACTTTTCACTAAGAAAGTTAATGGGGAGCTTTTCATTTGTCAATTATATGTGGATGACATTATATTTGGATCGACTAACAAAGCATTTAACGAAGAATTCTCTAAGCTTATGACTGACAGGTTTGAGATGTCTATGATGGGTGAGATGAAGTTCTTCCTCGGATTTGAGATTAAACAATTGAGTGAAGGAACATTCATCAACCAAGCAAAGTACATTCAAGACATGCTCAAGAAGTACGAGTTGCTTGATCTCAAGGGTGCCTCTACTCCAATGCAAACCAAATGCCACCTTGAGCTCAACCCGAAGGGTAAGGATGTGGATCAAAAGGTATACCGCTCCATGATTGGATCTCTCCTCTACCTTTGTGCATCTAGACCGGATATAGTGCTAGCCGTAGGAGTGTGTGGAAGATATCAAGCGGCTCCTAAAGAAAGCCATGATGTGGCGGTCAAGAGAATCTTTCGATATTTGGCTTATACCCCAACTTATGGATTGTGGTATCCCAAGGATGCAAATTTCTCATTATGTGGATTCACAGATTCCGATTGGGCGGGAGATCATGATGATAGGAAGTCAACCTCCGGTGCTTGTCAATTTATTGGGAGGTCCTTGGTGAGTTGGTCTTTTAAGAAGCAAAATTGCATATCTCTCTCCACCGCCGAAGCCGAATATGTTGCAGCCGCTAGTTGTTGCACTCAGTTGCTATGGATGAGGCAAACTTTAAAGGAGTACGGTGTCAATTGTGACAAAGTGCCTCTTCTATGTGACAACGAAAGTGCCATCAAGATTGCCTACAACCCGGTGCAACATTCAAGAACCAAGCATATTGAGATCCGCCATCATTTCATAAGATGTGGCCCGTGGAGACATTGACTTATCATATGTGGGCACAAGGGATCAATTGGCGGATATCTTCACGAAGCCCCTTGAGGAAGGAAGGTTTTGCTTTTTGAGGAATGAGCTTAATATCATTGATTCGAGGTCCTTGGCTTGATCGCTTGCACACTCACCTAGGGCGTAATTGCATCTTATCTAGTTTAGATGTAGGCATGGAAATAGGGGAGTGCGGTCCTAATACATTGGACCATCCCTCCCCCCATTATGCCGATAACAAGTGTTCTTTTATCTCTATATTCATTCTTGTGACTAATGAGCTAAAACGACGAGTATTGGTTATGTACCCAAGATACATCTTCGCGGTAACATGCCATACACTCCTACACGGTGGCCTCGGCCACCAACCTCTTCTCCTTGAAGAGTTGATGTTATTTGGAGCTTTATGTTGCTATTTGCCCTCCTTTTCATGCATGTGGGAAACCTACTCAACTTGGCTCTTTTGATTCGATTTGGTTGTTGTGAGTTGATTATGGTGTACCAATATCAGTTTGGAAATCTATCCCAAGCCTACTTTCCCCTGAAAACATGTCTCTCTATTGCACACAAGTCATTCTTTTGAAAACTGGGGTTTTGGTTCAGCAGGTCGGAATATCCGGTTCATTTTGAACCGGAATATCCGGTGACTCGGAATATCCGGTGTAACTTATACCGGAATATCCGGTCTGGCGGTTTGTCCAGAAATATAAGGGCAGGCTCGGGGTGAAGGGCTCATTAGTGCCTTTCTTCCACCCCCGACTTCCCTCTCCTCCACCCGCCGCCCCTGCTGCTCCCAAGCCCCTCCGGAGCACTCCGTCCGCCGGGGAACCTCTTTCTCGGCCGGATCTGCTCCTCCTCCGCCCCGGGAACTCACTCCTCCAAGCAATGGCCTCAATGGATGAGGGTAACTTCACTTTTCTTATTCCTTATGTGCTTGCACTTGGATCTTGATGTGGAGTTATTTGTTTCAATGTTGCTTGGTAGATATTGTTCCTACGACTATTCCCTGCCTTCTACATACATTAGTTTTGCATTACATTGGATCGATCTAGTTTTAGACCGAGTCAAATCTCAGATCTGCAGTTTCTGTCTGACTCGGAATATCCGGTCCATCGTGACTCGGAATTTCCGGTCATGACTGACCCGGATATTCCGAGCCAAACAGAGCAGTTTTAAGATTAACTCATGTTTAACTACATATGATCCATCGAATGCCTATCTAATGTGTGTATTATCTCCTGACTTGTGTGCACTTACCTTATGCTACCATCTATGCTCAAATTCACAGGTTCAGGTGGAAGTGAGTCTGTAGGGGGATCAAGGCACACTGCTAGAGCACCTGTTTCCAAGCAATCAGTCAACAAAGGAAAGGGCCTTGCACCTCAGAGAAAGAAGAAAGCTGTTGCCAGCAAGCCCTCATCTAAGAAGAGAAAGAGTGCCTCTAGTTCCGAACGTCCTAACTATTCCAAGATGCATGCTGTTGATTACTCTCAGCTGAGGCAGGGGGACTGGTACCTCAGTGCAAGAGACACTTCTCTCGATGATCGCAGTTTTTGGTGCCAAGCACAGGAGCATATATTTGTGGATCTATACCTCTCTCTGTCGAAGCCAATTCGACCCATGCAATCGTTTGACTTTGCATCCCTACAGAAGAAGACTGCTTTTTCTGAGGCCATCCATATTGTGAAGACCATGGGTTTGGAGAGATTGGCGCTCATCCGTTGTGCCTACAACGCGCAGCTTGTTATGCAGTTCTTCGCCACCCTAGTGATCAAGGGTGACTCGAAGAAGACCATGAAATGGATGACTGGGGAATCTTACTGTGAGTCCAACTTCGAGGAGTTTGGCAAGGTTCTGGGCTACAGGTTTGATGGTGATAATCCCCAAGGCACTCGCATGCACCACCCCCACAAGCTCAACAAGAAGGAGACAGCTCATTTATATGGTGTGGGAGCCACCCCTGGATTTTCTCGTAACTTGCTGCCTTTGTATGATGTTCTTGTGCGCATCCTGCGTGAGAACATTGCACCGAGTGGTGGCAACAATGATAATGTGGTTACCCCTCTCTGCAACCTGCTCCTTCACGCCAACCGCATTGTGGAGGACTCGGGTTCTGATACTGACTGGCGAGTTGATGTGATGGATTACATCTACAATGAGATGTATGAGGCTATGACCACCAGGGTCTCCATTCCATATGCTCCATACATCATGAAGCTTCTCCTGTTTAAGTTCCCTAACCTCAACGCCAGCAACAGTGATTTGGTGCCACATGACTTCAAGAAGCTCTATGAGAAGAAGACTGTGGTCAAGCCCCCTCCTAGGCCTTCGACTACATCAGCTCCAGGTGGATCTTTCATGGGTGATGCTAGGAGGGCTGCTGCTACCTCTACTCATGTTCCCACCACTCATACACATGTCAAGAAGCTAAACTGGTTCCAGCGCAACATCCTGTGCATGAATGTGGACATTCGTAAGGAGCAATACAATGCCTACAAGGATCGCCGTCAGCAGAACTACAAGCAAGACTTGATCCTTCACCATGCTTCTGTCTCTCCTGCTCCTGCTGATCTGTCTGAGCCCCTGTCCTTTGCTCAGTGGAACGAGGGTTCCTTGGCTCCATGGACCCTGATTGACCAGGACCTTGGTGGCAGCTCATACACCACAGGTTATGACTATGATGAGGAGGCTGAAGATGAGGATGAGGAGGCAGCGTCTGAGGAGTATGAGGACGAGGATGATGATGATGAGGACGCTGATGCTGATGATGATGATGAGGAGTACCCCTCGGACTGAAGACTTCCATGGGACGTAGCATCGCTCTTCTTCCTTTTTGGCGTTTCGATGCCAAAGGGGAAGAAGTTGCTCTACTAGGACTTCTTCGGGGATTTGCAAGGGTCGGGCACAAGCTTATGCGTTTATCATTTATTTGCGCTTGTGTCCATTTATCGTGTTTTTAGTTACTTGTGAAACTCTCTTTTTGTCATTTGTGATATCTTTGTATTGAGACAATGGTTGATGCTATCTCTATATTATGGTTGAGACTTCAAATTGATTGTGTTGGTATTCTCTTCATATTCTATATACACAAGGTATGCAAATCTATCTAAGTCTCAACTGCTTCCATAATCTTTCATTTTGTCTTGTTTCTCCGTTGTGATATCTTGTGGTTGTTGTTATAAAATTGCTCCTATCCTTTGATTATCTTGTGTTGCATACTTGCATTTATTTAGGGGGAGCCATTTTCTGCCAAAAACATGATATTGCTGTTTGTTTCTTTGCAAATCTTGGTATTGTCATCTAACACCAAAAAGGGGGAGATTGAAAGAACATTTCTTAATCCCTAGTGTTTTGTGTGTTAGTTAACAATACCAATGATATACTAATCCTATTGCTAAGTATTTCAGTTTGGGTGAAACTCATATCACAAATCTTAAAGCCAAACTGTAGAGAAAAAGAGTTTCTGGAATTCTTCAGGGACTCGGATATTCCGGTCCCCCAACCGGATATTCCGAGTCGACCCCAGAATTTTGGCTAAGTCCAGTTCAGAAGTGGCACTGACCTCAATCGGAAAATCAGCCCGGAAATTTCAATGACCCGGATATTCCGGTTCACCAACCGGATATTCCGGTTCACCAACCGGATATTCCGATGCAACCTCAAGAAAATTGGCTAAGTCAAGATTCAGAAGTGGCACTGACTTCAATCGGAAAATCAGCCCGGAAATTTCAAGGACCCGGATATTCCGGTTCACCAACCGGATATTCCGAGTCAACCTCAGGAAAATTGGCTAAGTCAAGAATCAGAAGTGGCACTGACTCCAACCGGAAATTCAGCTCGGAAATTTCAAGGACTCGGATATTCTGAGTCAACCGAAGAAAATCGACTAAGTCAAGTTCAGAATTGGTTCTGATCTCAACCGGAAATTCAGCTCGGATTTTTTCAAAGGCCCGGATATTCCGGGGCACCGGAATTTCCAGTGCAACTTATACCGGAATTTCCGGGTGACCAAGACAGCCAACGGCCAGATTTTGAGGGGGGGGTATAAATACCCCCTCACTCACTCAAGAACATTCTAGCTCTCAGATTTTCTCTCTCCTACTATTCTTGAAAGCTCAATTCATCAAGATCTCCCAATCCCCCCACCCAAATTCATAGATCTTTGGAGGATTGGAGGAGAAGGCCCAGATCTACATCGTCACCGAAGGGATTCGCATTTCTCCCCCATTCATTTGGGGATTTCGTGGCTAGGGTTTCCGGTGGGAAAACCTAGTTCACCATTGTTGTACTCTTGGTGTTACCTTGACCTTTTGTGGTCCTTGACCTGTTGTGGTCCTTCTTGGGAGCCCCCAATTCAGTTGTGGGTGTGTGCCTCAAGCGTTTGTAAGGGATTCGATCTCCGCCCTAAAAGGGGATCAATAGTGGAAGGTGGACTCGAAACCTTTGTGGTTGAGTTCATCGGAGAAGAAGGTGAGCCTTTGTGGCGTTGCGGCTAACCTGTTGTGGTAGCGCACACCTCTCCAAACGAGACGTACACCCTTGGGTGGAACTCGGGATTACATCTTCGTCTCCGCGTGCTTCACTTGGTTCCCTTTACCCTTTACTCCCTTACTTGCTTCTTGTTATTGCTTAGATTCTCATTTAGGTAAATTCACCGTAGTTGCATATCTAGAGAATTTACCTTTGAGTTGAGCCTAAATTTGAAAAGACCTAAAATTTGTAATAGCACCTATTCACCCCCCCCCTCTAGGTGCCGGATTCCCGTTCAGAGGTTCCCCGACGGTCGGAGTGCTCCGGAGGGACCTTGGAGCAGCAGGGGCGGCGGCTGGAGGAGAGGGAGGTCGGGGGTGGAAGAAGGGCACTAATGAGCCCTTCACCCCGAGCCTGCCCTTATATTTCTGGACAAACCGCCAGACCGGATATTCCGAGTGTAACTTACACCGGATATTCCGAGTCACCGGATATTCCGGTTCAAAATGAACCGGATATTCCGACCTGCTAAACCAAAATCCTAGTTTTCAAATGGATGACTTGTGTGCAATAGAGAGAAATGTTTTCAGGGGTAAGTAGGCTTGGGATAGATTTCCAAACTGATATTGGTACACCATACTCAACTCACAACAACCAAATCGAAACAAAAAGAGCCAAGTTGAGTAGGTTTCCCACATGCATGAATAGGAGGGCAAATAGCAACAAGAAGCTGCAAATAAAATCAACTCTTCAAGGAGAAGAGGTCGGTGGCCGAGGCCACCATGTAGGAGTGTATGGCATGTTACCGCGAAGATGTATCTTGGGTACATAACCAATACTTGTCGTTTTAGCTCATTAGTCATAAGAATGAATATAGAGATAAAAGAACACTTGTTATCGGCATAATGGGGGGAGGGATGGTCCAATGTATTAGGACCGCACTCCCCCTATTTCCATGCCTACATCTAAACTAGATAAGATGCAATTACGCCCTAAGTGAGTGTGCAAGCGATCAAGCTAAGGACCTCGAATCAATGATATTTAGCTCATTCCTCAAAAAGCAAAACCTTCCCTCCTCAAGGGGCTTTGTGAAGATATCCGCCAATTGATCCCTTGTGCCCACATATGATAAGTCAATGTCTCCTCGGGCCACATGATCTCTTATGAAATGATGGCGGATCTCAATATGCTTGGTTCTTGAATGTTGCACCGGGTTGTAGGCAATCTTGATGGCACTTTCGTTGTCACATAGAAGAGGCACTTTGTCGCAATCGACTCCGTACTCCTTTAAAGTTTGCCTCATCCATAGCAACTGAGTGCAACAACTTGCGGCGGCAACATACTCGGCTTCGGCGGTGGAGAGAGATATACAATTTTGCTTCTTAGAAGACCAACTCACCAAGGACCTCCCAATAAATTGACAAGCGCCGGAGGTTGACTTCCTATCATCATGATCTCCCGTCCAATCGGAATCCGTGTACCCACATAATGAGAAATTTGCATCCTTGGGGTACCACAATCCATAAGTTGGGGTATAAGCCAAATATCTAAAGATTCTCTTGACCGCCACATCATGACTTTCTTTAGGAGCCGCTTGATATCTTGCACACACTCCTACGGCTAGCACTATATCCGGTCTAGATGCACACAGGTAGAGGAGAGATCCAATCATGGAGCGGTATACCTTTTGATCCATATCCTTACCCTTCGGGTTGAGCTTAAGGTGGCATTTGGTTTGCATTGGAGTAGAGGCACCCTTGAGATCAAGCAACTCGTACTTCTTGAGCATGTCTTAAATGTACTTTGCTTGGTTGATGAACGATCCTTCCCTCAATTGTTTGATCTCAAATCCGAGGAAGAACTTCATCTCGCCCATCATAGACATCTCAAACCTGTCAGTCATAAGCTTAGAGAATTCTTCGTTAAATGCTTTGTTAGCCGATCCAAATATAATGTCATCCACATATAATCCACGGTCTACAAGTAGTTCTCTAAGGTGCTCGTACCACGCTCGTGGGGCTTGTTTAAGGCCATAGAGTGCCTTATCCAACTTGTAGACATGGTTCGGATACTTGAGGTCCTCGAACGCCGGTGGTTGCTTAACATAAACAAGTTCATTTAGTGGACCATTTAGAAAAGCGGATTTAACATCCATTTGTTGCAACTTAAAGTTATGATGAGAGGCATAGGCAAGAAGAATACGGATTGACTCAAGTCGAGCCATGGGGGCGTAGGTTTCTCCAAAGTCAATGCCTTCAATTTGGGAGTAACCTTGAGCCACCAATCTTTCCTTGTTCCTCACCACCATGCCATGTTCACCTTGCTTGTTCTCGAATATCCACTTGGTGCCGATAACATTGCGGCAATCTTTGGGTCTTTCCACCAACTTCCACACTTTGTTGCGCTCGAAGTTGTTGAGCTCTTCATGCATAGCATCAAGCCAATCTTTGTCTTCAAGAGCTTCAAAGACCTTCTTGGGTTCCACCATGGAGATGTGAGCTTGATGTTCACTAAATCTTGCGAGTTGTCTTCGGGTAGAGACCTTGCTTCTCACATCACCAAGCACCTTGTCAAGAGATAGAGCTCTTAATTCTTGTGAGGTGCCAACCCTATTCAAGCGGCGGATCTCGATTTCCCTCCGAGTGGTGGGAGGAATCGCTTGATCATCTTGATCATTCATGTCTCCGCCTTGACTGATTTGATGGCCTTGATCAACCATTGGAGTGGTGTCCATTGGTGAGGGAGAGGGTTGATCTTGGCCTTGCGAACTGCCACCAGGAATGTCAGCAGGACCGGATATTCCGGGTTCATGGACCGGAAATTCCGAACCACCGGAATTTCCGATTCCAGCTTGAACCGGATTTTCCGGTCCTCCGGAAATTCCAGGAGCAGCTGTAGAATCTTGTGCTTCTTCTTGGCTAGGCGTATTGGGGACGGTGTTGTCGATGGGTGTTTCTTGTGTTGGGGTGGTCACCACTTGTGAAGAACTTGATCCTTGTTGACCAACCTCATAATATAGTTCAACGGGGCGGTGGACTCCCAACCCCATTCTTCGGATAGCATCTTGAGGTTCATCATCACCTACACCGGAAACACCACTTTGCTCCACGAGGGAGCCGTCATTCTCCTCGAACACCACACTACAAGTTTCTATGATTATGCGCGAGGCCTTATCATAGACTCTATAAGTGTGGGATTCGGATCCGTAGCCCACAAATGTCCCTTCAAGAGACTTAGAATCAAACTTGCCCAAACGAACACCTTTGATGAGATAAAAGCACTTACAACCAAATACTCGGAAGTAGGAGATATTGGGCTTGTTCCCGGTGAGCACTTCATAAGGTGTCTTCATGAGTCCTTTGCGAAAGAAGAGCCGGTTGGATGAATGGCAAGCGGTGTTGACGGCTTCGGCCCAAAAGTTGTGAGGGGACTTGAACTCGGCCATCATCGATCTTGCCATCTCAATAAGAGTGCGGTTCTTCCTTTCGGCTACACCATTTTGTTGGGGAGTATAAGCTGCGGAATACTGATGACGAATCCCTTCTTCACTAAGGAACTCGTTTAAGGTGTAGTTCTTGAACTCGGACCCATTGTCACTTCGTATCACCAAGATAGGGACATTGTGTTGACGTTGAGCTTTATTGGAGAAGTCGATGATAGTTTGTTGAGTCTCCATCTTTGTCTTGAAGAAGAAAACCCATGTGTATCTTAAATAGTCATCAACAATCACCAAACAATATTTCTTGCCACCAAGACTAGCTTCCGGAATGGGATCAAAGAGGTCAACATGGAGAAGCTCCAAAACCCTCTTTGACGAAATGATGGTCTTGCTTGGATGGTAGATGTCATGCATTTTTCCTTCAACACAAGCCCTACACATTCGATCCTTCGAGAATGAAACATGGTCTTTTAGTCCTAGGATATGGCCACCCTTGTGGAGACTTTGCAAAGTCCTCATGTTGACATGGGCTAGTCGGCGATGCCATAGCCAACCCAAGTCCGCCTTTGCGAATAGGCACATTGTATGGGAAGTGGTGACTCCGGAGAAGTCAACCACGTAGAGCCCATTCTCAATGTACCCAACGAAAGACACATTGAGAGACTTGCTCCGCAAGAGAATGACCATTTCCTTTTCGAAGACAACGGTATAACCCAAACAAGTTAAGGAATGGACGGAGATCAAGTTGAAACCTAGGGACTCGACAAGCAAAACATTCACAAGTGTGATGTTCGGTGCCACTACCACCTTGCCGAGCCTATTACCTTAGACTTAGAATTATCACCATATGTAACGGTCATTTGATCATCATTGGGCTTCAACTCCGTTACAATATCCTTGCTTCCGGTCATATGACTAGTGCACCCACTATCAATTATCCATTTCGATCCTCCGGAAGCAAGGCCCTACACACAATCAATTCTTTGGTTTAGGTACCCATTTTGTAATGGGTGCCTTTTGGTTAGCAACAAGGGTCTTTGGAACCCAAATAGCATATTCAATGTAACCATCAAAAGGACCAATGTATCTAGCATAGACATCCCCATAATAATCAACATATAAAGCATAGTTGGGGTTAGATATGCCCGCAAAGTCATTACGAGTGGGAGTGCCCCTTGTGACATTTCCACTCGCAACGTCATCCTTCTTGGCTTGTGCGGACTTGGTCTTCTTCTTGATCTCCTTCTTCTCCTTAGCAACATAACCTAGACCTTCCTTATCCTTGTGGGGCACTCGCTCATGAAGAGGAGTAGTGAGTGTCCCCTTACCTTTATCAAGAGAGGTCTTGGGCTTGGTTGCCATGGAAGGAACAAACACAACCCTAGCAATATCCTTCACAACATTTGCATTAGCATTCAAAGGAGTAGAGGTGCTAGGTTTCTCAAGAGTAGATATCCGAGATTGGAGTTGATCACGAGACTTGAGAAGACGTTCGTGATCACTTGTCAACACCTTGTGAGCATTGTCAAGCGACTCGAAGTCTTCGCAAAGTCTAGCATGAGCAACTACAAGCTCGGACTTTTCATTTTGCACAATTTTACATTTAGCAAAGTAGAGATCACGATCTTTACTGATCTTAGCAAGTTGCTCATTAAGGAGAGCATGAGCTTCTTGTTCATCTTCGAGAGAGGATTGGAGAGACACCTTAGCGTGTGCATCCTCTCTCTCAATCTCACCTTTTAATTCAAGCTCATCCTCAAGCTCACCTATACGACTCATGATTGAGCCAAAGTGTTTCTTTCCTTCTCCTTGCAAGTTAGTCATGAATTTATCAAAAGCAATGATTTCTTCCTTGACTTCTAAGCTCATAGCATCATCAATGTCATGTGATATGGAGTTGGGGGATAATTTTACCTCGGATGTCTTTGCCATAAGACATCTTGCATTCTTGACGACGGGGCTCTCGTTTGGTGAGGAGAAGAGTGACAGAGGTGTGGAAAAAATGGCTAGTGCGGCCACTTGCGTTGGAGTATCCTCCTTGTCACTATCTTCATCATCGGTGGGATATTGCTCTTGAGTCACCAAGACAATCTTTTGGTTCTTCTTGAAGAAAGGCTTCTTCATGGGCATGGGCCCCTTGCCCTTCGTCTTGGCCACGAGCCTCCCACCATGATCCTCTCTTCTCTCCCATGGGCAATCGGCAACAAAGTGGCTCTTGTCATCGCAGTTATAGCAAAGCCTCACTTTGTTGAATGGCTTTCCTCCGTTGGGGGGAAACTTCTTGTCAATCCTTGCTTTGGCCCTTCCGGGGTTCTTCCAAAAGGTTCTTGCCGCAAGACCCATGTGTTGAGTGAGAGTGCTTGAGAGAGCTTCACTAGATAGCTAGACTTGATCATCACACTCCTCTTCATCCTCTTCTTCAACGGTGGCCTTCAAAGCAATTGAGGCATGATTGTGCATCCCTATGGCTCTAGCTCTTGCATCTTGTGCAATCTTGGAGGCCACCTTGTATGCCGTCATCTCTTGCATAACTTCATTGGATGTCATCTTTGCAAAGTCATGTCTCCCTTGGAGTGTCTTCAAATCCGTTTCCTCAAAGGGCAAGAGAGCGGTCACAAACTTCCTCTTGATCCAAGCATCATTAATGTACTCCGCCCCGAGGTTCTTGAAGGAGTTGGCAACCAAAACCAACCTCCGGTACATGTCCTCGTGGCTTTCTCCATCCAACTTGTAGAACCCTTCCACCTCATTGCATAAGGCATCATACCGGTTCTTCTTCATGCTCTCATTCCCGACGAAGATGTCGGAAAGAGCATTCCAAACTTCCTTGGCGGTGGAGAATTGTTGAATGAGCGTCATGTCCTTCTCTCCAACGTCCATTTGGAGTTGATGAAGAGCGGTGGCGTTGAGTTGGCTATCAACCACCTCTCTTCTTGTCAAGTTGGTTGGATCATGGGGCTTGTATCCTTCTTCAATGATGCGCCAAAGCTCAATGGAGGCACTACATAGATGAGACTTTATTAGAAATTCTCATTGAGAGAAATGAGTAGGTTTAAGCTTAAGAGGATCACTTCTAAAGTTTACATGAGGGTGAGGGATAGGAGAGTAATTATGGTTGACATTATGAAATTCCTCTCCTTTGGGGGTGTTAGAGGAGCTAGGTGATTCATCCTTTTCCGCCTTCCCGGGAACACTTGAGGTAACATCTTTGGACCCATCCGAAGATGACTCCTTAGAGTTCCCCGCATGTTCCTTAGGAGGAGGAGAGGGAGAAGTAGCCTCGGTCTCCTTAGACTTCAAGAGTGCCATGAGCATCTCATTCATCTTGAGGAGTTGGGCCTCCAAGGACGATCTCATATCAATAAGATCGGCCATGGTTGCCCCTTTGGCTAACGCCTCCTTCTCCGCCTCTAATTTTTCACGGGCGGCTCTCTCGGCATCGGATTCCGTCATCGTTGCACTTAGGCGGTTAAGCCCTTAAAAGTGAACCTGGCTCTGATACCAATTGAACGGGAATCCGGCACCTAGAGGGGGGGGGGGGGGGGGTGAATAGGTGCTATTACAAATTTTAGGTCTTTTCAAATTTAGGCTCAACACAAAGGTAAATTCTCTAGATATGCAACTACGGTGAATTTACATAAATGATAATCTAAGCAATAACAAGATAAACAAGCTAACAAGACAAGCAAGTAAGGGAGTAAAGATAAAGGGAACCGAGTGAAGCACGCGGAGACGAAGATGTAATCCCGAGTTCCACCCAAGGGTGTACGTCTCGTTTGGAGAGGTGTGCGCTACCACAACAGGTTAGCCGCAACGCCACAAAGGCTCACCTTCTTCTCCGATGAACTCAACCACAAAGGTTTCGAGTCCACCTTCCACTATTGATCCCCTTTTAGGGCAGAGATCGAATCCCTTACAAACTCTTGAGGCACACACCCACAACTGAATTGGGGGCTCCCAAGAAGACCACAAAAGGTCAAGGACCACAAAAGGTCAAGGTAACACCAAGAGTACAACAATGGTGAACTAGGTTTTCCCACCGGAAACCCTAGCCACGAAATCCCCAAGTGAATGGGGGAGAAATGCAAATCCCTTCGGTGAAGATGTAGATCCGGGCCTTCTCCTTCAATGCTCCAAAGATCAATGAATTTGGGTGGGGGGATTGGGAGATCTTGATGATTTGAGCTTTCAAGAATGGTAGGAGAGAGAAAATCTGAGAGCTAACTGTTCTTGAGTGAGTGAGGGGGTATTTATACTCCCCCTCAAAATCTGGCCGTTGGCTGTCTCGGGCACCCGGAAATTCCGGTTTAAGTAACACCGGAAATTCCGGTCACCCGGAATATCCGGGTCTTTGAAAATATCCGAGCTGAATTTCCGGTTGAGATCAGAACCAATTCTGAACTTGACTTAGCCGATTTTCTGAGGGTGACTCGGAATATCCGAGTACTTGAAATTTCCGAGCTGAATTTCCGGTTGAGATCAGAACCACTTTCTGAACTTGACTTAGCCAATTTTCTGGGGTTGACTCGGAATATCCGAGTCCTTGAAATTTCCGAGCTGAATTTCCGATTGGAGTCAGTACCACTCCTGAACTTGTGTTAGCCAATTTTCTGGGGTTGACTCGGAATATCCGAGTTGGGGAACCGGAATATCCGAGTCCTTGAAATTTTCGAGCTGAATTTCCGATTGGAGTCAGTACCACTTCTGAACTTGACTTGGCCATTTTTCTGGGGTTGACTCGGAATATCCGAGTTGGGGAACCGGAATATCCGAGTCTAGGAAGAATTCCAGAAACTCTTTTTCTCTACAATTTGGCTTTAAGATTTGTGATATGAGTTTCACCCAAACTGAAATACTTAGCAATAGGATTAGTATATCATTGGTATTGTTAACTAACACACAAAACACTAGGGATTAAGAAATGTTCTTTCAAAAGGCACCCCAGCCTCTGCATCAAATAGATGCATGTGGCTTTTATTTTATTGATTCAAAAAGTCTTACAGGAGAATTACATCACAGATCACTCAAAGTTTCAACATGGATCAGCCAACGAAAAAACAAGGAAAACATAGTGTGATCTTGCATCAACATGTTATCCTAAGGTCAGAACCCCAGCTGAATTGGGCATATAGAACCGATGCCGCCGACTCCAGACGGCTGCACCCAAAATCCATTGCGATGCGCTTCTCCGTGGATTGTAGGAAGGACCACGTACGGATCCAAAGAGTAGCCAACGGGATAACCTGCAAGAAAGAATAATTTTTCGCTCTGTTAAAAATATAGTCATTTCTTACGTTCCAAATTGCCCAAAGCAAAACACACACACCAACTCGAAATGCTTTCGATATTTTCTAAAATGTTTGAATTTTGAGCTCGGATCTGAACGGTCGGATTAAAATCGGATGGATTGAAGAGGCTAAAGTTGCAAAAGGGCTTGGATGCATTTGTAGTATAACTGCAAAAAAAAAGGAACAGAAACCAAGCGAAAACGCTAATTTTCTTTCAGAAATAAACAACAGTATAGCAGCAGTGCAGATGAGCAAGATTGTACTCCCGGCCGGGACACTTGTGCGCACCAGGTGTTCTCCGAAGAAAGCGCTAGATCCGGCCACGGGCACAGGGGACGTCTGCAGCAGGTCACATTCCTCCTCGGACGCATTATTTCGTTGTGTTTGGTGTAGAAAACGAGCTGTTGTCAGCTTTGTGTCCTCTCCCTGCCCACTTTTCTTCCTCCTCGGTGCACTGCACGTACGCCGTGTCTATTCCGTGTTACTATCTTTATTATGAAAAAACAAGTTCATATACACTAGTTTCAGTTATCTCGGTGGCTGGCCAACCCGGCCGGCCGCAGGGTGAAGTGAAAAGACAGCGTCCAATTAGCGGCAGATTTCGCAATGTTTTCCCCATGCTGCATGCTGGTGCTGCTGTTGGTGCTGCGATGGAGTATTACGTTTCACTTACGTTCCATCGTGGCAGGCACCGTCGGTAAAAAAGATAATAACGACGCCGGACGCGATGGCGACGCCCCGCCGTGAACGAAAGGCACCTTCGCCGGCCTTGCAGTGAAAGCAAGAAGAGCAGCACCGGCCAAGCCAAGCCGCACGCGTCTCTAGCTGGAAGAAAGAAAAGGAAGAAGGGCACGATGAACGACATGAACTCCTTGCGAAGCCAACCAAACGGACACAGCCCTTCTCCTATACGAGATGAACTCGGTGCGGCGTCAGCGTCCCAGCTCATCATCTCATCTCCTATACGACGATATGATAAGATGGAGATCGTGTTGCCTTTTCCCTAGCTCTCAATCTCTCATGCATCATTGCATGATCTCAGTTCGTCTCATCCCCTCTCATGAGTCATGACGCGTGAGCGTTCTCGGAGTGGATGATGACCTGATCTCTCACGGCCCTTCTCCCCGACGACGCGAGGCATGCAGCAGAGTGGAGCAAGTAGCTAGGTTTAGGTCAAAGCCCGAGCGTACGTCCGTCAGGACACAGGACAGGATGATAATAAGTCATGAGATCACGGAGGGGACGAACTAGATCAGTCTACAACTACAACACAGGGACAGTACTGCTGCTTTGGACTCGACATATATCCTTAAAAGTTGGCCACGGAGCTTGATAAAGCTAGGCAGGTAGCTAGCCAGATCGCCTGGGAAGGTTGGTGGACTTGCCTAGATTAATCAGCGCTGCATGAATAATGATGTGGACAGGTGGGTTGGCCTTGCATCCACCTTCTTCTGAAATGCCATTGCTTGCACGGAGAGGAGGCCTTCTGAATCTGAGAATGTTCACTCCGGCCCCTTGCATACGTAAACTGCGAATTCAGATGGCTACGGACGTGTTTATGGTACAATCGACTTGAGTAAAGTCACGCTGTCCGGAGCTCTCTTAGACTTTTTTTCTTCCTTTTGCCCAAGGAGGCAGAGCATATGCTAAACTTTGGGAGGTTGACACTTTTCTGAATATGCTGGCTGCAGTACGTGTGTTTGCCTCTTGACTAAACGACGCAGTTTTATGTGTGTTCGGTTGTAAAGAGCATGACAGATATTTGGATCTGAGACGTGAACAGTCCCAAATTCGTTTTTTTTTTTCACATTAGTCAGAATTTATCATTTTTGTGTAGACTGAAATACAAAATATTTCGAGGTGAAAATTTACAGAACAGTCGAATACGTCGTTGTCAACATCTCATATTTATTTCAGAATTTTTGGAAACTTTAAAATATCAATTTATATTTTATTCAAAAAAGGGCTCTGGGGAGCCTGTGCTCCAAAGCCACTTTCCGCAGAAAATATAATTATAGCTCTAAATACAATGCATAGTGGAGACGCGTTCCTTCTCAACGATATGTTTCTTGATTTTTTGTTCATGTTCATTGTATCCGTCCTCGTCTCGTAATTATTGACCATATCGGTAAGACGTAAATCCAACTCCATCTTACTTAGTTTAAGTATCTTCTTCTCCTCTTCTATCCTCTTCTTCTCTTCTTCTATCACATTCTTCTCTTTTCAACCTTCTTCGCTGCCTTGTCCATCTTCCAACTTGTCTCAGTTGAGGCCTCTAGCGTTTCTTTGATCTTCTTTTTTCTTCAACTGTAAAGTTTAAATCTTTCAAAAATGACCATCTTGACTTTGAGACCACCATTCAACTCGGAAATCGCACACCGGACATTGCAACTACTTTTTTAAAATCCTAATGATAACAATATGCAACTCAAATCAAAGCCATCCACTAAATTCTAGAATAAACACATAGTATGAGCCAACCCTGGAACATACTGCAGTTGAATCGGGCGATGTGTTGTTCCTACAACCAGGGAAGGAGGAAGCCGAGTCCTTGTTGGTATTCCGGAAAACCATGGCGGGGCGGTGACAACAGAGAGTTTGGGGGATGGTTGGAATCAGAGGGGAGAGCTCGGGACGGCAGCGGTAGAAGTCATAGATCCCATGAAATGTGGCGGCCACAAATATTTTGACGGGCACAAATCCAGTCGGGAAGGTGACGAGGGAGTTGTAAGACGGTGTTGATGCGGGCCAGCGATAGAGAGGCTGAATCGGCGGTGGAGCTAGGCGAGGGGGGGGGGGCATGTCACAAACCAATTGAAACTCATGTACTACACATAAAGCAGCATATTACGCTTCATTGATTAGCATGCAATGTTTTGGGCAAACTGAATTCTTAGCTCTGTAATTGGAACAAATTAATTCTTAGATAGTGATCATATGCTATTATTGTTACGGATCCTTGGTGTGGCTTTTTATGAGACGAGATAGACAAGTTCGGGAGAGCTTTATACTTTGTAATAGCTATAAGAGAGGGTTCATATAACCTTTTGGAGGTGTGCTCGGATGCCCATTAACTTTTAATCTTTTAAGACTCATTATTTCGGAGTACTGCAATTTTTCAAGTTCAATGGAACAGGGTGAAGTTGGCTCTTAGCTTATTTTCTCTCTCTCTAGGATGCAATAAAGGACATGGCTTCATTTTTGATCTTGGTATGATGAATAGTAATATAATTCGGACCTACCAAAGAATTTATTATTTTATAAAGGATTTTTAAGGATTTTGCAGCTACTGAGCTACCAAGGACTAAGCTCATAACCAAAGAATACATAGCTATTGACCTATCGGAAAACCAATGCCTTCATGTTACTAATACCAGACAAGTCTTATAAGAAGCAGGGCTTCAACCAAGCAAAGCATGAATATCTTTACATATCATTTTACCCATCTTCCCTGAAATTACACAATCCAATTATGTGTATTATTTTGACATGTTTTGCACACTAGGATATGAATTGATAGGTTGGGCATACGAGGCATCAGGAAATACAGATGGATTATCCAGACAACAGAATGCACGGACTTCCCTTGTTGGTCGTTTGGATGACTTTACGAGAGAGGAATAATATGATCTTCGATAAAATCACCAAGCCAATCGCAATTATCATTGAACTTATCAAGCAGGAGGCAATGCCATGGACTATTGCTAGTGGAGGTCGTTTTTCTTCAGAATAGGTTGTCGTCTTTCTTCGCCTTCTGGTCACCTAGGTTCCTGATGTGTCTTGGTCGTTTAAATGTAATTGGTTTTTCTTCTGTGTCTGTTTTTATGTCGTTTTATTCGTCCTCTCTTTAAGCCCGAGGCCACTTCTCTATGTAGAGACTTCTGTCATTCTTTGACTTATTTTTTCTATCTATTGATATACTACGTGGAATGTGCATGCATGATTCGGAAAAAAAAATCGCGGCCTTCTTCATGTAGACATGCACATGGTGCCTCTTTGTCCTACTCCATGGCTCAACTACTCTTTCTCCATCACATACCTCATGTGACCATTGTAAAATTTTGGGCCCAAGTGTGGGTAGCTCATTGGACAATTTCTGAAATCTGAAAACCTAATTTAATGACGGCTTTAGTGTAAGTGGTGGGAGCTAAAGTTTAGTCCAACATTGCTAGTTGGAGAGGAGAGGCACCACCTTTCTATAGTGGAGTGTTGTGCTACTTGGTAAGTTTGTGAGAACAAGAGGCTCTTTCATGCGCTCCTCCTCCTCCGCCGCCGCTCGCACGCACGCATGGTGCCTCTCTCTCCTACTCCATGGCCTCAACTACTCTCTCTCTCCATCACATCCATCATGTGGCCAATAGGCCCGTCTGCTACCGTAGGCTCATGCACCATGCTTTCTTGGCGGTAATCAAGGTCGAGAGGCAGAATGGAAAATCTTATTCAATAAATGGTTCTCGATGAGCAACACTGGAGGCTTCATAGATATAACTATAGATGGGGCTTGCCAATGCCCCATGTGTTACAACGAAAATTTGGATGCAAACATATTCAAGCTAAGCCTAGTTCCTTTGTAGGAGACCATATGCTGGAACATGTAACTGAATATGGTGAAAAAAGTCAAAATGTAGCATTGAGAAGACAGTGCCCCTTCAATGTTTCTCTGACTGAACGCAAACAACGACATCGTGAAAATTCATAGTTTATTTTTCAATTAATGATAAACCTCCTCCTTAAATATATGATAAACCTCTTGTAGGCACTAGAGTTAACGGAGGACCGAGGTCATAACCAAGGATTCTTACTTATTGATTTAACTAAGAATCCTTGGTTATAACCTCGGTATTTTTTTTAAGCTAAATATGATCTATATACACACTAATATTACACCTCCAGCACCGAAATTTATACACGAGAAAAATTCGGAATATGTGTCAAGGACCATGCAATGCCAAGGAAAAATGTACCTTGGAGCTGCCACACCCATTGTTCCCGTAGCCCGGAGATCGTCATCTCAACGCTCTTGTTAATGCAATAACAAAAGACCACATGTACACTCTGTTAGGAAAATGATTATTAAATTGAGCTGAATAAGCAATGATAAGTGAATTCTCATTCTCCTATGTGGAAAAATATCACGGAGGTAGGTTTGTATATTTGTTTGAGTCACATGAGAGGCTAGTTCTCAATTCTGAAACTATGTCTGACGGAGCAACAATACAGGTTCAGTTAAGTCCAGAGTTCAGAATTTGTTCAATCTTCTCTTGATGAAATTTGACACGAGTCAAAGGAGGTTTTACAAGAGATTCTGTACATATTCTGGAGGACGTATCTGGACTAATACAGTTGAATGATTCAAATGAATAACAACCTCCCACGACTGCCTCACGTTCATCTTGTTGGATAAGTATACACGTACAAACGTGCTACAACAGACTGAACGTTAGAAGGAGAAATTCTAGGGGGCGGATCCTAGAATTTAGGCAATCGTGCGCACTGAGTTTGTTTAGGGCTGAGCCTCCATATAAGGGAGACGTCCCTGTGGAGAAAAGCACAGAACAGAAAATTCATCTCATAGCTCATACTTGGCTCGCCATCAAGAAACCTTGCTGTTCCTTCTCTGCCGTGCAGCAGCGGAGGAAGAGCAGTGGTCTCCGATCTCCACCTGGTTGCTGGCTTGCACGGAGTGCCGGGTGATAAAGATTCTGGGAAGTGTTCGCACGCCTGCTCACGCTTCAATCTGCATTGACTCTGCTTCCAATCTACATCAACTACGGTGTGTTAACAGCTTCATCGACTCTCCTCTTCAGTCAAGGTAATTCAGTTTCAGTTAACTGAATTTTGTTTTCCACTGGACAGGTTGATCTTTACTGCCTTATGATCTTATTTATCTGTGAGCCGTGTTGGCTCCTAGTATGGCTAGGTGTCTTGTTTTACATCTTTGCTGCACTAGCTTATACTTTGTTTAAATCTGGTAATCAAATTGTGTATACATTGCATAGTGTCAAACTGTCATCATTGTGGGAATTCAGAGTTAGGCTAATGTATACCTGCATTGCTTTATTTCCAACAATCCAGAATCTTTATTTAAGTACAATGGATGGACCAACCGATCTGTTAAAACCGGAACGTTTTGGGGGTGAAAACCTTAAGAGATGGCAAACCAGGGTCAAGTTCTGGCTGATGAGTATGAATCTGTGGTGGGTGATTTCCCCACAGCATCCACTCACGCAAACTCAGCAGCGTGACCTGGAAGTTTCCAGTGACACGGCCCTGGGTTGCCTTCTATCCCTCTTGACCGACCAGCTGTGTGACATTTACATGAGCTACACTAGTCCTTCTGAACTCTGGGATGCCCTGGAGCGAAAGTATGGAGAGGCTGATGCAGGACGTGAGCTGTATGTTAATGAGCTGTACCATGACTTCCGAATGGTTGACAGCCGTTCGGTGGTGGAACAAGCTCATGAACTGCAGCTGCTGGTTGGAGAACTGGGTCATTTTGGTGTTGTTCTGCCTGACAAATTTGTAGTTGGTGGCATTATTGCCAAACTCCCTCCAACATGGAGGAGTTTTGCTACAAGTCTCAAGCATCGAAGGGAGGCAATGACAGTTGAAGGTCTGATTGCCTCTCTCGATGTTGAGGAAAAGGCCAGGGCTAAAGGAGACCCCAAATGCTAATGTGGTTCATGGTGGGGCTGGAAACTCAAGGAACTTCAAGAACAAAGGAAAAGGAACCAAACAAACCACTGACTTCAAGAAGAAGAAGAAAAACAAGGGTGACTTCAACTGCTTTGTGTGTGGTGAACCTGGTCACCTGGCTAGGAAGTGTCATCAGCGCAAAGGCAAGAAGAATAATCAGCAAGCTGCTCATGTTACTGTTAGTGAACCAGGAGAAGGATCTGGGTATGTACCTAGTGTTCTTATTGCTTGTAAATCCACTGACTGGTGGTTGGATACTGGCGCTAATGTTCATGTTTGTGCTGATTACAATTTGTTTACTTCTTACCAGGCTGGCAGCAGTTCCAGCGTCATGATGGGCAATGGAACAAGGGTTGCTGTACAAGGAACTGGTAGAGTGGAACTCAAACTCACATCTGGGAAGACTCTATCACTGAAGAATGTACATCACGTTCCTTCAATAAATAGGAACCTCATTAGTGGTTCGCTGCTATGTCGTGATGGTCATAAGTTAGTGTTTGTGTCAAACAAATTTATTGTTTCTAGGTTTGGTCAATTCATAGGGAAAGGATATGAAAGTGGAGGCCTGTTCCGCTTGTCTGTTCTTGATGATTTAAATCTCCTAAACTTTGTGTCTAGTTCTCCAGTTAATACAAACCCTGCGAGAGATGCTGATGTGTGGCACTCTCGTTTATGTCATATCAATTATGATCGTTTAACTCGTCTTTGCAAACTTGATCTGATTCCAAACCTTTCCATAGTTAGAGGATCAAAGTGCCAGGTGTGTGCTCAAGCAAAACAACCATGTAAGCCTTTTAAGGCTGTGGGGGAAAAGGGCCTAGCACCTCTTGATTTAATCCATTCTGATTTATGTGAAATGAATGGTGTTCTAACTAGAGCAGGGAAACGGTATATGATGACCCTAATTGATGATGCAACAAGATGGTGCTACATTTACTTGGTGAAAACGAAAGATGAAGCTTTAGATTGTTTCAAAATTTATAAGGCAGAAGTAGAAACACAACTTAGTAAGAAAATCAAACGTTTACGGTCAGATAGAGGAGGAGAATATATTTCTCATGAGTTTTCTGAATTTTGTGCTGAACATGGAATTATACATGAAACAACAGCTCCATATTCTCCACAATCCAATGGAGTGGCTGAGAGGAAAAATCGAACGCTTACAGACCTGGTGAATGCCATGCTGGACAGTGCCGGTTTACCTAGGTCATGGTGGGGTGAAGCTGTTCTGGCAGCATGTTATATTCTAAACAGGGTTCCTACATCAAAAGGAGAAATTACTCCATATGAAGGATGGAAGGGAAGGAAACCTACTCTAAGGTTTCTACGTGCTTGGGGATGCCTAGCTAAGGTGAATGTACCAGCAATTAAAAAGAGAAAACTAGGACCTAAAACGATTGACTCTGTGTTCTTGGGTTATGCGAAAAACTCGATTGCCTATAGATTCTTGGTGATAAAATCTGAAGTTGCAGATATTCATATTAATACGGTGATTGAATCTTCTGATGCAACTTTCTTTGAAACCATTTTCCCTTTAAAGAAAAATGAAGCACCCTACCGTAACTCAAATACTATTCCTGAACATGTACTTGAACCCATAGTCTCTACTGAATGTCCAAAAGAAGAAACTAACAGTGAGGAAATAGTTCCGAGAAGGAGCAAAAGACAGAGGATTGAAAAATCCTTTGGAGATGACTTCACTGTTTATTTAGTGGATGATGAACCTAGGTCCATATCTGAAGCCTACGCATCTCCAGATGCAGATTACTGGAAAGAGGCTGTGCAGAGTGAAATGGACTCCATTTTGTCAAATGGGACATGGGAGGTTTGTCCTTGTCCTGTGGGTTGTAAGCCTGTTGGATGCAAATGGATTTTCAAAAGGAAACTAAGACCAGATGGTACAATAGACAAATATAAAGCTAGGCTTGTGGCCAAAGGGTTTACCCAAAAAGAGGGAGAAGATTTCTTTGACACATATGCTCCTGTTGCAAGATTAACAACAATTCGTGTGCTCATTGCATTAGCTACTTCATATAATCTCTTGATACATCAAATGGATGTAAAAACAGCCTTCTTAAATGGAGAGCTTGAAGAAGAGATTTATATGCAGCAACCTGATGGTTTTGTTGCTAAAGGTAATGAGAATATGGTTTGTAAATTAAAGAAATCTCTCTACGGTCTTAAGCAGGCACCAAAACAGTGGCATGAAAAGTTTGATAAAACTTTGACGACTGCTGGCTATTTGGTGAACGATGCTGATAAATGTGTGTACCATAAATTTGATAAGGGTGAGGGTGTAGTTCTGTGTTAATACGTAGACGACATCCTAATTTTTGGGACTAATATTAAAGTGATAAATGACACTAAGTCATACTTGTCTCATAATTTTGACATGAAGGACTTAGGGGAGGCAGATGTTATACTTAACATTAAATTGCTAAAAGGTGAGAATGGGATTACCTTGAGTCAATCTCATTATGTGGAGAAAATCCTGAACCGGTTTGGTTTCAGTGACACTAAAATGTCTCCAACACCATATGACCCTAGCCTCAAGCTGCGCAAAAACAGAGGACAAGTTGTAGATCAATTGAGATATTCCCAAATAACCGGTTCTCTAATGTATCTAGCTAGTGCAACAAGACCCGACATTTCCTATGCAGTAAGCAAATTGAGCAGATTTAACTCTAATCCTGGAAATGATCACTGGGTTGCACTTGAACGTGTGTTGAGATACTTGAAGGGAACCTCTATGTATGGACTTCACTATATTGGGTATCCTGCAGTATTAGAAGGATATAGTGACTCAAATTGGATCTCAGATGCCGATGAGATCAAAGCAACAAGTGGCTATGTATTTACTTTGGGAGGTGCTGCAGTTTCATGGAGGTCTCGTAAGCAAACTATTCTTACAAGATCAACCATGGAGGCTGAACTGGTAGCACTAGATACTGCCACCGTAGAGGCAGAGTGGTTACGTGAGCTTTTGATGGATATGCCTATGGTGGAAAATCCTATTCCCGCTATCCTAATGAATTGTGATAACCAGACTGTCATCACTAAAGTCAAAAGCTCAAAAGATAATCTAAAGTCCTCAAGGCATGTGAAACGGCGGATTAAGTCTGTGAGATCCCTGAGAAATACAGGGGTCATAGCCGTAGATTATATTAATACATCTAAAAACTTGGCAGACCCTTACACAAAAAGCTTATCACGAGCGGTGATAGATGGAGCATCAAGGGAAATGGGTGTGAGACCCACATGAGTCTCTCAATACCAGTAACCTTACTCTTGTGATCGGAGATCCCGTGAAGAGAGTACAGGAAAAACAAAGTATTGATTGACAAGAGAGTACAATTTTAGTGCCCATTTCCTGTTGTAAGATGAGTACTCTAATGTACTGCTTGGAAGGCTGACATTCCGTCTTAATATATCCTAAAGACCAGTTTAACTGGTGAGATACCATCTAGCAGGGTACTCTTGGAAGGATATACCTATATGAGCTTGATTATGGTCGAAATCAGTGAAGTTTGGGTGAACTTCAATAAGCTCATGAAAAGACTAGGAAGCAAGACCGTAATGCTTCAACCGAGGCCTGGTTTCAGGTGGCCTAGTATCAGCAATGCATTAAGGAGAGACCTTGTTACACAAGACTCACAATTCAAGGTTATATCCATTGTCTAGTTGTAATAAAGTGGATCCTGTTTGCAAGATATAGCTCAACCCTTTAGGGGTCTATATCACACAGCTGGTATATTAAAAGCCAAATCAAGAGCTGCAAAAGACCGTGACATTTTGGTGGGGATTGTTAGGAAAATGATTATTAACTTGAGCTGAATAAGCAATGATAAGTGAATTCTCATTCTCCTATGTGGAAAAATATCACGGAGGTAGGTTTGTATATTTGTTTGAGTCACATGAGAGGCTAGTTCTCAATTCTGAAACTATGTCTGACGGAGCAACAATACAGGTTCAGTTAAGTCCAGAGTTCAGAATTTGTTCAATCTTCTCTTGATGAAATTTGACACGAGTCAAAGGAGGTTTTACAAGAGATTCTGTACATATTCTGGAGGACGTATCTGGACTAATACAGTTGAATGATTCAAATGAATAACAACCTCCCACGACTGCCTCACGTTCATCTTGTTGGATAAGTATACACGTACAAACGTGCTAACAGACTGAACGTTAGAAGGAGAAATTCTAGGGGGCGGATCCTAGAATTTAGGCAATCGTGCGCACTGAGTTTGTTTAGGGCTGAGCCTCCATATAAGGGAAACGTCCTTGTGGAGAAAAGCACAGAACAGAAAATTCATCTCATAGCTCATACTTGGCTCGCCATCAAGAAACCTTGCCGTTCCTTCTCTGCCGTGCAGCATCGGAGGAAGAGCAGTGGTCTCCGATCTCCACCTGGTTGCTGGCTTGCACGGAGTGCCGGGTGATAAAGATTTTGGGAAGTGTTCGCACGCCTGCTCACGCTTCAATCTGCATTGACTCTGCTTCCAATCTACATCAACTACAGTGTGTTAACAGCTTCATCGACTCTCCTCTTCAGTCAAGGTAATTCAGTTTCAGTTAACTAAATTTTGTTGTCCACTGGACAGGTTGATCTTTACTGCCTTATGATCTTATTTATCTGTGAGCCGTGTTGGCTCCTAGTATGGCTAGGTGTCTTGTTTTACATCTTTGCTACACTAGCTTATACTTTGTTTAAATCTGGTAATCAAATTGTGTATACATTGCATAGTGTCAAACTGTCATCATTGTGGGAATTCAGAGTTAGGCTAATGTATACCTGCATTGCTTTATTTCAAACACACTCCAACACGAGAACATGGATCTTCATGAAAAAAGGACCACAGAAATGTGGTTTCGTGATATACTGATACATCTCATTCTAGAACAGAATTACATGTAGTAAAACCGAAATGCAGCCTGCACAATGGCAAATTCAGCATCTATGATTGAATCTCCAATCTAACTTACGAACGAGCACACTACATCCGCCCTAAAACTTGCAGCTCCGGGAGGCTAGCCCTTCCATCATCTTCAAATGAAAACTTAAAACTTGCAACTAGCTACAAATTGCACAATCACAGAATTAATTAAACGGTGGCAAGTACACTAACTCTCACACGAGGAGGCCTTTTGCCCTTCCATTTCATGGAGAGTGGTACTTCGCCCATCACTAATCGGCAGGGAGGTTTCTTCTCTGACACCTGATTAGACAGGCCGATTGTGTGACTGATTAACAGTTAGCGTGGCGTCCGAGGCAGGCCGGCCCTAGACCTGGATGAAAGTCCGATACGGGCTGTGCACGGCCTGCTGGGCCGCGAGTGCGGCGGCCCGGAGCTTGATGTCCTTGAGGGCAGGGTCCTCCAGGAGCAGCACCTTGTCCTTGTCCCTCACCCCGACCATGTGGAGGTGCTCGTTGTCCTCCCTCTCCTTGCCCCTGAACAGCAGCCTCTGCTCCCTCGGCTCTAGCCCCGTCACCATGGACACCATCACCTTCAGCTCTCCTGCAGAAATAGTTTTGCACAGCTCATATACGTTAGACCTTGATCCATAGCTAGAGGTGTGCTTAAAATTGTCTTGCAAACACATCGAGTCTATGTGCTTAGCAAATTAATATAGTAAGGTAATAGGAAAGTTCCACTCAGGTTCCTCATCTGAATCATCATGTGTTCATATATGTGCTGGCAGTGTTGCAGGAGGCCAGCCGCACTGTAGATACTTGTTCAGACATGCCCATGTAATTGTTTGGCATTGCAAGTACAAGGGCTATGATTTAGTGCTCCACATATTCTACTCGTCGAGGTGTTACTAGGAAGGAGAGGGGGTGGCACAACACTGGCTTTGTCAGTCATTTTAATACTACTGAAGCAGGGGAGACATTGATAATGGACGTGCACATCTCCGTGACAGCGTTCAGGAGCTCACAAGGGTATTAACACGAGTGGATCTATGGTTGTGTGAACAGGTCCAGACTCTTGTAAGGAAATATGACATGTAGAAGTAAACTAGCATCTTTGCTGTTCATCAACATGTCTGAAAAAAATTCAGTTTAACGTGCAACAACTAGTTAAGCAAAAGGAGTGTCCTTGCGCATGCATGCCATTGCCACCCACGATCATTCCTCAAGGCTCAAGCCTTTATGGTGCTTAAAAGGATCGTGGAATATTCATTCAACATTTGCACTAAAAGATTCTTCAACAAAAGAAACTAATCATCTCCCACAGATTCTTCAACCCATCTAACCAGCTTTATTTATATCTTGGAAAAAAACGAGAGTAATTAACGGCAGCAAAAGAAACTTGTGCTTGCTGAGTACTCACCAAAAGTGCAGGTAGCTCCAATGGACACCTCGTGCCAGGAGAAGCCGGTGGTGACCCTGACGGTGATCACCTCGACGTCTCCCCTCCCGTCCCTCCTCTGCACCAGCATGCCCCCCGGCCGCACCTCCCACTCGATCTCCCCGCTGCCGTCGCCGCCTCGGACGAGAGAACCGGCATCGCTGCTGCCGTCGTCGCTGCTAGTAATGCTACCGGTGTTGCTGCCCTTGGAGGAGCTCCTCCTGAACAGCTTCTTGGGGTTGGGGCACCTCAGCTTGATCATGGTCGCAAATGACAGTTCGTGAATCTCGCTCGGTTGTTCTTACAGCTGATGGGATGTTGAGGCAGTGGAGCTGGAGATGATGGGTATGTAGGAACAGAGCTTGGTGTGTTATATATAGGAAGGAGACGATGAGCAAAGGGGGCCATGCCCATGCAACAGGACAAGCTTTAGAAGCGTGCGCCTGTTTGTCAAAGGCGTCAACGAGGGGGACACTGGGACAGGAGAACTTGGCATAGTCCAAAGCGGCAGGCAAGGCCAGGCTAGGCTAGGCTCACAAAAAGGAGAGAAACAACCTGTGATAGAGTTTCTCGACAGGAAAAAAAAGAAATCAGTTGTAAGAGCTTGTATTATTATAATGTAAAAAAAGAGTTTGTATCATACTCTCTCCGTTTTTTAATACTCCCTCTGTCCCAAAATAAGTGTCTCAAATTTACCCAAAAGTGAATGTATTTAGACATGTTTTATATATAGATACATTCACTTTTGAGTAAACTTGAGACACTTATTTGTGGATGAAGGGAGTTTAAGATGGTTTAGCTATTGCACATGTTGTTTAGATATACACAAAAAACTAAATATGGACGCTAAAACATGTCTAGATACAAGTCTGGACATATGAATATGCATACTAAAACGTCTTATATTAAAAAACAGAGGTAATATTTAATAACCCGTTCAAGAGCTTCCATGAAGCAACGGCCCTGACACATCAGCCATGGTGAGTCAATATGAGGCAACATTTTTGCCGAAGAGACCAAGGGTCTTAAGATCAACCAACCCTCACAGGGCAAACCTTAAAATAAATGAAAATTACACATAGATCTCTAGGGGGAAATGACACCATCTTCCTCGTCAGTGGCATAGGACCTGTAAACCACGTCGAAGCCAGGCATACATTGTTGACGTAGCAGTCAGAAAGTTTCTGGTATCGAGGAGATGTCGATGACAACGATGTCAGTAGTAGATCACCATCTCAGGGAAGAAAGTGACGAAAACGAGTAGACAACCACCCTATATCGGGGTAGACCGTGAGACCGATCGGGGGAAACATGACCTCACTAAAGTGGACAAGAAGAACACACAAAGCTAATTCTTATTCCACTCAACGCCTCCCTCGCCATCATAGCGCCCATGTCGGTTGGCCAAACTCTATCTTGAAGTACGTAATTACAATGCAAATCGTATATTCGGGGTTCCCACCCCTCCGGCCCATTGCTGGAGCGACAAACCTATAATGTAAGTCTAGCTACCGGATCTATGCGACCACTCTAGTAGATCCGTGATTTGAAATAATTGAATGATACCGCTTTGCTACTATTTTTTAATATAAAAGTTGTGTGCATCATCATGATGCAGAGGCTGGGGCTTTGCTCCAATTTCTAAAACAAATCCCAGATCTATGTGTTCAACATGCATGCAACTTTCATCTTTCGAGTTGTTTATATCTTCGGTAAAGTGAATTAACTAACTCGGCCGTATCAAGACAATACACACAAAGAGATTTTAATACTCGGTGGCTATAGAACAAGATGTACATGTATAAATCTTACAAAAATAGAAAAACCAGTACTCGTTGGCCGACGAAACTAGAGAAGCTTAAAATGGAGGTGGGATAATTCTAAGAAGATACCTTCATCTAAACAGGGTAAACACCTCCTTGATTGTTCGATTCAACAAGGTACATGTAGCTATAAATTACAACTCACTATGTTCAAGTCAATGGAGAAGAGACCACATAGAGAGCAGCTTGAGTATTTGAGTGAGTGACATCTCGGGGAGATGAAATTATGTTTTGCCAAAACCCACATCATTCCTACGCAATCATATAGCCCAATACAACACGCTTCCATGAAAACAGGAATTTTTCAGCATTCGAAATTATGGATAGTGATATCCTGTCCTTCATGACACATTAAAGATGAGGGAGACCCTCTCAGTCTCACTCCATTGCATGCAACTTTTGAAATGGGTTTGGCATGTTGGTTGCAGGTTTGTCGTGTAAAGTGGGTCAAAATGGTTTGGGAGCCGCATCACGCGGCCATTGATAGAATAGCATTTTCAACTGGAAGCAGACACATGGGAGTTGGCAAAACGCATGAGCCTGCATGAATGGCAATAAGCCGATGATTAAGGCGGTCGGTTAGGACACAAACCTACCGTGATTATTGTAATGGCGGTTGGTCGCAAGTTTTTCGGGCTTGTGTCGTCTCGCGTCTGATGAGCACGCACACAACGGCAAAAGGTTGATGGCGTGATGATTGAGAGATGGGACGGTGTGTACGTGCAATTTGGGCGAATTCTTAAACCGGTAGAGATAGCTAGCAGTATTTTGTTAATCTGATCCTCAGGTTTTAGGGACCTCGAGCGGTGGTTAAGGCAGCATGTGGGGCTTGAAGTTTTATTATTAGGGTTCGGAGCTTGGAACTGTCCAAAACATCCGAAATAGTTTAAACTTTATGTCTTTTTAGCTACAGACATACTGTTTTTATCGGTGTATTCATGATAATCGTAGTATGTCGATTAGTAGATTAGTATATGTATATGGCTAGGCTGGCCCTGCACCAAACAAAAACAGAAAGAATATAAGCAAATTTCTCGGTGTAGGTCAATTGGGATTCTGAGATTAGTACTTGTTTGGTAATCATAAATGCAAAATTAAGGCTATTTTCCTTGCTGAGAATACAAAATCTACTTAGCCAAACCAGGGATTTGTCTATAATTAAGTCAAACGAGACTTCTCTTATAGTGAAAGGTAATTAAATTGCTGAGTGAAAACGCAATTTGTATTTTTGAATAGAAGTGCAAGTATGAAACTTAAGATGCACTTTTCAGATTTTGTTTTCCATGGAACCAGTGAACTCTTTACTCATCAAGTTTCAGAACTATGATCAGCTCACTCCGAATGGGCCATGTTTATAGGTAGGAAATGTGCGACTCGCTTCTGCTCTATTTCAGTCCTTTGAGCCTTTTAATTTCCTTAATTAATAATGATCTGTGATCCCTTTCCGTTGACATTGAACATACACGGTTTAGCGCCGTCTGGCTAACTGACTTAGACATAACAAAATCCCATAAACTTAGGAGTAACAATTAAATTGGTTCACTAGCCCTAGTGATGAGTCATCAGGATTGTGCAACCTCCATATGGGTTAGGGTCTTCTCGGTTATAGACCTGTACAAGTCCAGATGCAGGTGCCCTGATTCAGTTATTAGTCAGCTATGAAACCGAAAAAACAACTAATCTGAAAACAATAATCAAGGCAACTTTTATGGTACCTTTTACTACTCACGAGAAATGACTAGTATGGAATCAACGGGTGGCTCAGATTAAACGGTAGAGATTAAACCCAGCAGGCCTGTTAGCCGTAAGTATCTCAAAAAACTAGGCCCACTGATGTAGCCATACCAATCGACCTCATCTTCAGAGACCGCCGCCGCCGCCGCCGCCGTCTCCACCTCCACCTGACCCTGGCCATCGACACCTTCACGCCGCCGACGCCGCCTCGCACACGCCCGAGCACACGGACAACGCCTCATTCCTCCGTCTCGACTCGTCTCCCATACTGGCCGGCAAGCCAACCCGTTCCTGCTGCATAGCGCCGGCCCAATCTCCACCAAAGGCAAGAGGTACGTGTGCCCCTCCATCTTCTAAAATGATGAACATTCAGTTCTCTATGCAGTATTGGTTTCACGCGTACACTGATGAATGATTTAAGTCTAGAAATTCAGATTTGCCAATTGTTTAACAAATGCATCTACTGTTTTATCATGGGTAGGATCGATTCTGATATCTGAATGAGTAAGAAAAAACTTGGAAACATTCAGCAAACTGGTGTTTGGAACTTTTGACACCTCCACTTCTCTTTGTTTAGTGCGGTCTGTAAGGTATGAGATGTAAACTGTAGTATATGCTACAGCAGTGCAAGACACCGTCACAATCACCAGTATTTTCTAAGTATTTATATTGAATTTTCCATAATACCATGTTGCGGCAAAGTTCACAAAAGAAAATAATCCAACTTGTACTTTTTTGTAAAGTATGAAATTGTCCCACCGGAACGGTCCATAAATTTTGAGTATCAAGCTGATCAATATATGATTGCTACAAGCTATTTTAGTTACTTAAGGGAAACAACCTAGTTATGGTTGAGTAATGGATATGGTGATACATATAATCAGGTTGTGTAGCCCATCTGCCGATGTAACTTGTAAGATGATTCACTTACTAAATTTTTGGACATGAGAGTATGTTGCAATATTTTTGGGACTCTCACTATCATTGTTCAATTGAAAACTGTAAAGCAAAACAGAGGAAAATATCTTGAAATTTTATCAAGTTGTGTGTGCATATAATGGAGAACAGAGGAAAAGTTTGCAGCAATAGAGAACAAATTTTTTATCATGATAAGAAAAATCATTTCATCTTGCAAATGAAAATATCGTTTTTCTTATGAGACATGATTTATCTGACTAGTAACATGAATCTTACTTTGATGATATGTGGTTTTCAGACATGGACCATGAGGAGCATGATGAGTACCACTGCGTGGTTAGGAAGACCTTTAGAAGTGAGGAGGAAGCACGACCTGCCGAGAGCGTCCTTGAAGCATATCACCACAGGAACTCATCAGGACAGAAGTGAATACAAGAAGGATGCGGCTATCTAGAGTCTGAATCAGCTACACGTACATGCTCTTGGTTGAATCTGTTGATGCAATGATGCGATTTGGTCCAGTGATCATACCAGAGACTATGTTCTGTTTGTTCTTTCGAGTTGTTTGTTAGTGATCATGAAAAGCAGTACTAAATATCAGGGATTTGCTGATTTGCCTCATGTATCATGTTTGAATTTCCTCGAGTATAATTTTTCTAGTGGATGGTCAGTGCATCACTGTCATATTGTTCCTTAGCTGAAGAATTCACAAAGTTAAACTGCAACCCAAAGCTACTGTCATCGTGTTGGAAGATCATCATTCCAAAGCGAAAAAGGTCCGTTCAAATCTGGGACAAGGAATAACAGTTTATTTACAATAAGGACCTCAAAATGCAAAGATCTTATTACAAAGAACTTGCAAATAATGGTTCTCCGGATGTGCAATCTGAGACGTAAGAAAAATTATCTACTATTAATTAGGGCCCCAACAATGGTGGCACATACAAGATGTAAACTTTGATATTAATATTTCAACACTGCATGCGTACACTGTGGGATTTGAGCGATGTACCGGACTACAATCGTCAAAAGCATGTCGCACTGCAAGTTCGCGGCGAGCGCATTAGAGCACCGACAGATCACAATCGTCAAAGGCAGGTGATCCATGACGACTGAAACACGATATGGATCCTCTCATTGACGTATTAAAGAAAAATATTTGAACCTACAAAGAACCACACATGCATAATTTACAAATAATTTGCATGCGATTAATCTTTTTTTTCAATAAAATGAGTAAAACGGAGATCATTCAATTGACATACTTACAGGATCGCTGGGCCGCCATCGTACCTCTGGGTGCAGCAACGAATTTGTAGATGAGAGGATTCGTAGGTCACGACGTTGTCTCTAGATGTAGAAGAAAGGTCTGTAGGTAAAAGATGGTTAATGTTGGGCGGCGGTTTCGTTTAATCATGGTTTGTTGCCATGGAGAAGGAACGTCATGAAGGTAAGAGGATGGTACAAAATCACGAGATAATTAGTTTGATTGTTTCCTAAAATAATGCTTAACGATTATCTAGGGCAAGCACCCATATGCCGTCTTGGGCCAAGGCCCATCTGTGGGAAGTGACGATTTTAGCACTAGTATGATCCGTATTAGTCCTCTTTTTGGCACTAGTATGATTTTTTGTGAACCTTTGGATGGATAAAAATAGAGGGCTGTCATTGATTTGAGGGTACTATAAAACACCTCATAATCAAACTAGATGCATGTCAAAGCCCCAAAATGCACGGCTAGCAGCTTAATTAGCATGCTACCCGGCCGACATCGATCCTCTAGAGGCGCTAATCAGCTAACTCATCATCACCGGATTAGCATCTTCCACGCGATTACTAGCTTCCAAACTCAACAGCCACATGCATGTGGTCTGCACTCTGCAGAGGCGATCGACCGAACGTGTGCAGGCAGCATAAAACTGGAACGATGCCCTCTCATTTTGTCCTGGTGCCTCGGAATCTGCATTATTCTCGAGCTAAGCCTCTCCTCTCGATGACACGCAGGCTACGAAGCCGCATGCGCCGCTCCGCTGCCGGCCGGCCGGCGCCTTTGGCTGGACTCGGATTGCCCGTCGTATGTGGCGGCGAATGATCTTGGCTGATTGCCATCTCATCGATCTGATGCAGTGCATGCTTTGCAATGGTGTGCAGGATACTGCGCCACGCAGGCATGTCGATCCATGTGATGCGTGCCCATCTGATCATCATCAGGTTACTAACAAAGAGAGTACGTAGGAAAGATTAGCGCACTTGGTTAGGTGCAGAGGATGTGGAGTATGCAGTTTCTGATTGGGTTGAGCATAGGTAGCTGAGTGGCATGGTAAGTAAGTTCAAAGTTCAGAAAGGTTCTACAGTAGGAATCCCAAACAATCTTAGGGACTCTTTGGTTCAAAGGATTTTTAAAGGAATTTCATAGAATTTCAATCCATAGGAGTCCATTTGGTTCAAAGGAATGAATCCTCCAAAATTCATATGGAATGCTTTCCTACACTACAATTTCATAGGAATTCTAGCAAGAGGTTAGACCTTATGAAAAAATTCCTATGAGTCTATGACAACTATTACTTGTAGCCAAGTCTATAAAAAATTCCTGTGTTTTTCCTATGCTACAACCAAACAACTAGTATAATTAATTTCTGCGTTTTTAATTCATGTAGGATTTTACATGGCATGACATTCTATTCCTACGTTTTTCCTATTCCTGTAGTTTTCAAATCCTGTGAACCAAAGAGCCCTTAAATGCACTTTCTTCGCGTGGCTCGCCGTCTAAAATCGGTTGTGGACTTCAGACCGCCTCGCCATCCGTGGGTGACCGCATCAGCCTGTCTGCCAGCTATGCAGAGGCGCTCCTGAGACCGGAAGACACCTGCTATTCGAATGCCGCTACGCCAAAAGGATCTGGAACGAGGCCGCGTCCTGGCTACACTGCCCAGCGATCATCCATGCTCTACAATCAACAAAACCGACCATCTTAGAATACTGGAAGACCCTTGCAGCTCTGCCTTCGCCCTCTCGTAAAAGAATGCAAACGGCAATCATCCTCATCACGTGGGAGATCTGGAAGGAGAGGAATGCCAGAATCTTCAACAACAAGTTCTCTCCGCCGACCCTACTTCTCCTGCGCATAAAGGAGGAGAGCAAGAACTGGATCCTTGCAGGCGCAAAAAAGCTTGCCGAGTGTGTGGCCTAATGGGTTTTTTTATCTCTTTTTTCGCTTTCGTGGTACACTAGGGTTTCGGGACTGTCCTTAAACCCGCGGTTTTTTTGGAACTTGGCTTCCTTTGTCTTTGCTCCTTCTATATCAATATAAAAGGCAAAACTTTTACCTTATTTCAAAAAAAAAGAAATTCAGGAAAAGGAAAAAAGTAAGATGCAGAGAAATTGACAGGGACAGGCCGAGACGCGTGGTGCGGCCTCTCGCCTGAAGTTGGAGAATCCCCAAACCAATCAACCGCCATCCATGAGCGGAGCAGAGCTAGCAAGAAAACCTGTGGACGTTCTGTTCTGCCCGCTCACCCAGCCCCTGCCGCTCCCAAGAACTCCGCCGCGTTGTTTCCTTGATCACCAGCAAAGCAGGGGGGCGGCCATGGCCATGGTTGCGTCCACCTCCATCGCGTACCACAAGGTCAGCAGCCCCCCCCCCCATGATACGGTCTGTTCGATCGGGCGATCGGCAAGAACGATGAGCTAGCTGACATCCTGCATGCTTCTGCCATTATTTGCAGCCGCGCCTGGCGGTGTTGTGCAGGAAGAAGGACCGGCCGGACAGGGAGCTGGACCGGGAGAAGAAGGAGCACAAGTACCCGTTCAAGGTCGTCGAGATCACGCCGCCGCCGCGATGCCTCGGCGTCCGCTGCTTCCCGACGGTAACTACACCGTGTGCATTTTTGTCCCTATTTTCTTTTGAATACTGAGGCCGCAGCTAGTGGCGTGAGCTGTGCATCAGGGAAGCAGAACATGTTAAGCTAGACTAGACTCGGAATTCCTTCTTTCTGACAGTACGTTAGAGCATTCGATGTAGCGCATCCTTGTGTTAAGAAAAAAGAGATGTAGCCCATCCTAGACCTACAAAGTCTCAAACAAATATTTCAAATTTTCCGGTAAGAACTCATCCTATCTTTGGATCGCAAAATTGAGAAACACACGGAGAACACGGGAATACCATAGATTTGTCTATACAAAACCGAAAATTGTAAACACATTTTTTTTCTTTCAAAACTAGTCGTTTGAATGGAATATATACAAATTTGATGGGCGTGAAAATACAATCCATAGAAATCTGAGTAACACCATTACTTTAATCCAAAGACACAATGCATAAGAAACAATTCTAGGGACTAGAATTCTACAATATTCTTATGAAATCGATGCAATAAAAAAAGAGGGTCACCGTGTTACGGTTTGCAAGCTAAGAATGACATATGCATCATGACGTATTCGATGCAAGCGCTCATACTCTGCATATCCATCCATTGTGGCGTGGAACGAGTTTGTTGGAAGAAATTCAATAAGAATGACATTCTCGTACTCTGAATATTCATCCATCGAGGTGTGGACCGAGTTCATTAGAAGAAATTCAATAATAAAATGGTCGCTTAGTAGTGAGCTAAACTGTAGCAACATATTTTTATATATGAAAAGTGACTCAAAGTCAGGGAAAGTGTTTGCAAAAGTCAGAGGATCCGCTCCGTGCAAAAAGGGGTGTCGCTCAAGATCAATAATCAATTTGTAATCTCATTGTGCAAGAATCCAGTTCATCACGACATGATCAAGCACATAGACACACGTTTCCACTACATCCAGGAGTGCATTAAGCAATAGATGATCGAAGTTTAGCATGATGAATGCGGTATTTTTGACAAAATCGGACCCTCTTGAGTAACTTAACACATGTATGACCTGTTCTCAAAATTGTTTTCGAATCTAGCCTCTTGAGATCAGTGTCAAAGAGGATCTAGCTCGTTCGGCACCATTCACAAAGTCTCATAGTTTTTCTGAGGACTTAACAAAATTAAAAGGGGATTCGGCCGTCAGCGCCAAAGAGAATGACGTTGTTACTCTCTTGAGCCGACCTCATGGGTCAGATTTGAAAATAGTTTCAGAGAGAGTGCAGAATGGAGATTAGTTTCGATGTGAGGCCATGACGAGGAATGCCCCCATCAATACCCATGGTTACTAGCCTAGGATAAGAGTTTATGAGGTAGAGAACGCGTAGTGTTGGTAGATTCGTCGGCTGACAAGCGGGATTTACCCAGGTTCGGGGCCTCGAGTGAGGTAACACCCTTACGTCCTGCTTATCTATTATTAATTGTGAATATGCGGTGAGTACAGGGGTCTAGCGAGATGTCGATCTTGCTAGGGTTTGGTGATTATGATTGGCGTGTCCTTGATTGGCCACCCTCCTGTCCTTTATATAGTGGTACAGGTTTCGGGTAATAACCGACTAGAATTACAAATATGAAAAGTACAACCGACTATGTTATTTATGCTAAAAGTTTTTGATTTGGTCTTCGCTTGTTGGGTTTCTTCAATCTATTGACAATTGTGTTTTAGTCATTACGTGCACCAGGTACCCACACGAATGGGTACCCGTTTGGTATTACCTCGTCAGGCCATATTTTACATCAAAAAAATATGTGAATGCGAACGACATGTTTGCTGACATTCTTACCAAGTCACTTGGTACAGAAGTTCATCGAGATGAGAAAGAAAATCAAAGTGCAAGAACTGAATAAAAAAATCAATTTAAGAAGGTGGATGTACAATTTAGTCTTTATTTACCAGATAGAGTACGTGTAGGCTTAGAAATAAGTATGAGTCATATAAGCACTACGATTTGTAGTACTACCTCTGAGCCAGTTTAGTAGTTTAGTTGTCGTACAAAGTGTACAATGTTGGTTCAACATTCCGCCATACCTTACAGATCAAAGGAGTACTAGTGTCTTAGTTCACATGGAGAGTATAAGCATCAGCTTTCAAATAACGAAAACAGAAAGAATTATATGAGACAAGATGGACACAACACAAGCAAATGGACACAATACAAGCATGTGTCAATTCCAAAACTATTTTCAATCTTCCTTTTTTTGTTGTCATATCAATCCAACTAAAACTAGCTAGCTTATATGTACGACAACCTACGGGTACAAGATCGATCAGCTACTTGTATACATGTGTGGCCGGCTAAATTGATATAGTGCTCCAAAACCTACAGATGTTAGTGGTTTTATAACAAACTTTTGTACATTTTATTATCCATTTTTTCAACATACGGCCTTCACTATATAATATCTATTGTACATGCCTAGTATTCTAAACCACGTTTTTAATCATATACAAAATATGCTAGATTCTTTTCGTGGAATTTTTACATTTATTATTGCATATAGATTGACGCTCATTTAAAGACAATTTGGATTGTAAAGTACGCTTATTTCTCGTAATATTTAGCATGAGAATTTCCTTTAAACAGAGTTTCTGTTGAAGTCGAAAAAGTCAAATATACAACCACGTATTATTTTGTTCATTTACATACGTTGTAGCATACTTGTTGTTACATTTGTTTTAGTAGTGTGTTTAGTAAGCTTAAATATTTTGGTAGAGAGCTCTAGAGCATGCATGTGTAACTGTTTTATTGACCGGGCTTCGTAGAAATAGGTTATCTAGCTTGATGAAACTCAATACAAAGCTCACAGAAGTATCTTGAAGCAGTTTTGTCTCACAAGCATACAACTGGCTTGCAATGTGTGTTTTGTTCATATTTGGCATCATCAATATAAACTTTTATATTTGTTCGTTGCCCTTTGATCTACTTTTTGGCTCACCTAACTCACCCACAAGGTCATGCCTAGAAGTTTTTGAGATATAAAAAATGTCACATGTAGGGTGTGAAATAATTGTATATGTGTACATTTTGGTAAAAAGTAAGAATAATAATATGCCATGAAAACTTTTTTTTCACACATTTATTAAAAAAAATCAAAGGTCGCAATCAGCCATATTGTTTTGCATAGGTATACTACAATCCACATCCTAGTTTTTGTATAAAACATATTCCTAGTTTTTGTTCATTTATTCGTAAGGAGCTATAACTGTGGTAACTGTTGCAGTCTCCTACCAAGACACACATGTCCATAGGATGCAGTAAGACAATACTAAAACAATCTATATATCTCAAATGCTTGAAGGTGGCAAAGAACACGGAAAAGAATAACATTGTTAAATGTCTTTTTAAAGATGTGAACCCTCTTTTTTAGATGGAGATGTGAACCCTCTTTTTTAGATCGAGATGTGAACGTTTAGGAGGGGGATGGGGAGGGGGGAAACGGGTCGTACATATGGGTGTCACAAGGCATCTCATCCATCTTAGTTTTCTTTTTGCATAACTATTTTTACATCAGTGGGACGAACGGTGGAACAAGCTCAACCAACAACATTTATATGGTGGTGCACCCTTGTAATCTCTGTTTTGGGTCAGCCACTTGAATGAGCGACTTTCCACATTATAACTGACATTCCAGAACGTGTGTCAATGTTGGGAGTGGGAGGTTCTATACATGTACCCAAGCAATCTGGGTGATTGAGAACACCCTGTGTAAGTGTTGGTTGGTAGAAACTACGGTGCAATTTAGCTAAACTAAATCTGATTTGCTAGCACTCTGCTCAAGGTAAACAAAATTTAATGCTACATTGACTTTTCCCCTGTTTTAACTCATTGTGTGTCATTTTTCTGAATTCAGCCCATAAATATACCTTTAATGTTCTCTCCATACGCGGTGTTACTTCCCTTAATACCAAGATGTATAAATTTAATCAAAAGTCGGTCTTAAACCGGCGTTGATCAAATATATACAATGTATGGTACATCTTTCGATATTGATTCGATATTATTGTTGTTTGTATTTTTGTATATAAAAGCGATCAAACTTAGAAATGGTATACGACTTCTTATTGGTTGATATGTGCCCTGGGCAGCTGATCAATTCTCTTAAATTCGTATATCTCATTTTTTAAATGGACATAATAGTGTTGAAATTCAACAACAATGTTTCATAGGGAAAACACATTCCCTTGCTTGATGCACAAATTTCTTATTCTAAACTTGTGTACGACCTATGCATGCCCCTACCCCTAAATTGTGAGCTAAATATCAATGATCTCACTTATTTGCATCCATTCGAAGCACCCCTTAATGTTTCTCTCTAAGTAATGGTAGGATGAAGTCGAGCTTGAAGAAAAGGTCTAACTTGCTTGCTATGGAATTTTCTAACTTACATGTTAACTTTGCTCCGAATGGTGGCAACAATCATGCGACAATATCCAAATTCAAGAGGCAAAACCCAAATTCAAAAACTTACATTTATGTGTTCTTTTACTTGTGAACAAAATACAAAAGCCAAAAGCAATACCAAAACGAATACACCGTACATATGTGTTTCTCTCCAATTTTCTTTCTACATGCTTGTGCTCACCCTGACATATATATATTGTTGCCCCTTAAAAAAAAGACTAATATATGTTGTTGTTTCATGGATGATGATCATGCGGTGGACAGAACATCCACTGCGGGGAGAGCGTGACGATCGAAGGGCAGGCGTACACGGTGTCGGCGGTGACGCACCGGTACCAGCTGCGCAAGGGGCGGTATGAGCCGAGTGAGAAGCGCCTCGACGTCCTCTCCACCGGCAGATACATCCTCAACCTCTACCTCCACAACCTCCTCGACAAATCATAGCTCTCTCTCTCGGTATAATAATCCTGACAAATTTGTTAATTACCAGTAGCACTTGAGCTCTGTAAAGGCCGGCCGCCCGCACGCATGATCGATCTAATACTTGATCGATGTATTTTGTACTTTTGTCTCATGGACCAGAACGTACTGTCATACACGAATAAGTTGATGCTGCTTTGAGTACATATACTGTATATATCATCTAGACTGTTGCTTCCAAACATGAAACTTTTGAACTTAAACTTCAGTAAACCAACTGTGAACCCGTGCAAGCATGCATCATTTTTCTTCCTATTGCGATCGAGGATCTGGCTCTTGTTCGGAGTGTTCACTCCAGCCATGACGGGTCTACCATTTTCGCGACGGCGATGCTACATTACGCGCGCCTGATTTCACCTTTGTCCTACATACTGAACTAAATCGTGGACACGCCTCTATCAGACCTGCGTAGATAGAGTAGATAAGGCAAGGATCCAGACACAAAAAAGGTTCATCGCCCGCAAAGAAGAAAAGGCCATCAAGATAAACCAACTCATATCGTACAGGGTGTAAAGATGGATGGAACTAGTTGCCATTAGTATGCTGACTTTTTTTTTTTGAGGGCAACTACGGCAGGCTAAAAGCCTGCCTGAACCTTTTTTATAATTTTCCAGTAACTTTACAAAGCTGAAGAGCTCAGAAACGAAAAACAAAACAGAGCAAAGCAAAGCAAAAAAATCTGGAGAAAACTAATCTAAAGGAAGGGAAAAACCACTAATCTAAGAAGAAAAAACTATAGTCTAAAAGGCTAAGAGACTAATAAGTGGAAAACAAATTCGGCGCCGTAGCAGCAGAAAAACTCTAAGAGCCTAAGAACGTCTATAAGACTAAAACCCCAAAAGGCTGCTGGCTATACAAAAGCAGCAAGGTTTGAGAATCTAATGCTCCATTCTAGAAGCAGTTGTTTGTCTTCCGGTTTGGAGCAGCGGAAGGACCAGAGAGCGAGGTCCGAGGAGCATCTTCGCATGACAATCGACATAGGCTCGAGAATTGCGTTGAAGACCTTTGCATTTCGACGTTTCCATATATTCCAAAGAGCTGCGATCAGAACAGTGGACCGCACCTTAGAGTGTGGCGCTTCCCAAAGATCTTGAATAGCTTCGCATTGAGAGACATCCTGATGTAAGGCAGGAACGGCAATCCAGAACGGTTCAATCGACCTGCAGTGAAGGAAAAGGTGTTCCGTAGACTCCGACATAGCACAGAAGGGGCAGGTGTCCGAGTTAGCCAAGCCCTTCCTGAAGCGACGCAAATTGGTGAACAGCCGCAAGCGAGCAGTCAACCAAATAAAAAGGCGGCATCTGTTCGTTGCAAAATTCCTCCAAGTCGGTATTGCGAAGTGAACGCCCGGCCTTTGGTGGAAAGCAAAGGCGTAAGCAGACTTAGTGGTTAAGGTCTTCCTTGTGAGCCACCCAACTCTAACGTCCTGAACCTGCGAGTTTAGATTTACCGAGGACAACATGGATTGCAGAGAGCAGAGCTCGGAGGCAGCTGCAAGGGACAACCTAGGCTGGAGAGCAAGATTTAGGGTAGAGACAGATAAGGCGTGAGCAACCGAGCAGTTCGGTTTTGTGGAGTGAGAGTATAAGGCAGGGAATTGGTTGGCAAAAGACTCGTTTGAAAACCACCTATCTAGCCAAAAGGAAGTGCTAGAGCCCGAGCCCACGGAGACCTTAGTGGCCGAACGGAAGAACTTCAGACAAGAGATAAGATCTTTCCAAACCGGCGTGTGGAGTCTGTGGACATCTCCAATATCCTGGTCTCCAAGCCAACCATAGCGCGAACTAAACCAAGTTTCCCAAGGAGCGTCACCCGGGTTGTGAATTTTTTGAAGGTGCTTAATGAGCAGGCAAATGTTCCTAGTACGAAGGCAAGCGAACCCTAAACCCCCTTTTTCAAAAGGTGCGCAGACCTCATCCCAGGCGACGAGACATTGCCCACCATTTACCTGGTCCTTTGCCGCCCAAAAGAAAGAGCGGCAACGCTTATCAAAGGTGATGATTGTGCCGACAGGAAGTAAGATGGCACCCATAGCATAGGCTAGGAGGGATTGCAAGCAAGTTTTGATTATCGTCGCCCTACCCGCAATATTAAGAAGTTTTCCCTGCCAACCCGCAAGACAAGGGGTCGAGCGTTCAATAATCTGGTTAAAAGCAGACAACCTAAGTTTGTGAGTTGATAAAGGGAGGCCAAGGTAAGTCTGCGGGAAAGAAGCGACGGAGCAACCCAAGATTGATGCCAAAGTGGCCGCTTGATCTTCCGCAACATGAATTGGAGCAAAAGTACTTTTGTCGAAGTTAATGGTCAACCCCGTGGCGGAAGAGAAAGAGTCCAGAACGGCCTTAAGGTTAGTAAGGTCCTCCACACCCGGGCGGATAATAATAAGAGTGTCGTCGGCGTATTGAAGAACGGGGCAAGGCAAGTCATCTACAAGAGGGTGGTGAAACTGACCGAGTGAGGAGGCTTGATGAATTTGTTCACGAAGCACCTCTGCCACCTGAAGGAACATGTAAGGAGATAGCGGGTCGCCCTGCCGAAGCCCTTTTTTGCAGGTGAACCAAGGACCCGGTTTGCCGTTCAGAATGATTGCCGATTGACCAGAGACATTAAGGTCAGAAATCCAATTGCACCAATGCAAGGGAAAACCTTTCGCAAGAAGAATCGCATGTAGGGCTTCCCAAGATATGGAGTCAAACGCCTTTCTGAAGTCCAGCTTGATAACAATAGCCGGGGCTTTTCTCTTGTGACAAGATTGAACAATGTCAGCGGCGTAAATGAAGTTTTCTGAAATAGATCTGCCTTTGATAAACCCTGTTTGGTCTGGGTGGATTAAGTTTGGGATTAAAGGCTGAAGGCGATTAGTAAGGCATTTGGAGCAAAGTTTCACACAAAAATTTTGGAGCGTGATTGGTCTGAATTTGTCAGGGGATGTAGCGCCTAACTGCTTCGGCAACAGGCAAATGTAGGCTTTGTTAATGCGCTTAAGGTCAGCCTCCGATCTATGGAAGTCATTAAGAAGGGTCAGCAGGTCAAATTTTACAAGATTCCAATTTTCACGGTAAAAAGCTGGTCCAAAACCATCCGGACCAGGGCTCGCGTTCACATCCATTTGTAAAGTTGCCGTCCTAATTTCATCCAACGAGAACGGGGCAATTAACGTATTACCTTGAGACTGGGTTAGCGAGTAGTTACTAAATAGAGATGGGAGATCAATTATAGAGGGTGTGGCCACCGACGTAGAACCCACAAGGTTTTTGAAAAAATCTAGAAGAATTGCTTGTTTCCCCGAGTGAGAGAAGACCGAGACGCCAAGGACGTCTAGGACCTTGATTTGATTACGCCGAAGACGGTTCGAGGCACGCGCGTGGAAATAAGCCGAGTTTTCATCACCAAGTTGACATTCCCTAATTTTTGCCCTTTGCCTCCAGAAGCTAGCACGAATTTTGTTAAGATCGTGCAAGGCCTTCAAGACTAAAGAACGGAGAACTGACTCGAGGTTGTGAAGGGGGCGAGCTTCTTCAAGCTTGTCAAGGAACGCGATAACGGTGTCGCAATTTTTTGCAAGGGAAAGAGGCGAGAGGTGTTGCTTGGCCCAAGACTTCGCCATGGAACGAACTCGTTTCAGTTTTAAGCAAATCCTACCCGTGTTGCCTAGGGCCTGGTGTCTTGCGGAAAGACCTACACTAAGCCAGTTCTGAATAGTACTGTCGCGGAACCTAGGGTTTTTAAGGAGAAAATTGTTGAGACGAAAAATGTCCGAACGAGGGATCGAGGTAGAAGCAGTCAGGCTTAGAGGGACATGGTCAGAGGTAGACCTAGTACGAGAGGTAAGAGTCGTGTCCGGGATGAGAAAACTCCACTCAGTGGACACAAAGGCCCGGTCCAGCTTAACCAAAATCGGGGAACGTTGGTTGTTGGACCAAGTGTACAGACGATCAAGAAGAGGAATTTCAATTAGCTGTAGCAAATCAATAAGATCAGCAAACATGTCAGCTTCACGATGGTTAAAAGCGTCGTTGGACCTGTCCTCTGGAGTCAGAGTCATGTTAAAATCGCCAATAATGGTCCAAGGCCCGTTAACGAAAGAGCGAAGACTAGCCAACTCCTCTATAAAGTTTGTTTTAAGATCATAAGCACAGGGACCGTAAACGTTAGTAATGGAGAAAGAAAGGTTAGTAACTCTCGAAGAGAATTTAGTAGTAAGTGAGAAGTCTCTTTTGATGACCGAATCACAAGCAAAATCTTGGTCATTCCAAGCCGTGAGGATCCCACCCGATGCGCCATCGGACGGAATAAAGTGGAAAGAACGGGCATTCGGGGGGAGGAAAGATGCGGCTTTGAAGGAGTCGATGCACTCCAGCTTCGTTTCTTGCATGCAAATGAAATTAGGCGCAGGAGAAGAGATGGCAGATTTAACATCTAAACATTTTTCAGAATGTCCGAGACCACGCGTATTCCAGAAAGCTATTTCAATGGCAAAATTCATGGGTTCACCTTGAGGCACCATGAGTTGCCTGACCCAGAGGCAGGAAAACGCCGATTACTAAAGATACAACATCCAAAAGAGAAGGCCCCAAGCCCAAAGGGCCTAGCTAAGAGGTACATAAGATTACGGAGTCTACAAGCCAAAATAAGAGAGGGCCAAAGCCAGAAAGGTAAAGCTACGTGGTACAAAGGATTACAACAGATATCACGAACCGCACCACGTACAGACCAAAAAGGGGCAACGAGAAGATAGTAGGGTAGCGTGGGTAGACTAAACATTGGCACCATCTATCACCGCGGAGAAAGAGTCCTCGCTAATGCCGCACGCAGAGGCGAGCTGGACGAGGTCGACACGAGGCAGAGGGTCAGGGTAGACCGAAGCGAGGTCCAGAAGCTCGTCACGAGGAAGCACGGCGTGAGCCACTTTCTTGCCACCGCCTTCCATGCTAATCTTCTTGCGCAGCTTGGCTCTGTCCAGGATCGTGAGGTGGTGTTGAGGTAAGATCGAAGCCAGCCGAGGGCTGCGTCGAGCAGGGTCGCCCGTAGACGGGACAAGAACTTGATCAGTCAGCAACGGCTCCTCCTCCGCGAACGCGACCCCCGAGTCAGGCGACGGCGGATCCGCAAGCAGCAGAGCAGGCCTTGAAGGCGCAGGACCGATGATGGTTTCCGACAGCAAGCAGTCCGCGTCCACCTCAGACAGCATACCCGCGGCGACGTCAGGATCCCTGCACACAACCTGAATAGAAAGCAAGGGGGCCTTGAGGGGACCAACAGTGGCTATATCAGTTAGCCTACCGATGGAACAGGTAGCAAAATTAGCCACAAGCAAGTCACCAGAACCTCGAGGCTGCATGGGGATGCGGTAGAAGCCAGATTCACCGTTGGCCCCGGTGACCAGCACCTCATAGTACCCTGGGAAAGCTCTGACCTCGACATTGACTGGCTTGGCGTGGATTGGAGCCGCCCTAACAAGAGGCTGGTAGGACCCCCACATGGTGCCACCGTTAGGCATGTGGTGGCGACTGAATAAAGCTATATATACAGCGATACAAATTGTTCAACAATTTCATCTCACGGATCTCCATGTGCATGTGAGGAAACCAACTCACTATGTCGACACCTGGTGATCATTGATGACTCCTTCATTGGATGTCCGCACTCACTATACTAGTGGTGGAGCCATCAAAGTCTGGGTAATGTCTACAAATCATGCCACTAATCATACTTTGTTCATGCAAATTATTCCTATAATCCACTTTCTAAGTGTAGTGTTACAAGAGAGTTGAGCAGCTTACCGCCCGGGCATGTCTGCACTCTACTGTGCATGCTCACACAAGTATCATGACGGCACACATCCGATCACGGATCGACCATTATGAACCAGGGTTTCAAGCACACCAAATGTCCGCTCAACATTCTCCGTCACACTCTCTTGTTGTTTGATATATCAAAAAAGAGAAATGCTTCGGTGCTTTCCCAAAAAACATGTTGCACGAATTTTAAAGCAAATCGATGGTTATGATTAGGGGTGGGGATTAAAAGTGTTAATCCCACATGATTAGTACTCTCTTTGATCACTTTGTGAACCTACTCATAGCCGTCGATGTGCTTTAAAATTCGTACAACTTATTTTTTGGGAAAGCACCGGAGCACTTCTCATCAAAAAATAAATAACCTAAAGCTATATGGATAATGTACACGAGGTCTCATAATTGGTCGTTGGAGCATATGTCCTTCAACAAGTTTAGAATGCACACGAGGTTGATGTCATTTTGATATCCATCAAACAAAGAGTCAATCAATGAACGAAGCCGTCACACCTTGATCTAGCAAAACGCACGAAATTGGAACCTACCGCTCATGCAAGGCGGTAGGGGCACGTGAGGTGAGGTCGCCCAAAGCAAGCACCGGGGTGGACCGGCAGGCGCCTCTCCCACCCACGTCTCCCTGACGTGGCAGCCCCAAACCGCCACACACATCCATGATCCATCCCCATCCGGTGTTCCCCGCAAGCCATCCATCCACCTGGGTCCATCCAGCCACCCGCGCCCCCGGAAGCCGCAACACCCACACAGCGCATACGCCTGTTCCACGGATCAACTCCCGCTCCCCACGCCCACGCCACGACAACAACGCACCGCGAGTTAGCACCAACGTGGCTGACAGGCTCTAATGGCGCTAAGGACCTACGTGTCCCGTGCCTGCGTGCAGCGAGAGTCGCCGACCTGACTCACCTCTCGCGCTAGTACTTGGGAAGTAAGCAAAGAAGAAGAGCTGCTAATTAGTTTCCAAATCCCTAATTATATTTGCTAAGCACCGGCGAATAAATGTGATTAGCGGGCGGGCCCATCGCAAAGGATAGCTAGCCCGATAAATAAATAAATAAACGGAACTCCCTCTCCCCTGCGCTCGCGTCCCCGTCTCGCCTCGCCCCAACGCACCGCGCCCGTGATCCGCCCCGCCGCGCCGCCTCCGATCTCCGCAGGTAGGTACCTACCTATCCACCAACCCCCGATCGGCAGCTCAGATTCGCTCGATTCGGGCCGCCGCTGATTCGATTGTGTGTGCGTGTGCTCCAGGGAGGGCGCGCGGAGGAGGAGGGCAGAGGGGAGATGGCGGCGGAGGACGCGGCGAGGTCGCCCACCAGGATGCTGGCGGAGGGACATCTGCGGGTCGCCACGGGCGGGGGCGCGCCGGCCGACGGAGGGATCGCCGTACGACACCTCCCGCACCACCACGCCGCAAAGAAACCAGCAGGTGATTGCTCTGTACCCACGACCTATGCTGTCTGTCTATAGCGTCGGATTATGTTAGTATGCTGTGAGAAAGTATCGGTCTGGGAATCGGGAGATAGGGGGGGCTGGGATCGTAGACACCGGGAATGTTCAGCTAAGCTGGGAGCTATGGCGCCCTCCAGACTGTACAGGCTGATTTGGTGATGCTGCGAAGGAGACGTGATAGATTTAGCTGCCCTTCCATGCGTTCACAGTGTTTACTAATAAGGAGTATCATGGTCCAACTCCATATAGGGTGATTTGATTTTGGGAGCACAGTGTTTACTAACCGAGATGATAGTTTGCGGGCCTGTTATGTGCACTATGTTGTACTTCAGGGTGGCGGGAAAAAGAAATGCCGCTTGATCCTTGTTCGGTTTGATGTCGGTGGAGTCCCGATCTAGTACGTCTGTGATGGTCGGTGGTGGTTTCTGGTACTTCTTGGTGGTTCCTTTCCTGTACGAAAGGGGTCAAGAGTTGGAACCTAGTATTTCAGCTGAACATATGTTGTCATCAGGGGTTGCCGACAAAGTTGAAACATCTCACCGTACACAGCAACAGTACACGACGCCGCTTGCTTTTATTGGACTTCAGTGGTTGCTGCCCAGTTTGGTCATGCAATTGGTAGTGGGTTTGTTGGGTTCGATATGCTGATCTGAGTATTGTCGTTGTGCTCAATATTCATAGGGGTCGTAAGCTTGCACTTACTAAAAGCTTGCATCCGTCACAGTTTCTGCTAGTTTTGGTTGCCTGCTCTTAATGGAATGGCTCTAAATTGTTCCATATGCAACATGCTAATGGATTCGGACGAATCTGCATTTGTCGGTTTCGATATAGTCCAGTAACTTCGATGCGACCACTGCTCTTTGTTTTGTTTCCATTATTGGTCTGTATTTCTATCTATGTGTTTTTGAACATGTGGTGAAAACTGAAAGTGATCAATGCATAATCTCTAATTAAGGGATCTGATCATTATTTTTCATAAATGTCAACTACCATAGTCCATATATTGAGCAGCTCATGCTATATACAACACCTACTTTATAGGGTTAGGTACGTTATGCACAACCTGAATCCATAGATATCAGAAGGGGATCTTTTAGAGGTGAGATGAGAATATTTTCGGTGATGATCATGCAAATGTTATGCGCATGTATGACATAGTCATCAATTTTTTATTTGACATGGCTGTTTAGAAAATTATTGTTGTGTACACTAAATTCATTTGTAGCGAGTCATATCCATCCTTGCATTAGCACGCCTATGTGTAATGTTGTGATCATTTGGCATTTCCGTACAATACCAGGCCCTACGACTGAAACTGTTGTATTGATATTAAGTTATTAACTGTGAACATTGATAGAGAGGTTTGATCGCACATTTTCCAAAACATCGTCTTTCTAAATGGAGTTGGTAAGTATCTTGGCCCTTTGACATGCTGGCCTTATTGGTTTTAGATGTAATTAATCAAAATTGAAGACAATATGTAATTTTTCTAGTGTTACACCTGTGTGGATATGCCATTAGGTTATATTTGGAAAATACTATCGTTTTGTTAATAGTTCATATGGGTATTGCTGTAACTCTGTGGATGCTTCTTTCAGAATGTCTTGGTGGGAGAAATGAAGAAAACAACCATGGAGATGCAGATTTTTCACCATCCCAGGAGTTGGACAAATTAGTTAATGGGAATAATAAGGTTTGACCTGTGTACTCGCTGTGGTATTACCAACATTTATTTTCTGTTAATATGACATTATAATCTAACGATGCTTCACTGCAAAATGCAGGTTCCTGCTACATTAGATGCATATAGGAAGCTTGTAGTTCCAGTTATTGAGGAGTATTATAGTACAGGAGATGTGCAACTGGCAGCTTCCGAGCTAAGGAGTCTTGGATCCGATCAGTTTCACAATTACTTTGTGAAGAAGCTCATATCCATGGCAATGGACCGCCATGATAAAAAAAAAGAAATGGCGTCAGTTCTGCTGTCTGCCTTGTATGCTGATCTATTGGGTTCCTCCAAGATGAGTGATGGTTTTATGATGCTTCTAGAGTCAATAGAAGATCTATCTGTGGATATACCAGATGCTATTGATATCTTGGCTGTGTTTATTGCACGTGCTGTTGTTGATGAAATACTGCCTCCTATTTTTCTCACTCGAGCCAGGGCATTGCTTCCAGAATCTTCAAAAGGTGTTGAAGTTCTGAAAGTTGCCGAGAAGAGTTACTTGTCAGCTCCTCATCATGCAGAATTAGTTGAACGCAAGTGGGGAGGCAGCACATACTTCACTGTAGAAGAGGCAAAAAGGAGGATCCAGAATATTCTGAGGGAGTATATTGAGAGTGGAGATATGGATGAAGCCTTTAGGTGCATAAGGGAGCTCGGCCTTCCATTCTTCCATCATGAGGTTGTGAAACGTGCTCTCATCCTTGGCATTGAGAATCTGTCGTCACAACCATTAATCCTGAAGTTGCTGAAGGAATCAACAGCTGGTCGTTTAATCAGTTCCAACCAAGTGTCAAAGGGTTTTTCTCGGGTAGCTGAGAGTGTTGATGACCTGAGCCTTGACGTTCCTTCAGCTAAAACACTTTTTGACAAGCTGCTTTCAGCAGCTATATCTGAAGGATGGCTTGATGCTTCATTCTGTAAATCTACTGCTTCTGATGAAGATATGTTGAATGCAAGTGGTGAAAAGGTCAAGGGTTTTAAGGAAGAATCTGGTCACATAATTCAGGAGTATTTTCTCTCAGATGACGTTCCAGAACTCCTTAGAAGCCTTCAAGAGCTTTCTGCCCCTGAATATAATGCCATTTTCCTCAAGAAGCTTATAACGGTTGCTATGGACAGGAAGAATAGGGAGAAGGAGATGGCTTCGGTACTCCTTTCCTCACTCAGCTTGGAACTATTCTCCACAGATGATATCATGAAGGGGTTCATAATGCTCCTGCAGTCAGCAGAAGACACTGCCCTTGATATTGTGGATGCGCCTAGTGAACTCGCCCTCTTCCTGGCCAGGGCAGTGATCGATGAAGTCTTGGTTCCTCTGAATTTGGATGACATCAGTAGCAAGCTACGCCCTCACAGCAGTGGTAGTCAGACCGTACAGATGGCCAGCTCTCTTCTTGCGGCCCGCCATTCCGGCGAGAGGATACTGCGCTGCTGGGGTGGCGGCACTGGCTGGGCGGTGGAAGACGCGAAGGACAAGATCTCAAAGCTCCTCGAGGAGTACAACACCGGCGGTGACCTTGGGGAAGCCTGCCAGTGCATTCGTGACCTCAGGATGCCCTTTTTCAACCACGAGGTGGTGAAGAAAGCGCTAGTGATGGCGATGGACAAGCAGAACGAGGCCAGCATCCTGGCTCTGCTGCAGGAGTGCTTCGGCGAGGGCCTGATCACCATCAACCAGATGACGAAAGGCTTTGCACGCGTCAAGGAAGGCCTCGACGACCTGGTCCTGGACATCCCAAACGCACAGGAGAAGTTTGGCGCCTACGTGGATCTCGCGACTGAGCGTGGCTGGCTGCTGCCGTCCTTCGCCTCCTCGCCTTGAGCCTTTTTCCTTCCCCAGGCGGCTGGCGGGCTAGACCTGAAGAAACATGTTTCTCTTGTATATCTTTACACCACCCGTGCTGTCTTTACCACCATACAAAATTTTCCTGTTCTGTTTATTAAGCCGATATGTTACCATATACCGGACGGAGTTTGATAGGATTGATCGCCTTGTTGAGACATTATCTTATTGGTTTGGTCTTGTGAGGTGAGACTTGGAGAGCTGAGAAATAACACCATTTCGTGCCCGCATATACTGAGCAGTTGAGGTCTTAGAGACTAGTGCTGTTTCTGTATACCTTTGTGTGCCCATATGTTTTTCCGTCGCCTTGTAGAAAACTGTACAAGATTGTCGTCAGACGGCGTCAATACGCATATGACGTGAATGGCTGGTAGCATGTGTTGTCTCGGACCAAAGCTACACAAATGCCTCTCACACCCAGAAACTTCCACCCCGCAGTGGTAGGTCTTTATGGTTGTTACACAACCTCTGCCGGCTGGCCGGTCCCGAGGATGTGTAGCGTAGAGGAAGTAGTCGAAGTAGTCGAAGACGCGAGGCACACACACGAACAGAAAGTAAATTGACACAAGGTATGAGCAAAGTCTCTCTTCTATTATCTCTGAAACTGGTAAACAGTACGTACAATGATTTGCTTTATATAGAGGGGAGGGATAGAAGGATAATATCCACTTAACGTTAAACGTGGGGGGATTGACTTGGCAATTACGTGGACTCGCACGCACCACCGAACTGGGCTGCCTCGTACACGAGGCCCAAGTTTCCCAACACTCTCCCTTGGGTTTATCCGTATATCCATGACTCAAAACTCCGAAAAACCCAATGGGAAAAATATGGAGAAAAGTACATGGTATACTTTTATTATGTTACACGAATTGCCTCATTAAAAACCTTATGTGAGAAACTTCATAAAAACTCACTAAAGGGAAAAACAGTATAACTCACTTAACATTTTAAGTTAAGTACTCAATCATCGGGATCGAGATTTCAGCGATGAGTTTGTGAAGATTCTCCCCCTGAACCTTGCATCTCCCTAAGTCTCATCATACCCATTCCACGGACACATCTCTCGAAAGAAGATGCCGGTAATGACTTAGTGAACAAATCAGCAAGATTTTCACACGACTTAGTATGCAAGATTCTTACTTCGTTCATATTTTGCAATTCATGTGCATAGAAGAACTTGGGGTCGATATGCTTTGTGAGGTTGCTCTTCACATAACCCGTCTGGACTTGTGCAACACAAGCAGCATTATCTTCATAGATAATAGTTGGGGTTTGGACGGTGTTCAGCCCACATGTCAGTTGGATGTGACCGATCATCCGTCGAAGCCATACACACTCTCGTGATGCTTCATATAATGCTATGATTTCCGAGTGGTTCGTCGAAGTCGTTACTAAAGTTTGCTTAGACGATTTCCAGGAAACTGCGGTTCCACCACATAGGAAAACATATCCAGTTTGAGACTTAACAGTATGCGGGTCTGACATGTACCCAGCATCAGCATATCTCACAAGTGAAAGGTCTTGGTTCCTTCGGTAAAACAAGTCAAGATCTTTGGTACCTTGGAGATACCGGAAGATGTCCTTAATGCCTTTCCAATGTCTATTGGTAGGCTCGGAACTGTACCTAGCAAGTAAATTGACGGCGAACGCAATGTCCGGTCGTGTACAATTTGCGAGGTACATGAGTGCGCCAATTGCACTCAGGTAAGGAAAATCTGGTCCCAGAATTTCCTCCCCCTCTTCCTTAGGCCGGAACGGGTCCTTGTCCCGTTGTAAAGATCTCCCTATCATCGGGGTCTTAGAAGCATAAGCCTTATCAAATCCAAATCTTTCCAACACCTTCTGGGTGTAGGCTGATTGGTGCATTAAGATCCCAGCAGGGGAATGCTCAAGTTGTAGACCTAGACAGAACTTAGTTTTGCCTAAGTCCTTCATCTCGAATTCCGACATCAGGTAGGAACTCGCTTCCTCAATATCCTTAGGTGTACCGATTATATTCAAATCGTCCACGTACACCGATATAATACAGAAACCATCTTGTGATCTCCGTATAAAAACACATGGGCAAGATTCATTGCTCGTGTAGCCCTTCTGATGAAGGAAATCGCTTAAACGATTATACCACATCCTACCAGACTGTTTAAGTCCATAAAGTGACTTCTTAAGTTGAACACTGTATAAACTTCTATTTGCTCTATGTTGGTTCGGAACAGGGATACCTTCGGGTACCTTCATGTATATGTTCGAATCCAAGTTACCATATAGGTAAGCGGTGACAACATCCATAAGTTTCATTTTCAAGTCCAAGTTTACTGCCATTGAGATCAAGTATCTAAAGGTAATTCCATCCATGACAGGTGAGTAAGTTTCCTCAAAGTCGACACCTGGTCGCTGAGAGAAACCTTGAGCAACGAGCCTTGCTTTGTACCGTACTATCTCGTTATTTTCGTTTCTCTTTCGAACAAAAACCCACTTATGGCCAACGGGGCGAATGTGGGAAGGAGTTAGACAAACAGGTCCAAACACTTCTCTTTTGTTCAGAGATACTAACTCAGCAGTAATTGCCTTCTGCCAATCTTTCCAATCCGACCTCTTCTTACATTCAGCGAGCGTGTTAGGCTCGGGGTCAGGATCTATGATTGAGGCAATTTTAGTGGCAAAGTATATGTCGACATTTGCCATGGCTATATTTATTGACTCACCCGAATTAACATAGTTAATGGCCATTTCGTCATGGGGTGCATCAGGCACATTTCCTTCCTCCACCGGATTTCCTAATCCAGGAGCAAGGTCCTTTAGCTTTCCCGCTCCAATGTGTGCGCACACATCTTTGCTGGGTATTTCCGATATAGGAAAATTCAAGTCTGGAATTTCGTGCACTGAAAGTTCCGTACTTGTGCCAGGTCTCGACTGGCTCCCCACTTGAGGGGTAGGCTGCGATAAATCTCTCTTGTCCTTTTTCTTCGGGCGTCCCCGAGTACTTGGGATTTGAGAAACCGGATTCCTCGTCCTTTTAGGCCTAAGGGCGGGAGCGGGTGTACCATTATTTTTCTTTGGTATTTCAACCCTTTACGGTGCATTGCGCGCAGGCACATGCGACTTTGTCACAGTCTTTAGGTCACTAAAATGATCAGGCAGTTGATTCGCTAAATACTGCAAATCTATTATCTTTTGGACTTCTTTATTAGACTCAGCAGTGCGCGGGTCATTTGCGTGGATCCCCGTGGCGTGCCACGCAATTTCTCACCTTTAATTATCAAGGAGTTGATTATCTCCCCCTAAAGTCGGGAAAAGATCCTCGTCAAAAATGCAATCAGCGAAACGGGCCGTATGACAGTCACCTGTCGCGGGGTCCAGGAACCTGATTATGGACACAGTCTCATAACCAATGTATATCCCCGACTTACGGAGCGGTCCCATCGCTGATCGTTGAGGGGGTGGTATAGGTACATATACCTGGCAACCGAACCTACGAAGGTGGGAAACTTTCGGTGCCGACCCTTGCGCAAGCTGCATAGGAGAGGTGGATGTTGTAGGCCGATGGTCGAAAATTGATGAGATTGGCCGCGTGTAACACTGCGTGGCCCCAACATGTAGTTGGTAAATTGCAACCCTGAAGGAGCGGTTTGGCAATGAATTTAATTCTTTTAATCAATGCCTCCGCAAGTCCATTTTGTGTGTGGACGTGCGGTACAGAGTGCTCAACTTTGATTCCCATTGCCATGCAATAATCATCAAACGCCTTTGAAGTAAATTCACCGGCGTTGTCCATTCGAATAGACTTTATACGATAATCAGGGAATTTATTCCTCATTTGTATGATCTGTGAGATCAATTTTGCAAAAGCATGGTTCCTTGTTGACAGCAGGCAAACATTGGACCATTTAGAGGAAGCATCGATGAGCACCATAAAGTACCTAAACGGTCCCGAGAGGGGCTGGATAGGACCGCATATGTCCCCTTGGATACGCTCCAAGAACGCGGGGATTTCATCCTTCACCTTTAGGGGCGATGGTCTAATGATTAATTTCCCCGTAGCGCATGCGGGGCACACGAAATCATCTGGATTTGGGAAATTTTTCACATTGACAGTATGACCATTCGAGTTGTTAATTATATTTCTCATCATTCTAAGACCGGGATGGCCTAACCTATCATGCCAGAGGCTGAAAAGTTCAGAGCTTCTAAAAACAGTTTTAAGGGTAGTGTACATGGGCGGTGCTACTATCTTGGTGTAGTACAACCCTGTAGCAAATGAAGGAAGTCTTTCGACAACATGTTTACCATTTTCATCGTGCTTTGTGATGATTAGGTACTCCTTACCCGTGTCATCATCATAGGTCTCAACATGGAAACCATTCACACGAATATCTTTAAAACTTAAGAGAGTACGAGTCGATTCCGGATACAACAATGCATCGTTAATGATCAATGTTGTTCCCATGGGGAGTACAATAGTGGCTCGTCCGGAGCCAACTATATGAGGACCGCATCCGGCGATCGTCGTAATATTCCCCTCAATCTTAGTGATGGACTCAAAGTACTTTGTTTCTCTCAAGATGGTATTAGTGGTGCCGCTATCGGCAAGGCACGTTTCCTCCATGCGGGCGCCACACGTGTTCTAAAATATAGCGTCTAATTAATAAAATGAAGCGAGGAAGATGCTACATTAATAAATGAACGCTCAAATATTTCAGAACATAACATGAACATCTCTATTAAATAATGGAATAAATGAATGATAACAAAGTCATCCAATCGCCGATAAACAAATAAATGTTGGTGAAACAAATATTATTGCTCTCATAGAGCTTACAACCAAATCGAAATAATTGTATCAATTTATTGCCATAAAGGATTCATAAATAAATGAAGAGAATCTAGGTGGATTCAACAAAGTATCCATTCACTTCAGCCGCAATCTCGAGCTGGCTGATCTTCTCTTCATTAGCGATCATCACCGCGGCAGAGTCGATGTCCAACTGTGGCGTTGGAGGGTGCACGGTGTGGTCAACCTCCATGGACACGGTGGCGTTCGTGGGAACCGCCACAGGTGCCTCCACAAGCGCCTCACTCTGTGTCACAATGGGTGCAACAGTGGGCGTTGGGATCATCACGGGCGCCGCAGCGGGCGCCGGTGGTGCCACCACCTGGAGAAGGTGCGTCTCGCGCGCCTTCTTGGCCTTGTACGCGTCCACCACGTGTTTTGGGGCCCGACACTGCCTGGAGAAATGAGTCTTGGAGCCGCAACGGAAGCAATCCTGGGGCCTTGCCTCCCCCACACCCGCCTTTTGGTGCTTGGCCGGGTGGAGAGTTTAGGTCCCTTCTTGCCGTTCTTGCCACGCTTCTTAAACTTTGGCTGGCGCACCTTATATGCGCATGCATAAGTTTCCTGACTTGGACCCCCTCCGAAAGGCTGCGAGTTGAAGTTCTTTTTGAGAACCTCATCCTGCGCCTCAGCCACCTGGAGAGCGTCGATAAGCATAGCGTACTGTGTGAACTTCTCCTGGCGGTAGTTCCGCGCACTCTGGAGAGCTGATGGATGGAACGTGGAGAGAGTTTTCTCAATCTTCTGACTATCCGTGGTAGTGACACCACAACACTGAAGAGAGGTAGTAATCTTGTGTAACTTTGAGTTATAATCTCCCACCGTCTTGAAGTCCGCAAACCTCAGACGCATCCATTCCGCCTCCGCCTGTGGCTGAATGGTGTACTTCAGCCTAGCGAACCGTGCCTCAAGGGCGGTCCACAGGGTTGAAGCACTCCGTTCAGCCATGTACTCCTGTTTCAAGGTAGTACACAGATGATGGCGGAGGAAGTGCAGTACTTGGACGTTTTCCGCCGGAGTGGTGGCGCTGGGGGCCATCCGGGTCCCCTCGTCCAGCACTCCCTTAAGCTTGCGGCCCTCAAGGACGAGTCCAACGTCCGAGGCCCAAGTCAGGTAGTTCATCCCGTTCTGGGCCAACTCCTAGAATTCCCGGTTCATGATTCCGGCCATCTGCGATTTATGCAAAAACACATCAGATTACAGCAGGTAATCGATTGCATAAAGCGATGTTGATACAAAAATTTCAATAGGACGGCGTTCCAAAATTTAAAAGAACATGCTAAAAATGCTCTACTAAGTATTAATAAATAATAATTACTGTAGTAAAACATGATATAAAAAGCATGTACATAGAGATATTATGCTAAGCCCATTCTAAACGTGAAATTTTGTCCTAAAAATGACTTTCCGTAATTTTTAATGCCCAAATATATAATTTCAGCAAAACAGACTGTTCCAGGGACTTAAACATAAATTATTCAGTAGGAATAAATTATATAATAAACTGGAAAAGTACAGTGCTAAAAACTGCAAATTGCACGCGCACACAATATTCCAGCCCAGTCTGTATTGGCAGCAGGCCGAAAACGGGTTGAAAACCAGGCCGAAGCCCACGAAACGTCTGCCACCAGCGCCCCCCCCCCTTTTTTTTTAGGGCACGAAGACGGGCCGATTTGAGCCCATCTCCCGCTAGACCGCAGTGGGCCGGCCCATCGCTCGTCGTCCAGCAGGGACGCGCGCTAGGGTTCCCAGCGCTGGCCAGCGCGGCGGCGCGGCCAGCAGGGCGCGGGCGGCCAGCGGCGCGAGCGTGAGGCGCGGCGGCGCGGCCAGCAGGGCGCGGGCGGCCGGCGGCGCGAGCTAGCGAGCGGCGGCGCGGCCAGCAGGGCGCGGGCGGCCGGCGGCGCGAGCTAGCGAGCGGCGGCGCGGCCAGCAGGATCACGCGGCAGCCTGCCGCGGGCGGCATGACGACGGCGGCCAGCAGGGCCTTCGTGCGCCATCTGCGACGCCGGCGATGAACACCACGGAAGTCAAATCTTCATCGCGTTCATCCGGAACGTCGACGGCGCAACGCACAGCAGGTGCGTCACGGCGGTACCGCGGACATCTGGGCCGCGTCTGTACCGACTCCCTACAGTATCGTCAACAAATCCCCCGTGAATCCGAGAGAATCGACATTGGTCGGCGACGTGTTCGTCAGCTCATCTCTCGGGAGAGAAATCGACACCGTAAGTATCAACTAAAAAATACGATAGACGCAAAAACGGAAAGGAAATCAAAAACGGAAAGGAAATCTCAATACAGATCCATTTTTGCGATCAGATTGATGTTATACCTTCGCGATCGATGCAGGGAGTCTGCTTGAGGTAGGCTCGACGGAGTCTCGACGGAGAGTCGGTGCTGATAACGTGTTACACAACCTCTGCCGGCTGGCCGGTCCCGAGGATGTGTAGCGTAGAGGAAGTAGTCGAAGTAGTCTTCGCGAGGCACACACACGAACAGAAAGTAAATTGACACAAGGTATGAGCAAAGTCTCTCTTCTATTATCTCTGGAACTGGTAAACAGTACGTACAATGATTTGCTTTATATAGAGGGGAGAGGATAGAACGATAATACCCACTTAACGTTAAACGTGGGGGGATTGACTTGGCCATTACGTGGACTCGCACGCACCACCGAAGTGAGCTGCCTCGTACACGAGGCCCAAGTTTCCCAACAATGGTGTGTCTAGTTTTTGCATGGATCTTCCAAAACGTTCCGCCCGTCGGAGAGGGAAACGACTCGGCACCGCAGCACCCCCGCAGCCACCGTTGGTCTAACTGCCGTCTGCCCCGTGCGCTGCCGCGACGTCTCGCCATTCTTTATTGCCTTGATCTCATCCTTCGTCGGTTCGTCGCCGCCCTGGACATCTCTCTAACCCCGCTCTCTTCTTCGGCACCGGCGACCACCTCCCCCGCACCTCCCGAGTTAAGTTTCCGCTCAACTCCACCGTGGCCAGCCGTGGCTCCGCTGGCCACCGTCGAGGAGGGAGAGGAAGTGGGAAGAAGGTGGGTGGGACCCACCATGCGTGGTGCGAGTGCTAGCGCTAGCACACGTTCATAAGCATATTCATGTCTTTATGGTCTGAATACTCAGAATATTTTTTTGATTTGGTTTCTTGTATTCGTGTCTTTATGGTCTGAATACTCAGAATATTTTTTGATTTGGTTTCTTGGTTTCGCTCATTCGCTGGATTGGACGGGACTAATTTAAACTCAAACGAATTGATCTGATATATCGTTTAAAGGTTGGATTCAAACTGACTGATCTCAGAACAAGTCGTGCCTCGTACGTTTTCAGGAGACCACCCGATGCGTCGCAGCCAATATTCCAAAAAAAAAATGAAGCGCTGCATTTATTGGCAACGACACTCGACCTCCGGACTCCTGACCCACGACCAGACAGAAGTTGCGGCAGTTTCCTGATCGGACTCTCGCAACATCCCTCCCTCAGGTTCTTCTTCTCTCTCTCTCTCTCTCCCTCAGTTAGGGGTATTCTTGGTGTGGAATTCGTGTGATCGGGCAGGGTTGGGAGGCTGGGTAGTAGTAGATGATCGCTGGGGGGGTGCTTGATTTGAATCTCTGGTTTTGCCATCTTGACCGTGATCGATCGGATAACTGTGGAGTTGTGCTTCACAGCCATGGATCGTCTAGTTCCAGTTCTTTTTTCTTGGTTGAGTGTGTAGGTAGTAGCCCGCTCAGTTGGTGGTGTTGACTGAACCGCGATGATCATGAACAGGGACTGATCGATAATCAGTTCAACTTGTTAAAACCCGTGGGATCTTTTTTGTTTTGTTAAGACTGTCTATAGGATTTGCAATCTATGCTTGCAGTTTCTTCCCGTGCATTGGATTATGATGGTAGTATGGGCTGCTGTGATCCTAGGACTGTTTGACCACAGGATTTGTAACCAATCGTGTCTTCAGACTTGCTCAACTTAGTATCACGTCTCTCTGTCATGATGTTTTTTCATCACGTATCATATCTTCCAACAAGGAAACCACATGAGTTACATAACCATATAATCGGTTGTTGCTTTGTACCTTTCAAAAGAAATATAATACATTGCATGATTTGACTAATTGCCTTCTCTAGGAATAAATCTTGCTGTTTTGAATCACTAAATATGATGCTTGATTGACTAATTATTTTCTCAAAGATGCAATTTCTTTGTTTATGTGGACCCCGAGTTTCATCAATGATAAACACATGGCAATTCAGTATGTACGACTTATTACTAAAAAGGGCTATTATTCCTCACTAGCTGCAGATCATGGAGTGCACAATGGATGCCACAGCAAGTGAAACCCCACTGGGTATAGAATTCCACAACACAGTGAATGATGCCACCTCACATCCTCCTCCAAGGGATGCGGAAGCTGAGCGCGCAAAGCGCCATTTTTCTGGAGATGAAGCCATAGGGCAGTTCCCCCTGACTGCGAACCCATCCATCCTCCTGCATCTGCTCTCATCATGTGAGCTGGGTCCTAAAGATCTTGCTGCTTTGGAGGCAAGTTGTACAATTACGTTCTTACGCTTTCAGCCTGCACCTCAGTTTTTAAATGTTGGTCATGAACTATATATGAGCATGACAAAATGATACGGCGATCTTTCTGTTTCAGGCTACATGTAAATTCTTCAGGAATCCCGCAAAGTTCCCACCTGACTTGGAGTTATCACTTCCGGAACTTGCAGCGTTCGATATGTGCCAGGAAAGGGCCATGTTTAAGCTAATGAAACCAGAAGAGAAGGAGTGGTTGAAGCAACGGTGTGGTGGCTCCTGGAAGCTTGTTCTTGGGTTCATTTTAGTTGGCGAGAAGAATTACCGCCGCGAGAAATCTCAGGTTATCGCTGGACCAGCCTACAGCGTTGTCGTCACGGCAAAAGGGGAAGTATACTCATTTGGCATGAATTGTTCGGGTCAGCTTGGTCTTGGGGACACAGAGAACAAGTTCAAGCCATGCCTTATCAGGTAGTAAGTTGATTTAATGAATTTAGAACTGCGTACCAATGTCACAGATTGTTCTCTGCATTGTAGGTCTCTGCAAGGCATCAGAATCACGCAAGCCGCAGTTGGGTCAAGGAGAACAATGCTTGTGAGTGACACAGGAAGTGTCTATACGTTTGGACTTGATACCTTTGGGGTTGATTACTACAGAGTAGCTGCTACTAACTACGTTAGCTCTCCCAGTCCAAAGTTAGTGGACTCACTTAAGGACATCTTTATAGTGCAAGCATCTATAGGAGGCTACTTCTCCGCGGTTCTATCTAGAGAGGGCCGGGTTTATACTTTCTCTTGGGGCCATGCCGAGAGGCTTGGTCATAATACAGATCTCACCGATGTTGAGCCTCGTCTTCTCTCTGGACCCCTTGAGGATGTTCTTGTTGCACAGATTGCTGCGGGCAATTGTTACCTCCTTATGTTAGCATATCAGCCCAACGGAATGTAAGCATTTGCTCCCATTCGTATAATTCATGACTGCTCTATTTTAACAACCGTCTCCGTTAACATAACTGAACATCCATTCTTTGGAAGAATTCAGTATCGTGGCATTCTCCGTTCAACTCTATAACTTGTCCTCTTCCGAGTAGAAAAAATTATCTTGTTTGTCGATATATGCAGGTCAGTGTACTCTGTGGGGTGTGGTTTAGGAGGCAAGCTTGGGCATGGGAACAAGAACGACGAGGGCATTCCTGTGATGATCGAACATTTTCAGACATTTAACATACGGCCAATTTCGATTTCAGCTGGTGCTTGGCACGCTGTGGTTTTGAGCAGCGACGGGGGCGTGTTCACCTGGGGATGGGGCTTCCATGGCTGTCTGGGGCGTGGAGATGAAGAATGCGTGACCCAGCCAACGGCAGTGGAAACATTGAATGCCGTTCACGTTTCAGCTGGCATATACACCACCTTTGTCATCACCGAAAATGGTGATGTCTACTACTTTGGGCTGAAGGGATTAGGCTTGCAGGTTTGATGAATCACTCTCCTAAGATGTTCAAATTTTACCTTGAGCAAACTTGTAAACTACTCCACGGATCTTATGAACTGATCGCTCTCGGTTTCAGGACGGTGAAGATGACGGAAGTGAAGATGTCCTGGCTCCCAAATTAGTCACCTCACTTGCTGGGTTAGACGAGAGATTTGTGCAGATTAGCCCAACAACTGCCTGGGATTGGGTAGACGATAAGGAGGTGCCGTCTCATACAGTTGCCCTGACCAGCTCCGGTAAGCTGTACGCCTTTGGAGGAGGTAGCAAGGGCCAGCTTGGTGTCAAGCTCGCCGAGGGCAAAGAAGCCATGGCCCCGTTCCAGGTTTCGTTGATCTAGTATAGTTCTTCCAGCCAGGGGCGGAGCCAGCACCCGGCGACCCGGGGCGGCTGCCCGGGCTGGTCCGACAAATCTCCACTAAGTACTAGTGTAATTATGATGCTTAGCATTACTGTTAACTGGGGAAAACGCCGGCCGTCGACGATGTAAGAAGGATCTGCCCAGACTTCGTCGTTGCTCTGGCTCCGCCACTGCTTCCAGCATTTGCCTGGAATGGATTTTCCCATGGTTAATTCTCGCTATCATGCTGTACAGGGAGAACTATCTTTAGGTTGTAAAAATTAGAACTTTTAGTTCATTCTAGAGTCTGGACATATGATGCCATAGCGTCTGGTTTTAAAACTGAACCTAAATCGGAACTGCTCTTGTTCAAATTGCAGTTGTTCATTCTTAATGATCTGTTCTCGAGGATAGGTTTGATGTGTGGCTTGCGTGATACAACTTTTTTTTTTTGGAAAAGAATAAACAATAATACACAAGAAATTCAGGTATGGATTTTCCGGTTCTGCTAGAAAAAAATTACAAATTTAGAAATAGCTGGATTATTCACTTGGAATTATCATTGGCATGCTGTACAAATGATCACTAGCATTATTTGATTCTTTTATGCAAGAACTGGATAGCTAAACCATCTGACTAAATCTAGCCTCCCATGGTTTCTTCCCCAGGTGATTCTTCAGGTCTCTTGTCTAACCTGCATAGCTAAAACATCTGACTAAATCTAGCCTACAGATAACAAGTTTCCTCGGTTGTTTAACTTCCCTAAAGATTAGCTGCCAAAGGGTATCATAGCTCCAGCTTCACGCAAAATTTTGACTTCGCAAAACTCATGTCATTGTGGTCCCTCGTGTTTGATAATCCATTTCTGCATTCAAATGGCAAGACGATCAAAAAGGTGAACTAATAAGAATGTGGTGATATGTAGGCTGAGCGATATGGCTCCCGTTTTTATTTTATTTTTAGATCTGCACTTTTGTGTTTCCAAAAAATTCACACAAAATTCTGTGCGGAGATAATGTTGACATCTATAGGGTTGCAAAATCTCAACGAAGAATTCGTAGTATTTTGGCCTGGACAAAAAGACAAATCCGCTATTCTGGATGGTGAACAGTGCCGAGATTCAAAAATTTGAAAACTTTGCCATATAGCTTGGGCTATGTTTGCTGCAGTTTTCGAATTCAGAAATGGATTACCAAACTTTGCCATATATGGTTTCAGAATTGGCCGTGTTATCATTCCTCTAAAAAGTACCGCTTTTATCTGCAGTTTTGTGCCTTACGTGATGGCGGTTGCAGTGGCTATATGTAACAAAGAACCAGCAAATTGTGCCAAGCATCAAGAGCTCTCTTTGTATGTCCACTAGAAACTGAACATCAAGAGCTCTCTTCGCATGGCCTCCTGGTGCAGTGATGCATAAATAACTGGTAATGTACCTGTTAGATTGACTGTCTAGGCCCTCCAGCAGAGTAGATTTGAACCAAACCGCGAAGTCTTGATGGACCTGCACGAGATATAGTGAGAATTACAGGATTCATAGATTGCAATTGAGTATGCATTTTTCTTTTGGTTAAAAAAAAGAGTGCAGTTCTTTTTGCAGGGATAATTGAGTATGCAGTTCTCTAACTAAAATGTTCCCTGTTGAATATGTATTCATGAAGACTAGGTCAAAACATCGTTAAATAATATCAAGGACGTTCAGATCACTTACAAGTCCTCATCTCTTGAACCGTAAGTAGCTCGTGAATTTGATCTTGGGCACTGTTCATAGGGCTCGTATGCGCAAAAGTATGTATCGAATTCTTTCTTAGGTAGGAAACCCATTTTGTTGTGTGGCTGGATTCTGAAACACATTGTGTGAGCTGCATCTGATGAGAAGAACCTCTTTTGGAGCTTCAGCGTTCGTGAGAAGCAATTTGGCTGAAGGTCAGGCTCCTGGATGCTATCGAAACGACCCTGCTCACTGGCACCCTTGGAGTAGTTAGTCTCGGACCTACATGTCCTTGTCAGGTCATCTGTCATTGATCTGTTTGATGTCAAGGTGCTCCGGGCATCATCCTCACTGCCATGAACTTTTGGTTTAGAATCAACGCGTTGCACAATGAATGGTGATCGCTGCTGACTAGAGGAGTAGCCTTTGAGTGGTGTTTCTCTTGCTCCATGCCTCACAGCTTCATCTTCATCAGTCACAGTTGAATCTGATAGCTCTTGCTTTCGTCCTGAGCAGCCAAGCAGGCTGAACGAATGTCTCTTCAACCTTCCATCTTTCCTCGCTATGCATGGTACAAGTTTGAATCTGATCTCCACATTGAACCCAAGAACATGCTGTAATACTCCTTCTATCAGGCTTTGCATTTTCTCTGCCCTTGATAGGTGATCTGGGTGACTGAATCCAACTTCTGCTATCGCCACCTCTGAGAATTTCACATTTAGAGTGTCATAATCAGCACAAACCTATGAGAAGGCTAAAATCAATAAAACAATTAAACAGGAATTACCTTCGGTAACGTGGACTGATGATAAGATTCCTTCTTTCTTGAGAAAACTTCTAGCTGACCTTGATTGACACTTCCCGATGGCTCTTCTCCAGATGTTTTCAAGCTTAAGCCGTCTGCAGTGTCTCTCAGAACAGTTGGACTTGTTGCTGTTGCACGCATCACAGATATTGGAGGTTGAGTTTACCTTGGAAACCCAGTCATCTGCATAGGATATAAAAAATTGTTATATCATTCTGTTGGGACCAGTTTTCATAATATATTTGACTGTACTTACCTGTATATCCTGTTGCTGAATGTGCATGCATGTCATTTGTTTCTGCTACTAGATCGGATTCGTTGGAACCAAACTGCAAAAGCGCAACAGTAACCCAAGTAGCCTTATTTCTTGATGTCCTCAACTGTTTTTCAGTTTCTGAGAGGACTTTCAGTGCATGCCTTAATTTCCTTATACCAACTTCTGCCACTGCAAGGTAAGGGTAAAAGAACTTGGTGACCAAAAGGGTATGTGGAAATAAAGAAGTTCTAATAGCTAGCAATAAAATGTGGAAACAGGGAAGTTCAAAACACACAAAGTTTTCGTTTTTCACTGAGGCAACGAAGTTCTAGTGCAGACAATGAATATATGAAAATAGACTAGGAATTAAGGGAAGGCATACATACACGCATATCTTCCCAAGAAACTTTTGCTGACTTCAGTGACCGCAGATTGACATCGTCCCGAGAGAATGTCCATAATAAGGTTTGCCAACTGAGATACCAGGTGCATAGGATCAATTGACGATGCCATAAGTTCCCGAGCTCGTCTAACTGTATTGGTTGTGTCCGATGACAATGCTAGATCAAGCAACTCAATCAACTCATCATCAGATACTAATCCTACCTGCAAATAACAAAGGTGGAAACATGGTTATACTGTGTGACTGCCTATTATTTACTAGTGCAACATAGGTAGAACTACTCACAAGTTCATGCACAAGAGAAATTGTGACCCTCTTCCCAAGCAGACTAAGTTGATCCAGCATTATCTCAGCATCTCTAAGGGAACCATTAGACTTTCCTGCAATGAAGTACAATCCATCATGGTCAAATTCTAATCCTTCCTCTATGCAGATTTTCTCCAACCTGTAGACAATATCTGCAACTTTTATCTTTGGAAAATGGAACTTCTGGCAGTGTGTGACGGAAGTGCGGGGCAGGCTATCTAAATCAGAAGTAATCATAATGTACACAGTATGCCGGTATGGCTCATCAAGACTCTTCACTATTGCTGACCAGGCATCCTCTTGCAGCAGATGGCATTCATCAACGATGAAAACCTTGAAGCGTGACGAGTACGGGACAAGAGATGCGCTCTTGAGAAGTGCCTTTACTCGACCTAAACGATCCATTTTGGCCGCATCAAGTTCTTTTACGTCTCTACTCCTCCCAGAGAAGAGAATGACACACTCTTTACAAAACCCACATGGCCTTTGCTCTTCGAGAGAGAGGCAATTTAGAGCAGCAGCAAAAATCCGTGCGGCCGACGTCTTGCCTGTACCACGGGGGCCATGGAACAAGTACATCGGAGCAACCTTTCCTTTGCAAGAGGAATATAAGAGAGACTGAGCAACCACATTAAGGCCAATCAGTTCACTGAAGGATCGAGGGCGGAATTTTTGGCTTAAACACCTCGGTGTCTCAGTGTATGGTACATTATCTTGGGATGCTACTTCAGTCCCCTCCGGGGATAAGAGAGGCTGCTCTGGACCATCACTATCAGAATAAAGATCACGGTATTTTGATGCTCCTGACCAACAGTAGCTTATACCGCACCCACTGAAATTTGATCCAACAACATCATTCGACCTCAGTCGTGTGTCCTCAGTTCCATGCCCTAACGTACTTCTTCTCGACCCAACTGAGTGTGCTTCACTGGCAGACATACAAGGGCTGCCGACGCGGCTCATTGCAGCAGAAGACCTGGTCCTGAATTTGGAATGCATGTTCACTTCTTCATCAGTCTTCTCTGGCAATGCAAGATCAGCCCGTTCATAAGAATTCACCTCCTCCTCTTCCTTCTCCTCCGACACTTTGGTTACCATATTGTTTGCCAACTGTCGAAGAGAGCTATGATTAGAGTGGTTAGAATCCACCGATTTGCGGTGACCATCTGCGCGGACACGATGAAGTTGCTTGTTTCTCGACGGGTTCAAGCCTCTGATCTTGACAACGGAAGATTTCCTGTAAGATGCAGTTCTTGCATTGGGTGCCCGAAAGCTTCGTTCTGACCCCATAGTAGCTTCAGCTTCAAAATCCACATCTTCTTCAATTAAATGATGGTGTGCTGACCTGCTTAGCTCCATTGTGGCTCCATTGCTAGAAGCGGTCTCCCAGATCATATTGTCAGAAGGAGATGCATACTTGCCCATAGAATTTGTCGCTGGATCCCGCAGCGACCTCACTCGCTTCAGCTGCACCAAGGTTCTTGACAGTGGAGCATCCACGGAGACAGAGTGGCGCCTCATGTCCGTCATTTTGAGTCTGATTTACACAGCAACAATATATGATTATGACTCAATGTTGGCTATTTCCTTGAGCATGGCCGCTTCCATTAATTATAATCAAGTCCCAGGAACCTGAAATAAATCAGAAATGACAACCATCAAAACGCTTAAATTAAAAAGGGTCCGCCGAGTGAAGATATTTTTAACAGTAACCTTGGAGCATTTGTATACTCAAGAACAATGACATCGGAAAATTAGATCCGGGACCCAATCTGAGATATATATTACAGAATATAATTAGTGGCACGAAAGATAAAAGATTAATATGGTGGTTGAAGACTATCAGAACATAATGTTGGAACATTGATACGAACAACCGGCGGTCACTTCCCCTTTCTACTGAAAGAACGTATAAAGTAAAGAAACAACCACAGACTCTCTGCTTTTCTAAGAAACGCGACCCCGCAAAAAGAGTGACAAAAATCCAAAAGAAAGTCAAATCTTGGCCAAGTTCGCCACCCAACTGCTTATGCAAGTACCAATCACAAATCAGTATGGGACATCTCAATCAAGAAATAGCTCCAGATGAATCCAAAATCCCTTATCGGAAAACAAAATGCAAGCATTTGGGAGTAGAAAAATGGGCCAAATCTTGGCCCCATTGGACCCATTCCCCATCCAACTAACCCCAGGTTTGCTTCATTCACATCGCTTAAATACCAGCAAGTACAAGTAGATCGTCCTGTCCCCTATCATCTAATAAGAAGATGCAGAAGATGTATACAAGTTGAACTGAAGACCGCAGACAGACCTTTCCCCTCATAGCCACATTGCGGGAAGAACCGCAAGATCCAGAACGAGACGGAAAAACAAAGGGAATGACGCTAGAGCAAGAAAGGGATGGCAATGGCTTCTTTCTCACCATGGAAAAAAGGAGATCACGGGCAGGTAGAGCGGCGGCGGCGGTGACCGCAGCAGCACGGCAGGTAGAAGAAGAAAACCAGCCAGGGCTCGATGCGAGTGGACAGTGGAGTGAGCGAGCTCCTCTGGTATAGCAGGACGGCGTGGTGCGACTGCGAGTACAATTGCTTTAGCTCAGCTGGAGCAGAGAGAGAGAGAGAGGTGGCGTCGTGAGCCTTGAGCAGCAGTGTGATAATAATGTGCTCTCGCTCAGTGGCAGTGTGATGGTTAAAGAAATGCTACGTTGCAGTGGTGACTGTGATGGTGTCCGTGGCCATGGATGTGGTGTGTGGGACACTGTGCTGGGTTCTGCCTCGGTGCCGGTGCCGAGGTGATGGCGTTTCTGCGTGGTTGGCTCCACGGGGGAGGGTGGTGTTGCAGCAGCTCACAAAGGTCGATAGACTTTTTGTTTCTTTCTCTTTAATGTGAGGAGCTCACTTCTTCCATGCATTCAGCACCTCTGTATTGCGTGAAATTGCAGATACAGCCCCTTTAAGTTCACCCCTGTTTGCTCCAAAAGAAGAAAAAAAAAGGAGAAAGACCTAAGAAATAGTAAACTGATTGTGATGAAACTATTTATGCGTTTGGTTAGCAACTAAAACAACACGATTTTATTTCTAATCTCAATTTCGAAGGAAAAACATATACCTAAATTTCTAATTCCTACGCCTAAAGGATGAGATCGATCGATTGCATAATAGATAGTAATTATACTTTATCATGTGGTAAGATTTTTATTTGATCACTTTCGTGGAGATTCATGTGTTTTTCCTATTCTCGTGAACCAGACATCCAAGCCTACATAATTTCTATGTCTCAATCCTCTATTTTACATATACATCTATGTCAAATTCCTGTAAATTTTGTATTCGTCGCCTCTTTGAATTGTAAGATCTTCATATAAATTTTTGTAGGTTTCAATTTTTTGGGACATTTTCTACGAAAACTCCTTGGATAATAGGATTGAGCCAACCATTTTTTATGGAAACCATCCCTATACCACGAATTTCATAACAAGCTCAACATGAACTCATACCTCATTTTAGTTTTTCTTGAGAAATCTAATGCATTTTTATTTTATCTCCCTCCACTACCTCTTGTCCTCTTCTCATTCCTCCATAGAATTTGTGTTTATATTGCTACACAAGGGTTTAGGGTTCAGTGTTTAGGGTTTAGGGTTTACACATGCGAAGTGAGTCTAGCTCAACTGGTTTAGTTCCTTGTGGTGGAACCAGCCCACCCAGGTCCCAGACTTGACATGGGTTTGTGTGTGTGCAGTCATAGGGGTGTCTGTACGTGCGGGTTTGTGAGCGTCTGCATCTGTACTGTGTATCTCAAAAAAACATCCAAAGACATAGATAAAAAATTCATGTAGTTGAGACAAACTTGAGACACTTATTTTTGGACGGAGGGAGTATATGAAATCCTTTAGAAATCCACCTCAGGTGACACCTCACCTCAATCTTATGTCTTTCCTATCGAGTAACCTACAATCCAAATGAACCAAATCTACCCTTACTATTGGTTGTGTTTAATTTTGGTACCTATCTGAATAGAGTTTTTTTGTTGTTGAGAAAAACGCACCCAAAGACATCTTATATATGATACTATATAACAAGCAAAGGAAAAAGATACACCTCGACAAAACACAACCAATACAGGAGAAAAGAACACCGAAAACCATACTAGTCGTCTTCTTAGTTTGACAATTTTGAGAGCATGTATTGAACAATCAAAAATATGCTGGACATCAGTACTCGCCAACCAAAACTTTGAATACCATTAGTCAACAGATTTGAGGCAGTAAGAAAATTTAAAATTCTAACTAGCATAGTAGCCCTCCAAAATCCGAATGCAATGGTGCATTAAACTAGAAAGTAGCCGAGGCCTCACTCCAAATACTCCAGACCTGCAGGGTTCATGCATCAAATTCCACGAGTCAACGAATTTGTAACAGCTGCCACGAGAAGACAGGCGCGACGAGACAAGAGAAAAACAACTCGTTTGCGCCTGGTGCTACGTGATTGCACGCCCATCGAGAGGCCCGGGAAAATGCGTGCCGTAAAATAGCAGGAAATTTTCTTCGAGAAGGAAGAAAGACGGTAAAGAGAAAATTGTCGTTTGACGTGTGCGTGCATATTACCACTGTCTTGCTTTTTGGTCCGTTGAGGGCTAGCACCAGGAGAGATGCCCCTAGTCCGTAGCAAGACGTCCTATCAAAATCTCTAGACTGATATCATGGGCTACTGAAAGTTGCTGCACTTTGTTGACCGAAATGATATTTGTCACTTGTCAGGTTTACATTCGGATTTCGATAGTGGCGGTTCTATGTTGCTCTTTGCTTAAACGGGGTCATATTTCGAAAAAAATGTTGCAGATGATGTCAAGTCATGGCCAACATAGAGTGAGCAGGACATGTATCCACATTGGAGAGCTTCATGTACCATTACATTTCCTACAACAGTGAGTGTAATATTTTCCTAGAATAAGCAAAAAAGATAAGAAAATAATAGCAAAGAATGAATCACTTACTCAATCCAGTACAAAGTTGATTTCAAATTATCAAAAAAAATCAAATAGAAATCCTGGATGTAGTAAACGATATAGCATGTATGCTACGGCCGTGCAAATTTCCAATTCGGAAATAACTTCTTTTATGCGGTCATCAAAATGATAAATTGACAATTTTAGAGTTTCAAATTTTGCTTTGTGCACCCCACCGAGATCCGCACTTTTGTCATTTTTGCTGAGCATAGAATGCGATTTATTCCATGTTGATTTTTGCACACTATTAGAATAAATCACTGACTACATCCAGACTTCTATAAAAAATAGTAAAATAATTAAGTTGTTTATACTTCTTTTCAGAAAAATGAGCTCAAAGTCGTCCGTGCTTCAAAAGCCCGACCACTTGCACGAATGCCTATCATGACAAGTTTGGTGTAATGGAAACTCCAAGGGTTCAATTCTAATATACACAATTTGCATGCTCTAGAGGCTAGAGCAGATATTTTCTCATCGATCCTTAGCTTTGTCTTTTGTATTTTCAAAGAAGTTTTTCGAGTGCTTCCCGCTCTCCTGGCGGTTTCTCTCTTCCTTCTTCTCACTTGCCTTGTTCTTTCGGGATACTAACCCCTTCAAAGTTTTTTAGGTTTATTGCAATGCAATTTTTGAAGCATCAGGCTTCGCGTCCATCTCGGTGTTGGTCCTCACCCTAGGCCCCTTATCAATTGGGGCTTCTTGGTCGATGGCCGATTTGCCCCAATCTCTTCGAGATGACGCCATCAGTTTTTTCCACTTTGGAAAATCTTTAGTTTCTTACCAACAATGGATCAAGATAAATGACTTACCCCGTGTTGGTTCTTGAAGGTTTCCGAAGCTTCAAACGCCTATTTGAGAGATGAAACAAAAAAACAAAAGGACATATTTATATGTAGGAGCCACTGAGCTTGCCAGTTTGGATAAAACGAACAAGAAAAAGAATGGGCGGAGAATTGAAAGAAAAACATACTAAGTCCTTGATTCCAACACCACTCACGGACTGGCCAACAACATGTTCGTAGGAGCCAACAAACTTGCTACATTCATATTGGATGAACCTGTATCTCTTTTGAAGTGACAATTCGGTGTGGTCACTCTCAAGCGTCTCACCCTCGAATTATCGATGCTAATGGAAGTAACCACGTCACCTCTTTCAAAATTGAGCTCATTTTTGCTCAGCGACCCAATATAGTATATAGTCCCATTTCCATCCATGCTAGGCAAATGTGGTGACCCAGCATACCACTGCATGGTGTAGTATGCTATAGTCGTTGACATAGCACCAATGGATCACCGTCCACCAGTTTTACATCATCAGAGTGGTACAACAGAAACATCGCAGGTCCAAGGCATGACTATAGATTGCAAACAGAATATTCAAAACAACAGATCTTTAGAACCTCCTCGAAACAATGAGGCAAGGCCCTAATAAAAGAAAATCAAATGAAAATCTCGGAGGAACTAACCTATACTAACCCTACTGCTAATGCTGTTAGGCTTGCGGTTGCGCTGTAGCAACGCCTACAGAGATAGGTTCTATGACTAGGAATCTATCCTTTTCTACACTACGCCTTCATTTCTCCTCCGTCTTCCTTCAATTGCATCAACTCGATGTAGTTGCCTTCTTTGGTATCTTGAGTTTATCTGCCTTCGGAGTCTTCATAGCCTAAAGTGTTGCCTTCTTGTGGTTCTTCATGTCTAAGAAGGGGTTTAAGAGGCAAGGGTGAGTAACATCGTACCCAGCAAGTTCAATATATATAAGGTGGGAAGTTTGATGCATAAACACAGCCACAGACAATGGATTGTCGTAGGCCAATGCAAGTTTTCGAAAACATTTCTTCAAAAGGTTACTTTTATTCTGAAGACTATGCTCGTCAGGACACTACAACAAAACTGGCATGTAGAGACACTATTTTGATACCGTAGAGACATTAAAATTGTCTTTACATCATTGAAGAGGCATTTGCCAAAGTGTCTCAAAAGTGTCACTACGTGCAGTGTCGCTTAGACTATAGAGTCATAGCACAAAATGTCTATATGTGACATAAGGTCACTTTATAGAGACATACTATTGTGTATCTATGGACATAGAGATGCTTCAAGATACACTTAGAATGCGTACGCAAATGAATATAGGCACTTTCATGTGGCAATTAGCTCATCTCTAACAATATTTGAAACATTTATTGTGGCAATTTCTCTATCTCTAGAAATGTAGAGACGTTTAAATGAGACATTTTATTCGGTCTCTAGAAGTATAAAGGCTAAGTGTACAGACATATATGACGTCTCTTTTTAAAATGTAGAGGCAAATTTTTATGTCATACATTTATCTTAAAGGCATACGTGAAACGTAGGCATACGTGAATATGTGATACACATTCTATTGTATTCTCCCAGAGGGAAAGAAACTCACTCTTTAGAAAGTAGAAAATATGGAGAATCAATAGAAGCATAATAGACATACTAAATATTAATATGACACGACACCAAAGGGTAATTAAATCTTCATTGATAGATAAGGTCAATGTACATATACCGAGCTGGAACTAATTGCTAGAAAAATATATGAGTAATGATCTTTACAACATTAAACCAAACAATGTGAGCTAGACGCCCATGAAGAGAAAAACTAGAAAAGCAAACACTTTACATAATATAAAAGGAATAACATCTTTCTCGGCAGTCTTCAGAATACTAGAGAGCACCACACCAAACAGACAACTTTAAGATTTCCCTTCTGAGCTCTTGTCAACATTCAACGTATGAAGCCAAAGATTCATACCCTACAATCACTGAACCAATGTCAGCTCAGTCTTAAGAGCAAACTTCTGATATAGAAATGTTAGTCTTTCTCCTATCATAGGTTCAAAATTAATTACCATTCTGACATACTGCCTCAATTTGAACCATCTTTTACTCTCTTAACCTGTAAAAATAATAATTGTCCTTGTCAAAATGATACACATGTGCATCAATTACGTGGCTAATAAGCAATCCATTTCAGAACCGGGAAATATTAATTAAAATGCATTAAATAAAACTTACATGAGTATAGGGCCAAGCGATGCAATGACCAATCGCATCTCTTACAGTTTGGAAATCCCCAAATGGTCGAGGCAGTTTTTCAAATCCAAGTTTAGTAACATCTATAACGGTGACTGCCCAAAATGCATCACCAAGCATATCCCCTCCAACCACATATTGTTTATCCCTGCTTTCAATTATTCCCTTACCAATCACCAAACCTTTGCTTCTTGGGGTCAGTGAGACCAAGACAACAATTTTTGGTTTCTATAAATTAAATAGAACAGTTAATACGAGGGTATGTGACTTGTCTCTAAAATGTAGAATTTATATACCTTTTGTATAGTCTTATGTTTCAGCAATTCATTTGTTGTGGATACCTATAATAAAACAAACATAGTAAGATTAATATAAGGAGATTAGGTTATGCGAAACATCAAGAAAAATAACTAGGGACAAGAATTTCAGGAAAAACCTTCACTGATCTTTGTTCCTGTGATAAAGACAAATTCTGGCAATGCTCCTTAGCTTTAACAGCATGTACCCGCTGTATTATCAACCAAACATGTTCAGTAGGAGCCATTCCAAGCATTCGGTGTGATCAATTTTTTGCATACATATCGAGGGAGAGAGAATAATTTCCAATTCGGGACAAAAATATGATGGATTACAAATTCACTAACACAACAATCAGTTAGATAAGCATTTAATGAGAATCCATATACAGAAGAACAAACAACAATACTACCTTTGTATTTTTATTTGAAGTTTGAATAGTTTCACTGGTGCTGAGCCTTTTCAAAAGGTTCACCTATGGGAGAAACATGAATAGTTTAATAATAGTTGAACGTAAGAACAGGGCGCATCTTTACTCCCATGAAGAAGCATTGTAATTTTCTAATACGGCATGTTGAGATATCCAGAAATTTCACCTGCTGTGAAGTTTGTTGCTCTGGTGATTCCTTCCTTGTTGATTCCTACAGTTTTGAGTAAACAACAGTGGCAAATGATGTATGCAAGTATTTGGTGAGGTAAAACACTAATTTACAATAAGAATGCTATAAGATGAAAACAGAAGAATTCGATCTAGATTTCATATGTATTATGTGGTAACACACATAGCAACAAGTTAGTGAATGTTAACATGGGAGATGGTGCAAAAACTTCATAAGAAACTAAGAGTCCAAGCAAAATAGTAAAAAATGAGGGTTTTACCGAGATGTTGTTGGAATGGAGCATGGGGTCTAGGTCCTCCTCCGACTATGAGGTCCAGGTATGATCATTGATAGAATTAAATTTGATTCTTTCATGCAAATCCAAGGAGGAAGGTTGTAAGGAATAAGCATTACTGGCCAGGTACCATGCTTCAAATTCATGTTTCTGAAAGGATTAAATCCATCACTAGCAAGACCAAGACGTACATTACGAGAATCACCGCCAAATAAAGGTTCACGCTCATCCAAATCTTTCCAGGCTTGTCCATCAGCTGGATGGCGCAACAACTCATCTTTTGTTCGTCCCTCGTCATGCCACCTCATATCATGTGCTGTTTTGTCTGTGCCATATAACCTACGGAGCCTAGGTATCAATGGGAAGTAACGCAAAATCTTAGCAGGCCTTTTCTTATTTCTTGATTCAGTTGTAATATCATCGCCCTCGTCAAGCCACCGGGAGCTCTTACAGATATGGCAAAATTCTTGGTTAGACCTCTCACACCAAAACAACATGCAATCCTTCGGACATGCATGTATTTTCTGGTAATGTAGACCCAAACCTCGAATTATTTTTTTGGCTTCATGGAAGGTCTTTGGTAGACTCGTATCTGGGAATTGATTAGATAATACTTCAAGTAGTGATGTAAATGATTGCTGAGTCCACCCATTTATGCACTTCATGTGAAATAGCCTCACTAATAAGGAAAGTTTAGAATATGATTCACGCCCATCAGATAAACTGGATTCTGCATCATTCCAGAAGTCTGCGAATTTATCTTGGTTGCTCATGTCATCTTGACCTTCGTCCACGACATTGCCTTCTTCAGGTGAGCTATCACTTAAATCTGTGTACTCAAGGTTTTCATCAAATGAACTTTCTGGTATGTCAGAATGTGAAATGTAATTCATATTTTGAACTGCATTAAGGAGCCCTGGCATGTCGTCTGATATTCTAGAATCACCTTGTCTTGGGCTAGGCGCAAGGTTATCAGAAATAGGCACATTGTCGGTGGCATGGGACATTTGACCAAATGATGAGGAATCATACTTCTCTCCGTGGCAGATCCATGTTGTATATCCTTGCAGGATACCATCACATCTCAAATGGGTTTTTACTTCATCATAAGTTTGTGTCCTTTTGTTTGCACAATTCACACATGGACAGAAAATCTTGCCTCCATCTACTACATCATGGAATGCAAAAGAAAGGAACTGTTGGACACCTTGTTTGTACTCTGCACTAGTTCTTACTTCACCCATCCATCTCCTATCCATCATTGTATGTGAATGCTGAAATAGTATAGTCAAAGTATTACTTCATGAATTTCTAAATAATGTTAAACTTCGGCGATGAATTAAAAAAGGACTTACCATACAAGAAATATTGCATATCTACTTAATTTTGTCTAATGCAACTATCATATTACTAACTCAACGGTGGTTGTTATCGGCTCGTTTATTAGTTGCATGTGTACACTCGGGGAGCTCTGGCCAAAATGTAGGGCGGGCCGGCCCAAAGAACACTATGTTTTTTTCTTTAATAATGGGCTAAATTTCCTTCTTTCTTCAGTGATTTGGGCTACGCTGGGCGGGCCATGGCCCAGTTTGGCTTCTGAAGAGCTCCGCCACTGCATGTGTACATGTGTCACCTAGCCATTTTTCATTAAGAAGCTTCTGTACAGCAATTTCAATTTGAAAGAAGTCAAAATCATATCTGTCTTTTTAATACAGTCTCTTTTCCTGACAGTACAAAACAAAGCAAGTCACATTTTGTGTGACAGATGAACCCGAAATCACTCTATTGTGAACCGGATTGAGGATTGAGCAGTACAATGGTTTTTTACTGGTGCTCCTCATAATATGTTTCAGGTAGACCTGCTATATCTTATGTGTATAGTTTCTTTTTGAACACCTTTACCGTAGGGAAAATGTGTATAGTTTCTTGCAGATACGGAGTGCCATATCTATTAGTGAAAGAAAACCTTATTAATTTCTGCTGCCATTTTGTATTTATAGAAACAAGGGTTTATTTGATATGGATAAAACTGCAACTGAAAACTATCTAGACATCAAGTAAATATAAAACAGATGCAAAACCGTACGCAAATAAAGAATATAGAGAAATATGGACCTGATTGCTGTTAATGGAGTTCGTAGCGGTGTGCGGCCTCGGCCGCCTCCTCCACGGGCTCCAGCCAGAAGTCTTACATCCACAAACTTTGAGGAGTTAGACTTGTAGAAACAAGTATGTACATCATGTAAGAGAGAAGGAAACTAAGTAAAATTAAGGATATGAGAAAGAACTTTTAGAACGCAAATTTTAATCATATAGGAGAAGTTACAACTGAATTGAGCTAAACTTGGCGTATGTAATTTAAGATAGTAATACATAGAAGATTCAGGTTCCTATGGTGCTAGGCCACATACTCATGTGGATTAGGGAAATCTGATGCTTTAAATTGTTGCAGGAACACACGAAGCATTTTCTTTACATGAAAGAAATTTGTAAAGTGCTAGATGAACTAGTAATCTTGTTATAGTCTATAATTAATAAACTATTTTGTTGAATGCAATCCAATCTGTGTGAAAGAATGATTATAGGTGCAAGACATAGTTTCTGATCTATACCTTTTTTAAGGATGGCGTTGGCAGTGCAGGGAGGTGATGGTGTGTCGTGTGTCGGCAACAAGAAGCTCACGGAGGAGCGGCCAGCCACTTGAAGATGTGGTGCAGGGTGGCGAGGGAGCTGTGCATTGAGGCGACCAGGCTACCCGGCGATGTGTGGTTGGGCGGCCGGCGATGCAATAGAGTCGTTGGGGCTGCGGGGGAGGGGATCAAAGTGCGATCAGTTTCCTCTGTGTGACACTCCTTGTGAATCGGGATTTGTTACCAGGGAATCAGGATATGTTAGGTAGTGGTGATTTTTTTTTCACGTCAAGGTTGTTAGGCACGTAATGCCCAAGTGCCTCCTTTTCATGTACAAGTTTTAATTTCTTATTTTTGTGGGTGAACAGTTTCTTCTTTTTGTGACCGATAATATCATGAATTCGTGATTTACTAACTTCAATGTCAAATATTCGTGAACACATGGCTTTTCTTGCATGTGGGATCCACCCTTTTATTATTTTTATTCTTTCTTTTCTCGCCTACACTATTTGTTGTATATCCGACTATTGATTTGACCATGGTCGGCCACCACATCCTTACGAGACGATAATGATAAAGTGTCTAGCGACAACAAGTTCCAAGATAGGTTTGACGGTACTTGGTACTCAAACGTTCCAAGATAGCTCTGACGGTACTTGGTACTCAAACTCTCATGAGGCTGCAATATTTTTATTTTATGGGTTTGCTAGGATTGCTCTTATAAATTGACTCTCATCGTTGTAACTCATAATTAAGTTTAACCTAAAAAATATGTTTAAACTTGTACGAAGACATTCGTTATAGGTATATGAATATGTTGGTAGATTTTTATTCACATGCGTTCAAATATTACGTCAGTCATAGTCTTACTTTACATATTCTCACACTGATATATTTTGAAACTTCAAATTTTCTTTCATGATTGTTTATAGAAGTGGAGTTTACATATATTTTTCATGGTATTCTTCAATGTCTCTCCGTGAAGAGACACATGTTATGTCTTTAGAGAATGACTCTACAGTTAAGGCATTATCAAATATGTCTATCTTTATGTCTGTACATATGTGTTAAGAGTCATTATCAAGAGTGTCTCAAAAGAGGGTCACTAGTAGTTAGACATTCTAACAAATGTCTCTTAAAATGACTTTAGATGATAAGTAAGTGACATTTTGAATAATATCTCTAGGTAGATGTCTCTTATGCTATGGCATTCTCCAAAATGTCTCTCTTAATGCCTCTACAGTAAATTGGATTAGTATGTAAGAGACATAGGGGTCAGTGTCTCTATCGAAATGTCTCTACTGCACAGTTTTGTTGTAGTGGGAGTCACAGGGCTAGTGCTTTGAGGAGCCTCCTTTCCTGCTGCGTTCGTCGTTCCGTCCTGTAACGTGGAGTAACATGTCACATTCATACACTCTGCAGAGGTGCGCTGCTTTACCCATAAGAGATCATGACCTTGTTGCACAACCGGGCGTACTTTCCCGTCCACACTTCCTTGGTGTGGGGCCCAGTCAGTAATCCAAGCCAATCACTGCGCCTTTCCAGCATCCCCGCACACCCCCCATTACTTCAGTTGCAGGCTAGAGGAAACCAGTCATCTCATGCCTGCTGACTATTTGGAAACTGCATCAAATCAGTCCTGAAGCCAACCTTCATAGATGCTAGAAGCCACAACCCGAAGGTGAGATTATTATCCGAGCCATCTCAAGCTCATGAGCGGATTTACCACCGCCTGGCTTGTACTATGCATCCGTTGGTGTACGAGAGGAAAAGGGTACAGCTGACTTCTCCGTCCCATTCCAAATCTTATGGTTGCGCGTAATATTCGGCGCAAGAATCACTGGCGACATTTGTTGTTAAGTCCTAGATGATACTTTCCCGTGCAAATGGAACCTCCACCACAACATTCTTACCGTGGTCCCATCTGCCAGCCATATGAGATTACCACCTCACTGGTGGATAACCATAGTCATATTATTATAAAATCAGTTTTCTACCCTTTTTGTGTGATATGCAATAATAACATTTTGAAAATAGTTTCTTAGCAAATACTTCAAAAGGACATGAGTAAAAGGGATGAACTTGCCTTTCTGACTGCAAAATTATGCAGCCAGGGTCTTCGATATAATATAAACTCCAAGAAATCTGGAAACAACATCATTGGTCCGGTAAGGACTAATGTTTAAAGAAGCAGCATGATTAATGCATAAGTATGAGGTGCATCGCAAAGTACCCTGTATCTCACTCTCGAAGATTGTATTTTGTTTGAGTTGGGTGTTTTCATTTAGAGTTGTTTGGTCTTCAAGTTTACTTCACAAGCAAGATGAGTTGTTTAACATTAATGTTCATGTATCATATTAGGCTTAAGAGTAAAGTAAAACCACATATAGACACTCAATGGTTGCTTTAGGTTGTGTTCATCTTATGTTGGTAGAAAACATGTATTAACTTTAATTAAGTAGATAGCTAGTGTTATATTTCATGAGGGCAAAAAGAATAACTTTTGAAGAACATAAATAATGTCTAACATTATTGATATCATATGACATGGTTAAGAGAGAGCCTATAACATTATTCTTCTTTGTGTGTTTTACCCAAGACTTTGCGTTATGACATTATACTAGTTTTAATCAGACACTTACTAACTTTAAACTTAGCTTGTTTCATATGAATGAGTGTTCTTTTTTCGGAGTACAACAAGTTACATCCTAGTGTTATGAACTTTTAATTTGTTTCCTGCTTAATTTTACTTGACCAATTATAAGTAAACATAAGTTGAGTAACACATGGAGTAGATGCATATTTATACATAATGGAACTTAGTAGTTAAAATGTTATTTACTTTAAATGGTTTCCAAATAGTAGTAGAACAACTTTTGTAAGATCATAACTTCATTTTTAGAAATTAGGAAAAAAAGTTCTTATTAATTATTATTTTAAAATAGAATATCATTTTGAAATAGATTTATTGAAATAAAATAGTTCGTATTGTAATAAAACACATTTCTAAAGTTAAAGCTATGCATGTGAAACAATTTAAATGAAGTTTGAAATGCATCCAAAATAGCATTTCACATAACTTCATATTTAAAAGATTATGAGGTTTGTATTTCAATTTTGTTTATGTTTCAGTTTTATTCAAACACAAATAAGAATGATACAACAATATAGATTTTATTTTTCTGATCATTTTGGTATAAAGATTATATTTTTCTGATTTAAAATGAATTAGTTATGAATTTACAAAGTTTATTCAATTTAAATCAATTTCTGAATTTACTAAATAGAATTGGGCCCACATGTCATAGTTTTAATAATTACAGAAATGATTTACCTAAAAGAATAAAAGTCTGACAGGGTGGTCCCACATGCCATACACACATTTCGAATTTAATTTCCAGGATTTAATTAAATTAAGACGCTGACGTCATGCTGACGTCACCGAGGCAGTTCCTCTCCGCCGAGCTCAAATCCATCGATTTCGACCAAATTGGCACAAACCGAGGTGCGTAAAAGATAGAGAGGGTCACAGCGGACCGTCTGGTGGAGGCGGAAGGACCATATGGTCACCGAAACGTCACTGGCGGCGAGGTTCGGCGGCGACCGAAGATGGCTTGCGGACTACGAATACCGGATGAACTGAGATAAGAGGATGGTACGGGAAGATGTGTGGGATCACCGGGAGGACGATAGACTGCTCGGAGAGGCGATACGAGGTCGGACGACGACGGAATCGTCCGCGGCATCAGTGGCCGGAGACAAGGAAGAACTCTGTTTCCTCTGGCTCCCGAGCTTCCCCGGGCGCTTTGCTCATGGAGGAGGAAGAGGGAGACATGGCGAAGCTTTTCCCCCGCTTATCACGACTAATCGTGGTCGTAATCCACGGCTATCGCCGGTGTACGGCGGCGGGCCGGAGAGCTAGGGGATTTTTGGAGAAGAATAGAGAGAGGAAGACGAGAGATGGGGAACGAGTGAGAGAGGGAGAGATCGGTGCGAACTTCTCCGCATCCTTATCGTCGCGAGAGAGGAGCGAGCAGGAGCAACATGACATGTCGGGTGCGGGGACACGGCTTCGGCGTCCTTATGGCCGGAGGAAGAAGAAACAGATTAAAAGGACATTTTGCAGAAAACCCCCTGTGTTTCCGGGAAACTACAAGAACAATGTACGGAAGTCCATGTTTAAGGTTTTGGACCTCATTTTGATTCTGGAACTTACAGTTGTCCTGGAAACTTTATAATGGAGATAAAATGTTTATTTCCTTTATATAATTTTCATTGCTTGATATAATTTTGTTGCTAGGTATATTTTGAATTATTTTATCCTTTTAATTGAGTTTGGACATATTTAGTTATTTTCCTTCCATTGAAATTTATAACTTAAACTTCATTAAATATTTAGGATGCATTTAGGAATATGAGAATATTTCCTATGCTATCATTTAATTTGGAATTTGTTATTTCCAAATTATCAATTGATTTGAGATTTTGTTTTAAAGAATATATGTGAACATGAATATTCCATTTTGTTATATTTTGTTGCTTCCACTAAATCATTTTTATGGTGCTTTATAACCATAGGGAAAATTATTTCTATGGCATTATTTATTTATTTCTAATTTGTTTCCATCAACTTCTAAAATGATCTGGGTTATGGATTTTAAAATTATTGAAATATTGGAGTACACCAATTGGTGGTATGGTGATTTAAGTATTTCATACCACACCAAATTATGGTTTGATGGAAATAACAAAATGGGTCATTGTGATTCCTAAGAAGAGTATACACAATGCTTTATGTCAAATCCATGCTAAGCATGAGACATTGCCAAATGGCTTTTATTTGTGATCCTTAAGAAATAAATCATGTGAGAACATGATCAATTGTTTATGAAAGCACAAGATAGGAATTCCTGCCTAAGATTAGGTCGTATGGTGATAAGATGATGAGTTTAGACTTCTTCTCATTCCATCCTCCAGTTAAGATGGAGTAAGAAGGATACATTCTTTCTTGATAGAGTTAATGTATTAAGAATATATCTAATAATAGATATATTTGAGTTTGTGAAATGGGTATTCTTGAACATATATCAACTAATGCTTCTAGATGATTAATTTGCCATATGTCCAAGATTATCTTTTATTGAAAATGAATTCTTGGTTCAACCAATGGATGATTATCCATTAGTGATATAGTGGCTCCTCTATTATATGATTCTTCATTCACATGGTCATGAAAGATGATACATGTGACTCTGATATATGTATATTGATTATATACACTTATGATTTGGCATTACTTTCTCTTTGGTTATGATCCCCTTGGAGAAACACCATAATCCATATGTGGATTTACTTTGGTATTGATCCTTCTACACAAGAAGTAGATATTCAAGACAAGTCCTTCTTGTCCTATATTGTAGTTCCGAGATCTCTGGCCTCACCCTTGTGGTGAAGACAATTCAATTTAACAAAGCCAATTTTCTTGAGGGGTGGTATGTGAATGTGTATATAAGTTATGACATCAAATGGCTTTATGCATCAAATGACTAAGGTAGTTGATGTACTGAATTGTTTGGCCCTTAGTTTATCTGCATATGACACTCAATTGTTTTATGTATACAAAAGTGAGTTGTTAACAAGGTTTCGAAGCTTGTTCTCACACTACTTCTATATAACACAAACATCTGAATATCACACTGTTTCTAGAGACGTTAATACAGATGAGTATTGACATGAGAGTTTCCAATTCTCCATGATAGATTGGCATAACACTTCTATGCCCATCTAAGGAATGCTTCTCTAAGTATTTTTGTTGCATTTCCTCCTTTCTGGTCATCTTGTCTTGTGGATGCCTTTGAGCAGATTAGAAGATACGAGAATATGATGTCTAGATAAAGTAAGAAGATCTAGGTTAATGTTTAGGTAGTTCAGTTTGGTCTTCAAAACTATCTTGATTCCTATGTGCTAGATATGTCTAAAACAATTGATAAGAATAGATGCTCAGAGAATACTAAAAATAGTTGGTTAATCTGAAGGGGATCATGTGCAGAAAACAAAAAATTTCCTACCAACGATATCCTTAAAGCATGCCAAGATCTATTCTATGCAGATATAGTAGTACGAACGGAGATCGGAATATGTACCCTTGAAGACCGAAAGCAGGGATTACGTTCCCGCACAAACGTTGTCGATGAAGACCGACGAAGCCGACCTCGAGGTCGTGTAGAGGAAGCAGACCTCCGAGTACCGCTAGCGCAGAACCTCGCAGGGCGTCACACACGTACGGTGGAGACGACGGCCTCCGAAGCTCCAGTCCAGGATGAGCAGCGGAAGACATGGACCGGAACACCAGCAGCGCGGCAGCGGGCTATGGTGGAAGAGATCCCCGTCCTCAGCTCGGCGCGGCTCCGACAAGGGAACCACGAGATCGAGAGAGAAATTGAGAATTAATTGGTGAATTAAAAGGCCAGGGGTGCCCCTTCTTATATAGGCTCCCAGGGGGGAGCCAACTAGCTAACCAGGCAATGTGGGACTAACCCCCACATGCCTGGTGCGGCTAGGGAGGGTGCGCCGGCCACCTAGTGGGCCCCTTGGCCCACTTGGGTCGGCCCCTCTTGGCCCCCACCGAATCCCCAAGGGGATTCCCCCCCTCTTGGGCCTTCTTTCGACCAGAAGGCCCATTTAGGGAAATCAGCCTAAATAAATTCGAAAATAAATATATAAAATTATATTTGCATATTAATTACACTAATTAATATCAAACATAATATATATAATTTCTCCTAGCTCCGAAAACTCTTTCGGCGCTGCCCGATCTCCATCGGACCCCTCCCGGGACGCTCCTGGTGATCTCTTTCCTTTCCGGTTGTCTTGTCGAAACCCCTTAAGTGTGTTACCCTAGCGGTTCGATATAATAACAGGTATGACCAAGACTCCTCTATGATCAACGACTAACTCGTAGGCCTGGACCCCATGAATTAATCCCTGTGATATAACGAATGACTTTCATCTATCAAACCTGAACGCAAATTCTTAAACCTTTTGCCATAGCGATACTTAGCATGTCCGAGCGTCGTTCCATAGATATCTCCATACCTAATCCCGACCTCGTTACCGACGACGCTATCTTCTACTCGTTCATGATCTCATGTCTCCGTGACCTAGTCACATGCTTGCAAGCTCATTAGACATGATCTCACCGAGTGAGCCCGAGAGTATCTATCCTGCTATGCGGACTGGCAAATCCCTCTCTTGACCCCTCGTCTCAACTACTCCTTTCCGATACCCAAAAGTATCACCGTTATTGTCATACTATATAAGATACGACGTTTGGTGCGATCAAAGTATCTTCCAGGAATAACAATAAGAGTTGATCTCACGGTCAAAGGCGTAACGACTACGTTCTCTAAATCTGGGTATGTCCATCACATCGTTCTCCAACGATATTGAAGGGGATCGTGGGCAGAAAACAATAATTTTCCTAGCAACGATATCCTTAAACTAGCCAAGATCTATTCTATGCAGATATAGTAGTACGAACGGAGATCGGAATACGTACCCTTGTAGACCGAAAGCGGGGATTACGTTCCCGCACAAACGTTGTCGATGCAGACCGACGAAGCCGACCTCAAGGTCGTGTAGAGGAAGCAGGCCTCCGAGTACCGCTAGCGCAGCACCTCACAGGGAGTCGCACACGTACGGTGGAGACGACGCCTCCGAAGCTCCAGTCCAGGACGAGCAGCGGAAGACTTGGACCGGAACACCAGCAGCACGGCAGCGGGCTATGGTGGAGGAGATCCCCGACTCCTCTTGCTCGGCGCGGCTCCGACTTGGGCACCACGAGATCGAGAGAGAAATCAGGAATTAATTGGTGAATTAAAAGGCTGGGGGTGCCCCTTCTTATATAGGCTCCCAAGGGGAGCCTACCTTGCCAGCCAGGCAATGTGGGACTATCCCCACATTGCCTGGTTCGGCCAAGGGGGTGCGCCGGCCCCCTGGTGGGCCCCTTGTGGCCCACCTAGGCCGGCCCCTAAGCTCCCACCGAATTCCCAAGGGGGTTCCCTCCCCCTCTTGGGCCTTCTTTCGTCCGGAAGGCCCATTTAGGGAAATCTGCCTTAATAAATTCGAAAATAAATATATAAAATCATATTTGCATATTAATAACACTAATTAATATCAAACATAATATATATAATATTTCCTAGCTCCGAAAACTCTTTCGGCGCTGCCCGATCTCCATCGAACCTCTCCCGGGACGCTCCCGGTGATCTCCTTCCTTTCCGGTTGTCTTGTCGAAACCCCTTAAGTGTGTTACCCTAGCGGTTCGATATAATATCAGGTATGATCAAGACTCCTCAATGATCAACGACTAACTCGTAGGCCTGGACCCCATGAATTAATCCCTGAGATATAATGAATGACTTTCATCTATCAAACCTGAACGTGAAGTCTTAGACCTTTTGCCATAGCGATACTTAGCACGTTCGAGTGTCGTTCCATAGATATCTCCATACCTAATCCCGACCTCGTTACCGACGACGCTATCTTCTACTCGTTCATGATCTCATGTCTCCGTGACCTAGTCACATGCTTGCAAGCTCATTAGACATGATCTCACCGAGTGGGCCCGAGAGTATCTATCCTGCTATGCGGACTTGCAAATCCCGCTCTTGACCCCTCGTCTCAATACTCCTTTCCAATACCCAAAAGTATCACCGTTATTGTCATACTAAATAAGATACGACGTTTGGTGCAATCAAAGTATCTTCCGGGAATATCAATAAGAGTTGATCTCACGGTCAAAGGCGTAACGACTACGTTCTCCAAATCTGGGTATGTCCATCACATCACTCTCCAGCGATATGACTCTCATTGCCGACCGGCACCATGCCCCATGACCGGGAAACCTCGATCATCAATCGCGCAACGAAACTAGTCTTAGTAGAGGCTACTAGGGACCTGGTTGTTTACGTATCACACCCGCATTAATGTTTCCGCTTAATACGGTTCTAGCATGACACAAAAACCTATTATGAACAAACGAGATATGATAAAGAATACACTTTATTAATTGCCTCTAGGGCATATCTCCTTCAGTCTCCCACTTGCACTAGAGTACAACTTAATCTAGATTACAACTTGGTAAAAGCCTAACACCCATAGCTAATTGGTGTTGTTCATGCTTATCAAGCGGGAGAGGCTTCGTCAGCGGATCTTCCACATTCAGATCCGTATGCACTTTGCAAATCTTCACATCGCCTCCTTGTACGTACTGACGTATCACGTGGAAGCGTCGGAGAATGTGTTTGGCGGTGGAGTGAGACCTTGGCTCCTTGGCGTTCGCAATGGCACCCGTATTGTCGCAGAAGAGGACCACGGGGTCTTGCACGCTCTGGAACACTCCAAGTTCGATGACGAACTTCCTCAGCCACACAGCTTCATTCGCGGCCTCGCAGGCAGCAATGTACTCCGACTCCATTGTAGATTGTGCGACTATGGGTTGCTTCCCACTTCTCCAGCACACGGCGCCTCCATTCACCTTGAACACGTAACCTGTCTGTGACTTACAGTCATCGGGGTCTGAGCAGAAACTTGCATCTACGTAACCCGTTACGCTAAGTTCCTCATCGCAGCCACCATACACAAGGAACATTTCCTTTGTCTTATTGAGATACTTAAGAATGCTCTTAACAGCTACCCAATGCGGCATTCCAGGATTACTCTGGAACCGGCTTGTCAAACTTAGAGCTAATGCCACATCTGGTCTAGTACTCAACATTGCATACATGATCGATCCTATGGCTGAAGCATAAGGATGTTTCGTCATTTCGGCCTTACCCAGTTCCGTCACCGGACACTGTGCCTTACGCAATATCTTATTCTTGATAACCGGCAGAGAACCCTTCTTTACCTTCTCCATATGAAAACGCTTCAATATTTTATCAAGATAAGTACTCTGACTTAGTGCTAATAGGCGCCTTGATCTATCACGGTAGATTTTTATGCCTAAAACATACGCAGCTTCTCTTAAGTCCTTCATGGAAAACTTACTGTTTAAATATTCCTTCACGCTATTCAGAAGTTCCACATCATTCTCTATTAGCAATATGTCGTCAACATACAGTGCTAAGAACACAACCGAGCTCCCACTCATTTTCTTGTAAATACAGGTCTCTTCCACATTCTGGATAAATCCAAAACCTTTGATTACCTCATCAAAGCGAAGATTCCAGCTCCGAGATGCCTGCTTCAATCCATAGATGGATCGCTGAAGCTTGCACACCTTGTTAGAACTTCCTGGATCGACAAAACCTTCCGGCTGTACCATGTACAACTCTTCCTCAATGTTTCCATTCAGGAAGGCCGTTTTGACGTCCATCTGCCATATTTCATAATCATAGTAGGCAGCTACCGCTAACAAAATCCGAATAGACTTAAGCATCGCTACCGGTGAAAAGGTTTCATCGTAGTCAATTCCATGAACTTGTCGGAAACCCTTTGCGACAAGCCGAGCTTTATAGACGGTCACATTACCATCAGCATCAGTCTTCTTCTTAAAGATCCACTTATTCTCGACGGCCTTGCGCCCTTCGGGAATATCCACCAAAGTCCACACTTGGTTATCATACATGGATCCTATTTCGGATTTCATGGCTTCAAGCCATTTCTCAGACTCTAGACTCTCCATCGCCTCCTTGTAGTTCGTAGGTTCGTCTTGCTCGACTAGCATGACGGTGCAAACCATGTTGCCATACCATTCTGGTGCGATCCGAGATCTACCAGACCTACGAGGTAGAACATCTTCCCCGATAGATTCTCCCACTCCTTCCACGGAGGACGTTTCCGGAATTGCTTCCGTTGCGCCACTCGGAATCTCGAGTTCAGGATCAACGATTTCATCGAGGTCTACCTTCCTCCCACTTACTCCTTTCGCGAGAAACTCCTTCTCTAGAAAGGCACCGGTCTTCGCGACAAAAGTTTTGCCCTCAGCTTGGTTGTAGAAGGTGTACCCTACGGTTTCCCGCGGATATCCTACAAAGACGACTTTCTCCGACTTCGGTTCGAGTTTGTCGGGCTGTAGTTTCTTAACGTACGCCTCACAACCCCAAACCTTCAGAAACGATAACTTAGGCTTATGGCCATACCATAATTCATACGGCGTCGTTTCAACGGACTTGGACGGAGCCCTATTTAAAATGAATGCGGCTGTTTCCAACGCATAACCCCAGAAGGACACTGGCAGATCGGTAAGAGACATCATAGATCGGACACTATCCAGTAGAGTACGATTACGTCTCTCGGACACACCGTTACGATGCGGCGTTCCGGCGGGCGTAAGTTGGGGTACTATGCCACAACTCTTCAGATGTGTGCCAAACTCAAAACTCAAGTACTCTACACCGCGATCGGATCGGAGATGCTTGATTTTCCTATTAAGCTGATTCTCAACTTCACTCTGGAATTCTTTGAACTTTTCAAACGTTTCAGACTTGTGTTTCATCAAATAGATATAACCGTATCTACTCAAGTCATCAGTGAAGGTGACGAAGTAACGATAACCATTGCGTGTCGAAACGCTCATTGGTCCACATACGTCTGTATGTATGATCCCCAACAAATCCGACGCCCGTTCAACGAAACCTTTGAACGGTGTCCTGGTCATTTTGCCCATGAGGCATGGTTCACATGTATCGAGGGATCCGAAATCCAAAGAGTCCAAGAGTCCATCGGAGTGGAGTCGCTTCATGCGCTTTATACCAATATGACCAAGACGGCAATGCCACAAAAACATGGCGGTATCGTCACTACACTTAATTCGTTTGGCCTCTATGCTATGGATGTGAGTACTACGATCGATATTAAACAAGAATAAACCGTTATTCTCGGGAGCATCAACATAAAAGATATCATTCATATAAATAGCACAATTGCTTGACACTGATTTAAATGAATAACCGTCTTGTAACAGGCAAGACCCACTTATAATGTTTACACTCAAGGATGGCACAAAATAACATTTATTTAAAACCAAAACTAATCCCGATGGTAGATGCAGAGGGAGCGTGCCGACAGCCACCACGTCGACTCTCGATCCGTTGCCGACGCGCATCGTCACCTCATCCTTCGCCAGCCGCCTTCTATTCCGTAACTCCTCCTGAGAGTTACATATATGAGCAACAGAACCAGTATCAAATACCCACGTATTGCTCCGGGCGGATGTAAGGTACACATCTATAACATGTATATCAAATATACCTTTCTCTTTGTCGACCGTCTTGCCAGACTTCCTATCCTCCAGATACTTGGGGCAGTTGCGCTCAGGTGATCCGATGGTCACCACCATCTTCTGCAGCTTTATTTCTAATTCGGCCACTTCGAGCATCTTCAGGATTTCCGACAGGGGTTTTGACGGCCCTTTCATGCCGTAGTCCACTATGGCGTTCTTATAGCTAGGGGGCAGAGAGATCAGCGCCCTATCAATAACCAACTCCTCTGGGATCACACTTCCCAGATCACTCAGAAGTCGAGCGCAGCCAAACAACTTGGCCAAGTGCTCACTGATATTGCCGTGCTCTTCCATCTGGGCTGAGAAGAAAAGCACAGTTGCCTCGTACGTCTCAGCCTTGACTTGTCGTGCAAAAACAACCATGAGTTCAGTGATTATATCATAAGCACCCTTGTTCATGAAACGGTTTTGCAGGTCAGCCTCCATGGCAAAGAGCATGCCACTCTGGACATAAGAAGAAATATCCGCCTTTACCCCATGGACAATCCTTTCGATTTCCGGAGCGGTGCTAGGAAGATCACCTAAGGGGGTATCAAGGATGTAGGCCACCTTGTGGGTTTCAAGGATGGACTTCAGATCATGGAACCAGGACACGAAGTTAGACCCATCGGTCTTAAGCTTCTCTTTCTCAATGAACAGGTTCAGGTTAAAGGAGGGGTGAGACATCTACAATGGAATTTGCAACAACATAAGACTTTGTTCATAATGATTTTGAGTTATAGTATTTTAGAAAATAACTAACATAACTCCCACTCAAACGAACATCCCTCCTGGTCGTTTAAGCGATTACACGACCCCCATCCATTGCACCACCCCTCATCATCAAAGCCGGCGGCACAACTTCAAGAGTAGACAAAATCGTCCGTCACACCAATTTTGTGACTCGTGCTCGGCCTTTCGGCCTTCCTGTTCCGAGGTCATACCTCTGAGTATGCTAGGCTCGCCACCAAAGACCTCCACGCTGACGCTTGTGCAACATGGCTTACACCCACCGTATGCGAACGAAGATATGTCTGACACCCGATCATCACGGCCTGCCTCATAACGTAGAACTTTATTGGTGGTGCGCGTTGGAGGGAGAACACTAGTGGTATTTTGAAGGGATCATCTTATTCAGCTACCGCCGTGTAACACACACAATCACACAAAATAAGATGCACACAAAACATCAAATGTAATGCAATGTGATATAGTCCATCGCGCCATGGTCTTCTTGGCGCCCGCAGTTTATAAACAATTTAATAAACCTACCTTGACCATATCACATAGCCCCTGCAAAATAAAGTTAGACGCTTCTACTTTATCTTTTGCATATTTTACGTGGCTTGGGGCTTTCGTAAATAGAACCGCTTCATACCTATGAATCTTATGACCACAACAACGATCCAATAATTGCATGTTTAAGCATCCCTTTCGGGCCCTCCATTGAAAATGCGAAGACCAACTAAAGAGAGAGAAACTGTCACCCGCCAGCCACAGATACGGTACAAGCCGTATGTCAGTAGTGGAACCAGTCTCGCGTAAGCGTACGCGTAAAGTCGGTCCGGGCCGCTTCATCAACTCAATGCCGCTGGAATACACAAATGCACGCTAGAGGGTAGCAAATAACAGGAACGGTGCCCCCGTGCAGAGCACGGGTTCTAACAGCGTACAACTATATCTTACGATAGATCGGCTCTGATACCACTGAAGGGGATCGTGGGCAGAAAACAATAATTTTCCTAGCAACGGTATCCTTAAACTAGCCAAGATCTATTCTATGCAGATATAGTAGTACGTACGGAGATCGGAATACGTACCCTTGTAGACCGAAAACGGGGATTACGTTCCCGCACAAACGTTGTCGATGCAGACCGACGAAGCCGACCTCAAGGTCGTGTAGAGGAAGCAGGCTTCCGAGTACCGCTAGCGCAGCACCTCGCAGGAGTCGCACACGTACGGTGGAGACGACGCCTCCGAAGCTCCAGTCCAGGACGAGCAGCGGAAGACTTGGACCGGAACACCAGCAGCGCGGCAGCGGGCTATGGTGGAGGAGATCCCCGACTCCTCTTGCTCGGCGCGGCTCCGACTTGGGAACCACGAGATCGAGAGAGAAATCAGGAATTAATTGGTGAATTAAAAGGCTGGGGGTGCCCCTTCTTATATAGGCTCCCAAGGGGAGCCTACCTTGCCAGCCAGGCAATGTGGGACTATCCCCACATTGCCTGGTTCGGCCAAGGGGGTGCGCCGGCCCCCTGGTGGGCCCCTTGTGGCCCACCTAGGCCGGCCCCTAAGCTCCCACCGAATTCCCAAGGGGGTTCCCTCCCCCTCTTGGGCCTTCTTTCGTCCGGAAGGCCCATTTAGGGAAATCTGCCTTAATAAATTCGAAAATAAATATATAAAATCATATTTGCATATTAATAACACTAATTAATATCAAACATAATATATATAATATTTCCTAGCTCCGAAAACTCTTTCGGCGCTGCCCGATCTCCATCGAACCTCTCCCGGGACGCTCCCGGTGATCTCCTTCCTTTCCGGTTGTCTTGTCGAAACCCCTTAAGTGTGTTACCCTAGCGGTTCGATATAATATCAGGTATGATCAAGACTCCTCAATGATCAACGACTAACTCGTAGGCCTGGACCCCATGAATTAATCCCTGAGATATAATGAATGACTTTCATCTATCAAACCTGAACGTGAAGTCTTAGACCTTTTGCCATAGCGATACTTAGCACGTTCGAGTGTCGTTCCATAGATATCTCCATACCTAATCCCGACCTCGTTACCGACGACGCTATCTTCTACTCGTTCATGATCTCATGTCTCCGTGACCTAGTCACATGCTTGCAAGCTCATTAGACATGATCTCACCGAGTGGGCCCGAGAGTATCTATCCTGCTATGCGGACTTGCAAATCCCGCTCTTGACCCCTCGTCTCAATACTCCTTTCCAATACCCAAAAGTATCACCGTTATTGTCATACTAAATAAGATACGACGTTTGGTGCAATCAAAGTATCTTCCGGGAATATCAATAAGAGTTGATCTCACGGTCAAAGGCGTAACGACTACGTTCTCCAAATCTGGGTATGTCCATCACATCACTCTCCAGCGATATGACTCTCATTGCCGACCGGCACCATGCCCCATGACCGGGAAACCTCGATCATCAATCGCGCAACGAAACTAGTCTTAGTAGAGGCTACTAGGGACCTGGTTGTTTACGTATCACACCCGCATTAATGTTTCCGCTTAATACGGTTCTAGCATGACACAAAAACCTATTATGAACAAACGAGATATGATAAAGAATACACTTTATTAATTGCCTCTAGGGCATATCTCCTTCAGTCTCCCACTTGCACTAGAGTACAACTTAATCTAGATTACAACTTGGTAAAAGCCTAACACCCATAGCTAATTGGTGTTGTTCATGCTTATCAAGCGGGAGAGGCTTCGTCAGCGGATCTTCCACATTCAGATCCGTATGCACTTTGCAAATCTTCACATCGCCTCCTTGTACGTACTGACGTATCACGTGGAAGCGTCGGAGAATGTGTTTGGCGGTGGAGTGAGACCTTGGCTCCTTGGCGTTCGCAATGGCACCCGTATTGTCGCAGAAGAGGACCACGGGGTCTTGCACGCTCTGGAACACTCCAAGTTCGATGACGAACTTCCTCAGCCACACAGCTTCATTCGCGGCCTCGCAGGCAGCAATGTACTCCGACTCCATTGTAGATTGTGCGACTATGGGTTGCTTCCCACTTCTCCAGCACACGGCGCCTCCATTCACCTTGAACACGTAACCTGTCTGTGACTTACAGTCATCGGGGTCTGAGCAGAAACTTGCATCTACGTAACCCGTTACGCTAAGTTCCTCATCGCAGCCACCATACACAAGGAACATTTCCTTTGTCTTATTGAGATACTTAAGAATGCTCTTAACAGCTACCCAATGCGGCATTCCAGGATTACTCTGGAACCGGCTTGTCAAACTTAGAGCTAATGCCACATCTGGTCTAGTACTCAACATTGCATACATGATCGATCCTATGGCTGAAGCATAAGGATGTTTCGTCATTTCGGCCTTACCCAGTTCCGTCACCGGACACTGTGCCTTACGCAATATCTTATTCTTGATAACCGGCAGAGAACCCTTCTTTACCTTCTCCATATGAAAACGCTTCAATATTTTATCAAGATAAGTACTCTGACTTAGTGCTAATAGGCGCCTTGATCTATCACGGTAGATTTTTATGCCTAAAACATACGCAGCTTCTCCTAAGTCCTTCATGGAAAACTTACTGTTTAAATATTCCTTCACGTTATTCAGAAGTTCCACATCATTCCCAATCAACAATATGTCGTCAACATACAGTGCTAAGAACACAACCGAGCTCCCACTCATTTTCTTGTAAATGCAGGTCTCTTCTACATTTTGGATAAATCCAAAACCTTTGATTACCTCATCAAAGCGAAGATTCCAGCTCCGAGATGCCTGCTTCAATCCATAGATGGATCGCTGAAGCTTGCACACCTTGTTAGCATTTCCTGGATCGACAAAACCTTCCGGCTGTACCATGTACAACTCTTCCTCAATGTTTCCATTTAGGAAGGCCGTTTTGACGTCCATCTGCCAGATTTCATAATCATAATAGGCAGCTACCGCTAACAAAATCCGAATAGACTTAAGCATCGCTACAGGTGAAAAAGTTTCATCGTAGTCAATTCCATGAACTTGTCGGAAACCCTTTGCGACAAGCCGAGCTTTATAGACGGTCACATTACCATCAGCATCAGTCTTCTTCTTAAAGATCCATTTAATCTCGACGGCCTTGCGCCCTTCAGGAATATCCATCAAAGTCCACACTTTGTTATCATACATGGATCCTATTTCGGATTTCATGGCTTCAAGCCATTTCTCGGACTCTAGACTCGCCATCGCCTCCTTGTAGTTCGTAGGTTCGTCTTGTTCAACTAACATGACGGTGTAAACCATGTTGCCATACCATTCTGGTGCGATCCGATATCTACCAGACCTACGAGGTAGAACACCTTCCTCGACAGTTTTTCCCACTCCTTCCACGGAGGACGTTTCCGGAATTGCTTCCGTTGCGCCACTCGGAATCTCGAGTTCAGGATCAACGATTTCATCGAGGTCTACCTTCCTCCCACTTACTCCTTTCGTGAGAAACTCCTTCTCTAGAAAGGTACCGGTCTTCGCGACAAAAGTTTTGCCCTCAGCTTGGTTGTAGAAGGTGTACCCAACGGTTTCCCGTGGATATCCCACAAAGACGACTTTCTCCGACTTCGGTTCGAGTTTGTCGGGCTGTAGTTTCTTAACGTACGCCTCACAACCCCAAACCTCCAGAAACGATAACTTAGGCTTTTGGCCATACCATAATTCATACGGTGTCCTTTCAACGGACTTGGACGGAGCTCTATTTAAAATGAATGCGGTTGTTTCTAACGCATAACCCGAGAAGGACACTGGCAGATTGGTAAGAGACATCATAGATCGAACACTATCCAGTAGAGTACGATTACGTCGCTCGGACACGCTGTTACGCTGCGGTGTTCCGGCTGGCGTAAGTTGGGGTACTATGCCACAACTCTTCAGATGTGTGCCAAACTAAAAACTCAAGTATTCTCCACCGCGATCGGATCGGAGGTGCTTGATTTTCTTATTAAGCTGATTCTCAACTTCACTTTGGAATTCTTTGAACTTTTCAAATGTTTCACACTTGTGTTTCATCAAATAGATATAACCGTATCTACTCAAGTCATCCGTGAAGGTGATGAAGTAACGATAACCATTGCGTGTCGAAACGCTCATCGGTCCACACACATCCGTATGTATGATCCCCAACAAATCCGACGCCCGTTCAACGAAACCTTTGAACGGTGTCTTGGTCATTTTGCCCATAAGGCATGGTTCGCATTTATCGAGGGATCCGAAATCCAACGAGTCCAAAAGTCCATCGGAGTGGAGTTGCTTCATGCGCTTTACACCAATATGACCAAGACGGCAATGCCACAAATACATGGCGGTATCGTCACTACACTTAATCCGTTTGGCTTCTATGTTATGGATGTGAGTACTACGATCGAGATTCAACAAGAATAAACCGTTATTCTCGGGAGCATCAACATAAAAGATATCATTCATATAAATAGCACAATTGCTTGACACTTATTTAAATGAATAACCGTCTTGTAACAGACAAGACCCACTTATAATGTTTACACTCAAGGATGGCACACAATAACACTTATTTAAAACCAAAACTAATCCCGATGGTAGATGCAGAGGGAGTGTGCCGACAGCCACCACGTCGACTCTCGATCCGTTGACGACGCGCATCGTCACCTCATCCTTCGCCAGCCGCCGTCTATTCCGTAACTCCTCCTGAGAGTTACATATATGAGCAACAGAACCAGTATCAAATACCCACGTGTTGCTCCGGGCGGATGTAAGGTAAACATCTATAACATGTATATCAAATATACCTTGCTCTTTGTCGACCGTCTTGCCAGACTTCCTATCCTCCAGGTACTTGGGGCAGTTGCGCTTCCAGTGACCCTTCCCCTTGCAGTAGAAACACTCCATGCTAGCAGGGACCAGACCTGTTAGTCCTGGGCTTGGCATTCAACTTGCCTTCCCTCCTGGACTTCCAGCTTTGCTTTCCCTTGCCACCGGATTTCTTGAAATCAACGGCCTTGTTGACCATCAACAGCGTGTGCTCCATCTTAATCTCCACCTCAGCAGTCTTGAGCATCACGAACACTTCACCCAGGGACTTAGCCATGCCCTGCATGTTCTACTTCATGACGAAGCCTTTGTAGCTTGGCGGCAACGATTGCAACACCCTGTCAATCGCCAGCTCATCGGGAATCTTGCATTCCAGAGCATTCAGGCGTTGAACGTAGCCAGACATCTTGACTACATGCTCGCTCACACTGCTATGCTCTTCCATCTTGGCTGAGAAGAAAAGCTCAGAAGCTTCATATCTCTCAGCCTTAGCCTGCGGCGCGAAGACAGCCTTAAGATCCGAAATGATCTCAAAGGCGCTCATCTTCTCAAAGCGCTTCTGCAGGTCGGCTTCCATGGCGTAGAGCATGCCACTCTGGACAAAAGCAGAATCCTCTGATCGGGTCTGGAAGACCTTCTTCTCATCCTCAGAGGCTTCATCTGCAGGAGGGTCACCTATGGCGGCCTCAATGATGTAGGCCACCCTATGGGGAGTGAGGAGGATCCTCAGGTTGCGGAACCAGGCCATGAAGTTTGACCCATTGGTCTTAAGCTTTTCTTTCTCAAGGAACAGACCTAGGTTAAACGAGGGGCGAGACATCTAAAATGGAATTTGCAACAACATAAGACTTTGTTCATAATAATTTTGAGTTATAGTATTTTAGAAAATAACTAACATAACTCCCACTCAAACGAACATCCCTCCTGGTCGTTTAAGCGATTACACGACCCCCGTCCATTGCACCACCCCTCATCATCAGAGCCGGCGGCACAATTTCAAGAGTAGACAAAAACGTCCGCCACACCAATTTTGTGACTCGTGCTCGACCTTTCGGTCTTCCTGTTCCGAGGCCATATTTCTGAAGGAGATATGCCCTAGAGGCAATTAATAAAGTGTATTATTTATCATATCTCGTTTGTTCATAATAGGTTTTTGTGTCATGCTAGAACCGTATTAAGCGGAAACATTAATGCGGGTGTGATACGTGAACAACCAGGTCCCTAGTAGCCTCTACTAAGACTAGTTTCATTGCGCGATTGATGATCGAGGTTTCCCGGTCATGGGGCATGGCGCCGGTCGGCAATGGGAGTCATATCGCTGGAGAGTGATGTGATGGACATACCCAGATTTGGAGAACGTAGTCGTTACGCCTTTGACCGTGAGATCAACTCTTATTGATATTCCTGGAAGATACTTTGATTGCACCAAACGTCGTATCTTATTTAGTATGACAATAACGGTGATACTTTTGGGTATCGGAAAGGAGTAGTTGAGACGAGGGGTCAAGAGCGGGATTTGCCAGTCCGCATAGCAGGATAGATACTCTCGGGCCCACTCGGTGAGATCATGTCTAATGAGCTTGCAAGCATGTGACTAGGTCACGGAGATATGAGATCATGAACGAGTAGAAGATAGCGTCGTCGGTAACGAGGTCGGTATTAGGTATGGAGATATCTATGGAACGACGCTCGGACGTGCTAGGTATCGCTATGGCAAAAGGTCTAAGACTTTACGTTCAGGTTTGATAGATGAAAGTCATTCGTTATATCTCAGGGATTAATTCATGGGGTCCAGGCCTACGAGTTAGTCGTTGATCATTGAGGAGTCTTGATCATACCTGATATTATATCGAACCGCTAGGGTAACACACTTAATGGGTTTCGACAAGACAACCGGAAAGGAAGGAGATCACCGGGAGCGTCCCGGGAGAGGTCCGATGGAGATCGGGCAGCGCCGAAAGAGTTTTCGAAACTAGGAATAATTATATATATTATGTTTGATATTAATTAGTGTTATTAATATGCAAATATGATTTTATATATTTATTTTCGAATTTATTAAGGTAGATTTCCCTAAATGGGCCTTCCGGACGAAAGAAGGCCCAAGAGGGGAAAATTCCCAAGGGGAATTCGGTGGGGGCCAGGAGGGGCTGCCCCAGGTGGGCCAAGGGCCCACCAAGGGGGCCGGCGCACCTCCCTAGCCGCACCAGGCTATGTGGGGATAGTCCCACATTGCCTGGCTGGCAAGGTTGGCTCCCCCTGGGAGCCTATATAAGAAGGGGCACCCCTAGCCTTTTAATTCACCAATTAATTCCCGATTTCTCTCTCGATCTCGTGGTTCCCAAGTCGGAGCCGCGCCGAGCTGAGGAAGAGGGGCTCTCCTCCACCATAGCCCGCTGCCGCGCTGCTGGTGTTCCGGTCCAAGTGTTCCGCTGCTCGTCCTGGACTGGAGCTTCGGAGGCGTCGTCTCCACCGTAGGTGTGCGACTCCCTGCGAGGTGTTGTGCTAGCAGTACTCGGAGGCCTGCTTCCTCTACACGACCTTGAGGTCGGCTTCGTCGGTCTGCATCGACAACTGGCGGGAACGTAATCCCCGCTTTCGGTCTACAAGGGTATGTATTCCGATCTCCGTTCGTACTACTATATCTGCATAGAATAGATCTTGGCATGCTTTTAGGATATCATCGGTAGGAAATTTTTTGTTTTCTGCACACGATCCCCTTCACTTTCTGAATATGCTAGGCTCGCCACCAAAGATCTCCACGGTGACGCTTGTGCAACATGGCTTACACCCACTGTATGCGAACGACGAGATGTCTGACACCCGATCATCACGGCCTGCCTCATAACGTAGAACTTTCTTGGTGGTGCGCGTTGGAGGGAGAACACTAGTGGTATTTTGAAGGGATCACCTTATATAGCTACCGTCGTGTAACTAATGTATACTATACACACAATCACACAATATAAGATGCACACAAAACATCAAATGTAATGCAATGTGATATAGTCCATTGCGCCATGGTCTTCTTTGCGCCCGCAGTTTATAAACAATTTAATAAACCTACCTTGACCATATCACATAGCCCCTGGAAAATAAAGTTAGACGCTTCTACTTTATATTTTGCATATTTTACGTGGTTTGGGGCTTTCGTAAATAGAACCGCTTCATACATACGAACCTTATGACCACAACAATGATCCAATAATTGCATATTTAAGCATCCCTTTCGGGCCCTCCATTGAAAATGCGAAGACCAACTAAAGAGAGAGAAACTGACACCCACCAGCCACATATACGATACAAGCCGTATGTCAGTAGTGGAACCAGTCTCGCGTAAGCGTACGCGTAAAGTCGGTCCGGGCCGCTTCATCAACTCAATGCCGCTGGAATACACAAGTGCACGCTAGAGGGTAGCAAATAACAGGAACGGTGCCCCCGTGCAGAACACGGGTTCTAACAGCGTACAGCTATATCTACGATAGATCGGCTCTGATACCACTGAAGGGGATCGTGTGCAGAAAACAAAAAAAAATCCTACCAACGATATCCTAAAAGCATGCCAAGATCTATTCTATGCAGATATAGTAGTACGAACGGAGATCGGAATACGTACCCTTGTAGACCGAAAGCGGGGATTACGTTCCCGCACAAACGTTGTCGATGAAGACCGACAAAGCCGACCTCGAGGTCGTGTAGAGGAAGCAGACCTCCGAGTACCGCTAGCGTCGCACCTCGCAGGGCGTCACACACGTACGGTGGAGACGACGGCCTCCGAAGCTCCAGTCCAGGACGAGCAGCGGAAGACTTGGACCGGAACACCAGCAGCGCGGCAGCGGGCTATGGTGGAAGAGATCCCCCTGCTCAGCTCGGCGCGGCTCCGACAAGGGAACCACGAGATTGTAACATCCCAACATTTTATAATATTCAAAAATCACTAAAATTTAAAACATTTCTTTTGATTAAAAACGAAACATTAAATCATAAGAAAACCAACTATAAAAGTTCCCTAAGCAATGGATTTCAACCACTTAGCCTTAGCTATAAATAAATTAAAATAATAATTACAAGTGTTATTTTAAACTATTGAAAACATTTTCTATTTGCCAAAAGATTATGATTCATTTACCTGAGTTCAAAATATAATTTGGAAATTATAAGACTATAGATTATAATTTTAATAACTTCATATAATTCATAATTAATGGATTATACAAATAAACGTTTCATTAGATTCAATGATTTTCATTTAGTTACAAAACATAAAATGATTTCAGGAATATATTATACTATATAAGAAAAGAATTAAATCTAAAATCTTTTCCAAAGTTGATATGAAGTTTTTCAAATGATTAAGCATAATATAAAACATAATGGTGTACAAAACATTTAGAATTAAAAATGGAATTCATTATATTTCCCATTTCCTTCAAATTAGATATATTTTGTTCTTTAATATCATGCCAAAATAAAGATGAATGATTTCAGCAAAACAAGTTTAAATAACTTAATTTCAAACATAATTGAAAATGGGTATTTCATATAAATTATTTAGCCAAAATTAAAATTAATTAAACCCTAGTTTTAAATTAAACATAAAGTGTCAATTTTACATTTATCAATATTTCGAAATTATTATTTTTCAAAAGTGTTCAAAACACTCCCACAATTGGTTTAACAGAAAGATAATAATTTTATAAATTTTTAGAAATTTATTTGACATCATTTGGAGTTATGAATCAAAAGATATAAATAAAATGGAAAATCAGAAAAATAAAAATAAAAATCGCTGACGTCATGCTGACGTCAGCATCGTCTTCCTCCTGCAGACCATGCCTCGACCGGAAACCGCCGGCGATTTCTCGCATTGATTCGTTCGATTAAGGCCATTAAACCTCCCCCTCTCCTGCCCTATTTGTAGCCCCGACCCTCCTCCACCTTTCCCCTCTATTTTCCCTCTCCATAACGCCGCAAGGCTGCAAGAATAGCTCGCCGGAGTCCACCGTGTCCGCCGCAGCCATTCCTTCGATTGCCGGCGCCAGGGAAGGTTTCTCCGCCTCTTTTTGGTCTCCTCAGGTTGCCCTACTCCTGGTGCATCTCGCTAACCCATCCCCGACCTCCCGTTCTCAGAAAAACCGAGCGGACCGAGCTCGACCGAAGTCGCCGGAGGAACCATGGCTCCACCATCGCCTCCACGCCGCCCCAGGAAGAACGAGTAGGCGCCGTCGCCTCCATCACCTTCCCCGCGACGAGCCGCATCCGTAGCCGTCGTCCTCACGTCCGGGGATCGCCGGAGCGACGAATCGGTCTACGCCGCCGCCGTCGTCGCCATCTCCGGCGCGGAGCGTGCCGCCACGGTAAGGCCCTCGACCCGGAGCCGTCCGATTTAGTTTATACGGCTAGGATTAGATTTTTTTTAACCGAATCGGTACGATCCGATCTGGACCGTCAGATCTATATCTGACGGCCCAGATCAAATAACTTATCCAGCTCAGCGCTGAGTCAGCATGCCCAGTCAGCGCCACGTCGGATCCAGTCAGCGCACAGTCAACAGATCTGGCATTTTTGCAGAAAAGCCCCTACTTATTAGAATTGTTATAACTTTTTACTCACACATCCAAATTCAAATATTTTTATATATTTGGAAAGCCCTTAACATGTAGAATATTTTAGATCGGCCAAAATTCAAATTTGACTTAGTTTGAAATATTCAAATTTCAAAAGGTGGATTTGAGTATTTTTGGCATAACTTTAAATCTGTAAATTCAAAAATTAGAAATAAATTTGTTTTAGAGACTTTTGGAATATTGTAAATTGATGCCACTGATATAAAATATTTTTGAGTAATATTGGAATGAATTCATAGTTATATATTTAATTTAAATAGTTTGAGTATTTTCAACATAACTATTAATAGAAATATTATTTTTGATTAAATCCAATTGCAATAAATTTAATTAAATGCTCTCTGTCTATTAACACTATTTATAAAATTTTGTTCCTTTTATTATATTTTGCAAAATTAGAAACTAATTGAATTGCAATTATAACTTTATACATATTTTATAAATATCACAAAAATTAGTATTATCTTTCTTGTGATTAAAGATTGCATTTTATGCATATCATATTTTATTTTGTAGTTATATTACCCATAAGAAAACTCCTCCCCCATTTTCTCTAAGTTAGGATTATTTTCAAACTTAGTATTTTGGTAAAAGTGCTATGCACTAGACTTAGTAATTTTCAACATGGAGCTAGAAGACCAATGAAGGACTTAGCCAAAACAAGACTTCAGAAGTATCTTCAAGGAGAAGAAGCACTTAGAAGAAAATCAAGAAGAAGTTCATGAAGACAACCAGCAAATATTTCCAAGTATTGCTCCCTCTCTTTCTTTTCTCTGAGACTTCATGAAGACAAAGTTAAATCCAAGACCAGCCTAGGTGATACGAGAATCATCAAGCCTGAAGATTCATCAAGACTACTAAGAGCTCAATCAAGACATCATCCAGAAGAAAGTTACAAGTCTGGAGATGAAGCCTGGAAGACTAACTACATCTTTCTTTCTATCCTTTCACTCTTTCCTAATCTTGTCTTTTGACTTAAACAAATTTTGATCCTGATATTATCATCTTGAAGAAATGACTTAGTATCTTCTCTAAATATTTCTACACATCAAGACAAAGCCATTAGAGAGCTTATTCAATATGATATAAAACAAAATATTTTATTCAACTATTGACATTAGTCATTAGTCATTTTGACATACATTTCGCTTGCATTAACTTAAAAGATGTTCATGGCATGACATGTTTTCCTTAGAAGTTTTACAAAACTTGTTTGTTCATTTGATATGAGCATGTATGTTTGATGATTGTTGTTTGTTGATTGTTGTATTGTTGTTTGCTATTATTGTTTAGATTAAACGGAGAGCAAACGTTCGTTGTTGAAAAGAGTTTGTGAACAACGACAACATCCAAAGGCAAGTGGCACACCTCATAAACTTCCTAAGTATTTTCTATGCATTACTTAGTGTATTTTTATATGCATGTGTAGGATAGTATTGCTATGCTAAACCTGTGTAGAATTCCCTTACTCCTGTGTCTAGGTTCCTATATCATACTTAGCAGAAATATTGATGCTATGCAATTGATGAAAAGTTTTACAAATTATTAAGTGGCTACTCAGGGTTGTGCTCATGGTTGTCGTCGCCTAGGATGAATTTCTATTCTACTTAGGGCCGTGAGCATGGTGGTTGTCAACCTGGGAGTACACATCCACTAAGTTAATGAAACACCTGGGTGGATTGGTTGAATGATTTATGTTGAGTGGCTACTGAGGACTGTGCTTGTGGTTGTCTTTGCCTAAGGTAGTTTCTACTATACTTGGTGCCATGAGCATAGGGGTTGTCAACCTGAGAGTGCACTTGTGGATGGCCACCCAGGGAACTGAGGAATCTGAAGAACTCCGAGTGACGATTGCTTCCCGTGCAACCTTTTGACAATGGGCTCTGTCTAGAATAATTAAGTTGTGAGGGTGCAACCTGTCAGCTTGACAAGCAGATGTAGGGGGGTGATAGGTGGAACGGGTCTTGCTAGTATGGTTGCATTCTTCTTCTGAAAGTTCTTGTCTCAATTCTCTCCTTTCCTTAATACACTCCGCGTGTATAGGATTTCTCGGACAAATTGAGTCTAAAGGTGAAAGTGCACAACCTCTGCAGAGTGTAAAACTAAGTACTTAGCCGTGTCCCCGGTACAGACAATTTGAGCAGCTGATCACGGACATCAACGGAGGATTCCACCATTCCAACTTCAGAAATAAAACTTGATGGGTGAACAAGGGAAGATGAGATTTATGGTTTTCATGCCATACTCGTCTTGATTTCAAGAAAAGTGTTTTTCAAAAGAGTAGGAAAAATTGGCTTTATGCAAATTAGCCTTGAACTCCACCAGCCAAATATGCATATAGGCTTTAGAGTTATTCCATCAAGTGTCCACCATAGTGTCACTTGCCAGACTCCATTTTTAATGGAATCTGACCCACGTTGTTGCAATATTTCTTGTTGCAGATTGTTCAGATGACGAGTGAGGTTTCGTATATAGGTTTCGAGTCTACAACCAACATGTTTTCGCCTGTGGCAGCATGAAAGTGATAGAGACTCACTGCTATTGTATTTCCGCTGTGTACTATTTTAAAGCTAGCCTTATTCTATGCAACTTGTAATGAATATTTTGTAATTCTGGATCATCGATGTAATAAAATTGACGCTTTGTTGTGATATTACATCGTAAACTGTGTGTGCAAATGAATCGATCCAGGGATTTGCACTATACACAGGTATCTGCCTTATTTTAAGTGCAGGTACGCTACAGATGGTATCAGAGCACTGTGTTGCCTGTAGGTTCGAAAACCTAGGTTTGGATTGAAATAGGATTTGACCATAGAATTAAATATCTATTTTATTCACTTTTCTAAAAACAAAACTTTTCATTTTATCTTCCTCATACTCTCATCTACTATCAACCTTCTGAAAACATCTTATCTTTTTCTAGATGACCATGTTCTTGTAGTCTAAGTCTGATTCTGCTGCCTCATATGGAAGAGCTACGATTAATCATGAAGTTCTACATGCATGGAAGACCACTAAAGAACCAGGATTCGACCAACACTTCGTAGATATCGATAAAAGTTGAACAAGAACTTGAAGCACTTGCGAAGGAGGTAAATTTGACCACCACCTAAATAGAATGACGATATCGTGTTAGTGTATTGATCATATCAACTTGGCTATATGACAATACTAGATTGTTTGTTTGTTGTGAACCTTGTTGCTTGATGTTTGTTAGATATTGATTGATTTTGTTATAGATTGGTTGCCTTGTTTTGTTTTATTCAACTAGGATTCCTCCATAGTAAAAATAATTCAACCCATTGTTTTCTAAACCAAACAGATGTCTCACCCCAATACCAACACCAATGATTTGCATACAACTATGCGACTACTACTAGAGAACCAGAGTCAGCTGTGGAAGTTGATCAATGACCAACTGCCTAAGATTGATCAAAACCATAGTGATTTTGAAGAGAACCTTATGACCAAACTAAAGGCATGCAAAACTTGTGGAGAGATAGGACATACGTCCAAAGAATGTCCTGATGAGTGGCCCCATGGTCATACCAGACATCCAGTTAGGGAATGCCCCACAAGTCAGATTTCTTGCTTTTTGTGTGAAGCAACAAATCACGTTCCAACGCAGTATCAACTCTACCCCGTGGTGCAAGAAGTCAGTCAGCAAGCCAAAAAGGAGATGCAACAAAATCTCATGAAGCACGTGGAAGTACAAGAAAACAAGGAGGAACACAAAAGAGATACTAGCCATATAACATGTTTTATCTGTGGAGAACTAGGACATTATTCATGGGACTGCAAAGAGAAAAGGATTGGTCAAGATACTGAACAAAATCTTCATCAAAATGAGATTGTGGATCATACTAAGGTGAAAAATGAAATAAGAGTAAGGTCACTTCCGAAGATATCCAAAAGTACCTCCAAGTGTTGCTATAAGTGTGAAGGAGATCACCTAGCTCGAAATTGTCACATCAAACGAGACTTGACTTCTTTAATTGAGATAGAATATAGCAAACAAGATTTGGAAGAACTGTTAGCCCTGGAAACACCAAAGAAGAAGAAGAACTTAAGTGACGTAATTTGCTACAAATGTAAGGACAAGGGACATTATGCCAATAAGTGACCAGTAAAGATGAAGGAGAATTGCCTTATCCGCTCGCACAAGAAGATCACCAGTCCCGTGACATGCCGCAGATGCCCTGAGAGGAAGAAGGATAAATCTCTCCAAGGACCAAGTGGAAAACGTGAGCGCTAAAACTTTCTGTATCCACCACAAGCCATTGTATTTTGAATACTTGTATGCTCTACATCAGAGAAATAAACAAGATTAAACCAAGTTTCTAGACTGACCATAAAAACTTCTTTTAAGGGTGGTAGCCACCCAGATAATTCAAATCCAATTGCTTAAACTCAAAAATCCTAAGCTATCTTTCTTTCTACCCTCCTAATCAGAAAAATCATTCGCCGCTAATTTTCAAGTTTCCATGTCAGAAATTTATTTCTCAAAACATCTCGAGCTATCAGAATCATTTCAAGCATTTGCTTTGTCTTTCTAGCTTCTTCGAATCTCGAGGACGAGATTCCTTTTAAGCGTGGTAGTCTGTAACATCCCAACATTTTATAATATTCAAAAATCACTAAAATTTAAAACTTTTCTTTTGATTAAAAACGAAACATTAAATCATAAGAAAACCAACTATAAAAGTTCCCTAAGCATTGGATTTCAACCACTTAGCCTTAGCTATAAATAAATTAAAATAATAATTACAAGTGTTATTTTAAACTATTGAAAACATTTTCTATTTGCCAAAAGATTATGATTCATTTACCTGAGTTCAAAATATAATTTGGAAATTATAAGACTATAGTTTATAATTTTAATAAATTCATATAATTCATAATTAATAGATTATACAAATAAACATTTCATTAGATTCAATGATTTTCATTTAATTACAAAACATAAAATGGTTTCAGGAATATATTATACTATATAAGAAAAGAATTAAATCTAAAATCTTTTCCAAAGTTGATATGAAGTTTTTCAAATGATTAAGCATAATATAAAACATAATGGTGTACAAAACATTTAGAATTAAAAATGGAATTCATTATATTTCCCATTTCCTTCAAATTAGATATATTTTGTTCTTTAATATCATGCCAAAATAAAGATGAATGATTTCAGCAAAACAAGTTTAAATAACTTAAATTCAAACATAATTGAATATGGGTATTTCATATAAATTATTTAGCCAAAATTAAAATTAATTAAACCCTAGTTTTAAATTAAACATAAAGTGTCAATTTTACATTTAATCAATATTTCGAAATTATTATTTTTCAAAAGTGTTCAAAACACTCCCACAATTGGTTTAACAGAAAGATAATAATTTTACAAATTTTTAGAAATTTATTTGACATCATTTGGAGTTATGAATCAAAAGATATAAATAAAATGGAAAATCAGAAAAAGAAAAAGAAAAATCGCTGACGTTATGCTGACGTCAGCATCGTCTTCCTCCCGCAGACCACGCCTCGACCGGAAACCGCCGGCGATTTCTCGCATTGATTCGTGCGATTAAGGCCATTAAACCTCCCCCTCTCCTGCCCTATTTGTAGCCCCGACCCTCCTCCACCTTTCCCCTCTGTTTTCCCTCTCCGTAACGCCGCAAGGCTGCGAGAATAGCTCGCCGGAGTCCACCGTGTCCGCCGCCGCCATTCCTTCGATTGCCGGCGCCAGGGAAGGTTTCTCCGCCTCTTTTTGGTCTCCTCAGGTTGCCCTGCTCCTGGTGCATCTCGCTAACCCATCCCCGACCTCCCGTTCTCAGAAAAACCGAGCGGACCGAGCTCGATCGAAGTCGCCGGAGGAACCGTGGCTCCACCGTCGCCTCCACGCCGCCCCAGGAAGAACGAGTAGGCGCCGTCGCCTCCATCACCTTCCCCGCGACGAGCCGCATCCGTAGCCGTCGTCCTCACGTCCGGGGATCGCCGGAGCGACGAATCGGTCTACGCCGCCGCCGTCGTCGCCATCTCCGGCGAGGAGCACGCCGCCACGGTAAGGCCCTCGACCCGGAGCCGTCCGATTTAGTTTATACGGCTAGGATTAGATTTTTTTAACCGAATCGGTACGATCCGATCTGGACCGTCAGATCTAGATCTGACGGCCCAGATCAAATAACTTATCCAGCTCAGCACTGAGTCAGCATGTCCAGTCAGCGCCACGTCGGATCCAGTCAGTGCACAGTCAACAGATCTGGCATTTTTGCAGAAAAGCCCCTACTTATTAGAATTGTTATAACTTTTTACTCACACATCCAAATTCAAATATTTTTATATATTTGGAAAGCCCTTGACATGTAGAATATTTTAGATCGGCCAAAATTCAAATTTTACTTAGTTTGAAATATTAAAATTTCAAATGGTGGATTTGACTATTTTTGGCATAACTTTAAATCTGTAAATTCAAAAATTAGAAATAAAATTGTTTTAGAGACTTTTGGAATATTGTAAATTGATTCCACTGATATAAAATATTTTTGAGTAATATTGGAATGAATTCATAGTTATATATTTAATTTAAATAGTTTGAGTATTTTCAACATAACTATTAATAGAAATATTATTTTTGATTAAATCCAATTGCAATAAATTTAATTAAATGCTCTCTGTCTATTAACCCTATTTATAAAATTTTGTTCCTTTTATTATATTTTACAAAATTAGAAACTAATTGAATTGCAATTATAACTTTATGCATATTTTATAAATATCACAAAAATTAGTATTATATTTCTTGTGATTAAAGATTGCATTTTATGCATATCATATTTTATTTTGTAGTTATATTACCCATAAGAAAACTCCTCCCCCATTTTCTGTAAGTTAGGATTATTTTCAAACTTAGTATTTTGGCAAAAGTGCTATGCACTAGACACTTAGTAATTTTCAACATGGAGCTAGAAGACCAATGAAGGACTTAGCCAAAACAAGACTTCAGAAGTATCTTCAAGGAGAAGAAGCACTTAGAAGAAAATCAAGAAGAAGTTCATGAAGACAACCAGCAAATATTTCCAAGTATTGCTCCCTCTCTTTCTTTTCTCTGAGACTTCATGAAGACAAAGTTAAATCCAAGACCAGCCTAGGTGATACGAGAATCATCAAGTCTGAAGATTCATCAAGACTACCAAGAGCTCAATCAAGACATCATCCAGAAGAAAGTTACAAGTCTGGAGATGAAGCCTGGAAGACTAACTACATCTTTCTTTCTATCCTTTCACTCTTTCCTAATCTTGTCTTTTGACTTAAACAAATTTTGATCCTGATATTATCATCTTGAAGAAATGACTTAGTATCTTCTCTAAATATTTCTACACATCAAGACAAAGCCATTAGAGAGCTTATTCAATATGATATAAAACAAAATATTTTATTCAACTATTGACATTAGTCATTAGTCATTTTGACATACATTTCGCTTGCATTAACTTAAAAGATGTTCATGGCATGACATGTTTTCCTTAGAAGTTTTACAAAACTTGTTTGTTCATTTGATATGAGCATGTATGTTTGATGATTGTTGTTTGTTGATTGTTGTATTGTTGTTTGCTATTATTGTTTAGATTAAACGGAGAGCAAACGTTCGTTGTTGAAAAGAGTTTGTGAACAACGACAACATCCAAAGGCAAGTGGCACACCTCATAAACTTCCTAAGTATTTTCTATGCATTACTTAGTGTATTTTTATATGCATGTGTAGGATAGTATTGCTATGCTAAACCTGTGTAGAATTCCCTTACTCCTGTGTCTAGGTTCCTATATCATACTTAGCAGAAATATTGATGCTATGCAATTGATGAAAAGTTTTACAAATTATTAAGTGGCTACTCAGGGTTGTGCTCATGGTTGTCGTCGCCTAGGATGAATTTCTATTCTACTTAGGGCCGTGAGCATGGTGGTTGTCAACCTGGGAGTACACATCCACTAAGTTAATGAAACACCTGGGTGGATTGGTTGAATGATTTATGTTGAGTGGCTACTGAGGACTGTGCTTGTGGTTGTCTTTGCCTAAGGTAGTTTCTACTATACTTGGTGCCATGAGCATGGGGGTTGTCAACCTGAGAGTGCACTTGTGGATGGCCACCCAGGGAACAGAGGAATCTGAAGAACTCCGAGTGACGATTGCTTCCCGTGCAACCTTTTGACAATGGGCTCTGTCTAGAATAATTAAGTTGTGAGGGTGCAACCTGTCAGCTTGACAAGCAGATGTAGGGGGGTGATAGGTGGAACGGGTCTTGCTAGTATGGTTGCATTCTTCTTCTGAAAGTTCTTGTCTCAATTCTCTCCTTTCCTTAATACACTCCGCGTGTATAGGATTTCTCGGACAAATTGAGTCTAAAGGTGAAAGTGCACAACCTCTGCAGAGTGTAAAACTAAGTACTTAGCCGTGTCCCCGGTACAGACAATTTGAGCAGCTGATCACGGACATCAACGGAGGATTCCACCATTCCAACTTCAGAAATAAAACTTGATGGGTGAACAAGGGAAGATGAGATTTATGGTTTTCATGCCATACTCGTCTTGATTTCAAGAAAAGTGTTTTTCAAAAGAGTAGGAAAAATTGGCTTTATGCAAATTAGCCTTGAACTCCACCAGCCAAATATGCATATAGGCTTTAGAGTTATTCCATCAAGTGTCCACCATAGTGTCACTTGCCAGACTCCATTTTTAATGGAATCTGACCCACGTTGTTGCAATATTTCTTGTTGCAGATTGTTCAGATGACGAGTGAGGTTTCGTATATAGGTTTCGAGTCTACAACCAACATGTTTTCGCCTGTGGCAGCATGAAAGTGATAGAGACTCGCTGCTATTATATTTCCGTTGTGTACTATTTCAAAGCTAGCCTTATGCTACGCAACTTGTAATGAATATTTTGTAATTCTGGATCATCGATGTAATAAAATTGACGCTTTGGTGTGATATTACATCGTAAACTGTGTGTGCAAATGAATCGATTCAGGGATTTGCACTATACAGAGGTATCTGCCTTATTTTAAGTGCAGGTACGCTACAGAGATCTAGAGGGAAATTGGGAATTAATTGGTGAATTAAAAGGCCAGGGGTGCCCCTTCTTATATAGGCTCCCAGGGGGGGCCAACTAGCTAACCAGGCAATGTGGGACTAACCCCCACATGCCTCGTGCGGCTAGGGAGGGTGCGCCGCCCCCCTAGTGGGCCCCTTGGCCCACTTGGGTCGGCCCCTCTTGGCCCCCACCGAATCCCCAAGGGGATTCCCCCCCTCTTGGGCCTTCTTTCGACCAGAAGGCCCATTTAGTGAAATCAGCCCAAATAAATTCGAAAATAAATATATAAAATCATATTTGCATATTAATTACACTAATTAATATCAAACATAATATATATAATTTCTCCTAGCTCCGAAAACTCTTTCGGCGCTGCCCAATCTCCATCGGACCCCTCCCGGGACGCTCCCGGTGATCTCTTTCCTTTCCGGTTGTCTTGTCGAAATCCCTGAAGTGTGTTACCCTAGCGGTTCGATATAATAACAGGTATGACCAAGACTCCTCTATGATCAACGACTAACTCGTAGGCCTGGACCCCATGAATTAATCTTTGTGATATAACGAATGACTTTCATCTATCAAACCTGAACGCAAAGTCTTAAACGTTTTGCCATAGCGATACTTAGCATGTCCGAGCGTCGTTCCATAGATATCTCCATACCTAATCCCGACCTCGTTACCGACGACGCTATCTTCTACTCGTTCATGATCTCATGTCTCTGTGACCTAGTCACATGCTTGCAAGCTCATTAGACATGATCTCATCGAGTGGGCCCGAGAGTATCTATCCTGCTATGCGGACTGGCAAATCCCGCTCTTGACCCCTCGTCTCAACTACTCCTTTCCGATACCCTAAAGTATCACCGTTATTGTCATACTATATAAGATACGACGTTTGGTGCAATCAAAGTATCTTCCAGGAATAACAATAAGAGTTGATCTCACGGTCAAAGGCGTAACGACTACGTTCTCTAAATCTGGGTATGTCCATCACATCGTTCTCCAACGATATGAGTCCCATTGCCGACCGGCGCCATGCCCCATGACCGGGAAACCTCGATCATCAATCGCACAACGAAACTAGTCTTAGTAGAGGCTACTAGGGACCTGGTTGTTTACGTATCACACCCGTATTAATGTTTCCGCTTAATACGGTTCTAGCATGACACAAAAACCTATTATGAACAAACGAGATATGATAAAGAATACACTTTATTAATTGCCTCTAGGGCATATCTCCTTCAGTCTCCCACTTGCACTAGAGTACAAATTAATCTAGATTACAACTTGGTAAAAGCTTAACACTCATAGCTAACTGGTGCTTTTCATGCTTATCAAGCGGGAGAGGCTTTGTCAGCGGATCTGCCACATTCAGATCCGTATGCACTTTGCAAATCTTCACATCGCCTCCTTGTACGTACTGACGTATAACATGGAAGCGTCGGAGAATGTGTTTGGTGGTGGAGTGAGACCTCGGCTCCTTGGCGTTAGCAATGGCACCCGTATTGTCGCAGAAGAGGATCACGGGGTCTTGCACGCTCGGGAACACTCCAAGTTCGACGACGAACTTCCTCAGCCACACAACTTCATTCGCGGCTTCGCAAGCAGCGATATACTCCGACTCCATTGTAGATTATGCGACTATGGGTTGCTTCCCACTTCTCCAGCACAAGGCGCATCCATTCACCTTGAACACGTAACCTGTCTGTGACTTAGAGTCATCGGGGTCTGAGCAGAAACTTGCATCTACGTAACCCGTTACGCCAAGTTCTTCATCGCAGCCACCATACACAAGGAACATTTCCTTTGTCTTATTGAGATAGTTAAGAATGCTCTTAACAGCCATCCAATACGGCATTCCAGGATTACTCTGGAACCGGCTTGTCAAACATAGAGCTAATGACACATCCGGTCTAGTACTCAACATTGCGTACATGATCGATCCTATGGCTGAAGCATAGGATGTTTGGTCATATCGGCCTTACCCAGTTCCGTCACCGGACACTGTGCCTTCCGCAATATCGTATTCTTGATAACCGGCAGAGAACCCTTCTTTGCCTTCTCCATACCAAAACGCTTCAGTATTTTATCAAGATAAGTACCCTGACTAAGTGCTAATAGGCGCCTTGATCTATCACGATAGATTTTTATGCCTAAAACATACGCAGCTTCTCCTAAGTCCTTCATGGAAAATTTACTGTTTAAATACTCCTTCACGCTATTCAGAAGTTCCACATCATTCCCAATCAGCAATATGTCGTCGACATACAGTGCTAAGAACACAACCGAGCTCCCACTCATTTTCTTGTAAATGCAGGTCTCTTCCACATTTTGGATAAATCCAAAACCTTTGATTACCTCATCAAAGCGAAGATTCCAGCTCCGAGATGCCTGCTTCAATCCATAGATGGATCGCTGAACCTTGCACACCTTGTTAGCATTTCCTGGATCGACAAAACCTTCCGGCTGTACCATGTACAACTCTTCCTCAATGTTTCCATTTAGGAAGGCTGTTTTGACGTCCATCTGCCAGATTTCATAATCATAATAGGCAGCTACCGCTAACAAAATCCGAATAGACTTAAGCATCGCTACCGGTGAAAAAGTTTCATCGTAGTCAATTCCATGAACTTGTCGGAAACCCTTTGTGACAAGCCGAGCTTTATAGACGGTCACATTACCATCAGCATTAATCTTATTCTTAAAGATCCATTTATTCTCGACGGCCTTGCGCCCTTTGGGAATATCCATCAAAGTCCACACTTTGTTATCATACATGGATCCTATTTCGGATTTCATGGCTTCAAGTCATTTCTCGGACTCTAGACTCGCCATCGCCTCCTTGTAGTTCGTAGGTTCTTCTTGTTCAACTAACATGACGGTGCAAACCATGTTGCCATACCATTCTGGTGCGATCCGAGATCTACCAGACCTACGAGGTAGAACACCTTCCTCGACAGTTTCTCCCACTCCTTCCACGGAGGACGTTTCCGGAATTGCTTCCGTTACGCCACTCGGAATCTCGAGTTCAGGATCAACGATTTCATCGAGGTCTACCTTCCTCCCACTTACTCCTTTCGCGAGAAACTCCTTCTCTAGAAAGGTACCGGTCTTCGCGACAAAAGTTTTGCCCTCAGCTTGGTTGTAGAAGGTGTACCCAACGGTTTCCCGCGGATATCCCACAAAGACGACTTTCTCCGACTTTGGTTCGAGTTTGTCGGGCTGTAGTTTCTTAACGTACGCCTCACAACCCCAAACCTTCATAAACGATAACTTAGGATTTGGCCATACCATAATTCATACGGTGTCATTTCAACGGACTTGGACGGAGCCCTATTTAAAATGAATGCGGTTGTTTCTAACGCATAACCCCAGAAGGACACTGGCAGATCGGTAAGAGACGTCATAGATCGAACACTATCCAGTAGAGTACGATTACGTCGCTCGGACACGCCGTTACGCTGCGGTGTTCCGGCTGGCGTAAGTTGGGGTACTATGCCACAACTATTCAGATGTGTGCCAAACTCAAAACTCAAGTATTCTCCACCGCGATCGGATCGGAGGTGCTTGATTTTCTTATTAAGCTGATTCTCAACTTCACTTTGGAATTCTTTGAACTTTTCAAACGTTTGAGACTTGTGTTTCATCAAATAGATATAACCGTATCTACTCAAGTCATCCGTGAAGGTGACGAAGTAACGATAACCATTGCATGTCGAAACGCTCATCGGTCCACACACATGTGTATGTATGATCCCCAACAAATCCGACGCCCGTTCAACGAAACCTTTGAACGGTGTCTTGGTCATTTTGCCCATAAGGCATGGTTTGCATTTATCGAGGGATCCGAAATCCAACGAGTCCAAAAGTCCATCGGAGTGGAGTTTCTTCATGCGTTTTACACCAATATGACCAAGACGGCAATGCCACAAATACATGACGCTATCGTCTCTACACTTAATCCGTTTGGCTTCTATGTTATGGATGTGAGTACTACGATCGAGATTCAACAAGAATAAACCGTTATTCTCGGGAGCATCAACATAAAAGATATCATTCATAAAAATAGCACAATTGCTTGACACTGATTTAAATGAATAACCGTCTTGTAACAGACAAGACCCACTTATAATGTTTACACTCAAGGATGGCACAAAATAACACTTATTTAAAACCAAAATTAATCCCGATGGTAGATGCAGAAGGAGCGTGCCGACAGCCACCACGTCGACTCTCGATCCGTTGCCGACACGCATCGTCACCTCATCCTTCGCCAGCCGCCGTCTATTTTGTAACTCCTCCTGAGAGTTACATATATGAGCAACAGAACCAGTATCAAATACCCACGTGTTGCTCCGGGCGGATGTAAGGTAAACATCTATAACATGTATATCAAATATACCTTGCTTTTTGTCGACCGTCTTGCCAGACTTCCTATCCTCCAGGTACTTGGGGCAGTTGCGCTTCCAGTGACCCTCCCCCTTGCAGTAGAAACACTCCACGCTAGCAGGGACCAGACCTGTTAGTCCTGGGCTTGGCATTCAACTTGCCTTCCCTCCTGGACTTCCAGCTTTGCTTTCCCTTGCCACCGGATTTCTTGAAATCAACGGCCTTGTTGACCATCAACAGCGTGTGCTCCATCTTAATCTCCACCTCAGCAGTCTTGAGCATCACGAACACTTCACCCAGGGACTTAGCCATGTCCTGCATGTTGTAGTTCATGACGAAGCCTTTGTAGCTTGGCGGCAACGATTGCAACACCCTGTCAATCGCCAGCTCATCGGGAATCTTGCATTCCAGAGCATTCATGTGTTGAACGTAGCCAGACATCTTGACTACATGCTCGCTCAGACTGCTATGCTCTTCCATCTTGGATGAGAAGAAAAGCTCAGAAGCTTCATATCTCTCAGCCTTAGCCTGCGGTGCGAAGACAACCTTAAGATCCGAAATGATCTCAAAGGCGCTCATCTTCTCAAAGCGCTTCTGCAGGTCGGCTTCCATGGCGTAGAGCATGCCACTCTGGACAAAGGCAGAATCCTCCGATCGGGTCTGGAAGACCTTCTTCTCATCCTCAGAGGCTTCATCTGCAGGAGGGTCACCTATGGCGGCCTCAATGACGTAGGCCACCCTATGGGGAGTGAGGAGGATCCTCAGGTTGCGGAACCAGGCCATGAAGTTTGACCCATTGGTCTTAAGCTTATCTTTCTCAAGGAACAGACCTAGGTTAAACGAGGGGCGAGACATCTACAATGGAATTTGCAACAACATAAGACTTTGTTCATAATAATTTTGAGTTATAGTATTTTAGAAAATAACTAACATAACTCCCACTCAAACGAACATCCCTGCTGGTCGTTTAAGCGATTACACGACCCCCATCCATTGCACCACCCCTCATCATCAGAGCCGGCGGCACAACTTCAAGAGTAGACAAAAACGTCCGCCACACCAATTTTGTGACTCGTGCTCGACCTTTCGGTCTTCCTGTTCCGAGGTCATATTTCTGAATATGCTAGGCTCGCCACCAAAGACCTCCACGCTGACGCTTGTGCAACATGGCTTACACCCACTGTATGCGAACGACGAGATGTCTGACACCCGATCATCACGGCCTGCCTCATAACGTAGAACTTTCTTGGTGGTGCGCGTTGGAGGGATAACACTAGTGGTATTTTGAAGGGATCACCTTATATAGCTACCGCCGTGTAACTAATGTATACTATACACACAATCACACAATATAAGATGCACACAAAACATCAAATGTAATGCAATGTGATATAGTCCATTGCGCCATGGTCTTCTTGGCGCCCGCAGTTTATAAACAATTTAATAAACCTACCTTGACCATATCACATAGCCCCTGCAAAATAAAGTTGGATGCTTCTACTTTATCTTTTGCATATTTTACGTGGCTTGGTGCTTTCGTAAATAGAACCGCTTCATACCTACGAACCTTATGACCACAACAACGATCCAATACTTGCATATTTAAGCATCCCTTTCGGGCCCTCCATTGAAAATGCGAAGACCAACTAAAGAGAGAGAAACTGACACCCGCCAGCCACATATACGATACAAGCCGTATGTCAGTAGTGGAACCAGCCTCGCGTAAGCGTACGCGTAAAGTCGGTCCGGGCCGCTTCATCAACTCAATGCCGCTGGAATACACAAGTGCACGCTAGAGGGTTGCAAATAACAGGAACGGTGCCCCCGTGCAGAACACGGGTTCTAACAGCGTTCAGCTATATCTACGATAGATCGGCATTGATATCACTGAAGGGGATCGTGTGCAGAAAACAAAAATTTTCCTACCAACGATATCCTAAAAGCATGCCAAGATCTATTCTATGCAGATATAGTAGTACGAACGGAGATCGGAATACGTACCCTTGTAGACCGAAAGCGGGGATTACGTTCCCGCACAAACGTTGTCGATAAAGACCGACGAAGCCGACCTCGAGGTCGTGTAGAGGAAGCAGACCTCCGAGTACCGCTAGCACAGCACCTCGCAGGGCGTCACACACGTACGGTGGAGACGACGGCCTCCGAAGCTCCAGTCCAGGACGAGCAGCGGAAGACTTGGACCGGAACACCAGCAGCACGGCAGCGGGCTATGGTGGAAGAGATCCCCCTACTCAGCTCGGCGCGGCTCCGACAAGGGAACCATGAGATCGAGAGAGAAATTGGGAATTAATTGGTGAATAAAAAGGCCAGGGGTGCCCCTTCTTATATAGGCTCCCAGGGGGGAGCCAACTAGCTAACCAGACAATGTGGGACTAACCCCCACATGCCTGGTGCGGCTAGGGAGGGTGCGCCGGCCCCTAGTGGGCCCCTTGGCCCACTTGGGTCGGCCCCTCTTGACCCCCACCGAATCCCCAAGGGGATTCCCCCCCTCTTGGGCCTTCTTTCGACCAGAAGGCCCATGTAGGGAAATCAGCCTAAATAAATTCGAAAATAAATATATAAAATCATATTTGCATATTAATTACACTAATTAATATCAAGCATAATATATATAATTTCTCCTAGCTCCGAAAACTCTTTCGGCGCCGCCCGATCTCCATCGGACCCCTCCCGGGACACTTCCGGTGATCTCTTTCCTTTCCGGTTGTCTTGTCGAAACCCCTTAAGTGTGTTACCCTAGCGGTTCGATATAATAACAGGTATGACCAAGACTCCTCTATGATCAACGACTAACTCGTAGGCATGGACCCCATGAATTAATCCTTGTGATATAACAAATGACTTTCACCTGAACGCAAAGTCTTAAACCTTTTGCCATAGCGATACTTAGCATGTCCGAGCTTCGTTCCATAGATATCTCCATACCTAATCCCGACCTCGTTACCAACGACGCTATCTTCTACTCGTTCATGATCTCATGTCTCCGTGACCTAGTTACATGCTTGCAAGCTCATTAGACATGATCTCACCGAGTGGGGCCGAGAGTATCTATCCTGCTATGCGGACTGGCAAATCCCGCTCTTGACCCCTCGTCTCAACTACTCCTTTCCGATACCCAAAAATATCACCATTATTGTCGTACTATATAAGATACGACGTTTGATGCGATCAAAGTATCTTTCAGTAATAACAATATGAGTTGATCTCACGGTCAAAGGCGTAACGACTACGTTCTCTAAATCTGGGTATGTCCATCACATCGTTCTCCAATGATATGACTCCCATTGCCGACCGGCGCCATGCCCTATGACCGGAAAATCTCGATCATAAATCGTGCAACGAAACTAGTCTTAGTAGAGCCTATTAGGGACCTGGTTGTTTACGTATCACACCCGTATTAATGTTTCCGCTTAATATGGTTCTAACATGACACAAAAACCTATTATAAACAAACGAGATATGATAAAGAATACACTTTATTAATTGCCTCTAGGGCATATCTCCTTCATAATCATTATCTGCTTCAAAAGCCCAACTACAATTTTGTTTTACACTTACAAATCAGTGAAATTTCGGTGTGTGTTTTTATTTCTGTGAATCCCGCAATCCAAAGAGGCGCTAAGCACTTGCACCATCTAAGCCCACCACAGCAATCACTACCATCGCCCAGACATGGATGATTGTGTCATATCACGTGCCTAAAGGCTTCGATCCACCCGTAAAGATTATATCCATGTCTTTGCTGATACATTTCCTCTCACGGTGACAAAATTCTTGCGGACTGCCCACGAAGGCACAAGTAATACGTACGAGTAGTACAACAACAAGCTAGCCTAAGTCCATTGGATTAAGCTAATTATTGTGGCCCGGCCAGGAAGTGATCTTGAGGAAGCGGGCACACACTTTGGTGATGTAATATAAGTGTGGAAGATATAAAAAAAATACGATACATTGTACTCTAACCCATCGAGAAGCTCCTTCATTGCTGTTGATGTGAGCACTTTCCCAGAGCCCTATTTAATAAGTGGCGGTTAGGTGAGTCAATTGCGTGTGGCCTTCAAGTATTTCGTATTGTAACAATATTCGATCGGCATCCAAACAAAGGTGCATGTACGACGGGCGAAGCCCTCACTCTCCCTTCTCCTCCGCCTCGTCACCGCCGGGGCGTAGCTCCACCGGGAAAAGCTCGGAGTAGCCGGCGGCGGCGGGCCATCCTCCCTCACGGGCGGGGGTCTCCGGCTGCAGCGGCACGGCGCCCTGGACGGCGTGTGGCTGGCGGCGGAGCTGGGTGCCGGGGCGGCGGCCCCGAGCTTCTTCGGCGAGTCGACGGTTGTGGTGGTTGCGTGGGCAGCGCCACGACCTGAGCAGGCGGTGGCGTGGCCAGCGCATCGAGCTCGACCATGCGGGGCGGATCTGGGCCTGGCGGGCCGGTGTGTGTTGGTCGCCCTAGCGCGGGTGGTCGCGTTCTGCCTGGCTGTGAGGGTCGTCGTCGTCACACGTCGTGTTCTCATCCAGCAGCAAGGAAGAAAGCCGGGGCGACAGCCTCGTGCCCATGGTGAAGGTGATGTGTGCAGGCGGCGCACGGCGGTGGTGCGTCCTGCCGTCGTGGCCCGGCTTGGGAGGCAGTGGATCCGGGGCCTTGGCTGCCGGATTCAGCGAGCTGGGCTGCAGCCATGGCTCCACGGCTGGGTTTTCGGCTTGCTGGGGATCTTGCTCTTGGCTGGCCAGCGGGATCTTCTGCGGCTGCGCGGCGGAGGGTCGGGGACCAGATCCCAGTTGGTCGTCGACATCGTGTTCTTTCTTCGGCGTGTGAGAGCTGCTGGTGTCGATCTGGGCCTCCTGTCCAGATCCATTGCCTTGGCATGCCGGGGCGGCGGCCTCGGGGCAGTGGTGGATTTGTTGCTCCGGTGCGGCGCTTCAGCCACGGTATGAGGTGCCGCGGCCGAAGCGGTCTTTGCCGGAGTTGGTGGTCGGCGGCAAGTCTATGTTCCAGTTCATGTGGTGTGGTTTAGGTGTTCCGGGCGAAAGCCTCGCACTGGCCCTGGGCCGGTGCTGACAATGACGACGTCTCTGTGCGTCGCTACTCCTTCTTGAAGGCATCGTCGTGGAACCCAACCCTCTCCACACCTCAAAGGCCGAGGTTTCTTCGGGTGAAAACCCAAACTCCGATGGAGTGGCGGTGGCGGCCTCTATGTCACTCTCTTCTTGAAGACACCGCCTTGAAGTCATTGGTGCATTGTGGGAGCCAGTGTAGCATAGCTTGCCGGCGAGGTTCGAGGATGTCGGGCTAGTAATCTTTTTGTCAGTTGATGTCATTATTAGGTCATTAACTACGAGGTAACCGGCCTGCTATAGAGGGATCCAAGCAAGTCAGGTCGATGGATCCCTCTTGTCTCAACGGGAAACGGTGATTGATTATCGCGCCGCTATTAGTTTTACACCGTTACACGTACGTCGAGAAAATTGTAAAATACCATCACAGTTATGCCTAGTGTTTCAAAAAATCACCATGTTTTTTATTTTTTATCAAAAAACACCGGTATTGCGTGGAGCAAAAAATACTGATTGTCTATTTTACGTCAGTTAACCATCTTTCTGACCAGTGAACCCAATTTTTCAGGCCGACATGACACGAGAAAAATGATCAAAGGTTAGTATTGAACTGTTTTGTAAATTTCTGGATTGTTTTACAAAAATATCTAGATCTCATCTGTCTAAAAGTCAAAAACAAGTCTTCACCGAAAATCAATCGCAGCCGCCGGGGATTACAGTCGCCACCGGGGATCCGCTCTCCCGCTTCTGCTCCGGCGGCCTCGCACCACAAGCAGATTTCGGCCGGCAGACTGGAATACCATCTGCTCTGGCTCGGCTTCACGGCGGCGCACACGGACAGCGGCGCAGCACGGGCGGAGGGAGGCGAGCGCAGCATGCTCCACACCATCCCAAATCCCGGCCTCTGCTCGACGCCGCCTCTGTGTGACCCTGCTCCTCTCTGCGGCGATGTGCACATCTTCATCCCACGGCAGACACGCAGGTGCAGCCGGGCTTGTGGTGGCCGCCGCGGCGCTCGTGCTCGTCGAATGTCGCTTAAGGCTCGGCCCCCAGCTCGGCCTCGTCAAGCTCCTCGTGCCCGCCCTCAACCCGGCCGACTGCGTCCTCGTCGTCGTCGGCGTGGCGTTTCTGTCGCGCTGCTTCGACATGCTGCTCCCCGCCCTCCCCGCGCCACCGTCTCCTGATAGCCTGCTCGGTCGCCTCGACCAGATCGATCTACGGGTACCCTCCTTAATTTGTTGAGGAACAAGCACAACAAGTCGATGCCTTCGGCGCTCCAGCTGCTGCTGCAGCACACGCACGTCCTGTAGGGCTCGCTCATGGACCGCCAGTAGCAGAAGGTGACGCCCGCGGCCGGCGACGGCGGTGCCTGGTCGCTGGACTTTTTTTGAATTAGCTTTTTCTTTGGAGAAGATCATTGGAAGTCCTGAAAATTTGTGAAGGACTTTTGGCAAAATAAACATGACATGTCGATCTGACAAATTAGGCCCACCGGTCAGAAAGAGGCGTAACAGACATAAAATAGAGTATCAGTATTTTTTGCTCCAGTGTTACGCAATACCTTTGTTTTTTGATAAAAATTAAAAACATGATACTTTTTTTAAACCATAGACATAAACCCTAGGATCCTTGAGCGACGGGAAGGCTTGGATTCGTGTCGATTTGGAGTCACCTGCGGCAACCGATCGTGCACGCAGAACGCCGCACCAGACGGGAGATTGTGCATTTGTGCTCGTACGCGACTGCTTGTCTCCTTGCAGTTTGTCTCGTCCATTCCGCGATCGCTGCTGCATTTGCGCTCCATCACGAGGAAAAATCGTGCTTAGCTTCGCAATAACATCTGTAGCCTTCCGATCCTTCCGAGGGTTGCTTGAGCTAAAACAAAAATCATGGCGAGGTTTGTGAGCAGGACCACCATAGCTTGTTGCTTCATTTGCTTGCACTGCGGCAACCTATAGCAACCGTCGGTATTTATCTTTCTTTTCTTAAATTACCAATTTCATTTAATTAGAGAAATTTTAGCAATACCAAGCCGATAAAAAATTACTCCCTCAGTACCAAATTATAAAACGTTTTAGCATGTTGAAACATCAAACGTCTTACAATTTGATACCCGGGGAGTAGTAGCCATAAATACTTGTATTCATAATAGTAGTACGCATACATATTTAAAACATATATAAGAAACATAAAACTATAAGAGGATACACATGATTGTTTAATGACGAGGGTGCTTTTGGATTGATAGCAATTGATTTGTACTTTAGGTTATGCTTTTTCCTACTTGTTCTATGATGGGGGGTACTTTTGGATTGAAAACTATGGGCAAGTTTTAAGTTTCGAATGTTTATTATTTAAAACATATTGTTCGATGTTGAGCACAAAATTATGTTGTCGAATATATTACTTAGTGAAAATGAGAAAACTATTGTTGAAATGCAAAAGATTCTCAAAATTGCAAAGATTTTTGTTTTAGCATGCATGATATGTGGGATCTATTCTAGCCGAATTGGCATGCCAAAGCGTAAAAGCGGTTTATAGTCTACCACAAATGACATTTATAATATGGACCTTTTTTTTCTATATGCTATAGTTATTTTTACATCCTACATTCGAGGGAGCCCAGCCTGATTAGAACTGCAAAATGAAACATAACACACGACATGTCTCGCAGGGAGGATGCCTGCCTTTTTTTCTCCCAAATTCATAATTTGGGGCAAACTTTCCCGCCTCAAAAGGGAGACACATGTACAGTTTATCCCACTCCAGTCTCGCAATTGCTTCATTGAAGTTTAAACACCCAGCTTGGAGCAAAAGTTCCTTGGAGCGTAGCAAATAATTTTAACGTCAAACAAAAAAAGTATGGCGAGACCTCGTGGGCAACACCACCAACGTATTCCTGGCGGTAGCACCACTGCTTGCTCATCGCAACACCTGCATCGACCGATGGTATACGACTTCAGCACCGCTTGACCCTACACAGTTCGACTGATGGCTACTTTTAGCATCGACGTCTGCCTATGTTAGTATAAATATCTGTCGTTGGTAGCTTCACCGCTCTCCAAATCGTAGCATCCGACTTCGCCAGTGTTAGCACCTGCACACACCTCTTTTATTACCGGCGTCGGTCGCTTGTAGCACCGCCGGTGGAAGGCGGTACGATCTTGAAACAACCTATATTTGGGCTCCCATAAACATGCAACACCCCCTGCAGTCGCAAAAGAGAAGGAGAGAGGATCTCAGTCTTCGTGGATTTGCAACACGACCGACAGGGGAAGGGATTTGCGACATATGACAATACGGTCGGTGATCTGGTGGGATGAAGGAGAAGCAGCGGAGCAAGCCACCATACACAAGAGGGAGATGGGGCTGGAGGGCGTATGACTGGACAACGGCGGTGCATGTCAGTGGATACGGCTTGTTGATCTTTGGGTACCTGCGCGGAGGAAATAGAAAGTGCAAGGATTGCAACATAAGATGGGACCCACAAGGATGTGTGGTACGCGTATGTGTCGTAGGACAAAAGACGGTTAGCCTCCGACTGAGTTGAAGTCCTCTGCATTACAACTGCATTGGGGAACCATTTTGTTTGAGTTAAACGATCCCATTTTATTAATAGATAACAATCAGAACTGACATAGGGATAACTATAAAATATAGGGATTAAATGCCGAACATAGCGGCTACCCCAAAAAGAAAGTGGATGTGCCTCTAAATATCTAGTGAACTTGATTTTTGGATAAAAAGGAAAAAAAACAGATTTGTAATTCTCGAAACTTTATGATTTTTTTACCCAAATACATATACACATTAAACATACAAAATAAGTTTCATATAAAATAATTTATATTTTGGACCAGAAAAATAGAGAATTGAGGGAAAAACCTATATTTGTTTCCTTTATTGTGTCCACAATTTGGTATTTTTTGACCTCATAATAAATACATTTTGCACCAAAAAAATCATATATGTGTAAAACATGCAGATTATTTTTTTAAAATTTAAAAACCCAAATTTAAAATTTATTGTTGTTTTTGCACTCTAGCTCACTAGAGCTCAGTTCCCTACTTTTGTTTTTCTTAATGGAAGCTCGGGTCCCTACTTGTTTTTTTTTTTTTGAGGGTTCCCTACTTGTTAACGTTTTTTTTGAGAATCCCTACTTGCTAACTTGTGTACCCTCATTGAGATAAACATATCACACGGCCCAGCCCGTGGCGCTCCTTTTAATTAATGAGCCCAATGATCTTCCGGCCCATCCAGTTTTGGAATTACTCCCACACACATCAGACGATATATATCGTACGATAAAAAGTACTACTACTCCCTAAAAAAAAGTATGATGAAAAAAAAAACAGGAAAAAGACGATAGTTGCTCTAGCCAATTCCATACTCTGAGTCTGAGAGCAGTAGACCTAAACCCCCTTCTGACTTCTGGATCTCCGGCAGCCGCCATCGCCCAGCAGAGCTACTGTAAACAATGGCGTCGGGAGCGGGTGCAGGCGGCAGCTTCCCGCCGCCCGGCCCCGATATCATGCCGCACGAGGACTGCGTCGCCGGCATCAAAGGGGCTCTCAAGCGTAGGCACCGCTACTCACCCGCCGCCGTTTCTTTCTTCCTCTTAGACGTCCCAGTGAACTCCATTGCCCCCTGATTCGTGTTGTCAATTTCCGGTTGGTAGATCCGACGGTGCGGTTCCTGAGGGAGAAGATGGAGAAAGCCGGGTGCACCATGTGGCCGATTCTGATCCGGGCGGCCTACTGCCCCAATTCCGCCGGGGGCTACGCTAGCGGCGATGGGGTATGCTGTTCATTCTCGTCCCCATCCCCCCTTCGAACTAGGCGGGTGCTTTATGTTGGCACTGCACTGCACTGCACTGCGCATGTGTTTTTAAATTGGTGATTTATCTGCACTGCTGCTAGGTTTCGAACAAGGAAGAATGTGTCGTTGTTAACAAATCACGTCATAAAATTCTATGCATGTGTCTGCACTTGGTAAAAATTGCAGTGCTTTAGTTGTTCGACGAAATGCTTCAGCAAAAGATGAAGTAGGACAGTGTTTGGTTGTCCGATTTGGCCGCTGTACTTTTATAAAGAAGCGATTTTTCCAGAATGGTACATAGGCCAGGAGATAATTCTCGCGCCTGACTATCGAGAGCCTTCACCCTCCTTAGGATTGCTGGAAAATTGTACATGTTCAATATTATATCACCAAAGGTCTTCGAAAAATAGATTCATCTGTTTTATGTAGGTCCATCGAGTTTGCACATGAAATTGTATGTGAAGGTCATGCCTGCACCTTAGTCGACAACATTTACGACAAGGGTAACATATTAGTTTCATGTTTTCTTAATGTCTGTACTGCATGCATTGAACAGATTTCCTTTGAGTTCATTAACTAATATTCTCATGCTTCATTTGTTTGCTGTAGCATTTCGGATCAATGCAACGTTAGTATATGGGAAGGGCCATTATTATTATTTAATGTATCACTTCACTAAGATTGGATGTGCCAAGTCCTTGGTTAGCCTTGAGAGCAGCCTCCTTGTATTCTCTCAATATTATGTTAGTGGCCAAGCCACCGCAATTGCCCGGCGTATTATATTCTTTACTCACAATCTCTGATTAGCCTTGCAACTTTCCTCGTGGGGTTTATTTCAGTAAACTACTAATGAGATAACTGCTCTAATACTTTCCAGTTATTTATGTCCAGATAAAGGTTTGCTGCAATCAAATGCGATATCCAGATATGATAAATCAGGTCGTAATTCATGAGCTAATACATGCTTATGATGACTGCGTCGCCAAGAACTTAGACTGGTCGAACTGCGCTCACCATGCGTGCTCTGAGGTACCAAAGTACTTACCGTAAAAATTGGAATCATTAACATGTTAAGAAATTTGTGATCTTTGTGAGTTCCTCTGTTTCAAACTAGATGTCCTTTTTAGAGTAGCTGAAGTGAACTCGATAATTAAGAGTGAGAGTGAAATATGAAGCCCGTTAATCATTTCTGTGCTCATCTTTTGTCTCCAAATGCAATTGCAAAGAAGTTAATTTGGAAACGTGAGAATTAATATGATTTAATTAGCTGTTTTGTTGATGAAATTTCTGAAGGGTGTAATAGGAACATTATGTATTTTGAGAGGCTAAAAGGACATTTCTTGTAACCGAGATAGCATATTAATTGACTTACATGTGTTGTTCTTTGTTAGATTCGAGCTAATCACCTTAGTGGTGATTGCCATTACAAACGTGAAATGATGAAAGGCTTCTTGAAGATAAGGGGGCATGAGCCAGTAAGTGTACTTTCGGCGAAAGCACCTACCTTTTTGTCTTGTTACCGAGCTCTTATCAGATATGGCTTTGGTTCTTTGCTCCGCGTATCCTTGATCATTCCCGGGTGATTTTGTAGGTTCCAAAATTCATACATACATCGTCTTTGCATACAAGCTATCAATTCAATCAAACTTTTATTAGCAAGAAGATAATCTGTTAAAAACTTGGAACAGTTAAATATAGAGATTCACTAATATTAAATATAGATGGTTTACACTTTCACTGTGGTTCCTTGAATTGTTGGTTAATGTGCGTGTTTTTTCCTTTTTTTTCTAACTGAATTTATATGTCTGCTTTGTGACCTTTTCTGCATTTCTGCAGGAATGTGTCAAAAGACGATCGCTGGCTTCTCTCAAGAGCAATCCTAACTGCCCAGAGGCAGCCGCAAAAGATGCAATTGAGGCTGTGTGGAATATATGCTACAACGACACACGCCCTTTTGATAGGGCTCCGTGAAGTGCAGGCCTGTTTAGTTAGTTTAGTTGCCCTTGAGATGGTAGCTCAGCAAAGCATAGCAGCAAAATCTTGGCTTTGCGCTAGAGCAAAACTTTGGATGTCACAATATGAGTGCAAACAATGTGAAAGATTGTTTCATATAATTCAATTAATTTAGACGAGATATCGTGACGGCGTTGGATAAGCTCCCAAAAGGACCGGGTGCAACTTTGTTTGCCAACCACTGGGTGTAACTGAGTAACCATTACCAGGTTAATGTTTCTCTTTACGGATAACATTTACTCAATCCAGTTAGAGATGCAGTTAGAATTCCAGTCAGAGTTACTTTAGACGAACATGTATGTGCATTTCAAATTCCAAGCGGCTAAATAATGTATTGAAGCTGCTTCTTGCTCCATTGTCAATCAAGCCCCAAACTACCACGTTCAATTGGATTGTCAGATTTTTTTTCCTGGCACACCAAGACATAATGGTCTTGCATAAGTAAATGTTTAGATAACATCAAATGCTCTCGATTTGAAAACTTTACTGGTTCTTGTTGCGAGAGCCGTTTTACTACTAATTTGTTATGTACTAGCATTCGTCTACTGGTATATGATGATTTCAAGATTATGATAGAGCGGATGGCGACAGTATGTGCGTACACTCGGGCCATCTTGATCACTAATCCATTTCACTTTTGCGAAGTATCAGGGCACGAAAGTATCCACAAAGACAACTCGAGCATGACTGGTCCAACAACAGTATATGAATATCAAGCTACTACAGACTAGCTACCCAATGATGTTGCATTCATGAGTGGCAAGCCGATCTTGACGGCAGCTAAAGAAAGGAATGATCCCCAAAAATGTTTGCTCTGACAAGAAAAAAGATCATCGATCAAAGTATGATCCACATCCTAACCATCACTGTTGATCTAGCTAGCTAGCTGCTTTCACAAACTATTATGGTACTTAAAGCAGCATCAGTAGGCTGTAGGTCTGCCTCTTTTCCTGCTTAAAAACAACCCTGAGGCTGAGGATGACTAATCCCATGAACCAGCTACCAATGGCATGGACAACAAAATTTCCTATGCTACAGCTACAGATGCATAATGAATCAGCATGGGAATCTTGAGCAAACCAAAGGTATACCTAGACCCAGAGGCCATAAGGCTACCGGAGAATTAGACTAGTCATAAGTGGAGTAACATAGGTACTATCATAAGTGTCACGTATGCAAAAATAGTGATGTGACAAGTGTTTAATGAAGAGAGAGGTGATGATGGTATCATAAATAGATACCGTAACATAGCGGATTTCAAAACAAGATGAGTCTATAGGCTAATAAATGCATGACTATATAATACCACTCATATGATACTCACCACTATTAAGATAGTAACATAGACTAGTATCATAAACATGATACCAATCTATGATACTTCCCACTATGACTAATCTTAAGCTAGCTACTGTACTCCAACACACCGCTTATTAAACAAAAACCATGGTTACTTGCTCCCTTTATTACGAATTCAAACCACTACTACTAGTACGCACCAGTTAATCACGGCTTCGGAATTCGCGTGACTGCCGTGCCGTGTGGTTGCGGCTCGATCGCGCGGCCGAGTGGAGGTCACGTGAGACGCCATTAAACTAGCTGATCATGAGCTCACGGCCCCAGAAAGTGCAGGCAGGGTGCGGGGTTAAACAAGGCCGTGGAGCTCCAGGAACTATAGATTCTTCCCATGGGATGCGTTTCCCGTGCGAAGACCAAGGCGAGGGGGACAGGATGGAGGCATTAAAATTCAGAGCTGTGTAAATCTCCTGTCATTTGACTTGCGAGCTGCCTTTGCTCCAACTCCCTTGACCAGCCAGCTGAGCCGCGCCTTGCTCTATATAAACACTTACAGGTGCAGCAGGTTAAGGTAAGATTTACTGCTGCCTACTGGAGAAAAGCATAGGTGTGAGAAGACACAAAGCCGGCATGAGGTTACTGTTTGGCATTGTGAGGCTTGTTGCCCTGGTGTTCATGGTGGTCGTCAGTTCGTCGGTTCATCAGGCAGTAGGCGTTGGTAAGTCATATGATCATCTTACTTTGCTTGTTTTATTTTGTTTATTGCTAGACTTGTAGTAAGTGTTAATGGTTACTGTTTGTTTGGTGATCAGTATTTTCTGAAACTTTTCTCCGCTTTGTTTCTGTGGATTGCGAAGGCGCTATTAGGCTGCACGACAGAATGGCGCACGGGGAGCAGTGGGCGGAGGAGAGGACGCAGATGAGGGCCTTCATGTCCATGGACTACAACCACAAGCAACTCCAGAAGCGGCACGTGCCCAAGCACAACTGATTCAGATGATCTGTTGAAGCCTGACGACAGACAGGAGAAAGTTGTCCCGGCCGTCTTCATCTTCTCCGTCTCTGTTCTTCACCATGTCTATGTAAATCTAGTGTAGATCGAGCGTGCAAATCCTGTGCACGCAAATTTTGCCCCCTAACCAAATGTTGTTACTAGCCTAGGACATATTCGTAGGCAGTTATAGTACTAGTTTTTTTTTTATCGTTACACTTTTGTAAGAAGCTTATTCTGGTGCCGTTTGGTACACTAGTGCTAATTCCCCTGTAAGTGGGAAATGCTTATGTGCTGAACATGTCTGTCACTGATCATTGGCGTACGTTATTGACCGTCCGCTCCGTTCATAAACAGCCGTTGCTTTGTGCTCCTTTCGGGAAATGTATGCCGATGTTCTGAATAGTTATTCTGTCGCAGAAGACGAGATGTAGGAAAATGGCCGTAAAATCGTCCTAATGCCATCGCTTCAAACCTTCACAGGATTAGAGACACTGCATGAATCATGCATCACATATTCAGCTTAAAGTCTGGACAGGTTAAGAACAACCGAGTTTGAACACCATGAGCGCGCGTGCTTTACTTGTACCAGAGACAGCACTAAGTACATAATCTTTTTAAGCTCAGCTCATGTATGATACAATTTTTCTTGAAGATTACCTGGCTTGGTTTCTTCAAGTCACTTACTGGACTACTCGATTACCTTGTCAGCACAGCAAGGCATTGCGCGAGAAGGTGGGAAAAACACCTACATACGTACTGAAAGATGCTACTCCCTCCATATCAAAATATAACATGTTATAGCACAAGATATTTCCACATGTAACCTTGCACTAACTACATGTCAGCCATAAGGGAACGAGTAGTGCACTGATGAGCCTCTGCTATATGGATCTGTTTCTGGCAGTTTGAAATGTTCATATATAGCTTCCATGCAAGCGCCTTTTCTCATGATGTGTTATGCTACGTTCGGATATCTATATTGAGACTGGATATTGGATATTCGCGGGGCTTTCGTCCCGAATATACGAAATTGTAGTGTTTAGATGTACTAGATATTCAACCGTGGTATTCGCACACGATATCGAGGGACGTTTCCGCATAAGAAAAAAGTGAAGAGCGAATGTCGAGCCCTTTACCTCGACATCGTTGGATATTCGGCTTGGAAGCTGCCCTCGCTCGCTCCTTTCTTCCCCGTACGCGCTCGCGCCCGACCTAATAGCAGCGGCGGCGTCGCAGCTGGTACCGCCGTACGGGCCTCCGGCCGCATCTCCTCTCCTTCCCGGCGAGGATCCGCCCGTCCCCCTCCTATTCCTATTCCCGGCGGCCGACAGGGACAGATTCTTTGGGAGAAGCGGGCCTCTTCCCGGCCTGTCTAATCTCCCTGTTATTTCTTGCAGGACGGATTGTTTGGAGGAGCTACGGCGGCCGGCGCACTTGTTTCCGGCGTTGCAGCTTCGCTGTGAGGTACGGATCGATCTTCTTTCCCTCTTCCTCTCTTGTAGCTTCACTCCTGTAGTTGTATGGATGCTTCGCTCTTGTACTTGTTTCCGGCCGGCAGCGACTTGTCCTGTAGTTGTATTTGTATGGATGCTTGATATGGATGCGCTCCCGTAGTTCTATTGATGTTTGTTTGGATGCAGTGCTGAAATTTTGAAGTGCTTGTTGCTATGTATTGTTGGTGTGATGTGCTGAATTTTTGCAGAGCTGAAATAATTTTTTAAAATTGTAGTTGCAAAATGTCAGAAGAGTTAGCCTTGATTAATTATATATCCAAAGAAACTAATGCATGGAAGAACTTTAGGAAGAAATTTAGGAAGCTAATACAATTTGTATGTCTACTGTTCTTCGTCCTTATTACTTGTGCAGGTCCATGGAGGGAACAAAGTCCATGGAGGGTGCAAAGGGAAAGAAGTTTGGAAGAGGTTACTCGCAGTGGACTCCGGAGATGGACCGCACCGGCCGGAAATATTGGAGAAATTTTACGTATTTGTCTAGCTGTTATTTGTACCATAATATATGGTTGTTTTGCATATTTTATCATGAATATAACAGTACAATGATCAGTGTCTCGAAAAAAATGCTTTGATAACATTCAAACATCATTTGATATTCAAACTCAATATCTTGTTTAGGTGTGAATATCTAACACATCCAAACAGGAGATATTGATATTCAGACCTAATATCAATATCCCGTGATATCGGGATATTGATATTCAACCTAATATCAATATGGAGCTCCCAATATAAACATCCGAACGGAGCATTAGTAATTTAGTACTACATTCGCGTACCTCCTCAGTTATCAGCCATGCATAACCAGCTGTAGTTCAGTGCTTCATTCAGGAGATGATATATATGCAGGTAAAATACTGAATGTTCAGAATTCTCAACAGCTATTCTGTCCTAGAGGGCGACATCTAGGCAAAACGCTATGAAATTGCCACCACCATTTTTTCATTGCCCTAATATCGGCCTATTCAGATCTTGAAAGGATTTGACCCACTGCATCATAGGTTACTCAGCTTAAAGCCTGACCAGGTTTTTTGTAACAGGCTGGAGTTTGAACAGCATGAGCACGCGTGCTGTGCTGTTCCATACTTGTATCAGATATAAGCAGCGATCATACACTCACCTCAACTAGTTTCGGGACGTTCAGATTAAAGGGTTAGACCTCCAGTGTACAGTATTAAGCTCTGCTCATGTATGCAACAAAGACAGTAACCATGCAGTAGTACTGCAGTTTCCTCTTTCCTGGTCCCTTCTCAACAGAGCAAGGGAGTGTAACTCTGCCGAAGACTACAACATTTTCAAGAGTTCCATGCAGAGAGATCTCTCATATCAGCACCATCAGAAATAACTCGGCCACCACAAGCAGGGGTCGACGAGAGGAGGAAAACAACAGGTACCGACGTATTACACGCGGCTACACAATTTTAACTGATTTTTACTGCATTTACCACGAAACCACCGAGAGCACAACAGTGCAGCTACACAATTCACACTAGTCGAACAGCTTTGCAGTAGCTAAACCAAAAGGGTTTTCATCGATCGGATGCGAGGATCACATGGATCGTCTAGGGCTCTGTGGGAACAAGAGTCCACCGACATGAGATCAGAAGGGTGATTAGGCTTTTGACCACCTGTTTTGCCCCGCCCGGGCAGCTTTGAGGCTTTGACGCGCGCCCCGGCTCGCTGCTGCTTCGGGAACGTTGCCTTTTCACGGACCCGTTCAGACATTACAGCAACAGCACATCTGCACATGCATGGTGATTGTATTCGCCATGAGAGCCATACCATGCACCTTGAGCTACAGCCCGGCCGTTCGCTCTGCAAGCAAGAACACATCGTCGCCGCCTTCCTTTCACCCGAGGACGGCGCACGCGGCCGTGTCCGTCCGTGCAGCTACGCGGATAGAAAAATGGAAGAACATGCTTAATTATAACTCAGCCACAGTGGAGCTCCAGGAACTATAGATTCTTCCCAGTGGGATGCGAAGACCAAGGCGCGCGAGGGGGCACATGACGGAGGTATATATCAAAATTCAGACCTATGTGAATCTCCTGTCCTTTGACTTGCGAGCTGCCTTGCTCTAACGCACTTGACCAGCCAGCTGAGCCTTTGTTCTTCCTCTATATATACACCTGCAGGTGCAGCAGGTTCTAAGGTAAGATTTACAACTTGAGAAGAGCACGTACGGTACGGGTGGAGAGAAGAGACACACACAAGGAGGCATGGGGTTACTGCTTGCCATGGTGAGGCTTGTTGCTCTGGTGTTCATGGTGGTGGTCTGTTCGTCGGTTGATCACGCAGTAGGGGTTGGTAAGTCGTCAGGTTAACTCTTATATATTCTGGTGATTTTTATTAGTTGCTTGATTTGGAAGTGTTAAAGGTTACTGCTTGTGGTGATCAGCGAGTTCTGAAACTTTTCTCTGTGTTGATTGTGAAGGTGCTATTAGGCTGCATGACAGAAGGGCGCACGGGGAGCAGTGGGGGGAGGAGAGGACGCAGATGAGGGCGTACATGACCATGGACTACCACCCACCCAAGCGGCGCGTGCCCAAGCACAACTGACTCAGTTAGGCCTTTGATCAGATGATAGCATCAGAAATCTCCCATGTTCAGGATCCGGCAGTGCCATCTGATGACGGCCATCTCTGTTAAACGTTGATGACAGACGGGAGAAGTGGTTGCTGATCCATCTTCTGTTTCCTCCAGCATGTGTAGTTTATGTATGTAGTAGCCTAGTAGGGTTGATCGAGCGTGCAGATCCTGTGCACGCAATTTTGCCCCCTGACCCAATATTATTACTAGCTTAGTAGGATCGACATAGGTGTACTAGGTTATAGTACTATTAGTATTTATTTTTTTTGGTTCCGTTTGGTAAATTTGTGCTTATTCTCCTGTAAGTGGGAAATGCTTTATGTACTGAGCAAGTGAGCATGTCTGTCGAAATGGAGCCAGACAAGTACTCCTATCCACTGAAGGAGCATACATAGCTTGTCTCTTTGGCGGTTTGATATGTGTAGTTCTTATGCGATGCAAGTGCTAGGAAATTGCCATCAACGATGTTTCATTGTCGTAATATTGTCCACAATGCTGCTGCTTCAAATCTTCAAGGGATTTGAGAGTCTGCATCATGCGGCATTCAGCTTAAAGATTCAAAATGCTAACAAAAGGCTTAATTTTTTGAATAGCTTGAGCGCGTGTGCTATCTTATAGACTCTGCACTACGTATATCACCTTTTTAAGCTCAGCTCATACATGCTACAAAAACAATAACCATTTAATACTTGTATTGGCTGGATTTTCAACTTGTTACTTACCTTGTTTAATACGATCAGTCAGAGTCACTCGACTGCTCCAGAAGCGCCTTGTCAGCAACCAGCACACAGCAAGGAACTGCGCATCAGCACGGTTTGTACAGACCCCCCAGCACAGAGTAGAAGAATACATAGGAGGAATGACATTTTGAACCCTTTCACGCAGAGATCAAGGTGTACGACAGCACTACCGTGGGTAACTCCTGAAAATTCAACTTCACAACTACATGCGAACCCACCAACCATCGTTACCGTCGAAAGTTGCTGGATCAACGGTGATGATGATTGGTGGGTTCGCACCGTCAAAAGTCTTCTGATTAACGTGAATCGTAAAGCACAATCAACGGTGACGATGGTTGGTGGGTTCGCACGTAGTTGTGCAATCACTGTGTTGGGGTAACTCCATCGATCACGAGTCACGAAGAGGACGTGGACCTGGAGGAACACAAACACACATCGTGAAGGGCTGAAGGCCCCCCAACTACTCTTTACTGCATTTACCGCGAAGCAACGGCCGAGAGGGGCGGTAGAGAGCACTGCATTGTCATGCAATTTCCTTCACAAACGCTGTTTCTTTACTGTAATATCGTCCACACGGCTAGTGCTTAAGATCTTCAAAGGATTAGAGACATTGCGCCATACAGTGTTCAGCTTGAACACTGAACAGACTGCGCGCGTCTGCTATTCCTTTAATCAGGTACAAGAAAAGATCATCAGCAGAACGCAGCGGCTATATATACTAGGCAATGGCAGACAACAGTTTAAGTATACAACTTCTCACAGGAACATTCGGACAAAAAAACAAAGGCAAGCGTAGACTTCCTCTAAACCCCGTGGTCACCGCATCAGAGTCAGTACTCGAACATTAACAGGTATAAAATCACAATTTTAAGCTCCTCGTGCAATAATGAAAGCTGGTGAGCAGTACTGATCCGTCCAGGTAATACAGTAGTTTATTTTGTTGTTGTAAAAAATCAAACTTTGTAAAGTTCGACCAGGTATAATGCTGGTAACAGTGCTTAATTAGTACTGCATTTACCACGAAACCAGCGAGACCCGGCCGAGAGCAACTGCAGTGCTGCTACACAATTCACACTGGTCCTGCTTTGCAGCTCGCCGTACTAGGGTAAAACTAAACCAAAAGGGTTCTCATCGATGGGATGCGAGGATCACATGGATCGTCTAGGGCTCTGTGGGAACAAGAGTCCGTCGACATCAAATCAGAAGGGTGATTAGGCTTTTGACCACCCGTTTTGCCCCGCCAGGGTAGCTTTGAAGCTGTTGACACTTGCGTTGCTGCTTCTCGGGAGCATGGAACCGTTCGGACGTTATAGCGGCCGCACATGGCCATGGTCGCCTTGAGCTACGTACGTACCATGAACCTTGAGCTTGAGGTATAATCCGGCCGTTCACTGCAAGAAAGCTCTCGTTTACAGGGCGCTGAGGGACGAGGGCACGTCGTCACCGCCACGGGGTGTCCGTCCGTACAGTTAGGCGGGTTAAACAACGGAAGCAAGGACTTAAATTACGGCGGCAGTCGGTGAGAAACGGAGACGACACACGTACGTGCTGGGCAGTGGAGGCTTTGGCGGCTTGGCTGATCGAGGAAGGCCGGCGCGCGTGCATGGGGCATGGCTTGGCTTGGTGAAGCGCGCGCCGTGGAGACCGAGGGTGGTGGTGGCGGCCACGGCCGCGCCTCGGCTAGCGCCAGATCGCCCTCGACACGAGGCCTGGCGCCATCGAGCTACTAGCTCCTTCTCCCTCGTGGATCCATCCATCGCCCCGATCGATAGATGCTGATGCTGCCTGCCGTTATATTTCACCCCGTGGTCGATCACATAACCTGAGATGGCCGCCTGGGTTGTTGCGAAGTTGAAAACAATGGCACGGCCGTCTGGGGGATGCTGCTCACGGTCGTACGTTACTGGTTTCTGATGATTAGAGTTTATCCTTTGTATTGTAGGAATGGTTAGCGATTCGAGGTTAGAGGGGATCTCACACTCACAGTCACAGTCTCGTCGATGGGCTGAGTTTTTGCTTTGGCTTGGAGGGGAGGCTGCTTGGGCTGGTGAGTCAAACTGGCAGCGTGCACAATCGGTTGGTTAGTTGCCGCGAGTCCACGATAGTGGGGTTGGGCTAACATTTCTCGTTTTTCCTTTTGGGCCGAGGGTTAATTAGGAGCCCTTTACATTTTTTAAAAAACTCGGACTTATAAATAGCCTCCCATCGTCATAATTTGGGGCTATTGTTTTCTTCTAGCATTAATAGAATTCATTGGTGTTAAGACAAACCTCTTCCGGGAAGGTTGGCTAGAGATTTCTTGGAAAAATACCAGCCCCTTTCGATTCATAATGAGACGGGACTAATTATATTTTGATTCTATAGATTATTTCGCTTAGTACTATGTACAGAAGGGAGGAGCCGTATGAGATGAAAACCTCATGTACGGTTTTGGAACAGAGATTTTTTGAATAGAATGAACGACCGTAACGGATGTTGGCTCAATCCGAAGAAAATTATGCGGAAGCTTTGCAAAATTATTATGAAGCTACGCGACTAGAAATTGATCCCTATGATCGAAGTTATATACTCTATAACATAGGCCTTATACACACAAGTAATGGAGAGCATACAAAGGCTTTGGAATATTATTTCCGGGCATTAGAACGAAACCCCTTCTTACCACAAGCTTTTAATAATATGGCTGTGATCTGTCATTACGTGCGACTATCTCCACTATAGAAAGAAAAAAGAGAGGATCAAATTTTCTAGTAAATACTAGAAAAAAGGGCTTTCTACATAGGGATCGCAAAAACAACGATTTTTTCCTATCAGCTGTAGGAAGGAAGGACACTTCACGAGAATCAAAAAAGGAAGAAAGAAAGTATGGCCTATACTACTACTCTATGGATAAAGTTCTCAAATTGATAGAGAAAGCACGTAAAGATCAATTAGTGAGCGACTGGGTCGATACAACTAAAAAAAACTGCTTACTTATCCCATGATATGGGGCAAAATTTAGGAATCTGCTTATGTAATAGAGCCGATCCACTAAGGGATTAAGCAGCGGTGTAGTATCATATCCCAAAGATAGTAAGTTGTTTTTTCTTTCTTATGGAAAAAAGCCTTTTTCAAGGATTCTATAGAGATTTCATATATGAAACCGGGATAGTTACCTTTCAGAAAATTCGAACGAAGTCTCTAGATCTATCTATGCTTCATCCTTCTGAAGGTGGGAAAAAGATCAAACTGATTATTGATAAAAATTAGGGTTTGAAACTTAGGTAATTAACTTCTTCTCCTTAACCCCAAAACAAAAGGGATCTATTTTTGAGAAATCTAATTCAGTTTAAGATAGGGGAAATTAAGATAGCAATTTATGAGCCGTATGAGGTAGGAAACTCTCAAGTACGGTTCTAAGGGAAGGAACCGCCTATTCCGACCGAGGAGAACAAGCCATTCTACAGGGTGATTCGGAAATTGCGGAAGCTTGGTTTGATCAAGCTGCTGAGTATTGGAAACAAGCTATAGCGCTTACTCCGGGAAATTATATTGAAGCGCAGAACTGGTTGAAGATTACGAAGCGCTTTGAATTTGAATAAGACCACGCTTCTTACTTTTTCATAAAATGGGTGGTTTGGTTGTTGATTCATTAATAAAATAAATTAGGTCGTAAGATCCTCGACTCAAGAATTTCATTATATCTCTTTCTTCTAACTTCTATTTTATCTGATATTTCATAAGGATAAACTATAGGGTCTAGAATAGAAGTAATAAAGTAAATAAAAAATCGGCAATCTAAATATTGCTAGTATATCCGGAATGTCTTATTAATAACTCTAACTCTAATGAGTTATTTTGGAATTTAGAATAAAAAAAAACCTATATTATGCTCAAGGAAAGTAGATTTATATAGGAGCTTATATCCTCAAAAAAAATACACTAGTTTCTTAAATTTCAAAAATATTTTTTTTCTTACGTCAGGAAATATATGTTTTTCAAGATAAACAATGTCCGTTAGGCACCTAATCTTTATGTCATAATAGATCCGAACACTTGCCTCGGATTGACTTTAATATATAATTATATATATGAAATTAGATTAGGAAATTACCAATTAGACTACTGATGGCGCATTTGGTTGATTGAAATGACACTTATAAATAAATAGGACAAATTATGACGGTCCTCCACACCAAAAATTGGTTGTGCCACTACTTTTCTGAATTAGCGACAAGCCACCAAATTATGTTCATATTTTCATATTTATTGGGTTAAAGAATTCTAAAATTTTGCAATGGAGTTGTTTGTTTATCTTCCTAACATAATTTAGTACTCCCTCCGATCCATAAAAAATGTCGAGAGAAAATAGCATGGACAACACAAATTCTATATATAACGTACGGCGCATTTGGTCAGATTTACCTTGAAATACCCTTCCGGTAGATCTAGTCATTTACATGGCACAGTTGAATCGGACAAATGGATGTGATCAAACACATTGGTGCCTATACTTTTGTGTGTTAGTAGAATAATTATTACAACAACAATTATATCTTTTTTAGGGGACTTGCACTCGTAATAAATTGTCAGGTATTTTTGCGTGTAAAATTATTAGAAAATATAATGTCAAGTCTGACTTACTCTGTGAGTGCTCTCATGGTGTTCAGATATGGAACTTCAGTTTCATCTATCAATTAACCTTGTATCCCCATATCACGTTTAATATGGATTATAGGATATATACGATACATGGGCCCCAATGTCAGTGAGAGTAACATGTAACCCAGTCAAAATTATCACTTTCCTATTGCACCAAACAGTTGTAATGTGCCTACTTCCATAATTCAAAATTTGAGTTTGGATTCAGCTAAACTTTACAAGTTCTTTGTTGCCTTTCCATGCCCAGAGTAGATGGACCGGAATGGTCGAGTTGGCATCGATGAGTCTTCCACTTCGTCTGTATTATGGGGCTCCAACAGTCCAGCTAACTATGGGCCTGTTCGGAACCTCTCTCCTCTCAAAACTCTGCTGCGCTCTGCAAATATTATTAACAGCCCGTGGAGCTCGGTTTGGGACACTCCACGAAAATAGACTAGCGCTCAGTGCGCTCCGGGAGCAGCCGTTGGAGAGCGGAGGGTTTCCGACCACTCTCTATATGTTCATAAGTTAGATCTGCCAACCGTACATCCTATTTTTCCTAATACGTCGATTTAAGATATCTTTTTGTGATAGCACGCTTATGGCATACAAAATGTAGGTTCTAGCAAAGATTTTACCCCCCTAGGGTTGAGAAACTGTAACTACAAACCTGAAATGGGTACTGAAGAGTCCCTTGTCATGATAAAAACAAGCTCACTTAAAAATAACGATAGATAAATTTTTCTCCATGGAAGACGATCGTAATACAGGTGGTATATGAAGGAGATATGCCCTAGAGGCAAATAAATAAGTAGTATTTATTGCAGTATCTCATAAGTTTATAATAGGTTTATGTATTATGCTATAACTGTATTAATCGGAATTATTAATACACGTGTGATACATAGACAACCAGGTCCCTAGCAAGCCTCTATATGAGCTAGTCCATTGGGCAACAGTTGATCGAGATTCCCGATCAAGGACAATGACGTCGGTTGACAATGGGATCATCTTGTTAAATAGAATAAGGTGGTGGACATACGCAAAGTATTGCAATAAGATCGTATTACGATGTTTGTCATTTGCAATAGATAAGAGTATGATAGCTTATTACTTAGACCGTGAGACCGTACTTATTGTTGCTTTGTAGGAGTGCTTTGAGAGCATCAAACGTTGTGTCTTATATAGCATGACAATAACGGTGTCCATCTTGGGTATTCCGAAAGAGCATCGAGACGTAAGGATCAAGAGCGGGATTTGTTCATTCTTGTAATGGAAAGATACTCTGGGCCCACTCGGTGAGATTACATCTATATATAGCTGCGCAGCTTATGACTAGGTCATGGAGATGTAATATCGCAGACGAGTTAATAACCTTCGTCGGTAACGAGATACAGCAAAGGCATCGGTGTGTCTACGATCATATCTCGGACAAGGTAGTATCGCAGAGACAAAGGGAATGAATATCATATTTATGGTTCAACGACGATATTCGTGAAATGCACAGGGGTCGTCATATATTTCTAGGTATCCCTGACGATCATTGGTGAGCGGAGTGTCTCGACCATGTCTGGAGTGTTCCCGAACCGTAGCGTAACAAACTTAAGGTCTTAGCGACGCTTGGAGATAGGTTCTGAAATTTTATAGGTTTTTATTGGAGAGAAAGAAATGATCCGGAAAGAGTTCCGGTGGTCCGGAAGGAGTTCCGGGGAGCTATGGAATGGTTCCGGGAATGTCCGAAAGTTGTTCGGGTGGTTCCGAAATAGTTTCGGAGTCATGGGATATTGAATTATATATAAATATATTAATTATGAATTAATGGGATTTTTATATTAATTTAATATTAAATAAATAAAGGAAAAAGGGGGCTCCCACCTAAATGGGCCCTGAGAGGGCCCAAGAGGGGGAAACCGCACCCCACAAGGAAGGGGAAGGCTTGGGCCTCCTAGTCCAACTCGGACTAGGAGTGGGAGAGCCCATGGGGGGTTCGGCCGAACCCCCCCTCCCCTCTCCTCCTTTTAGTCCCACATGGGGGAGCCAAGGGGGTTGGCACACCCTTCCCCCTTTATATAGCAAGGCATATTAATTGATTTAATTCATAGGAAATTCAGTTAATTCCCAATTTCTCTCTCGATCTCGTGGTTCCCAAGTCGGAGCCGCGCCGAGCTGAGGAAGGGGGTCTCTCTCCACCTAAGCCATACCGCAGAGCGCCGTTGCTCTGCGGGATTCCAGATAAGATCTACTCCTGCGATTTCAGCTGGATCTGAATGACCGGGAGTTGTCGCTAGGCTCCGTATGTTTGCGAGTGCTCGGAGGCTACTCTATTGAGGAGCTTGGGCGACGTCGTCTCGCCCCCTGCAGCCGCCGCGCCACCCCCCCTCTGCTGCCGGCGCACCAGCCCCGGTGCTGGCGCTCTGCCTTCTTCCGCCCGACGCCCGTTGACGCAGATCATCGTCGACACCCCGGCGTCATCGACTCCGACATCGCGGCAAGTTCTCCGCGACCTCGAGGTCGGCTACGTACGACTTCATCGTCAACGCTTGTGCGGGAGCGTAATCCCCGCTATCGGTCTACATGGAGGTAATGTAACCCGTTCCGTCACCGTTATCACATGTACTAGATAGATAGATCCTGGCTAGTTAGGGTTTCGCTCGTTAGAAAATTATTGTTTTCTGCACCGTAACCCCTTCAGTGGTATCAGAGCCGATCTATGCGTAGTACTGATGGTACGGTTAGAACTCATGTTGAATGAGGGCGTCTTTCTTATATTTGCTACCCTCTAGCGTGCACTTGCGATGCCTTCGGTATTGAGTTGATGAAGCGGCCCGGACCGACTTTACGCGTACGCTTACGCGAGACTGGTTCCACTACTGACATACGGCTTGCACCGTATCTGTGGCTGGCGGGTGTCTGTTTCTCTCTCTCTCTAGTCGGCAAAGCATTTTCAATGGAGGGACCGAAAGGGATGCTTAAACATGCAATTATACGATCGACGTTGTGGTACCAAGTTCGTAGGTAGGGAAGCGATTCTCTTAGGAATAAGTCTATTTGCCACGTAAAACTTGCAAAACTAAATAAAGCTAGAGGCGTCTAACTTTGTTTTGCAGAGGCGTTATTTCATGTGACATGGTTACGGTAAGTTTTTGATATTACTCGTATTGTCGGAGGCAATGGAAGGCTCTGTAGACTCGGAGTCATGCCGGGGCGCCGGGGGGCCAGGCACATGGCGCCATGAAGGTCCAGGCGCATCGACCATGTCACATCGCACTTCATTGCATCATTATTGTGTGCTGTTGTGTGTGCATCCTATTGATTGCTTATATGCTAGATATACAACGGTAGCATCATAAATAGGATGATCCCTAACAAATACCAAAATTGTGTTCTCCCTCGTTGCGCACCACCAAGAAAGTTCTACGTTATGAGGCAGGCCGTGATGATCGGGTGTCACACATCTCGTCGTTCGCATACAGTGGGTGTAAGCCATGTTGCACGCGCAGGTCTTCGAGGTTTGATTGGCGAGCCTAGCATACTCAGAGGTATGGCCTCGGAACACGGGAAGATCAAAAGATCGAGCACGAGTCATAGAGTTGTTATGATCGACATTTTATGTCCACCTTTGAAGCTGTGCTGCCGGCCGTGATGATCGGGGGTAGTATGGTGGATGAGGGTCGTGTCATCGCTATTATTATTTTAGGGATAATAATCTTGGTGTGGTGTGTTTTTGATAATGAGATTATAGGACTAAAACTCACCTACATATTATAAACTTAACCTTACCTCTTTTGCGATCACATCTGTAGACTACGCAACTGTACTTCGGTTACTTCCTCAAGAGCCCGGATGCTACATTAGAAGCCGACGGGTCCAACTTCATCAGATGGTACAGGGGTTTTAGAAACATTCTCGAACACAACAACATTCTATATGTTCTCGATGAACCGGTAGGAGAAGGACCAGGAGATTCTGCAAGCGAGGAGGAGGAAGATGATTTCCGTAGGCGTCGAGACATATTCATTGAAGTGGAGATCACCATGACCGTATGCCTGGCACCCGAGTTGAAAGAGATGTTTCGACGCAAGGAGCCAAGCGTCATGATGGATGCGATAAAGACGCACTTCGGGGATGAATTAAAGCGTGAGCAATTCAGGCAGCTTAGAATGTTCCAGACCATTCACATGGAGGAGCATACCTGTCTGAAGACACATTTGAAGAGATTGTATGACATCTACTTCCAGCTGACGATGGTCTTCGATTACTGGATGGCAGATTGCTGTGCCATTCGGACTGTCCTGATATCTCTACCTCCTAGCTATGAGAAGCATGTACGTAAGTACATTTTGAAAGCTGACGATATGAACTTCTACGTGTTCATACGTGAGTTCCAGTCTTTGAAGGTTGATTCCATCGAAGGAGAGATCTTCGATGCTACAGGTATATATTTGATATATGCAGAATTATGAATTCGCCCATGGAATATGATGAAATTTTTGATGATTGCTCTGTTTGTGAAACAGGTCCTGATTATCACGTATATGCGGCACAGTTTGATGTGACCTGGCGCTGAAGCTGGTAGTCAAGGAGTTGATGGCCTTTTGGTGTTCACATCCTCAAGTTATCATAGTTATCATTAATAGTTTTTGATACGATCTTTTGTAATAGTGAGCGAGTGTGTGTGTCTTGATTGTTGCAAGACAAAGTTATTCATGTAATAAGACAAGTTCAGTTGTTTTATGTTATGGAACAAGTCAGTTGTTTTATCTTATGAATAAAGTTTCCACATCTCAGTTACATTGATTGTATGATAAGTATTCATAATTGTAGATATGATAAAATATCTTGTTCCATGAACAAAGGTTCTATTGCTAGAATAAACACCGTCGAGTTTAGTCATAAAAGCAATGAAAGAAGTAATGTATGTCTTTGGTCCATTTAAGTATTTCGAGTGCTGAGTTGATTAAGCTTGAAATCAAGTATTGAAGTTGCAATACTAGCGGAAATTAATTGAGTATCATTTTAAATGATTAATTAATGATGTTTATTGATTGATCCGAATTCCCCATGACTTTGGCAAATAGGAGCATTTGCCCGATGAATCGTGGAGTCTGAGATTAATTTGATAATAGATCAAATGGGGTTTTTCAGAAGAAAGATTTGTGAACATTGTATTCACAGAATTCGATCAAGGACAGTATTTTTGAATTATGTTTTCAACACAAGAGACTTGTGGAAATTTGCTTCACAGAATTATAATGTCATATATAGTGATATGTGGGGAATTATAATCATGCTCTATTTTAAATAAAGTGTGGCCTGTCAGAATCAGTCTTAGAATCTCCTTATACGTTCGAAACATTATAGTCGATGTCCACTTTAAAAAATAGATATTTTTCTCAACGAGAATTCGTAGGATCGACAGTAGTGTCGACATGTATATGATTATTCGATAATATGGAATATACATGAGTGGTTCTTTGTAGATTGCTCGCTTTGGACGAGAGTGTATTCCAGAATCAATTAGAAACAAAGTTCAGTTTGTTGTCTATGTAATTCCGAGAAAAGATGACTTTTCGAATTATGGTTTATGGATTGAAATTAGAAGTTTGGAATAAAGTGTCGGACTTATGTTGGAAGATGTTTCAAAGAGTATATGTCTGCTGATCAAATTTCATTGATTAAGAGTGAGGGAGACTAGAAAATTGTTTTCTGCTTGCAATCCTCTTCATAAAGATCATAATATTTTCATGAAAAAAACTTCTAAATAAAGTGTTGTTATATTTAATATTGCTGTCGGGTCACAGCACTTTATTAAGTATTTCAGATCTTGTTGACAGATCAAGATGCACCTTATGACTACAAAGAAAGTTGAGAAAGTATCGGAATACGAACAAAGGCTCTTCAGCCTGGAAATCCGAGTTACGTGTAAAAGGATTAAGAGAGTAATTGTTGCTGCAATTCTTATTAGAGGAATAAGATTGTTTAATCGTCATATAAGGTGTTATATGATAAATGTGACTATAAGAAAGACGCGGTAGCATGTCTTGTCAAGAAATGTGTCTTGGACAAGATTAAATTTGTTGACTATATTTATGTAGACATGCTTGAAGTCTGAGGGATTTGTATTAATGTAATACTGTAGTCTGTATCAAATTCGAATTGATAGCAGATCAATGATTTTGGTTTGACCAAAATGTCGATTTAAGTGGGAGTCATAATTAGTTCACTCAGGTGAAATATGTGAAGAACATATTTTTGAGTGGGAGCTCAGGAACTCAAATATGTGGATAACACGTTTTTGAGTGGGAGCTCGTGTTCTCAAATATGTGGAGACATAATTTGAGTGGGAGTCAAATTCATTTTGTGTAGTTAACACATTGTGAAACTGTACCAATAGAATAGGATGAAGTTGTGAAACTATTTAAAAGTTAGTGTCTATTTTGAAATAGAACGGGAATTTTAAATAGTTAGTCGAGTTGTGTTGGATTATATCTGAGGAGTCAGAATAGAATCAAAGGATGGTCTTTTGGAATCCAATTGATCATTAAGAGTAATGATGCATGAAAGTAATGGTTGTATGACATGTGGGTCTATTATGTAATATTAGACATCATACAGGAACCATATTATCTGCTCGATGATATATAACCGATGTTCTTAAGTAAAGAACAGTTATTTTGGAATTTACTGGAAGTAGATGTGCGTTAGTTAAGGGATTGACATTTGAATGTCAAGTTTTCTACATTGGTGCGAAAGTATGTAGACATCAAGAGTTTGTAATTGTTACAAGGGGCTCGGCATGACTGAGTGTGTTATTCAGGGCAGTTATCTGGTTAGTATAATCAGAGTAAGCGCTGGGAAGCGGTAGTCTCACTTAGTTGCGGTGTTTGCATATGTGTTGTTAAACAACATGGTGATATCAAGCAAGTTGATATCCGTGAATCGCAAAAGCATGTACAATCACGGATTGTGCGGTAACACTTTTCCACGAGCAAGCATTATCAAATGATTCTTATTTGATAAGGGATTCTGATAAAGTAAAATGCAGCTGGTTTATTTGTACTCTAGTGCAAGTGGGAGACTGAAGGAGATATGCCCTAGAGGCAAATAAATAAGTAGTATTTATTGCAGTATCTCATAAGTTTATAATAGGTTTATGTATTATGCTATAACTGTATTAATCGGAATTATTAATACACGTGTGATACATAGACAACCAGGTCCCTAGCAAGCCTCTATATGAGCTAGTCCATTGTGCAACAATTGATCGAGATTCCCGATCAAGGACAATGACGTCGGTTGACAATGGGGTCATCTTGTTAAATAGAATAAGGTGGTGGACATACGCAAAGTATTGCAATAAGATCGTATTACGATGTTTGTCATTTGCAATAGATAAGAGTATGATAGCTTATTCCTTAGACCGTGAGACCGTACTTATTGTTGCTTCGTAGGAGTGCTTTGAGAGCATCAAACGTTGTGTCTTATATAGCATGACAATAACGGTGTCCATCTTGGGTATTCCGAAAGAGCATCGAGACGTAAGGATCAAGAGCGGGATTTGTTCATTCTTGTAATGGAAAGATACTCTGGGCCCACTCGGTGAGATTACATCTATATATAGCTGCGCAGCTTATGACTAGGTCATGGAGATGTAATATCGCAGACGAGTTAATAACCTTCGTCGGTAACGAGATACAGCAAAGGCATCGGTGTGTCTACGATCATATCTCAGACAAGGTAGTATCGCAGAGACAAAGGGAATGAATATCATATTTATGGTTCAATGACGATATTCGTGGAACGCACAGGGGTCGTCATATATTTACAGGTATCCCTGACGATCATTGGTGAGCAGAGTGTCTCGACCATGTCTGGAGTGTTCCCGAACCGTAGCGTAACAAACTTAAGGTCTTAGCGACGCTTGGAGATAGGTTCTGGAATTTTATAGGTTTTTATTGGAGAGAAAGAAATGATCCGGAAAGAGTTCCGGTGGTCCGGAAGGAGTTCCGGGGAGCTATGGAATGGTTCCGGGAATGTCCGAAAGTTGTTCGGGTGGTTCCGAAATAGTTTCGGAGTCATGGGATATTGAATTATATATAAATATATTAATTATGAATTAATGGGTTTTTTTATATTAATTAAATAAAGGAAAAAGGGGGCTCCCACCTAAATGGGCCCTGAGAGGGCCCAAGAGGGGGAAACCGCACCCCACAAGGAAGGGGAAGGCTTGGGCCTCCTAGTCCAACTCGGACTAGGAGTGGGAGAGCCCATGGGGGATTCGGCCGAACCCCCCCTCCCCTCTCCTCCTTTTAGTCCCACATGGGGGAGCCAAGGGGGTTGGCACACCCTTCCCCCTTTATATAGCAAGGCATATTAATTGATTTAATTCATAGGAAATTCAGTTAATTCCCAATTTCTCTCTCGATCTCGTGGTTCCCAAGTCGGAGCCGCGCCGAGCTGAAGAAGGGGGTCTCTCTCCACCTAAGTCATACCGCAGAGCGCCGTTGCTCTGCGGGATTCCAGATAAGATCTACTCCTGCGATTTCAGCTGGATCTGAATGACCGGGAGTTGTCGCTAGGCTCTGTATGTTTGCGAGTGCTCGGAGGCTACTCTATTGAGGAGCTTGGGCGACGTCGTCTCGCCCCCTGCAGCCGCCGCGCCACCCCCCCCCCCCCCCCCCCTCTGCTGCCGGCGCACCAGCCCCGGTGCTGGCGCTCTGCCTTCTTCCGCCCGACGCCCGTCGACGCAGATCATCGTCGACACCCCGGCGTCATCGACTCCGACATCGCGGCAAGTTCTCCGCGACCTCGAGGTCGGCTACGTACGACTTCATCGTCAACGCTTGTGCGGGAGCGTAATCCCCGCTATCGGTCTACATGGAGGTAATGTAACCCGTTCCGCCACTGTTATCACATGTACTAGATAGATAGATCCTGCCTAGTTAGGGTTTCGCTGCTAGAAAATTATTGTTTTCTGCACCGTAACCCCTTCAGTATATTCGTCGATCGGACTTGTCTTTTGCATATGGATGTAGTCTTTTTTATCATGACGGTGAGGTTAGGTGAAAATCATGACGGTGAGGTGGGGCGAAAACGTTGGCCACATGTCACACGCCATAACAGGGTCAGGGGCGTCGGTCTCGGCGGATTGTTATATGGGTGGTCTTTCTGAAACTGAAAATCAAAGAGTGTTTTCAAACTGAAAATCGATTTTTTTCCAGTTTGATTGCAAACTGAAGACTATCTAGGGACCTTGTTCACTGTGGCACATAGACACAAAGCATGAATGTCAGAATGTGTGACCCTCTTTCCATTCAGTCGTTCAACTGCAGGTCTGCAGCCTATCTAGTGAGTACAATATAGATAGGCTGTAGAAGATCTGCAGCAGTATACCATGGCAAGCTACAAGTGATGAACTAATACACGTTCTCTGAATATTGGAGTCTCATTAAGTATACTATCACTAGAACTACTGTACATGGTACAACCTGAATTCACTACGTATACCCTCGTTGTTAGCGGTAACGACATGGCTTAAACTAATCCGACGATGGCAAGTTGCCATTTCTCATCTCAATTTGGCCATTCTGGCGTTGTACCTCGTCCATGACATGGCCACGACCTCAGGTACCTTCCTATTGGCCAAGGAGGACATCACCTTCGCCCTAGTGACCTTCTTGACGAGCAGCCGCCATGTCTTGTCTGCTTTCGCCTCTTGTGCCTTGGCCTTGAAATGGCTGCAAAGAAATTAACCAACCACAATGAAACGTGAGTTTGTTGCGGTCATCTGATGTACCATTATATGTATATGTAAATAAAATCTACTACATTAGGTATATGCGTCGATTGGGATTTGTCTTCTGCATTTGGATGGAGTAGATTTTTTTTGTTTAGCGTTGCCATGGCCGTCCAAGTCATTTTCATGGAAAAGGGTGAAGGCTACGTCCATGGCGCAGTGCGAGCAGATGATTTCTTTGGTGGTGGAAAAGGGCATGGATCTCGTCAGCTTGGCGTTCTTCGTCTCTGATCTAGCGACATTTTGTTCAGATGTGGTTTTCAATGGCGGCTTGGTTTCCTCACCTGCACAATGGCACACGGCAGCTGGTCTGGTCCGTCCGGTCGCAGACGGAGGCGTGGAGGCGGAAAAGCTGCAGCATGCGCCTGCACCGCGCGCAGCCGCCCGGCGCCGCCTTCTTGGCGCACGCCGCGTAGTGGCGCATCAGCAGCTGCAGGCCCCGGCAGGTGCACCCCGCCCTGGCGCACGGCGCGTCCGCGCAGGCGTCGCCGGAGAAGATGTGGTCGAGGGAGTCCATGGCGTCGCCGAGCTGGCGGCACGCCTCCTGCGCGGCCCTCTCGCGCGCCCACCGTTGCCTCCGCTGGTCGGCCACCTCCATGAGCCTGAGCAGCTCGAGCTCGAGCGGCGGGTCGTGGCGGCGCGCGAAGCGCCACCCTTCCGAGCGCTCGACGGCGGCGAAGTCGGTGCCCGCGAGCCGCGCGCACCGCAGGTACAGCCGCGGCGCGTCGCAGAGCCTGGCCAGCTTGAGCATGTCCACGGCGCGGTCCGGCGTGAGCCGCGCGCACACGGAGGACTCCGCGGCGCGCTTCAGCCAGCCCACCCGGTACGCGTGCGCCAGCGCCAGCAGCTGCGGCCCGTGCGCGCCGAGCACCTCCTCGTCGCCGCCGCCAGCGCCAGGGGCCACCTTGGAGCAGTAGAGGAAGTGGATGAAGGCGTGGACGGCGTCGGAGGAGGCGCCCAGGACGCGGATGGTGCAGTCGGCGGCGCCCCACCCGCGCCGCGCCGCGTCGATCATCCGCTCCAGCACCGGCGACGACGAGGCCTGCAGCATCAGAGCAGATATCAGCAATAGAGCAAGATCCCGACCAAATTATGCGGGGGAGAGGATCGGAACTCGGAAGCCGGCTTACAAGAACGTAGGAATGCGCGGCGATGCTCTGCCCGTCGGACGTGACGACCCGCATGTCCGCCGGCGACGCACGGTAAGAGTCGAACCCCGCGGTGATCGCCATCAATCAATCAACCCCTTGCGAATTCGTTTAGTCCCCGAGTTCTCTCCTGATCAACAAGACAAATCTATCGGATCCTGTGTGTAGCCTAGAGCGACGAACGAACCAAGCAACTGGATCTTGTAGGAGCGATGTGGGAGAGGAATGAGCCGAGCTCAGAGCTCACCGACAGCTATATAATGTCGTGGAGGAAGGAGGCCGACGTCATGATATAAGCACAGTGCGTGCACAGCTTGTTGGAACTGACGGCGGCAGATGAGAATGAGATAACGGCTAGGAATTAGTGCGGATTGATTTAGTTTCAGCGGAAATTAATTAGCGAGGCTGATGAGGATTGAGGGCTGGAGGAGGATCTGAGTCAGCGAGCAGATCTCCCGTCGGTGGGAACCACTATCCAGGCTGGGCCAGGCGTCGTGTGCGCCACCAGTTTTGCTTCCTTCTCCTGTGTGGAGTTGCAGACACGGATACACGTTTTTGTTTCGGCCTATTTTATGGGATTGGATTTGGATACATATCCAAACACGGTATTCATTGGAAATACTACTTAATTCATGTCTTTTTTGAGAAGTATTCCTCCGACTTGTTGATCTTTATCCTCGATCTATGCGTGTGACACGAGCTCGCCAGGTTGTTGCTGAGTCGGATTATATCTATATATCCATTTCATCAACAATTAATATGTATCGGGGAGAGGGTCAGACTTCAGGCGTAATGTGCATATTAAATAGTGTATTTAATACATGTGGGGAGGAAAGGTCCAAGGAAAAAAATCATTAGTGGTACTATGTCACCTTCTATTAATCTTTACAATTTCCTCATTGGATGGACTTTAGATCAAAAGAATGGCGCGACCTAAATTCATGTGGATTGGATTGGTATGTCCTAGTTCCCTGTGAATTTGAACATCCATTCCAATATCTTTTTTAATCAAAAGCGTATGAATGATAAAGTTTTCCCATGTTTTTCGATGACCATTCATACAGTTTTTTTGTATTATGCAATTTTCTATTTGTGCAACCAAACATGTGAGATTTCTATGTTTTACTATTTATTTTTTGTTTCTCAACTCAACTGGCCTTAAAAAAAAACCACTTTGTGTATTAGCATAATGGAAAGGATGATTGAGACCCTAGTATGGTGTGTAATAGGGATCATTTTCATCAATGGGATTTCTGGCACCCACAGAAAATCGCGTAATTTCCGATATTAGTTTTCTAGTTCATTTCATCAAATATAAACCAATTTCAAAGAGATATGAAATATATTAAAATTTGGTTGAATATAGTATGAACCTTTTGTTGATTTTACATGAACATATAGGATAATTTGTTTTCCGAAAGATGTATTATCATACAACAAGAAAATTAGAGGAATATTTTCAAAATGAAAAATTGTTGGGCTGATTGAAATTTCTGTTTAAATAAAACCACGTTAAAAACTTCATGGCCACACAAATTAACATGTTACCACATCCCCACACGTCCTTTTCAAGACGGGGCATTGGTCTTGAAGCTTTGCGCAGTGGTCGTCATTGTCGCACACCTCGCATTCTCGCTGTTGGTGCTTTTCATTTAAAAAAAAATCTATCTTGGTTTCGTTTTTCAAACTTTGAATGTGCCAATATGAATTATTTGAGGGATGTACACCGTCAACGTAGGGTGTAGAATTGATCGGCCCGGTTATTAAAATTATCGGCAAAGTATTGTCTAAGCTGATAACCAATACTACTATATGGTGATGTAATGGTGGGTGGTTTCCCGTCCTGGTGTGGTGTATCTTTTTGACAGGCGAAAAGCGATCGTGCCGAAGCATTGTTTACCGGCCTGATAGCTAGGGAGTAGCGTTGGTGGGATCGTACAGATCGATAGGCGTGGTAGAGTATCAGTCCCTGTCAAAGAAACAAAATCGCGATATATAAGCGAATGAAATCACAATACTAGTATCACGTTGTGGCGTAGAGTACGGAGAATGAGTTTGTGAGCTGTGGTTGCCCCGAGCCAGACAAGTTGCAGCGGTCGCCGTCCGATCGATCCGGGGCCGCGATTGGTGCGTCGCCGGCTGACAGACTGACCGACGGCCTCCGCAGACGCTCCGCGCACCGTGCACGTCGGTGTCGCGGCATTCCGGTCTCGACCGGCGCCATGAGATATATAGTACTACCAACACGGCATCGCGGCCACCGTTAGTTCATTGCTGCACCGATATTTTCTGACTGAGTTTTCTTTTGTCGGGTACGGTCACCGTCGGTGTGTGTGCATGTGTGTGTCGCGGTGCATGGCAAAGCTTTGTTCTTCTCGCCACGCTAGTCTAGTGGTTGGTAGCCCTTGAAGTTTTGTCGTGCTCCTTGTGATGGGCTCACGAAATAAATGGCCGTACGCATTCACATGCCGTGCACACAGCTGTGCATATGTATATAGTGCATGTGCATATATATAGGCAAAGAAACGTTGCACCTCGAGGAAAGAACGGCGCTCCTTGGTCTTGACCCCACTGACCGTACGACGTTTTTGCTGGTTCGCACATGCGATTGCCGCGGGACATGGCCCCGGATCGGACCGGTCTACAGTAAGTACTCCGTGTGGTCCGTCTGCGTCGCTAGCAGCAGCAAACTCACGGTGGGGTCGGGACGTCTCTTCACAAATGGACGGTACCTACCTCTCTGGTTTGGCCGTTCCGATGCATACGAGCACGCTCACCACGAGGACTACCAATATATTATACTCCGTACGAGCCTTTCTCACTGGTTATATGTCTGTTTGTGTGTGCGCGCGCGCGCGCTATTATAAGGCACATGATGAAAAGAAGAGAGTAGAGCAAACCAGTCGGGTTCCCTTGGTCTAATCAGCAGAGAGTCCTACCGAGTGCCAAAGTTTAGCTCATGGCGATTTGAGATTGAGTGGGTTGGATGCGTGAGAGTAGAAAAGTCGAGCATTGCGCTCTTTCCATGTATTTCTCCAAACGTTCTGACAGACTGACAGCACCTTGCAATTCGAACAAAGCACATAATCGTAGCTGGTCTATCAGCAATAAGTGTTGCAACGTCTCTGGTGTGCCAAGGCAAAGGACACAAACATCCCCATTGACTAAGTATTACTTTAACATTCAATGTGTGCCTGCAAAATAAAATGTGGTAATTTACAAGAGGAAAATGCCAATGCAAAATAACTTGTGCAGCATGATCTTCATTTGTGTGTTTGCAAGCATAACTTCTATCTTTACTACCTTTCCATATAAAATGTATAAACCAAGGAGCAAAGCCTAAACCGTTTACTATGGCATTATCAATTCTTCGCGACTTCGCATACAGTTGTTCTCCATCTTTTTGACAAGCTATGTTGCACACCTTTCTGGTCCACGGGTATTAGCTCTTGATATAATCCTAACAAGAAGACCCTATTGTTATACAGGGTACAATACAGTTTTCTAGAACTATTCTACGAAACTTGAACTATGACTGGACATTTATCCTTTCATGAAGCTTTTTTTCAAAGAAATTGATCGTTTCATATTGCAAGAACTATAATACAAAAATTTATTTAAGATTAGGATTTCTGTCAGAGCTACTAACCATAAAATCATATCAACATACGGATATGGGGAAATATCATCGAGTATATTAATACCATATTATTTAGGGAAAATTCCTCATCTGAGTACACAAATAGAAGAACGAGTAGTCTTCTTTCGAAATAGACATTCTCAAACAGCATAAACTGCTCCCAAATCCGAACGAAAACCACCATTCAGGCCATGAGGCATAATCTTTTTTACCTTCAGGCCATGCTTTATCTAAAATTAAGATGCATGAATTAGGTAATTATCATCTGAAATTCCTGAACTATCCAATTCCAGCTATACTCAACCTTGAATATTGTACCACAGAACCATCAGACAATTTTGGGTGACGAATAATACTCAACATGTCTCCTGCTGCAACATCATGAAGCATAGTGTCGAATCTCGTTGATGACTTGAAAAGCAAGAACTATAATACAACAGTCACCCCCATTGACTAAGTGTTACTTTCTTTCCTATCCTCACTATGACGGGACATGTTATTTTTCTCCAGGAGGCATCAAACGAATCCACGAGTCATCAAAATTATATGCGCTGGTGACTGATTAAACTGTTGGACTTTGGTTTTGTTTTGGCACTGATTAAAATTTGTTACTGTGAAGAAGAGTCCTAAATCTGCAAGCAGTTTCATTTTCGACAAAGAATGACATTAACATAGATAACCATTGCAAATGCTAAAACATTCAAATATGCAGTTTGGACTTATCTCAGCGCCTCCTTTCAGTAAGCAATAGTAAGTGCTTAAACAGATAGACTTTGAGAATGAGGATACAAAAAAAAGGAACAATTTCTTCTGGGAGTGGTATGGTTCAGTCATTTCACCAAGTATGAAAAGAGCACAAACCTGAAGCAGCATTACACCCCAAGTCCTAACTGATAGCAAAATTATTTACAATATATGGATGTGTGAGCTGGTTGAACAACTGAAAAGCAAAGTGAACAAAATTATCGCCAATTAGTGTGGAAAGTAATCTAAAGATATAGTTCATGACCTCTTACCCTGCAGTCCCACTCACTTAAATTCTTAATCATTGAATGATAAAACAAACATGCTTAGACTCTTTGCTTCTATTCATACATGGTGTATCACCTAAAAGAAGAATTTTCAAATATCAGTACACATGATGAAATAAAACATTAAATGGAGATGAGATTTCTCATTTCATGATATGTCCAGCAAGCATTAGATTATGTGCATGCATACTAAGTGGTACGAACATAAATAGGTGCCCATGCCCAATTTTAAAACATTTTATCACAACATGAGTCTTTTCAGAAACTCGGGAAGGGCTCTCAATCAAATTATTATACTAATATGTTAATTGCACAAAATATCACATAAATAGCAAGATTAAAAACTAAAGGTCGCCCATTAAATCAACCAATGTATTCTCGCATGTTTCTCAATAGGTTACTACTATAGAAGGTAGTATTTGCTTGTGGAAAAGGCTAATTATATACTGTAACCATTTGGTGCTCTTGTGGAAAGCAATATATGGTTTTTAGGATTGTTGTATTGCTACCATTTGTGTTGCAGGTATAGAAATTAAAATCTTCCGGCTAGTAACGCAAACATCAGCAGCACATAAGTATTGGTACCTTGAATATAACTTTGATTTGGCATGCTATAAATGGCTATGAGGAATATGTAAATTTACAAGAAACGACATGTAGAATCACATAAGTATTGGAAAGATAGCATCACCGCAGCTGGGCATGAAACAGAGCCAACTCTCACAATTCTTTTACCGACTCAACCCCTCCAACGACAAAGGGCATCACTCCCTGTAGAAAGAATGAAGCCAAAAAGGCATATACCATCAGACACACAAATTTATCCCAGGGAGGAAACTAACAATATGTAGCTTCTTACAGATTCACAATAGTAATGCAACTGTCACTCATTGTGCAGGCTAGCATGGTTCAGAATATAGCACACTCCAAGACGTAAATGCTTGGTTAAGATAGTCTTAGTGAAGTATTTTGATTAAGTGCAAAGACCATATGGTTCTGATAATTTTAGCAAAGACCATATGGTTCTGATAATTTTAGCTTGATTAGGAACACATCATACATATTGGTACCTTGAAGGTAGATCGTAGAAAGGTTACTTCTTTTGTCCTTCCAAGCCAGCACCCAGCAGTCATGTGGTCCAATTTCTATGTTTTTGTCTCTTGCCCCATCCTTACAGAGTTACAGTTGGTGATCGTGCAGTGAGGATACTATATAGTGAGAAAGGTAAACAAATGGGGTTAACTTACAACCAGAAAGATAAAGACGGTGATGGACTGGCATTTCTACTTCTGCTAATACATTATTTAAAAGAGTTTTAGTACTAAGAACCCAATGAACACATAGATTTGCAGATGAATAGATAATACATCAAAACTGACACAAAGGGAAAAGTGGATGTTCTATTGTATGTACGCACCAGGTGCGGTCGCAGACTACCTTATTTGTCTCCTTTTTTTTTACCATCGACTGATAACTTGTATTTCCGTCCATTTGAACTGTAAACATCTTCCTGCAGGAATCAAATCATTTTTGCTATGATTGAATTGGTATGGTTTCTATTAGAAAATATTTATGGGGTGAACATCCCGTCCTCTAATAAACTCTAGAGTATAGAGCATAGCAGGAAACACACGCCTATCTTGATGATCAAGTCTAACCTCCTGCCACCGGTGAGGGCATCCGAGAGGAGCACAAGGAATGGAGCGCCGTCCCGATCTCTGTCCGCCCTCCTATCGCCACTTCGTCAGCCGGATCGCCCGCCTCGTCATCTCTGAAGTAAGCACAACGACAGCCAGCCATCGGCAACTGAGCCAGGGAGGGCACATGGCGCTCTCCTGCGTGAGGTGCCCGACGTCCGGCGTAGCGGTGCGTCATGCGGCAGGTCCGTCACCGCCGTCGGCCGTGTTCTCCTTTGCGAGATGCGGCGGCGGCAGATGAGGTAGATAGGTGACGGGGGAGAGGAGATGGCGGCGCTGGAGATGATGGGTAGTCTTTGAGCTGGGGGGTGGCGGCGGAGGGCGAGAGATCGAGGCGAATCGCGAGCGTGCTGAGACCTAAGAGAGGATTCCTGATTCTGAGCGAGTCGCGTTGGGCGGGCCTGAGCGCGATCAAAACGAACCGATAGATCGAGCGGGACATTTTCCTATGCTGGGTACTAAGTACCAACTCCCATTTAATAGTAAAGACTGTGGAGTACATTTAGACACGGATTCACATTGTTCATCAATTTTGTCTGGAGCAAGTGGCGACACCTCACCGCCCCCAAATAATCCCGAAAAAACGCAAAGAAAACACAAATTGACCAGCCGTATAAAATCTGCAGTTCAACCCCCGATCGATCGATCGCCCCACGAATCATCAATCCTCAAGAAGTCCACCCTCCACCAACAGATCGATCACCATGTCCGTGAACGGCGCGGCGGGGCCGGACACCGACGCCCCGGCCGGCGAGGGCCTGGAGCTGGCGCAGTTCGGGGCGGGCTGCTTCTGGAGCGTGGAGCTGGCGTTCCAGCGGCTCCCCGGCGTGGCGCGCACGGAGGTGGGGTACTCGCAGGGGCACGTCGACGCGCCGTCCTACCGGGACGTCTGCAGCGGCGGCACCGGCCACTCCGAGGTGGTGCGCGTGCACTACGACCCCAAGGAGATCCCCTACGCCGTCCTCCTCGACGTCTTCTGGGCCAAGCACAACCCCACCACGCTCAACAGACAGGTACGTACAGTAGGCGACTCTCGTCGGGGAATTCCGGTTGCAGCAGGCCGCCGCCCAGCCGATCTTGTCTTGTCGCCTCGCCGGCTCGCCGGCGTTGCCAAGGTTCAATGAACCTGGAACGGGTCTTGGGGGCTGGCTTGTCCTCATTAAGTTGTTTTCGTGTCGAGATGATTTTAATAATATACAGTCAGTACACATGAGAAACTAAAAAATAATCATATGATAGCTCACAGCCAATAGATCATTGTATTGCCTGATTCAAAGGAACTTCTAGTCGATAAATTGCTGCATTCTTAACTATAATATGTTACAGTTTAATCCAACATGTACTCAGAGGTATCATCGTTGAAACTTGATAGACGGTGCCTAGGATAAGCGATTAGGACATCGCCACACCATACTCGCAATTCGCAAACTAGTTGTCTGATTGCTCCCTCCCTTGCTGCAATGTGTACGTCCGTCAGGGCAACGACGTCGGGACGCAGTACCGGTCGGGCATCTACTACTACACGGCGGAGCAGGAGGCGCAGGCGCGGGAGTCGCTGGAGGAGAAGCAGCGGGAGTGGAAGCAGAAGATCGTGACCGAGCTCCTCCCGGCGAGGAAGTTCTACCCTGCAGAGGACTACCACCAGCAGTACCTCGAGAAGGGTGGCCAATCCGCCAAGAAGCGCTGCTCCGACCCCATCCGCTGCTACGGCTGAGCCTCCATGTCGCCCCGCCCCTCTCTTCGCGAGGCACAATCTCAATGGTCGGTGTAATGTAAGTGTGCTCATGATCTTAGGACACCGTGTTTGACCAAATATTATGATTGTTTGTGTTGTAATAATGCATGTATCATGTGAAGCTGTTGTCCCGTAAACCTTCGTATTTGATGATTTGATCCGTCACTATTTTCAAATATTTGATTGCTTAGTGCACATGTGTTGAATTTAGTTTGTTTCGGGAGGAGGTGCGACTTCAGGAGGGGGTGTGACGTGAGCGGCGAATACTTGTGTAGTGGAAAGGGTGATGGGGAAGCGGAATGAGGAAGCAAAATGCGATAGAGGATGAATAAGAGGGAGGCGTAGTTAGAATTATGTAAATCCTAGATAGTTCACTTGGTCCTCCATGCATGGTAAGGAATACAACTAAATTTTTAGCCACACGATTACTAGTTTGAGTCGGACCTACTTGGTCCAACATCATAAACAATTCTTTCACTATAATCATAGATAATTTTCTTTCTAATAGAAGTCAATTAGACATGATATACCAATCCTATATGTGTCTAATTTCTATACTATTTTCTTATCTTACGAATCAAAGGAGGCCTTGGTGTGAAAAGCATTGCGTGGGAAATGCACATGTCCCTCTTCTGATCCCGCCACACCACCACTGTTGTCTCAGATGATAAAACTCTACCGCCTCCTCTGTGTGTTTTCTGTGAATACCCCGTCAACATTGATCTTTGGTACCTCATCGAATGGCAGCACCCTATTGAATTCAGCTTGCACGGGTTGTCTACTCTTCTATTGCTTTACATAGAACTCCTTGAAATTGTTTACCATACTTTCTGACAGTCCGGGGAGCTCATGTTAAGGTACATGGAGGCATTAATCCCAGTTCCAGGCATATGCACCCGGGGCAGTAAATTGACACATGTGAAATGGTTGCCAATCTATCTGATGGTTAGAAATGTTTCATGTTCAGATCCGACGGTCAAAAATGTTTAGACTTGGACACCATTTTCACGTGTCCTTAAAGTTAGAGGGAATAGATTTAACATTTCCTACCCTCCCCATGTTTTATTCAAACATGCTTATTTTTAATGTGGTCCGCCATTGGATTCTTGAAAACTCCATTAATATATATGTGGACCAGATGCTCTATGCTCTAGTGCTTTCCACAAAAAATTTAAGCAACTATATCACATCACAGTAGCACATGTGATCCATGGACTTCATAGATGCGAAAATTTCTTTTATTACGAGTCCTTGTACATCTAGCTCAAGCGAGATTTTCTCATTCTATATTGAGGATACTAATTGTTTAATCAAACTTTAAGTAGATAAAAAAGTTTAGTATAAATTGTTGCAATTAAAATATAGGGGATCAAAGTTCATCCGGCGGGTCCGATCATTCCTCTCCTCCTAGATACTCGCTAGCTTATTAGTTTTGTTGGTTTAGCCCGTCAAGCTAAATTTTAAACGAGATACTGAATATATTTAAATTCGTTAATCATACAACAACAGTCAATGTAAACCTAGGATCTGGTGCATCCAAATGTAAATGTTGATTCTTGCTTAGCCACATACTCAATTGTCTTTTTTGCACACCGATCAATATGTGATATACATTTCCCCCCAAAAAAGTAGTATATCAAAAGAATTAGAAACGGAGTAATTTATGCAGTAGCTTCTGCTTTGGAAGTTTATGTGAAGTAGTATTCAGTTTTTGAACTCGCACTTTGTTATTATTGCATGAAGCAGCAGCAATCGGGCTGGTTGGATGATCGGCAAGCCTAAAGCAAATAGGGATTACCAGCTGGAGCATAGTACATAATTAGCCTAGTAGGCAGCACAAGGGGGAAAAGGGACAAATCCATATGACAGAGAGAGTGTTATTCTCTCAAACTTTATAATAGTAGGTATGTATAATTTAATAAATACTCCGTACGTAATAGTGATCAAACTTGTACAAATAAAATCAATAGACAAATAATACACCATATATTTTACTCCTGCTTTTCCAAGTTACTTGAGGTGGATTTGTCCTAATTCGTCCGGTGAAGTATTTTGGAACTGAGATAATAACAAGTAGGGGGTACTATTTATTTCCTCCGTTTTTATAATATAAGATATTTTACTTATTAGCACATGTTGTCTACATATGGAATAAAATAAATGCATATAAATATTAAAATATGTCTAGATGCAAGATGTATACATGTGTATGCGGTAGAAACCTAAAATGTATTACTCCCTCACACACTTATTTTAGGACGGAGGAAGTATATTTAAAAATGGAGGGAGTAGATTTCTAGGGGTACTGTTCCACTGTTAAGTTCATGCTTCACTCCGGACTCTCCATACAACTCAAGCTGCTTGGGCTGGGTTGAACAGCAGCATCAAACCCACGGAGCCTACACGATTTCTGTAGTTGTTTAATGAGTAGTGACAGCCAAATGAGCCAATCGCCTCGGACAGTTGACTAGAAGAGCAACACCACCAATTTCCCGATCTCGTTCGCGCCTCTGTGGATCCCGTGCAATGGCCGCCGGTGACCTGCGCAGCCTGGCCGCGGTCTCGGCCGCGGTCACCGTGGCCATGTGCTACGTCCGTTTCGCCGCGCGGCGCCTCCGCCCGGGCCTTCCCCGCCTGGCCGCGTTCCTCCCGGTGCTCGCCGTCCTCCCGTTCCTGCCCCTCTCCTTCCTCGCCCTCCACCCGCGCGCCATCTCCGGCTTCTTCCTCGCCTGGCTCGCCGAGTTCAAGCTCCTCCTCCTCGCCGCCGGCCAGGGCCCGCTCCACCCGTCCCTCCCGCTCCCGGCCTTCGTCGCCGTCGCCTCGGGCCCCGTCCGGCTCCGCGGCGACACCGACAAAAAGTCCCAGACCCCGCCGCCGCCGCCGGGCCTCAGCCTCGTCGCCTCCGCCGTCATCGCCGCGCTGCTGTCCGTCGTCGTGGCGCTGTACCGCTACGAGGCGCGGATGAACAAGTACGCCCTGCTCACGCTCTACGCGCTCCACATGTACCTGGCCATGGAGCTGGTGCTGGCGTCGGCCGCCGCCGCGGCGCGCGCGCTGCTGGGCCTGGACCTGGAGCCGCAGTTCGACCGGCCGTACCTCTCGGCCTCGCTGCGGGACTTCTGGGGCCGCCGGTGGAACCTCTCGGTGCCGGCCCTGCTCCGCCCGTGCGTGTACCGCCCCGTGCGCGCGTGGCTCGGCAGCGCGCCCGCGGCGGTGCTCGCCACGTTCCTCGTCTCCGGCCTCGTGCACGAGCTCATGTTCTTCTACATCACGCTGCGGCCGCCCACCGGGGAGGCCACCGCCTTCTTCACGCTGCACGGGGTCTGCGCGGTGGCGGAGGCGTGGTGGGCGAGGCACGACAGGTGGTGGCGCCCGCCGCGGCTGGCCGCGACACCGCTTGCGCTGGGGTTCGTGATCGTGACGGCGTTCTGGCTCTTCTTCCCGCCCATCACGAGGCCGGGGGCTGACAAGGTGGCGATCGCCGAGTGCGACGCGGCGGTCGCCTTCCTGCGGGAAGCCGGGACATGGGCGGCCGGCTCCGCCCGGTCCGTCTGGACCGGCCGCTCGTAGTGGTGCTGTCGGCACCTTATGTATGTAGCTGAAGAAATCGATAGCTTCGTACTCGGCCTTGGCAATATTTTCCTCATTTCCTTGCCTTTGGTCTCCTCTGTTGTTTCTTATCGTCGGGGAGAAATGCTGATATGGAGGAAATCAGGACGGGTAAAACTTCGAGATTTATGAGCTACCAGTTACATACATTTCTATACGTGTAATTACTTCAGAACAGCTAATGGAAATATGTTATGCACCCAGCTATCGCACTTTTCTCTCTCTGTTTTTTTACCTGTCATCCATATAGAGGGAATGTTTCTAAATTTATCAAATGGATTTCTAAATTATAACATCATTAGTGAAATATGGTTTAAAGAACTTCATATGGACTTTTCAACCAGGTGAAGTTAATTACACAAACGTGCCAGTACCATGGACGCTAACTAAATGACTTATCGTCAGGGACCTCTGTTCGGCCTAATTCACATAAATTTGTTAATCTCAGCATGAAACTGCTGCCAAATATTCCATAAATTTATCACCTGAACATGAACATGCTCCTCCCTGCGGGAAACCATCTTTTCAAATTACAGTACATCACAGATCAAATCTTCCCGCATAGGCAAACAAAACAGGCATCCAAGTGCTCCCGGGATGAAACACTGGCGCTCAAAACAACAATTGTCAGTTTGTCACGGCTTATCACTCTCACCAGGCGACGACAATGAATACTTGTTCTTATGACCTCATCCGCTTGAGGTCTCTATCCCCACCACGGTCGTAACTCCTGTGCTCATGTGCGTCCTTCCTCTTCCGGTTGTCGGGCCCAGGAGAGCGGTATTCCTGGCTGTCCAAGGACAGCTCTCCCTCCTCGGCGTTCTCCACCTTGCAGGCCATGCTCTGGTGATCCTCCCGGTGCGCTGGATGGGGCCAGCTCTGCCTTCTGTCGTGTTTTTTCTCATCGTCAACGGCCAATTCTACACCATGTTCCAGCTCCCTCTCGATTAAATCATCATCATCCATGACTTCAACCTTTCTACCAGCATCGCCTTTTGATTTCCTCTGTTTCTCCAGTGCAGCTTTCACCTTATCCTTGTCAATCTTTTTCATCGCATCCATCATTGACGATGACATATTGGTACCTTCGTTCTTAATGGCAGTACCATCCCTTGCTTCGTTCTTGGGTATCCGCTGGTTTGAGTTTAGCTTTTCAGGGTGAGGGTGGTCATATCCATGGCGTCCTGGTGTGCTCGACTGTCTAGGTGCTTGATGAGTTTCATGAGCAGGAGGCTCCTCTTTCACGGGAGCACGTTGATTAGCCACAGTGACAGAGCTGCCTTCAGGGTCATGCCCTTGCGATGACGGCGGACCGACACGGTTCTGCTCATAGAGCTCCAACATTTGGTTGCTAACCTCTGAAAAATTATCACAAAAAATTATGAGATGGGGTACAATATCACAAAAAATATAAGGGGTCCTTCATATGTATGTTATCTCACAAATAAGAGCATCAACACTTCAAAAATAACCGTGGCAGATTGGAGTAAAAGAAGTATCAGTTTCAAAAAAGCACCTAAATATGTGATTTTGGCCTTTGGCTTATGTTACACTATGGTATAAGCCAAAGGCCAAAAGCATCTATTTAGGTGCTTTTATGGCTTATAAGCCAAAGCCAAAAGCCAAGAAAAAAGCCTAACCAAACACCCTCTAAGCAGAAGGTATTATAACGGGCAATACTGTGCCATTGGAAAATTACTGACCTGAAAACTACAATCTGTTGCATCCACAGGTGGTCACATGCCCCCACATGTGATCCCCATGTTAGATGGTAATTCTCAAAATATACTTCTTTGTGATGCCACGAAAAAAACTGTGACCACCCAATACAAGTTCATAATTCCACTTTCCTGTTTCCAGTCATGGCATTTTCCCTACTCTATCCCAAAACAATAATACAGAAGAATCCCATGTCCACAGCACGTAAACCCTGTGTCTTTGGCCTAATCAGCCTAGTTCCACTATCATTTCTGAACAAAGATAATGAAATGTTGGCCATCAAATTTTCATGGGCGCCTAGACAGCTAAATGATGGCCCAATTGCTGCTACTTGTGAAAGCGTGTATACTATTATACTTACGACAATAGACAGTGCAGTAATGCAAATACGCACTACTGACTTTGTATCTAGAGACCAACCTTCCAACTGCCGTGGGGTTACATCAAACTCTTGCCACCAGACCTTCTCGCCATCTGCTGGAAGCTTGACTTTGAGGAACTTCGCAGCAAGGAAGATTGCGCCGGCCGCAATATGATGGGGCTTAAATTGCAGGCCAAGCGAAGTGCGTAGCCTGCAAACCCCTTTTACGGTATAGTAAATAGGCATAACGGGGATTTACTATTTTCTAAGGAAAAATGTAATTTTAGCATACCCATCGTTAACAAAATTCCAGGCAACTTGAGCAAGTGCATTTTGAGCAACCTTGAATTTTTTAATTGCTTCAACCAAGGGCTTGTAAGGGTGATGGACATTCATGTCAAAACCAAGTGTTACAAGCACAAGGCGCTCCCCAATCAATAGAAGTTCCTTCTGTTGCTCATACACTTCCTACACACACAGCACAAACATCCTCAGCTACCATTTTGGTAACAGTTCACAGGGAATAAAAATGCATCGACCATAGAAAAAATTGCGGCTTTATGAAATGATACAAGTGTCTGGAAACACAGCTAGCTAAAGCTACTAGGTAGGAATATCAAAGAGAATGTTCACAATAAAATATCTCACCTTCTGCTTAATTCGAGCAACTGCAGCAGGATCTTTTTTGTGGATGATCTCATAAGAGATGAGTACGACATCCTTCAGGGGTCTGGGTGTTTCTTCAACTTTACCAGCCAAGAACATACAAACTGTAGCTATTGTCTGTGGATTATAATAAACTTTACGTTAACAATTTGCAATGAGCAGTTGATAGTAAGAAAAATACTACCCCTAACAAATCACATATTGCAATCAGCATGCTCTGTGTTGTACGCTATCCCAAAAAATACTTAGTGTTATCCTTCATGTCTCTTCTGAGGGGAATAAAAGTTACCATATTGTGAAATTCAATAAAATAAATGGTTTACAGGTACAGCAAACCATTTTTCGCCTCTTTTCATATATGGGTGGCATGCCGCAAGTATGGATGATTGAGCACCTGTTAGTATAGTGCCTAACATGCATAGATAGTGATTTGCAGATAAATCGAAAATGTGTTGTCTGACAACAAACATGTACAAGCCCGTGCAAATTTCAGTAAGGCTTTACCTTACTATCATTTTTGGCATGAGATTGACGAAGGAAAAAGCGGTGACAGAATACGATCGCTGTAGCAATTGTTACTTGGGGCCTACATTATAGATTCTTTCGTCAATAAGAAGGAAACAATACTATAAACTATCAACCATCAAAATAGAACACAAATGAGGCAGTAATACACAGAGATATTTACTAATACATAAAAATTTACAGTGCACGTGCTCTAATGAGAACTATAAAATACTACACAGAGTTGGATATTTTTTGTTCTACCTAAGAAATAGATGACATCAGCCATCACTGCAAGCCCAACAAGAATGAGTGACCCCTAAAGTAATAAATCAATGCATATAACAGTGGATTAAGAACCAACATGTTAAAAACTTCCACCTGAAAAAACCATGTGCTCATGAAGAAAACATAAATCCTTCTTAAAGGGAAAAAAAACTGAGCAACGTGTTGCCACATGCATATCTAGCAACATTTCATTGTGTTCAGATACGTGTGCTAAAAACATCTCACAGTCGAAGAAAACTCATGGCATCATAATGAGAGTTTTGCCAACCGATTATTTAAATCAATTAGTACCAAGTCATCTCTTGATTGTTCTCACAGAAAACAAATTTAACATACAAAATTAAGTTACTGGAGTAGAACAATGAATGTACTACACATCCAAAGCATATAATTCTCATAAATGCTTAGGCGGAAGAACTAGACAGGTCAACTATCAGAAAAAAAACTAATATAACACAGATATCACATGATTAAATAAAAAGACTTTGTTAATGTAACCAGAAAAACAGACAAGTAGATCTGAATGCCAAATGATTAAACTGACACTTAAGCAGTCACCGTGCTTAGCAACCTATCCTATAAGACCAGTTTATGTTTAGTTCTGCATCATGTTCCCTGAATCACCAGAGGTTATGCTTGTAATCTTCTGACTAACATTTGGATCCCTGACACCTTAAGTTCTTCTCTTTAGATATTTCCCTCAATCACCAGCTGGTCCTCCAGATATATATTTCCACTAAAGGTCAGTTTGATTCGCAGCCTAAAAGTGATTAAGCATGCCAGACGCTTGCCTAACTTAGTCAAAGTAGCCTTAATAGTCTGTGGTACATTCCTGTAGAGTTTGGATTCCAACTAAAACGGCCATGATATGTAAAGGTACAGACCATAGTCATGCACAGTAGAATCAAGAACTGTCATCAACAAAACGTAATCATTTAGGCTTCAAGTGTGCAATGGATTTTACTTGGATTTGGAAAATCAAAATAGGATGACATCAATCATAAATAATTTCAGATATTGTTAGCAGGGAGATGAGAACGAAATAAAAACTGCTTCAAATAAATTATGATATAAATGATTTCCAGTTGTCTGTAGAAACTTATAAACTTATAAAGAGGTGCAATATTTAAATAATACTGCTAAAACAGCTGCTGTATTTCCCAGGAAAAGAAGTAACAACAGAATAGTCATGTTTCAATCTATTCTTACACTTTAAGCCTCATCCCGAAATCCTGAAGGAAAGTGCAGTATGACTTGCGAAGATAAGACTCCTTCTTCAAATCAATACCATCTCTCCTTGAAAGGGAATTCTCCTCTATTTCTTTTCTACTAAAATACCACGAAGCACCAAGTTGGCCACCTTCCACATGTTTATCATAGGGAATTTTATAAGGGCTGTTCTCTACAATTCCATGATGTGCAGAGTCAACTGTCTGCATGATATCCATGTATGATTTTCCTCTTTTCTTCTACAAGAACCTGACAAATAGAGAGAAAGACAATGTAACCATTGCAAACATATAAGCATACATAGGCAGGACATGAGGTGCACCTATGTGCGTACCTAAATGCATATATGTCTTTCATAAACACAGTAATTTGTGCGGAACTAATGCATACATCATATGTATCAATACATGCAAAGGATGGGCGCTATAACAACAAGTTCATGCAGCTTCAACTGTGTGTTCTATCCTTCATAGAAGCCTAGTAATAATTAAACAAATTCATAACATATGGATGATAATATAACGAACAAAAGGGTTTTCTTAATTACAACAGTCCAACATATTGCCTATATTTACACAGATAATGAGTTAATAGTATACATATCCTTCATGAAACTAATAGTGTTATAAATGAACACAGTTGCATACAACTTAAAATCACCATATATGTTGTTGTTTGGTCTTTCAAGAAGTTTTTTCAAGTTAGTGAAAATTAAGACTGGTAAAGCAAAATATTTGATACACAACAAACTCCAATACGTTTTCTCAAGCAGTTGCATGTCAGGTTACCTCAAGGGCACATGCTCTTATCAAGTTAATGAAAAGCTCGAATCTTTAACAATGATGATATATTTTCTCCACCGTCGTCTGTGTGTAACAAATTTGTTAAAACATTTGATATTTGACTTTGATGAACATTAGATAATGTGAACTGTGATTTATCTGTCGAATTTGGCAGGAGCACACTATGGTTTGCAGTATTTATGGCTTTAGAAGTTGATTTTATCGATCACGAGGTGTAATGAACTTAACTTTGGAAATTTCATTTGTAAGGTGTTCGAGAATTGAATACAAATTTTCTTCACTGTTTTATGGTGCCAGCATGTTGCCTTTTACAATGGGTTTGAGAAACGTGTTGCTCATGCATTGGGGCTAGTTTAATGTGGATCGAATATATTAGCTTTTCTAGAATTATCGTCAGCTTTCATTGCTCCCAACTGATCATCCCACCCAAGCCCAACTGAAGCACAATTCAAACTGAATGTGCTCTTTCTACATCAAGTCCCATTTTTTTTTTTTTGAATTGTTTCCTTTTCAACATTTTCTTAGTTATTGCATAACAATAGGTTCTTGTAATTGTAACTTTTTTGATCGAAACATCCCAATGTCCTATTCTTATTCTATGTCTCTTATTTCCATCTCACAGAAGACCTTAGTATGGTATGCATCCCAATTTTCCGTGTCCATCTATTGCATTTCAAACTAATCATTACACACTTAAGAAACAGAGTCTGCCACCAAAATGCATACATACATAGAAGATTGCAAGCATTTATCGAAGTACAGATCCATACAAGCATGTCCAACAAACAGTATGCACAAAAAATATAGAAAATGTATATAATCCATGCATGTAACATCCATCAATGCAATCATTAATCCTCTGGTAAGAAAAGAAAAGGAAAGAAACGAGCTCATACCTTGCTCTTCCGTGCAGCTTCGAGTGGTCGTCAAAAAGGAAGAACTTGGGGCCAGGGGCAGAAGGAGGAGGGGGCGGCGGACCAGGGCAGGGGGTGGCGCAGGTGACCGGAGGAGCACGGCTAGATCACCTCCAGTCTCCGAGGGCCGTTCATGGAGCAGCGCCTACGAACAGCCTTCGGGGTCTACGAGGGGCGGCTGGAGGAGCGCTGCGATGACGGGGAGCTACGGCGGCCGGAGTTGGTGATCTCGGAGCCCGGTCCGTGAGCGCCGGGCGCAGACGGAAAAGGTCGGGGCTTTGGAAGCCGTTTGGATGAGGAGCGGGGGAGCCTTTTCCGCCAGCAGCTTCGCCGGAGGAAGACCGGGCGGGCGGGGGGTGGGAGCGGCGGCGAACCCTAGCACCTGCTCGGCTCGTATCGATGGGGAGTTGGGAGGAGATGAGGGATCGGGACGACGGGACCGATTCAGACTGGAGTTGTGATGAGAGCCGGATTCAGTGACACGCTGCGACTCACTTAACCCCTCCTATCCTCCTTCCATTACATATCCAACGGCCACATCAGTCACCAGTCAATCAAATAGACAAAAATGTGAAGCTTCCCAGTTTTCACAGTTTCGAGCGACCGACTTTCATCATCACTAAAAAATCTTATGCGAAAAAAAAACAGATCTGTAAGTTCGATGTGTACGTATCTTGTAACTTGATATTTTTATATAATTGAGAAACATATTATCATGAAAAAAATACTTGTGAATCTGATACATAAAGTAAAAAAGAAGAGGAAATAGCATAGTAGTATTTTCCGTTTGATGCGGATAGGCAAAAGTTTTTATTTAGCTCTAAAAAGTACTAATGTTAAACCTCGTATCGTGATTCTTTTATTACATTGTTATGGATATATTACAGTTTTGATATTTTTTGTAGAGCATGGATTTTCTATGAGAATGGACTTCCATGCATGCTCAGTTTCTGTAGAACGTGGGTTTTCTATGACAATGGACTTCCATGCATGTTCTACAATGGAAGTTCACCAGTCAAGAGTGTTGGGAGGGCACCAGAACGAACAAGGAGCGAAACATTGGTCCTTCGAAATATCGAAACGGTTGTCGGCAACGAGGCTCCCAACTTCGGTGACGCTTGTGTCGTCGTGCAGTGCTTGGTATACTGCCATCAATTCATGGCGATGAGTACATCCTCTTTGCATTTATAAAAAAAAATAGAATCTTGGAAATGATCCGCTTGGCGATGTTGTTACTCCCGCCGTCTGTGCCATTTTGTGGTCCTGCAAATTACCCCTACCTCCCAGTTATCTGATCAATCTAATGATACCTTGGGGATGTATGTTGGACATGGCTCCTCCAACGTAGCCAACCCTGCAGTTCCCTACATTTGAGACGCTGACAGATGGGTCCCACGTCTGATGGGCCCCGCATGTCATGGACTCAATGGCATGAGCCAGCTACGTCAGGGGATTCGCTTCCATGCATGTTTGGGTAGTGAAAGAAAACCAAGGGTGGAATATCTTCTTGTTGAGCGGCTCTTACGTTTTCCGATTGGTCAATCTTGCAAAATTATCTCCATCACCGAATGGAGGTGTCCATTAGTTGGGTGTTATTCACATGTCAGATCGTTAAGTTCGTTTCTCCACTTGCCAACTATAATCAGACACGTTTCTCAAAAAGAAAATTATGATCAGACACTACATTAGACATTTCAAAATCTATGAGGGGCATAATCGTCTTTAAAAATAGATTGCACATTATTTTCTCTACCTTTTTTAGGGAACATGATTTCCTTTTGCATGCAACCATAGAGAAAGAGACACCACATGCTAACATGGTCAACTACATGTGAACACAAAAGATTCCATAGCTAAATCGTGTTATTATTAGTTGATTTTATTCTATTGGTATCTTAAATGTGATGGTGGCCTTGCATACAAAATTGATCGAGTAGGTTACATATCTTAAAAACGATACCTTGTTCCAATTGTGTGTGTAGGCCTTGAGGTCGACGTAGGATGTCATTCCGTGTTTCCCTACTCGACGGGGTTGTTGGTACCCCCTTCGTTTTATCTCTTTCACATGTTGACTAGATGTGAATCATAATTAGTGCACATTAAACTATGTCTTGATAAATTTGGATTAATGTGAATGTAGAAAAAAAAACTAAACCATTTTACACGGGAGGGAGTACTTGGTAAGGATCATGTGTCTATGTGCGATGGGGACAAAGAAAAGGACGAACAAAGCCGGCAGCGTACGCGTAGATTTGAAGAAAGAGTAGATCGATAGATAAATGTTCGGATTGGGGTCGTTCTCTACCTCTATGGGCTGACATCCACCTGAGAAGTAAACACCAATAGAAGATAGGTAGAATCAGTCACCGGTGTGTGTGCTGAAAAGAACACTCATGCTGGAATAAGAGACAAGAGTCGGCCGCAGCACCAAATGTCCAACTCCAAGCCGTCGGCCAGCATATTCCTCACTGGTTAAACCTCGTTATGACAATGCACTACCTGACAAGAAACGCAGATTAGCTAGCTAAGTGCCATCTAGCTAGGGTGGAGGACAGCGCAGTCATCGATCCTCCTCTTCCAAGTAACACAAGGCTCCTTGATGATACAATGCAATAACATACGCTAGTGGATTACAACAAGGGCGACACGGTCAATATTATTTTGGGTTTTCTATCACTGCCAGCTGATGCAAAAGATCGATAAGTAACTAGCTGAGATCCGTCTCATAATTGGAGGACAATGCAATGCTTGTTTAAACCATCGATCACGATTCACTAGCTACTCTCTGAAACTTGGGTTTCCCCTCTGTTCCCCTAGCACTCTCTGAAAATCTGTCGTCGGTTAACTTAGCTCGGTTTGGATCAACCGATTGATTGATCGAGCGATGGGGGATAAGGCGGGGAAGGCGTCGTTCATGGAGACGGTCAGGTACGCGGACGGGCACGACATGTGCCTCATGGTGCTGGGCGTGCTGGGGAGCTTCGGCGACGGCATGATGCAGCCGCTCACCATGCTCGTGCTCGGCGACATCGTCAACAGCTACGGCGCCGCCGGCAGCAGCGGCGGCGGCGGCTTCAGCTCCAGCACCGCCGACAAGGTAAGTAAAAACGTACCACTCTCTACTTGACGAGATTTTGGGGAGAGCTTACTCACTCTTGCCGTGCATGGCGATGATCATACAGTTCGCGCTTCGGTTGCTGTACGTCTCGATTGCGGTGGGAGTCTGCGGTTTCCTAGGTAAGCATGCATGTTAGAAGAACAGAATCCGCTTCAGTAGTGATGGATGAATCTTCCTCTTAACCGGAAATATAATGGCGAAAAACATCTGTGTACATGCATGCAGAGGGGTTATGTTGGACAAGAACGGCGGAGCGACAGGCGTCGAGGATGAGGCGGCTGTACCTGGAGGCCGTCCTGCGGCAGGAGGTGGAGTTCTTCGACGCCGAGGAAGGGGCCACCACCTTCCGTGTCATCTCCACCATCTCCGACGACGCCGACGCCATCCAGGACTTCCTCGGCGAGAAGGTCACCATCGATCGCCTTTAGCTAGCACTCTTGTCTTGGCACACGTACTCGATCAGCCATGGTTCTCACGTCAGACGCGACTGTGCTTTTGATTTCAGCTGCCCATGGTTCTGGCGAACGTGGCGCTCTTCTTCGGCGCGCTGTCGGTGTCCTTCGTCTTCGCGTGGCGCCTGGCGCTGGCGGGCCTCCCCTTCACGCTCCTCTTCATCGTGCCGTTCGTGATCCTCGGCAAGCGCATGGCCGACGCGGCCGGGGAGACGCGCGCGGCGTACGAGGAGGCGGGCGGCATCGCCGAGCAGGCCGTCTCGTCCATCCGCACGATGGCGTCCTACAACGGGGAGCGGCAGACCCTGGAGCGGTTCCGGCGCGCGCTGGCGCGGAGCACCGCGCTGGGCATCAAGCAGGGCCTCATCAAGGGCACCCTCATCGGGAGCACGGGCGTCATCTACGCCATCTGGTCCTTCCTCTCCTGGGTCGGCAGCCTCCTCATCATCCACATGCACGCCCAGGGCGGCCACGTCTTCGTCGCCGGGATCTGCATCGTCCTGGCCGGAATGTCCGTCATGATGTCGCTGCCGAACCTACGCTACTTCGTCGACGCCACGGCCGCGGCGGCGCGGATGCGGGGCATGATCGAGAAGCTCCCGCCCCTGCTGGAGGCCGGCAAGAAGGGCGCCACCAGGGCGAGTGTCGGTGGCCGAATCGTGTTCAAGGACGTGCATTTCTCGTACCCGTCGAGGCCGGACACGCGCGTGCTCGACGGCGTCAACCTCACCATCTCCGAGGGCGGCACCGTCGGCCTCGTCGGCGGCAGCGGCTCGGGGAAGTCCACCCTCGTCGCGTTGCTGCAGAGGTTCTACAGCCCGGACGCTGGGGAGATATCGCTGGACGGCCACGACATCGGCACGCTCAACGCTGAGTGGCTCAGGGCGCAGGTTGGGCTCGTCAGCCAAGAGCCGGTGCTGTTCGCCACGACCATCAAGGAGAACATTCTGTTCGGCAACGAGACGGCTTCGATGAAGCAGATCGTCCACGCGGCCAAGATGGCCAACGCTCACGACTTCATCGTCAAATTTCCCCAAGGATACGAGACACATGTGGGGCAGTTCGGGACGCAGATGTCGGGCGGGCAGAAGCAGCGGATCGCCATTGCTCGCGCGCTCATCCGGGACCCCAAGATCCTGCTCCTGGACGAGGCCACCAGCGCGCTGGATTCAGAGTCAGAGCGGACGGTGCAGGACGCGCTGGACCGGGCGTCCGTCGGCCGGACCACCGTCATCGTGGCGCACCGCCTCTCCACGCTCCGCAAGGCCGACACGATCGCCTTGCTCGACAATGGCCGCGTCGTGGAGTTCGGCTCGCACGACGAGCTCCTCGGCATGAACGGCGGCGAAGGCGGAGTCTACGCAAAGATGTTTCACATGCAGAACTCGTCCGTGCCGAGACAGCAGGATCAGCACCGAGTGGTAGAGCACGAGGAGACCAATCTGACGCCGTTCCACAGCGTGGAGATCATGTCGCCGGCCAGCGAACTCCACGCTAGCCCGGTGCCGTCATTCTGGTCGTTCGAGTCCGCCGTGGAAGAAGGCAACCACTCCGCGGCCACCTCCGGCGCGTCGGCACGAGCACGACCGCGAAAGCCGTCGCAGCTCCGCCTACTCAAGATGAACGGACCGGAGTGGAAGCAGACGCTTCTCGGGTGCGCCGGCGCCATCATATTCGGCGCGGTGCTGCCGCTCTACTCCTACAGCCTCGGCTCGCTGCCGGCGGTGTACTTCCTCGGCGACAGCGCGCTCATCCGCGCCAAGACCAAGGTGTTCTCCCTGGCCTTCCTGGCGATCGGCATCGTTTGCATCGCGGCCAACATCGTGCAGCACTACAACTTCGCGGTGATGGGCGAGCGGCTGACGGAGCGCGTCCGTGACCAGATGCTCGCCAAGATCCTGTCCTTCGAGGTCGGGTGGTTCGACGAGGACGACAACTCGAGCGCGGCCGTGTGCGCACGGCTGGCGACACAGGCGAGCAAGGTTCGGTCCCTCGTCGGGGACCGCATGTGCCTGCTGGTGCAGGCGGCCTCCTCGGCGACGCTGGGGTTCTCGCTGGCGCTCTCGGTGTCGTGGCGGCTCACGGTGGTGATGATGGCCATGCAGCCACTGGTGATCGCCAGCTTCTACTTCAAGAAGGTGCTCATGACGGCGGGATCCAAGAAGGCCAAGAAGGCGCAGGTGCAGGGGAGCCAGCTGGCCGGCGAGGCCGTGGTGAACCACCGGACCGTCACCGCGTTCTCATCGCAGCGGCGGATGCTGGAGCTGTACGAGGCCGCGCAGGTGGGCCCGAGGAGAGACACCATGACGCAGTCCTGGTTCTCGGGCTTCTGCATCTTCCTGTGCCAGTTCACCAACACGGGGAGCATGGCGATGGCGTTGTGGTACGGAGGCAGGCTCCTGGCCGACGGGGCCATCACCACCACGCCCCTGTTCGAGGTCTTCTTCATGCTCATGACCATGGGAAGGGTCATCGGCGACGCCGGCAGCTTGACGTCGGACCTGGCGAAAGGCGCCGACGCCGTACAGTCCATCGTTGACACTCTGGACCGTGAGCCGAAGATCAAATCCGGCGACGAGGACGACGACGACAGCAAGGAGAAGAAGCGGAAGGCGATCAAGGGCGCCATCGAATTCAGGGACGTGCATTTCAGCTACCCGACCCGGCCCGAGGTGACGGTGCTGGCCGGGCTCAGCCTGGAGATCGGCATTGGCAAGACGGTGGCGCTGGTCGGGCCGAGCGGGTCAGGCAAGTCCACGGTGATCGGTCTGATCGAGCGGTTCTACGACGTGCAGAAGGGCTCCGTTCTGATCGACGGCAGGGACATCAGAAGCTACAGCCTGACGCACCTCCGGTCGCACGTCGCGCTCGTCAGCCAGGACCCCACGCTCTTCTCCGGCACCATCCGAGACAACATCAAGTACGGCGACGAGAACGCCACCGAGGACGAGGTCACCAGCGCCGCCATGCTCGCCAATGCCCACGAGTTCATCAGGTACGTACGAACAAACAGCAATCTGAATGTCCGATCGATTGTAGGCATGTGAAGCTGATGGATGCATGCATGTACATCAGCGCGATGGAGAGCGGGTACGAGACGCAGATCGGGGAGCGAGGGACGCAGCTGTCCGGCGGGCAGAGGCAGCGGATCGCGCTGGCGAGGGCGGTGCTGAAGAACGCCAGGATCCTGCTGCTGGACGAGGCGACCAGCGCGCTGGACACCATGTCGGAGAAGCTGGTGCAGGACGCCGTCGACAGGATGCTGCAGGGGACCAGGACGTGCGTCGTCGTGGCGCACAAGCTCTCCACGGTGCAGAAGTCCGACATGATCGCCGTCGTCAAGGACGGGAGGGTGGCGGAGAGAGGGACGCACCACGACCTCATCGCCGTCGGCCGTGCCGGGATGTACTACAACCTCATCAAGCTGCAACACGGCGCGTCGCCGTGCCATAGTCCCATGTGATGTAAAGTTGTAAACTGCGCAGAGGCCAGATTTTCTTCCTTATTTTTGGAAATTTCCTTCGCATGATGTTTACAAATATACTAGCATGTGACCGTTACAGCTGTATGATTGTATACAAGCTCAAGGAGAAGTGGACAATGATGACAACCATGGTTTTGGTTACATGCCAAAAAAAACCTGAATTTATTTGAATTTTGATGAAAATTTCATTAAATGGTCCTGTAGGAACCAAAAAATATTGAAGTTTTGAAGTTAGGTTTTCAAATTCGTACGGTAACCGATTGGAATTTTCCGGTAACCGCAGTAACCAGAAATCCTGATTCCCATCGTGAAATTTGTCCTACCGAGAAACACAACCTTGATGACAACAACAGTTGAGACAACATGAAGCATGAAGAGTAAGCATCAGTCATCGGTAGTTTTGGAAAATAATGCTATTAGACCGCGTCTATCTTTTAATCAAAATAGACCACTCTTGAATATACCACATTCATTTTTAATCTCAAAGCAACATTTCTTCCCAATCGGTTTTCTCCCAATTTATTCTGATGTATCTCTTTGTTCGACTCGACAGTTCGATGCTGCAAGTCGAGCTGAGCTCGTCAATCCGGCTGACCAGAACAGAAACAGGAAAAATAAGCGACATGCCTTGCGTGTAACCACGACAGCCTCTGGTAGTAGTTTTCCTAATGCCACACCAGGCTGAATCATCCAGTTGCTAAGCTATTTTCTAGGACTGGTATAGAAGAAACATACGACGAGGCCACGTGTCAGGAGTATTAATTATTGCTAGTACAACCATCGTCCAGTACTCATGATCATGATTATTAAATCGTAGCCATTAACTACATATCTGACTGTCTAAATATTTTGATGATGTGTATTAACGTGGTGTCCCTATTTTGAACCCTTGTATTATGATTTTAGTATACAATACAATAATAGAAATAAATCATTTGGATTGTAATAATTATTTGGTTAACTATTTGGACTTAATAACTATTTGCAACAATTTGAATTACATTTAATTGGTATTGCATGCTTGAATTTACATTGTACGTCATTGTCTAAATGACTCGGTGTGATGAAAATGATAGAAAATGTGATCAAAATCCGTATCATGGGACATAATTAGGTCTGGAACTAAAACTTAAAATCTGCTGAGTAAAACGAGTAACTTGGGACTTGACTTAAACTCGGAATAAAACGATCTGAGCCAAGTTTTAAATTTTATGGCAAAACAAGTTCGAGCTTTTCGGGCCAAGTTACCGAGTAGCACGGTTAAAATCAGAAAATACAGTCCAGATTTTTATTTAGCCCAGCTGATAGGACCCAACAAGCAAATTCTAGTCTCAAACCCACTATGCACCAAGCGTATGAGCAAACTTAGCACACACCTACGGGGTGTACCTAGGCAAAGGTCGGCCTTCCTGAAAGTCGCTCTTTCATCGGCGTATGCGCTTAACGCCACTAGGTCGGCAAATCCTTGTTGTCGCTTACCGCAAAGCTAACAAAGCTTCGCGCACATCCGTCCGCAACGGACCAGCCCAATAAGACAAGAATTCGTCCCCTTTGCTTTTTTTGTTTGCTTTTCTTTTCTCTTTTTTGACAGTTTTTTAGTTTCTTTTCTTTTTCCATTTTTGTTTCTCTTTTTTGTGGATATATTTTAAAAATGTTCAAAAATAGAAAAATTCAAACATAAACTTGTTTAAAACAAAAATTGTTAATTTTTGAAAATTTTCAAAGTTCGGTAAATTCTTTATATTTTAAAAAATGTTCAACTCTTAAATTTAAAATGTTCAAACAGAAATTTGTTCAAACCTTAAAATTATTCAGTTTTCAAGAAAATCTAATTCGATTTTTTTAAGTTTAAAATATGTTCATAACTAAAAAATATTTGAAATTTCAAAAATGTTCTTAACGGGCTGGCCCATTAGCGCAAGGAACGATGGAGGGGTGCGTGGAGCTTTCTTTGGTCCACGTACCGAGGCAACTAGCCCCCCCTCCCTAGGTCATTTCTTTCTCAGTCCCCTTGTTTCTTGTCGTTGAGGAGAGGCGGCGACGCACAACCTCCATCCCCTTCCACCCCGATCACACCGGCCCCGCCACCTTCGACCCGACCACCACCCGCCCGGCCACCTCGTCACATGCCTTCTCTTCGTCGTGCAATCCTCCTTGACGACCACCGCAACCACGAACCACCACACATCACCATCCGCGCCCTACCACGGTGAAGCAGCCAAGCTAGGAGTAGAAGCTACGGGGAAGACGAGGACTGATGCACGACGACCATGGCGAGATGTTAATAATCAGGAAAAAATAATACATATTCCTTGGTGTCTAATTTTACCGAGCTACTGAGTTCACCTAGTCGAGCCGAGTTTTAATTTTCTACTCGTTTGTTGAACTACGAGTCGAGTTCGAGTAGCTCGTCAGTTAAACGAGTTTGAGTAGCTCGTCGGTTAATTTTTCCAGCTCGGCTTGGCTTGAATTCCAGGTCAGTTTTTTGGGTGTAGTGGCCAGTATGAGACGAACATGAGCGAGACATCCGTTTGACAATTGGTATCGAAATATCAAATACGAACCAAGCACGTGTTCGTTTGTGTCGATCCGTTTGAAGTCATTCTATAGGTCAATCTAGAAGATAGATCACGCGATCCTTGTGTGTTGCCCATCGACTCAGCAGTCAGCATGCAATCTCGCTGCGTCATCAGCTGGACCGGAGAAGGAGAAGCTGGGGAGCGCCGAGTATGCTGACACGCGCGCCATGGAGGTGCACTAGCTGCCTCGACGGTTCAGTGCATCGTGTCACGGTACGGCCGAGAGAAAGGTGAGACAAAAGGAACGCCGGACAAAAGGTGAACTTCCACTTCCTCGCCATGAACCATGTCAACCACCGTCATTCCGGCCGGCGGGTGGAAAATATCAGCCGATCCATAATTCCCACACCTCGATCGCCAACCAAAGTCTCCTTCCACGGCGTGGTCCGATCTACCGGCTCCTTGTTTCCGCTCCGGGCAAACACCGGAACATTACGCGCGCGTCCGCCGCTCTGAACATCGCCGTCGATCGGTCTGAACCCTGAACCTGAAGCTGGTCCAGCTCGTGGCTTACCCGAGCTTTCGCGCACATCGCGCCATGGTCGCCCACGATCGAGCTAGCAACCTGCGCCATGATCTGCAGATCCACTGCATGCACCAACACTCCAACAGATCATACTAGTGCTTATTTTTTCTCTCCGTGCTCGTTGACGTGACAAGTTTCAGGCCCACACTCGATGAAGCTCTTGAACCAACCGCTCCCGAGCTCGCCACCTGGAAGGCCGTGGACGCATGAATCCAAGGCAGGATCGATCATACCCAGCACAATCATGTCGACAGGACTAGCGCCATCTAAACTGTCCCGGGGCCGAGGATGTAAATATCTGGGGGTGCCACTGCCACGTGTACATCATTGAACATGCATCGATCTCACTTTTCATGATTCGTGACTAGAAAAATGCCTCTATGTCGTTCAAACTTATAATCGTCGTCTCCAACGCAGGCGACACCTACTTCATTTGTTGAGGAGATGTAAGACTAAAAAGAAACTCATTTTGTTGCGATACCCTAATAATTCTTTTCTAATTCACTTAACATATTTTTATAAGAAAGAACCCTATAATACGATGTTCAATTGAATGACATTGGCGCGCTGGGTGGGCTACCGGGACTACGATGCTCTGCACACACGGGTCTGATGGCATGGTGAGCTCTCAATCCTTTGTGTGATGTGGTATTTTTTCTTTAAAACATACCGTTTTGTTGACTTAAGCGGTGACAGTGGCTGCATTATGTGGTTTAGTGCACAATCGGAATAAAAATGACGTACCAAACAACGAAAACTTAACTCCTTTATTAGTAGGTAGAGATTTTCCAGTTCGTACCAAAGTTGTGCCAAGCAGGATTGTGGTTACGTTGAAATGGATATAAGTGCTCTCGAAGTTAGGTAATCTCACTATTTTTAAGAATAAGAAATTATAATATCTAATACTTTTTGAAATAAGCTGCAAATAATCATGTATATTCTCAATAATATTTTCTGCAATCATGCTTAATCTCAAAGTAAAATACTTTGCGTTTTGCGCTAAACAAAAATGAAGATTGTACATATGTGGGTATAGTAAGTAATATATAGTTTCAGATCTCCGACTTTTATCTTTTCTATAATACGAAAAAAATCATACAGTGATTTGGCACACATACAGAGGGCATCATTGAAAGCATGCGACTTTTTTTCAGATTTTTTGAAATTTATAAATATAATTTTTTTAATTCATAAAACCATGGGATCGTTGATCTCGAGAGTCAAAATGACTTTCCAGATACAATATTGCCCTTTGCTTGAGCTAGCATGCAACGAATATCACCTTTGTTCTAGTGCCTTTAACGCTTAACTGGACCACGAGAATGATCCGAGCTTAATTTCAGCTTTCTGCTCGTCGATCTGGCTTGATCTCCTCCTCCTACGGGCCAGGATGGACGGACGTATACGTATGTCACGCTCACGTATGCGAGATCTAACTGATCTTGGCTATTACTCGTATCCTATTCAGGAAGACGACCAATTCGATTCAGGTGACGACGATTCGTGTCTGATTAATTACTCCTTGCGATTGTATCTGCTGATGATGTCTATGATCTCGTGACTGCCCACTTGTTCAACGTTGCGATCTACTTCTCTCATCAGTAGGTGCAAAATGAGCCGGTGGTAATTAACAACACACAAGTGACAACTCACTCTAGTTTATGCTGAGATAGCTCTCACAAAATATCAAGTGCGTGCATGTCAATGTTTAAACTAACGATGTTTTCCCCTGATCTGTTTGAGCACAAGCACAAAGCAGGAAAAGCCCAAGAGCGTGACAAGAAGTAACACCATGCAACAACGTGCGGGAAGAACATATTCCTTGCTGCATCTGCACTCAAGTATATACACTACAACCGCACTCACGATGTTCAGGCATTTGGTTAGAGCAACAATCCCTGCATGAAACAGGGAACATTTGAAACCTGAGCTGAATATTAAGCTAACGACATACTAGCACTAGGTTTTTCCTTTAGCACAGCAAGCAAAGGAAAAACAATCTAGAATGTTTTTTCTTGGTTGGCTACGAGGCTGGCAGGGGACCGGGAGGCAGCAGAGTAGCAGACATGCATGCGCTTAACCGGGCCTGCTTAATTTTTTTCTAGATCATGCTTAAAACCTTCTTAATTCGTCGTAAAGCGTAGCACCGAAGGTAAAAAGCTGGTTGGGGAGCAAATAATGGGAAATATATCATTCATATTTGCCCTTTTATGATGCATCACTGCTTTTGCTTTACAAGATAGCCGACCATATGGCTCTTTACACCGTATGAATTGGTTGGGATTTGCCTGCACTTCACCTTTCTATGCATTAGTGAGATAATGTTGTATTAGTCACCCACTTTTTGGAAGCACATGCTGGATCAGATATATTATGTTGGAGCATTATTAGCTCTTTAAGTGCTCTTCTTTCCCTCTCTATCCAGCACTCGAGGTTTTGCATAGCACAATGTAGTACTCCCTCCGCTTCATAATATAATATGTTTGGAACATTTTCACATGTATGCATATGCATGTAGACACGTTTTAATATGTCCAGATTTTTAGTCAAAATCTAGACAATATTTGAAACACTTAAAAGATCTTATATTGTAGAACGGAGAAGAACAAAGAGAGCATGATACAATATGGTTCTTCAATCTTCATAAGCTTGTAAGTGTGTGTCCACAACTTGTTTTTTGTCGATGAATTTTATATAAGTTACGAAATCCTATAGGTCTGCATAGATTTTATTCTTGAAATTTACCCTTCTAATCCTATTTGGATTTGTATATTCAAGAAATAACAAGAACGAAAAATCCTAAAAACGGTGTTGTTCAAGAAATCTTTATGGCATGAAGTATATATAGCCCTTGGAAACGTTTTTCTCACACATAAACACATAAGCACACACTTGAGCTTGTCCTTTTGCTGCACATATGATTGGGCTTTCTCTCAAAAGAGCTTTTACTTACTTGTAAGTTCTTGTTTTGCAAATTTACTTTCTTGCATCTTTTATTTTGAATCTCCACTTTCAGTTTGAATCATTCTAAATAAATCATTTTAATTTGTCTAGTGCATAGATAATGAGAGTAGTGAGACTCTCATTTGAAAAAATAAACATTTATACCTTCTTACTTCTCGTGGGATCGATACTAATATTTATACACCGAAGATTTCAACGATCATCAATACTTTTTCTGCATATGTGTGGGAGACAAGTCTTTATATCCAACATTTTATTACACATCGAAGATTTCAACGATCATCATATATGTTGGAGACAAGTCTATATATCCAGTTTTTTTCTGCAAATTGGACCGGAATTGAATCAAATCATTTGAAGCCCCCCCCCCCCCCCCCCCCCCACTCCAAAAAAAACTTGGCTAGTGGAGTGGATGTACAACCCAGCCACTCAGGTTCAAGTCCTCACAAACAAAAATTTGGGCTCTTATTATTTTTTTAAAAAAACTCACTGTGGGGGCTTCCCCCACCGCTTTCCTTTCAAAAAAAAGTTTCCCCAAAAAATTAACTTTTATAGGATAAATAGTTCTATAGATCAAACACTTTTGTAATTTGTTTAAATCTAGTAATTCAATCTATTTGTACTAACTCAACATGGAAACATAAGCTCATGTCCCTAATTGTTTCAAAGTTACCACATTTTTTTAGCTTTCATCTATTTTTATTATTTGATTTTAAAAAAAATCTAAAATTTCCAATAATGTGAATGACATGTCTTGAGTAAATTGGAACAAATGTTTAGTTTTGCTAAGTTCTTATTATGCTTTAGTAGGTTTTGTAACTTATGGAATTAAATCAAAAATTGAAATCCTGAGAACAATATGGAAAAACTATGACATCTAAATTAAATTTTAGCCATAAACGAACTTTGAATTTTGCAGATCTTTTAGAAAGTTGACCAATCTTTGGTCATGGATCACAAAAAGGTTTGAATTATTAGAATATTTTCACATGTTTTAAAATTAATTTGGCCAATAGTTTTTTAAGAATTCCAAATAGTTTGGTTCTAGTCGGTCCGGTATATATGTAGAAAAGAAAAGAATAGTCCGGAGAGAATGGCCCTTCCATGTTGTACGTGACTGGGTTACGGCAAACAGTTCCAAACTTACAATATCGCGTTATTCTCTCTAAAGCATTTCTCCTCGAGTTTGTGATCAATCATACAGATTTATCGGTTTCTCGTTTCGGAAAAGCATTTATGAGTAGGTGTCTTTTTTTTGTTGATACTGGCTCCGTTAGACTAGTGATGTACATGTCCAACCATTAGATTTAATTTGAAATGTAGGGAGTACATGTTTAACTATCAGCTTTAGCGCTTGTTTAACAAAGGAGTTGACCCTGCGTACCAGATGCAGGCATCAGAAAATAAAGACGGAAATGGACAAGATTAAATTCCCATTCTTAATGATAAGCTCTAGCTTTCCTTTTCTTCTTTTTTGAAACGAATCTCCGCCGTCCGTTACCCCGTTTCATAAGAAAGGAAAAGAGTTTACGGTGTGACATGTTTAATCCGTAGATGTAGGCTCCGTCACAGCGTGGCTAGCTAGCTAGGCAGAACCGCCGCACGGTTCGATTCCCGATGATTTTGACATGGGATGAAGACAAAGTAGGAGAAGTAGAAGAGGAAAATAAGGAGTTTCACCATGTGCAACGGCCGGCTTGATTGGTTGTGCACACGCACGTACATTGCGGATTCACCGACGTAGCAGAGTCGGAGGCCCGTTCCCTGCGACTCTGCGAGAGGGGAGCACGTACGTACATTTTCGGTTCGTCGAACGATGCTAGTACTAGAACTGTAGCGTTGAAAGCCATGTCGGTCGAGGCAAAAGCTGTAGCGACCGAGCGGCGCGCCGACCCGACACGCTGTCAGGAGCTGTCAAGGCGAGTTCAGACCGGTCATGTCCGAACCAGTCCGTCCCGGCTCTAGCAGACCTAGCTGCGCGCGTGGCGATTCCAGCCACAGCCGTCCAATGCCCGGTCCCTCTTCCCTCGCCGGTACAAATAGGCTTTGGTTCCAGCCCAACCCAACCGCTCGACCGATCGAACACGACCATCGCATTTCACTCACACCGCGCTCCACACGCTCTGGTGGCAACGTATCGGCCGGCGCCGCCAGCTCTCCGGATGAAGCTCCTCCCGCGGCTCTGCATGGCCACCGGCACCGCCGCCGCAGCGGCCGACAGCGATGGCGGGAGCAGTAACAAACTGGGCTCCACTTCCACGGCATCCTCCTCCTCCTCCACCTCCTCGTCCGCCGCTGCCGCCGCGGTGTCGGAGGCGTCCTCCTCCACGTCCCTCCCTTCGCTCTCCGCAGCAGCCACCTCGAATGCTGCCACCGCCTCCTTCACACACCTTGCCACGCTGCTCCCTCTCCCGACAACGGCGACCACGCCGTCGCCCGCAGCCGCCGTCGCAACGACAACGGCGGACTCCTCCAACCACGCCCACGGTTTCGTCGTTGCCAGGCCGGCGTCCGTGGCCCTCCACGACCTCTCCACCCTCGACGCAACATCAACCTCCGACGCCACCGACTCCGCCTCCACCGCCGGCTCAGTGAAGTGCGTGGCGCACGTCCACGGCGACAAAGCCATCATCTGCACGGGCCACCAGGACGGGCGACTACGCCTCTGGCGGGCCTCCTCCACGCGCGCCCCCGCCCGGCTCCGCCTCGCCGCGGAGCTGCCCACCGTGTCCGACAGGCTCCGCCGCTTCCCGGTGCCCTCCAACCACGTCGCGGTCCGGCGCCACCACCGCCGCCTCTGGATCGAGCACGCGGACGCCGTGTCGGGCGTCGCGGCCTCCGCCGACGGCCGCCTCCTCTTCTCCGTCTCCTGGGACAGGACGCTCAAGGTGTGGGCCGTCCCGTCGCTGCGCTGCCTGCAGTCGCTGCCCGCGCACGACGACGCCGTCAACGCCGTCGCCGTCGCGCCCGACGGCGCCGTCTACACCGCCTCCGCCGACACGCGCGTCCGCGTCTGGGCGCCCAGGCCCGACGACAAGACACGAAGCAAGAAGAAGAAGAGGCCGGTCTACCATCTGCTCGCCACCCTCTCGCGCCACAGGGCGGCCGTGAACGCCGTGGCCGTCGGCTGCGGGGGCCAGGTGCTGTACTCCGCCGGCAACGACCGCTGCGTCGTGGTGTGGGAGCGGGAGGACAGCGCCAGCCACATGGTCGCGATCGGGGCGCTCAGGGGACACCGCAAGGCGGTGCTCTCCGTCGCCTGCGCAGCGGGGAACGGCGGGACGGTGGTGGTCAGCGGGTCGGCGGACCGGACGGTTCGGGCATGGCGTCGCGAGCCGGACGGCCGGGGGCACACGTGTGTCGCCGTCATCGACGGGCACGGCAGCGCCGTCCGTTCCGTCGCGGTGGCTCTCGTCCCGGCGCAGAAGCGACGGCAGGGAGAAGACGGCGACGAGGAATGGAGGGTGTGCAGCGCGAGCTTTGACGGCGAGGTGCGGGTCTGGTCGTTGCGGGTGACGACGGGTGTGTAGTACTGTAGCAGGCTGAATTTGTTACAGTACCATTTTTAGCGTTGGAAAGTGGGATTTTTTAGTTTTCGTTTTTTTTTTTTGAGATTGGGATTATTTGAGTTGGAAATGTGGCATCAGTCGGGGTGTAGTCGTGCCCATGTATAAAAACCAACAACGTATAGTATAACAAACTAGTAAAATGCCCGTACGTTGGCATCTCACCCCACCCATATCACACCTTATCCTCCTTTTCACCCTTTCTTTGTTGATTTTTAAGCTTAGTAATTACTGTATATTTATCTTATTTTATGAATGTTTTCTATTTAATCTTTCTAATTGTGTGTGTTATATGAATATATTAACTTAAAAAGTGAAAAAGGATACTCCTCAATATTTCGGTTTCTATCATGTAGCTGATGTTGAATTTCAAGTTCTTGTTACTTATATCATATCGTATATTACATAAGACAATAAATCAATCAGTTTTGACAATACAACAGTTATTCAAACCCTCATACTCTAACAACACTACAAATGGAATTACCTAGTGGAAAAATCAGGACTACCATGTTGTTCAAAAGAGAGATGTAAGAAGCAGAACTTTTTTTAATGGAAGGGTTAACCATGAATTTTAGTATTTCATAAAAAATACATTCCATAACATATCATGCAAAATCGTGTGCCGCCAAATGTACTATCTACTTATTGTCAAAATCATTGTTTTCTGCCCGTAGACCATAATTGTTTTCTCAGTGAATATTGATTAGGAATTTCGATAATGTCTTCCAACCAATCATGAGCACTCCACAAATAATCCACATTTAAGCATTGAGTTCTAGAGAGAGAGAAAATGAGTTAGGAGGTTTATGAAGCACACACGTTAACATTGCCTTAGTCTGAATCAAGCACTTCCAGCGAGTCAAGCAATGATATTATTGTTGCAACAACAGACATATAACTTCAATGTTGTGATATCTCAAGGTCCTTAATGTAGGAAATAAATTAATAACAGAGGTTATGTATATGTACTCACAAAGAGCAAACACACTAATCCTGGGCTATCATGATTTACCAAATAGCCATCAGCCATCATGCCTTTAAGCAACTGAAGTTTCCTAATCAATATTCACCAATAACCTTACATGATTGATCATGTTCTCATATAGATGGCCAGAAAGCTGAAACGGTGCCAGCTTTGGACTCTTAATCCATTTTTTATAAAGAATGTCTCTTCCTTCATTTGGCGGTAGAAAAAAGACATATCAATTCTTTATCGTAGTTTTATTTATAAAAAGGGGTGATAACCAAAAGAAGTATCCATGAGAAAACTAAAACCTAAACTTAATCTAGATGAGTGTCTGAGATGCACATCTTGCACAGAGCGAAGAGCACGATCCTAAGTGGCAATCCAGTCAGAGCATCTTTTCTCCTAGGGCTCAGGGCAACCGTGGAGTAGCTGCTGACCAACTTCAGTAGAGCATGCACATGAATAAGTCCAGAGGTAAGCACCTGAGAGTAGGCGTTCAAAAAATTAAGAAGCAATTTAACACTGAATACACGACCAAAGCATTAGGTTGCGTTTTTGAAATTGTCATCTCAATATGTTTTATGAGACATGGTACAAATACATATGTTTCACTTTTTAAACATGCTTCGTAAAATTGAATATAAGAATCTATAAATTGTCAGGGTCGGATTTTTTCTCCCTCTATGCCAACATAAAAATTCTTAGGAACGGGATAAATAGCCAAACATGAAGTCATGAGCAGTACGCAAAGGTATGCCCAACCTGAATAGCGCCTTCGGAGACAATGTCTTCACTGAGAACGCTAGAGTTCCTCATGAGATTACTTAGTGCCCCTGTAGCATTGAGTTTGGTTTTATCTTCCTCGGATGCAAGAAGTAGCTTCCTGAGTTGAGGTATAGACCATTTGAGCTCGTCCTACAGCCTTTCATTGTGATAAGCAGCATTGCCTACCTGAAATAGCAACAGCTAATCAGGTTTTATTACCAATCTCCAAATCATTAGCAGCATTGAGGATTTTTGTTAAGGTCCTCTTGTGGTGCATCTGCTTCTGCTAGGAGATCATACAGGACACAAGATGCAGTCTAACACTCAAGTGTGTTGTTTATCCACTTTAAATTGATCTCGGAGCAAACTTCAGTTCCATGTCATCTGAGTGGAGATAATAGGAATTTCAAATCAGCTTCACTTTATGGGACATGAGAGACGCACAAACACATATTACACAAAGATGTACGAGGCTCATTCATGGCATACAATTACACACGTTCCCAAGAAGAGTAAACAACACATAGGCACATGAGATAATGGACGCCAAGCTGAAGAAAAAAGATTTGCACAATGGTAATGCTCAGGTGGAGTGCACACACTTTCAGATCTCAGTGTGATCCAGGCCATCCTGCGGAGTGTAACATGAAAATGGAGAATATAGAAGTGCACTGTTTGTAGAGCAACGGGAAGCTGATGTACCTCAGATTCAACTCCCAGCAGCGTCAATCCTTAACACATCAGGCTGTGCCCGACTGCACAAAAAAGACATTAATTTGATGATCTTTCTCCACCACACACACACTTCATTTTTATACTCTCTCAACTTTTTATAACCACTCCATCTTGTTCCATTTGCTGTGTTGTGCTGTTCTTAGCTTCATCCTGACAAATACAAAAGCAACAGCAAAAGCGACGGTTCTTCACGAGGAGAGGAGCAGGATGGCTCTGCAGGCTGCAGATTAAAATTTTGGCACAGGCTGCAGAAAAATGGTGTCATGTTGGAGCTCCTACTGGACTTCGGGGTGTTGACGGAGGAAGGCCATCGTTGGTAGAGTGGTCGCTCGTCGTTTCGCAGCAGTCGAGACATGGGGCCAGGGCTGAGGCGGAGGCGGGTCAGCGACGCCCTGGATCACACGACCTGACCGGCGCGTCATGGTGAGAAAATGGAGGTAGCATCCTGTAGAAAGCGACCTGGCCGGGGTTGCCACAACCCACAGGAAGGCCACGGGATTAAAACGAAGGCAGCTCCATGGAGAAGACAACGCATCTACAAGACAGAGCAGGGCGAGCTAGACCGTCGGCGTTGTTTCCTCTCCAGTTCTTCGGCTCGTTGCGTAGCAAGGATGCCCTTGCTGGCGGCTCTATGTGACGCACGGAGACGCAACATCACCAAGGGGCAGGAGCTTGAGCTCACCTCCATGGCGAACATCAGCCTGTGCCCGAGCGGAACGAGACATACAACACGAAATCGAGGCGTCATGGGGAGAAAACGGGGAAAAGGAGCGAGGAGGCACGTCTCACCTCGGGGGAGGTCGAAGAGGAAATCGACAGGCGGAAGGAGGACATGATCGACGTGAGGAAGCAGAGGACGAGGAGCTCGGTGGCCGGAGGAAGTTGATGTCGGTGTGGAAGACTCCGGCGATTTCAGCACGTAGTCTTCAGCAGGGACATAGAGTAAGCGTCGGCGAATCCATCCCCAACCTCACCTTGTCTCGACGACGTTGGCGACGGGGATTCAGTAACCTCCGGTCGGTGCAGCACGAGCTGGACTCGCGGGGCGCCGGAGGCGGCGGCGGCGGAGCCGTGTGTAAGGAGCAGATGAGGATGCGTTTTGTTCTCAGGTAAAATAACGAATAGGGTTAAGTTATGGAGTGCGGGTTGATTACCAGATTTCGGAAGGGGTAAATTATAAAACTGTCATGACGTACGACGCCTCACCTTAAGCCATATTATATAGTAGAGATTCCTATTTGATGGTAGTAAAACCTGAATACGTCGTCACTTTTGCCAAAGTCAGGGAAGGATGTGCACTGAATTAAGCCATTGTACCACTTTTCCAATGCTTACACAACAAACAGGAGGCACACATGTAGCAAAAATGCACATTGCATGCCACATTAACGAAAACCTCGAAACTGACCTTCCCTCTGTACAAAACAAATTTCAAGTCCAACGAAGATTGGGCACCCCACCATTGGTGACCTTGTTTGTGAGATATGCCATGACGTGCGCTCATCGACGGCGCCGGTGGTTGGAAGTGAAGTGGGCCGGGGGAGATGATGGAGTGTTTGAGAGCGATCACGGTACACCTCACCGACAGGGTGGCCACGAAGGCCATGACTAGCCTCTCCACCCCAAACCGCAAGGCGACGGCCTCGCTCGCCATGCTTACAAAGTTGGATCATATGAAGCGAGAGTGTTTCCCGCGACAAATCCGCACCCGCCCACAATCCTCTCTTGCTTCTTCTAAATCGGAAAGCTCTTCTTAATTTATGGATAGAGCCAAAACTTTTGGCTCCGTTTAAAGAAAATGGTTTACCTATTTCTGCTCGAGTGAGTAAGAATTAAGTTATAGCTCACTCACATGTAATCCTGTTCGATTTACGTCGTGTGATTCGTATGGACTCCAGTGAGCCCTAATCATTCCCTTAAAAATGGTAATGTTAATGTAATGTAATACATGAGTACATTTTTGACATTGTGTATATCAATATCAATTTCTTTATAGATGGTCCAACTTAGTAATATTTGACCTAAAAGTTCTATGTAACTCTAAAAAAAAGGACGCCAACAGTACATATTCCGCCCCAGTAAAATAAAAAACAGCTTGTATTGCGCCATACGCATACCAAGTTGGATTGTGGCCCTTTGGGCAATCCATGCACGCAGCTGGAAAGTGTGCTGTTAGAAGCTGGAGATCGACCTGGAGTGTATCAGCTTTTCATGTCGGCGTGGGCACACAGCAAGCAGATTCGAACCGTGTCCGACTCCCATCACGCTAGCGAACCGATGAACCAACAAATGCTCGATCATTCGCGCACTTTTACGTGATATTTTCGAGCACTAGCTAACTAGCACTAGAGTTTTGCCTGGCCTGGACCACGCGCATTTGAAGTACCATACCAGATACCACTGGGAACGCGTTGCCTACTTCCAGTGTCGATCTGCCTTGCAACATAGACTGTTGGCGTTGGACCAGCTATGCATGGGCGATGCACTCGGCTGTAAAGTAAAGCGGCCATGCATCGCCGGAGAGCTGGAGATCGGGCCGGAGTCGAGTAGCTTTCACGGTGGCGTGGGCGGACGTACTGGAGCCGACGTGAGCATATATGCATGTGGACTGGTGAGAGCTAGCTAGCCGTGCGATTGGGACATGGAGTTTTACAGGACCTTATGGCGCCCTGACCTTATCACGAGCCGTCCTACAAAAGTGCATCAAGATTGGTGCGATTATTTTGCAAAAAAGCACATTACTTTTTAAAGATTTATATTTAGAGGTCTCTCATCTATTACACCAGATTCGTATCCTTTTTAATTCCAATTTGGATTCTTTTGAATTCATATCTGATTCAGATCTGTTCATTACGAAATTCGAATCCAAACACCACCGATTTAGATCTGTTCAGAAAAATATGTGGTTTCTTTTGCTAACACAAACAAATCACAAAGATCCATTTGAGAACAAATTCGTATCTGAATATTTTGTGTGTGGATCTTTTCAGAAGATTTGTGGATCCATTCAAGTCTGATTCAAATCCTTTTAATCCATTAGAAAGATCCAGCGTGGATCTGTTCAAATACAGTGTATTTCTCCAAACGAAAGACATCCATTTAATCTAGCACAAAAGATCGTCAAACAAAAAGATCCAGTACAAGGATCCAAAGAAACAAGAACATAGGAGGGGAAATAAGGAAAAAACGTCGGCGGCGCGACGGAGTGAAGGGGGGGGGAGATGATAGGGTTAGGGTTTGCAGTCCGGTTTGAGGGTTATATACACATCTCCCTCACGGGAGGGCTTATTTGCAATACTCGAAAAGTACATGGTTGTTTGTGCAAAAGCGTCACGCGTGAATCTGGAAGCAGAACCGGACAGGGAGGATAGGGTGAGGGCGCCGTAAGGTGCAGTAATAGGAATAATATGTGCGATTGTTGGATAAGATTCTCGATTTCTCACGCAGCCGGTCGGACGATCGAGCGCGTCTTGCACTCTCTACGTGCGTTGGCAAACAGTTCATACACATCAGCATCGATCGCCAGATGAAGAGATGATCGAAGTCAAGACTTGCCGATGATTTTCCGGCTGTTGGACTGTTTTTTCCGCTGCACTAGAAAGTGCTTCGTGCATGGACCTCAATTCGGACTCCGGTTTCAACGTACGTACACGGCTGCCTATACAGTACTAGTCACACAATCAACAATCCATCTATCCCTCCACAGTTCAGGCGTCGGTTTCAGCGCCCACTAATTGCCAACGGTCAGTAGTAGTCGCTGCTCTAGGATCGATCCCAACTCGTACCGTATGAGATCGACGTGTACGTATGTATCGGTCGTACTTCCAGCAAGTACAGTACGTACATGCGACGGAACTGTACATCGACGGGGCACTATCCACTTCAATCAATCAATCAAATTGATCGTCGCCACATAAGCAGCGTATGGACAGCAGCATTTTCCCGGGCATATTTCGGCACCGCGCGGGTTAAATTCTTCTCCCCTTGTCCAGTGCCAGTGGACACAACGAAACTGTAAACAAAAACGATGCAATCAGAGCAGGGTGCATTAATCTGATCCCGCTTGGTGATCACGGGCGGATAACAGGAGCTAGGCGACGAAGTGCTGGGGTTAGTTAATTAAACCAGAGGGCGCATATTAGGCGGAGCTTGGGTCGTCGCAGAATCTTTCTATCCATGGAGGTGGAGGTGGAGGGAGGGCGAGAGCAGTGGCTGCAGGGTGATCCTTTAATTTCCCGCGATTGTGATCTTGTCAGTGATTCGGTAGTACCATCTACGTAACGTACACACACATCTGAAGCCAAACGAAGCATCGAGCTTTACTCATGTGCAATGCTCAAGTCTGTTGAACATATATGACGGGGCTCCCCCAAGTCACATTTGACATGGAGTATTTTTTTTGCATATGCTTCAAGTATATGTGCTGAAAATATTTGCCCGGCCTGTTGACACCTGAGCACATTGCTGGATCGGACGTCATACTCCACATGCATGCATGCATGTATCGTATAGCAACAAAGAAATACAAATTGGCACCACTGACTGAATGCGTGATGCGGCCGATTTTTAAAATATAATCCACATGGATATGCTGAAAGCTCGCGCGGCAACGTCAGCCTGGAGCTAGACCTGCTGATTGCAAGACTGATCCACGGCGAGGTCAGAAACCAGTGGCCGGTTTCCCCCCCGGGTTTGCGTGGTCTCAACGGAGGAGCAGGAAGATAGGTTTGCATGATCGCCTTGATCGGCGTTCGGAATATTTGTCATTAATTTGGTCAGCTGGATCGATCGACGACTACTGTAGTAAGCCATGTCAACAGGTAGCTGAGCTAGGATAGCTTGATCCATGCGTGTGACGAGACGAGAGACACTGACCTGGACCTCGCTGGCGCCATGATCTGATCTGGTTAGGTTTGCCGATCGATGCATGCATGGGAACGAATTAAGCAGCACAACAAACTGGTGTCCTCACAAATCACAACGAGCAATGCAAAACAAAACAAAATGTTTAAGTGACCAACGTACGTGGCAAATTTTACGAACGAATTAATCATACAGACAACCCTGACTCCACTGCAGCGGCATGATTGGAGCTGAGCCACTCCCCTTCCAGAAGCTTCGCACCACGTACGTACCTTAACCCAAAGAAGAAGAAAAGAAAGTCGTAAACAAGAGATCCCGGCAGAGTGTTTGGTCAACTGTCACCAGTGTCCATGGAGCTAGCAGACAAGCGAGGCCCATGACTCGGATAAGGGGGCATGACGCTGACAGTATGTGCACATCTCGGCACTCGGAAGCCTAGCTAGTTTCAACGGGGTCAAATCTGCATCTGCCCCCCGAAACAGACACAGACGCGTCTATAAGCTGCACCTGTACACAAAAAATTGTCGTTCCTAATTTCGTAAACTGAACCTTAAGGCGCATGGGAACATTCTTTTACTAGTACTGCCTAGCCGTACTGTTAGGGCTGCTATGGCGACAGAGCTTGCCCGGTTTACGTACACGCGTGTCGTGCATATGTGTCTGTTTAGTCAGGTACGGAAGAATGCGTGTTAATTAATGTGAGCGGTTTTAATCGGGCAATTAGTCCTGGTGGTGGTGTTCAGAGAATGGGAGAAAACTCGTTGTTCCAGAAGCGGACTGTTACGGGTGTGATAGTGCCCTCAATCAAGGTCGTATTCACCTTTTTTCCGACCGTCGCGACCCAACTTGTTGGTTAAGGAAGAAAGAGACCAGCTCAATCACACCAGCCAACCGTAATCAAGAGGACGCCTAACCAGCGCGGACTAATGACGGGATTAGAAAATGATGATGAAGTGTCACTGATTGTGGCTGCCTGCGAGATGGCTCTACTGTCTTCACACAGCTTTACGACTGATGCTACAACGGATGAGGGAACTCTGCTTTTTCAGCCAAACATATGTTAATCAACATTTTTTTTTTGAGGTTTGTGTTAATCAACATTTGCTTTTGACAATTTACCAATGTACTGTATTAGAAGAAGCCCATTTGAACTTCAGAGCCCAAACCAACCAAGCCAAGCCCACCGAGCGATGGCTCCAGATTACGGCCCACTGGGCCTAACCCCTTCGCGCGCTGCCCTAACTCATCCGCCACCTGCCTGCCTGCGTCTGCCGCTCCGGCGAAACCGCCCGCAGGTCGAAGCCGCCAATGGAAGATGAAGCGGAGCGCGAGGCGCGCGGCGACACCTTCAGTCCGGTGAGATCACCCGCACTAGAAACCAGCGCCGATCCTCTATCGAATGTTCCTGTTTTTTCTCTTGGAATGTTGGATTTGTTGAGGTTTGGAGGCATGCGCAGGATCTGATCCACGCGATATTCAAGCTCGTCTGGAGCCGGCGGACCGAGAGGGGCGGCGAAGACGAGGTCATAGAAATCGAGGTGATTCCATAGCCCAACTGAAACCCAGTCCGACAGAGACAGACAACCGTTCCTGAATTTTTCGACTTCTTTATGACAGTTATTGGTCTTAATTTTTTCTTGCTATGAGTGTGAGAGATGAGAATGTTTTCCATTTCTTATTGGCAGCCTGTTCCGGAGACGTCGAGGAGGAGCAGGAGTACCACTGGTAAGTGATGCTGTTTTGGACGACAGGACGAATGATGCTTTGTTCTTGCTACTTCAGCAACTGTCGATTCTGCCTGCGCCTGACGTTCGCACTCCCAAGCTAAACTGAAGGAATCCTTCATACTCCGATTCCACCATGTCTTCCCAAGCATAGCTTTGATGTTGCCCAATATTGCAGTTACTTATATCCAGATTTTGTCACCTCTTACCCATACCATGTTGATTATCACTGTTCAGTCATTCATTAGTGAAATGACCAGGCTAAACCATCTATCAGTTTTTTTAAAAAAAAACTTGCACCCTTAATTAGGTTTCTTCGGATAGTTCAAACTCAAAGTGACGATGCCAAATTTATTAACCCTGTGCAGCCAATGCAAGTGCACTTCAAGTGAGCTGCGAACTCCTTCGGATGTTCGTCGCAGGTTTGTATCTTGTTGCGGTACCTCATGCTGATACTACAAGTAACGCAGATTCCACTTCTGCAGTTCAACTCTGATTTTTCTTCTTCTTGCAGAGGCTGTTCAGCGTTCTGCCGTGATTGCTGAAGCAGAGGGGACGACCATGATCGAGCCCACCCATCTAGAGCGAGTTCTGCCACAGCTTCTTCTGGACTTCTGAGGTTACCCGAGGGCGAGGGAGCTTGCAAAACCCGGCGATGCGTAACAATGGACTCATCCCATTTGTCTGCCAAGTATTGCAGCAGCAGGGATCGTGTGGTTAAACTGTTTGGATGCAGATTTTGCCCGTCTGGGGACACTGATGGATAACCGAGGCACCTGAAGCAATCGAGACTCTCCTATTGTACTCTGATGATCAGAACGTACTGTAAATTGTTCCCATGCTTGTGCTTGTGTAGTTGCCATGCTCACATCTGATTGCGGAATGTGCCTAGATTCAGAATTCTGTAGCCAATTCGTGTGATGTTTCTTCGTGATTTTATTGGATGGATGGGGACGGTGCAAGTAGCAGATCACGTGCTAGTACGTGTGACTGGCTCGCCGTGAAACTGAACTGTGGATATCATACGCACGGGCCGGTCTCCCACGCTGGAACTGGAACCACCGCGGCCGCCCACCTGTCGAGACGACGCCGCTCCACGGCGCCACCGCGGCCGAGCTCCCCACACCTGGCCTGCTGGTCCCCTTCCCCCACCTCTTATAGCGGAATTCCACGCGCCAGCGCCATGTCCATCGCCGCCGCCGCAGCAGCAGCATCCGCCTCTGCTTCCCCTTTGCCCCGCTTCACGTCGCCTGCCACGGCCGCCCGCCGCCGATTCCTCCACCACCTCCTCGCCGCGCCCCCGAGGCCACCGCCGCTGCGGCGCTGCTCCGCGTACCATTGGATGGCGGTATGGCTCTCTCCCTCTCCCGTTTTCCCCATGCGCTGAATCGTGCCGGAATCTTGCGGAAATTGGGTGCTTGATTTACACCGCCGAGTTTAAGCCGATTTAGGACTTGATCTGAGTAGCAGTGAGATATTCTCATGTCAGGAGGGCCGGCCAGTTGATTTTGCGGGTTGTAGTGCGACTGTGCGAGTAATTAGAGCACAAGTAGAGCCGTAGAGGGTGCATATGATTCTAAGGGCTGCAGAGCAATGGAAAGAGGGGTTTATGTCTATGACTGCGGAATTTAGGGAGACCAGCTAAATCCCTGTATTGTCATGGAAGTAAATAATGAAAATTAGTCCAATCGTATCATCATGTGGTGTATCAGTCTTTCATGGGTATAGCCAGCTAACTTATCAGATTTTGGAGGGGAAGTGGGATGGCAGGCAGGCCATCACCACCAACTCCAAATTCACTAGTGTTATTATAGGCTTATAGCGGAATATTATTCCAATTGTGGTGCTGTGATACTGGAAAATTTTGGTTATGTCTGCGCCTACGTATGCTGTGAACGAAGTTCATCTCGTGCAGAATCTATCAATTATGTGCTCTCAGCAAATGCAAAGATGTTTTTTGTAAGACAATCAGGGATTATATGCTGTCGAAAAAATAATCTAGAGTCATATTTTTCGTTTATTGTTTTTTATCTGACAACTCACATGTCCTTTGATGCAAATTTATTCTTTAACGTATAGAGTATCATAGTACCTACGATAAACACATCTCAGCAAGTATTGCTTAATTTCAGCAATTCTGGACTGAAGGATCCCTAGAGAAGAACAATGCTCTGGTCGAGTACCTGAAGCAGTATGGTGTTGTCAGTACGGATCAAGTGGCAGAAGTAATGGAAACGATCGACAGAGCATTATTTGTACCAAAAGGCTTTACCCCTTACCTTGACAGTCCTATGCCTATTGGTTACAATGCAACAATATCTGCTCCTCACATGCATGCAACCTGCTTAGAGTTGCTCAAGGATCATTTGCAGCCAGGCATGCATGCTCTAGACGTCGGATCAGGTATGTTGCATGTCAGCCTGATACAGAGTCGCTCTGTTCTAGTCGCTTCAGACAATACACTTGTCTATGTATGAACAGCTTGCCAATATCCAACCGCAGAGGATTTTGTCTTAACTACTGCTATCTTCATGTGTTCCTATCATAGGCAGTGGCTACTTGACAGCTTGTTTTGCAATGATGGTTGGACCAGAAGGGCGTGCCGTGGGGATTGAACACATTCCTGAACTTGTTGCCGCCTCTGTTGAAAATGTGGAAAGGAGTGCTGCAGCTCCATTACTGAAGGATGGTTCGCTTTCTTTTCATGTTTCAGGTTTGTGTGCTGAGTCATTCAGTAAACAAGGAAATCTTCTTTGAACTGATCAGTTTGTACCTTCTAAAATTTGCTTAGCTGCTGGAATATCTTTCGATGTGCTCGTGTGCACTACATAAAACACTTGGAGCTGCACATGTGTTAATGTTGTTCTCAAAATTACAGATGGAAGGCGTGGCTGGCCAGACAAGGCGCCATATGACGCGATTCATGTGGGCGCAGCGGCACCTATGATTCCTCAACCGCTGCTTGAGCAGCTGAAGCCCGGTGGGCGGATGGTGATACCCGTCGGAACCTACTCCCAGGACCTGCAGGTGATCGACAAGAACGCCGATGGATCGACCAGTGTCCGGAACGATGCCTCTGTCCGCTATGTCCCTCTGACCAGTCGCTCCGCACAGCTTCAGGACCCGTGAGAACCTTGTGGGCAGCTCCAGGATCTTCACTCTAGATCTTGAAAGTGTATGTATATATGTGTGTCTACGTTCTCGTCTGCCATATTCACCTCTGCTGTTTTAGACAAGTCTAGTTTAACTAGTAGTAATAATGCTTACCGCTAATCGATGTCACTTAAATAGCTTTGAACTCGAGTGTTGTCTGCATCTTGTATATAAAAAAGCAGGGAGCATGCAAAAAGGCTTGAATTCTCCAGTGTCTTACTCTGCAATGTCATCTGATGCAACGTGTAGCATCATTCGTTCCATTTTCTTGTGCTGGGATTTTCCATGCCCATCCCTTCCAATGATGCCTCAGCAAAATGCAAAGGGCAGGAAGAATGATCAGTTGGGCTTCTTTGCAACTCTCTGTAATCATGTTTCCCTTTCCTTTTTATCTACGCAAGGCATGGTGCTGTAAGCGAAGCCAGGTCCCTAGTGCAAAATGAGAAAGAGGCAGAGAATGATAGAGGCTGGTACAAAGGAGCAGAAGGTAATGATGATTGCTTCGCTGGGACTTATTCGTATAATCTCTTTTCAGTTTGCTGGTCTTTACATTGTCTGAAAAATTAAATCAGAGAGGGTGCTATTGTTCAGAGTCGTATTTTCTTTGACTATGCTGTCACTTCATTTTCTGTTAAATATTTCCTTTTTTTAGATAAAATGTTAAATATTTACTACTTCCTCCGATCTATAATAAGTGTCGCCATTTTGAAACCCCAGTTCAATACCACAACACTTATTTTGGATCATGGAGTAGGTCAAAATGTCAAATTCAGATTAGAATTTTGGTACACAAACTCAAACTTCCACAAGTATGAAATATGAGAACTGGCGAAACGGTATCTTCATGCTTATCCCCGACTGTGGAAATCCACAACAGTGTATGCTAACAAAAGTACTGCTCGATGAACTATGTATTTTTGTACAGAAAAACTCCAACGATCTTATACGATAACTTTTCACCTAACTTTCAGCTTACTAAAAATAGGAAATTACATATGTGCTTCACCTGTGTATTTTCGTTAACTGAATACATTTGTGATATAGTTCCTTCAAAAATTCAGCGTGGTTCTTTCCCGAACTCCATTTTCTACAGCGAGGAGCTATCTTCGTCGGAGTTGGCGTCTCTTCCGTGTCGGCCATGCACATTCAGCAGCGGACTTACCGTAGTCGCCGAGACATGGAAAGAGCCAGCAAACGTCCTGTCCTGCTGGCCGAGTTCCCTGCAGACACGATCAAGAATGGAGACGAAGTCCCTCACCACCATGAAGAGCCTCAGAGGGTGTGCTTCCTCCTTCGCCGTGTTGCCATGGAAGTAGTCAGTTATCTCGTTCACTCTATCCAGAGCCTTCTTCTCCTCGCACCTCACCTGCTTGATCCCCTGCTCAGCTTCCTCGAGAAAACTACGCATCACGACGAAGAATTTCTCCCCCTTTGTGCATTGATTCTCGAGGCGGATGGCCGATTTTATTGTTCCAAGTCCGGTTTCGAGCTTGGATACGTAGCCATGCAGCACATCGAAGTCCATTGTCGCCGCTTTCTTGACGTTTCCTAGCTCGCTACTCAGCCCAGACACGACCTTCAGGCCATGGTTACGGAACTGTATATCTTTTGCCGTGTTCGTGGTGTGGTTTTCTGCAGCTCTGTCGGATTTCTCGTCTTCTAACCGGACGATTTCTTGCACGACAAAGTGTAACAGGGTGGTTTTGCCATCGGTGCCTTTGACGTCTGCTAGTTTAAGGAGGGTGTCGAGTTTGAAAGCTTTGGCCTCCCCCCGATTGGTACCTACATTCATTCTGTTCCCGGTTCTTAGCACCGCTTCAAGTAGTTTTAGGAACAATCTGCTGCCTTTTAAATCATCACAAGCTGTCTGAAAAAACAGATGAAGATGGTCAGCCACTAAAAGGTGCCATTGCAAGTTTCATGATAATGAAAAACAGATGACTCCAAATTTGAAGAAAATTTTGGCAATGCACCATTGAGAAACTGTTTAAATCTTAAATGAGTCAACTAGACTTCATTGCTTCTCAGAGCCACCATCATAGCATACCGGTAAGAGGAAAATAATATCATAGCATACCGGTAAGAGGAAACTAAGAGCTACTAACGAATCAAAACTCAAAAGTGCAATAGTATTGCCCAAGTCAATCACAGTATGGGTATAAGGAGTTAAAAGGGTTTAGCCGTTGAAGCTCTTTCTTTTAGTTCATATCAGATAATGAAATTACCGTTAAATAGCTTATAGTCGCACTTAAAGGCTGAGTATTCTACCATTGAGTTAGCAACCCATATAAAAAAGGATCATGAGCTGTCATCCACACATGAATACCCTTGTTTAAGAGAATCTTATTTGTGTAGAACTTCTAAAACACAGGATCTAAGAATCAACTGGAAAAGATGCAGCAACAGGAGTGCGCACTGTCAAGTCCTGTTACAGATCAATAGACACTCCTGGGGAGCTATCTCCTCTGCGAATGTAAGCCCAGGAAGACACAATCGTTGAATTAAAACCAGAGGCAAGACATATTGGTTTTAGACTTTTAGGTGGAATTAGTTCTTTTAAGAATAAGCTGGAATGACAATATTGAAAACTTGAGGTAACAAGCGAACAATGGTTCACTATTGGAATGCAAAATCAAACTGAATACCTCAAGTGTTTGAAAAGATTTTCTGAGGTAAATTATCTCATTCTCAAAGTTTGCTTGGTATAGCATAGCATCAACTCGTTTGAAGGCGAAAGGTATATCGAGAACTGCCTTAAGAAAGCGCTCCGCCGAACCAAGTTTTGATAATTCCCCGGTAAAGTTTCGCAGTTTATGTTCTTCCTCTTTTGTAGGAGCCATCTTTACTAAAGTCTCCAAAAGTTCTGCCCCCAAACATTCAGCATTACCTATTTAAAATTATAGTGGAAATAAAAATATTGTTAGTAGAGCTGAACAAAGAATGTTGAATTGTAATATGAAATGGATGATAGATGAGGCATGCCTCGATTTTTGTTTTTGTTTTTGCATTACTTTATTATCATGTATTAAATATGTATCCCTTACCCTTAAAGTCCTAAAATAAGATTTATTTACTTAAAAGAGTGGTGAGGGTACCATCGAAGAGTGAAATGCCCAAACAGGTTTATCTTTGTAGAAGATATTAAATGACCTACAGCAAAAAAAATGCTTTCCTGAAAAGTCAGCAGTTCTCATATTATTTCTGCTCTAATTGTTAATTGAAGATTTCATTTTTTTTTCTGTAGTAAGTTGACTATCGCGGAGATGTGAAAATAAATTACTGAGATCATACCTAAGGTGCACTGAAAACTGCTTCTAAAATTTAAAAAAACTAAGCTACGTCAGAAAGTTTGTCTTTTAACTAAATGTAATATAACCTTAAGATTCAACCTAGTTATTCTGTAATTCACTGTTAATTTCATGATGTTCACATTAAGTCATTGAACTGCTGAGAGCCAATTATGAATGGGAACTGAACTTTCTAACATTTGCATATCCTTACATGGCTGTGTCAGTAAAACAGAGTAATGTGGCACTTAAGAATAGTGGCTCACCATTTAGAAGTGCATCCTCGAGCTCCTCGAGCGTGACATTGAGCGCACGCAGCAGAATGGTAATGTTGTGTGCCTTGTTCGGGTCAAGGATCCTCTCCTCTTGCCTGAGCTGCTGCGCCATGCCGGCTTTCCTGGGTGGCGCGGCTGTCGCATTGTTCACGAAGAGCACCTCGATGGTGTCCTCATCCAGTCTGCAGTTACAGTAAACCCGTGTCAGATTCAGAGATCCAACAAACCAGCACGAAATCCTGCATCGGATTTGCCAATGTCATCTTATCCTTAACTGGAATGAGTTGGACTTGAGCCGGTCCCAGACCATGTCGCGGTCGCCGGAGCTCGCACGGACCTTGTCCCAGTGCAGTGGCTTCAGCTTCGGCCGGGTATCTTCGTCGTCGTCGCCGTCATGCGTCCGCGTCGGCATTGATGACACGGTGCTACCGTCGCCGAGATTGTCCTTGATCGTCGCTGTGACGACAGGCGCGGTGCGCACGGCGATGGTTGGTGGAGGAACCGGCGTGAGTAAGCGTCGCGCGGCTGAGAGCGGCGGCGGTGGAGGTCTTGGGACGACTGTGCTGTTGGATGTTTGGGTTTGCGGTGGTGGAGGGTTGGAGGGCATCATCATATCGGTCGCAGAGAAGCGGGTGCGCGGCGGCGTGCGGCGAGACCGTGGTGGTGCGGGGGGAGGAGCGGGAGGGGGCGCAGTTGTGAGGAAAGAAACGGTGGCGGGTGCGGCCGGCGTGGTCGGGAAGAAGTCGCTGGTGAGGCTGGGGAGGCTGCGGCGGGATGCCGTGGTGGTGCGTGGGCTGGACGCGCTCGCCTCGCTCCACGTCCCACCTCCGCCGGAGCCCGCGGAGGCGCTGGAGCGCTGGCCTGGCGTGTAGAAGGCGGCCGCTTCGTCGTCGGACGAGCCCCGGCGCAGCGGCGGGAGCGGGCGGAGCTCCGGGCTCGGGACGGTGTCGACGTCGCGGCAGATGCCCCGCCGCGCGCGCTGCTCGCTTCGGTAGCGGGAGACCGTCGAGGTGCCAGCGCCGGTGGGCGAGGCGGGGGCATGGCCAGCGGGGCGGTCGGGGACGGGCGGCTTGTGCTGCTGGGCCGGGTGGCGCGAGAGGCGGCCGGTGAGGAGGAACGCGGCGGCGAAGGCGAGCAGGGCGAGGAAGGCTGCCGCGGCGGCGGACGCGACGACAATGGCGGCCTTGGGGGTGCCTCCGCCGCCGCTGCGGACGCGCGGGGCGGGGCCTGTGGTGGAGGAGACGTCGGCGGAGACGGTGTTGGGCGGCGGCGGAGGCGGGGGGAGCAGCGCGGGCCCACCGTTGTCGGGCGGGGATGGCGTGGAGCTGAAGCCCGGCGGCGGGGTCCACTGAATGGGGAAGAGCGGCTCGTGAAGCAGCCGGCGGACGTCGTCACCGCCGGCGGCGACCGCAGGGGTCGGGAGGAGGAGGAGCGTGGCGAGAGTGAGGACTAGTGCTGTCAGTGCGAGAGGCATTATTTGGCGAGAACTCTGGAGAGCGATGAAGTTGAAATTCAGGAGAGTGGGAAGGGAAGCATGCATAGAGTCCGTAGGAGAGACCAAGGAAGGAAGGAATAATGAAGGAGTGAGGACTCAGGAAAGGAGGCCGACGTATCATCATATATCTGGCCGGGTTCCACATAAACGTCTGTCTCACGCCTAGCATATTTCCTCTTATATTGTTTGTAACAGACAACAACATTCTTTTATGGAGAATTCGACCGTTTACTTCGTAAGTTCAATCAGTAGTTCAGTACTCCTACAGAGATGTCATCATTAGGAAACACGGTAATGAAAATAACATGTCCCTCACAACGCTCATCGGTCGACGTCGGGGGACCCTAGCGCCGCCACCAACATCCTAGTCTCGGCTCCCTCCGTCGTCACTACCATCCGCATGAGTCTAGGTGGTGGTGGGCCTACTACCGAGAAGTCGACGAAAGGGATGACCCTAGTAGTCTCGGCTCCCTTAGTCACCACTACCATCGGCATGAGCCTCGGTGGTGGTAGACCTACTACCGAGAATGATGATACTTTGCTTCGTTAGTTCAATCATTGATGATTTTCACATTAATGCAGTCATAAAGTTGTTAGAGAATTTCTAAATCACCTTATGATACTTAAGGCTTTTACTATATGTTACGGAAATTCTCATTAAGACTAGAGACGAGAAGTTGCAACTAGAAGCTTCAACTCTTAGAGAGGTACAAGATGGTTGGGACCCAGTGTTAAGACGAAAACCTAAAATGGAGCCCAAGACTACGAGTGATTCCCTTTTTCTCAAAATTTCAAAACGACATTTTGAGTTTCCAAAAATTGAGAAAAAAAATCTTTGACGAAGATATTTTGTGGAGATACAATCAACCAAAATTTTCAAACCCAATTTCGTTGTATTTTGGGCTGCACAAAAAAAGGCAAATTGGTGGATTTGGGTGGTGAACAATATGTGATTTTTATACAGCCCAAAATACAACAAATTCGAAGGTAAATTTTGCACACTTATAGATTGCGACACTATCTACATCTGTGATTTTTTTTTCACGGTTTTTGGAAACTACAAAATTTCATTATTTATTTAAACGGCTCCATGTAGATCGGGTTCGGAAAATCCACTCTCATATTAAGATAAAATTGAATGACTTTGAATGATCTTGGTGCTAGTGTTTCAACCATACCAAAAGGTTTATGTGATAATATGCGTGAATTCAAACCTATAGATGATTGTTAGTTGAATTTACACATTGTTGATTCTACTATAAAGAAACTTCTGGAGAAGATCATGCGCTTATTGTTGCTAGCAGAATGATGTGCCTATGTATTTTCTTGTTATGGATGAATACAATGCTTCTTGTCCTATTATATTTGGTATACCTTTTTAAAACTATTGATACTATTATGGATATGAAAGAGAGAAACATAAAGTTTCAGTTTACTCTTTGAAAAGACATGGAACAATTACCAAGAAAAAGAATGCCTTTGAGTCCATTACAAGGGTTATCTATGATTTAGATGTTGGAGGTGACAAAACATGATTGTTGCATTGTGCCTAGCTGAAAGTCATTTAAAAACAAACGAGATATTCACTATCATTTATTTTAAGAATTCCTTTAGCAATAATATGCATAGAGCAAAGCCTAGTAAAAAACTGGAATTCATTTTTATTCCAAGAGCAAATGGTCAGCTAGATCACCAGAGAGGAGGGCCAGGCTGATTAGCATGTAGTAGTAACACTTAAACAAATTGTAGATATCAAAAACCTGATGCAGATCGAACAGAAAATCATGTTATAGTCGCATCTGAGTCAAAAACTCAAAATGAGTGATCCATTTCTATTTGCAAACGTGAAGGCAAATAAGCTGCACAAACACCAAAACGAAAGATGAGTAGACTCATAAGGTGATACATCTATGATACACACCATGTTAACTGATCAACTTTCTTCTTAATTATTCAAGACAAGGCCCAAAGGATTTGCCTAAAAAAACATCAATGATTCACAAGGCCACAACTTCTCTTTATGTCATAATTATAATTAATATCCTTTGAAGATTACACATGATACCTTGTTGCACTAATGATCAGAAACATTGATGATACTTGAGGCTACGAGCTGACCATGCGCCTGCAGGCAGTGGTTGGCGAGCCATGCAACATTTCTTCTAGCACAACACTCAAAATTGCTTGCAATGTCATCTTTATGGCATGTTTCTATTGCACAAATACATTGTAAGGGCCGGATGTATCATGTCCAGGGGGCACTGAGTCATATACTTTAAATATTGTGAATCCTAAACCTTTGAATCGTCAGTGTACCGACAAAATTGACTTCTGGCTAGAGAAGAAATCAAGCAGTCTGGAACTATTATTTACACAAAGTTTGTTATGGCATCGGATCACGTACTAGAAACGTCATGCTCAAGTGTAATGCTACGCCTTTTGAACATGAATTTCAGCTAATGAAGAAGTGAGATCTTCTCTCGATTGGGATCTCCGGCTTTGAAGTGTCGTCTGACCTCTGCCTGGGTTCCGTGATCCACTGGAAAACTGCATCTGGCCTAAGCTCCCAACTGAATAACTATGATATGCACCCAACGATTGCCTGGAAGACTCCATAAGCTGGATACTGCTGCCTCCTAATCCATGAGTCAGGCTGAATGGATGGGGTTCTGACCCAGCAACAGTAGGGCTCAATGGTGTCTTTGTTCTTGCATCTGTGCACAGAGGAAGGCAAAATGAGGAAAGAAAAAGTTTGGTATCTTTAAACTAAAGTAAAGAAAAGGTAGAGTGCAACAATCAAACAAAAAACTGCAAGATTGACTTTATGTCATAAAGCAAATACTCCCTCCATTACTAATTTTAAGGCGCACACGCTTTCCATTTGACCAAGTATTGGTATAAATAGATGAGGATTATTTGATAAATAATTTATACAGAAAGTATCTTTTCAAGACTAATCAACCAATACCGGCGCAACAATATTGGTGCACACGCTTTCCATTTGACCAAGAATTGGTATAAATAGATGAGGTTTATTTGATAAATAATTTCTATAGAAAGTATCTTTTCAATATCAATTTAAATATATTGCTGTTTAATTTTTCCGGTCAAAGTTCATCTTGAAAAGCGCGAGCGTCTTATAAATGGGAAAGGAGGGAGTATCTTCGTGTTCTCTAGTGACATTAGTGATTTGACAGAACAATGTTACAAAATTACAGTGCAGTGGAAGGAATGTTGACTTGTGGAGGTATCATACTTTCGTTACAAGAATTCAGTCAACAATAGCACAAGTCATATCGAACGAAGTACAATGAAAACAAAGGAGAACCAATATGTTGAAGCACGCAATATTTCTATGTCATGCTGCTGGACTTCTTAGAAACATTATTGGAAGGTTAAATAGTATATATTTCACCTTTTAAATTAAGGAAACACACAAATTATGGTCGGGAACACACAAAATCATGGGCGGGAAAACACATATCATGGGCTATGCGCTGCTGGTGTGCTAATGCTAGTGGGCTAGGCTGTCAATACATAGGTATAATTGCTTCTCCCCAAATTTCCTGGACGGGCCATACCTCTGCCCCTGAGTCCTAGTAGATAATATATAATGGACAACAGAAATGTGAGTAAAAAGGATTCTAGAATTGTAGTCTTTAGACCATACACACTTTTTAGACAAGAGGAAAAACCATGAGGCGACAGCTCAAATAAAAGAAAATGAACGCGTACCTGAATTAATATGTCTCCATAAATGAAATCTGAAAGGCGACCCCATAGCAAGCGCAGAAGTACCTCCACTGTTCGGCCTAAAAAGTGGCAAATAGGATTTGCGGAACGATCTTGGGATCGAATTGCTAACGCACAATATGGCACATATGACCAGCACAACTGAAATTACAAACAATACTATAATAATATTTGGGTTTATCTCCCGGTGTAGTATCATGTATCCTTGAATATCCATCCGTGTAGATACTGCCTGTCCAGCCTCTAGCAAAGCAACACCAAGAGTCCAAGTGATACTACCTGAGCCAACTACCACCTGGTTATCTTTGATCTGCAATCCCTCTCTCAGAAGTGATGTAATATAAGGAGCCCTGAAGCAATACTGCTCTATGAAAGGCTGTGGTGGAACGCTGCTCTTTGCAACATTCCATGGTTTTTCACAAAATTCCTGCCCTCTTTTCAGAACATCAACGAGAGTAGCGTCAGGAGTCAAATTGAAAAATTTGAAAACCACATAGAAGCCAGACATGGCGTAGAACTGCCCATGTGGTTGGGGAAGGGTACTAGTAAGAGCACAAGGTTGAAGGTTACAATCAACTCCAGAAGATGCATTGGACCACTCTGAAAGATTGACTGTTACTTTTGCAAGAGCACTACATTCGTCCCACTGAGGCACCCCAACCAGTTCAACTGCTGTTCCCTGCTTCTCATTTCCTGTTGTCTTCCCTGAAACACTGGGACTCCCATCTTGTTTGATTGGATGGCAGTAGGAACAAACATAATCTTCCCTGTATCCAGTTTGTAGACAAGGATGTTTGACCTGCACTTTGCCATTACCAGCTATTCCACCCATCATCTTCACCAGATGTGCCACAGATTTGTCAAATGCGTCATTCAATCCATAACCGGAAAGAGAATAAGCACTAAGTTGATGATTGACAGAACCAATCCTCAGATGAATGCTTGTGTCATCCTGAACAGGCTTCTCAGTCTCAAATGTCACCTGTAATGATGATCCGCCTAAATCAAGTGACCCATAAGTCATTTCAGAAGATGAGGTGCCAAGCATGTTCAGGTGGTGGTTAAGAGCTATCCATCCATAATAAGCTTCATCCATGCCACTGATGATCTTAACCCTATCTCTAGTACAATAAAATGATGAATTCTTCAGAACATCCCACGCCTTATCCAGAAGCCACTCCGAATCTGCACTTGGTAGCTTGCGGACACCAGCTGTGGCATATAGAAAAACAGGTGTGTGCTTGTGTGCACGTCTAGGGATCTGCTGCTCAGCCATTTGAAGGAGAGGCTCTATCGCCCTCTTCATTCCAATTTCATTGTGAACAAGCTTGCTCAATCCAGGTTCAGTTTCCATTCGTTGATAGGCACGTCCAGTTAATTTACCCATTTTTTTCTTAGGAGCATTCCCTATAGGTTTCAAAGAAATAGGAAGCGCATTCCCATCACTATGATTAATGGACCACTCGTACACATAAACTCTTGTACCAGTGCTGCCACAATCAAGAATCACATAGTATTCAGAGCTACCTTCTGAGAGAAAGACATGGAAATATCGCAAGGAAGCGTATACAGAGCACACCAATAGGAACAGAGCAATAGCGCAACCAACTGTTCTCATGCATTTCTTACGATTTGTTGGTGATGATGGAGGTGTTCTCTCTTTTGAAAAGCTTGCTACAGGACCTTCTCTTTGAAGTGTACGGACAGGTTTTGCACGCCCTGAGCTCAGATCACCACCAATGCTAGAGCCCCTCTCTAAAGCATCAATTCTAGAGAAGGTCGGCAAATCTTGAAGAGAAGAAGAAAGCCGCATAGCTGCTTCTTTTGTAGTCGAGCTGGAAATTATTTAAAGCTTTCACTGGCAAGGAGCAGGAAGGAGCGATGTCGGCAGGCAGAAGAATAAGTAGGCTGTAGATAGCACATTTTAGCCACAAGATAATTTCGTTCAACAGCACATTCACCCAGCCTGTGCCTGCAACAAATTTCTCATTGTTAGAATTGTACTAACATTACAACATCCGACGGATAAAATTAAAATTTGAAGGACACCAGCACGCTGGACATTTAGAATTTTGTAACCAGCATGCTCATACTCTAATCTTTACGGTGCAAAAAGAAAGACTTGCGGCTAAGATAAATACGACAGCCTGATTGTATATACATATACTCTGGAGCACCTTGGATCAATATCACTATTCGGGAAACCGCGCCACCAATGTCTCCGAACAACTCCCTGTGAACTATCATTCGCGACATACTACACCACGATGAACAGAAGCGCATCCAAGGCCTGGAATTTTCATCGACCCCCACAATGAGCAATCCATCCCAATCAATGTCAAACTCAACACGGTGCATGGGGGCTCAGGCGAGCCTCCAATTCGTTCGATAACAGACCTCTACAAGCAGCATTAGCTCAGGGGATCTCCTACTTGTACAGTGCTACGTGACGAGTCCAACTGAGAATCTGAGATCGATCGGTCTTGGAGAAGAAGGATCTGATTGGACTAAGAATTTTCCCGAAGCAAAACGGAAGGCGATCCAATGGAAAAAAAGACAGGCTTTGCTTACCAGCGGCGGCAGGAATCGCGTCCGGACGGATCTTATTCACTCCACGCCAGTCCAGCGCCGGCCGCAGAAGGGGATTGGACTGGGGACGGCGAATTTGGGGATCGGGGCGGGTGAGGGACCGGGGAGAGCGACGGACGGCGGTAAGATCTATGGTGGGAGCAGCGACTCGCGGCCGGATCGGGCGCGGCGGGGAGAAGGGAGATCCAGGGAGGAGTCCTCCGGCGATGAGCGGGCGGGCTAGCTGCGGCAGCCGGTATAGCGGGGCGGCAGCAGCGGAGAGCGGCGCTGCACGCGAGGCGGGACCGGGGCGGGGAGGTCGAGCCGAAGCGAGGCGGCGGAGGGAGAGTGGCAGCGTGCGGTGCGGTGGGCGGTGGCCGCGTGCGCGACGGCGCTGCGTCGGGGCGGAGTGTAGCAGAGGAAATGGGAAGGAAACCCGACGAGACGAGACGACCTGTCCCGTGTGCTCGGTATCGTAGGATGATCGACGATGTAGCGGATGAACGGACGAGGGGAGCTCAGTCAGCCGAGCCAATAACGCTAATTTTTTTTAAATAATACTTTTTTTATTGAAATTTCGAGAAATATTGCGCAGATTTAGGAATTTTTAAAAATAATACGGCCTCGGCTTGGAGGAGGCCGACTGGGGCTCGTCGGCCCAGAGCTGGCCGACCAGGGGGGGAGAGAGGATCACGGGCCGTCCGAGTGCCTGATCGGCACCGAGCGGCCAGGCTTCGGCCACGTCACGGCCGAAAGGCCCGTCGGCATGCAGGCCTCGGCTTTCTCTGGGCCGACAGGGACTAATCGACCTGCTCTGGGCCGACCAGGTTCAGGCCAGATCCGTGCAGGCGCGGATGCGGCCGACGAGGCCTGGTCGGCCTCCTCCGGGTCGACGAGCCCCAGTCGGCCTCCTCCTGGCACCTAAATTCAAAAAAAAAAGTAAAATAGGGCACCACATTTTTACGCGCCGGAGGGGGAACAACACCACCTTCTACACGGGGCGCCTAGCGTCAACATGTGATACCCAAGCCACCGCCACTGTCGATCATGCATAAGCCAGGCATCGGCCAGCAACATTTGAGTCCTTGGCCTGCTCGCCAATCCAAGGACTCCTACCATCCAGGGCCGCCGCCCACAACGTCCCAGCTCCACGCACCGCTGAAAAATCGAAACAAGAGCAAGGGCTCCACCACCAAATCAATCAGCGGTAGCCCCCACGGCAACTGACGACAACATACCTTGCAAAGAGACGGTAAAGTTCGAGGGTCGAGGCTCTTGTCCTTTCAGAACAAGGCGGCCGGAACCACACCTAGAGGCTTCCACGCAACTCACGGGAACATAGCACCACAATGCCGGCAGCACAAGATCAAAACTCCACACGCAAGCGCTCATGGCGGCCCCCTTTACCAGGCTCGAGTCGTCACGCTTCTTTTGCAGCTTTGGGCACCGCCATCACCACTAAGCCACGCCACCTCGCCTGCTCCGCGCAGCCGCACGCCGCCGATGCAGACGGCATGTCGCCTCACCTCCGCACGAAGGGAGCCCGAGGGGTGGCGCCCTCCTTGCTCGTCTCCTTATCGGCCGGGGGCGGCCGCCGCCGCATACACAGGGATTGTAGAGTTTGTTTTATGTCCCTTGTGAGAGAAAAGAAGAAGAGCGCACCCATCCGGTGCGTCCTCGTTTGCAAAGCCATTTCACTTCACAACCAGACATAACGAACGCCACGTCAGCCAATTAACGAGTGAGTCTCCAGTCTCCACGGAACAGAACAGAGAAGGAGAGCAACATGCTCTGCGCTCCGCCGCAAATGCTGCGTCCGTCTCCACGGCCGCGCCTGGCACCTCCGCCGCCGCGATGCTCCGGCAGCAGCGCCACGCCGCCGTCGCCCTCCTCGGCCGGGAGCATCCGCCGCATGGTGCTGCAGCCCGAGGGCCGCGCGAAGCTGGACCCGCGCTCCGACCGCGACTTCTACGCCTTCCCGCGCCTGGTCAAGCACGTGGACGACGGCTTCCTCGCGGCGCTCACCGACCTCTACCGGGAGCGGCTGCGGCCGGAGTCGGAGGTGCTGGACCTCATGAGCTCCTGGGTGAGCCACCTGCCGCCCGAGGTGCGGTTCCGGCGCGTTGTCGGCCACGGGCTCAACGCGCAGGAGCTCGCCAAGAACCCGCGCCTGGACTACTTCTTCGTCAGCGACCTCAACCGGGAGCAGCGGCTCGAGCTGGAGTCCGCCTCATTCGACGCCGTCATCTGCACCGTCAGCGTGCAGTACCTGCAGTCGCCTGAAAAAGTACCCACTGCGTTCTTATCTTCTTCTTCTTCGTCGTCTCTCCACCACACGTACCTAGAGCTGATATGATTTGGCCATGCATGGTTTCTTCCCTGTGCAATTGCAAGGTTTTCGCGGAGATCTACCGCGTGCTGAAGCCAGGGGGAGTGTGCATCGTGAGCTTCAGCAACCGGATGTTCTACGAGAAGGCGATCGGCGCGTGGCGGGAGGGGTCGGCCTACAGCCGCGTCCAGCTCGTTACGCAGTACTTCCAGTGCGTCGAAGGGTTCACGCAGCCGGAGGTGGTCAGGAGGCTGCCACCCTCGGACGCCGCCGGCGGGAAGTCCGGCTCCTCGCCGCTGGAGGCCCTGATGAGGCTGTTCGGGCAGGCGAACTCGGACCCGTTTTACGCGGTCATCTCCTACAGAAACTTCAAGCCATTGTAAGCAATTCGGTTCCTGGTGTAGATGCGTAGTACTGGTGCCGAGGGCAGAAAATATACCCCCAGTGATTGTCGATGATTTCTTAATATCACACACAACTGAATTTTTGCAAGTTCCAGTCAATCCGTTCCACAGTCTGATCATGCGCCAAGATCCTTTGTTGTTGCCGTACGGAGAAGATAGGAGATAGAGAAGAGGGAGAGACATCACTCAAATTCCAGTCAATGTATTTCACAGTATGATCCTGCGTATCTAAATCTTTAACTTTGGTGATGCTACTTTGGGTTCCCATCAGAAATTTGCATTCCCATCAGCGGTTTTGCTGGACATCTCCTACGGGCTGCTCAAATCCGGACCGATTTGGTCCGGATTTTGTCCGTTTGAGCAGCCGTCCGCGGCCGTGTCCGCGTGGACTGGAGCCATGCGCCCTACGGGGCTGCTCAAATTGTGAGAGTTTTGAAAGTGCACATATAGGCAAATACGAAAATGCACTGGAAATACCAAAAAACCAAAATTGGCACATGCAAAAGGAGGCCACGGTTCAGGCCATGCCGGCCACGATCAGGCCATGCCGGCCACGGGGTGATGGACTAGTCTAGATGTACAAAATAGGATGCCGGCCACTGGTTCAGGCCATGTCGGACACGATCAGGCCATGCCGATCAGCCCTCGGCCTCCATGTACCGCTGCTGCTTCTTCTCGTAGTAGGCCCTCTTCCTTGGGGTGAAGCAGGTCAGGTCCATGGCCATGATCTGCGCCTCTTGGGCGGCCAGAGCGAGCTCGACCTCCCTCCTCTTGTTCTCGGCCTCCATGGCCCTTGTCGAGGCTTTCAAGGCCCTGGTCTTTGCATTCTCCTCCTCTATCTCGAGCTTCTTCGTTTGGACGAGGAAGAAGTTCTTCGTCACCTCCTCTCGCTCCCGGCGCTTCTTCTCGTCCTTCTTCTCGGTCTCCTTGTCCTTCTGTGTGATGAAGCCTTGGAGGGTCTCCTGCAGCGCGATCGTCGTGGCGTCCCGCTTCAGGTCGAGTTTGGAGTTGACCCGTCCCCTTGGCCTTTCGCTTTCCAGACCATCGGCGGAACCCGTGGCCATTGGCGGCACCCCTCCGGGCACGGCCACTCCTTTCTTGAGGGCGCTATGAAGCTCCTTCCATTTCTGGTTGTCCTTGAGCTTCCGGTAGCAATGGGCGAAGTTGAATGACTTGCCCCCATGCTCGGCCTTGTAGACCTCCAACGCTTGGAACGCCTACACAAACGGCCATTGGAGGACATGGAACGCCAACACAAACAGCAAATGGACAAGGAAAGGAAGGGCCACTCACCAAGTTGGCGATGCCGATGCCACTTTGCGGCCGGGCCGCGGCGTGCTCGAAGGAGCCGGTGAACTTGCTGCACTCCTACGAGATGAGCCCGAACCTCTTTTGGATGGAGAGCTCGGTCCGTGTGGTGACCATGGAGTACGGCTGGAGGAGGGCCCGTTCATGGTAGTTCCTGAACATCCTCGCCCAGTACGCGCTGCCCTTCATCTCGGCCCCGATAATGGTGTTATGTCCCACCTCCATCCATCTGTCGCAGAGACACTCATCCTCCTTCTCGGTGAAGCCGGCGCCCCACTTGACGCTCCTCCTCGCCGCCTTGGCCTGCTGGGTGAGCTCGTCCATGAACAACGGCATGTCGGCGATGTGGTGTTCGTCCGCTCCGTCCTCCTCCAGCTCGTCCCGGCTGAAAGAACATTTCTTAATCCCTAGTGTTTTGAGTGTTAGTTAACAATACCAATGATGTACTAATCCTAATTGCTAAGTATTTCAGTTTGTGTGAGTTGCATATCACTTATCCCAAAGCCAAAATGTAGAGAAAAAGAGTTGCTGGAATTCTTTCCAGAATCGGATTATTGGAACCGGAAATTTCCAGGATCGGAAATTTCGGGTCTCCTATACCTAACAGAAAAATGGCTAAGGAAAAATCAGAAAGTGGTTCTGACTTCAATCGGAAATTCAGCTCGGAAATTTCACTGACTCGGAATTTCCGAGTCACCCTCAGAAAATTGGCTAAGTCAAGTTCAGAAAGTGGTTCTGACTTCAACCGGAAATTCAGCTCGGAAATTTCACTGACTCGGAATTTCCGAGTCACCCTCAGAAATTTGGCTAAGTCAAGATCAGAAAGTGGTTCTGACTTCAACCGGAAATTCAGCTCGGAAATTTCATTGTCACCCTCAGAAATTTGGCTAAGTCAAGATGTCAAAGTGGTTCTGATCTCAACCGGAAACTCAACTCGGATATTTCTCAGACTCGGATATTCCGGGTGACCGGAATTTCCGTGTGTCACTTAGACTGGAATTTCCGGGTCCCCGAGGCTGCCAACGGCCAGATTTTGGGAGGGGGTATAAATACCCCCTCACTCACTCAAGAACAACTGGCTCTCAGATTTTCTCTCTCCTACCATTCTTGAAAGCTCAAATCAACAAGATCTCCCAATCCCTCCACCCAAATTCGTTGATCTTTGGAGGATTGGAGGAGAAGGCCCGGATCTACATCTTCACCGAAGGAATTTGCATTTCCTCCCCATTCACTTGGGGATTTCGTGGCTAGGGTTTCCGGTGGGAAAACCTAGTTCACCATTGTTGTAATCTTGGTGTTGCCTTGACCTTTTGTGGTCCTTGACCTTTTGTGGTCATCTTGAGAGCCCCCAATTAAGTTGTGGGTGCGTGCCTCAAGCGTTTGTAAGGGATTCGATCTCCGCCCTAAAAGGGGATCAATAGTGGAAGGTGGACTCGCAACCTTTGTGGTTGAGTTCATCGGAGAAGAAGGTGAGCCTTTGTGGCGTTGCGGCTAACCTGTTGTGGTAGCGCACACCTCTCCAAACGAGACGTACACCCTTGGGTGGAACTCGGGATTACATCTTCGTCTCCGCGTGCTTCGCTCGGTTCCCCTTATCTTTGCTCCCTTACTTGCTTGTCTTGTTAGCTTGTTTATCTTGTTGTTGCTTAGATTGTCATTTAGGTAAATTCACCGTAGTTGCATATCTAGAGAATTTACCTTTGTGTTGAGCCTAAATTTAAAAAGACCTAAAATTTGTAATAGCACCTATTCACCCCCCCCCCCCCCCTCTAGGTGCCGGATTCCCGTTCAATTGGTATCAGAGCCAGGTTCACTTTTAAGGGCTTAACCGCCTAAGTGCAACGATGACGGAATCCGATGCCGAGAGGGCCGCCCGTGAAAAATTAGAGGCGGAGAAGGAGGCGTTAGCCAAAGGGGCAACCATGGCCGATCTTATTGATATGAGATCGTCCTTGGAGGCCCAACTCCTCAAGATGAATGAGATGCTCATGGCACTCTTGAAGTCTAAGGAGCCCGAGGCTACTTCTCCCTCTCCTCCTCCTAAGGAGCATGCTGAGAACTCTAAGGAGTCATCTTCGGATGGGTCCAAAGATGTTACTTCAAGTGTTCCCCTCGGGAAGGCGGAAAAGGATGAATCACCTAGCTCCTCTAACACCCTCAAAGGAGAGGAATTTCATAATGTCAACCATAATTACTCTCCTAACCCTCCTATCCCTCACCCTCATGTAAACTTTAGAAGTGATCCTCCTAAGCTTAAACCTACTCATTTCTCTCAATGGCAATTTCTAATGAAGTCTCATCTATGTAGTGCCTCCATTGAGCTATGGCGCATCATTGAAGAAGGATACAAGCCCCATGATCCAACCAACTTGACAAGAAGAGAGTTGGTTGATAGCCAACTCAACGCTACCGCTCTTCATCAACTCCAAATGGCCATTGGAGAGAAGGACATGGCGCTCATTCAACAATTCTCCACCGCCAAAGAAGTTTGGAATGCTCTTTCCGACATCTTCGTCGGGAATGAGAGCATGAAGAAGAACCGGTATGTTGCCTTATGCAATGAGGTGGAAGGGTTCTATAAGTTGGATGGAGAAAGCCACGAGGACATGTACCGGAGGTTGGTGTTGGTTGCCAACTCCTTCAAGAACCTCGGGGCGGTCTCCTTTGAGGAAACGGATTTGAAGACACTCCAAGGGAGACATGACTTCGCAAAGATGACATCCAATGAAGTCATGCAAGAGATGACCGCATACAAGGTGGCCTCTAAGATTGCACAAGATGCAAGAGCTAGAGCCATAGGGATGCACAAGCATGCCTCAATTGCATTGAAGGCCACCGTTGAAGAAGAGGATGAAGAGGAGTATGATGATCAAGTCGAGCTATCTAGTGAGACCCTCTCAAGTACTCTTACTCAACACATGGGTCTTGCGGCAAGAACGTTTTGGAAGAACCCCGGAAGGGCCAAAGCGAGGATTGACAAGAAGTTTCCATCAAATGGAGGAAAGCCATTCAACAAGGTGAGGCTTTGCTATAATTGTGATGACAAAAGCCACTTTGTTGCAGATTGCCCATGGGAGAGAAGAGAGGATCATGGTGGGAGGCTCGTGGCCAAGACGAAGGGCAAGGGGCCCATGCCCATGAAGAAGCCATACTTCAAGAAGAACCAAAAGATTGTCTTGGTAACTCAAGAGCAATATCCCACCGATGATGAAGATACTGACAAGGAGGATACTCCAACGCAAGTGGCCGCACTAGCCATTTATTCCACACCTCCGTCACTCTTCTCCTCACCAAACGAGAGCCCCATCATCAAGAACCCAAGATGTCTCATGGCAAAGACATCCGAGGTAAAATTGTCCCCCACCTCCATATCCCATGACATTGATGATGGTATGAGCCTAGAAGTCAAGGAAGAAATTATTGCGTTTGATAAATTCATGACTAACTTGCAAGGAGAAGGAAAGAAACACTTTGGATCAATTATGAGTCGTATAGGTGAGCTTGAGGATGAGCTTGAATTAAAAGGTGAGATTGAGAGAGAGGATGCACACGCTAAGGTGTCCCTCCAATCCTCTCTCGAAGATGAACAAGAAGCTCATGCTCTCCTCAAGGAGCAACTTGCTAAGATCACTAAGGATCGTGATCTCTACTTTGCTAAATGTAAAATTGTGCAAAATGAAAAGTCCGAGCTTGTAGTTGCTCATGCTAGACTTTGCGAAGACCTCGAGTCACTTGAAAATACTCACAAGGTATTGACAAGTGATCACGAACGTCTCCTCAAGTCTCGTGATCAACTTCAAACTCGGATATCTATTCTTGAGCAACCTAGTACTTCTACTCCTTTGAATACTAATGCAAATGTTGTCAAGGATAAAGCTAGGATCTTGTTTGTTCCCTCGAAGGCAACCGAGCCCAAGACCTCCCTTGATAAAGGCAAGGGGACACTCACTTCTCCTCTTCATGAGCGAGTGCCGCACAAGGGTAAGGAAGGTCTAGGTTATGTCGCCAAGGAGAAGAAGAAGATGATCAAGAAGAAGACCAAACCCGCACAAGCCAAGAAAGATGATATCGCAAGTGGAAATGCCACAAGGGGCACTCCCACTCGTGATGACTTTGCGGGCATATCTAACCCCAACTATGCTTTATATGTTGATTATTATGGAGATGTCTATGCTGGATACATTGGTCCTTTTGATGGTTACATTGAGTATGCTATTTGGGTTCCAAAGACCCTTGTTGCTAACCAAAAGGCACCCATTGCAAAATGGGTACCTAAACCAAAGAATTGATTGTGTGTAGGGCCTTGCTTCCGGAGGATCGAAATGGATAATTGATAGTGAGTGCACTAGTCATATGACCGGAAGCAAGGAGATTGTAACGGAGTTGAAGCCCAATGATGATCAAATGACCGTTACATATGGTGACAATTCAAAGTCTAAGGTAATAGGGCTCGGCAAGGTGGTAGTGGCACCGGACATCACACTTGTGAATGTCTTGCTTGTCGAGTCCCTAGGTTTCAACTTGATCTCCGTCCATTCCTTAACTTGTTTGGGTTATACCGTTGTCTTCGAAAAGGAGATGGTTATCCTCATGCGGAGCAAGTCTCTCAATGTGTCTTTCGTTGGGTACATTGAGAATGGGATCTATGTGGTTGACTTCTCTGAAGGAGATATGCCCTAGAGGCAAATAAATAAGTAATATTTATTGCATTATCTCATAAGTTTATAATAGGTTTATGTACTATGCTATAACTGTATTAATCGGAATTATTAATACACGTGTGATACATAGACAACCAGGTCCCTAGCAAGCCTCTATATGAGCTAGTCCATTGGGCAACAGTTGATCGAGATTCCCGATCAAGGACAATGACGTCGGTTGACAATGGGGTCATCTTGTTAGTTGAATAAGGTGGTGGACATACGCAAAGTATTGCAATAAGATCGTATTACGATGTTTGTCATTTGCAATAGATAAGAGTATGATAGCTTATTCCTTAGACCGTGAGACCGTACTTATTGTTGCTTCGTAGGAGTGCTTTGAGAGCATCAAACGTTGTGTCTTATATAGCATGACAATAACGGTGTCCATCTTGGGTATTCCGAAAGAGCATCGAGACGTAAGGATCAAGAGCGGGATTTGTTCATTCTTGTAATGGAAAGATACTCTGGGCCCACTCGGTGATATTGCATCTATATAGCTGCGCAGCTTGTGACTAGGTCATGGAGATGGTAATATCACAGACAAGTTAATAACCTTCGTCGGTAACGAGATACAGCAAAGACATCGGTGTGTCTACGATCATATCTCGGACAAGGTAGTATCGCAGAGACAAAGGGAATGAATATCATATTTATGGTTCAACGACGATATTCGTGGAATGCACAGGGGTCGTCATATATTTCCAGGTATCCCTGACGATCATTGGTGAGCGGAGTGTCTCGACCATGTCTGGAGTGTTCCCGAACCGTATCGTAACAAACTTAAGGTCTTAGCGACGCTAGGAGATAGGTTCTGGAATTTTATAGGTTTTTATTGGAGAGAAAGAAATGATCCGGAAAGAGTTCCGGTGGTCCGGAAGGAGTTCCGGGGAGCTATGGAATGGTTCCGGAAATGTCCGAAAGTTGTTCGGGTGGTTCCGAAATAGTTTCGGAGTCATGGGATATTAAATTATATATAAATATATTAATTATGAATTAATGGGATTTTTATATTAATTTAATATTAATTAAATAAAGGAAAAAGGGGGCTCCCACCTAAATGGGCCCTAAGAGGGCCCAAGAGGGGGAAACCGCATCCTACAAGGAAAGGGGGAAGGCTTGGGCCTCCTAGTCCTAGTTGGACTAGGAGTGGGACAAGCCCAAGGGGGGTTCGGCCGAACCCCCCCTCCCCTCTCCTCCTTTAGTCCCACATGGGGGAGCCAAAGGGGTTGGCACACCCCTTCCCCCTTTATATAGTAAGGCATATTAATTGATTTAATACATAGGAAATTCAATTAATTCCCAATTTCTCTCTCGATCTCATGGTTCCCAAGTCGGAGCCGCGCCGAGCTGAGGAAGGGGGTCTCTCTCCACCTAAGCCATACCGCAGAGCGCCGTTGCTCTGCGGGATTCCAGATAAGATCTACTCCTGCGATTTCAGCTGGATCTGAATGACCGGGAGTTGTCGCTAGGCTCCGTATGTTTGCGAGTGCTCGGAGGCTACTCTTTTGAGGAGCTTGGGCGACGTCGTCTCGCCCCCTACAGCCGCCGCGCCACCCCCCTCTGCTGCCGGCGCGCCAGCCCCGGTGCTGGCGCTCTGCCTTCTTCCGCCCGACGCCCGTCGACGCAGATCATCGTCGACACCCCAGCGTCATCGACTCCGACATCGCGGCAAGTTCTCCGCGACCTCGAGGTCGGCTACGTACGACTTCATAGTCAACGCTTGTGCGGGAGCGTAATCCCCGCTATCGGTCTACATGGAGGTAATGTAACCCGTTCCGCCACCATTATCACATGTACTAGATAGATAGATCCTGGCTAGTTAGGGTTTCGTACGCTAGAAAATTATTGTTTTCTGCACCGTAACCCCTTCAGTGGTATCAGAGCCGATCTATGCGTAGTACTGCTGGTACGGTTAGAACTAATGTTGTATGAGGGCGTCTTTCTTATATTTGCTACCCTCTAGCGTGCACTTGCGATGCCTTCGGTATTGAGTTGATGAAGCGGCCCAGACCGACTTTACGCGTACGCTTACGCGAGACTGGTTCCACTACTGACATACGGCTTGCACCGTATCTGTTGCTGGCGGGTGTCTGTTTCTCTCTCTCTAGTCGGCAAAGCATTTTCAATGGAGGGCCCGAAAGGGATGCTTAAACATGCAATTATACGATTGACGTTGTGGTACAAAGTTCGTAGGTAGGGAAGCGATTCTCTTACGAATAAGCCTATTTGCCACGTAAAACTTGCAAAACTAAATAAAACTAGAGGCGTCTAACTTTGTTTTGCAGAGACGTTTTTTCATGTGACATGGTTACGGTAAGTCTTGATATTACTCGTACTGTCGGAGACAATGGAGGGCTCTGTAGACTCGGAGTCATGCCGGGGCGCCGGGGGCCAGGCACATGGCGCCATGAAGGTCCAGGCGCATCGACCATGTCGCATCGCACTTCATTGCATCATGATTGTGTGTTGTTGTGTGTGCATCCTATTGATTGCTTATATGCTAGATTTACAACGGTAGCGTCATAAATAGGATGATCCCTAACAAATACCAAAATTGTGTTCTCCCTCGTTGCGCACCACCAAGAAAGTTCTACGTTATGAGGCAGGCCGTGATGATCGGGTGTCACACATCTCGTCGTTCGCATACAGTGGGTGTAAGCCATGTTGCACACGCAGGTCTTCGAGGTTTGATTGGCGAGCCTAGCATACTCAGAGGTATGGCCTCGGAACACGGGAAGATCGAAAGATCGAGCACGAGTCATAGAGTTGTTATGATCGACATTTTATGTCCACTTTTGAAGCTGTGCTGCCGGCCGTGATGATCGGGGGTAGCATGGTGGATGAGGGTCGTGTCATCGCCATTATTATTTTATGGATAATAATCTTGGTGAGGTGTGTTTTTGATAATGAGATTATAGAACTAAAACTCACCTACATATTATAAACTTAACCTTACCTCTTTTGCGATCACATCTGTAGACCACGCAACTGTACTTCGGTTACTTCCTCAAGAGCCCGGATGCTACATTAGAAGCCGACGGGTCCAACTTCATCAGATGGTACAGGGGTTTTAGAAACATTCTCGAACACAACAACATTCTATATGTTCTCGATGAACCGATAGGAGAAGGACCAGGAGATTCTGCAAGCGAGGAGGAGGAAGATGATTTCCGTAGGCGTCGAGACATATTCATTGAAGTGGAGATCACCATGACCGTATGCTTGGCACCCGAGTTGAAAGAGATGTTTCGACGCAAGGAGCCAAGCGTCATGATGGATGCGATAAAGACGCACTTCGGGGATGAATTAAAACGTGAGCAGTTCAGACAGCTTAGAATGTTCCAGACCGTTCACATGGAGGAGCATACCTGTCTGAAGACACATTTGAAGAGATTGTATGACATCTACTTCCAGCTGACGATGGTCTTCGATTACTGGATGGCAGATTCTTGTGCCATTCGAACTGTCCTGATATCTCTACCTCCTAGCTATGAGAAGCATGTTCGCAAGTACATTTTGAAAGCTGATGATATGAACTTCTACGTGTTCGTACGCGAGTTCCAGTCTCTGAAGGTTGATTCCATCGAAGGAGAGATCTTCGATGCTACAGGTATATATATTTGATATATGCAGAATTATGAATTCGCCCATGGTATATGATGAAATGTTTGATAATTGCTCTGTTTGTGAAACAGGTCCTGATTATCACATATATGCGGCGCAGTTTGATATGACCTGGCGCTGAAGCTGGTAGTCAAGGAGTTGATGGCCTTTTGGTGTTCACGTCCTCAAGTTATCATAGTTATCATTAATAGTTTTTTATACGATCTTTTGTAATAGTGAGCGAGTGTGTGTGTCTTGATTGTTGCAAGACAAAGTTATTCATGTAATAAGACAAGATCAGTTGTTTTATGTTATGGAACAAGTCAGTTGTTTTATCTTATGAATAAAGTTTTCACATCTCAGTTACATTGATTGTATGATAAGTATTCATAATTGTAGATATGATAAAATATCTTGTCCCATGAACAAATGTTCTATTGCTAGAATAAACGCCGTCGAGTTTAGTCATAAAAGCAATGAAAGAAGTAATGGATGTCTTTGGTCCATTTAAGTATTTCGAGTGCCGAGTTGATTAAGTTTGAAATCAAGTATTGAAGTTGCAATACTGGCGGAAATTAATTGAGTGTCATTTTAAAATGATTAATTAATGGTGTTTATTGTTTGATCCGAATTCCTCCATGATTTTGGCAAGTAGGAGTATTTGCCCGATAAATTGTGGAGTCTGAGATTAATTTGATAATATATCAAATGGGGTTTTTCAGAAGAAAGATTAGTGAACATTATATTCACAAAATTCGATCAAAGGACAGTATTTTTGAATTATGTTTTCAACACGAGAGACTTGTGGAAATTTGCTTCACAAAATTATAATGTCATATATAGTGATATGTGGGGAATTATAATCATGCTCTATTTTAAATAAAGTGTGGCCTGTCAGAATCAGTCTTAAAATCTCCTAATACGTTCGAAACATTATAGTCGATGTCCACTTTAGAAAATAGATATTTTTCTCAACGAGAGTTCGTAGGATCGACAGTAGTGTCGACATGTATATGATTATGCGATAATTCGGAATATACATGAGTGGTTCTTTGTAGATTGCTCGCATTCGATGAGAGTGTATTCCAAAACCAAATAGAAACAAAGTTCAGTTTGTTGTCTATGTAATTCCGAGAAAAGATGACTTTTCGAATTATGGTTTATGGATTGAAATTAGAAGTTTGGAATAAAGTGTCAGACTTATGTTGGAAGGTGTTCCAAAGAGTATATGTCTGCTAATGAAAGTTTAGTGATTAAAGAGTGAGGGAGACTAGAAAATTGTTTTCTGCTTGCAATCCTCTTCATAAAGATCATAATATTTTCATGAAAGAAACTTCTAAATAAGGTGCTGTTATATTTAATATTGCTGTCGGGTCACAACACTGTATTAAGTATTTCAGATCTTGTTGACAGATCAAGGTGCACTTTATGAATACAAAGAAAGTTGAGAAAGTATCGGAATACGAACAAAGGCTTTTTGAGTCTGGAAATCCAAATTTACATTTTAAAGGATTAAGAGAGTAATTGTTGCTGCAATTCTTATTAGAGGAATAAGATTGTTTAATCGTCATATAAGGTGTTATATGATAAATGTGACTATAAGAAAGACGCGGTAGCATGTCTTGTCAAGAAATGTGTCTTGGACAAGATCAAATTTGTTGACTACATTTGTGTAGACATGCTTGAAGTCTGAGGGATTTGTATTAATGTAATACTGTAGTTTGTATTAAATTCGAATTGATAGTAGATCAATGATTTTGGTTTAACCAAGATGTCGATTTAAGTGGGAGTCATAGTTAGTTCACTCAGGAGAAATATGTGAAGAACATATTTTTAGTGGGAGCTTAGGAACTCAAATATGTGGATAACATGTTTTTGAGTGGGAGCTCGTGTTATCAAATATGTGGAGACATAATTTGAGTGGGAGTCGAATTCACCTTGTGTAGTTAACACATTGTGAAACTGTACCAATAGAATAGGATGAAGTTGTGAAACTATTTGAAAGTCAGTGTCTATTTTGAAATAGAACGGGAATCTTAAATAGTTAGTCGAGTTGCTTTGGATTATATCCGAGGAGTCAGAATAGAATCAAAAGGATGGTCCTTTGGAATCCAATTGATCATTAAGAGTAATGACGCATTAAAGTAATGGTTGTATGACATGTGGGTCTATTATGTAATATTAGACATCATACAGAAACCTTATTATCTGCTCGATGATATATAACCGATGTTCTTGGAATAAGAACAGTTATTTTGGAATTTACTGGAAGTAGATATGCGTTAGTTAAGAGATTGACATTTGAATGTCAAGTTTTCTACATTGGTGTGAAAGTTTGTAGATATCGCGAGTGTGTAATTGTTACAAGGGGCTCTGTATGGTTCAGTGTGTTTTTCAGGGCAGTTATCTGGTTAGTATAATCAGAGTAAGCGCTGGGAAGCAGAAGTCTCACTTAGTTACGGTATTTGCATATATGTTGTTAGACAACGTGATGATATCAAACAAGTTGATACCAGTGAATCGCAAAAGCGTGTACAATCATGGATTGTGCAGTAACACTTTTCCACAAGCAAGCATTATCAAATGATTCTTATTTGATAAGGGATTCTGATAAAGTAAAATGCAGCTAGTTTATTTGTACTCTAGTGCAAGTGGGAGACTGAAGGAGATATGCCCTAGAGGCAAATAAATAAGTAATATTTATTGCATTATCTCATAAGTTTATAATAGGTTTATGTATTATGCTATAACTGTATTAATCGGAATTATTAATACACGTGTGATACATAGACAACCAGGTCCCTAGCAAGCCTCTATATGAGCTAGTCCATTGGGCAACAGTTGATCGAGATTCCCGATCAAGGACAATGACGTCGGTTGACAATGGGGTCATCTTGTTAGTTGAATAAGGTGGTGGACATACGCAAAGTATTGCAATAAGATCGTATTACGATGTTTGTCATTTGCAATAGATAAGAGTATGATAGCTTATTCCTTAGACCGTGAGACCGTACTTATTGTTGCTTCGTAGGAGTGCTTTGAGAGCATCAAACGTTGTGTCTTATATAGCATGACAATAACGGTGTCCATCTTGGGTATTCCGAAAGAGCATCGAGACGTAAGGATCAAGAGCGGGATTTGTTAATTCTTGTAATGGAAAGATACTCTGGGCCCACTCGGTGATATTGCATCTATATAGCTGCGCAGCTTGTGACTAGGTCATGGAGATGGTAATATCACAGACGAGTTAATAACCTTCGTCGGTAACGAGATACAGCAAAGACATCGGTGTGTCTACGATCATATCTCGGACAAGGTAGTATCGCAGAGACAAAGGGAATGAATATCATATTTATGGTTCAACGACGATATTCGTGGAATGCACAGGGGTCGTCATATATTTCCAGGTATCCCTGACGATCATTGGTGAGCGGAGTGTCTCGACCATGTCTGGAGTGTTCCCGAACCGTAGCGTAACAAACTTAAGGTCTTAACGACGCTAGGAGATAGGTTCTGGAATTTTATAGGTTTTTATTGGAGAGAAAGAAATGATCCGGAAAGAGTTCCGGTGGTCCGGAAGGAGTTCCGGGGAGCTATGGAATGGTTCCGGGAATGTCCGAAAGTTGTTCGGGTGGTTCCGAAATAGTTTCGGAGTCATGGGATATTAAATTATATATAAATATATTAATTATGAATTAATGGGATTTTTATATTAATTTAATATTAATTAAATAAAGGAAAAAGGGGGCTCCCACCTAAATGGACCCTAAGAGGGCCCAAGAGGGGGAAACCGCATCCTACAAGGAAAGGGGGAAGGCTTGGGCCTCCTAGTCCTAGTTGGACTAGGAGTGGGACAAGCCCAAGGGGGGTTCGGCCGAACCCCCCCCTCCCCTCTCCTCCTTTAGTCCCACATGGGGGAGCCAAAGGGGTTGGCACACCCCTTCCCCCTTTATATAGCAAGGCATATTAATTGATTTAATACATAGGAAATTCAATTAATTCCCAATTTCTCTCTCGATCTCGTGGTTCCCAAGTCGGAGCCGCGCCGAGCTGAGGAAGGGGGTCTCTCTCCACTTAAGCCATACCGCAGAGCGCCGTTGCTCTGCGGGATTCCAGATAAGATCTACTCCTGCGATTTCAGCTGGATCTGAATGACCGGGAGTTGTCGCTAGGCTCCGTATGTTTGCGAGTGCTCGGAGGCTACTCTTTTGAGGAGCTTGGGCGACGTCGTCTCGCCCCCTACAGCCGCCGCGCCACCCCCCTCTGCTGCCGGCGCGCCAGCCCCGGTGCTGGCGCTCTGCCTTCTTCCGCCCCACGCCCGTCGACGCAGATCATCGTCGACACCCCAGCGTCATCGACTCCGACATCGCGGCAAGTTCTCCGCGACCTCGAGGTCGGCTACGTACGACTTCATCGTCAACGCTTGTGCGGGAGCGTAATCCCCGCTATCGGTCTACATGGAGGTAATGTAACCCGTTCCGCCACCGTTATCACATGTACTAGATAGATAGATCCTGGCTAGTTAGGGTTTCGTACGCTAGAAAATTATTGTTTTCTACACCGTAACCCCTTCATTCTCCGGAGTCACCACTTCCCATACAATGTGCCTATTCGCAAAGACGGACTTGGGTTGGCTATGGCATCGCCAACTAGCCCATGTCAACATGAGGACATTGCAAAGTCTCCACAAGGGTGGCCATATCCTAGGACTAAAAGACCATGTTTCTTTCTCGAAGGATCGAATGTGTAGGGCTTGTGTTGAAGGAAAAATGCATGACATTCACCATCCAAGCAAGACCATCATTTCCTCAAAAAGGGTTTGGAGCTTCTCCATGTTGACCTCTTTGGTCCCATTCCGGAAGCTAGTCTTGGTGGCAATAAATATTGCTTGGTGATTGTTGATGACTATTCAAGATACACATGGGTTTTCTTCTTCAAGTCGAAGATGGAGACTCAACAAACTATCATCGACTTCTCCAATGAAGCTCAACGTCAACACAATGTCCCTATCTTGGTGATAAGAAGTGACAACATGTCTGAGTTCAAGAACTACACCTTAAACGAGTTCCTTAGTGAAGAAGGGATTCGTCATCAATATTCCGCTGCTTATACTCCCCAACAAAATGGTGTAGCCGAAAGGAAGAATCGCACTCTTATTGAGATGGCAAGGCCAATGGTTGCCGAGTTCAAGTCCCCCCACAACTTTTGGGCCGAAGCCGTCAACACCGCTTGCCATTCATCCAACCGACTCTTCTTCCGCAAAGGACTCATGAAGACCCCCTATGAAGTGCTTACCGGGAACAAGCCCAATATCTCTTACTTCCGAGTTTTTGGTTATAAGTGTTTTTATCTCATCAAAGGTGTTCGTTTAGGCAAGTTTGAATCTAAGTCTCTTCAAGGGACATTTGTAGGCTACAGGTCCGAATCCCACACTTATAGAGTCTATGATAAGGCCTCGCGCATAATCATAGAAACTTGTAGTGTGGTGTTCGAGGAGAATGACGGCTCCCTTGTGGAGCAAAGTGGTGTTTCCGTTGTAGGTGATGATCAACCTCAAGATGCTATCCGAAGGATGGGGTTGGGAGTCCACCGCCCCGTTGAACTCTATTATGAGGTTGCTCAACAAGGATCAAGTTCTTCACAAGTGGTGGCCACCCCAACACAAGAAACACCCATCGACAACACCGTTCCCAATACGCCTAGCCAAGAAGAAGCACAAGATTCTCCAGCTGCTCCTGGAATTTCCGGAGGGCCAGAAAATCCGGTTCAAACTGGAGTCGGAAATTCCGGTGGTTCGGAATTTCCGGTCCATGAACCCGGAATATCCGGTCCTGCTGACATTCCCGGTGGCAGCTCGCAGCAAGGCCAAGATCAACCCTCTCCTTCACCGATGGACATCACTCCAATGGTTGATCAAGGCCATCAAATCTGTCAAGGCGGAGACATGAATGATCAAGATGATCAAGCGATTACTCCCACCACTCGGAGGTAAATCGAGATCCGCCGTTTGAATAGGGTTGGCACCTCACAAGAATTAAGAGCTCTATCTCTTGACAATGTGCTTGGTGATGTGAGAAGCAAGGTCTCTACCCGAAGACAACTTGCAAGCTTTAGTGAACATCAAGCTCACATCTCCATGGTGGAACCCAAGAAGGTCTTTGAAGCTCTTGAAGATAAAGATTGGCTTGATGCTATGCATGAAGAGCTCAACAACTTCGAGCGCAACAAGGTGTGGAAGTTGGTGGAAAGACCCAAAGATTGCCGCAATGTTATCGGCACCAAGTGGATTTTCAAGAACAAGCAAGATGAACATGGCATGGTGGTGAGGAACAAGGCAAGATTGGTGGCTCAAGGTTACTCCCAAATTGAAGGCATTGACTTTGGAGAAACCTATGCGCCCGTGGCTCGACTTGAGTCAATTCATATTCTTCTTGCTTATGCCTCTCATCATAACTTTAAGTTGCAACAAATGGATGTCAAATCCGCTTTTCTAAATGGTCCACTAAATGAACTTTTTTATGTTAAGCAACCACCGGGGTTTGAAGACCTCAAGTATCCGAACCATGTCTATAAGTTGGATAAGGCACTCTATGGCCTTAAACAAGCCCCACGAGCGTGGTACGAGCATCTTAGAGAACTACTTGTAGACCGTGGATTCCAAGTTGGGGAAATCGACCCCACACTTTTCACTAAGAAAGTTAATGGAGAGCTTTTCATTTGTCAATTATATGTGGATGACATTATATTTGGATCGACTAACAAAGCATTTAACGAAGAATTCTCTAAGCTTATGACTGACAGGTTTGAGATGTCTATGATGGGTGAGATGAAGTTCTTCCTCGGATTTGAGATCAAACAATTGAGGGAAGGAACGTTCATCAACCAAGCAAAGTACATTCAAGACATGCTCAAGAAGTACGATTTGCTTGAGCTCAAGGGTGCCTCTAACTTAATGCAAACCAAATGCCACCTTGAGCTCAACCCTAAGGGTAAGGATGTGGATCAAAAGGTATACCGCTCCATGATTGGATCTCTCCTCTACCTTTGTGCATCTAGACCGGATATAGTGCTAGCCGTAGGAGTGTGTGCAAGATATCAGGCGGCTCCTAAAGAAAGCCATGATATGGCCGTCAAGAGGATCTTTAGATATTTGGCTTATACCCCAACCTTTGGATTGTGGTACCCCAAGGATGCAAATTTCTCACTATGTGGATACACGGATACCGATTGGGCAGGAGATCATGATGATAGGAAGTCAACCTCCGGCGCTTGTCAATTTATTGGGAGGTCCTTGGTAAGTTGGTCTTCTAAGAAGCAAAATTGTATATCTCTCTCCACCGCCGAAGCCGAGTATGTTGCCGCCGCAAGTTGTTGCACTCAGTTGCTATAGATGAGGCAAACTTTAAAGGAGTACGGAGTCGATTGCGACAAAGTGCCTCTTCTATGTGACAACGAAAGTGTCATCAAGATTGCTTACAACCCGGTGCAACATTCAAGATGAAGGTGATATGCCCTAGAGGCAAATAAATAAGTAGTATTTATTGCATTATCTCATAAGTTTATAATAGGTTTGTGTATTATGCTATAACTGTATTAATCGGAATTATTAATACACGTGTGATACATAGACAACCAGGTCCCTAGCAAGCCTCTATATGAGCTAGTCCGTTGGGCAACAGTTGATCGAGATTCCCGATCAAGGACAATGACGTCGGTTGACAATGGGGTCATCTTGTTAGTTGAATAAGGTGATGGACATACGCAAAGTATTGCAATAAGATCGTATTACGATGTTTGTCATTTGCAATAGATAAGAATATGATAGCTTATTCCTTAGACCGTGAGACCGTACTTATTAATGCTTCGTAGGGGTACTTTGAGAGCATCAAACGTTGTGTCTTATATAGCATGACTATAACGGTGTCCATCTTGGGTATTCCGAAAGAGCATCGAGACGTAAGGATCAAGAGCGGGATTTGTTCATTCTTGTAATGGAAAGATACTCTGGGCCCACTCGGTGATATTGCATCTATATATAGTTGCGCAGCTTATGACTAGGTCATGGAGATGTAATATCGCAGACGAGTTAATAACCTTCGTCGGTAACGAGATACAACAAAGACATCGGTGTGTCTACGATCATATCTCAGACAAGGTAGTATCGCAGAGACAAAGGGAATGAATGCCATATTTATGGTTCAACGACGATATTCGTGGAATGCACAGGGGTCGTCATATATTTCCAGGTATCCCTGACGATCATTGGTGAGCGGAGTGTCTCGACCATGTCTGGAGTGTTCTCGAACCGTAGCGTAACAAACTTAAGGTCTTAGCGACGCTAGGAGATAGGTTCTGGAATTTTATAGGAATTTGTTGGAGAGAGAGAAATGATCCGGAAAGAGTTACGGTGGTCCGGAAGGAGTTCCGGGGAGGTATGGAATGGTTCCGAGAATGTCCGAAAGTTGTTCGGGTGGTTCCGAAATAGTTTCGGAGTCATGGGATATTGAATTATATATAAATATATTAATTATGAATTAATGGGATTTTTATATTAATTTAATATTAATTAAATAAAGGAAAAAGGGGGCTCCTACCTAGATGGGCCCTAAGAGGGCCCAAGAGGGGGAGCCGCACCCACAAGGAAGGGAGGCTTGGGCCTCCTAGTCCGAGTTGGACTAGGAGTAGGAGAAGCCCAAGGGGGGTTCGGCCGAACCCCCCCTCCCCTCTCCTCCTTTAGTCCCACATGGGGGAGCCAAGGGGTTTGCACACCCCCTTCCCCCTTTATATACCAAGGCATATTAATTGATTTAATTCATTGGAAAATACAATTAATTCCCGATTTCTCTCTCGATCTCGTGGTTCCCAAGTTGGAGCCGCGCCGAGCTGAGAAAAGGGGGTCTCTCTCCACCTAAGCTATACCGCAGAGCGCCGTTGCTCTGCGGGATTCCAGATAAGATCTACCCCTGCGATTTCAGCTGGATCTGAATGACTGGGGGTTGTCGCTAAGCTCCGTATGTTTGTGAGTGCTCGGAGGCAACTCCTTTTGAGTAGCCTGGGCGACGTCGTCTCGCCCCTGCAGCCGCCGCGCCCCCCTCCCCTCTGCCGCCGGCGCACCACCCCTGGTGCTGGCGCTCTGCCTTCTTCCGCCCGACACCCGTCGACGCAGATCATCGTCAACACCCCGGCGTCATCGACTTCGACATCGCGGCAAGTTCTTCGCGACCTCGAGGTCGGCTACGTACGACTTCATCGTCAACGCTTGTGCGGGAGCGTAATCCCCGCTATCGGTCTACATGGAGGTAATGTAACCCGTTCCGCCACCGTTATCGCATGTACTAGATAGATAGATCCTGGCTAGTTAGGGTTTCGTTCGCTAGAAAAATTATTGTTTTCTGCACCGTAACCCCTTCAGTGGTATCAGAGCCGATCTATGCGTAGTATTGCTGGTACGGTTAGAACTCATGTTGAATGAGGGCGTCTTTCTTATATTTGCTACCCTCTAGCGTGCACTTGCGATGCCTTCGGTATTGAGTTGATGAAGCGGCCCGGACCGACTTTACGCGTACGCTTACGCGAGACTGGTTCCACTACTGACATACGGCTTGCACCGTATCTGTGGCTGGCGGGTGTCTGTTTCTCTCTCTCTAGTCGGCAAAGCATTTTCAATGGAGGGCCCGAAAGGGATGCTTAAACATGCAATTATACGATCGACGTTGTGGTACAAAGTTCGTAGGTAGGGAAGCGATTCTCTTACGAATAAGCCTATTTGCCACGTAAAACTTGCAAAACTAAATAAAGCTAGAGGCGTCTAACTTTGTTTTGAAGAGGCGTTATTTCATGTGACATGGTTACGGTAAGTTTAGATAATACTCGTACTGTCGGAGGCAAAGGAGGGCTCTGTAGACTCGGAGCCATGCCGGGGCGCCAGGGGCCAGGCACATGGCGCCATGAAGGTCCAGGCGCATCGACCATGTCACATCGCACTTCATTGCATCATTATTGTGTGATGTTGTGTGTACATCCAATTGATTGCTTATATGCTAGATATAGAACGGTAGCATCATAAATAGGATGATCCCTAACAAATACCAAAATTGTGTTCTCCCTCGTTGCGCACCACCAAGAAAGTTCTACGTTATGAGGCAGGCCGTGATGATCGGGTGTCACGCATCTCGTCGTTCGCATACAGTGGGTGTAAGCCATGTTGCACGCGCAGGGTCTTCGAGGTTTGATTGGCGAGCCTAGCATACTCAGAGGTATGGCTTCGGAACACGGGAAGATCGAAAGATCGAGCACGAGTCACAGAGTTGTTATGATCGACATTTTATGTCCACCTTTGAAGCTATGCTGCCGGCCGTGATGATCAGGGGTAGTGTGGTGGATGAGGGTCGTGTAATCGCCATTAGTATTTTTAGGGATAATAATCTTGGTGTGGTGTGTTTTTGATAATGAGATTATAGAACTATAACTCACCTATATATTATAAACTTATCTTACCTCTTTTGCGATCACATCTGGAGACTACGGAACTACACTTCGGTTGCTTCCTCAAGAGCTCGGATTCTACCTTGGAAGCCGACGGGTCCAACTTCATCAGATGGTACAAGGGTTTTCTAAAACATTCTCCAAACACAACAAACATCCTATATGTCCTAGAACATTAGTTAGAAGTTAGACCAGATGATTCTGATAGCAAGGAGGAAGATGATGAGTTCCGTAAGCATCATGACATGTTCATGGAAGTGACGATCGTCATGAGCGTATGCCTAGCACCTGAGTTGAAAGTTGTTTCAACACATGTGAAAGAACATTTCTTAATCCCTAGTGTTTTGTGTGTTAGTTAACAATACCAATGATATACTAATCCTATTGCTAAGTATTTCAGTTTGGGTGAAACTCATATCACAAATCTTAAAGCCAAACTGTAGAGAAAAAGAGTTTCTGGAATTCTTCAGGGACTCGGATATTCCGGTTCACCAACCGGATATTCCGAGTCGACCCCAGAAATTTGGCTAAGTCAAGTTCAGAAGTACCACTGACTTCAATCGGAAAATCAGTCCGGAAATTTCAAGGACCCGGATATTCCGGTTCACCAACCGGATATTCCGAAGCAACCTCAGGAAAATTGGCTAAGTCAAGATTCAGAAGTGGCACTGACTTCAATCGGAAAATCAGCCCGGAAATTTCAAGGACCCGGATATTCCGGTTCACCAACCGGATATTCCGAGTCAACCTCAGGAAAATTGGGTAAGTCAAGATTCAGAAGTGGCACTGACTCCAACCGGAAATTCAGCTCGGAAATTTCAAGGACTCGGATATTCCGAGTCAACCAAAGAAAATCGGCTAAGTCAAGTTCAGAATTGGTTCTGATCTCAACCGGAAATTCAGCTCGGATATTTTCAAAGGCCCGGATATTCCGGGGCACCGGAATTTCCGGTGCAACTTATACCGGAATTTCTGGGTGACCAAGACAGCCAACGGCCAGATTTTGAGGGGGAGTATAAATACCCCCTCACTCACTCAAGAACATTTGAGCTCTCAGACTTTCTCTCTCCTACTATTCTTGAAAGCTCAATTCATCAAGATCTCCCAATCCCCCCACCCAAATTCATAGATCTTTGGAGGATTGGAGGAGAAGGCCCAGATCTACATCGTCACCGAAGGGATCTTCATTTCTCCCCCATTCATTTGGGGATTTCGTGGCTAGGGTTTCCGGTGGGAAAACCTAGTTCACCATTGTTGTACTCTTGGTGTTACCTTGACCTTTTGTGGTCCTTGACCTGTTGTGGTCCTTGACCTGTTGTGGTCCTTCTTGGGAGCCCCCAATTCAGTTGTGGGTGTGTGCCTCAAGCGTTTGTAAGGGATTCGATCTCCGCCCTAAAAGGGGATCAATAGTGGAAGGTGGACTCGAAACCTTTGTGGTTGAGTTCATCGGAGAAGAAGGTGAGCCTTTGTGGCGTTGCGGCTAACCTGTTGTGGTAGCGCACACCTCTCCAAACGAGACGTACACCCTTGGGTGGAACTCGGGAATACATCTTCGTCTCCGCGTGCTTCACTTGGTTCCCTTTACCCTTTACCCTTTACTCCCTTACTTGCTTCTTGTTATTGCTTAGTTTCTCATTTAGGTAAATTCACCGTAGTTGCATATCTAGAGAATTTACCTTTGAGTTGAGCCTAAATTTGAAAAGACCTAAAATTTGTAATAGCACCTATTCACCCCCCCCCCTCTAGGTGCCGGATTCCCGTTCAATTGGTATCAGAGCCTTGTTCACTTTTAAGGGCTTAACCGCCTAAGTGCAACGATGACGGAATCCGATGCCGAGAGGGCCGCCCGTGAAAAATTAGAGGCGGAGAAGGAGGCGTTAGCCAAAGGGGCAACCATGGCCGATCTTATTGATATGAGATCGTCCTTGGAGGCCCAACTCCTCAAGATGAATGAGATGCTCATGGCACTCTTGAAGTCTAAGGAGCCCGAGGCTACTTCTCGCTCTCCTCCTCCTAAGGAACATGCGGGGAACTCTAAGGAGTCATCTTCGGATGGGTACAAAGATGTTACCTCAAGTGTTCCCGGGATGGCGGAAAAGGATGAACAACTAGCTCCTCTAACACCCCCAAAGGAGAGGAATTTCATAATGTCAACCATAATTACTCTCCTAACCCTCCTATCCCTCACCCTCATGTAAACTTTAGAAGTGACCCTCCTAAGCTTAAACCTACTAATTTCTCTCAATGGGTGTTTCTAATGAAGTCTCATCTATGTAGTGCCTCCATTGAGCTTTGGCGCATCATTGAAGAAGGATACAAGCCCCATGATCCAACCAACTTGACAAGAAGAGAGGTGGTTGATAGCCAACTCAACGCCACCGCTCTTCATCAACTCCAAATGGCCGTTGGAGAGAAGGACATGGCGCTCATTCAAAAATTCTCCACCGCCAAGGAAGTTTGGAATGCTCTTTCCGACATCTTCGTTGGGAATGAGAGTATGAAGAAGAACCGGTATGATGCCTTATGCAATGAGGTGGAAGGGTTCTACAAGTTGGATGGAGAAAGCCACGAGGACATGTACCGGAGGTTGGTGTTGGTCGCCAACTCCTTCAAGAACCTCGGGGCGGAGTACATCAATGATGCTTGGATCAAGAGGAAGTTCGTGACCGCTCTCATGCCCTTTGAGGACACGGATTTGAAGACACTCCAAGGGAGACATGACTTTGCAAAGATGACATCCAATGAAGTTATGCAAGAGATGACCGCATACAAGGTGGCCTCCAAGATTGCACAAGATGTAAGAGCTAGAGCCATAGGGATGCACAAGCATGCCTCAATTGCTTTGAAGGCCACCGTTGAAGAGGAGGATGAAGAGGAGTGTGATGATCAAGTCGAGCTATCTAGTGAAGCTCTCTCAAGCACTCTCACTCAACACATGGGTCTTGCGGCAAGAACCTTTTGGAAGAACCCCGGAAGGGCCAAAGCAAGGATTGACAAGAAGTTTCCCTCCAACGGAGGAAAGCCATTCAACAAAGTGAGACTTTGCTATAACTGCGATGACAAGAGCCACTTTGTTGCCGATTGCCCATGGGAGAGAAGAGAGGATCATGGTGGGAGGATCGTGGCCAAGACGAAGGGCAAGGGGCCCATGCCCATGAAGAAGCCTTTCTTCATGAAGAACCAAAAGATTGTCTTGGTGACTCAAGAGCAATATCCCACCGATGATGAAGATAGTGACAAGGAGGATACTCCAACGCAAGTGGCCGCACTAGCCATGTCTTCCACAACTCCATCTCTCTTCTCCTCGCCAAACTAGAGCGTCATCGTCAAGAATGGAAGATGTCTTATGGCTAAGACATCCGAGGTACAACTATCCCCCAACTCCATATCACATGACATTGATGATGCTATGAGTCTAGAAGTCAAGGAAGAAATCATTGTTTTTGATAAATTCATGACTAACTTGCAAGGAGAAGGAAAGAAACACTTTGGCTCAATCATGAGTCGTATAGGTGAGCTTGAGGATGAGCTTGAACTAAAAGGTGAGATTGAGAGAGAGGATGCACACGCTAAGGTGTCTCTCCAATACTCTCTCGAAGATGAACAAGAAGCTCATGCTCTCCTCAAGGAGCAACTTGCTAAGATCACTAAGGATCGTGATCTCTACTTTACTAAATGTAAAATTGTGCAAAAAGAAAAGTCCGAGATTGTAGTTGCTCATGCTAGACTTTGCGAAGACTTCGAGTCACTTGACAATGCTCACAAAGTGTTGACAAGTGATCACGAATGTCTTCTCAAGTCTCGTGATCAGCTCCAAACTCGGATATCTAATCTTGAGAAACCTAGCACCTCTACTCCTTTGAATGCTAATGCAAATGTTGTGAAGGGTATTGCTAGGGTTTTGTTTGTTCCTTCTATGGCAACCAAGCCCAAGACATCTCTTGATAAAGGTAAGGGGACACTCACTACTCCTCTTCATGAGCGAGTACCCCACAAAGGTAAGGAGGGTCTAGGCTATGTTGCTAAGGAGAAGAAGGAGATCAAGAAGAAGACCAAGTCCGCACAAGCCAAGAAGGTTGACATTGCGAGTGGAAATGCCACAAGGGGAACTCCCACTCGTAATGACTTTGCGGGCATAACTAACCCCAACTATGCTTTATATGTTGATTATTATGGGGATGTCTATGCTAGATACATTGGTCCTTTTGATGGTTATATTGAATATGCTATTTGGGTTCCAAAGACCCTTGTTGCTAACCAAAAGGCACCCATTGCAAAATGGGTACCTAAATCCAAGAATTGACTGTGTGTAGGGCCTTGCTTCCGGAGGATCGAAATGGATAATTGATAGTGGGTGCACTAGACATATGACCGGAAGCAAGGATATTGTAACGGAGTTGAAGCCCAATGATGATCAAATGACCGTTACATATGGTGATAATTCTAAGTCTAAGGTAATAGGGCTCGGCAAGGTGGTAGTGGCACCGGACATCACACTTGTGAATGTCTTGCTTGTCGAGTCCCTAGGTTTCAACTTGATCTCCGTCCATTCCTTAACTTGTTTGGGCTATACCGTTGTCTTTGAAAAGGAAATGGTCATTCTCTTGCGGAGCAAGTCTCTCAGTGTGTCTTTCGTTGGGTACATTGAGAATGGGCTCTACGTGGTTGACTTCTCCGGAGTCACCACTTCCCACACAATGTGCCTATTCGCAAAGGCGGACTTGGGTTGGCTATGGCATCGCCGACTAGCCCATGTCAACATGAGGACTTTGCAAAGTCTCCAAAAGGGTGGCCATATCCTAGGACTAAAAGACCATGTTTCTTTCTCGAAGGATCGAATGTGTAGGGCGTGTGTTGAAGGAAAAATGCATGACATCTACCATCCAAGCAAGACCATCATTTCGTCAAAGAGGGTTTTGGAGCTTCTCCATGTTGACCTCTTTGGTCCCATCCCGGAAGCTAGTCTTGGTGGCAAGAAATATTGCTTGGTGATTGTTGATGATTATTCAAGATACACATGGGTTTCTTCTTCAGTACGAAGATGGAGACTCAACAAACTATCATCGACTTCTCCAATGAAGCTTAACGTCAACACAATGTCCCTATCTTGGTGATACGAAGTGACAATGGGTCCGAGTTCAAGAACTACACCTTAAACGAGTTCCTTAGTGAAGAAGGGATTCGTCATCAATATTCCGCTGCTTATACTCCTCAACAAAATGGTGTAGCCGAAAGGAAGAACCGCACACTTATTGAGATGGCAAGGTCGATGATGGCCGAGTTCAAGTCCCCTCACAACTTTTGGGCCGAAGCCGTCAACACCGCTTGCCATTCATCCAACCGGCTCTTCTTTCGCAAAGGACTCATGAAGACACCTTATGAAGTGCTTACCGGGAACAAGCCCAATATCTCCTACTTCCGAGTATTTGGTTGTAAGTGTTTTTATCTCATCAAAGGTGTTCGTTTGGGCAAGTTTGATTCTAAGTCTCTTGAAGGGACATTTGTGGGCTACGGATCCGAATCCCACACTTATAGAGTCTATGATAAGGCCTCGCGCATAATCATAGAAACTTGTAGTGTGGTATTCGAGGAGAATGACGGCTCCCTCGTGGAGCAAAGTGGTGTTTCCGGTGTAGGTGATGATGAACCTCAAGATGCTATCCGAAGAATGGGGTTGGGAGTCCACCGCCCCGTTGAACTCTATTATGAGGTTGATCAACAAGGACCAAGTTCTTCACAAGTGGTGACCACCCCAACACAAGGAACACCCATCGACAACACCGTGCCCAATGCTCCCTGCCAAGAAGAAGAACAAGACTCTACAGCTGCTCCTGGAATTTCCAGAGGACCGGAATATCCGGGTCAAGATGGACTCGGAAATTCCGGTGGTCCGGAATTTCCGGTTCCTGAACCCGGAATATCCGGTCCTGCTGACATTCCCGGTGGCAGTTCGCAAGGCCAAGATCAACCCTCTCCCTCACCAATGGACACCACTCCAATGGTTGATCAAGGCCATCAAATCAGTCAAGGCGGAGACATGAATGATCAAGATGATCAAGCGATTCCTCCCACCACTCGGAGGGAAATCGAGATCCGCCGCTTGAATAGGGTTGGCACCTCACAAGAATTAAGAGCTCTATCTCTTTACAAGGTGCTTGGTGATGTGAGAAGCAAGGTCTCTACCCGAAGACAACTCGCAAGCTTTAGTGAACATCAAGCTCACATCTCCATGGTGGAACCCAAGAAGGTCTTTGAAGCTCTTGAAGATAAAGATTGGCTTGATGCCATGCATGAAGAGCTCAACAACTTCGAGCGCAACAAAGTGTGGAAGTTGGTGGAAAGACCCAAAGATTGCCGCAATGTTATCGGCACCAAGTGGATATTCAAGAACAAGCAAGATGAACATGGCATGGTGATAAGGAACAAGGCAAGATTGGTGGCTCAAGGTTACTCACAAATTGAAGGCATTGACTTTGGAGAAACCTACGCGCCCGTGGCTCGACTTGAGTCAATCCGTATTCTTCTTGCCTATGCCTCTCACCATAACTTTAAGTTGCAACAAATGGATGTTAAATCCGCTTTTCTAAATGGTCCACTAAATGAACTTGTTTATGTTAAGCAACCACCGGGGTTCGAGGACCTCAAGTATCCGAACCATGTCTACAAGTTGGATAAGGCACTCTATGGCCTTAAACAAGCCCCACGAGCGTGGTACGAGCACCTTAGAGAACTACTTGTAGACCGTGGATTCCAAGTTGGGGAAATCGACCCCACACTTTTCACTAAGAATGTTAATGGGGAGCTTTTCATTTGTCAATTATATGTGGATGACATTATATTTGGATCGACTAACAAAGCATTTAACGAAGAATTCTCTAAGCTTATGACTGACAGGTTTGAGATGTCTATGATGGGTGAGATGAAGTTCTTCCTCGGATTTGAGATCAAACAATTGAGGGAAGGAACGTTCATCAACCAAGCAAAGTACATTCAAGACATGCTCAAGAAGTACGAGTTGCTTGATCTCAAGGGTGCCTCTACTCCAATGCAAACCAAATGCCACCTTGAGCTCAACCCGAAGGGTAAGGATGTGGATCAAAAGGTATACCGCTCCATGATTGGATCTCTCCTCTACCTTTGTGCATCTAGACCGGATATAGTGCTAGCCGTAGGAGTGTGTGCAAGATATCAGGCGTCTCCTAAAGAAAGCCATGATGTGGCGGTCAAGAGAATCTTTTGATATTTGGCTTATACCCCAACTTATGGATTGTGGTATCCCAAGGATGCAAATTTCTCATTATGTGGATTCACGGATTCCGATTGGGCGGGAGATCATGATGATAGGAAGTCAACCTCCGGTGCTTGTCAATTTATTGGGAGGTCCTTGGTGAGTTGGTCTTCTAAGAAGCAAAATTGCATATCTCTCTCCACCGCCGAAGTCGAATATGTTGCAGCCGCTAATTGTTGCACTCAGTTGCTATGGATGAGGCAAACTTTAAAGGAGTACGGTGTCAATTGTGACAAAGTGCCTCTTCTATGTGACAACGAAAGTGCCATCAAGATTTCCTACAACCCGTTGCAACATTCAAGAACCAAGCATATTGAGATCCGCCATCATTTCATAAGAGATCATGTGGCCCGTGGAGACATTGACTTATCTTATGTGGGCACAAGGGATCAATTGGCGGATATCTTCACGAAGCCCCTTGAGGAAGGAAGGTTTTGCTTTTTGAGGAAGGAAGGTTTTGCTTTTTGAGGAATGAGCTTAATATCATTGATTCGAGGTCCTTGGCTTGATCACTTGCACACTCACCTAGGGCGTAATTGCATCTTATCTAGTTTAGATGTAGGAATGGAAATAGGGGGAGTGCGGTCCTAATACATTGGACCATCCCTCCCCCCATTATGCCGATAGCAAGCGTTCTTTTATCTCTATATTCATTCTTGTGACTAATGAGCTAAAACGACGAGTATTGGTTATGTACCCAAGATACATCTTCGCGGTAACATGCCATACACGCCTACATGGTGGCCTCGGCCACCGATCTCTTCTCCTTGAAGAGTTGATGTTATTTGGAGCTTTATGTTGCTATTTTCCCTCCTTTTCATGCATGTGAGAAACCTACTCAACTTGGCTCTTTTGATTCGATTTGGTTGTTGTGAGTTGAGTATGGTGTACCAATATCAGTTTGGAAATCTATCCCAAGCCTACTTTCCCCTGAAAACATTTCTCTCTATTGCACACAAGTCATCCTTTTGAAAACTGGGGTTCTGGTTCAGCAGGTCGGAATATCCGGTTCATTTTGAACCGGAATATCCGGTGACTCAGAATATCCGGTGTAACTTATACCGGAATATCCGGTCTGGCGGTTTGTCCAGAAATATAAGGGCAGGCTCGGGGTGAAGGGCTCATTAGTGCCTTTCTTCCACCCCCGACCTCCCTCTCCTCCACCCGCCGCCCCTGCTGTTCCCAAGCCCCTCCGGAGCACTCCGTCCGCCGGGGAACCTCTTTCTCGGCTGCTCCTCCTCCGCCCCGGGAACTCACTCCTCCAAGCAATGGCCTCAATGGATGAGGGTAACTTCACTTTTCTTCTTCCTCTTTTGGATCTTGATGTGGAGTTATTTGTTTCAATGTTGCTTGGTAGAGATTGTTCCTAGGACTATTCCCTGCCTTCTACATACATTAGTTTTGCATTACATTGGATCGATCTAGTTTTAGACCGAGTCAAATCTCAGATCTGTAGTTTCTGTCTGACTCGGAATATCCGTTCCATCGTGACTCGGAATTTCCGGTCATGACTGACCCGGATATTCCGAGCCAAACAGAGCAGTTTTAAGATTAACTCATGTTTAAGTACATATGATCCATCGAATGCCTATCTAATGTGTGTATTACCTCCTGACTTGTGTGCACTTACCTTATGCTACCATCTATGCTCAAATTCACAGGTTCAGGTGGAAGTGAGTCCGCAGGGGGATCAAGGCACTCTGCTAGAGCACCTGTCTCCAAGCAATCTGTCAACAAAGGAAAGGGCCTTGCACCTCAGAGAAAGAAGAAAGCTGTTGCCAGCAAGCCCTCATCTAAGAAGAGAAAGAGTGCATCTATTTCCGAACGTCTGAACTATTCCAAGATGCATGCTGTTGATTACTCTCAGCTGAGGCAGGGGGACTGGTACCTCAGCGCAAGAGACACATCTCTCGATGATCGCAGTTTTTGGTGCCAAGCACAGGAGCATATATTTGTGGATCTATACCTCTCTCTGTCGAAGCCAATTCGACCCATGCACCCGTTTGATTTTGCATCCCTACAGAAGAAGACTGCTTTTTCTGAGGCCATCCATATTGTGAAGACCATGGGTTTGGAGAGATTGGCGCTCATCCGTTGTGCCTACAACGCGCAGCTTGTTATGCAGTTCTTCGCCACCCTAGTGATCAAGGGTGACTCGAAGAAGACCATGAAATGGATGACTGGGGAATCTTACTGTGAGTCCAACTTCGAGGAGTTTGGCAAGGTACTGGGCTACAGGTTTGATGGTGATAATCCCCAAGGCACTCGCATGCACCACTCCTACAAGCTCAACAAGAAGGAGACAGCTCACTTATATGGTGTGGGAGCCACCCCTGGATTCTCTCGTAACTTGCTGCCTTTGTATGATGTTCTTGTGCGCATCCTGCGTGAGAACATTGCACCGAGTGGAGGCAACAATGACAACGTGGTTACCCCTCTCTGCAACCTCCTCCTTCACGCCAACCGCATTGTGGAGGACTCGGGTTCTGACACTGACTGGAGAGTAGATGTGATGGATTACATCTACAATGAGATGTTTGAGGCTATGACCACCAGGGTCTCCATTCCATATGCTCCATACATCATGAAGCTTCTCCTGTTTAAGTTCCCCAACCTCAACGTCAGCAACAGTGATTTGACGCCACATGACTTCAAGAAGCTCTATGAGAAGAAGACTGTGGTCAAGCCCCCTCCTAGGCCTTCGACTACATCAGCTCCAGGTGGATCTTTCATGGGTGATGCTAGGAGGGCTGCTGCTACCTCTACTCATGTTCCCACCACTCATACGCATGTCAAGAAGCTAAACTGGTTCCAGCGCAACATCCTGTGCATGAATGTGGACATCCGTAAGGAGCAATACAATGCCTACAAGGATCGCCGTCAGCAAAACTACAAGCAAGACTTGATCCTTCACCATGCTTCTGGCTCCCCTGCTCCTGCTGATCTGTCTGAGCCCCTGTCCTTTGCTCAGTGGAACGAGGGTTCCTTGGCTCCATGGACCCTGATTGACCAGGACCTTGGTGGCAGCTCATACACCACAGGTTATGACTATGATGAGGAGGCTGAAGATGAGGATGAGGAGGCAACGTCTGAGGAGTATGAGGACGAGGATGATGATGATGAGGAGGATGATGCTGATGATGATGAGGAGGAGGACCCCTCGGACTGAAGACTTCCATGGGACGTAGCATCGCTCTTCTTCCTTTTTGGCGTTTTGATGCCAAAGGGGGAGAAGTTGCTCTACTAGGACTTCTTCGGGGATTTGCAAGGGTCGGGCACAAGCTTATGCGTTTATCATTTATTTGCGCTTGTGTCCATTTATCGTGTTTTTAGTGTCTTGTGAAACTCTCTTTTTGTCATTTGTGATATCTTTGTATTGAGACAATGGTTGATGCTATCATTATATTATGCTTGAGACTTGGAATTGATTGTGTTGGTATTCTCTTCATATTCTATATGCACAAGGTATGAAAATCTATCTAGTCTCAAGTACTTCCATTATCTTTCATCTTGTCTCGTTTCTCCTTTGTGATATCTTGTGGTTGTTGTTATAAAATTGCTCCTATCCTCTGTTATCTTGTGTTGCATACTTGCATTTATTTAGGGGGAGCCATTTTCTGCCAAAAACATGATATTGCTGTTTGTTTCTTTGCAAATCTTGGTATTGTCATCTAACACCAAAAAGGGGGAGATTGAAAGAACATTTCTTAATCCCTAGTGTTTTGTGTGTTAGTTAACAATACCAATGATATACTAATCCTATTGCTAAGTATTTCAGTTTGGGTGAAACTCATATCACAAATCTTAAAGCCAAACTGTAGAGAAAAATAGTTTCTGGAATTCTTGAGGGACTCGGATATTCCGGTTCACCAACCGGATATTCCGAGTCGACCCCAGAAATTTGGCTAAGTCAAGTTCAGAAGTACCACTGACTTCAATCGGAAAATCAGCCCGGAAATTTCAAGGACCCGGATATTCCGGTTCACCAACCGGATATTCCGGTTCACCAACCGGATATTCCGAGTCAACCTCAGGAAAATTAGGTAAGTCAAGATTCAGAAGTGGCACTGACTCCAACCGGAAATTCAGCTCGGAAATTTCAAGGACTCGGATATTCCGAGTCAACCGAAGAAAATCGGCTAAGTCAAGTTCAGAATTGGTTCTGATCTCAACCGGAAATTCAGCTCGGATATTTTCAAAGGCCCGGATATTCCGGGGCACCGGAATTTCCGGTGCAACTTATACCGGAATTTCTGGGTGACCAAGACAGCCAACGGCCAGATTTTGAGGGGGAGTATAAATACCCCCTCACTCACTCAAGAACATTTGAGCTCTCAGACTTTCTCTCTCCTACTATTCTTGAAAGCTCAATTCATCAAGATCTCCCAATCCCCCCACCCAAATTCATAGATCTTTGGAGGATTGGAGGAGAAGGCCCAGATCTACATCGTCACCGAAGGGATCTTCATTTCTCCCCCATTCATTTGGGGATTTCGTGGCTAGGGTTTCCGGTGGGAAAACCTAGTTCACCATTGTTGTACTCTTGGTGTTACCTTGACCTTTTGTGGTCCTTGACCTGTTGTGGTCCTTGACCTGTTGTGGTCCTTCTTGGGAGCCCCCAATTCAGTTGTGGGTGTGTGCCTCAAGCGTTTGTAAGGGATTCGATCTCCGCCCTAAAAGGGGATCAATAGTGGAAGGTGGACTCGAAACCTTTGTGGTTGAGTTCATCGGAGAAGAAGGTGAGCCTTTGTGGCGTTGCGGCTAACCTGTTGTGGTAGCGCACACCTCTCCAAACGAGACGTACACCCTTGGGTGGAACTCGGGAATACATCTTCGTCTCCGCGTGCTTCACTTGGTTCCCTTTACCCTTTACCCTTTACTCCCTTACTTGCTTCTTGTTATTGCTTAGTTTCTCATTTAGGTAAATTCACCGTAGTTGCATATCTAGAGAATTTACCTTTGAGTTGAGCCTAAATTTGAAAAGACCTAAAATTTGTAATAGCACCTATTCACCCCCCCCCCCTCTAGGTGCCGGATTCCCGTTCAACATGGAGCCATATGTCGTGATTGATGCGATCAGAGGTCACTTCGAAGATGAATTGAGTCTTGAGCAGTTCAGACAGCTTAGAAAGTTCCGGACCATTCACATGGGGAGCATACATGTCTGGAGACTCAGTTGAAGAAGTTGTGTGACATCTACTTCAGGCTTACGAATATCTACGATTTCTAGATAGCGAACTCCAGTGCAATAGAGATTGTGCTTTACCTCCTAGCTGTGAATAGCATGTGCGTGAATATGCTATAGAGACACGGTGAACTTCTTCACGTTCGTGAACAAGTTCAAATCTCTAAAAGTTGATTCATCGAAGAAGAGTTCTTCGACGCTATGGGTATATTTGATATACGAAGATATAAATGTATCCTTCTCATACTTGATGAAAAATGTTTGATAATTGTTCTGTTTGTGAAACAGTCCCTGATTATCACAAGTATGCGGCGAAGGGTGATGTGACAGTGCACAAGTGATGGCAAGTTCAGGGCCAGTAGTGCTCACGCCCTCGAGATATCATATTAGTTATCATCAATAGTTTTTGATAAGACATTTTGTAATAGTGAGAGTGTGATCTAGTTTGGTGTCTTGAATGTTGCAAGACATGATTATTCATATAGAACAAATCAGTTGTTTTATGTTATGAAACAAAGCAGTTGTTTCATGTTATGAGTAATTTGCATCACATCTCAATTACATTATGCGTATGATATACATTTATAATAGCGGGAATGATAAAATTATGTGTCCAAAGAACAAACACCATCGAATTTAGTCATAAAGCCAATGAAAGAAGTAATGGATAATTTTGGTCCATTTAAGTATTTCGAGTGCCAAAATTGATTAAGTTTGAAATGCAGTATTGAAGTTGAAATACTAGAGTAAATTGATTGAGAGTCATTTTTAATGATTAATCAATGGTGTTATTGCATGATCCGAATTCTTCCATGATTTTGGTAAATAGGAGTATTTGCCCGATAAATTATGGAGTCTGAAATTAATTTGATAATAGATCAAATGGGATTTTTCAGAAGAAAGATTAGTGAATATTGTATTCACAAAATTCGATCAAAGGACAATATTTTTGAATTATGGTTTCAACACAAAAGACTTGTGGTAATTCGTTTCACAATATTATAATGTCATATATGGTGATATGTGGGAATTATAATCATTCTCTATTTTAAATAAAGTGTGGTCTGTCAGAATCTGTCTTAGAATCTCCTAATATGTTCGAAACATTATAGTCGATGTGCACTTTAGAAAATAGATATTTTTCTCAAACGAGAATTCGTAGGATCGACAGTAGTGTCGACATGTATATGATTATGTGATAATTCGGAATGTACATGAGTGGTTCTTTGTAGATTGCTCGCATTGGATGAGAGTGTATTCCAAAATCAAATAGAAACAAAACTTAGTTTGTTGTCTATGTAATTCCGAGGAAAATATGATTTTTCGAATTATGCTTTATGGATTGGAATTAGAAGTTTGGAATAAAGTGTCAGACTTATGGTTGAAGGTGTTCCAAAGAGTATATGTCTGCTAATGAAAGTTTAGTGATTAAGAGTGAGGGAGACTAGAAAATTGTTTTCTGCTTGCAATCCTCTTCATAAAGATCATAATATTTTCATGAAAGAAACTTCTAAATAAAGTGTTGTTATGCTTAATATTGCTGTCAGGTCACAACACTGTATTAAGTGTTTCGGATCTTGTTGACAGATCAAGGTGCACTATACGAATACAAAGAAAGTTGAGAAAATATCGGAATACGAACAAAGGCTTTTTGAGCCTGGAAATCCAAAGTTGCATTTGAAAGGATTAAGAGAGTAATTGTTGCTGCAATTCTTATTAGAGGAATAAGATTGTTTAATCGTCATATAAAGTGTTATATGAAAATGTGACTATAAGAAAGACGCGGTAGCATGTCTTGTCAAGAAATGTGTCTTGGACAAGATCAAATTTGTTGACTACATTTGTGTAGACATGCTTGAAGTCCGAGGGATTTGTATTAATGTAATACTGTAGTTTATATTAAACTCGAATTGATAATAGATCAATGATTTTGGTTTGACCAAAATGTCGATTTAAGTGGGAGTCATAGTTAGTTCACTCAGGTGAAATATGTGAAGAACATATTTTTGAGTGGGAGCTCAGGAACTCAAATATGTGGATGACACGTTTTTTGAGTGGGAGCGTGTATTCTCAAATATGTGGAGACATAATTTGAGTGGGAGCCGAATTCATCTTGTGTAAATGACACATTGTGAAATTGTACCAGTAGAATAGATAAGAAGGATGAAGTTGTGAAACTATTTGAAAGTCAGTGTCTATTTTGAAATAGAACGGGAATTTTAAAATAGTTAGTCGAGTTGTTTTGGATTATATCTGAGGAGTCAGATTAGAATCAAAAGGATAGTCCTTTGAAATCCAATTGATCATTAAGAGTAATGATGCATGAAAGTAATGGTTGTATGACATGTGGGTCTATTATGTAATATTAGACATCATACAGAAACCATATTATCCGCTCGATGAAATATAACCGATGTTCTTGGAATAAGAGCAGTTATGAAAGTAAATTTGGAATTTACTGGAAGTAGAAGTGCGTTAGTTAAGGGATTGACATTTGAATGTCAAGTTTTCTACATTGGTGTGAAAGTATGTAGATATCGCGAGTTTGTAATTGTTACAAGGGGCTCTGCATGGCTGAGTGTGTTTTTCATGGCAGTTATCTAGTTAGTATAATCAGAGTAAGCGCTGGGAAACAGAAGTCTCACTTAGTTACGGTATTTGCATATATGTTGTTGGACAACATGGTGATATCAAGCTAGTTGATATCAGTGAATCGCAAAAGTTTGCACAAATCGTGTGTTGTGCAGATTGTCAGAGTAACACTCTTCCACAAGCAAGCATCATCGAATGATTCTTATTTGATAAGGGATTTTGATAAAGTAAAATGCAGCTGGTTTATTTGTACTCTAGTGCAAGTGGGATACTGAAGGAGATATGCCCTAGAGGCAAATAAATAAATAGTATTTATTGCATTATCTCATAAGTTTATAATAGGTTTGTGTATTATGATATAACTGTATTAATCGGAATTATTAATACACGTGTGATACATAGACAACCAGGTCCCTAGCAAGCCTCTATATGAGCTAGTCCGTTGGGCAACAGTTGATCGAGATTCCCGATCAAGGACAATGACGTCGATTGACAATGGGGTCATCTTGTTATTTGAATAAGGTGATGGAAATACGCAAAGTATTGCAATAAGATCGTATTACGATGTTTGTCATTTGCAATAGATAAGAATATGATAGCTTATTCCTTAGACCGTGAGACCGTACTTTTTAGTGCTTCGTAGGGGTACTTTGAGAGCATCAAACGTTGTGTCTTATATAGCATGACTATAACAGTGTCCATCTTGGGTATTCCGAAAGAGCATCGAGACGTAAGGATCAAGAGAGGGATTTGTTCATTCTTGTAATGGAAAGATACTCTGGGCCCACTCGGTGATATTGCATCTATATATAGTTGCGCAGCTTATGACTAGGTCATGGAGATGTAATATCGCAGACGAGTTAATAACCTTTGTCGGTAACGAGATACAACAAAGACATCGGTGTGTCTACGATCATATCTTGGACAAGGTAGTATCGCAGAGACAAAGGGAATGAATGTCATATTTATGGTTCAACGACGATATTCGTGGAATGCACAAGGGTCGTCATATATTTCCAGGTATACCTGATGATCATTGGTGAGCGGAGTGTCTCGACCATGTCTGGAGTGTTCTCGAACCGTAGCGTAACAAACTTAAGGTCTTAGCGACGCTAGGAGATAGGTTCTGGAATTTTATAGGAATTTGTTGGAGAGAGAGAAATGATCCGGAAAGAGTTCCGGTGGTCCGGAAGGAGTTCCGGGAAGGTATGAAATGGTTCCGAGAATGTCCGAAAGTTGTTCGGGTGGTTCCGAAATAGTTTCGGGGTCATGGGATATTGAATTATATATAAATATATTAATTATGAATTAATGGGATTTTATATTAATTTAATATTGATTAAATAAAGGAAAAAGGGGGCTCCCACCTAGATGGGCCCTAAGAGGGCCCAAGAGGGGGAGCCACACCCCAAAAGGAAGGGAGGCTTGGGCCTCCTAGTCCGAGTTGGACTAGGAGTAGGAGAAGCCCAAGGGGGGTTCGGCCGAACCCCCCTCCCCTCTCCTCCTTTAGTCCCACATGGGGGAGCCAAGGGGTTTGCACACCCCCTTCCCCCTTTATATACCAAGGCATATTAATTGATTTAATTCATTGGAAAATACAATTAATTCCCGATTTCTCTCTCGATCTCGTGGTTCCCAAGTTGGAGCCGCGCCGAGCTGAGGAAAGGGGGTCTCTCTCCACCTAAGCTATACCGCAGAGCGCCGTTGCTCTGCGGGATTCCAGATAAGATCTACCCCTGCGATTTCAGCTGGATCTGAATGACCGGGGGTTGTCGCTAAGCTCTGTATGTTTGTGAGTGCTCGGAGGCAACTCCTTTTGAGTAGCCTGGCGACGTCGTCTCGCCCCTGCAGCCGCCGCGCCCCCCTCCCCTCTGCCGCCGGCGCACCACCCCTGGTGCTGGCGCTCTGCCTTCTTCCGCCCGACGCCCGTCGACGCAGATCATCGTCAACACCCCGGCGTCATCGACTTCGACATCGCGGCAAGTTCTTCGCGACCTCGAGGTCGGCTACGTACGACTTCATCGTCAACGCTTGTGCGGGAGCGTAATCCCCGCTATCGGTCTACATGGAGGTAATGTAACCCGTTCCGCCACCGTTATCGCATGTACTAGATAGATAGATCCTGGCTAGTTAGGGTTTCGTTCGCTAGAAAAATTATTGTTTTCTGCACCGTAACCCCTTCACAAGAACCAAGCATATTGAGATCCGCCATCATTTCATAAGAGATCATGTGGCCCGAGGAGACATTGACTTATCATATGTGGGCACAAGGGATCAATTGGCGGATATCTTCACGAAGCCCCTTGAGGAAGGAAGGTTTTGCTTTTTGAGGAATGAGCTAAATATCATTGATTCGAGGTCCTTAGCTTGATCGCTTGCACACTCACCTAGGGCGTAATTGCATCTTATCTTGTTTAGATGTAGGCATGGAAATAGGGGGAGTGCGGTCCTAATACATTGGACCATCCCTCCCCCCATTATGCCGATAGCAAGTGTTCTTTTATCTCTATATTCATTCTTATGACTAATGAGCTAAAACGACGAGTATTGGTTATGTACCCAAGATACATCTTCGCGGTAACATGCCATACACTCCTACATGGTGGCCTCGGCCATCGACCTCTTCTCTTTGAAGAGTTGGTTTTATTTGGAGCTTATTGTTGCTATTTGCCCTCCTTTTCATGCATGTGGGAAACCTACTCAACTTGGCGCTTTATGTTTCGATTTGGTAGTTGTGAGTTGAGTATGGTGTACCAATGACAGTTTGGAAATCTATCCCAAGCCTACTTCCCCCTGAAAACATTTCTCTCTATTGCACACAAGTCATCCATTTGAAAAATGGGATTTTAGTTCAGCAGGTCGGAATATCCGGTTCATTTATGAATCGGAATATCCGGTGACTCGGAATTTCCGGTGTAAGTTACACTCGGAATATACGGTCGGGCGGTTTGTCCAAATATATAAGGGCAGGCTCGGGGTGAAGGGCTCATTCGTGCCCTTCTTCCACCCCCGACCTCTCTCTCCTCCAGCCGCCGCCCCTGCTGCTCCAAGATCCCTCCGGAGCACTCCGACCGCCGGGGAACCTCTTTCTCGGCCGGATCTGCTCCTCCTCCGCCCCGGGAACTCACTCCTCCAAGCAATGGCCTCAATGGATGAGGGTAACTTCACTTTTCCTCTTCCTTATGTGCTTGCACTAGGATCTTGATGTGGAGTTATTTGTTTCAATATTGCTTGGTAGAGATTGTTCCTAGCACTATTCCTTGCCATCTACATACATTAGTTTTGCATTGTGTTGGATCGATCTAGTTTTAGACCGAGTCAATCTCAGATCTGCACTGTTTCTGTCTGACTCGGAATTTCCGACTCAGTTTGACTCGGAATTTCCGGTCCCCCGGAATTTCCGGTTATGTCTGAATCGGAATTTCCGAGCCAAACACTGCAGTTTTAAGATTAACTCATGTTTAACTACATATGATTCATCAAATGCCTACCTAATGTGTGTATAATCTCACGACTTGTGTGCATTTACCTTATGCTACCCACTATGCTCAAATTCACAGGTTCTAGTGGGAGTCCGTCCGGTGGGGCATCAAGGAACACAGCAAGAGCACCTGTCCACAAGAACCCTGTCAACAAGGGAAAGGGTCCTGCCTCCTCCAGCAATCCTCCTATTCAAAGGCAGAAGAAAGCTGTTGCTAGCAAGCCACCATCCAAGAAAAGGAAGAATGCCCCTATTCCTCAACGTCAGAACTACTCAAAGATGAACTCTGTGGAATATTCTCAGCTCAGACAAGGGGATTGGTACCTTAGGCCAAGGGACAACTCTCTGGATGATCGCAGCTATTGGTGCCAAGAGCAAGAGCACATACTCGTGGATCTCTACCTCTCTCTATCGAAGCCCATTCGACCTATGCATCCGTTTGATCTTGCAACTCTGCAGAAGAAAGCCTCCTTTGTTGAGGCTATTCATATTGTCAAGACTATGGGCTTGGAGAGGCTGGTGCTCACTCGTTGTCCTTACAACTCCCAGCTTGTGATGCAGTTCTTTGCCACCCTAGTGATCAAGGGTGACTCGAAGAAGACTATGAAGTGGATGACTGGGGAATCTTTCTGTGAGTCCAACTTTGAGGAGTTTGCCAAGGTTTTGGGCTATAGGTTTGATGGTGACAATCCTCAAGGCCATCGCATGCACCACCCTTACAAGCTCAACAAGAAGCAAACAGTGCACTTATATGGTGAGGGAGCCACCCCTGGCAATTCTCGTGACTTGCTTCCACTTTATGATGTTCTTGTGCGCATCCTGCGTGAGAACATTGCACCAAGTGGTGGCAACAACGACAATGTGGTGACCCCTCTATGCAACTTGCTCCTTCTTGCCAACCGCATTGTGGAGGACACTGTTTCTGATGCTGACTGGAGTGTGGATGTTATGGATTACATTTACAATGAGATGTATGAAGCCATGACCACCAGGGTCACTATTCCCTATGCTCCTTACATCATGAAGCTCATCAAGTTCAAGTTCCCTGACTATAACTTCAGCAATGATGAGATGGAGCCGCATGACTTCAAGAAGCTTTATGAGAAGAAGACAGTGGTCAAGCCCCCTCCTAGGCCTTCTACTAGCTCAGCTCAGGGTGGATCTTTCATGGGTGATGCTAGGAGGGCTGCTGCTCCCACTTATGTCCCAGCCACTCATGCGAAGGTAAAGAAGCTGAACTGGTTCCAACGCAACGTCCTTTGCATGAATGTGGACATCCGCAAGGAGAAATACACCGCCTACAAGGATCGCCGTCAACTGGCCTACAAGCAAGACTTGATCCTTCATCATGCGTCTGGCTCTCCTGCTCCTGCAGAACTCTCTGATCCTCTGACCTTTGCTCAGTGGAACCAGGGTTCTTTAGCTCCGTGGACTCAGATTGACCATGACCTTGGCGACAGCTCGTACACCACTGGACATGATTATGATGATGAGGAGGAAGATGATGACGAGGAGGCAGAGTATGAGGAGGATGATGAGGATGATGATGATGCTGCTGCTGATGATGATGAGGATACCCCCTCGGACTGAAGACCCTCATGGGACGTAGCATTGCTCTTCTTCCTTTTTGGCGTTTAGATGTCAAAGGGGGAGAAGTTGCTCTAGTAGGGCTTCGGGGATTTGCAAGGGTCCGGGCACAAGCATATGCGTTTACCATTTATTTGCGCTTGTGTTCATTTATCTTGTTTGAAGTTATTTGTTGAACTCTTTTATTTTCTATGTGTGATGACTATGTATTGAGACACTGTTTATGCTGCTATCATTATCCCTATGGTTGAGACTTCGAATTTATTGTGTTGATATTCTCTTCATATCCTATATACACAAGGTATGAAAATCTATCTAGTCTCAAATGCTACCATAACCTTACATTTTGTCTCTTTTCTCCTATGTGATATCTTGTGTTTGTTGTTATAAAATTGCTCCTATCCTTTGTCATATTGTGTTGCTTACATGCACTTGTTTAGGGGGAGCCATTTTCTGTCAAAAACACGATATTGCATTTTGTTTCTTTGCAAATCTTGGTATTGTCATCTAACACCAAAAAGGGGGAGATTGAAAGAACATTTCTTAATCCCTAGTGTTTTGAGTGTTAGTTAACAATACCAATGATGTACTAATCCTATTTGCTAAGTATTTCAGTTTGTGTGAGTTGCATATCACTTATCCCAAAGCCAAAATGTAGAGAAAAAGAGTTTCTGGAATTCTTCCCAGAATCGGATTATTCGAACCGGAAATTTCCAGGATCGGAAATTCCGGGTCTCCTATACCTAACAGAAAAATGGCTAAGGAAAAATCAGAAAGTGGTTCTGACTTCAATCGGAAATTCAGCTCGGAAATTTCACTGACTCGGAATTTCCGAGTCACCCTCAGAAAATTGGCTAAGTCAAGTTCAGAAAGTGGTTCTGACTTCAACCGGAAATTCAGCTCGGAAATTTCACTGACTCGGAATTTCCGAGTCACCCTTAGAAATTTGGCTAAGTCAAGATCAGAAAGTGGTTCTGACTTAAACCGGAAATTCAGCTCGGAAATTTCACTGTCACCCTCAGAAATTTGGCTAAGTCAAGATGTCAAAGTGGTTCTGATCTCAACCGGAAACTCAACTCGGATATTTCTCAGACTCGGATATTCCGGGTGACCGGAATTTCCGGGTGTCACTTAGACCGGAATTTCCGGGTCCCCGAGGCAGCCAACGGCCAGATTTTTGGAGGGGGTATAAATACCCCCTCACTCACTCAAGAACAGCTGGCTCTCAGATTTTCTCTCTCCTACCATTCTTGAAAGCTCAAATCAACAAGATCTCCCAATCCCTCCACCCAAATTCGTTGATCTTTGGAGGATTGGAGGAGAAGGCCCGGATCTACATCTTCACCGAAGGAATTTGCATTTCCTCCCCATTCACTTGGGGATTTCGTGGCTAGGATTTTCGGTGGGAAAACCTAGTTCCCCATTGTTATAATCTTGGTGTTGTCTTGACCTTTTGTGGTCCTTGACCTTTTGTGGTCATCTTGAGAGCCCCCAATTAAGTTGTGGCTGCGTGCCTCAAGCGTTTGTAAGGGATTCGATCTCCGCCCTAAAAAGGGATCAATAGTGGAAGGTGGACTCGCAACCTTTGTGGTTGAGTTCATCGGAGAAGAAGGTGAGCCTTTGTGGCGTTGCGGCTAACCTGTTGTGGTAGCGCACACCTCTTCAAACGAGACGTACACCCTTGGGTGGAACTCGGGATTACATCTTCGTCTCCGCGTGCTTCGCTCGGTTCCCCTTATCTTTGCTCCCTTACTTGCTTGTCTTGTTAGCTTGTTTATCTTGTTGTTGCTTAGATTGTCATTTAGGTAAATTCACAGTAGTTGCATATCTAGATAATTTACCTTTGTGTTGAGCCTAAATTTGAAAAGACCTAAAATTTGTAATAGCACCTATTCACCCCCCCCCTCTAGGTGCCGGATTCCCGTTCACCGGCGTCGATGTAGCTCGCACGGCCATTCTCGTTGATGAAGTCGTTCATGTACGCGTCGCCTTTCTCAAACGTCAGTCCCGGAGTCGCCTGAGTCGACGGGACCGGCGTTTCGTCGAACAGGTTGCGGGGCACGGTAAGAACGCCCGGCGGAACGCGGATGCAACTTTTGCGGGGCGCGGACAGCCCAGAGCCCGGCGCGGTGTTCAGATCGATCGAGCCCACGGCGGGGCCGTGGAGCGTCGACGAATCTTCCACTTCAATCGAGTAGAAGGGCTGCGGCGTCGGGTCACGGCCGGGCAAGTACCCGTACGTCGGCGCGGGGGATGCGTCAGCGTCGGGGGGGGAAGCGCGACCGGGCCGCAGACGTGTTGGAGCTGGCGGCCTGCGAGGGAGGCACATACGTCGTGGTCGCGGTCGCCGGACGCATGCCCATCACGCTCATCACCGCTTCCGCCGCCGCCTGGGCGATCTTGGTACGCTCGTCGTCCATCGGCGACAACTTCTCCTCCTTCGCTCTCCTCCTCCGCCCCGCCCTCTTGGCCGACTGCTCCCTCCTCTCTTCATCCGTGAGCACCTTGGGCTTTTGCATCGGCTTTGGCGGCGGGTTCGGCCGGCGGGGCAGGGCGGGACATGGATAGTGTTTTTGGCGGGCGGAGGCTGGGGGTGGGAGAGGAAAGGCCAAATGTGTGCCTCTTTTTGGCGGGCCAGTGCGCCAAGTAGTGGACACGATTGTGTCCAGAGTTGTCCGGGAGGCTGCTCAATTGTGGACCAAATTTGGTACAGATTTGAGCAGCCGTGGACCAAAAAACGGACATCAGTCCGTTTGGGCAGCCCCGCAAGGCCTTGGTTTTGTCCGAGGCTGCTCAAATCCGGACTGTCCGGGGCAATTGAGCAGCCCCGTAGGAGATGTCCTTAGTGACCAACTTCGAAAAGGCCGCGAGTTTGCATCACTAGAGCACCACCCAAGAGTTTTGCGACCTAATATGATGATTGTTTGTCTTACATTCTCTTGAATTTCGCAATTGTTTTCAAGAGCCCATGTAGCACTAGCCATTTCAAAGATTCAAAGATTGAGATGGCCTCAAAAACGAGTCAATCGTTTACTGTGGGAAATTAGAAGATTCCTAGATTGAGATGGCCTCAAGATTAGGCTGAGTCAGGATATTTGGTTGCAGATGAGAAGCCATCTGATGAAGATAATGTGAAGTTAGGGCTGATTGAGCCCGGCTACCTGTTCTCCCCCCTCCCCTTGTTATTCTTCGGTAACCTTGTACTTGGCCCCCTCATGATGGGCGATTTCGAGTAATATAACAAACGGTAGGGAAAGCTCTCCCCCCCTCATTCTCGAAAAAAAAAGATAATGTGAAGTTAGAAATCTTCTGAAAGCTCAAAAAATCTCCTAAAAGCTCGAAAAAAACTCATACTCCAATAGTTTCGATCCCACAACAACAACGTGTCGTGCAACCACCACCTGCAAAAGTGCCGATCACCCCCACGACTCCACGGTCTATGCTTCCATCACCAAAACTACGATCGGAGTCACGAGTTGTGGATGCCAAACATAAATGGTTAACTGTGATGAGGTTGAGATTGCACCTCGGAAGATGGGTCACCTCATTTCAAACTCTGAATTTAGTATAAATATTTTTCATTAAAGAAGAATTATTTTTGGTGGGACCCGATGTTCCTATGAGACTGTTATGGGAGACTTCAGCCGTAAGTCGGTCAGCCTATTACATGAGGTTTTGACCTTAGCTATTTATGACATAACCAGTTTAGAAGGTTCAAGTAAGCAGCTGATTGATTTACCAGAGAAGCTAAAGATGAGATAACTTATATTATAAACCAACAAAAAAAACTGGGCCTCACCTGATGGGCGGGCTGAGAAGACGGAGGCAGTCACACCGGTAGAGTGTACATTGTGTTTAGAAGAATATAACATATTTGTTAAGTCTCAGCTGACTGTTTTTTTTTATCTCACTCAATTTTTAGAAAAGTGTAATCGTAGTTCCTAAAAATATTGCACTTTTCTGTAAACTGTAGTTACACTTTTTAGATACTTTTTTTAGGAGTTTGCTATTCAGCAGGCGCCTGCTAGTTGGCACAGCCATACGCATACGCTGGAGCAAAGAAACCAAACCCGCTCGCGTTTCACGCATGTTGCTTAAGGGTTTGTCGAAAATTCAAAAAGTTTTATAGGTCAAACCGTTTACCCGATTGAGAAACCATTTTCACCGTTAGACTAGTCGCGATGAGTTCTTCAAAACTAGATCCCATATCGATATGTTTCGACAACTTTTTTTTTGCCCAGAAGTTACCGCCCCGTAACAAAAAAGTTATCAGGTCTTATATACATAAGTTACCCACCATATTACCGATTACTTTTTGGGTGAATAGAACATTTTTTTCTTGTTCTTAATCTTTATGAGTTTAAAGTTATCACATTACTTTGAGATGGTAAATTTATCATGCATGCATAAGTAGTAGGATGAGGATTACCCACCCAATTGTGAAAAGTACACATAAAAAGATGGACATTGTGTTTGTAACTATTATTTTAGTTGACATGATAACTACATCAATTTTGTGGTGGATAACTACATCATAAACACATGGATAACTTCATAAGTACTTAGTGGGAAACATTATCGGGTGCGTTACTATTATATAGAGAGTATGGTAACTACATTGGTTTCTTGTTGGATAAATTCACCATAAAAACACGATCAATACTATGTGGGTAAATTTGTCAATATTGGATGGTAATTATTACCGAGAGAGTAGGGTAACTATAACAATTTTGTGATGAATAACTATGTCTGAAAAATAAAAATGGGATAACTTCATCAGTACTGGGTGGTACGAGAGACTAGGGTAAATATAACGATTTTGTGGTGGATAACTACTATTGTTGAAAGAGTATTAGGTAACTACATTAATTTCGTGTATGCATGACTACACCATGAACATATTGATAGATAATTCATACATATGAGGAGGTAAGTTCATCAGTATTAGGTAAAAAAACCGAACTAGTATTGATTTTGTGTATTGAGTGATAAGTTTATTCATATTGGCTTGGTAAAATATTATCCAAAATGTATGGTAAATTTTACCGAAATAGTATGGTAACTTATGTGTTACGAACATGGTAACTTTTGGTATGAAAAAAATGTTCTCAGAATATGTCAACATGGGATCTAGTTTCGAAGATCTCGTCGCGACTAGCTCGGCGGTAAAAACGGATTCCAAATCGGATAAACGGTTTGATCTATAAAACATTTTAAATTTTTGAATTTTACAATTAATGTGGGATGACATCATGCATGCATGTGGTTGTCAGGCTTATGCATGTAAGACAGTGGGATTTCCTTCACGATGGACAACTCATGTGTTGCGTCGACCTGTGACATCCAGCAGACAGCAGACCGTCTGCTGTTTAGATATTCCGTTTTTTTTAAGGGACCGAGACTTAACAATAAATATAATCAGTCAGGTGAGACAGTCACCTCCAGAAAATAAACTCCGATGTTCTCAGATCACCGTGCCAGGTGCGCAGGTCCATGTTGCGAGGTCTGTGTGCAGTCCCGCTGATGAAAAATGGAAAAAAAAACAGCCGCTCCGGGCTCCGGCAGTATGGCGCCTGTCCGCTACTCGGCTCCACTACGGCGTGCGGCGCCGAGCCTCCGACACCGAGCGACAGGTTCCACGCCATTGCCGGGACAGCGCCCCTACCCCGTCCGCTCCCCACGCCCCACCACCGCGTCATCGCGCACGCAGCACTGCAGCCGTACCTTATCCAGCCAGCGAAGCTCCCGATTCCCTCCTGTTGCCGATGACCGGGCTGCAGGAGGCGACTTCTTGGCCGGGTCCCGGTCGCTGTCGACGCTCCCCGTTCCACTTCCCACCTCGCGTTACACCGTCCTCCTTCGCGGCGCAATGCAGGTCGTCGCCGCAGAGCAGATGGCGACGACGCGTCTCGAGCGCGGGGCTCTGCTGGTCGGCGGGCGCGAGCTCCTCGCCGGCGCCCCGCCGGAGGTCACCCTACGCGCCGGCGTCGCCGACGCCGCCCCGGCCGCCGCGTTCCTCGGCGCCACGGCGGCCGCGCCCTCCAGCCGCCACGTCTTCCCCCTCGGCACCATCACCAAGTAGGTCACGTATGGCTTATTATTGTGCTTGCCGCTTGCGCCGTCGGTCCAAGGCACTGAAGGTTCGTGGCTGGCCGATGGGTGCCCCTGGTGCAGAGGGTGGCGGTGGCTGTCCCTGTTCAGGTTCAAGATCTGGTGGATGGCCCCGAAGACGGGCGCGGGCGGCGCGGCGGGCGTGCCGGCGGAGACGCAGATGCTGCTCCTGGAGACGAGGACCGCCGGGGAGGAGGACGCGGTGTACGCGCTAATACTGCCGGTTCTCGAGGGGGATTTCCGGGCCAGCCTCCAGGGAACTCCCCAGGATGAGCTCCAGTTCTGCTTCGAGAGCGGTAGGCTCCATCCATTTGACTTTGCTGCAGAATGTGTAATTTTGGCTGGACTATGTCTCAAATCGTAGATTGGTGGACTGTTTGGCAGGTGATCCTGATGTGCAGACCATGGAAGCCGGCGATGCGGTGTTCGTCAACTCAGGGGATAACCCTTTCAAGCTCATCAAGGAATCGATCAAGTAACGATCATGCTCTGAATAACGACATGGACTTCTTTTTTGGTTCTTTGTGGAGGTGACTTACTTGCTTCTTCTTTAGGATACTGTCCAAGATCAAAGGAACTTTCAGTCATATAGAGAACAAAGAGGTATCTTAGGCTACTTAAATTGCACTTTTGTCACCTAACTAGACTATCTGACAAAGGTTGTTGATCTTGCACATATTTGGATCACTCAATGTTGAAAAGTCTTATCTTTTATGCAAATTTATCACAAACGGCAGGTCCCGGCTAATTTGGACTGGTTTGGGTGGTGTACTTGGGATGCATTTTATAAAGCTGTTAACCCAGCAGGGATTGAGGAGGGCCTTCGAAGGTATACACGAATTGAGTTCACATGTGATCTACTCTTCTGGTTATGTAATTTGTCACCTCCTTCATTTGATAGTTTTCACTGATAATGTGCACCTTGTAAAATAGTTTGCGTGAAGGAGGCGCACCACCAAGGTTCCTGATTATAGATGATGGCTGGCAGGAAATAGTTAATGAATTCAAGGAAGTGGATGAAGATATCCCTGAAATGACTGTGTATGTATTTCATCCTTTGCTGATACATAAAAATGTGTACCATGTCTGATTGTTTACTGTAATATTGCCAGGTTTGCAGATAGACTTGTTGGTCTGAAGGAGAATGATAAGTTCACGGGAGAAGCATGCAAGAATCTTGGAGACCTTGTTAAAAAAATCAAGGAGATACATGGAGTCAAGTACTTAATTCTTATTGCATTACATTACTTGTGCTATATAAGTAAAGGTCTTCATCATTTTCTCACTGAGCTGTTGCATCTGAAACTTCAGGTATGTCTACGTGTGGCATGCTTTACTTGGATATTGGGGAGGTGTTTGTGCAACATCTGACGCGATGAAGAAGTACAATCCAAAACTAGTTTACCCTGTCCAGTCTCCTGGTAATGTTGCAAATTTGAGGGATATAGCCATGGACAGCTTGCAGAAATTTGGAGTGGGTATCATTGATCCTGAGAAGATATATGAATTTTACAATGATCAGCACAGTTACCTTTCTAGTGTGGGTGTGGATGGTGTGAAGGTCGATGTGCAAAATGTGACGGAGACTCTCGGGCACGGCTTCGGTGGTCGTGTTGCATTAACTCAAAAGTATCAGCATGCTCTGGAGGAATCCGTTGGTCGCAATTTCAAAGGGAATAGCTTAATATGCTGCATGAGTCACAACTCAGACACCATCTTTAGGTAACTAGTCTATAGCTGTAAACAATATGAACTATGTACAGAGAATCTTACATGATCCTTGGCTGTTTGTAGTGCCTTGAAGAGTGCAGTTGCCAGAGCATCAGAAGATTTCATGCCTAACGAACCAACAATGCAAACTCTGCACTTGGCTTACGTAGCGTTCAATAGCCTTTTATTGGGAGAAATTTTCATACCTGACTGGGATATGTTTCATGTGAGATTATTTGCCCCGATAGTTTTCTTAACCATGTTTCTATACTTTAATGTTCTCTAATTTGATTCTCTCTGCTGTAAAGAGCAAGCATGAATCTGCAGAATTTCATGGCGCAGCTAGGGCTCTAAGTGGAGGTGGTGTTTATGTCAGGTGATATTTGCAGTGCATTTTCTACAGGTGTGATGTTAATATTTTAAGATAATCAGGATTGCAGCATAAATTTCCTTTTGTATTGAAATGCACTATGCAGCGACAAACCAGGAGTTCATAATTTCGATGTTCTGAAAAAGCTTGTTCTACCAGATGGCTCGATTCTAAGAGCAAGGTATGCTGGTCGTCCTACTCATGATTGCCTGTTCAGTGACCCAGTGATGGATGGTAAAAGGTATATACTAACACACCTACTTAGCTTATCCCATTTCTTTGCTGCTAGTGTATCTTATGAGGAATACTAATTCGTGAACACTTGTGCAGTCTGCTGAAAATATGGAACCTGAATAATCTGTCAGCTGTGATTGGAGTATTCAATTGTCAGGGAGCTGGAAACTGGACTTGGCCAGTGCAAGAAATCTCACATGTTCCCACCACCGTTAACATAACTGGTTTTCTCTCGCCTTCAGATGTAGAGTCGCTTGAGGAGATCACCGGTGATGATTGGAATGGAGAGACTGCAGTATATGCTTTCAATTCATGTAACTTTTCTTTAGCCGCTTATCATGCTTAGCACTTTTATTTCATTTATCAAACTGGTAATGTCTTAATTAACACCCCGTTTGGTATTTCAGGTTGTCTTTCGAGGCTTGAGAAGAAGCAAAGTTTGGAGGTTTCATTGTGTACCATGACATGTGAGATCTATACCGTATCACCAATAAAGGTCATATCTCTCTCCACCCCCTGCTCAGGTGCATTGAGCTTAGCTTAATCCTATTTCTTACAGAAACAGACTCATCTTTGCACCAGATTTTCGGCGGAGCTATTCAGTTCGCTCCTCTCGGACTGATCAACATGTTCAACTCTGGTGGCGCACTTGATAGTATCGCAGGCACGGTTCATTCTTCAGCTACCACAGTTGAGATCAAATGCCGAGGGCCAGGACGTTTTGGTGCTTATTCATCGGCTAGGCCGGCTCTTTGTAGAGTTGATGCGCATGATGTGGAGTTCAGCTATTCTGATGATGGCCTGCTAGCCTTTGATCTCTCTGACGTTCTTGCACTCAGCAACCTCAGAAGCATTGAGATTCTTTACACGGCCTACTGAAGACCTGAACCCGTTGTATGTGCCCTGACGCCCTTTTCTTGCAATTTCTGTTGTGAACCACGAGTTCAGTTGTAATTTCCGATAAGTATTCAGAAACCATTACACGTGCACAGCAGAACAGCAACACTATTTTTTTTGTAGAACCAAGTGGTGCTGCTTGTATCGGCGTACTTCCCACTGGAATTAAATGTATGTTTGTTCATACCATGTTGCGTAGTACGTTTCTTCCGACTCTGCTGGAGTGGACAAAAGTAGCGATTTTTTTACTCCCTCCGATCCATATTAGTGAGCATAGCTTTGTCTAAATTCATATGTATCTAGTTAAGTATTTATACTAGATACATATGTATCTAGACAAAGTTGTGTCCACTAATATGGATCGGAGGGAGTATCAATTTTGTGAGGTTATTTGCTCGTAACGGACTGACGGGTTTTGCAATTTTCGGGTCTTCAGGATCGAGTGGCCGAACATTCAGTTATCTGAATTCTGAAGGACGCTACTCCAGTTGGAGAGCAGCGTCTGATATCGCTGCGCATTTGCAGCTACAACGGATGCTTGCACGTACAATTCTCTCGTGCCGGTGATCAAAGCGAGCGGATTTTAGAGGTCTGGAGCTTGATTGGCAGCTGCGCGAGCGTGCCCCTGGCGGCGACGCTCCTGGTGCTGGTCACCAGCTTGAACCACTGGCTCTCCGGGTCGCAGCTGCTGTCCCTGCTCAGGCACCGGCACGGGTTGGTCACCACGCTCCGGCCGTCATCGCCGACGTCCAGGCAGAGCATGCCAGGACCGGAGGACGACGAAGCGTTGGCGGCGACGTGCAGCTTGGAGTCCGACACGAGGCGCCAGCGGGACAGGTCGTCGGCGGCGCACGGCAGGCCGAGGCCCACGGGCCGGCCGGCGCCCTCGGCGTGGAGGCACGTCAGCGGGCTATCCCGCAGCGCGAGCCGCCCGTCGTGCTGCGCGTACGTCCACGCCTCCGTCTCGGCGCACGGACCCAGCTCCAGCGGCTGCGTCAGCGACGGCCGCACCACGCACAGCCCCGTCGCCGGGTGGAACAGCGCCGCGTACGGCGCCGCCTCCGCGTATCCTGGCCCCCTGAGCGGGCGCTGCAGGGCCTGGACCCTGCGGAGCGCGGTGGCGTTGCGGGGCGCGGACCACGCCCGGTCGAGCACGCCGTAGACCTCGTCGAGGTCCAGCACGCCCTCCCGGAGGTAGTAGCTCCCCTGCAGCGTCCAGAGCGCCCAGTCGAGGTCGAGGTCGGCGGCGACGGCGGCGGCGCAGCCGTAGTAGCGGTTGTCGTTGGTGTTCCCGCCGCGGTTGTCGACGCCGAACTCGCTGAGGAAGACCGGCCAGCCCCGGTCGAGCAGGTAGAGCGCGCGGCGGGACACGCTGGCGCCGATGCGGGCGCACGCCTCGTTGGGGTTCCCCGACGCCCATTCTTGGCCGTTGGAGAAGCTGTACCAGTGCACCTCGAACGCCGCCTTGCGCGCGAAGCTCAGGCTCACCTGCCGCGAGGCGAGGAAGGCGAGGTCGTTGTCGAAGCTCAGGCCGGAGAGGATGACCAGCACGCGAGGGTTCGCCGCGTGTACCGCCTCCGCGCCCCGCTGCATGTACCTGCAACCGCCGTTGTCAACACACAACAGTCAAGGTCAACTCAACACAACTGCCATGTAGATGTAGGAGAGGTACTCTACTAGGATCTTTCTGTGTTTGCTCAAGGCTTTGAAAGCCATTGACTGATTGTCGACGGAGCAGACGAAGGACTAGTGGTGGTACACTGAAAGACGGACGCTGTCTACTGGGCGGCCATTACTGTCCCTCACATGCTGCGCCGGAGTTGCTGCAGAGACGTAAAGCCTATCTTGTAGCGGCCAACTACTGCTACAGGTTGCCCTTTACTCAACCAGGACATGGCAGATGAACCAAAGTGTCAATGCCGTTGGTACGTCGACGCGCATTGCTTGCCACGGTCTTAAATTGGAGTTGTTAAGATTGTCTGACACATTAAGACGAATCAGGATTTGAGGAGGACGGCAATCTACTTACTTGTACCAGTCCTTGGAGTTCTGCCTGGGGCCTCTGAGCTCGTTCCTGAGGCTCATGCCGACGACGTTGGAGACGCCGGCGAACATGGTGGCCATCCTGGTGAGGCCGTCCACCCAGACGTCCGGCTCGAAGCTGACGTCGCCGAAGAACCCGTTGCCGTCGGTCTGCCCGCAGCACCACCCCGGCCTGCTCACGTGGTTGTCCAGTATCACCATCACGTTGTTGTCGCCAAGGCTGCGCACCACCGACTGCAGGCCATGCCATGCCATGCCATGCACACGCCACATTAGTTAATCACACAAGCAGCAGCAGCAGCAAGAAGAAGAATGGCATCAGAAGAAGATTGCCTTGAACGCGTCGATGAGCTTGAGGTCGACGACGTCGGGGTTGTTGGCCCTGATGCCGGCGAGCGAGTCGGTGAGGTTGAGCCTCTCGAACGACTGCGCGACGGTGAGGGACGAGTAGGAGGCGTTGGTCACCATGAAGGTGGACCAGGTGAACCTGACGCAGTTGAACCCCATGGCGGCGACGTCGGCCGCGATGGCGCCCACGGGCCGCTTGTTCAGGCCCTCCGCCAGCATCGGCTCCAGGTGCGACGGCCAGTTCACGCACGTCAGCTTCACCCGGTTCCCGGCCTCGTCCACGATCCACCGCGACGCCGTCGACAGCGTCGGGGGCGCGGCCGACGCCGGAGCATGGTACAGCGCGCAATGCCAGGCCAAGCCCAGAGCCAGCCACGCCGTGAGGACAGATGCAGCACGGCTCCTCATCCTCCTCCTCGACCTCACGTACGGTACGGCGATGTTCACCTGCAGCTAGCGGTGGAGGAGGCCAGGAAGACGAAGGACGAGCTAGCGGATATATGGAGGGCAGCAGGTACGACGTACGTGGCTACGTGCAAGGTTGCTTTGTCATGGGGGATGGGCGAAGCTTCAAGGGATCAACATGGCGCGGCTGACATGTGTGACTGAATGAAGGTGACGAGGTAGCCTTTGCTGAAGTTTCAAGAAGAACGCAATGCAACAACTATTTTATACGCCAAGGAAGGGCGCGCATCGCAGCGATATTCGGTGCTGTACTGCTCCTAATTCACTGCTCGGGTGTGTAAACAAAGAAGAAAACTGGGGAGGTCGGTAGAGGGTTGGACGCAAATGGCACCTAACCTCTCGAGTTAATTTTTTTTTGTTCCTTCCGTTGGCTGCACTTTACCTGTATCTGAATCAGATAAAAAACGTACAAAGTAGATCATACCACCCGTGGGTGCAATCTGATAATTCACGGTTGTTGGAGACACGGGGTTTTCTGTATTACCAAGGCGCATTAGTTAATTATTAATAACATTACCCATTTTCGAAATAATCAACCGAGTTAGTTGTAACTATGGCATGTTATTAGCTGCAACCTATGGCTTTGTTTATAACACAAGATTTGTTTTCTATATTAGCTTGATTTCTTTGTTGAGGGGAAACCATCGTGACGGATTTTACTCATTGTGCAGCACGGATACATCGTTTGCCGTTACAGAGATCAAATAATCAGGGGGGCTCCTCTTGCATATTTTTAAAATGTGCAACTTTTGTGTCAAGTGATGTTCCTTAGTTGTCATTTTGATATTTTCTCTATAAAAACGTGTCTACTATTATTTTAAAAAAAACATGTTTCTGTGTCAGGGAGCACCTTTCGTTCTACTATATTTTCAAAACATATATCTACTATTATAAATAACATTTATCAGGGGGCCTCCCCTTGAATACTTCCAAAAGTATCAGTTGCATATACTAAAAATGTGCAACTTCTGTTTTTGGAATGTCAAATTACTTCTTTTTTGTAACTGCAGAGGTTTTCATAAGCTTTTTCATTTCTTTACGTATTTTTTTTTTCCAAATGGAAGTTTTGTTTTTATGACATATCTACTATTATAAATTAACTCGTGGTCAAGGTGCAGAATATCGTATATGAGCTTCTCACCGGTTAGGCTTCGGAATATCAAATTTCAGATAAAGGGTGATACATTAGACGATATGTAGTTATATCGGAGAAATATATTTGATTATTTTCATTTTACTTGTTCAAAATATGTCCTCTTAGTACATGAAAATGATTAATGCTAGTGCTTGAGCATAATAAATGTCTTATTCAAGTTTTTTAACCACTCAGTTAACAAATAAAAGTACTACTCTAACTTTATAAGTACATTTTTCATGTTTATGTACATAACATTATGAATCGATAATTTTAAAAAATGCAAACACATATTGTTATTTCTAACATTTTCTTGAGAAACAATCAAAGTCAACTACAAATCTGTATTTATGGGTGGACATACAGGTCAGACATCGGCCATATCCGTAAATATATTGGCCTATATTTGGCGATATGTGTGAAAACAATATTTACAAAATGATACGATGTTGTATCGGTAGACCCCCAAATATATCTCTGATATATCGATCATATTGGCCAAGATTTAAAAGCTTGCTCATAGTTATCCATAAGTTATTTTTGGAGATCCGTTCTTGGTTACTAAAAGAGAGATAATTAATCAAACAGTTCTATTTCCCCCACTTCACATCTAGTACTACCTCTCTTCATTAATATAAGACGTTTTAGCGCACCAAAACTTGTTATATTTAGTGAACAAGGTAGTAGCTCACATTGTCTCGTGCATGTGTCCTTGAGCTGATAATACCTGAACAATGCATATTTGGCGTAACATACATGACTGCAAAACGTGGATTGCACGTGTTGATTTAGTCAGTAACCCGAACGCACTCCTGAGGAAAACCGTACTGTACCTCGCTTGCAATTTAACATTACAAATCGTGCTTTGTGCCAGCAATAATTTAGGACGAAGCAATCAAGAGCCCTACCAGGTCATGTTTACCTGGTATTTCTGGTGAGCTCGTCCAAAACTTTACGCTCGCGCCAATGATCCAATTAAGGTGGAGGAAGGGACATTTTGGGTTTGCTTTTATTCTAAGAACGTTATTGTACCACTGGTATGTAGTATCAGTTAAGAAATTGCCGACAGCTGAAGAAATGCAAATGAGGCAACCCGGTAATGTGTAAAAGTAAAACAGAAGAAAAGAACGTTGCGTGTACTGAGAACGGGGAAGGTCGGTGTCTCTTTGCATTGCGTGAACAGAGAACGCCAAATTAATGCGACGCCCATCCTAAAATTTTCTCCAAAGGAAGAAAAAACAGAACACTATGAAAACCCTAGCCAAAGGGAAAACAAAACCTAACGGAAGAAGCAAACAGGCTACTTTAAGTACCAGAATTCGGATGGACCAATTGCCTGTTATAATGGCTACTTTAAGAAGCAAAAGGTACTCTCTCAGAGAACAATGGCCAGAGGACAGCAGTACAAGAGTATCGTGTAAAGAGATTCCGTTTATTATCTGTGGTTTATTTTGAAGGTAATGACGTAAAGAGCAACATACAAGTGAGTTTTTCAGTAGCGATACAGTATAGACACCGCCAAACTGGAGTAAGTGAACTTGCAGACATCTTGCATACAATTTCCCAGATCATAAGATCACGGTCGTCCAAATCCAATCGACCTGAACAACATCCATACCTGACTAGATGCAAAACGTGTGTTTCCAAATTGCACTTTACTAGAGCCAAACATGCTGTTTCCACATTACCACCATGAAGAACTAGATGTTGTAGGTACGGGTTCAAGTGACGGCAGCTGCAGAATGGAGGCGGCCTCGCCCGGTATGCCCCTACTACTCAATATAACTTTGAACCATTGGCTCTCAGGATTACAAGATGTATCTTCGCTCAGGCACTTGCACTGGTTTGTTGTGATGGCACCGTCAGGGCCGGCCTCCAAGCACACTCTGGTCCCATTTTTAGTCAGTTCAGTGGAAACATGCATGCTTGAATTTGATATTAGCTGCCACTTTGAACAAGATTTGCTGCAACCTGCACCAAGCTTTGCAATATCACCAACAGACTTTGCCTCAATGCATTGTCCAGTGTGCTTCAGTACTAGCTCAGATGTTGAGGTGTAGTTCCAAGCGTTTGATTCATCACATGGACCCAGCTTAAGTGAATTGCCAGATTTCACCAACACACAGAGCCCGGTTAGAAGATGAAATATAACATTGTATTGTTTTTTACTGTTCGGTAGACCTGGCCCTGGAGTATACATAAATTTTCGTTATTTTATAAGAAATTCAGTACATACTATTACTATCAAAGTAGCACATTTTGTTTGACAAAGGTAAAAAGTGTAATGCACGGACTTCATTTTTCTTAAGTTCTTGCATATAAACTCGTCTATAAGTTTCAGTAATGCTTTCTAAGAACATACATTTACAAGTATTTTCAAAGGTTTAATTTTAGAACCAATCCAAAGAACGAAAGGCTCATGTATTTGCAGAAAAAAGGATTATGTGTTAGTTCAGCAAAAGAAGGATTCATAAAATGTAAAACAGATATCACTGTATGTTTACTGAGATTGGTAAAGTGCAAACCTTGAAATGGTAACTGCAGAGAACTGATCCTTTTAATGAAGCTGGGGTTTCTTGCTGTGCACCAATCCCATGATAGCAATCCATATGTTTCATCATAAGCTAGAATACCCTCTCTGATATAGTAACTCCCTTGCAGAGCCCAAACAGCCCAGTCTAAATCCATTTCAGCTGCTACGCTTAAGAAGCACGTAAGATAACGATTGTCAGCAGTATGTGTGCCTGACATGTCAAATCCAATCTCAGAGAAAAACAAAGGCCAGCCTTGCTGAAGTAGGAACAGTCCTTTAGTTCTTATGGAGTTGACAGACTTTCCACAAGCATCATTTTGGTTCCAGTTATCCCAGTCGGTACCATCTGAGAAACCATACCAATGCTGCTCAAACACTAACTTTCCAGTAAATGACAGCTCAACTTGCTTTGAGGACAAAAAGGATAGACTGTTGTCAAAATCCAGTCCCGAAAAAATAACAAGGACATTAGGGTTTGCTGCATGCACAGCTTCAGCACCCTGTTGCATATACCTAAGATGAGAATAAATGTTTCAAAACATTAATCACATAGAAAAGCCCTTTGGAAATCATGACTCATGGGTCATAAAAAGAAAAATTGCCCAGTAACATACCTGTACCACAGGCTAACATTTTGATATGGGCCACGGAGCTCATTCCGCAAGCTCATGCCGACAACACTTTTTGTGTTCCTAAACATTGTTGCCATTGCACTGAGTCCCTTCAACCATTCTTCAGGGTCGAAGTATTTGTCTCCAAAGAAGGTGTTACCGTCGGATCTGCTGCAGCACCATCCTGGAGTGGTCATTTGGTTATCAAGTATGACCATGATACTGTTGTTGGCCAAAGCTGACACCACTTCCTATTAAATTTGTTCCATATCAGAAGGATTATCATGATCCATTTATCCCTTGGTTGCAAATCAATTATTTAGTTCCACTTCACATTTAGCCTGACATTGGATCCATTTCACAAGGTAAACATACATATATGGTAAGTATATGACCATTTATTTTGTATATCACCAGGTCAACTAACTAGGTACCTTTTCGAGAAACTAAACTCTGACTAGATCCAGTATCGAAAGGGTACCATCTCACCTAATCTACCACTGGACATCTATCCCCATCATACATGATCCAACAAAGCAAGATTTATTCTCGGTACAGCCCTGTGACTTGCAAGGCACCCTCATATTGGACCATCAATTTGATGACTAGTAGGTATACTGTTCAAGCTAAACAAAGGTGAATAAAGAGAAAGAACAACTAGCGGTGGCATTTCCCGGTATACCAAAATTGATCAGATTTTGTATTAAGATTTATCCTTCAGCTTGCAGTCCATGGTTGTAATTAATAAAAGAAAGAAGGATACCTAAAGACTCATTGGTGACTGATGATCTTTTCTCGTGTGATGAATTATTTTCATTCAAAAATCCTCTAAAATGAAACTTTAGACTTCAGAAGCAACTAATTTTAATTAACCGAAACACTATCAACTGCCTCAAATGACTCGTGACATACACTTTCTAGACGCAATATAGTTCTCTTATCCATCAAAGTAATTATTCATAAAATACAAAGTTGACAACACGGATAAGATTCTTAATTCTATTATATTATTTGCATACAGTGTTGTCGAGTTCAGTACTAATGTATGCGGCACCAAGCTCACTAGCAGCATTACATAATTTCAAGATATTGCAAAATTTGGCATCATCTTGAACCTTCCAATTCCCAAAAGAGCAAATACTTCCCAATTTTATGGAGGTGTTAAGATGCTCCTATATGTAAGCATCCATTTCAAAGTACTCATATTTGATCATCACTACTTCTTGCTCTTCCAAAAGCTAAATCAATGGGCAAATTTAATATGTTTGGTTAACACTAACACTGCCAAATGGAAACAAGAGCGCCGATAAAACGAACACAATCTTGACCTTTCCAGGAATGAATCTCGGTTATTCGAACTGTTCGATAACAACAACCACCTACCCGGAACACGTCGATGAGGGGCAGGTCGAGGAGGCTGGGGTTGTTGACCCGTACACCGGCGGCGGACTCCCGCAGGCCGAGGAGCTCCAGTGACCACCGCAGCGGCAGCGAGGAGAGCGTGGCGTTGGTGGCGAGGTAGGTCGGCCAGGTGAGCCTGACGCAGTTGAACCCCATCGCCGCGACGCGCCCCGCGATGTCCCCCACGCCGCGCCTGGACAGGCCCTCCGCCGCCACGGGCTCCAGGTGCGACGCCCAGTTCGCGCAGGCCAGCTTCACGCGCCGCCCGTCCGCGCCCACCACCCACCGCGACGCCGTCGAGAGCGGCAGCGCCGGGAGCGAGACCGAGGCGGCGCGCGCCGACGCCAGGAGGACGACGGCGAGGAGGAGAAGCGGAGTCGGAGAGGAGGAAGAAGCCATAGTAGCAAATTACTGGGAGTGGAGACCAGAGAGGTGGTGGATCTGCAGTTTAAACGGACGGGATGTCCGCATGACATGTGGGGCCACGGTCAGTGGCCCAGATCTGTCGCAGCTTGGATAAGCAATGAAAGTCAAAGTGGCCGCGGCAGTTGGTGCGCTTAAGCGGTTAAGCTCAAGCGACCTCGAATGTCCACCGCCGTCCTCCCGACCGCGGCCCTACCCGCCGCGCCGGCGCCGGCGCGCCACGCGGCGCTTCGCGACGTGCCTCAGCTCCACGCGGCCCTGCTCAAGTCCGGCGCGCTCGCCACGTCGCCCGAATCCTTCGACTCCTTCCTCGAGGCCACCGCGCTCCCGTCGCCGGCCACCTCCCCGGCCCACCTCTCCTACGCGGTCCGCCTGTTCCGCCTCGGCCCCCACCCGCCCCTCTCCGCGCGGTCGTATAACATCCTCATCCGCGCCTTCTTCCGCGCGGGGCACCCAGAGGATGCCCTCCAGCTGTTCGTCGAAATGCTCGTCGCGGCCGACGTCTGCCCCGACCAGCACACCGTCGCCAACACAATAAAGTCTTGCGCCAGGATGTTTGCTACGGATTCAGGGTGCAGCGTCCAGGCGTACGCTGTCAAGCGTGGGTTCATGGCCGATCGGTTTGTGCTGAACAGCTTGATACATATGTACGCGAGCTGTGGGGATGTCGTCGCGGCACAGGTGCTGTTCGAGGCAGTGGAGGAGAAGGGTGTTGTTACATGGAATGCGATGATCGCGGGCTACGTCAAGAATGGGGACTGGAAGGAGGTAGTTGAGATGTTTAAGGGTATGCTTGAGGTTCAGGCGCCATTTGATGAAGTCACATTGGTGAGTGTCGCCACAGCATGTGGAAGAATAGGTGATGCCAAGCTTGGTAAATGGATCGGAATGTGTGCAGAGGAGAAGGGGATGGTGAGGAACAGGAACTTGGCGACCGCGCTTGTTGACATGTTTGCCAAGTGTGGAGAGCTTGACAAGGCCCGGAGGTTGTTCGACAGGATGCACTCCCGGGATGTGGTTGCTTGGAGTGCGATGATCTCTGGGTACACTCAGGCTGACCGGTGTCAAGAGGCACTTACTATCTTCAGTGAGATGCAGGCTACCAATGTGAACCCGAATGGTGTAACCCTGGTCAGTGTGCTCTCTGCTTGCGCTGTCCTGGGTGCACTTGAGACAGGTAAGTGGGTGCATTCATACATAAGGAGGAAGGGGTTGCCCCTTACAGTAACTCTCGGCACTGCATTGGTGGATTTCTATGCTAAGTGTGGATGCATCGAAGATGCAGTCAAGGCATTTGAGTTGATGCCTGTGAGGAACTCTTGGACATGGACGGCCTTGATAAAGGGCATGGCAAGCAATGGAAGAGGCAGAGAAGCGCTGGAGGTCTTCTCATCCATGTGTGAGGCCGATATTGAGCCAACAGATGTCACATTCATTGGCGTTTTGTTGGCTTGCAGCCACAGCTGCTTAGTTGAGGAGGGTCGCCGGTATTTTGACAGCATGAGCCAGGATTATGGCATCACTCCAAGCATTGAGCACTACGGCTGCATGGTTGATATATTGGGACGGGCTGGTTTGATCGATGAGGCGTACCAGTTTATCAGGAATATGCCAATTGAGCCTAATGCAGTTGTCTGGAGGGCACTACTTTCTGCCTGCACAGTTCACAAAAATGTTGAAATTGGAGAAGAAGCACTGAAGCAGATTATCCCACTGGACCCCTGTCACAGTGGTAACTACGTACTTCTATCGAACACCTATGCATCAGTGGGACAATGGAAGGATGCTGCTATGGTTCGGAAAGAAATGAAGGAGAGAGGGGTTGAGAAAATTCCAGGGTGCAGTCTCATTGAGCTGGATGGGACGATCTTTGAGTTCTTTGCTGAAGACTGTGACCACCCCCAGTTGAGAGATATATATGAGAAAGTTGATGAGATGATTGAAAATATCAAGATGGCTGGGTACATCCCCAATACAGCTGATGCAAGGCTAGATGCTGATGAATATGAGAAACAAGTATCCGTCTCACATCACAGTGAGAAGCTGGCCATTGCGTTTGGCCTGATAAAGTCCCGTCCTAGTGCAACAATTCGGTTGTCGAAGAATCTGAGAGTGTGCATGGACTGCCACTCTGCCACGAAGTTGATCTCGAAGGTGTACGACAGGGAGATTGTTGTTCGAGACAGAAATAGGTTTCATCATTTCAAAGATGGTTTCTGCTCCTGTAATGATTACTGGTGAGTGCCAACTCTCCGAGTCTCTATGCCGTAAGGGTTTCCTGGTACTAGATAAGAAAATACACCAGGCACGTCTGAGCCATTTGACGGAACAAAGAACATGTATGCAAGTAATGTGTAACTAATCTGTAAATACGACAAAGCCATTTACAGTTAGAAGAAAATGCTAGCCTACCAGAGTTCGGCAGTTCGCTCTGCGAACTGTGTGATTGTGTACAGAGCACAGGCTGCACACTGTTGTGCATGAATCTCAAACGGGGAATCAGCCTCATGCTTTTTACTTAACATGTACAGAAGCTGTATTAAGTTTTAAATATCAAACAGGAGCAGTGCGGTTTTTCTTTCATTCTCTTTACTATTACAGCAGCCTTTTTGGTCAACTTGGGGTTTCAAGCTCTGGTATTGTTGAATTGTACTAGCATAATTAAACAAATTTGAGTGTCTCGCTTATATCTTCCCCTTTTCTTTGAACTGAAAACTACAGAGGAGGCCTCCAGAGCACCATTTCCTTTTCGTTCGATTTTCATGTCAGGAAAACGAAAAGCGTGGTACTCCCTCTATGTAAGATGTTCTGTGAAGCTAGTTTAGCTTATAGAAATGTCTTATATAAAGCCCACAAAAAAATGTCTTATATAAAGATACAAAGTAAGTAGGTCTTAATGAATAAAGGAAACTTTATTTTGTTTATTCATAAATAAGAAGCCTAGTTAGTCAGTGACTTGTAGGCTCCACAAATGTACCTTTCCCTCTTACTTGGCATGTTTTGCCTCATCAGCTGATGACAGATATATGTGCTCTCTCCGTTGAGAAGTACTAGGCAATAAGGCGCGGCAATGCCGCACCCGTGTAGTAAATAAAATTTAAATTTGGTGGTTTGAATGTTTTAAATATTTACGCCCCACGTAGTAAATAGTATTTGAATTCGGTGGTTTGAACATTTTTATGTTTTGTAGGTGTAATATGTTTGCACATCATAGTAAATAAGATTTGAACTTAGTATTTGGATATTTGATTCTTTTTTTTGACGGTGACATTTAAAGATATTAATTTGTAAGTATTAATCTTTTGTTTTTTTGTGTAAATTTGAACCGATTTAATTTTTTGTCCAAATGTCTTGCATTGTGGCACAAATATTTAGGTATTTTTTCTGTGATCATTTTGATATTTTTGTATTTTTTCTGATGACTATATTTAAAGATATTGAATTAATAAATTTAACCATTTGCTGTTTTTTTAATGGAAAAAGGGCAGGGAGGCTGATAGACCGGGCCCACGGGGACGTCATGCTGACGTCACATGCGGCCGGATCTGGCGCCCGTGGCCGCGGCGGCGTCGACCACGCCGGCGGCGCATCCGCGCGAGCGGGACCGCGTGGCCCATCCACAAGGGCAGAAAAAGGAGATAATCTGATGTATAGAAAACATACCCCCAATAATTTTTATCATCCCAAAGCCCTCGACTGAAGAATCTAGCACCCCAGCTTGCTTAACAGAGACGACATGCACGGGCTCTAAACTCACAAAAACTGAACTTCCTTCAGGGTAGAATTTTAGCACCTGAAAACAGATCTCATCGCTACGGAACGAATACCGAGGCACACTGACATCAAAAACATAACTTCTCCCAATAGAGCAGTTATTTCCGCAGGCAAGCCAGAAAAGATTGTACAATTCTCTGCCACCAGAGTATCAGGAGATTTCCCAACCAAGTCCTTAGCAACATCACCCAAAAAAAAACCATCTCAACAGAAACCTTGTCTCCAGACGCCACTACAGGTAGCCGATACCTGTAACAGCAAGTCCAAAATTAACACACAAATCCATTTCATGCCTACAGATCAAACAGAGGAAACGATATGGTCAGCTTCTAAGCCATGCTAACCTTGGACACGCACCCTGCCACCACACCTTTCATTAGTGCATCTGTAATCAGAACCTTCTTGGACTGATTTCCACCCACAGCTATCACAAGCCAAATACCACCAGCTTTGGTTAGGCTGAACACCATCGATGACCATCTTACACCTAAAGCGCTTGCCCTATAAAATAAAATCAGCCTCCACAGTGTAAAAAGATAAGAAGGGTGAGAATCAAATCTTCCATACCGTCGCGACATGCAGATTCATTGCAGCCAAATCAGCCACGCTAACAACCTGAACTTCATTTGACTCAAACCGCTGACCTCTCTCCATGATCAGCTCAATCGGATACACAGACCCTACCAGCCAAATGGCCTACACGGATTTCCAACCACAGTTGTCGCAAGCTAGAAACCACCAGTTTTGATTTGGCTGAATGCCCTCAGTCACAATCTTACACCTAAAACGCTTACCCTGCAAAGTAAATTCAGTCACCGTAATGACAAAAGGCAGTAAACCATAACAAAAATAATTACACCGTAGGTACCTGTGGGTTCATAGCAGGCAACTCCAGTACACTGACAACTTGAGCCTTGTTTGATTCAAAACGACGCACTCTTTCCATTATAAGCTCGATCAAAAACACAGAACCTACCAGCCTAAAAAAAGAGACAACAAATTTAGGGTAAAGTGAATGGTAAAAAAGCTTTCTCATAATGTCTGCCTAATGAGGAGATGACACGATCCGATACTCCTTCACTACCTATGCTGCCCATGGCAAACTTGAGCTGCATAATTAAGCAGATACCAAAGAAAGCTATATCCGAGTTGTGTGAACCTATCACCATGCCAAAGAAAGCTACATCCGAGTTGTGTGAACCTATCACCACTAACATATACTTACAACTAAATACAAAAAGTATGATATGTGCTTCATGTAACAAAGATCTACGGATGTCATCAGTTTCTTGCATATTTCTGTGAGTAAATGAGATACCAAGCTATATCTTGTGCTAAGTATCGGCAAGCTTAGTATGAACTTCAGTTCAAGGATAATGGATTGAGCAGGTCATTATGTAAGCATATTTATGTACCAAGTTTCAAAGTCAAGAATTGGAAGCCCGGACAATAACCTATTTTAAAAAGCAATGCCTTCAAAGTTGTGTAGAACACCTACCAAAATGTAGAGACGTAAGTAAGGAGAATCTTACTAATTCTGCATGAAAAACGTAATTATGCTTAAGGGGCAAAACTGAGCAATCAAAGCTGAGCAAATCTGTACTGCTAATTAAAGGAGTAGATGCTGCTTACATCTATAGAATTTAAAGTTTAAGAGCTGAACCACCAAAGTTGTTAGCACTTAGCACATGTAACCAAAAAATCACATGGATGAACTGCACTGTGGTTTCCATCAGATACATTCAAGATACACGTCGGCCAAAAAAAGGTGTGATCAATCCTCCTGCTTGTCATTTAAAGTTTGAACATAACAAAAGTAAGCTGTATCTTTTTTGTAACATGGTACCTTGTCGCTTCCCTAGTAGAATTAGTTGTCTAGGATGCCAAAAAACTACTCGGCCGGCGAATCAGCCAGACAGTGCAGGCGCCGCTGCGCCTGCTGCCATACACCATTGTTATAGTAGCGAAATTCTTGAATCTGAACAATGAAAGAAGCAAATAATTACACTATAATATTTCAATTTTCATTGTACTTGCCACATATTTCATTAGTTCTCCATCATGTACATCCTCCCATCTACCACCAAAGAATTGATGCCATCATATATCAAAAAAGATACTAAATAATAAAGGAAAAATAACTAATCAATCACAGCGCACCTTTCTCTGGATAAATTCATGTGCAGAACACCTTGTTAGTCGGGCCGTACCATCAACGCTCCAATCTATCTAGGGTCCTCAGCAAATTCATACACATATAAAAAGTCAACATCCCACCAGACTGCAGCCTCGATGGCGCATGGGGATGGGGGTCAACCAGCAGCAGCATCCCGTCGTTCGTCCCTGGCATCTGCGGCCTTGTCCTTGGAAGAGAGCAGCAGTAGGAGGAGGTCTACCTTCACCTCGTCGCGGCGGCTACAGGGCGTCTGGAGAAACAACCTGTCATCCTCCTTCCACCGGATGGAAGTTTGGCCAGGGCTGTACGTACCGTACGTCGTATGTGCGGGGGAGCCGGCGTAGGAGAGGAAGGCATGGGGCGTCGTCGTCAGCGCTGGATGACAGCAGAGAGGCTAGGGTTTGCGCGTGCCAGTAATAGGAGCCGCGTGACGGCTGCTTCGGAGGTGGCATCAAACGGGAAGAGGGTGCAAGAGCTGCTCGAGCGAGCGAGGAGGCCGGCGAGGTGTGGGGCGCTGGCGGTGGCGGCGGCGGAGAGCCTCGCCCGCGCCTGTCGCCGCGCGTCGCCCCCTCCGCCCCTATGCTCGGGACGGGAACCCTCCACAGCCGACGTCCCGCCTAGCTCTGCCTCCTGCGCATGCGAGATCTGGAGAGGCCCAGCTTGGAGAAGCTACACGGTCGAGGCAGCCGGCGACGCGTCGCTGTAGGACGGGGACGGGGCTGCCGGTCCGCGCCGAACCTCGGGAGCTGCCCCTGGAGTGTGTTTCTGCCGGAGGTGAAAAAGGGCGGCGACGCCTAAGCGTTGGCCGGACGACTCCGGCGCGGTCGTGCTGTTCCGGCACCCGATTTTGAGCGAGGCGAGAGAGGGAGAGGCGGCGCAACTCCTCGTGTTGTTCGATCTGAAGTGGGGGGCGCGGAACGACGGTGGCGTGCGGCGGCGGCGCCGGCGACTTCCGGGTCGTGAGAGAGAAAAGAGGAGAGGAGATTCTGCGTTGGCCATTTTGCAAAAAAGCCTGTGAGATATTACGAATTTACGAACAGGTCCCTGCGTACACTGATGTGTGGACTGCGGGATTGTAAGTATATTTGTGGAGCGCTTTTGTGCAAAATAACCATAGCTACCGGGGGAACCGGCGGGCACCGGGTGGCGACCGGGCCACGCGTCGCGGCACGATTGGCGGAGAAGGTCGTGCTACAGTGCCACGCGTTTTGTAACCAGAAACTTGCGATCTCGTCCGTCCGACGCGCCGATCGGACGGCCGAGGTTTTACGGGTGACGTGGAGGGCTGTTTTGGGGCGTGAATTCGACGCCCTTTCATATATAGAGTATGATGTGTGAAGTAAAACCTAGTATAGGATGTGAACCATATGATGGATCAAATGAAAGTACTGCAAAACAACGACCAGTCTTTTTAGTTGCACATTTTCTCATGGGAACATGGTCTGGTGAAGCCGACTTGCCGTGCTCCCAAAAAATTCATCAGTAAGTCTAATTCTACATATCTGCATGTCACAAAAATGTGACAGAAAATCTGCGTACCTACATGTCTGTCAAGTGTCATCCAGCCGGCAACGGCACGAAAAGTTATCAAATCAGAACGGTATTCCTGTACTATACAATAGTTAGCCGCCTTAGTCGACAAACAGCTGAAGTCATCAAAACCTAAACGGCGCTCTCGAACCGTATGCTCACGAGTCCAAGAGAACACTTGTGCGTCCATGGCGTTGCTCCAAGCTCCCGAGCTCTTCGCATGGCTCCTCGTCGTCCTCGGCACCCTTCTCCTCCTCAAGCACCTCCTCGCTGCACCGTCCAAGAAACGCCACGCCGCCACCTCGGCCTCGCCTTCCCTCCCACGCCCGAGGGGCCTGCCCCTCATCGGCAACCTCCACCAGCTCGGCGCGCTCCCGCATGACTCCCTCGCTGAACTCGCCGCCAGGCACGATGCGCCGCTCATGCTGCTCCGCCTCGGCTCCGTGCCAACGCTCGTCGTCTCCTCCCCGGACGCGGCGCGCGCTGTGTTCCAGCACAACGACCGCGCCCTGTCCGGCAGGCCGGCGCTCTACGCTGCGTCTCGGTTCTCCTACGGCCTGCAGAACATCACCTTCGCGCCACCCGACGGCGCGTTCTGGCGCGCCGCGCGCCGCGCGTGCCTGTCGGAGCTCCTCGGCGCCCCACGGGTGCGCGGGTTCCGCCACGCCAGGGAGGGCGAGGCCGCCGCTCTCGTCGCCGCCGTGGCGGACGCGTCCGGAGCCGGCGCGCCGGTGAACCTGAGCGAACTGCTCGTCACCACGAGCAACAGGATCGTCCGGCGTGTTGCCTTCGGCGGCGATGGCCGCGGCGAAGGCGCCATGGAGACAAGCGCTGTCCTCAAGGAGACGCAGAGCCTGCTCGGTGCCTTCTTTATCGCCGACTACGTGCCGTCGCTCGGTTGGCTGGACGCGCTCCGTGGCCTGCGGCGACGCCTGGAGCGTAATTTCCATCAGCTCGACGCCTTCTACGAGAGCGTCATCCACAGCCACCTCGACAAGCGAACGTCCGCCGACGACGACGAGGACCTGGTTGACGTGCTCCTCGGCCTGCACGGCGACCCGGCGCACGTGAACACCTTCGGAAGGCGCGACCAGATCAAAGGAATCCTGACGGACATGTTCATCGCCGGGACTGACACGTCGGCGGCGACGGTGGAATGGACGATGACGGAGCTGGTCAACCACCCGGACGTCCTGGCCAAGGTGCAGCACGAGGTGCGCAGCGTCGTCGGCGGCGACGGCAACGGCATGGTCCGGGAACCCGACCTCCCGCGCCTCAGCTACCTGAAGCTGGTCATCAAGGAGTCCATGAGGCTTCACCCGCCGGCGCCGCTCCTGGTGCCCCGGGAGACCACCGAGCCGTGCACGGTGCAGGGCAGCGAGATACCGGCCGGGACGCGGGTGCTGGTGAACGCGAAGGCCATCGGCGCGCACGCCGGTACGTGGGGTCCCGACGCGGCGCGGTTCGTGCCTGAGCGGCACAGCGAGGTCGACGACGGCAAGGACTTCAGGCCGTGGGTCGACGACAGCTTCGCGCTCGTGCCGTTCGGGATCGGGCGGAGGAGCTGCCCCGGCGTGCACTTCGCGACGGCCGTGGTGGAGCTGGTGCTTGCCAACTTGCTCTTCTCCTTTGACTGGCGCGCGCCGCTCGGCGGGGCGGTGGACGCCGAGGAGGAGAACGGGCTGACGGTGCACAGGAAGAACCCTCTCGTGCTGATGGCGAAACGGAGACGCGTGCCGGCGAGCGAGCGAGACAACGCAAACTGTTTTGTTTCGGTTGCTCACCAGTCACCAGTCACCACCAAAGGCCATGTAGCACGAAAACTCCATTAAGTTTTGCTTCAAAATCCATACAAACCATAGTTACATAGGTTAAGCTGCAAATTTATAACTTAGTTACTTTTCAAGATAAAAATAACTTAGGTTACGGCTTACATATTTACTTTCTAAAAAAGTATCACAAAATGACCGTATTTATTAGATCTAAAATTCACACTATATACCTACATCCGTTCTTTACGTGTATGTTTTTCATTTTTAAGAAAACACTTAAATATTTCACGCTCTAACAACAATCGGCGAGTTGCGGTCAGACGTCCTCACATTGAAATTTCCCTCTAGGGAAACTGTTGATCTTACTTATAGGGTAAGGTGGTTCGAAAACTTATACATGTGATCGGGCCTCTCATTTCTCACCTCTCTCCCCGAGCCAAGCCTTCTTGAACTCACTGGGCCAAACCGAGGCCATCTCCAGCAGTGTCGCCATGCAGAGAAGACTCAGGGTGGGCATCGGTTTCTATGGTGTATATACTACTTCCTCTGCTTATCAATATAAGACGTTCTCCACAGTTTGCTAGGTGGCTAGATACAAAACAAAAGGAATGAACCAATATACTAAAAATAGACTAGGTACAGTCTAAAGTGAGTGAACCTACAAAACAGCTAGAACGTCTTATAAAGAAAAACGGAGGAAGTAGGTTAGAGGGGTTAGATCTCACTGAACGGATCTTGGGCGGGCTGGCCTCATTATACTTTGTTGCGGTGCTCCAGTGGAAGGAGTATCAGTGAGCAAGGGAGCCATGTTGGTGATCTCCAACAATAAGGCACGTGTCTCAAGCTTTTCTCCAACACATCCAAGCTGCTACTAGGGAGGTGTAAAATTCATCCTCCGCGAACTATGTTGGTGGGAGTTTGACCTGAGGAGCGAGTGGTTTGCCATCTTACCCTATAAGGTCAAAGAGCTCTCATCTTTGGGTCCTCATATCTAGGCTACAAGCGCCTCGAGGTTGTGTGATCATCACATCCAGGAGTAGTTATGTCCAGCTTCCTTTATACTCTCCCCATATCGAAATATAAGATGTTGTAGCCTTTTTTTGGTCCACATGTATCTAGACATGTTTTAGGGTAAGGTCCAAATGAATCTTGTGTTTAAACATGTCTATGTACACATGGAACAAAAAAAAAGACCAAAACATCTTACATTTTGATATGAAGCGAGTAGATGGTACTAAGCGGTGGCGAGGTGTGTCTTCGTCATCCTTGGCCCAGGGGCCACTCCACCCCTCAAAGCCTACTGCGTCGATGGATTCTCATCCTCTTCTTGGGAGGATCTTTCGATTAAATGTGGCGTTCATCGCCGGCCTCACACACCAAGTGGTTTGTCCCATGGTGCTAGGATTGATGGTCGTGACTTTGAGACCCTGTGTGGACGCCGATGAAGAAGGACTAGATCGCTTTCTTTTGCTAATTTTGGAGACTATGTTGCAATTTCATTTTTGGGGTCCTATTTTAAAGTTTCCTACCCCTATTGACGATGCTTCATGTCCGAGAGTCGTTCAAAAGAAGAAAAGCTATACATGCCTCCTGCACCTAAATTTTTAGCAGGTTATACGTGTAGCTCGAGACTTTGGCTATCGGCGGTGGAGACAGACGCTACCTTGGTTTGCATTGCATGGTCCATTTAAGTATTTAACCAATCTTTGTAAATTGTAAGCAAGAAATATTACAAAACATTGCTCTCGATTCGTACTTACAATCATAAGACCATGCACTATATTGCACAAAAACGAACCATAAAAGATTTTAAACCGGTTCAGCACATAATGCAGCTTCAATGCGTGGTGTCAGATAAAAAAAGCGACGCATGTATTTAGTTCGCTTCTTCTCTGACACAAGCCAGCCGAATGGAGAGGTGTGAGCACAAGCAAAGCTCCTCGTGAGTACAAAGGCAGCGCATGTATCGTAGAAAAATGAATTGTTTACTGTTGTATGGGTCCCATGGTTACATGTGAAGCGATGCTATATATAGCAAGCAAATCACACCGGTTCCTAATTCTGACCATATTTTCTTTGAACCGGCATGAGTTTTGTGTGGATCCTGTTCCACGCTACATGATCCACGAAAGCGTAGTGTTGGTACGTGTCGACGACGAGCGCATGCGTGCTCAACGGCTTCGTCGCCATCGAATCCATTGGTTGCGCGTCGCCGTCGTTGGGATCTCTCTCTTCTCGATGGATTGCCACGGCACCGGCAGTAGGATGTAAACGGCGCATTATTATGGTTAGATCAATAGATAGACATACATGGGATTAAACGGCGTCACTTGACATTTTAATCGGCAGAGCCACATCCCATCGCTCGGGACCGCTCGACCATGAGATGGTGCTGTCGATCACACGCGGATTCGCGAATGCACTCTCGTAGGATATTCGTAATTCAATTGTGTGTTTAAACAGTTGTCGCACATGTTTTCCTATAGTCAATCGTTTGTATGATTTACACCAGCTGCAACTATGCACATGTCAAGAACACGCATCATCCAACACACCTCAACTGTATTTCACTAACTTCACACTTCATACACTAAGTATTTACATTACAACAAAATCATCGATTGTTGGCTACAACGGCGAGTCCAGGAATTATTTACAGGGAAGGCTGAAAAAAAGTTGACGACGACTAACTAAATGACAACTAAACGACTACTTCCGTAGAAAATAAGTTAATATATAAGACATAAAATTATTTAAGACAAAATACAATAAATTTTTAGGTTAAAGCATACAAATCACACACTAATACATCCAGTTTTAGAGAAGCAACAACAAAAGGACAAAGTGAACTAGTAAATAGACATGTACCTCTAAGAAATCTCATTATATAAATCACACACTAATATATCCAGTACTAGAGAAGCAACAACAACATTATACTCTAAGAAATAGATTTATTTGCAACAAAAATCACCTCCTATTGAAAACAAAAAACAAGAATGATTACAAAAAAAGTGACATATTAAAGATGTGGCTTGAAAAACTATGTGTGCCTTCAGATAATCTCACACGCTTTTTTGGTACAAAATATTACTCTATGTGCAATATAAAAACTTGTGTCCATTGATACAAATTTTATAGACAACATGATAAATAAGGAGACTGATCAAACTTTTGGTGGCTAGCGGTACATGTGTGAATGGAGTAGTGAACAGCTGCTACTTTGTAGTAGCTAGACGGCAAGTTAGCTTAGCAGACAAACCAATGCATGTAAGGAGTGCACGGAAAAATAAAAGAAACGAAACCTCCCACACTAGCGCGGGGGAAAGGCAGTATACATCAGCGGTGGGGAGCGCAGGCCCATGCGTACGAGCGGGGCCAGAGCGACCTAAGCGCGCGCAAAGCGTTTCTCTGTTCGATAGGCATTGCTCTGTCCTGTATACAAGTTGGGCTGGCATCCTCACCTGTTAATGGGCCTAGATTAGTAGTAGTAAGGAAAAAAATTACATTTTCACAGGGCAGGCTGAAGCCTGTTTAAGCCCCTGTTGGACTCGCCTTTGGTTGGCTATACAAATGTAAAAGATACATAAACCAACAAATCTGAGATTTTCTTAGTTACGTCTTTATATCCATGCCAAAACGTAGGTTATGAGGCTTAGGATATACTCCCTAATATAAGATGTTTAACTATTGTACATGTTGTATCGATACGGACTAAAAATGAATGAACATAGACATCAAAACATGTCTAGATACATGAAGTGAGTCTATCTCAGCTGGTTGGTTCCTTGTGATGTAACTAGCCCATCCAGGATCAAGTTCTAGACTTGATATGGGTGCTCACACTTTTCTGATTTTTTTATGATTTAACCGAGGCGCCTGTGATGTTTGTGTGCGTTCATAGTGGTGTTTATACGTGTGTGTTTGTGAGTGTATGCGTCTGTACTGTGTTTCTAAAAAAAACATGTCTAGATACATTTGTGTATATGTGAATCTGAAAAAAGTCTAAAACATATTATGTTTAAAAACAGACGGAGTAATAATCCCACCCTTCGTTATGTCTTCGAAATAATATGAAAGATAGTTCCTTATCCAACCCTTATTTGAGCTTAAGAGTCTCGCCGTAATTGCAAATTTGCTCTAAGGCCAACAGAAAAACAATGCAAGTTTAAATGATTAGTCACTTATAATCAAGTCCATATGGGCCAAGAGAAAGCAAAGGAATGCGATTAAGCACATCGACCAAACCCAACGATCAGATAGCATATACGGATAAATGGAGCCAAACTGTTATGCACAAACACATCAGCGTAAGAAGGTAAAAACAGAAAGAAAGAAAAAAGCAAATTTGAATGATTTGTCACTTACCAATGTAAAGGCAAAAAATATTTGATGAAACTTGCACTATGTTCGGTTCCACCTTGAGCACGGTTTTCCACATGGTCGTGGGTGCACCGGGCTTATCTTGTTAATTGAGCGTGTTGCACATCGTGATGATGCTCTTTTGCACAAAAGTACTTGTACATTGTCCATTTCCTTCCTTCCCCGTCTATGCATTGGAAGGGGACATGTACATGGTCGTGGGTGCACCGGGCTTATCCTGTTAATTGAGCGCGTTGCACATCGTGATGATGCTCTTTTGCACAAAAGTACTTGTACATTGTCCATTTCCTTCCTTCCCCGTCTATGCATTGGAAGGGGACATGTACATCTTCTCGAAGCAGCGGACACCTTCTCTTGTTTTTCTTGTAGTGTCACCAAAATAAAATACCTATTGCACAAGTATAAAATGACATGTTCTATCGAATCCTTGAATTTTTTTCAAACGCTACTAAGATCTAACAGGCATAAATAATTCAGACAGATTTAGTCTAGAAGATATTCAATTGTTCAGTCTAGATATACTAAATACGTAACAACACATTTGGCGTAGTGGATCAACAAATCTAACAAAATAGACCTAATATCAATATACTAAGAGATGCCCCTTGCTAAACCTGATTCCGGAATATAAAAACATGAATATATCCAGGAAGCCCGTTATTTTGATATTTTAAATTCAGCATTTGCAAGTTTCAAAAAAAATCAGGGAAAGAATCTAAGTGTAGATAATGTTGAACTCTACCAGTGTATAAAATCTCAGTGCAAATATTATTGTATTTTAGACTACACAAAAAAAAATCTGACCAAATTTCAAATTACAAGTATACACCTTTCAGCACACCCACATGTACACATTTATCATTTTTGCTCAGTCTAGAATACACCGAAAGTTTTGCATTTTCAGAAAGAAAAAAGGGCTTCCTAGACCTCGGGCTCCACAACGGCTCACTCTGGGTCAAAACTCTTACGTTTACCAAGAAAATACCAAGCATACCAAGATCACATTAACAAGAATACATCATGAATAGTTCAGTTCCCTCTCATAATAATGTAAGCCTCGGATAGCATATCGAGCAGCAATATGACAGCACTGAGAAAAACTAACTAAATACAGGTCAAGTAATAAAAAACTGGCCATTGATTAGCCAATCTCAAGTCTCACAGGAAGAACAAAGAAATGATGAAAGTTCGTCCCCTCAGATGAAGAACAAGTTCTTGCGTAAATAACATAATATTTTGACTCAGGCACCAACTTTGACTGGGAATTGCCTTTTACTGGTCCTTTCGGGGTTTTTTCTTCCTTGTAGCAAAACTACTTGGTCCAACAGCTTCTACTGACAGTCGCTTTGTCCTGCTACAAGAGGAAATGAAATATTACGCCTACTGACGTGTCATGCATTGTTCGATTAGAAGAAATGTTTGAGAATACCTTGAAGCCAGTTCCTCTGACACTTCATCATCTTTTTCAGCCATATCATCATCTTCCTCGTCATCTATCACATTCATTTTTCTTATCAGACACAGACATTTCATACTGGTATTTCTTGCGCGCTATTTTATTTTATTCATTGAAAAAGTGCAGTAGGAATGCGGTATTCAGGTCACGATGTAACTACGACATCTTACATACATAACTTAAAAGGAAGTGCTTATATGTTTGCCCAATGTATATTAACAAAGGGGACTCAAAGTCAAAGATGATCATGTGATGGTAACAGAGCATAAAAATCCCAAAAGATAGAAATAAAAAAATTTGGCCAAAATAATTTTAGGCGATTTTAACATATTATGGTAATATTTTATATTTAAGCTTCTCGCAAAGATGAATATTTGGCAAAAACATAAAAGGACGCTGAAGCTGCCATCAATTACAACTTGTTAGACAGGAAAATGAGTGAAACAAAATAGACTATCCACATATAATAATGCAAATCGGCTGATCCAATAACATATTTTTCTTAATTGTTGTTTTTCTAGAACTCTGAATTGTCAATTCATGTCCCACCTAACCAGTAGTTCAATTTGAGCATATTGCCCTTGTATTAGCAGTGAATCAAGATAACTAGGATGAGTCAGTGGGTCAGCCAACCCTCCCAACTTCCATCCTTGCACTACCCATACTCTGGCTCTTGCCTGTACATTAAGGTTACCTGCGTGCAATCCCTAAAGAAACAGAACCTTTGTGGACAAATAATGTTTCTCAGACTTTTTAAAGCAAAATAAGTTACTCCTACAGATGAAGTGATAAACCTCTAGTCTACCTAAAGAGAAGATCTAAGAGCAACAGTTTGACCCGAATACTATGTGATGTGATGGAGCAACAGGATCTACCAAATGTGCTGGTGAACCATAGCTATGAACATTCAACTTTGCTCAATGAAATCAGTTACATGTGATACAAGCATTACTACTTACCAGATGCACTTTCATCCTCTGCTACACCATCCTTCACCGGAGAGGACTCCCATCTGTCTTTCCCATCATCATCATCCCAACGATTTCCAACAGGAGGCTCCCAAAATTCCGGATCATCCGAATCATCGATTTCTGGTTCAGGTTCTCGTGGCAAAGAAGGGTCGATAACAACATCTTTCTTCTTATCCTTCTTCTTTCTAGACCTGGATTTCTTCGCGACTTCATTTGATTGTTCACCTTGTACCTCAGCCGTCTCACCTGATGCCAACTTTTCTTCTAATTTTTCTGCCACGATAGATATGTGTGTTAGATGTAGGGCTTAAGAGTACTTAGTTACATGGGAGATAAGAATTACTACAAGAATTATTGAAATGGATTAAAATAACGCGACATCTTCCCAACCATTTCAAGAACAAAACGAAGATAGATTAAAGACACAGTGATTCCAAATCAATGTCCATAACATAGCCTACTCAAATAACCATCCCCAATTAAACCGTAGAAAATTGTTTCGAGAAAAGTGCTAGCTACCATTTTTCTATAATTACTTTTGGTGATACTCCAAAATCATAAACCACATGGGTATACACGAATGCGCCATGAGGAACAGACAGCTATATGGTGTCTTCAGTATTGATGCACACGAGTTCAGAGGGGAATCACATAAAAAATCCCCCACGAATGATACAGTAGAGAAAATTCATCGTGGTTCTTCAACAAGTAAAGAAAAAGACACACAAAAATAGCACAGTTGAATTCAGTAGCAACAGCATGTGATGTGCCGGTTATGGCACCTGGCACTACAGATAGTACTGCACAAAATTTACCTAGTTTATTCAGAAACCTCTTCCCATTTACATGCTTCCAGATGTGCTCCTCCGACTTGTTTATGGTGTCCCCCGTAATGTTGCAAAGGAGCTTCGACCTACAACACAAAACCCAAACTCAAATTCGACAGAGCCACGCCGTACAACCCAGTGGATGAAGCATATCAAAATTACAAGCATCAAATGTCGTTGTTAGAATCCTAGAACGCCTATTTAAACGAGCACTAACGGCTAGCCGATCAAACCGCCGACGACGTGGGTGAGTAATTCATACTGGAAGTAAAAAAAATCGGGACAATCTATTTAAGCCTGGGCAGGCATCAAGCACCGATGCAGACAGAGCAGTACGCACTTGTGCTCGGGGTGGGGCTTGAAGGCGTTGAGCGGCGGCTTCTTGTGCGCGACGCCGTGGTCGATGAGTGCGAGGCGGCAGGCGCGGGAACGCGCGTAGGAGTCCTTCTCCCGCTCCGGCAGCTCGTGGCCCGTCTCCGCGCACCGCCACCGCCCACCTCCGGCGTCCTCCCAGGTCGGCTGCCCCAGCAGGAAGCTGCCCTCCTTCTCCCCGCCGCCCTCGACGGAGCCTTGTGGGCTCGACGCCCCCGAGCCGGACGCGGCGGCGGCGGCGGCGGCGGCCTTGCTCTTTTTCGCCATTAGGTCGTGCGGAGGCAGGAGAGGAGAAGAGAGGTGGTCCGCGAAGCGAGGGTTTTGCGTGTTGTCCTGCTTCCGCTTTTGGGACGGTCCAATTTTGGACTTCAGGAATGAATTTTAGCAATGTTGGTCATCTGTTTGAAATTTGGACGGTTCAAAAGCCATCTCTGAATTTATATAGCGATGAATGTGCCAGTGTTTTAAAGTCCTGGAGTAAAAATATGGCGTCTCAACTCACGACTTTACATACAGTAAGAAATTTTCCTCACCAGTTTAGCATGAGATTACATTTGGTCGAACTCAACTGAATTACCTATGACAAACTTTGGCTTTCAATCAAACATCTCCAAGAAAAGTTGTTGTGGTCATTTCTTCCAGCAAATCTCACACTATCAGGGCAATCAAATTGCACAACTCATGTGTTATTGTGTACTTCAAGCTGGAATCGGAAACTTACAGATACATCAACTATTTCAGCAACCAACCAAACAATACAAACGGGGTAAACAATACGGACACCCCGAAACCGACGAAACATCTGTGCATCCCAAAGAATCAAGTCAAGTAAACGTCAACAGTTACAGGAGACTGACTATCAGCAACTCGTGCTGTTATCTAACCTAGATTGATGGTGGTACACCGAAGCTGCTGCCTTGTACAATTACACACCGACGGTACAAGCACAACACTTTTCCAGTGCTCGAATTAGCAACTTTATAGGCGCACCATGCCCTCCTGTGCATGCAGAATGCTGCTTTAGCTACAGGAGCTACAGTCAGAGGACGGGCGGACCGGAGGATGGATAATACTCCAGTCAGATTGGCTATGGAGTAGAATTGCTCAGGAACAGCTTTGTGAGCAATTCATCCCTCTGGATCGGTGCTCCGACCTCAAATGCTCGCTTGAGGACCTGGAGCCATTCCTTGATGAGGGATTCCTTTATTTGTTGTATCGTGCTGTACTCCTGATCCATGATCAGCTCTAGCTCCTCAAAGTGTTTGATCTTGTACTGGATCTTCCTTAGCTGCCAAACATAAGATACACAACAAACTGTTATCAGTGATTTAAGCAAATGCCATGGAGTTTTGTGGAACTGAAGCAATTAAGTCACAATATGTACAATGCATCGAACATCTAACTTTCACCTTAAACTAGAAACCCAGAATACACTCATGAATATTTAAGCAGCTCAAGAGGAAAACAACAATTCACCTGAGTTTCAATTATGGACGCCATTAGAAGCTCCATCTCTCGCTCTTCCTGGTCCACAAGCATCTTAGCACGCGCAGCAGCTACACCAACAGCTGTTCCAACAGCTGCCCTCACTTGATATGCGGTAGAAATAATATTCTTTTCCATTTTCTTATCTGGCAAGAATCGTGGCCATTAGATTGAGATAAGAAGCACAATCATGAACAGAACATGCGAGGCTGGAATCTCCATTCGTTTATGTTATGGAAATATATGAGCCAGCAAATCCCAACCAGAATCTGCAGTTTACCAATCTGGTGAACTACTAGTGATGAACAAGCAAGCATGCAAACATTATTATTCAGTGTGCCTACAGTCTTCAGATAATTCACCAAACTAAGAAAATTAGGGGACAACCTCATCTAGTGAACCAAATCCAACCTGAAAGTTAGATCAGTCAATATAGGTGGTACGGGAGCATGCCAGGTGATGTAAAGAAGAGACCACTAAAAGGCGTGATGAAACAGGTGGCACGACTAAATTCATGCTCACCAATGTCATTCCATAAAAAAACAAATAATGCCAGGGGTGTGTCCTTTGGCATGTCACGCAAGCACCATCAAGCCAGTGAAACAGTGAAAGCACCCAACCCTTTGATAGCCTTCACTGCATGTGACATTTTATGTATAGATTTGGCAAAAAAATCAAAATTGATAACTCGGTAAACATCAGGCAGTATGTGCGGATTACAATACTTAACTTGCCAGGGGTGGTCTATACAAATCTAATCCTAACATGCATCAGAAATAATTCGATAAGATCACATTTGTCAACAGATATAGAAATAACTTCCCTATGATTACTATCCAGAAATCAAATATTTATAGCTGCTCAAAATGTGAGAAGAAAAAATGCCCTACCCGAAACAGTTTGTTCATGCATTTCCACTTCCTGATCACCACCATTGCAATTACTGCAAAAATGACATCTTAGAATAAAGAAATTGAACCAACACTGAAAAGAACAACAAGTTACAGCACATGTTTACCTCTCTTGGACATGATTAGAAGAGAATGATTTGCCTTGGTATTCTTTCTCGCTAAGATGAAAAGCTTTCTTTGCTTGGGGGTTTTCATTACCCAATGCTTTAATTGATGCAGCAGCTGCTGCTGCAACAACATCTGGGCTCACTGTTGTAGTCAGCAGTGCTAACTGAGGTAGTATTAGCAAATATCAGTGATCTGACAATCTTTGTGCAACCATATTAAGATAGTTATATATGTTCCATTTTCATTATTACCTGCTCCATTAATGAACCGGTGACATCTACTTCAGAACATAAACGTCGACGCTTTGAAGGATTTTCTTCAACTAATTTATCAGAACCATCTTCCTCTCCATCAATCTGCATGCCATCAACCATTTCAGTTGACTGACTTGAAGCCTCCTTCACAATGCAGTGGTTTGTTTTGCCATCAGTTGTTTGGTTCATCTGGAACCTACTATCAGGTTTATTATTTATGCTGCCCAGCATATGTTCACCAAAAGGCAACTGAATAAGCCTAGCAATGCATTCCGATTTATTCTTTGTGCGGACATGCTGGGCAATGAGATCCCAGTCATCTCCATGTTTTAGGACACCTTCTAAAAGGAGTAGCGTCTCTGCATCTGTCCATGCACTAGAAGCATGGTTATCAGGGATCTCCTTTTTAACATCAGAGATTTTTGTTGCTTCCTCCTTGCTAGCATTATTGGTTTTGCGACACTTTGAACATACTTTAAAACCATCCTGAAAAGAAAATGCAGAAGTGTTAGACCGCACATAGTTTCCATTCTTTACAACGTAGATTGATGTCATCTGCATAATATAAAACACAACTCGATCAAATCATAGCTGACAATTTAAGTGCAACCTCCGTTTAGAAAAAGAAATACAGCACTTGGATGCATTCCATAAATAACATTTGACAGGAAATATCCAGTGAAAAACACTATTATGCAACATTTGGTTCTGGTAGAGCTTAAATCGGCAGATTGTATGTGCATGACAATGTGCTAGGCAAAGTGCTGGAGAGCGCAGTAATTGGGATGTCATTATGTGTTTGTGTGTGGGTGGTTCTTCCCAATGGCCCATGTATGTACATCATCACAGAGAAGAAATCAGAAAACTCCCCAACACAATTTTTCATGGAATCAGATCTACAGTCATCTCCTAAACCCTAGGTGTCGCAGGCGGCTTCTTGGTGGCGATGTTAATCTTGACAAAACAGATAGCAAGCTGCAGCCTATACAGGTGAGGCTTAGCTGTGGCAGCAGCATGAGGTGGACGTGTGAAGGCTCAAGGGTCGAAAGCTTCGGTGGTAACTGTGTGTGCCTGTTGCATTGGAAAGTGGGGGAATCAAGGACTAGAGAGGGTGCTCGAGAAATTGGTTCAACTTCTCCCTGCAAAGTCAGGCATCATCTTCAAACAAGTGAACTCGGACGACAGAACTGATGAAAAATGATGTCGAATTAGAGAGTGTTAAAAATTACTAAAGTTGGTCAAGGAAGGCATGTAAAGGGCTCTGTCAAGGGGAGGAGGAACTGAACTGATGTGCCTCATCTGTTGAGGTTGATCTGGTCTCTGTGGAGGTCAGTATATAAACAAGTCGTCCCGGTACCTCAGACCTCAGTGTCGGTTAAAACATTGCAGTTGCACCACTCTGTTAGTGGGCTTAACAAGCCCTCTATGTAGCACGCCCTTCAAATTGGAAGAACGGATATGCTGTTGTTGGTTGCAATGGTCTTCAATTGCTAGTATTCTTCCTGTAAGATTTGAAGCTGGTTGTACCTGCGGTTCAACGTTGAACCGTTCAGTCAACATCTTCGCTGATTCAGCCTTCCATCGGCTAGTTCGAGGATGGAGTATTAAATACTAACCTTGCAAGGTTGTTAATGCCCTTGGTGTAATTTATTTACCTTCCCCGCATAAACTGTTGGGTAGGGCCGAGGTATTTGGCAGGAAGTCAGGGGAAGGGCCTATGGTTCACGAAAATGACCACCTGGATGTTGATGGCAATTGTGATGCTGATTGGGCCAATTACCTTCGATGATACGAGATCGACGTCAAGGGTCTTCTTGGGAGGAGCAACGAGCAATCAATAGTGTCCCGCTCTACCAATCTCAGTGAGTTTAAGTGAGAAGTTTGGTTGTGACTTGCGAGAACTGAGTGCTAGCTCAGTGGTAGGGTCACTGTCTTGCGTTCAAGGCCGGCAGGGTTCGACCGCTCGTGGACGAATATCAACCGAGTTTTTAGTCATTTCCTATAACAAACGGCCGAGGGCTGGTCTCGTTTTAAGAGATGTTGTGGATGAGAGACCTTCTGCTGGAGCTGAGGCCACTAACAAAAGGACCGGTAAAGCTTTGGTGTGACAACAAGTCGGCAATCAATGTCGCGAACAATCGGGTTCAGCGTGAACAAACTAAGCATGTGGAGCACTTAATCCACCAAATAAAGGCTTGATGACAGAACACGAACACGGTATAATGCTACTACAAAATTTCAAATTTTTGATAGTACCTTCAACGTTTCCACCTTCCCATCCTGGCACTCTTGGCCGCAGAAGCCACATATAGGCCCCTTCCCGGGCGTCCACTCCCCGAAGACGTCGCTGTAGGAGGTGAGCTGTGGCAAGCGGAAGCCGGCCTCCCCGCTCCCTCCTATTCCCTCCTCGACGAAATAGGACGCCGGCGGCCGCGGCGTCACCTGCAAGCCCACGGGCGCCTCTACGACGGCGCCCACCCCGGGCCGCTGGGCCGCGGGGCGCGGGGAGGTGGCGGAGAAGTTGATGAGGCCGGAGGCGTCGAGGAAGCCAAAGAGCTTCCGGAGGAGCGTGGTGTCCCCGACGAGCGCCCTGCGGACCTCGGTGAAGGTGAGGCGGCGGGCCGGGTCCTCCCGGTACCTGTTGACGATGTAGTCGCGGTACTCGCGGTAGATCCGGGGGTTCCGCGACGCCGTCCCGAAGCCGCTCCCGCCCGCGCCGCCGAAGAAGTCCGGCAGGGCCTCCCGCTCCGTGTCGTGGATGTCGTCCCAGCGGAACCAACCTGCGAGGGGGCAGAGGAGAGGGGCACGCAATTCGTGAGGTGAGGCGGCTGATTAAGCTCCCGGTGGTCCCGCAACAACCGCGCGTAACCCTAGGAGGAGGAGGAGGAGAGAGAGGGAGAGAGGGAGGGCAGGGCTTACTTGAGGAGGCCGGGATGGTGTAGAGCTCGCGCGTGGGGCGCGACGGCGGGGCCTCGCCGGAGGAGGCCGCCGCCGGCGACATGGGGGGAGGGCGGGAAGAGGGGGCGAGTCGGGGTTGGACGACGGGCCGATGCGGGGAGGAGGGATCTGGGCCGTCGGATCTGGGACTAAGGGTCGGATGTTACGCTAAGGTCGCGTGGTTTGGCTTTGGGCTCGGGCGGTGGGACGGAGGATGAAGGGGACGGCGGCGAGCCGTGTCATGTGATGTGTTGTGTTTGTCCGAGACGACGAGGAGCGTTGCGGTATGGTATCTACTCGGCCAGATTTCGTTCTGCGGTGGGGCCAGGTGGGTTTTGGTCGGGTCTCGTCATGTGGGCCGTAGTCTTTATTACGCTTCGGCTCATGTCCGGCCCACTATAATGCTACTGCGATTTATCAATTCCTTTGCAAATGTCAAAAAATCGTTGAAAGCGAGTCTCATGGCGATATTACTATTTACTTTATCTCGGTCAAAAAGAGAGAAAATTTGTGCTATATAATAGTATATATGTTACATATTCTTATCTTTTTTACACGGACCAACTAAAAAGTCGTTTTCGTGTAAAACTTTTGAAGTATACATGGTGCAAGATCTACACACAACTTTTTTTTCATAACTTTTTTACAATTTAACAAAATAGCTTTTCCAACCGCAAGTGCTCCCGGGATCATCTTAGCATTTTCCTATACAATACTCGATTTTCAAGTGTTCGCGGTGGAATCCATAGACTGCCTGAATCTAGCAAAGACTGCTAAAAAGTCAACTTCTGTTTATTTACAAAAATAGTAAGTGCCACAGTTTTGAACTGAATCCTCTTTAAACTGTGACGCTTAATTTGAGTCGGAGTAAGTAGTAAAAGATGTACGCTCCTGAAGAAAGTGTGTCTCATTCAAAAAAAAATGTCTCGCTAGCGATTACCTCTCGGTGTCACCATGCTCGAAACAATATATAAAAAAAGTTGTGCGTGTAGATCCATTTGAACAGACCTTGATGACTTCTTCCTCCAACAACATCGACTTCTCCCACAACAGAAGTGCCAACAACAAAGGTGATTATAGGGCTTGCACAAAGGAGTCTCGGCTTGCTCTCGCCCCTACAAAGCGGAGTTGTTGGCTTATCGCCGTTATTGGAGGAAGAAGTCATTGGTCGAGGTATGTTTGGGAAACGGAATGCTTGGATGCTAGGTTGAAGTCGCATAAGGGGTGAATCGATCAGTGCACGACCATCCCGTGGAAGAGGTAACATCCATTCTTGGGCATTTCGACGAGTATGTGGAAACTGAACTGATGCCATACTGTTGGAGGAAGCTCTCAATAGGAAATCGAAGCTAGAACATTTCTATTAGTATTACTCTCAACGAGAAGCTACAAACATGCATCAAAGGCCTATCACACAACCTAACGTTAGCAACAGAGGTCTAGACTTGCGTCAACTTACTGTTGGCACAGCCAGATCCGATATTTGGCGTGGTGCATTTTGGCTAGCACTGGTATTGGAGAGAACTATAACAGCTGGTGCCATAAGAGGCAAATACTATACTAGAAAATATAACCATCATAGATATAAGTTGACACGTGCAATGAAGAAAACATCTGATTATCCTGCTTAAGCAGACAGAGAACAGAACATGAGGATCCAATAACCAAGAGTAATAGTTAGCATAATTTTTGCCAGACTTGTTTTGACATGGAAGATGGCAAAAGAAGGAAGCAAAAAAAAGCCTACATCATAAAGGGTGGTAAACAATAGCTTCACTCGGAGTAACCTCCGTTGACAAAGATTATCTCCAATCTTCTACCTCGGACAAAACGGGAGTCAAACACAACAAAAAATAAAATGACTTATTTGTTTTCCCATTCTTTCAAAACAAGAAAAGGACCGCAGCAGGCCAGAAGTTCCCTTCACAGATGATGCTCAAAACATGATCTTCACCATCCCTGCCTACTAGTGGACCTGAAAAAGAAAGATCAAGTCAATAAAAAGCTGCAGTAGCTAAAGAAAGATCAGATGACTTGAAAAAAGTAACTGTGACATGCACCATAAGATTTCTGCTTACATACAGATCATAGTAAGCTGAGATTTGAAGCACATGATATGGAGGGTTCTACCCACTAAAAACTAAGTCATCTTAAACAAAGTAGGCATATGTATCACACCTATAACAAGATCACTATACATATGGTCCAGTATTCAGCTAAGCATGATGAGAATTAACATAACAGAACAGAAATGAATACTGATAGACCATCTACATCTACCAAAGGATATGCAAGATTTAGTATAAAGAGCTGAAAAGTCAATCTGGAAAACCAACGCAATATAATTTACAAACAAGCTGCACAAACCTGTCCGAACTTCCACCTCCACCAAAGGAACCTCTTTCTCTGCTACCATGAAATCCCCACCTTTCTTCAACTGGCTTTGGGTATGTTTCCATACCACCACGTGAACGGGGTCTGTCCATGTGTGCCACTGTAACATGTGGCTCCTCTGCTACACTAGCTGGTGGAAATGATGTAACCCTGCCTGCTCCAGAACTAGGTCTTTGCCCAAATTTAGTTTTGTCATCCAACTCAACTGTAAGCAGCTCAAGCTGTTTTTCCAACTGAGATAACTTCTCAGACAATTCTTTTGCATTCTCTGGGGTTGCTTGGTCAGAACCGTCACTTGTCTTGGCCTCAATTAATTTCAGATCCACCTTGAGAAGGTTGATTTCTTCTTTCAAATTCTTCTCTTCCTCTGACTCTGGCCTGAAAGAAATAAAGTTAACATAAACAGAACCTAGAAGATAAAGGTATGGAGGACTGTTAAGAGAACATGAACCAATACAAGCATATCCATTTGATGTGATGGGGTATCAGTATGAAATCAGCTTCATCGAAGTTCCTTTAATGCAGTAATGTTTAGGTTAGATATAAAAAGGCTGCTAGAAATGTCTGCACGAGTAGTTTCATAAAATATTGGGAAAACGATGACAGTAAACCAAAAATGTGCCAGAGGTGGAATCAGATAATGTTAATTCATGCATATATTGGGCTTATAATTTACCAACGTATACATGTACAAGATGATTCAATTATCATGTCTTTTAGGAGGGACCAGTCTATCACAGAAGGAGCAATCAAAATCATCATGGGTTAATACTAAGTAGTATAAAATCAAGCCAAGAATGCTAGTGCAGGTAATATTCATTTTAAGTTAAGCTGCCTTACCACTTCTCCTAAGATCAAATAGACATTGCTAAAGAATCATGACCAGAATAAAAATATCCGGCCCAGCTTAATAATGAATTAAATTCATATATTATCAAAGCAAAAGCTCCAAAGGAGACACAAAAAACTGATGACGCACAAAACGTTGTTCCCAGCCAAGCATATGAAAGAAATTGACAAGCACTTTGCCAGATTGTGCAAAAACCTACTTAACTAATGGGCAGAAACAGAATGTCCACACAAGAAACATTACAATGGAACATTTTCTGTTATTCAAATTGTGTACTTAACTAGCAAACTTCATAGAAAAATAGAATTTAAATAGAATGTGCCACGTAAAAACTCGAGTTGCATCGTAAGCAGATTAGCATGATGAGATTATTTAAGCTTATGATTTTTTATTCACAAGACATTGCAGAATTGTCTATGCAAGCAATACTTGGTAAATACAAAAAACAAGGATTCAACATATCTGTAGAATGCCAATAACCTGCCGGATTCTTAAATTCATGACTCAACGTATCATGGCTTCAGACAACCATAACATGAACTTATTACCAAAATGGTATGCTCTACTTCACGGGATATAACCAGCATCAAATCAAACATACTCCCTCTAACCCTTGCTTACTACTTTCATACCCACAAGAAATTGCCAACAGTAAAGAGCTTAAATGCAGATAACTATACAAAATTTAAAAAAATCAGGGCAAGCAACCAAAAAATATATTAGCCATAGTGTAAAGGCCGATTTCAATGTAGAGTACTTGATATCAGATCAGATAACTTCATAAATTTCATGATACCACATTAACATATGTTTAAAATCACCACATACTTACATTTGCTTACTTTGGGATTTAGCATCACAAATTTTCACAAAAACTTGTGGCTAGGACACACTGGAAAGTGGAAGTTTCAGCAAGCATAACATAGCCAAAGGAAAGCCAGTGGTTTCTCAGCAAAATCATTTCATTCATCATTTCGTGCAAGTTCCTAACATTCTTAGCCTATGACGCTACTTCAGTGTCGCAATACCTTAAGATGTGCTACATGTAGAGAGGCGGGCCTATATAGAAATAACATACCTATGAACTGCACGATGCTCCAGCTCAAGGTCAATCTTCCTCCAGTCTTTCCCTTTCTCCTGCAGCACCACTTCCCGTGGCTTGGCATCGCCGAATGGGTTTACCTTTGGCCGCGCCCTTGGTGCTCCCTCACTGCCAACTGCTGAGACCTGCGATCCAGGGCTCCCAGGAGTGTTTGGCCTACTGGAGTGCGAGCTGGTAGGCCGGCTGGTCTTCTTCTCGATCTCACCCTCCATCTTTCTCCAATCCAAACCCTTCTCAGCCAGCACCTCCTCACGAGGCTTTGCAGCCCCAAATGGGCTCGGGCGGGTGCGTGCGACCTCAGCTGGTGGCGTAGCTGTAGCTGCGGCTGTGGGTGTGGGTGTAGCTAAGGGATCACGTTTGGGTGGTGGATTGAGGTTGAGACGAGGCCTCTCACCCCCATTGTTCGCCATAGGGGGAGGGACGGCACCACGTGCCCAGCGATCAGAGTCAGATGGTCCTGGTGAGTCACGGAAACCACCACCGGAAGATTCACGGAAGCCGCCACCACCGGAGGGTTCACGGAAACCACCGCCGCCGGTGCCGAGGCTCGGGTAGCGCGACGTGAGTGGCTTCTTGTCACGCGACCAGTTATCGATGTCATCAGAGCGGCCGAGCGGAGACGGCCCGCTGAGCCTACTATCGCCGCCGCGGCGGCCAGAGTCGCTAGGGGTGGGCGTGAAGCTCTTATTCCTGCCCCAGTTGTCGGACTCGTCGGCGCGGGAGGGCAGGTCGAGATCCGCGTCCCTGTTGGTCCGGCGGTCGTCGTCGAATCCGCCGCCGCCGCCGCGCGGCTCCCCTCCTCCGTAGGAGCGGAAGCCTCCGCCGCCGCCGAGGCGGGACTCCTCCTCGGAGCGCTCCCGGGGTCCGGTGGGGAGCATCATCATCTCCTGCGGGGTGAGGCCCTTGGGCTCGGCGGGGGCGGCGCGGCGCGCCGGCGGGCCGGCGGCGCCGTAGGTGGTGAACTCCCCGAGGGAGAGGGTGGTGCCCTTCTTCTTCTTCTGCTTGCCCCCGCCGGCGACGACGGCGGCGGCCTCCTTGAGGCTGGGGAAGATGGCGGCGGGCGGCTCGGGCGCGGGGTTGGCCGCGGCGTGCTCGCGCTCCTCGTCCTCGCGCTCCGCGTCGAGCGCCCAGGCGCCGACGCCGCCCCAGGGCTTGGCCATGGCGCGCGGCTGCTCCGGTGGGTGGTGGTGCGAGATCTAGGGTTGGGTCGGTGCTCGGGAGGGAAGAATCGAAGGCGAGACGATTCGGGTGGGAGGTTGGGTGGGTCTGAGCTGTGCTTTTGATGATTCAGACGGGGGAAACGGGAGGCCGTCGTGACGGACAAGGACTCCACCCGCCGTCGGATCGCACACAATACAACTCCTCTCGCAAAAAAACAATAACAACAAAGTAATATCAGACAAACTTGGTTATTAGTGGGTTTGCAATTTGCATACGGCAAAACCAGCGTAATTCGTGTCCGTTGCTTATATAATCTGAAATGGACAAAAGAAAAAGTGCTTCATACGGAACAAGTCCGAGAAACTGAAATTGTCGTAATTGGAGTTGTTGTTTATTGCGCAGTTTCAAGTGCTTGTTTTAGAACGGAAGACCAGATTTTTTCCATTGTTAGTTCAAAAGATGTTGTACTCTAGTAGGTGTCGGTGGTATATTCGTCACCACGGCACACAAATGAGGCACTTAATTAGTAAGTAGTGAGTCGTCATGGTCATGGAGGAGGGATAAGCTTAATTCTACTCGTTATGTGAAAAGTATTGCGAAAGGAATCATCAAGTTGCTTGCACGTAAAGGCATTCCTATACATTTTCTTAGTAGTATATGTATTTTGCATTAAACTGAAATGTCACTCTGTTCACTATCACAATACATTTAAATGTTTATTAAAGTGATAGATACACATAAATATGGGTGAATCTACACATTAAATGCTACATCCAGGATTCCAGATACATACATTTAAAAATCAAGAAAAATTAGAATGTCTTAAACTCTCTCCATTCTAAAATTTAGCAGTTTTGTTAGTTCTAAGTCGCCTGAAAACTCATGAGTTCTCAGTCACCTCCCTAACCGTTAGATCTGATGCTATAAGATACGTATCAAGAGTTTCTTTTATCGAGCGATCAAGCAAGAGCGTCCTAATCAGGTATGCAAACAGCTGAGCGTGTGCACGCCTGAGCTGTCCCTAGCGGCCCGTGTAGGTGAGGGTTCATGGGCCTTTGTACGCTCATGGGCATATCAGCTTTTTCTTCTTTCCTTTTTCTTTTCATTTTCTGAATTGTTTTGCCCATTGTTTTTTTTTCACCTGAGCACAGCGGAGGTTCTCAAATAGTTGATGCTAAATAGTGCAGCTATTTTTTATATTTCTCAGTTCCAAGTTAGTCGCAACTGACTGATTATCTAGTTATAAGTGGGATGTAACTGAATTTTTTGTCTAGTTACATGTGGGTTGTAACCGCTCTTTTTTACACTTACAAGTCGGTTGTAACTAGGTAGTTGTCTAGTAGTAGTGTGTTGAAACTGAAAAACTTTAGTTGCAAGTCGATTGCAACTAGCTATTTGTCCAGTTACAAGTGTGTTGCAACTGGATTATTTTGTCCAGTATAACTAGGTTATAAATAGCCTTTTATAGTTACAAGACGGTTGTAATTGGGATTTATCCAGTTGTAGTCTGTTGCAACTGAATTTTTTTCCTGCAAGTCGGTTGTAACTGGTTTTTCTCCTGTTTCATGTGTGTTGTAACTGAGTTTCTCTGTCCAGTTGCAAGCCTGCTGCAACTGATTTTTTGTCCAATTGCATGTGGGTTGCAACTAAATTTTTCTGTCAAGTTTTTTTTGTCCAATTTCCAGCTAAATTTATTTGACTAGTTGCAAGTAAGTTGCAACTGGCATTTTTACAGGTTGCAAGTGAATCGTATCCAATTATAGTATGTTGCAGCTAAGATTGCCAGTTGCATGTGGCTTGCAACTCACATTTAGAATTTACATGTTATGTGCATAGTGGGCTACATCTAGGTATTTGTTTTGAATTTTGTGAAACATATTATGTGTACTATACATTTGTACTTTGGTTTTGAGTTATTTTGGTTCTACATTTTATGTACTCACTTTATTCATAGCGTACTATTTTATACTTTTTGTTTTTTCGTTCGGTATTTTTTTTACCGTATAAGCTAGATAGCCTAACTAGCTTCGTGCACGGCATGACTGATCACTTGTATTGAAACTTGGTTCATGCACGGAGGCAGGAGTACATGCGTGGATGCGTGCATGTGACGCGTAGGTAGGTGAGCATGATGGCATGGCTGATTAGCTTCGTGCATGGTAGTTTTGCTGATGACGTCAGATGATGTCAGCCGACTGAGAACTCGCTAGTTCCCAGACGCGCCCAAAATTTAGACTTTCTAGCCTTTCTTAATTTGTGTAGATGTATAGAGATGGTTTAGTGCTGATTCATTAATCAGGTCATAACCAGAAAGTCTATAAAGTCTTCATTCTTAGAAACAGAGGGGGTAACGGTGGACGGAAATAGTAGTATTCCGGGGTATAATTTTATGCATGGAAGATCACGCGGAAGAGTTTTGTCAAATTTCGGGCAAATTTCTTCATAGATTATGTAAAGGCGAATGATGATTACTGTAACAATAATTCCGGACTCATCACTGTGAGGACATGAGCTTTCCACGGATGCGCAGAACGTAGACATTGACAGGAGGAACTCTCATGACCTGTCTTTTAACAAGAGGATGCATGTATTTTACATTGACAAAAATGAACTTGCGTCGCCTGCAATGGTTGGCATCCAAACTCTGAACGTCAAAGCATGTTCTGAATATATATATAAACAATGGAACATAAAGACATGCGCAAACACTTGTAGTCGAAAAGACACTTTCAGTTGTGGAAAAGCCACTGTAAAGACCAATTGGCCTGCGTGGAAATCAACATCAGCTTTGCAATAATCTACGGCATCAGGTCGTTGAGCCTTACTCCTTTTGGAGTTGAATTGTCTCGTGTTTTAGCTTTGTTTGGGCTGCTATGTGCTGTGACCCCAGCGAACCCTGCATTTTTTATCTGGCCTTTGGCTTTAAACGTTGTATGACTTGTGGCTAGTTGTTTTATTTATAAAGCGGGGCGAAATCTTATTTCAAGAATGACAACATATAGATGGCGTGAGAGAATATCTTGTGCTTGCAGCACATTAAGTGATTCCCGATGATACCGTTAATATATATATTCTCTTCATTCCACAACATAAGATGTTTTGGTTGTAACATATGTTGTCAAGATTCACACTAAAATAGGTGCACGTGTGAACTTAAATATGTCTAGATATATGTATACATATGAATCTGGAAAATGGAGAAAACATCTTACATTGTGAAACGGAGAGAGTAAAGGTTAACAGAATCTATAAAAAGCGTGAGCGTTCAAAAAGCATGTACGAACAATTTCCAGATGTCTAAGGTCCTTTTGTGCACTAATGATATCCATGCTAGATTATCTTTTTTGTTTCTCAGTGCTTATTTTGAATTTGGACATGAAATTTTTGAAAGTTGTTGACTCATATATACTTGTGAACACTCACACTTTCTTTCAAACATTTATTTATTTATGTACGGTAGAACGGGGAGAACCTAAAGTGCTACTAGCACTAGATATTCTCTCAATGGCGATTGTGCATTGTGTCTAACCTGAAAAGTCAAGCGCAGATGAGCCGAACAACAAAAAAGCTTATGCACATATGAGTAAAAAACGCACCAATAAGCCTCAAGTAAACAAGAGTTATATACTCACAAACTTGTAACAAAACCGAGCTCTTAGATAAAGGACATGCCTGTTTTAGTTGTCAGTACTTTCTTAGGCCTTGTTTGTATTTTAGGGGATGGGACGAGATTATCTCAAATCCCGGAAAATCCCCACTAGTCTGTTTACTTCTAGTGTATTTCAGGAGATGAGAGGGGATAATCCCCAAATATCCCCCACCAACCACCTCATTTTTACCTAAAACAAAAACTCTAGTCCATGCTAGTGTATTTTAGTGGAAGAGTATTTGTGGGGATGTGTGGGAATTGGGTGTTCACCAAATCCCCTCTTATCCCCACTCTTCCCATCCCAAAAAAACCCTTGTAGTAAATAAGGCCTTAGTGGGATAGTGGACTGGTGACCGGGAACACGATGAGTCTTACAAGAGAAAAAGACATAACATGAAAGATGTTTAATTAGATCTTAGATAAAATACATGTTATCTGGATTCAAAAACTAAAATAAATGTACACATGCAATCAAATATGTCTAGATACATATGTATATTGTGAATGTGGGAAAAAACTAAAACATTATGGAACAGAGGGAGTATTTACAGTTTGACTATTTCACTTTTGATGATTCTTCAGACGGAGTATAACAAATTTGGAATTGAAGTTTTATGGGAGTATTTTATCGGGCCGCTCTTTTTTCTACTCTGTGCTAGCACCAGACGCCCAAGTCCAAATTCCAAAAGCGAAACCCCAAGTCGCAAACCCCGAAATGGCCGCCACCGACGCCGCCGCGAAGCTCTCCGTCTCCGGCCAGGCCTTCGCGGCGCTCCTCGATTGCTGCGGGACCGCCCTAGGCGACTGCGACGGGCTACTCTTCGGCCGCGCCGCCCGCCCCCCGGCCCCTCCCCCATCCTTCACCGACGACGACGACGCCCCCACCTCCTCCGCCCCAACCCTATCCATCTCCATCACCGGCCACGCCTCGCTGGCCCAGCCCTCCTCCCTCTCCGACGCCCTCGGCCGCTTCAAGCCCTACTACCCCGCCCGCTCGGGCCCCGCCGCCACCGTCGGCTTCTTCTCCTGCCGCCGCAGCGCGACGCTCCGCCCCTCCATGCGCGAGGCGGCCGTCGCCCGCTCCCTCGCCAAATCCCTCGCCCTCACTCACCCCCTCGTGCTCCTCATCTTGGCCCCCTCCGCCTCCTCCAATCTCTCCGTCCACACATTCGACTACCGCGCCTTCCTCCTCGTCGAACCCCGCCTCGTCCCCGCCTCCCTCCAGGTCGTCAACGTGGGCCCTGGCTTCTGGGGCCAGTACCACACCTTCGCCGCGGACTCGCCAATGCCGTGGATGCCTCGACCGCCGGCATCGGGTTACGGCCTCGCACAGGAGGAGGCGATGGATGGGATGACGGAGGGGTTCGGGCTGGTGAGGTTGCAGACGATGCTGACCTCGGCCACTGGGCACGCAACCGAGGTGGGGGAGTTGTACGCTGGGATGCTAAGGAAGCTGAATGGGCTTGCTCGGGAGGTGGAGGACACCAGTCGGCGCGTGCGTCATCAGGTGGTAATTGACGTTGATTGTTGTGTTTCTGCTAAATGACTTCTTGCAAGGGTATTATGCACATATTTGCAAGATACGGAATAGGATGAATTATTTGGCATTTTGGTGGCATTGAGGAGAGAACTTATGTTTCACTATTGAGATTTGACTTCGCTTTGAAGGTCAATATAGACCCGTGGTATGAAATGGTTGCAAGATAGAAAGGTTTACTGGTCTCCAAAGGACTAATACCAACTTCCTTCTGCATTATCTACTTTCTCTGTGTACTCTAGCTTATAATTTATTCATGTAAAGTGCTTATAAACTGCCTGAACAATGTAACTTTTTTTTGTTTGAAGCGCATGAATAGATATGCTTGCATTGCATATGTATGGACTATGGCCTGCGTGTGCAATTGTGCACGGATAGGACATATAATGTCAGTTCATCTTATGGTAGCATTTATGTACTTTACTCCAGAGGGTAGTAATATCTTATGGTGTGCAATTATGCATGAGTACTAGTCTTTTCAATGTGCAATATGTCTTCGCTCTCCTCAAGAAAAGTTACAATTTGGACAGGATTGGTCAGTATCTTAGGAGGTGGCTAAGTGAAAGTGTGCGGAGTTGGACCTCATACTGTGGCTAAGTGAGTTGGGAATAGTAGATAACATGACATTCTATAGGCGTCCTGTTCGTTTTAGGCCATCACCATTGCAGCCCTTGGAAGGGGCGATAGGAGATAAAATCCTTGCTGTTATCCCCGTGTGCGCACCGATACCGGTCTCTGGGTTAGCGTCTCTGCTTTAATGCAAGTAGAGCTTGGCGCCTGAGTGACACTTATTTTTTACACACACAGCCGGTAGGGGATGCTTGGGTGGGCCCTTACCTTAATTTGATGATTCAAATGACGTGAACTGTTATTTGCATTGGAAGCTCTTGTGAAAGCGCTTGATTGCAAAAAATCATCTTCAGATATGGTACTGCTATGAAAACTAATTATTTTGATTACCATGTCTGTGCTGATGTTGTTTTGCAGGAAGTTAAGAATTTATTGCTAAGGAAAAAGATTGCGGGGTTGAAATAAGGGAAGAGATCTTGTTCTCAGCAAGGTACAGCTGACTTGCCCATTACTTTTGTTTGATATTTGTAATGTTTATTCTGAATCGTTCTGCTGTTTGGCTACTCTTATCTTTTGCCCTCGCACTTGGCGTATTCACGCTTCTTCACTGTTAGTTGAATGGGTAGGGAGAGTTTTCTTTACAGTGGTGTAAGTTGTATACAAAGCCAGGAAAGAAAGAAGGAGAAAAAAAAGGAGTATCTGATTGATAAATTTTGTGCCCCGAGTCTTCACTTATTTTCCGCTGTGTGCTGGTACTGGTACAACATATGTAATTTGTGATTCCTTCATAAGAGAGCCTTAAACCTGAATTTATGGACTTCACATTCACTCAAATACAGAACAGATTGTAAGATTTGATTTGAATATTGCACATTCCCATTTCTTAATGCTGGTTATGACTTTTTGTTCATCATTTTTGGCAGTTGTGTATAGGCTGTGAGAGAGGTTGCAAGCTTTGAAGCCAGGGTCCTTGAACCATCTCGAGTTGATGAAGTGCCTGCCTATCTCTTCCTCCTTTTGACTGGTTCCTTTCTGGACCTCCACCGTTTTATGTTTGTTCTTGTGAACAGTAAGATTCAGGGGGTTCTGTGAGGCCCGTTTTTTGGCATCCAAATATGAGGGAGGCATGTTATCATTTTGCAACTCCTCTTGTAATGGTCTAATACACTGGTGTTCCATGTGAATGTGATGCAGTTGTGCAAAGTTCAATTCAGAATTGCTTGACCAGTAGTTTAGTACATTACGAAAAATAAGTTCTAGCATTGTTTTGGGTGTTTGTGTACTACTTTGCTTACCGAATGGTTTAAAATATGAGGATATATCTCTACGAAAGAAACTTGGCTGATGTGACAGTTTCATTTATAAAGATGATGATTCACTATGATGTGATTGCTTGGCTTGAAGCCTTGAAGTAGTAATTCAATTAAAAAGAACACGTTTGTTCAGATAAAAAAGGAAACGAAGAATAAACAAACAAACGCGATCGAACAGATTTATGTGCGTGTGGAAAATGGTAACTTCCCTTCTTGATGGGCCCGCATCTTATTCTTGCCAAGGAAGCCTTTGTAGCTACGGAATAACCCACATTTCCAAGGACTAAACAGCAAAGTAGCCGTCCATCTCCACCGTCCCTTTCTCCTCCCTCTTTCGTTCCAGGAATCCTTCCTCCCTCCCGGTCGCCCGCCTCCGCCTCCCGGATCGCAATTCCGCATCCGCGCGCGCGCCGCCCGACAGCAACTCCCTCCCCCACCATGGCGCGGCGATCCGCCCCGCTCCTCCGCCGCCTCGTCTCCTCCGCGGCGCCCCCGATCCCCGGCCACGGCGCCGCCGCGCGCCGCACCGTGACCTACATGCCCCGCCCGGGCGACGGCACCCCGCGCCCCGTCACGCTCATCCCGGGCGACGGCATCGGGCCCCTCGTCACCGGCTCCGTGCAGCAGGTCATGGAGGCCATGCACGCGCCGCTCTACTTCGAGTCCTACGACGTCCACGGCAACATGCCCGCCGTCCCGCCCGCCGTCATCGACTCCATCCGCCGCAACAAGGTCTGCCTCAAGGGCGGGCTCGCCACCCCCGTCGGCGGGGGGGTCTCCTCCCTCAACATGCAGCTCCGCAAGGAGCTCGACCTCTACGCCTCGCTCGTCAACTGCGCCAACGTCCCGGGCCTCCCCACCAGGCACAAGAACGTCGACATCGTGGTCATCAGGGAGAACACGGAGGGCGAGTACTCGGGACTCGAGCATGAGGTCGTACCAGGGGTCGTCGAGAGCCTCAAGGTATGCATAATCGCCCCTCTCTCTCTCTGTGTTGGTTAGAACTTGGAAGAGGATCGACTCCTGTCCTTCACCAGCGCACTGATTGACGCCTGATTACATTTCTGGTCATCTTATGACGGCGCTATTGCTGGTACATTGTATACGATTGGGTGGATTTCGCAGATCGTTGTTAGTCCATGGTTGAGACTTGAGAGGAGAGTTGCCTTGCCACTATTAGAGCAAATCATATGATTTATCCCTGATAAAGTGATGTCAGTAGCTTGTTTGCTCGATATATGTAACTTATCTGAATTTGTTAACATGATAAGAGAACATGCTTTCCAAAATTTGCTCAATAGTTTATCTAATATTTGCAGTCAATCATGCCTCACAAGGTAGATATTTAGGGGCACGATTGCTTGTGCTCTGGGTAGAATTGCGAAATGTCGTGTTCAAATTCGCTCTGGATGAGATGATGCGGCATATATAATCACATGATTTATCCCTGATAAAGTGATGTCGGTAGCTTGTTTGCTCAATATATGTAAAATTAAGTTATCTGAATTTGTTAACATGATAAGAGAACGTGCTTTCCATAATTTGCTCAATAGTTTATCTAATATTTGCAGCCAATCATTCCTCACAAGGTTGATATTTTAGGGCACTTGCTTGTGCTCTGGGTAGAATTGCGAAATGTTGAGTCCGAATTCGCTCTGGATGAGGTGATGACGTATATATAATCATTGCAGACATTCATGCCTCACAAGGTTGAAATTGGGAATTGGGGGCACATATTGCTTGTGCATCTGCCATCTGGGCAGAACTGTGCAATGGGAAGGGATTTTTTTTTAAATCCTATGATGGAAGAGATGATGCCATTTCACTGGCAGAAAGCGGCAATGTTTCGCATGTACTTTTTACCAAATCTTGGGTGTAGCTTAGCAGGTTTTCTAATATATAGAAACCAGTTTAAGTCAATTCTTGGGTCAGTGTCTGCCTAGCAGTACTAACTATGGATTTCAGTAATTCCTCGTTTTGTGAGAACTTAGAATAATGTGTTAATACTATGCATTTTTCCCGAGCAATGCTTTGATACCAGTAACTGAATTTGAGTGATTCTCTTGTTTTCAGAAGTTGAATATTACTATGATAGTATGTGTTTGTGCTTGACAGGGCTCTAAAGCTTCATGTTTAGTTTAATTCATGCATGAATGGTAGTATAATTTGGACATAACAACCTTCTGTAGAATCTTATTTCGTTGCTATTTGGCCAGACTGATACAATGCGCCATGAAGGTGCTATCATGGATTTGTGGTGTGTTTATTGTAGCCAATACTGATGGCCAATAGGTTCTGCTGTCTCCAGATAAATCATTGGGTTGAATTGTTATCTATTGACCTATAGATTTGCTTGAGTATATCATATGAACAATTGATGAAAATGTGCTGTCTATTTTCAGAATATTCATTTTATATGTGCTTATTTTCTTGCATTCTGTTGTCTTGCAAGCCTATAAGCAGCATATGCCTTGACCTGCTGTATGAGTTTATTAAAGAAGCTTTTACTGAAGAAATTGCTCGGCTTGTGCTTTTCTTTTCAGTTTGTCCTCTCGTTTGTTTTTGTTACTGTTACTGATTTGGTTTTTTAGGTGATTACGAAGTTTTGCTCCGAGAGGATTGCCAAATATGCTTTTGAGTATGCTTATCTTAACAACCGAAAGAAAGTCACAGCAGTGCATAAAGCAAACATCATGAAGCTTGCTGATGGTTTGTTCTTGGAGTCTTGCCGTGAGATTGCTGCAAAATATCCTAGTATTGAGTACAATGAAATTATTGTTGACAATTGCTGTATGCAACTTGTTTCAAGGCCTGAACAATTTGATGTTATGGTACGTATCTAATTATCTTGGTATTCCTAATTATTCCTTCTAGCCATTCCTTGGAGTAACCTGCACTCCTGCAGCTTTTCTAACATGCATCTTTTGATTCTTCTGGTAGGTTACGCCTAATCTGTACGGAAATTTGGTTGCCAACACAGCTGCAGGTCTTGTTGGAGGAACGGGTGTTATGCCTGGAGGTAAGATTTTAGTCTGTACTTCTTTTCTGTGCTCAGTTATTCATGCAGATAATGAACTTCCCAACTCTTTCTTTCTGGAATTCATGAAATGTGTTGCTAGTCGCTAATTAATATAGTTGGTTCTACGTGTTTGTGCTTTAGTCGCTTACATAATCTTGATCCGTATTTTATTTGGAGTAATGACTGAAACTAACTGATGTCCCTTTTGTATAAACCACTTGTTGCTTTTGAGCCAACAGAAGTTTGAGGTATTTATTTATGTATACTGCATTACGTTGCAGGTAATGTGGGTCAGGACCATGCCATCTTCGAGCAAGGTGCTTCTGCAGGAAATGTGGGAAATGACAATCTTGTGGAGCAGCAGAGAGCAAACCCAGTTGCCCTGCTTCTGTCGTCTGCCATGATGCTGAGGCATTTGCAGTTCCCATCGTTTGCTGACCGGCTGGAAACTGCAGTGAAGCGTGTCGTTGAGGAAGGCAAATACAGAACAAAGGATCTGGGTGGCGACAGCACGACCCAGGAGGTTACTGATGCAGTGATTGCTAATCTGTCTTAGATACCTGATGCAGACCTGAAGAATCAATTCTTTTGGAGTGGACTGGTTTACAAGTCCCAACGTCCGTGCGTTATTTTTCGCGTACAGCATTAGATATCTATTCTGTTTCACAAATAATTGAGGAACCCACGAGGATTATTCTTGTCACGGTACTTTGTAGCAGGGTAAACACCTCACATTGTAGGGGTGAATCAACATGCATCGGAGGTTTATTGTCAGCTCTGGTTCATGGTTATCATCACTCCATGAAAACCTGAATCTGTTATTCTTAAAATCACCTGAGACTTTGCATTGTTATGTAAGAATATTAGTCTTGAAGTGTCGTTTTGTAAGAAAAAAGTCGCTACTTCAGCGCAGAGTTAGCAAGTCCCAGCGCTTTCTTGCCTCTTAGAGCATGTTGAATGCAGAGTCTGAAACAAATGGAAATTGTGCGCACTTCCGGGTGCATTTTTTAAAGGACGCGACTAGGGAGTGCTCGGGCACCCTGTAGCGCTACGCGGTGCCCCCCCTGTCCGAATCAGACAGCACGGCCCGCGCGCAGGAAAGGATCAGGGCGGCTGGCCGTGAGCCGAAAAAAGCAAAAAGGAAGCGCTTTCGTGCGGGGAAAAGTAGCGCCAGGATAGCTGACCCGGTCCACGGGACCAACCACCGCGCCCCATCGATAGGCAGTGCATTAAAAATACATCTGGGAGGATCCCAAAAATCCTAGCTCGTTGTCTACTTCCTCCCAGCAGCCGGCGGCTGCAAATTTCTCCATTATTCCACCCCAGAGCCACGAACAGATCTGTTCGTCCTCCCAGTTCTTCCCACAAAATACAGCAGGGAGAATTACAGCTGAAAAGAAGCAGGGAGAAAAACACAGCAACAGAAGTGGAAAATACACAGGTAACAAAACACTCCGATAATCCTAGAGTTTCCCCTGCTTTAGTTCATGCCCTTGTACTGTCAGTCCAAATTCCTTGAGTAAAACACCATCCACATGAAATCCACGGTACCTTAAGTTCGATCCCACAACAGGAAAATAGTTTGCTAGCCAAAAGATATGTACATCATGAAGTGAACCATGAAAACGGCAGAAGACAGCAAAATGCATGGATTCTGAAGCTTGAAACTGCATAAACATCTCTAAAATGTTGAAGTTTCTTTCTTGCTCCACACTGTAGATACCTTGTTCTCTTTAGGTTGAAAATCACATGGCATGAAGGCTAATTGTTGTTTCTTTCTTGCTCCACACTGCAGAACCTTTTTATCCAACACATAAAGATTGCACCCTGAAAAATTACATGTTAAGATACAAAATTAGACATCAAAAATATGAAAGGAAACTTCAAATACAATGTAGGTGAAAAAGTGTAATTTGAATGATGACAGAGGAAAGAAAGATGAACTAAAATGTATTTTTTGATGCAGATATGGACATGGACTTTGGGGCTGGTGGAATTGACTTGAACATGCCTGCTACGGATGAAGATACTGGGCCTGTTTTGATTGAAGAAGCTGCAACATTTGCTCATGTGAATGCAGGACAGAACTCGGATGCAGGACAAAACTCTGTTGAGAACACAATTCCATCTGGTGACACCGGTGTGGGCACAGGGCATACGCTATCTACTGATGATTCAGCTAGCGAGGATGAAGTTCAGTCGACGCCAAGCAGCCAAACTAACATTCAGACACCGTATCCTGACATGATCTTCGATAGTTGGCAAGAAGCTAAGCTACATTACAACAAATATGCAAAGCATGTCGGTTTCTCCATCAAGGCTAGTACATCTAGGCAATCCGTTTTGGACAAACAGAAAGACAAATGTCTGTTTGTGTGCAACAAAAGTGGCAAGTCAGAGGACATAAATGAGCAAGAAGTGCCACCGGTAAGGCAGCGGAACCGGAGCATAACAAAGAAGACAGATTGCAGGGCACGTCTTAGAGTTAAGAGAAGGGGAGAAAAATGGTGTGTGCTGGTATGCTCCTAGAGATACATGTACTGGTATTTTGGTTATGCTGTCAAAAGATACATGTGCCGCTATTTTTGGTTTTGCTGTCGAAAGATACATGTACTGGTATTTGCATGTGGCCAATTTTTTTTAATACTTTAGGGTAGACAAAATAAGGTATACTTGGAGCTGATGTAGTATGTTATTTCATTCAGGAAAAAAACATCCTCCTTTCCTAGAACATGGATACTTGGACCCGTACTGTGTCGTGCACTGGTGGAACATAAATAAAACTACACATACAAACTTGAAAAAAAGCAAAAAAGTACTTACAAAAAAAGAAAACTATAAGATAACAGAAAAAACATGCAGTCCTAGAAAAATACCTATTGCGGGAACAACAAGGTGTGCCATGCAATCAAATTCTCTTGTCGGTCTAACCACATTTGCATAAAGATTTTCCTCATAGTTAGAATGTCATCATTAGTTAAAGCTTGCACCAATCTCCTCCCATCCCAGCGTTCGATGAACATTAGCATGAAGTAACCGCAGTCGTGGCTTGCAAAAAAGAAACAACGGATAAATAATAAAAAAATGGATGTGATTTGTACATGTGATAACATAATAAAAAAAGTGTAATATGGTTGCACAACAAAAAGTACATTATCCACAGATGCAGTCTGAAAAAAATGTACCTAGTTCTCTGTTTCGGGGAATCAATGAACTCTGTTTTCCATTTCGAGATGTTGATTTTCGACTCACTGAAGTTCAAATCCCACAAGTGCTTGATTCTAGAAACAATTGTTGTCGCATCAGCTGTCAGACTGGTATTCCCTTTTGACCTCATCGAATCCATCACTTCGAAATGTTCAGCCTTAAGATTCAATGTGATTAGGTAGTAGTGCCCACAGAACGCTGAATCGTCTTTACGAGTGCTGCGTGTATTTCTTGCGACAGATCTTGAAGGATACTAAACATGATCTGCATGATTTAAAAAAAATGGAAAAATCATTTTAGTAGCTGTGACTAAGTAGACACAAAAAAAGAATGTACTTTTTTTTAAAAGCAGACAATAGCTAACCAGATCTTTGTGATCTAGCCGATTGGTCGGCGTGTTCTCAAAAGCTTTCTTCACAACACGGTCATGAATGCATGATAGGCTCCTAAGCTTTGTCTGCATATATACACACACAGTTAAGGGGAAAAAGCACATGCGGGAAAAAAAAGCATGCCAACTAGCAACAAAAAGCGGTGAACGAAGAACTCACGCCAATTATGAGTGGCATCACAAACTTTCTCTGTTTTGCCATTTCCTTTGAAAGAACACTCAAAGCTAGTTCACAGACAGAGTTGCTTAGCCAACCGGTAGGCCTCACCGAGTCTGCCAAATCGCGGACGTAGATAAACCAGTTTCCTGGACCATAGTCAATGATCTTTTTTTCGTTGATTGCATCTTCAGTTCTGCCACCGTATGAACACAGTTTGTTGTACACTTCCAATGTACTTCTCGGCGCAATAAATTTCTTTCCAGTTTGCAAGTACGGTGATTTCTGATTAGGTCCAGTCTTGACAATTCTCCTTTGATGAGCTTGATTAGGAAGAGGAGTGGAACTATTAGGCACAGTGGGCGAGCAGAGTGGTACCGCTTGAGGCTTAGCAATGGCTGGTGCAGCTGCGGGCATGTCAATGTTGGCAAAAATCACATCATATGAGACTCCGCTTTCCATGCTAGAAATCACAACAGTTTCTTCCTTGCATGCAGTTGGTTCTTCAGTTGTAACAGGTGGATTAGGCGAATCATCAAAAACCACGTCGAAAGAAGGGCAGTCCGTAACAGGTGGGATAGGCGAATCATCAAAACCCAGGTCGAAAGAAGGGACGTCCTCTATTAGTTCTTGTAGTTGTCGCCGTCTTCGTTGTTCTTCAGTTTCTGGAAAGGACTCTGTGCTCACAGATCCCAGATCAAGCTTCCTGCTCGTGCTGACTTCCAGAGGAGGTGGTGACTGCATGCACTGTTGAGCATTTGCCGTATTTTCAGACTGGCTTGCCCTGCCTGCCCTGATTTTCGCCGTAGCAACCCGTGATGGTCTTTCTGTGCATCTGTTAGGAAATCCACTGACGTCCTCTATTAGTTCTTGTAGTTGTCGCCGTCTTCGCTGTTCTTCAGTTTCTGGAAAGGACTCTGTGCTCACAGATCCCAGATCAAGCTTCCTGCTCGTGCTGACTTCCAGAGGAGGTGGTGACTGCATGCACTGTTGAGCATTTGCCGTATTTTCAGACTGGCTTGCCCTGCCTGCCCTGATTTTCGCAGTAGCAACCCGTGCTGGTCTTTCTGTGCATCTGTTAGGAAATCCACTGCTACCTACATCCCATATTGGGCTGCCCTTGACGCACGGGGATGGTGGTTTTAGTGGGGACATAGATCTTGTCACTGGTCTCCTGCCAGTTGGACTCTCTTGAGCATTAGAAAATGAGACATGATTTGCCTTTGAGTCTACACTTGCCTTTGGCGTCCTCATGCTTGATTTAGGCTGAACAAGGTGGATATTAGGTTCCGAACCAGCCTTCGGAGTCGCGCACACAGGACCGATTTGCTTATCCGTAAGAACTACATTGCTTGCAACCACCAAACCAGTCTCGCTTGCTACAAACTTTACCTGCTCCACATTGTTAACTCCATCTTTTGTAGTGTTGTCAGCACTAGACTGTGAACTAGTGCCATATATCTGAAGATGCTTCAATGAGTCAATTAATGGTTTGACTTCTCCAACATTAGCCTCCTCCTTGCTGATATTCCTATTTGTGGCATTACTCAAGCTCATACGAATTGCTGCAGCTTTGCTAGTTGCAATCTCTACATCCAACTCAAAGGTATCTACATCTCGAGGAGAAGGCTGCCCCTCCATTTTCTGCTGCAAACTATTCTCGCCTGCCTTGAGTGGTTCACTATGCTCCTTATGGTCAGTTTTCTGCTTTTTTCCGCTCCCACTAGCAGTGGACACATTTTTTTCAGCAGGAAATGTCTTCCTGGACCGCTTGGGCTGCACCACAGGAACATCATTTTCCTCTCCGTTTAGTCCATCCACTTGAACTTTCTTGCTGTTCCTATCACTCCTGCGTCTTCTCCCATTGTTCTGCACATGCTGCCCCTCCTCAATTGGGACCTTGATGTCTTTGCTTCCAATGTTCTTCAAAAACTGAGCCAGTCCATCCTCAAACACATTGCACATATCAGTTACAGCAACTATGTATCTCGACAATTCCTGTAAGTTAAACTAAAGTTACCGCATGACAAGAGAAAAAATTGAAAAAGGAACTGATAGGAAAAAATTTACATCCATCATATATGAAAGGAAAGCAAAAACTAGTTTATATACATTTTTGGTTGAATAAAAACTACAAGCAAAAGGTATATGAAAAAGGAACCTTACATCTTGGGTGATATCACCAGGTGCGTGAGCTTTTATAAACATGTCAAGAGCTGACGGTCCTGCAGAGAATAATGTCATCTTATTCTTGAAGCATGCCTTCAACTGTAACAGAAAAAAGTTAAAAGAATTAGTTGTGATGGTCCGTAGAAGAAAATGTAGTTAATGAGAAAAAAGAAATGCAAACACAAGAATAAAAAATGTAGTTAGTTGCTAAAATTGAATCCTTACAGGAAGCTTCCCAAAAGATCCATCAATGTTTGTGTCCAGATCAACAGCAAGCTTGACTAACTTGTTGGTCCATACACATATTCGAGTCCCGTCTTCAGGCACATGAACAACATAAGTTTCCAGAGAATCAACATATCGAACCTACAAAGAAAAAAGAAAGAAAAGTTAGACAAACCTGACAGTGAAAAGAATATTAAACAGAGATAGCAAGAACTAACCATGAGATAAGGCATGCATGCCTTAAACCAGTTTTTGTTACACTTTGCTTTTGCGGTCTGGATCATTATGTCTATGATAAACTTAGCCCAATTTAGACTATGGATAGCATCTGTTTTTAGCAAAGTTTGGTAACATCGTGGACTGATTCCAATGGCCGTAGTTGGAGCAATAACAGCACAAGTCAGGTATATGCAGAACTTCATCAAGAAAATCTGATCAGCAGGGTGAGCAGGTCCGAGTTCCTTTTCAAGCCATGCGAGAGATGGCTGCTTCCCCTCCTTGATACCAAACAAGTCTAACATCTTTCTGGTAGCCTTTGGGTCCATGCAATAAGAGAAAGGAGCGCTACCCATAGGCACTCCCATAACACTGACGACTGACTGCAGATCTATTGGAATGCTGCCCCTAGCACCAAAATCTAGCTTGCATGTCTCAGGGTTGAAGCAGCCCATCAAATATTTGCACAGCTCAGGGATAAGCTTTGAAACCTTCCACTCAAGTACATCTCCCAAATGTGCTTTGACAATAATTTTGCACTGGTCTGGCGTAAAGCCTTTGCATACTCTGAAAATCTTCATTGGAGAAGCCCGGTTGAAAAGAACAGCCTGCAAAAGGGAAATCCCAAAAAAGCAATTGGTGAGATACAAAAACATTTCTACATGTAATAAAACTAGAACAGAGATGTTACAAACAAAAAAGAAACAAATTACATTATTCCTATTCCCCCCAATTGCTTCACTTCGTGGAGGTGTGGCGTCATCCTTGAACGGATAGACGTCTCCTAGAGGAGGGGGAGGTGAATAGGCGATTTAAAACTTTTTCCGAGGAGCCGGAATATCCGATCCAAGAGTGACCCGGAAATTCCGGTATGCTTGAGAAAGGCGGAATAAAACTAGAAGTTTACTTTAACAAGCATACAACCTAGATATAAATACTAGGCTCACCTATGTGCACCAACAACTTATGCTAAGTAATACAAGTAACAAGGTGATAGCAAGATATATGACTTCAAGCACGAAGGCTATCACAATGTAAAGTGCATAAGTAAAAAGCTCGGGTATAGAAATAACCGAGGCACGCGGAGACGAGGATGTATTCCCGAGTTCTACCCAAAGGGCGTACGTCTCGTTTGGAGAGGTGTGCGCAACCACAACAGGTTAGCCGCAACGCCACAAAGGCTCACCTTCTTCTCCTGATGAACTCAACCACAAAAGGTTGCGAGTTCACCTTCCACTATTGATCTCCTTTGGGGCGGAGATCAAATCCCGTACAACTCTTGAGGCACACACCCACAACTTAATTGGGCTCCCAAGTCTTGAGGCACACACCCACAACTTAATTGGGGGCTCTCAAGTGACCTCTTGACCACAAAAGGTCTTGGCCACAAAAGGCCGGCCACAAAAGGCGTCTAGGGTCCAAAGACCCAAGAGTAACAAGCTCACAAGTATCACCACCACGAATCCTCGTGGAGGGCTCAAACCGATGCAAATGCAATGGCAAGAGCACACGAAGTGCTCAAGTCCTTCACTCTCAAATTCCAACACAACAACAAATGTTTATGGGGGAATAAGACAGGAAGAACAAAGGAAACCACAAAGGAGTCAAATCCTTCACTCCCTAATCCCACCAAAAGCAACTAATGCTTATGGGGGGAGAAAAGAGGAAGAACAAAGAAGAAGAACCACAAAGGAACTCCAAGAACTAGATCCACTAAGTTCCCCTCACTTAGAGGAGAGATTGATTGGTAGGATTGTAGATCTAGATCTCCTCTCAACTTTCACTAAAGAATATGGAAGATTCAATGGAGGGATTGAGAGGGAAGTGAGCTTTCCAAGGTCAACAATGGAGTAGGAGAGAGGGGAAAGTCGTGCTGTCTTTTATTGGCTGGGGAAGAAGAAGGGGAGGGGTATTTATACCCCTCCAGGAAATATAGCCGTTGGCTGTTTCAACACTCGGAAATTCCGGTATAAGTGAGACTCGGAAATTCCGGTCAACCGGAAATTCCGAGTCCATGAAATTTCCGAGCTGAAAATCCGGCTGGAGTCAGAAGCAAAACCAAACTTTTCCTTAGCCATTTCTGGAGGACTTTTCTGGGTGCACTCGGAAATTCCGGTAGACGGAAATTTCCGAGCACAATTTCCGACTGGAGTCAGAACCCTTTTTGTCCTTTCCTTAGCCGTTTTCTTGGATGAGCTGGGGAACCAGAAATTCCGGTAGAGCGGAATATAGAGTAAAATCACCACACATGGCAAGGTGTGGGACTTTCCTCATGGTAGAACCGACAATATTTCCGCCACCGAAAACGCAACAAGTTGCCCAAAGTAAAACCGATTTCGATGAACAAGAGTTTGACATGGAGATGAACCAAGCTCTAACTCCTCACCACCATAAAAGCCAAATAAGAACCAAGAAATATGATATGCCAAGTATGCAAAGGTTTGAGCTCTCCACAATGATGCGATCAAGTTACCAACTTGAGAACCCCTCTTGATAGTACGCCTATCTATCCTATAGCCCTATCAAGATCATACCTTTGCCTTGAGCATTCCACTTGAGTTGGATGATGACTATCTTGATCTCTTCAAGTGGTTCATCTTTCTTGATTGCGCGTCCAAGCACATGCTTGATGAAGACTTCTCCAAATACTCCCCCATGCTCACAATGGGAGAGTCTCGCTTAGCTTCATCTTCATGTATCCATTGCAAGCACCAAGCATAGGATCTATTCAAGAAGCTTCTCTTGGTCTTGGTCTTGCACATCTCACCTTGGTGACGATCACCACATGACGTCATCTCCATGAGCTATATGAAATCTTCATTTGATGCAAGCCCATGGGAAGATACCTAACCTCATATAAAGATACCACACACACATATATCATGAGTTAGTTCACAAAGCTATGCGGACAAGTGTTTACCATCCCAAGAGATACATGATCGCTCTTGGTACATCTTGTAGATTTGTGTGTTGATCAACATCTTGATCAACCTTGTATCTTCCAACATTTCTTCACTAATATGATGTCTTGTATCTTTCAAGACATACTTGTAATATGCTCCACTCAACACATAAGTTTCAAGAGTCCAACACATGAACTCCACAATTCCATGAACATGATCTATAATGATATCTCAATGCAAACATTATTCCATAGAGATTGTCATTCAATTACCAAAACCACACATGAGGGAAAATGCTCTTTCAATCCTCCTCTATGTCATCTTCAAGTTGTGGGTCTATTGGCTCATCATGGGTTGGTTCTTTAATTTTCAACCTTTGCTTCAACCGTTTAAACCTCAACGGTCCAGGCTTGGGCGACCTGTTTTGGGACCGCAAGAGACTCTTATCTATCTTTGGATACATCCTGAATCTGTAGAATTCCATAATAAAAACATGTTACTAAAAACGACTAAAAATCTACATTCACACCAAAAAAGTGCAGATTATAAACTGATAAGTATAAGGATAAATACAACAGATAAAAAAGGCATGCTACTGAAACTACATTTCACCCAAAAATTGATAAAAAGCATAGGACACGGACACTTGGAGCATTTGAGAAAAAAATATATAAACTACATCAAAATATAGAAATAAAAAATATACACATGGTCCTCTTTTAAAACTGAACAAACATTAAGGACTTCCTCCTACATTGAAGCATGCTACTGAAACCTACATTGCCCTCCTATATAGAATAAGATGACATTATTCTCTGCAGGAACAGACAATTGGCGCATTTTAGAAGAAACATCACATGCTAAAGGTTACCATATTAAGAGGGAACAGACACATGGACAGTTGGGGCATTTGAGAAGTACATCACATAGGCGGTGACCAAACAGCACACTCTTGCAACGAATCGTTTTGAATGACAAAAAACCTACATCTATCAGCTACAAAAAAAATACACTATAACGAGGATTCATCAAAACTACTTGGGTACAGATGCGTTCCTAGTACTAGGAAAATAACACCCCCCAAAAATGCTTTGTAACTTGCTTGTAACTTGAAACTTAGATCGGAAAACCCTCGCATACTCAATCTACATACCACGCACCAGAAATCAACTAAGGACAACTAAACTGACTTAGGTTCGAGCATGAAATGAGCATGTACAAAACCTACATATAAATCCCCAAGAGGATGTGGTTCAGATAGATGAAAATAATTGAAATGGAGATTGGCTAACTTTGCAAAATACAGAGCAGAGTGCGGAAACTAGCATCGCTGCACCCCATCAGCAGCCTGTTAACTGCGAGATCGAGTGCGGAAATCGTGTTTGAAGGCGAACATACCGCGGGAATGGAAGTAGTCGACACCGAAGCTCGATTTATCGCTGTGGACGGCCCCTGTTCCACTTCTCTCGGCAAAAATCGCCCAAATCGAGCGCCGCCAACGGATGGATGGAGCTCGCCGTGTGATTCCCCCCAGACTCCGGTGGCCGCGTGACGGGGGAAAACCGGCGACGCCGGCGATTTGCGAGCTAGCAGGTCAGGGGAAAAGCGGAGCCTCGAGGGCGAGGGGAGATGATGAGTAACGACTCGCTTCCCGAGATTTGAACTCGCGGTGGACTTTTGTCGGAACGTGGCGACGCGGATGAAAAAGCTAGGCGCCATAGGATCATGATCAGACGACGCGCGCGTTGGAGCACCAGGGAGTCGCGCGACAGTGCGCGGGCAAGAAATAGATTAATTGTTTTTTAAACCCCTCGCCAGTTTTTTTTTAACAATCTTACTTTTTTTTACGAATCAAGACGATACTGAATTATCGATTGAATCCAATAAAAAAATGTGCCGGGTTTCATTGACGGATGCCAAACAATCCGGTGTTAGTTTTCATGTCACGAATTTGTGTAGCCCTGTTGTGTTCTTGTCATTGAAAGAAAATATATCAACAAACGTTGTTTTAGCCAGGTTTCGCAAGTGTCGATCTTAAGTTTTTCAATAAAATCGTAGAATCTAACAGTATGGAATTAAATAGTTTCTCCAAACTACTGCTCCCTTCAGAAAAACACGAAGATTGATAAGGCAAAATAAAATAAAATAAAATTGGCAGCAATAAGCAAAGTGGCCTGAAGCGAGACAAGCTCACAAGCCCTCGCTCGCGGCTGTCGTCAGCTTGAAGCGAATCCGGTCTGGTGGGCTTACAAATTCTGTATCACCTCCCCCTTCCAGGCTGCACTGTCGCCGTCTCCGAGACCCGCGCCGCCGCCCGCCTAACCCTCTCTTCGCCAGCGCCGGGGAGAAGGTGCCGGTGCGGGCCACCCTCCGCCGAAGCCGCGCTACATCCAAGGCGAGGGAACTCATCCGGTGGAGGTCCGACGCCGGCCAGTACCTCCATCCCCTCCGCCTCCGCCGCCGCCAGGTATGTTCTTACTCCCCCACCTCCCCAACTTTTCTTGCTTTCCTGTAGGTTCCGTTGCAGGATTTCTGTTATAAACCCTACGTCTTGGTACGGATGTTGATTAAAGACGCGGAGGGGGCGTGTTACCTTACTTGTGACTTGTGAGATTGATTGTGAGATGTGACCTTAATTTTTGAAGTGAGAGGTTCTAGATGAACCCCATGTTAGAGAATGCGGTTTATCTGTGGATAATTCATGTTCATGTCTATATCTTATATAATCATGCTGTTGTCGTATCAGTTGATTCAGTTTCGTGTTAAGTGGAAAGATATATATCCATCTTTTGTGTAAAGTCCAAGATCGGATGCGCTTCTTTTAAGAGGAGAAGAAACATGGAGAGATCTCTGTCTCTTCCTATGAGTGGCATGTGTAGGTCTCTGTCAATTGGCATGATGCATTTTAAGTGTTGTCCGGTGTAAAAATGTGGATACTTTTCTATGCATGGTGCAATATGTATGTTTAATTGTTACCTTGTGTGTGCCAAATGCTGAAGAAGTTTGAGAACTTGGGTCACTTTCTTTGACATTACTTCCTGTTTTAGGATAATGGCTCATCGTGGATACCCAGATGGACGGAGCGCCCAAGCTCCAGGCCTAATGCGCCATGGTGCCTTCTCTGCAGCGGGCCTCTCTGGCCACCAATCTTTGGAGCCTTCTCCTGCCAGCATTTTGGAGATTCTGGAGAACAAGCTTGCCATGCTGACCGCAGAGGCAGAAAAGCTTATCAGAGAGAACCAGCGATTGGCATCAAGCCATGTGGTCCTGAGACAGGATATTGTTGAAACAGAGAATGAAATGCAAATGATTCGCACCCACCTAGGTGATGTCCAGGTACAGACGGATATGCACATCAGAGAGCTGTTAGAGAGGATCAGATTAATGGAGGCAGACATACAGGCTGGTGAGGCAGTGAAGAAAGAACTTCACCAGGTGCATATGGAGGCAAAGCGGCTTATTACTGAGAGGCAGATGCTTACTACTGAGATAGAGATAGTGACCAAAGAGTTAAATAAGTTCTCTGGTAACAATGGTAACCTTCCTGAAATGGTTGCGGAGCTAGATGGGCTACGGAAAGAGCATCACAGTCTAAGGTTTGTGATATGTGTGGTTTCGATCATTTTGCATGCCAACCTGAGCTTTGGTATTCAATAGGCCTTTATTAACATGATTTTTTCTACTCATGTTAAGATCTGCGTTTGAGTATGAAAAAAACACAAACATCAAGCAAGTTGAGCAGATGCGGACAATGGAAATGAACTTGATAACCATGACTAAAGAGGCTGACAAGTTACGAGCTGATGTGGCAAATGCTACAAACCGAGCACATGGTAATTGATTTTTCCTCATTCCCTTAACACGTACGGCATAGGTTGAACCAGGTTGGGCTTATGCTGTTCCTCTGCACTTTGATCATGGCTACCCCTACCCATCACCAACTTTGTCATTTCCAACAGGAATTTCAGATTGGTATTTCCATGTCTAGGTACATGAGTTTTCCGTCTTTCTGTTATATTATTTATGTCAAAGTAGTCGAGTCGTTATGTACATAGTAGATCCCACTAGTTTTGTTGTAACTCTTTTTACCATTTGAGCGGTTATGTGCATTTTGATCCCACTAGTTTTCTGATTTCCTACAGAATCCGCAAATTGGTATACTATCATTCCTATGCGCATGTGTTTTGTGGTTCTTTCTTCTGTGTTATGACAAAGTAGATGAGTTAGGGAACTTACCACCATAGAAATTGTTTGATGTAGACTGTAGTGCAACAAACTGGTTAACTTGCTTCTAATTGTTCATGTTCTTAAGGTAGGTGCCTTGTTATAAGATCTGCCAAATGTATTTTGCAGTTATCTTACCTGCAGATTTCATGACACTAGATCAGGAAGCTTACAAGTAGGCTCATTAAACAGATTTGAACTGTCCGCTAAACGGCTAAAGTCATGAGAAGTTACAGTGCATGAAATCAGTAAACGGATGCAAGGATTGCTGATTGCAGCAATAGTCGAGTTGATATGATTTATTTACTGGTGTTTGTGATTGACTTGTACATTTCTTTGCATCCGCATATTGAGATGCATATGTATGCATAATTTGCTCATTTCAAGTGTAATGACACTAATGCTTTTACTGCATCTGATTTTCCAAAAAAGCAGGAGCGCATGTGACAGCTCCACAGCCTGGGACAGCACAAGCTGCGGCGGCATCAGCAGCCACAAATCCGTATGCAAATGCATATGCCAGTCACCCTTCTGCATATCAGCAAGGAACTCCTCAAGCGGTGGCGTATCACCAAGGAACCCCTCAAGCTGCAGGATATCAGCAAGGAACCCCCCAAGCTGCGGGATATCAGCAAGGAAACCCACAAGTTGCGGCCTACCAGCAAGGAAACCCGCAAGCTGCGGCGTACCAGCAAGGAACCCCACAAGCTGGAGCGTACCAGCAAGGAAACCCACAAGCTGGAGCATACCAGCAAGGAAACCCGCAAGCTGGAGCATATGCTTACCCAACGTCTTATGATGCTGCTAATGCTTACCAGATGCATGCTAACGCGTATGCTGGCTACTCTGGCTATCCGGTTGCAGGTTACGCACAACCTGGTTATCCTGGCATGTACCCTCAACACCAAACTGCTAGTGGCGCAGCTACTGATGGCACAAACGCGTATGGTGCAGTTGCTAGCACGGGATATCCTGCTGGGCCAGTTCAGGCAAGCAGTGGAGCTGCTAGCACGGGTCAGGCACCACCAGCTCCCTATCCTGCAACGTATGACCCTACCGGAGGAGCCCAGAGGTGAACTCCGGGCCTGTAACGTGATTGATGGTCTGTGTGACATGCACATTTTATCAGACAATGGCATGGTTCTTGTTTCCCTTTTGTACATTCACTACCGGCTTTATGAAAACTGTTTAACAATCTTTAAGAAATTGCAAGGTGGATTGCAGTTTATGTGTGAGGCTTGATATAATGGGCGCAGTCCTTGGTTAATGACGTGGCAATGTTGTGTTACATTCGTGTAGTTCCGGGGATGGGAAATATGGTTATGTGGATCGTGCAGGTAGACATGCCAATTTTTATTGGGTTTGTGATGGAACTTTGAAATTTTGGCTGGGCATTTCTCAGAAGAGATGAAAGATTTGGCAAGATATTTGCTCACAGCGTTTATGGTGGATAGTTCGAGGTTGAAGCCATGTTCTGTTTTTTTGTGTGCTTGTTAGAGCATCCTGCGCTCCTAGCATCTTCAAATTAGAAATTAAGTTCATCACTTAGCATCACCGATAGGTGCTACGTAGCAAATAACATCTGCCATCATCTGTCAAGCCTTTTGAACTGAACTGAAAACTGCCAAGTATTTGACAAATCTTTGTAGTGGTGACAAGATTTTAGCCCTGGGCTTACTTAGCATAAGACTACTGCATAGCTAGTCAAAAGGTAATGTATACAAAAGTTTACATTTGTTGTTTCAACAAATCTGGCCAAGTCATCAGAGTATGGCATTTACTGCATCTACATAGGAAAGGGGCATCTCTCAAGGAGTCTAGGTGTAGTACATCATGCTGCAACAATTTACAGAAGACTGAAAGTAGGGGGGTATTAACCGCACCTATCCTGCCCCCCTACTGTTCTACAACAACATATCGAATGGACGTTCTTGTATTTCAAAATATCAGACTTCGAATTAGTTCAAACTATGCATCATATCAGGGACACGGCACTTGAAACGAACTATTAGCCATTTGCTCATCCAAGCAATCAGCACTGAATCAACCACGTGATTCCAGGAGCTCTCTCCTTGCAGTCTGTATTAACGTGTGCATGAACGAGGTGGCGTCGCAGCACGAAGGGTTGGGAACAGAAGCATGCGCCAGAAAAGGAAGCTTTCTCAATGATCTTCCGCTCAATCCCTGTGGAGGAATGGAAAATCAAACACTATTATAAGCCTGTAGGTATGAGTTACAGTGATAGCTTAGTGAACTGTAAACTCCATTAGTTACCTCGCACTGTTCTGCACCTTGATGCAGTAATTTGGAAAGATGAAGTGTGTGGGGTTCTGCAGCCTCAGGACAGTGTAACTTCTCCTTCAGGGTTGAATAACTCAGAATTAAATGCGAATCACCACCCTGCATTTGCAGATGAAAAAACTCTTTTAAGATTCAAAGTTTGCAGGAAGGTTGAAGTCTTGAAGACTGAAGTGTTAGTGTAAGCCCACACATTGTTTGAGGTTCAAATAGACAAATAGGTTTGCTCAGAACGAGTGCCCCATGCACAAAGCAGTCCTGAGCAACCTCCGTGACGATGTACAATTTCAAAAGAGGCAGCATCACAGGTTCCAAGCTGGCAAAAGGAACAAATACCTGAGGAGATGTAAGAATTCCTACTCGGAAGAGTTCCTGTATGCATGACCTCAAAATCTCATAGCGTGCTTGAAGAGTAGGGGGTCCAACATATGCCTTGATGTCTGCCCTGTCAACAAATGCAATATCTGCAAACTAGACGACAGTTAGCATTTATGATTTTGAAGAATCAATACCTGTATAGAAAGTATATTGAAAACAAATGAAGAGACTGAATGTCCACAATTATGCATTTCTGTTGGTCAAACAGATCAGAAGTGACTACTGACTACTGAGCACAGTTGATTTCCCTTTGTTGCTGGCAACAAGATTGTCTTAAAGTTAAATTATTGATTAGATTTAGTTCATACCAAAAAGTAGAAAATGTGAAGTTACAAACATGGACAATTTCCACAAACGTAAACATGTTTCTTGCAATTGATCTCCCTCCTCACTACCATAATTCACTTAAACAACTAAACACACACAAAAACGTTAAAGTTTGTCCAGACGTTGATCCTTTGCAGCGCAACTGTTCCTAGAACACAGATAATCATGCAGAAAATGTAGCAACTTTGCAGATACATACAGAAATGACACAATAGGCCATAAGGTAAATTAAATCATTATTAACTTTGTAAAAAAGGAAACACTCAAAAGGCAGAATCAGTACCAATAGCTGTCGTGATATTTGATGTTGTCAAAATGATGACATTTGGCCACGCCTTCAGTTTGTCCATTTGTGTTAGCAACGCATTTACAACCTGAAGGTTACGCAATAAAAGAAGTCAGTGTAAACATTAGCTGGTAAATGGTTATGGCAGAGACAATTTGATGAAAACTTTACCCTAATGGAGTCTGAAGGTTCAGAGCCAGATATGGCAGCTTGTCTGGCAGCAGCAAGGCTTTCAACTTCATCTGCAATATTACATATTAAAATGTGTAAATGTCATAGGAGAGAATAAGGTTCAAATATACAGCATGGTGCAAATCAACATTATCAACTCTCAATGTTCATTCAGTAATTTATGTGAGCACTACAATGCGTTTTGCTGGACTGCAGCCAGGAAGCAATGCCAAGAAAGTCAATCTGGGAAGATCTTGATTAAGAACAGTTTACGATCTCTATTCTCTCTATTCACAAAACGGGTAAATAACATGCTATGTTATTTATACACCGAATTCATGTAGTTCAACAGGGCTCATTATTCAATCAGTAATCAGGCCTTCATTGCAGTAAAAACATATTGAAATGAAAAGGTACTCTCTAATTATGCATAGATAAGATGAACAGGGGGTGGATTGAGCTAGTCAGATCATACAGAGATGTATCATCTTGCCATTTCGCCAGTTTTGTCCTGAACATACCAATTAATACAAATACCAGGTTGCTTTCTTCCTCCACCATCTCCTGGATCTTCTGGAAAAGCTTAGCTACCTAAGAGGGACAAGGCATAGCAGGTACACTGTAAGATAGAAATGAAGATGTATCTCCAGTGGATGATTTTAGTGGGCCAAACTCACTAAGCCCTTCATTGCAAAATTTCTTGCCTATTTTGATTGCTTAAGACAAAATAATTGACCAACAATTACTCAGTTCATACGTAATTTACAAACCTAGAACAAGTATTACAGGATGGTTAAATTTCCTGGTCACGTAAAATGGTGCACAAACAAAATAAAACACAATTACCATAAGATACTGATACGATTTCAGCGTGTTAACATATACTCCCTCCGTTCTGAATTAATTGACTCAGATTTAGTACAAGTTACATTAAATCTGAGTCAATTAATTCAGAACGGAGGGAGTACATTATAACATTATCGATATGAGCACAGAAAAGGCATACCAGTTTTCCACTTTCAGAAAACCACTTGCTGAACAACGAATGGGCATTGACTTCAACTAATTGACACATTGAATACCTAGTGAGAAGTGTCAGTAATTAATACTCCCTCCGTCCACAAATAAGTGTATCAAGTTTGTCAAAAAATGGATGTATATATACATGAAACTTGTCTAGATACATCCATTTTTTGGCAAACTTGAGACACTTATTTCCGGACGGAGGGAGTACCACAATAGTAATTTTCAAAACATTAGTAATGAATATCATTCAGCACGAACCTTGACTTGAAGCGAATAGAAAGTTTCTGAGCTAGTGCTTTACACAATGAAGTCTTCCCTGTTCCAGGTGGACCATGCAAAAGTACAATCCTGCAAAAGCACAATCCATGCAAAAGTATATGTCACAAACATATAGCAAATAATTATACAATTAGATAATGAATTATAGAATTGGAAGTGCACGCCTGCAGGACATTAAGACAACTAGTTTCTCACAAAAGGTCAGGCTTTCATATCCAAATTCTTTATATAATTATTAGAACTTTGGAAGTGAACATATCTTGACGATTAAGCTTTTGGTATTTTCAAATATTTAGTGAGCTTGCCTTGACTAGGTACTCCACCAGACAACACCAACCAATAGGGTCAAACGAGAAGAGGAAGGAGACAATGGTCTACTGTCTAGTTACAGTTTCATTAAGCAGGTGTGCATGTCATTTATACGCTTCGGACCTCAAATCAATCCCAACAACACAAAAATAAAGGATCCTAGGGGGTTGCTATCTTCTATAGCAGTATGATCTTTACTGTGCAAATTGCAACAAAAAAATAGTACTTCCCATGATATACCAAGCCTTAACAATGTGAAAGTTGCTTACCGGTTCCATGAAACAAGGCATGAATCTACACCTCTTTCAGTAAATAGCAAAGCACTAGCGGCATATCTCAGCAACCTCTGCTTGAGACCAATTTCGTATAGTAAGCTGCAAGCACTTACAAGGTCAGAAGCAGAATTAAAATATACACATTGTAATGGCAATGATATCAAATACAACCTTTCCCACAATCCATCAAATTCTTTGGCAGGCAGAGCCCACTCATTGAAGCTCGAGAGTGTATCATCTTCACTTGGTTCTTCCCCTGGACCATCTTCACTTAACTGCAACATAACCAAATTAGCTTGAGCCTTGAGGTGTACAATAAACGTTATCCAAAACAATGCATCTTCACAACATGAAGCAATCTATCTTTTATGAATAGGTCAATAGTCTTTTCAAGAGAGAAAGTGTGAAATTTTATGTGAAGACAACAAAACATCAGTACATCAGCAGCAGTAGAGAGAAATCTTATGATGTGAAGAACCAAGGATGAAACAACTCCAGCACACAATTGATCAAAGAATCAATATAGTAAACAATAGCATGTAAAACTACTAAAAGACAATCATGGTTTTGAAAAGAACTGGAAGTGATTTATACAGCAAAGTTTGGGGTGGCTTTAGGATGCATACCTGGAACACATGAACGACAGGTTTAACTTGCCAAAACAACAGAACATTGTTATTCTCAATCCACTCCTCTGCATGAAAAGGCAGGCTTCAGGGAGAGAAAAATAAGTAATACAGGGCAACATAGCACATTCTCAAGCCTAAATGAAACATCATACCAGTGTCACATATTTGGATCCTTTTAACATTTTGGAGAAGGAAAGGATTGTCAGCAGGTATCGAGACAGGACCATCGACATAGCTTAAGCTTCGAGTTTCTAACATCCTGGTAAGAACACAGCTGGCAAATATTAAATCTGTGCAATAACAAACAATAATGACTCATAAGATAATATAATTGTGCAGATTAATGCATGAAACTCTGCAAAATCCATGGTCTCGGGTCTAGCAATAATTTCGGATAAAAAAACTAAAAAGTGAAGACAGTGGTTTTTTTAAAAACTCCTCTACAGCTTTCACCAGACTTCCAATAAGCCAATGATGAACAGACTAAGTTTTCTGAATGACCAGATTATATCCATGTTACAGACCAGAAACCCCACCTGATTCCTAGCTTGTCATAGAACTTTGAGTTTAACTAGTATTTTTTTATCTTGAAATCTAATCATATACTGTGAGGCCTATTAGAAACTACTGATTGCTCCTAATTTGATGTTTGCTACATCGATTCCACAGGCTACATCGCTCAAGTTTGCTGCTCATGAAGTTAACCAACATTTCTGTTATTTCCATATAAAGCACATCCAGACGACTCAGCTGCAAAATCAGTGTATAACGGCGTTCCTTCCAATAATCCTTGCGCAATCCCATTTCCTAGTGCCCAGCCCAGTTATATCTAAACCAACCCGCCTTAACAGGCCCCGCTGTCTCAAACCACAGCAAAATAAGCTCGGAGCAGAGTGAAACAGGAACAGGCACGGACCTCTCAACCGCTACCTGGACGTCCTCGGCGCGGGCCGTGCTCGCGGCGTGTAGCAGAACCTCAACTGCGAGCAAACAAACGAAAAAAAAATTCAGCCCCAGCGAAACCAAATCGGCATTTGAAACAAAGCAGGGTTTATTAGTCGTGCGTCGCTAGGGCGAGGTAGGTACGAAATGCGCGCGTTCGAGGCGCCCTCACCTGATACGAGGACCTTGTCGTCGGGAGGGGTGGACGCGGCCACAGGCGCCGCCGTCGGCTGCGGCGAGGATGAGACGGCCGCGGTGGCAGCGACGGTGTCGACTGCGGTCTCCAGCGGCGGGCTGGAGCTGGAGGGTAAGGCCGGCAGAGAGGGGACGGGAGAGGGAGGAGGAGGCCGGGGGTCGAAGGAGATCTCCATGGGAGCGCTCATGGTGGCCGAGGCCAAGCTACACAAGGGAGGGAGCCGAAGGAAAAATGTTCTAGGGTTTTGGGCTTGGGGAATGGGGAGGAGGATTTGGGGGAGGGGAATTGGGTCTGGGGAAGATTTGGGGTTTCCCGCGCTTGAGGTGCCTTTGCGTGAGGAGTGAGGACACGGGCTTTTATTTACTGCAGGCTATTGATGGGATGGGCTCAGCTCAATGGAGGCCCATGTGTGTTCCTCATGAGCTATGTAAGGTTTGCTAAAAACAAAAAGGTAAGGACATATGCAGTAAAATAGAGTTTGTGTGTTCCCCGCAACGAACTTGTATGAGTTTTCTAAGCACGCAAAAAAGGCCACGATCAACGACGAACTCCTCTTCCAGAAAAATCCCCTAACGCGAAGCTAGGGTTTATCTATCCTCCGGCGGCGGCGACCCGATCGTGAGTTTTTCCCGTCCGATCGACGTTGTTTCTCGTTCCCCGGACTCTCGTTTCTGCTCAGGATGGTTCTGTAGGTGCCTCGTACACTTCCATGGTTCGGGTTTGTTTTTTGATTGTTTCTAGGCAGTGGCGGAGGACGCCTTCGGGCGAGGTAGGGCGGCCGCCCTACCTTGATTTTTGCCAAAAGATCAAGTACATATGCATCTCTGGCATCGGAAGAGTAGATCGAGTTTTCCAGTTCATTTGTGGTTCGTTGCTATGTTCGTGGGCGTTTTTTTGGGGAAGAAAGAGAATGGAAGAGGTGGGCTGGCACATGGGTTGTTACTGGGCCTTTTCTGACCTGCGTTGGAGACTTGGAGGCACGACTCGCTCCGGTAGCGCTGTCCTTGTTTAGTGCGTTTAGACTCTGGCATTAGCTCAGCTAAGGAAAAAAAGCGAAGCAGGGCAAAAGCAGACCAACTATGTCAACAAAAATAATAAGAGCAGCAAATTGTTTTAAGAAAAGCAAAAACAAATGTAATTTGTCGGTGGATATCTGCTGTGTGCGAGGATTTATCAAATTCACTAATTGTGTTCATGTGAATTACTGATATTTTTACGTCGTGTTCATTGTAAATTAGTGATCTTTTTGTCACGATTCTTTTCATGCTTCAAAGTTTGCCCGACCTCAAATTTTATCCGTCCTCCGCCACTGTTTCTAGGGTTTGCGCTTTCCTTGTTGTGGACGGCCATGGCAAACAATGATGAAGCCAGCGGATCATCGAAGGGGAAGAAAGAGCCAGTTGAGGAACTGCTTAGTAGACTGAATCTGCTGGAAGAAGAGCAAGATGAATTCATATGGGAGGAGGAGGCAAGAGATCCACCCGATGCGGCAAAGTGGTTGGCGATGGCAAAGGTACATACTTCTAAGGGATTTAGCCCTAGTGCTCTGTACGCAGATATGCGTTCTGCTTGGAATCCAACGAAAGAGGTTAGCTGGAGGAGGATCGAATCTAATCTTTTTACGGTTCAGTTTGGCTGTTTTGGTGATTGGAACAAGGCCATGCACCAGGGGCCGTGGTTGTTCCGCAATCAGGTTGTACTAATGGAAGAGTATGATGGTTTCAAGAATCCTAGATCGGTGGTTTTGGATAGACTAGTAGTCTGGGCCATGTTCTGAAGTTACCAGATAATTATTTGAAGTTAGAGCATGTGATAAAGGGTATGTGAACGGATAGACGTCGCCTAGAGTGGGGTGAATAGGCGATTTAAAACTTTTTCGAGCAGCCGGAATATCCGGTCCAATAGTGACCCGGAAATTCCGAGTAGCCGGAATATCCGGTCCACGAATGACCCGGAAATTCCGGTATGCTTGATAAAGGCGGAATAAAACTAGAGGTTTACTTTAACAAGCATACAACCTAGATATATAAACTAGGCTCACCTATGTGCACCAACAACTTAAGCTAAGCAATACAAGTAACAAGATGATGGCAAGATATATGACTTCAAGCACGAAGTCTATCACAATGTAAAGTGCATAAGTAAAGAGCTCGGGTATAGAAATGACCGAGGCACGCGGAGACAAGGATGTATTCCCGAGTTCCACCCAAAGGTGTACGTCTCGTTTGGAGAGGTGTGCGCAACCACAACAGGTTAGCCGCAACGCCACAAAGGCTCAACTTCTTCTCCTGATGAACCCAACCACAAAAGGTTTGAGTTCACCTTCCACTATTAATCTCCTTTGGGGCGGAGATCGAATCCCGTACAACTCTTGAGGCACACACCCACAACTTAATTGGGGGTTCCCAAGTCTTGAGGCACACACCCACAACTTAATTGGGGGCTCTCAAGTGACCACAAAAGGTCTTGACCACAAAAGGTCTTGGCCATAAAAGGCCGGCCACAAAAGGCGTCTAGGGTCCAAAGACCCAAGAGTAACAAGCTCACAAGTAATATCACCACGAATCCCCGTGGAGGGCTCAAACCGATGCAAATGCAATGGCAAGAGCACACGAAGTGCTCAAGTCCTTCACTCTCAAATTCCAACACAACAACAAATGTTTATGGGGGAATAAGAGAGGAAGAACAAAGGAAACCACAAAGGAGTCAAATCCTTCACTCACAAATCCCACCAAAAGCAACTAATGCTTATGGGGGGAGAAGAGAGGAAGAACAAACAAGAAGAAACACAAAGGAACTCCAAGAACTAGATCCACTAAGTTCCCCTCACTTAGAGGAGAGATGGACTGGTAGGATTGTAGATCTAGATCTCCTCTCAACTTTCCCTAAAGAATATGGAAGATTCAATGGAGGGATTGAGAGGGAAGTGAGCTTTCCAAGGTCAACAATGGAGTAGGAGAGAGGGGAAAGTCGTGCTGCCTTAGAATAGCTGGGGAAGAAGAAGGGGAGGGGTATTTATATCTCTCCAGGAAATATAGCCGTTGGCTGTTTCGACACTCGGAAATTCCGGTATAAGTGAGACTCGGAAATTCCGGTCATCCGGAAATTCCGGTCTAAGAGAGACTCGGAAATTCCGGTCAACCGGAAATTCCGAGTGCATGAAATTTCCGAGCTGAAAATCCGGCTGGAGTCAGAAGCAAAACCAAACTTTTCCTTAGCCATTTCTGGAGGACTTTTCTGGGGGCACTTGGAAATTCCGGTAGACGGAAATTTCCGAGCACAATTTCCGACTGGAGTCAGAACCCTTTTTCTCCTTTCCTTAGCCGTTTTCTTGGATGAGCTGGGGAACCGGAAATTTCGGTAGGGCGGAATATCCGGCCCCAATAATCCGAATCAGCAAAAACACCAAAAAGAAAACTGCTATAACTTTTGCAAATGAACTCCAAATGAGGTGAGACCAATTTTGTTGGAAAGATAGCGACGATGAGCACCCAACAAAAAGATTGCATCCCATAAATAGAGTAAAATCACCACACATGGCAAGGTGTGGGACTTTCCTCATGGTAGAACCGACAATATTTCCGCCACCGAAAACGCAACAAGTTGCCCAAAGTAAAATCGATTTCGATGAACAAGAGCTTGACATGGAGATGAACCAAGCTCTAACTCCTCACCAACATAAAAGCCAAATAAGAACCAAGAAATATGATATGCCAAGTATGCAAAGGTTTGAGCTCTCCACAATGATGCGATCAAGTTACCAACTTGAGAACCCCTCTTGATAGTACGCCTATCTATCCTATAGCCCTATCAAGATCATACCTTTGCCTTGAGCATTCCACTTGAGTTGAATGATGACTATCTTGATCTCTTCAAGTGGATCATCTTTCTTGATTGCGCGTCCAATCCTTTGCTTGATGTCGACTTCTCCAAATACTCCCCCATGCTCACAATGGGAGAGTCTCGCTTAGCTCCATCTTCATGTATCCTAGACAAGCACCAAGCATAGGATCTCTTCAAAAAGCTTCGCTTGGTCTTGGTCTTGCACATCTCACCTTGATGACGATCACCACATGACGTCATCCTCCATGAGCTATATGAGATCTTCATTTGATGCAAGTCCATGGGAAGATACCTAACCTCATATAATGATACCACACACACATATATCATGGGTTAGTTCACAAAGCTATGCGGACAAGTGTTTACCATCCCAAGAGATACATGATCGCTCTTGGTACATCTTGTAGCTTTGTGTGTTGATCAACATCTTGATCAACCTTGTATCTTCCAACATTTCTTCACTAATATGATGTCTTGAATCCTTCAAGACATACTTGCAATATGCTCCACTCAACACATAAGCTTCAAGACTCCAACACATGAACTCCACAACTACATGGACATGATCTATAATGATATCTCAAAGCAAACATTAGTCCATAGAGATTGTCATTCAATTACCAAAACCACACATGAGGGAAAATGCTCTTTCAGTATGTGCAGAACTGTTGGGCATGTCTTGGAAGTGCATACAAAGCTCCCGGCAGGATTTGTTGGGGAATATGTCCAAATTAAGGTGCGAATTGATGTCAACAAGCAACTCTCACAATTTGTATCTATCACCAAAGATCAGAAGAAAGAATTCTATCAAGTGCAGTATGAGAAGTTGCCGGTCTTTTGTGGTCACTGTGGGTTATTGGGACACTGGCATCAGGAGTGTGGGACTGGTGAACATGAAATATCAAGTCTACAGTGGGGAAAATTTATCTTAGTTGATTCTGGAAGAGGACGAGGTCAAGGAAATAAAGGTGCTGGCCGTGGGTCTCGTGGCGGTAGAATGCCGTTTATGGGCAGGGGGCGAGCTAGATCAGGGTCCCATTCCCGAGACATGGATACAGGTCTTGATCCGGGACAGATTGGTGAAGACCAAATGGATGATGTCGCTTATGATCATGACAAAGAAGTGCTTAGTGGGAAGAGACTTAACTTTGGAGGCTCTTCCGAGCTGGTTGAGCAGCATCCGATGGCAAGCAATCCAAATGCCTTGGCTCTCATGGGTAATATCACAGAAGAGGCGGATGGACATCTTGTGTCTGACCGTAATGGATCGCCGGGGAAAGTCCAACCCAACAAAAGGACTAAGAGGACAAATGATGATAATGAAAACGTGATATCGGCAACTCCTTCTGCGGGGGTTGACCGGACGCAATGAAACTCTTAGCATATAACTGTCGTGGCCTAAAAAAGGCCACGACAATTCGGGCTCTGCTGAATCTTATCAAGCGGAGTTGCCCGGATATTGTTTTTATGTCGGAAACACATCTCGATGAGTGGCCGGCAGAATGTTTGCGTCGCAAGATTGGAATGGATTTTAAGGAGGTGGTAGCAAGTGATGGAAGGAGTGGGGGTTTGCTGCTGTTTTGGAAGAAAGAGGTGGTTGTGACTCTCAGGTACAAGATGTCAAATTATATTGATGTCTTTGTCGGAAGCTCGCAGAGTAATGTGTGGAGATTCACTAGGATTTACGGCGAGCCGAGGTGGCAAGACAAGCACCAGACATGGAGGAGGCTTCGAGAACTGCATGCGGCTGCTGGTCATGGGAGACATGAATGAAATCATGTATCCTTTTGAAAAGGAGGGGGGCAACCCCAGACATCCACATCTTATGCAGGCTTTCAGAACGGAAATTGAGGATTGCAACTTATCTGACTGTGGTTATATTGGTGAGAAATTTACTTGGCATCGAGGCCTCATCCGAGAGCGTTTGGATAGGGCTCTAGCAAATGATGCTTGGAAAAACTGATTTGGAGATGCAATTCTACAAAACATGGACTACGGGAGGTCTGATCACCGACCCATCTTAATGAGTTGTGACTTGGAACCTGATTTAGAACGACCTGGGACAAATATTATTCGGTTTGAGGCTAAGTGGTTAAAACAGTCGCAATTTCAACAAGTGGTAGAGGATGCTTGGGCCAGATCTAATAATCGTGCAACGAACTTGGCGGGCAAGCTTTCTGTAGTACACGAAATGCTGCACAAATGGGACAGTTCGGTCCTACAAAAATCAACAAAGAAATTGAGGTATGTACAGAGAAACCTGGAAATAGTCGTTGCTGCTCCTTTAACTGAAGAAAATGCTCGCTTACATAAGGAGTTAGCAAAGGAAGTTGAATTTCTTCTGGAACAGGAGGAAATTAGCTGGGCACAACGTAGTAGACTAAGTTGGCTGTTGCTTGGAGATAAAAATACAAGTTATCTTCATAATTTCGTGAGTGCTCGTCGTAAAAGGAATATGATCAAAAAACTTAAAGACAATGATGGCTCTTGGAGAGAAGGATGTGCGGCTCTAAACCCTTTGGTGTCGCAATACTTCGCTGGTCTTTTTTCTACTGAGGTTGATGAACCTGATCCGGATATCTTAAGTAAAGTTAATCCTCGTGTTACTGACTACATGAATGAAGAGCTACAAAAACCCTATACTGAAGATGAGGTGAGAAAAGCGTTATTCTCTATTGGAGACATGAAGGCGCCCGGGACTGATGGGCTTCATGCCATATTTTTCAAGAAATGCTGGAATATTCTAGGAGGGGAATTGACAGCTGAAGTTCTGGGCGCGATAAATAACAAAATAATTTGAGAGGGATGGAATGACACGATTATTGTTCTTATCCCAAAAGTAGATGCGCCAGAATCCATTACGCAATACAGACCGATCTCCCTTTTGTAATATCATGTATAAGGTAATCTCCAAGATGATTGCTTTTCGCTTAAAACATGTTTTGAATGATATTATTGCTCTGGTCCAGAATGCTTTTGTTCCTGGGCGGATGATCACTTACAATATTCTTCTGGCCTATGAAAGTTTACATACAATAAAAAACAAGAAGAAAGGGAAGGGGGGCTATTGTGCGGTGAAACTTGATATGCACATGGCCTATGACAGGGTAGAATGGAATTTTCTGGAAAGTATGCTTTTGAGGCTTGGTTTTCATTCAGATTTTGTTGATCTTTTGATGGGGTGTGTCAGATCAGTTAAGTATAAAGTCAGATACAATGATCAAGAAACTGAGTCTTTCATTTCTTCAAGAGGGCTTCGACAAGGGGATCCTTTATCCCCTTATTTGTTCTTGCTTTGTGCGGAGGGTTTATCAAGTCTTCTGGCTCATAGAGAGGAGGTTCGTGGTATCGAAGGAGTTAGGGTTTGCAGAAATGCGCCATCAGTTTCTCATTTACTGTTTGCTGATGATTCCTTAATCCTTATGAAGGCACACATGAATAATGCAACCTCATTGAGACAGGTCCTTGATCAATACTGTGCTAGCTCGGGACAGATGGTGAGCGAAGCAAAGTGCAACATTTTCTATAGTCCCAATGTTCCAGTGGAAACAAGGGCAAATATTTGTGCAGAGTTAAATATTATGACAGAAGCTATTTCAGATAAATACCTGGGGTTACCCGCTATGGTGGGATTGGACAAAAGTGAGAGTTTTATCTATTTGCTGGAACGTATAATTAAGAAGCTGGAGAATTGGAACGAGAAATTTCTTTCTTTGGGGGGTAAGGAAATATTATTAAAAGCAGTTATTCAATCTATACCAGTTTTTGCTATGTCTGTTTTCCAAATTCCAAAGAAACTATGTAAAGAGATGACAAATGCTTTGTCGGGATTCTGGTGGGGAGATACTAATGATCGTCGCCGTATGCACTGGATGGCTTGGTGGAGAATGTGTATTCCTAAAAAGCATGGGGGTATGGGCTTCCGTGATCTCCACTCTTTTAATTTGGCCATGTTAGCAAAACAGTGCTGGAGATTAATTTCACAACATGACTCCCTTTGTGCTCAAGTTCTGAGGGCGAAATATTACCCTCATGGTGATCTTCTTAAGGCAGGACCAAAAAAGGGATCGTCATTTACATGGCAAAGTATTGTGGCTGGATTAAGTACTTTCAAGAGAGGCTTGGCTTCATTTGGAGAGTTGGTTCGGGTATCTCTATAAATATTTGGGAGGATCCTTGGATTCCAGGCAGTCCCTCACGAATGATTCTAACACCAAAAGGTAATATTCTCCTGAAAACAGTTGATGAGTTAATCGATCAAGATACTAAGTCTTGGGACGTTCAATTGCTTAATGATCTATTTAGTCCAGTGGATGTTGCTAGAATTTCTCGTATTCCTTTAAGTGAGCATGTGACGGAAGATTTTATAGCGTGGAACTTGACAAAAAATTACTGCTCCTCGGTTAGATCTGCATACTATGCACAATGGAATCATACTTTTGGAGGAGGATCTTCTGGTCACAGCGGACATTCAACAAGAAACCCAGTTTGGGATATTTTGTGGAAGTTATAGGTTCCAAGTAAGGTCAAAATATTTGTCTCGAAAGCTTTACATGAAACTATTCTGGGTTTATCTATCCTTGTCGATCGTCATATCAAGACTAGTCCTCAATGCCCGATTTGTAGGAGAGATCCGGAGGATATTAAGCACTTAATGTTTATGTTCACTAGAGCAAGAGAAGTATGGACATCATTAGGCGTCTGGCAAGAAATTGAAGCCAACCTGCATGATAGATCTGGCTCAGTCGTTATGGAAGAGATCCTCCGAAACAAAAGTCCTAATATTCCTAGTCTTGGTAATAATATAAAGTTTAAGGAGGCTATTGCGGTCAGTGCATGGTACATCTGGTGGCAGCGAAGGGAAACCGTAAAGGGCGAGCGGGTGGCCAGCCCGGCTAGGTCGGCGTTCTCGATCATGGCGTTGGCTGCAAATTTTGGTGGTGCTGAAGCCGGAAAGAAACCACATGAAATGATATGGACAAAACCTCGAGTGAATACTTACAAACTTAATATTGATGCTTCTTATTTTGTGAATGGTTCATGTGCTGCGGGAGCCGTGCTGAGAAACAGTAGGGGAGACGCGGTGGCAGGTGCGTGTTGGCCCTTAACAAACATCCTGGATGCAGCTACAACAGAAGCTTTAGCTTTACAAAAAGGTTTGTTGTTAGTTGAACAAGTGGGTTGTGCTCCGGTTATTATTGAGACGGACTCCTTGGAAGTGTGTGAAGCTTTCAACGGTGTCACATAAGTTTGGAGTCCTTATACCGCTATCTTAACGGATTGTTTCTTAATATCCCATAAATTGGGTCAGTTTCGGTTCAGTTTTGTCGAAGAGAAGCAAATGTGGTAGCGCACAAGCTAGCTAGGTACTGTTATGAATCTAATTTTGCGATGTTCTGGGACGATGATCCCCTAGTTTTATTTTGCCCGATGTAATAAACGATGTAACTTTGTTTGGCTAAGGCGGCAAGTTTCAGACGCGCTCTTTTCCTTCCAGGGTGCCTACGGGGGCTGGAAGGTTTTTAATGAGGCGGCTTGCTGACCTAATATAGTGTGGTTTTAAGTTTAAAAAAAAAATGTGTATGAGTTTTGTTATATGCAAATCAAATAATAAATCAAAATAGCATGAATCCCAAGTGCATAGGAAGGGCTTGGAGGCGAAAAAGGTGTGTGCGAACATATAACGGTGTAGGCAGAGAAGGGGCTCACCCACATGGAGAATGAGTTCAAGATATGCATACCCTTTTCTAAAAATATGTTTGACGTGGAAAATGCATTGCATCTTATATCCACGTAAGTTATAGTCTAAACATATATATTTTAGGTAGCCCATGTTCTTGTACTAAATAACTAATAAAATAATTATAGATACATTATTGACCTTTTTTTCCTTTGGTTTCACCTAATGCAAAAAAGCATAAAGCAAAAGACAAATGATATTTCCTAACAAGTTTGAGCTTATTGTAGTCCCACGATTCGATGGTTCACTTTTGCGTTCGCTCAGGATTATTAATTAAGAAGTCAACCGTAATCATACTTCGTACAAATTGACACATATATTTCAGTTTATGGGTCGGTTTACGATGGGGCAATCTTATGGGGCAGCTATTGAAGTAAGTGAACCAAAATGGCACCTGACAAAGTATCTGGATATACATACTCGAATGGTGAACAAAAGTTTGTGAATATTTCATTCCAAAAAATACCTTATACGATGATTCTTGAAGGATATATGATGAGGCGTTGAGCCGTTGACACTGAGGATGCAACGATATGAGACTTACTAACAAGATGCTTCAAGAACAACCAAAAAAGTGATTTTTAAATTGTTATAGTCTTCTGACATCACCTTGTTATACTGCCTCTCATTGAAAACCCGTTGTACGGAATACTAACTCGGGCACATGTCAGTTAGACTAACCGTTAATGGTTGACGGATAGTTAACTCCGTCAGGATGTGACAAGTAGTTAGATCTATATATTTATAGGGTTGAATTATTGGTGCCAATATTACGATATGAATAAATTTGATCATGTTAAGAGAGGATAATGCGGAGTGAATTGTTGAGTATATAAGCAATTTCCTGATTATATAATCCAAAAATTAAATAAAGTTATGACGCATATGGTGCTAATGACATTCTGAAACTTAGCAGTGGAAACGTGTACTAAACATACAGTAGATACATCTACGAAATCGTTAGTACAGTAAATAAGTAAATAACTAGAAGAGGTATAAACATAATATACCCGGCGGTTGGCCAATTGGCCGAATCGGAAGCAGATTCGTCGGCGATTCTATTCTTTGCAGCAGCCTTCTCAATCTCGACGTCGGTGCTCATGATGATGAAGGCGACGCGGCAGTCGTAGAGGAAGTAGGCGAAGTAGCCGACGTAGTGGATGAAGAGCAGTCGCGTAGAATACGCTCCCCAAAAGCCTAATCGCCCCTCTCCCGTACAGGAAACGGAGAGGCGGGATTTCAGAGGCTTGCTCTCCCGTCGACCGTGTACGCGACGGACAGGACGGGATCAACGATGGCAGCGACAGGTCAGGAGGAACGACAGTGACGGCTGTGGCGACTCTCGCTAACATAGGCACGAACGTAGGAGGCAAACGTGCATCCCAAACGCCCATAATAAATTATCATTAAGACGGAAAACGTTTCAGCTAACAATTAATCTCATTAACACAAAACGTTACGTGCCGTTGACATTTTATTTCTACGTGACAAAAATAACACATCGGCTCGACGAGATTCCTGCAACCCGTTGAAAGAGCATTTTCCCTCATGTGTGGTTTTGGTAATTAAATGACAATCTAATTTTTACATTGAGATATCATTATAGATCATGTCCATGGAATTGTGGAGTTCATGTGTTGGACTCTTAAAACTTAAGTGTTGAGTGGAGCATATTGCAAGTATGTCTTGAAAGATTCAAGACATCATATTAGTGTAGAAATGTTGGAAGATACAAGGTTGATCAAGATGTTGATCAACACACAAAGCTACAAGATGTACCAAGAGCGATCATGTATCTCTTGGGTTGGTAAACACTTGTCGGCATAGCTTTGTGAACTAACCCATGATATATGTGTGTGCGGTATCATTATATGAGGTTAGGTATCTTCTCATGGGATTGCATCAAATGAAGATCTCATATAGCTCATGGAGGATGACGTCATGTGGTGATCGTCATCAAGGTGAGATGTGCAAGACCAAGACCAAGAGAAGCTTCTTAAAGAGATCCTATGCTTGGTGCTTGCAATGGATACATGAAGATGGAGCTAAGCGAGACTCTCCCATTGTGAGCATGTGGGAGTATTTGGAGAAGTCTTCATCAAGCATGTGCTTGGACGCGCAATTAAGAAAAGATGAACCACTTGAAGAGATCAAGATAGTCTTCATCCAACTCAAGTGGAATGCTCAAGGCAAAGGTATGATCTTGATAGGTCTATAGGATAGATAGGCGTACTATCAAAAGGGCTCTCAAGTTAGTAACTTGATCGCATCGTTGTGGAGAGCTCAAACCTTTGCATACTTGGCATATCATATTTCTTGGTTCTTATTTGGCTTTTATGTTGGTGAGGAGTTAGATCTTGGTTCATCTCCATGTCAAGCTCTTGTTCATCGAAATCGCTTTTACTTTGGACAACTTGTTGCGTTTTCGGTGGCGGAAATATTGCCGGTTCTACCGTGAGGAAAGTCCCACACCTTGCCATGTGTGGTGATTTTACTCTATTTATGGGATGCAATTTTTTTTGGGTGCTCATCGTCGCTATCTTTCCAACAAAATCTGTCTCATCTCATTTGGAGTTCATTTGCAAAAGTTATAGCAGTTTTCGTTTCAGTGTTTTGCTGATTCGGATTATTGGGGCCGGATATTCCGCTCTACCGGAATTTCCGGTTCCCCAGCTCATCCAAGAAAACGGCTAAGGAAAGGAGAAAAAGGGTTCTGACTCCAGTCGGAAATTGTGCTCGGAAATTTCCGTCTACCGGAATTTCCGAGTGCACCCAGAAAGCCCTCCAGTTTTGGCTAAGGAAAGAAGGACTTTTGGTTCTGACTCGAACCGGAAATTTCCGAGTCTCACTTATACCGGAATTTCCGAGTGTCGAAACAACCAACGGCTATATTTCCTGGAGGGGTATAAATACCTCTCCCCTTCTTCTTCCCCAACGAATCCAAGGCAGCACGACTTTCCCCTCTCTCCTACTCCATTGTTGACCTTGGAAAACTCACTTCCCTGTCAATCACTCCATTAAATCTTCCATATTCTTTAGGTAAAGTTGAGAGGAGATCTAGATCTATAATCCTACCAATCAATCTCTAATCTAAGTGAGGGGAACTTAGTGGATCTAGTTCTTGGATTTCGTTTGTGGTTCTTCTTCTTTGTTCTTCCTCTCTTCTCCCCTCATAAGCATTAGTTGCTTTTAGTGGGATTTGGGAGTGAAGGATTTGGCTCCTTTGTGGTTTCCTTTGTTCTTCCTCTCTTATTCCCCCATAAACATTTGTTGTTGTGTTGGAATTTGAGAGTGAAGGACTTGAGCAATTCGTTTGCTCTTGCCATTGCATTTGCATCGGTTTGAGTCCTCCACGAGGATTCGTGGTGGTGATACTTGTGAGCTTGTTACTCTCTGGTCTTTGGGCACTAGACGCCTTTTGTGGCCGGCCTTTTGTGGCCAAGACCTTTTGTGGTCACTTGAGAGCCCCCAATTAAGTTGTGGGTGTGTGCCTCAAGACTTGGGAGCCCCCAATTAAGTTGTGGGTGTGTGCCTCAAGAGTTGTACGGGATTCGATCTCCACCCCAAAGGAGATCAATAGTGGAAGGTGAACTCGCAACCTTTTGTGGTGGAGTTCATCAGGAGAAAAATGTGAGCCTTTGTGGCGTTGCGGCTAACCTGTTGTGGTTGCGCACACCTCTCCAAACGAGACGTACACCCTTTGGGTGGAACTCGGGAATACATCCTCGTCTCCGCGTGCCTCGATTATTTCTATACCCGAGCTCTTTAATTATGCAATTTACATTGTGATAGCCTTCATGCTTGAAGTCATATATCTTGCTTTCACCGTGTTACTTGTATTGCTTAGCATAAGTTATTGGTGCACATAGGTGAGCCTAGTATTTATATCTAGGTTGTATGCCTGTTAAAGTAAACCTCTAGTTTTATTCCGCTTTTATCAAGCGTACCGGAATTTCCGGGTTATTCTTGGACCGGATATTCCGGCTCATCGGAAAAAGTTTTAAATCGCCTATTCACCCCCCTCTAGGCGACGTCTATCCGTTCACCCGTGTCGCGTCGCGTCGCGATGTGGCGGACGGTGGAGGAGGAGCGCACGTGTGGTACACAACCATTCTCCTCATACCTCATATCAACTCATACTTGTAGTAGAATGACTCAGTATATAAGCTGATTTTCATCTCACTCAACTAGCAGTATGGGAGTAAAGTCACACCACTTGCCATGACAACAACATGGGTTTTATAGTTTTTTTTTAGAATTGCTAAATGGGTGGCCCACTCAATATTTGAGCAATATTTTAGCATGAACATCCATTAGTGTCTGGCTGAAGGAGTGGACATTTGATACATCGTTAAATCAGTCTTGTGCCGTCTACTCATGCACTTTTACATTTAAAAACGGAGGGATTAGAAACTAACACTCGCATCACATGGCATCGCACGATTGAAGCTAGTGCAGGAGATGGATTATTTAGTTCCCGGGAAAACCTGGAAAAGACGAAGAACCGTCACACCTTGTATTGTAAAATGAAAAGAACTGACTATCGTGCAAGGGTGAGGAGGAATCTACCAAATGATAAGACCCACCTTGTTGTTTAAAAAGGTGAGAACGACAAAGACTGGCGAGTCTGGCGTAGCGTCGTGTGTTGTGTTGACTCGACCCGATCAAGATCAAGCACTCGATCGAGCTGTCGAGCACGAGCAGATTTGAATTAGCCAAAACCTTGCGCGCATTGGTCTGTAGATTGGGTAGGATATATCCGTGGTGCGTTGCTTCCTCGACGAACTCGTCCTCCCCGGCCGTTTGTTCTCTCCCCCGGGTTGCTGCAAGCTAGCCAGCAGAGCTGGCAACAAAAGCATTTGGAGAGAATTTGATGGGATCTCAAACGTTGGCTGATGACGATTACTACTGAATGAACGAACTGGTGGCTCGTCGAGGATCGGGCGTGGCCGGCTACACAACATCGGCGCTTCTCGTGCACACGACACGATCGTGCTAGTGCTGAACCCACTGACGGTGCCTGTTATATTAGGGATAATATAACTGCATAAAAAACAACATCTCTCAGGTTATCAACATTTTTAACCGTCCGATTACTCTCCTTATTCAATCAAGACCGTTTATTTTCTCTCAACCCAAAATCCCTAGGGGACGCTGCTCCCGGCGTCAAATCGATCCGCAGTGGTTGATTTGGGTCCAACACGCGGAAACACACCGTCTCTCTCGCTGGATGTCCCGTTTCGCCTCCTCTTCCTCCTACTCTCATTGTTGCTCTGTCTCTCAGTCTCTCAACGCCTCCCGAGAACCCATGGTGTTCTTCTTCAAGGTATGGTTCCCTAGAACCCAAACCAAAACTTTGATTTTCCATGTGTCTCCGCTGAAACGGCTTGGATCTCTGTTGTTACAGGATCTAAGTGTAGTTAGTACACATGGTGACATGGAGGTAGATCACTGGATGAAGGAGGGGTTCGAACGACCCTTCTCGGTATCTTTAACGGTGTATGTTCTTCTACAAGGACCAGCAGGCGTACGAGCTATTCTCCCACGTTGGTGAGATCCAATCGACAACTCGCCCCACCGAGCGGCAAGCGAGCTGATTCAGATCGAGAAAAAAAGGCAACAAAGGAGGAACGATGCGGCAGGGTAGGAGAAGAGACGATTTGGCAAGCAAGGGCGTCCACTGCCCCGTTGTCGCCGTCCACCCTCCACACTGGACGCCCGCCTCTTTCCCTTGACCTCGAGCGGCGGCCCCTATTGTGATTAGCCAGTTTGCCCGGTCGCGGCGCAAGATGCAGTGTCCCTGGGCGCGCTGCCACCAAGATGGCTGCAACCCTTCTCCGCTCCCCAACCGCCATATCCTACGTATGTCTTCCCCAGGTTGTTTTCTATTTTCTATGTGTCTATATCATCTATGAACAACAGATGGCTTAGGTATGGATTGTGATGTAAAGATTCATCGACCGCCAAGGGAAAGGACTCCACTGCGGTGTCTTTTCCAGGATCACTAGCCACCTCAGCCATGCTATACCGTCCACTAGGCCTGGTCCGATGCCGTGAAATGCAGCTCCCTTGTGTGCAAGGAAATATTAGACAACGAGTTCAAAGGGTAGGTACTGAAGTCTAAACTTTACTCGCTTTTTAGATGGTATGGGCGTTTAGCATTGTCTGGTTGCTACATCTGTTGGATGCAATGAGCGACAAATCGGAATGTGTTATGAAATTATTTACCTACATACTAATCTGATCAAAGATATCATCCAGAGTTACACCGGCTTGATTTCCGCTATAATCAACGGCCACCTTTTCAAGCGTCGAGGAGCTATATCAGGAGGCGTGATTACTGCGCTACCTCAAGGAATGTCATTCATATTATCCGTGTATGAATGTAATTTTATTGTTGCCAAGTTGAGAGATGCTGCTGGATCAGTGAAAGAGCATTTTCCCTCATGTGTGGTTTTGGTAATTGAATGACAATCTCTATGGACTAATGTTTGCTTTGAGATATCATTATAGATCATGTCCATGGAGTTGTGGAGTTCATGTATTGGACTCTTGAAGCTTATGTGTTGAGTGGAGCATATTGCAAGTATGTCTTGGAGGATTCAAGAGATCATATTAGTGAAGAAATGTTAGAAGATACAAGGTTGATCAAGATGTTGATCAACACACAAAGCTACAAGGTGAGATGTGCAAGACCAAGACCAAGAGAAGCTTCTTGAAGATATCCTATGCTTGGTGCTTGCAATGGATACATGAAGATGAAGCTAAGCGAAACTCTCCCATTGTGAGCATGGGGGAGTATTTGGAGAAGTCTTCATCAAGCATGTGCTTGGATGCGCAATCAAGAAAAGATGAACCACTTGAAGAGATCAAGATAGTCTTCATCCAACTCAAGTGGAATACTCAAGGCAAAGGTATGATCTTGATAGGGCTATAGGATAGATAGGCGTACTATCAAGAGGGCCTCTCAAGTTGGTAACTTGATCGCATCGTTGTGGAGAGCTCAAACCTTTGCATACTTGACATATCATGTTTCTTGTTTCTTATTTGGCTTTTATGTTGGTGAGGAATTAGAGCTTGGTTCATCTCCATGTCAAGCTCTTGTTCATCGAAATCGGTTTTACTTGGACAACTTGTTGGGTTTTCGGTGGCGGAAATATTGTCGGTTCTACCATGAGGAAAGTCCCACACCTTTCCATGTGTGTCGATTTTACTCTATTTATGGGTGCTCATCGTCGCTATCTTTCCAACAAAATTGGTCTCACCTCATTTGGAGTTCATTTGCAAAAGTTATAGCAGTTTTCGTTTCGGTGTTTTGCTGATTCGGATTATTGGGGCCGGATATTTCGTTCTACCGGAATTTCCGGTTCCCCAGCTGGTCCAAGAAAACGGCTAAGGAAATGAGAAAAAAGGTTCTGACTCCAGTAGGAAATTGTGCTCGGAAATTTCCGTCTACCGGAATTTCTGAGTGCCCCCAGAAAAGTCCTCCAGAAATGACTAAGGAAAAGTTTGGTTTTGCTTCTGACTCCAGCCGGAATTTCAGCTCGGAAATTTCATGGACTCGGAATTTCCGGGTGACCGGAATTTCCGAGTCTCACTTATACCAGAATTTCCGAGTGTCGAAACAGCCAACGGCTATATTTCCTGGAGGGGTATAAATACCCCTCCCCTTCTTCTTTCCCAGCCAATCCAAGGCAGCACGTTTTTCCCCTCTCTCCTACTCCATTGTTGAACTTGGAAAGCTCACTTCCCTCTCAATCCCTCCATTGAATCTTCCTTATTCTTTAGGGAAAGTTGAGAGGAGATCTAGATCTACAATCCTACCAATCAATCTCTCCTCTAAGTGAGGGGAACTTAGTGGATCTAGTTCTTGGAGTTCCTTTGTGGTTCTTCTTCTTTGTTCTTCCTCTCTTCCCCCCCCCATAAGCATTAGTTACTTTTGGTGGGATTTGGAAGTGAAGGATTTGACTCCTTTGTGGTTTCCTTTGTTCTTCATATCTTATTCCCCCATAAACATTTGTTGTTGTGTTGGAATTTGAGAGTGAAGGACTTGAGCACTTCGTGCGCTCTTGCCATTGCATTTGCATCGGTTTGAGCCCTCCACGAGGATTCGTGGTGGTGATACTTGTGAGCTTGTTACTCTTGGGTCTTTGGACCCTAGACGCCTTTTGTGGCCGGCCTTTTGTGGCCAAGACCTTTTGTAGTCAAGACCTTTTGTGGTCACTTGAGAGACCCCAATTAAGTTGTGGGTGTGTGCCTCAAGACTTGGGAGCCCCCAATTAAGTTGTGGGTGTGTGCCTCAAGAGTTGTACGGGATTCGATCTCCGCCCCAAAGGAGATCAATAGTGGAAGGTGAACTCGCAACCTTTTGTGGTTGAGTTCATCAGGAGAAGAAGGTGAGCCTTTGTGGCGTTGCGGCTAACCTGTTGTGATTGCGCACACCTCTCCAAACGAGACGTACACCTTTGGGTGGAACTCGGGAATACATCCTCGTCTTCGCGTGCCTCGGTTATTTCTATACCCGAGCTCTTTACTTATGCACTTTACATTGTGATAGCCTTCGTGCTTGAAGTCATATATCTTGCTATCACCTTGTTAATTGTATTGCTTAGCATAAGTTGTTGGTGCACATAGGTGAGCCTAGTATTTATATCTAGGTTGTATGCTTGTTAAAGTAAACCTCTAGTTTTATTCCGCCTTTATCAAGCATACCGGAATTTCCGGGTCATTCTTGGACCGGATATTCCGGCTCCTCGGAAAAAGTTTTAAATCGCCTATTCACCCCCCCCCCCTCTAGGCGACGTATATATGTTGAAAGAGCATTTTCCCTCATGTGTGGTTTTGGTAATTGAATGACAATCCCTATGGACTAATGTTTGCATTGAGATATCATTATAGATCATGTCCATGGAATTGTGGAGTTCATGTGTTGGACTCTTGAAACTTATGTGTTGAGTGGATCGTATTAGTGAAGAAATGTTGAAAGATACAAGGTTGATCAAGATGTTGATCAACACACAAAACTACAAGATGTACCAAGAGAGATCATGTATCTCTTGGGATGGTAAACACTTGTCCGCATAGCTTTGTAAACTAACCCATGATATATGTGTGTGTGTGGTATCTTTATATAAGGTTAGGTATCTTCCCATGGGCTTGCATCAAATGAAGATCTCATATAGCTCATGGAGGATGACGTCATGTGGTGATCGTCATCAAGGTGAGATGTGCAACACCAAGACCAAGAGAAGCTTCTTGAAGAAATCCTATGCTTGGTGCTTGCAATGGGTACATGAAGACGGAGCTAAGCGAGACTCTCCCATTGTGAGCATGGGGGAGTATTTGGAAGTCTTCATCAAGCATGTGCTTGGACGCGCAATCAAGGAAAGATGAACCACTTGAAGAGATCAAGATAGTCTTCATCCAACTCAAGTGGAATGCTCAAGGCAAAGGTATGATCTTAATAGGGCTATAGGATAGATAGGCGTACTATCAAGAGGGGCTCTCAAGTTACTAACTTGATCGCATCGTTGTGGAGAGCTCAAACCTTTGCATACTTGGAATATCATATTTCTTGATTCTTATTTGGCTTTTATGGTTGTGAGGAGTTAGAGCTTGGTTCATCTCCATGTCAAGCTCTTGTTCATCGAAATCGGTTTTACTTTGGACAACTTGTTGCGTTTTCGGTGGCGGAAATATTGTCGGTTCTACCATGAGAAAAGTCCCACACCTTGCCATGTGTGGTGATTTTACTCTATTTATGGGATGCAATATTTTTGGGTGCTCATCGTCGCTATGTTTCCAACAAAATTGGTCTCACCTCATTTGGAGTTCATTTGCAAAAGTTATAGTAGTTTTCGTTTCGGTGTTTTGCTGATTCGGATTATTAGGGCCGGATATTCCGCTCTACAGGAATTTCCGGTTCCCCAGCTCATCCAAGAAAACGGCTAAGGAAAGGAGAAAAAGGGTTCTGACTCCAGTCGGAAATTGTGCTCGGAAATTTCCGTCTACCGGAATTTCCGAGCGCCCCCAGAAAAGTCCTCCAGAAATGGCTAAGGAAAAGTTTGGTTTTGCTTCTGACTCCAGCCGGAATTTCAGCTCGGAAATTTCATGACCTCGGAATTTTCGGGTGACCGGAATTTCCGAGTCTCTCTCAGACCGGAATTTCCGGGTGACCGGAATTTCTGAGTCTCACTTATACCGGAATTTCCGAGTGTCGAAACAGCCAACGGCTATATTTCCTGGAGGGGTATAAATACCCCTCCCCTTCTTCTTCCCCAGCCAATCCAAGGCAGCACGACTTTCCCCTCTCTCCTACTCCATTGTTGACCTTGGAAAGCTCACTTCCCTCTCAATCCCTCCATTGAATCTTCCATATTCTTTAGGGAAAGTTGAGAGGAGATCTAGATCTACAATCCTATCAATCCTCCTCTCCTTTAAGTGAGGAGAACTTAGTGGATCTAGTTCTTGGAGTTCCTTTGTGGTTCTTCTTCTTTGTTCTTCCTCTCTTCTCCCCCCATAAGCATTAGTTGCTTTTGGTGGGATTTGGGAGTGAAGGATTTGACTCCTTTGTGGTTTCCTTTGTTCTTCCTCTCTTATTCCCCCATAAACATTTGTTGTTGTGTTGGAATTTGAGAGTGATGGACTTGAGCACTTCGTGTGCTCTTGCCATTGCATTTGCATCGGTTTGATCCCTCCACGAGGTTTCGTGGTGGTGTTACTTGTGAGCTTGTTACTCTTGGGTCTTTGGAACCTAGACGCCTTTTGTGGCCGGCCTTTTGTGGCCAAGACCTTTTGTGGTCACTTGAGAGCCCCCAATTAAGTTGTGGGTGTATGCCTCAAGACTTGGGAGCCCCCAATTAAGTTGTGGGTGTGTGCCTCAAGAGTTGTACGGGATTCGATCTCCGCCCCAAAGGAGATCAATAGTGGAAGGTGAACTCGCAACCTTTTGTGGTTGAGTTCATTAGGAGAAGAAGGTGAGCCTTTGTGGCGTTGCGGCTAACCTGTTGTGGTTGCGCACACCTCTCCAAACGAGACGTACACCTTTGGGTGGAACTCGGGAATACATCCTCGTCTTCGCGTGCCTCGGTTATTTCTATACCCGAGCTCTTTACTTATGCACTTTACATTGTGATAGCCTTCGTGCTTGAAGTCATATATCTTGCTATCACCTTGTTAATTGTATTGCTTAGCATAAGTTGTTGGTGCACATAGGTGAGCCTAGTATTTATATCTAGGTTGTATGCTTGTTAAAGTAAACCTCTAGTTTTATTCCGCCTTTATCAAGCATACCGGAATTTCCGGGTCACTCTTGGACCGGATATTTCGGCTCCTCAAAAAAGTTTTAAATCGCCTATTCACCCCCCCCCCCCTCTAGGCGACGTCTATCCGTTCAATTGGTATCAGAGCTAGGTTATCTCATTATTAGGACTAACCGCCTAGAGATAAAGATGTCGTTTAGAGATCTAGTGCACAATCCCACTTATAGATTCGATGGCACAAATTATGATATTTGGAAAATTCGCATGCTTAATCTTTTTAGAGACATGGGTTCAAATTTAGAGAGTATTGTAGATATGGGTTTTTCTCCTCCAAAGGATTCACAAGAATTATCTTTAGAGGATGAGAAAAACTCTTATCTCGATACTCTAGCATCTAATGGTCTCATATGTGCTTTGAGCGATGTAGTACTTGCGTCAATCATGCCTTTTCAGAGCGCTCATGAATTATGGACAAAGCTTCAAGATATATATGAGGTGTCCAACATTTCCAAGGATGATTGTCCTCCTTCCACATCCGGTCGTGATGAGCTCACGTCTTCTTCCACTTCACCGACATGTGGTTTGCCACAAGGTAATGATATGGTGAGTGGTGATAGAAATTGCATTCTTGATGGTGAATCCACTATTGACTATACTTCTCACCCATCTTATTGCAATGCTCTATCTTTGGACTTAAACACCGCTAGCACTTCAAATGTCTTAAATGCTAGTGTTGATAGTCCTTTCATATCATGTAGTAGTTACTTAACTAAATCTCATGATGATATGCTTTCCTTGTCTTGTTGCGATGATCAAAATGTTTCTATTTCCTCTAGTACTTATTTGGCTAACAATGTAGAGGAATCCCAACAATTGTTGGAACAAGACTTGGACCTCAAAGGTGCTTCAAGTGTCTCTTCATCGTCTTCATCCACTACTCACATTTGCCTAATGGCTAAGGAGTATAAGGTATCACCTACCGTGCACTCCAATATATCTCATGATGATGATAATGATGATGATGATGATGATGATCTAATTAAGGAGAAGGTTGACATTGTCTCTCATGCTCTCTTAAATAATAAAAATGCCCATGAGAACTTCTTAGAAATCATGACTACCCTTTTTCAGCTCAAGGAGACCTTTGAGGCTATGGAGAACCGTTGTCATGAAGGGTGGGGTCTTGCTCGTGATTCCGCGGGTGAGGTCCATAATCTTGAGAATGCTCTTGAGGAAGAGCAAGAAACTCGGGTTGCTCTCGAGGAGAGACTGGAATCTAGTGAGGAGTTAAACAATGAAGTAATTGCTAAACTCACTAAAGAACATGACCATGCTATTGCTAAATGTAATGTGCTCAGTAAAGAAAATGCTAAGTTAAGTAATGAGCTTGTCATGTTGTCTCCTTCCATTTCTAATATTAATGATGCTTGTGCTACTAACTCCACTTTGTGTGAAGCATCTATTTTTAAGAAGAATGTTGAGCTAAGGGCTCAACTTGATTTGATAACTAGCAAGTATGGGAAGTTGGAAGAAACTCATGAAAAGCTTTTTAGCTCTAATGAGGATCTCCTAGCATCCCATGCTAAGCTAAAGTTAGCTCATGAGGCGGTCACTACGAAGGTAAAATCTTGTGAGCCTCTTGTGTACACTAGCACAAACTCTACTTCTAATGCATTATTGCCATGTGCTAGTCCTAGTAATTCATCCACTCATAAAATTGCTACATCTTGTGATGAATTACTTTCCTTACCTTGTTGCTCTAACATTGTAGCATCAACTTCCTCTAGTATTTGTGTTGAAACTAACCATGTAGAGGAACTCAAAGAGCTCAAGGCACAAGTCACTTCTTTGAAGAAAGACTTGAAGAAGTGTCATGAAGGGAAGTCCACCCTCGACAACATGTTGAGAGTGCAACAACTTCCTCATGACAAGAGTGGACTTGGATTCAACTCCAATAACAAGAACAAGTCCAATGTCAAGAAAAAGCACAAGTTCATCAAGAAGAAGGGCCAAGAACAAGTTATTGATTCGGCCAAGATTGTGTGCTTCAAGTGCAAGGTTGAAGGGCACCATGTTAGATCTTGCCCTTTGAAGAAGAAGCCTCTTAGTGAGAAGCAACAAGGGAAACGACCTCAAGTCCCAACTCAAGCTTCCCGAGTTGAAGAACCTTACCTTCCCAAAAAGAAAGGTAAAAGCCGACTTTGCTACAAATGTCGTGGGAAGGATCACTTTGCTTCTTCTTGCACTCAAGGTACCTTATACAACCCTTCTACTATTGATAATGTCCATTCTCTTCGGAAGGATAAGGTTGGCAATGTGTTTGCCAAAGTTATTGGTACTCAAAGTGGTGTCAAGAGAAGAACCATTTGGGTTGCCAAGCCTATTGTGACTAACCTCTTAGGACCCAACTTGGTTGGGGACCAACAAGCTAAAACTTGATCAATAGGTGTAAGCGGAGGACATTGGAGACTTGACTACATCATGAAGAATTAGGGGATCTTCATCATCCATATTATCTCAAGTCAAGTCAAGTGGATTATATTGTCTTAGCATATATCCAATGCTCCTCCTTGGGGTAACTTGTATTTAATTCATATGTACTCATTGAAAGTTACTTGCACCCTTTCATGTGTTTGGTTTTGTGCCTTACTATTGTTTCATATGTGTTGTGCACTCTACTTACTTATGTTGAATAATCAAGCTTGTGTATGTTGGTTTGCACACCATGTATGTTTGAGCCTCTTATCTATTTGCTTTCATCTTAATTGGCTCTTTTAGGAATTTTAATGGACTATCCCATTTTGGGGGGAGTGATGCGCTTCTTGGTAACACACAATCCTAAAATGTGTATACATGAGGACTACCACTTAGTGGTGAGATATCAATGTTATCTACTCTCTTTGTGGTATGTCTTACTCATGAGAAATTCAAATTCTAATGTCCATTAATTATCACTTGGATTTCTTTTGCCTCTTGTTAAAAAGAATGGATTATCACATTATGGGGGAGTAATAAGCTATGTGCGTATTACAAGCCTAGAAAATGTGAACATGTGAGGTAGTGTCACCTAGAGTTGATATTGTTGATTATCTTGTTCCTAGGTGACATGGGACTCAAACAAGTTCCATATTTGCTTAAATGAATTTTGTTCACCCATCTTTTGGTATCTTGTTTGAGAGAGAGTTTCTTGATGCTTAGTGTGATCATCGATTATTTGAAGCCATCAAGAATCTCTAGATAAGCATGGTTTTCAATTCTTTTATTTTGCCACATGCTTGTTTTGTGAATATGATCTTGAATACGTATATTTCATATACCACCGAGAAATTTCTCCATGCAATCATTGTCTTTGAAAAATGATAATTATATTTGTGGTAAATTTATTGATCATATTCACATTGGCTATTGTTCTTAAGTTGTATTTTTCTATCGCCAAGTTTGTTTGGTTTAACCATCCTTTTTGTCTTATTTGCTTCATTTGGATCCTTTTGTTGCTCTACTCATAATTTGTGTTGTACTTTCTTGAGTTAGGAAAAGCAAGGATCCCATTGTTGTGCATTTACATTCGAAGACTTAATTCTAAGTAATGCACTATTCTTGGGGGAGCTATCCTACATTGAGTAGAACATCATCCTTTTAATTGTTATCGGGTCTTATTGATTTTCTTGAACTTTGTGCTCAAAAGGATATATGGAGGGTAATGATCCCACTTGTGTGCATTTGTATTTACATACAAGATCTCAAATAATGCACTAATCATGGGGAAGCTACTCTATACTCTTTAGAACACTATTCTTTAAATTGGTTTGGTATCTTATTGCTCTTTTTGAACATGATTAATGCTTTAACAATATATATGGAGAGTGATGATCTCATTTGTGTGCATTTTGTATTCAAATACAAGATCATAGATAATGCACTAATCTTGGGGGAGCAATCATATATGTTATTGAACATTAGTTGTCTTCAATTGGTTTTTGATCCGATGACATGTCTCTTTGAAAGACAAACATTTTTCGTCTTTGGTACTTTGTGCCATCATGAAAAGTGTAAAGGGATTGGTTTATTTGTTGAAACCTTACTCTTCTTTGTGGAGTTGGCTATCTCATCCCATGGTTCCTAAACTACCTTTTTGGATGAGATAAACCTTCGAGCATGCTTGTTTGATTTATTTCTTATGCTCATTGGTTTAGCCTTGACCTTGTTTTCATTTGATATCTTTTCAAATTGGTTTCTCCAATCATGTGTTGATTTGAGTCTTTGATATAATATGGATATATCTTTCTCTTGCCACACTCGTG